>CM051234.1:603814630-605123380 GCA_027917425.1 Gastrophryne carolinensis
CATAATCAGACGGCAGGAAGTCGTAGCGATTCCTCAGCATCATCTGTTAGAAAAAGAGACAAGGACACACCATTAATCCACAAACTACATTAACAAGTTTCCTGGCCTAAATCAAGTCACTTTATTAACCTCTTGCTGCCTCACATTGCCCTAGTTCTGCTATCTGCATGTAGGCTAGTTTGGAGCTGCGTACATGGGTTAAACTAAGGTGGCCTGGTCTGTAAGGTGACAAACTAAGTTGTTTCAGACTATTCTTGCGTTTTTTTATTTTTTTATTACAAGGAATGTGTGCGCGCACATAAACGCACGCTCGCTCGCTCGCATACTCACATCCATGATGAGCTCGTCCTGCTCCGTTGTAAAGACGGCGGGGGACATCTTGCCTTCTTTTTCAAATTCTAGATCTGACGTTCCCCCGCGGTGACGTGCGTGCGTGCGCGCAGGCGCGCAACCGCAGTTGTAAAAATATATAAAATTTAAGGCACTCCGCTTGGTGTGGGATACCATATCAATATGGGCAGACCTAAAGGGAGCACAAAGAGCCAGCCGCACACATGCCTCATCCTAAATAAAACACAAAAGCAGGCACAAGACACATGTAGAACATGCACCAACTAAAACGGTGGGGACTCCACAGACACAGGCACATTCCCCAAAACGCAGGAGCAAGGAGACATTAACCCATTCTCAACCACCGGCCCAAAAAACACACACGACTCCCCAGATAGCCAACCATCTATTTCAAGTGATGCAGGGGACAACACACACCCATGTGGGCGATAACCACGCCGTGGGTCCCTAACAGGCCGTTTTTGATAAGCACAAAGCATGGCTGTTGCCAATGCTGTTTGGGTACATTATGGTGTTCTGTCCATCGAGATACTGAACAAATCAAGCGGACAGTTGTGGACCTGAAATCATATAGTTGGCCAAAAATGGACATGCGCCGGCAGCAGAGGTAAAGGCCAAATGCATTTAGAGTCGCTTTGTGACCAGCATGTAACACTTATTAGGTGTGATTTAATCTTCCCCAGCCTGCAGACAGGGGGTGGTTTCAAGAAAATACATTGGCCACAAGGTCAGCACGGATTGTGTGTGCTGGCCCACTTGGTGTACCAGTGTAAGGAGGGGTCTGCTCGTCAGAAATAGGGAAAGGTTCTGCACCCAGGTCAGTATATCGAGCAATCCTGCTTCTAATGGCAAGGTTGTGCAGGACCCCACAAGCAATAATTATTTTGATAACCTTGCCAGGCTGATACTGAAGAGAACCCCCACTGTGATCCAGACATCGGAAACGCATCTTCCACAACCCAAAGGCACGTTCCACCACAGAGCGAGACCTCCTATGGGCTGTGTTGTAGCGCTCCTGTGCCTGGGAAGATGGGTGCAGGATGGGTGTGAGCAGCCATGGTAACAAGGGATAGCCTGAGTCACCTGCCAAAATACAAAAGACAAACATAAGGTGGATGCCTAAAAAAAGGTTTAGGTGTGCATAGAAACATTAGTACACAGGGACAAATAGGTGAGCTAGGTATGGTGGGAGGAAGTGACATTTTTACTGAGCCTACAAACACATGCAACCTGTACACTCCTTAAAAATGTCTGCGTAATGCTACTGAGATAAGAGGGCCAGAACATAAGCCAATAGTGGAGAATACTTTCACCCATTAATTAAACCAAAAACCTTTTCAAGTTTCCAAGAAAGGTCTCACAGATTAGTGGGGTAGTGGCAAATCCACATTCAAACCTGGGGGCCAAGAAATACAACTTTAATACACATACCCAGTAACCATCCTCCAGAAATATCTCCAGATTGAAACCGTTGATAGAGGCTGGAGTTCCTCAAAATGTGCGCATCATGCGTGGACCCAGGAAAGCCAGCAAACAGACTGAAAAATTGAAGATCAGGGCCCGCCACTGCCTGAACATTGATGGAATGGCCCATCTTCCTGTTCCTGCACCAAGCAAAACACAAGTGTAATTAGTGTGAGCCATAAAAAATGTGTGATAACCAGAAAAAAAGCAGACCCAAACCACATACCTGAACAGATATTCCTGGTCCGCAGGGGGGATGAGCGAGACATGTGTGCAATCGATTGCACCAAGGACATTGGGCATGTCGGCTATGTTATAAAAGCCCAACTTAACCGCATTCCAGGCTTCCCCTGTTTGAGGGAAAAAATGTAATTCTGTGCCAGGGTAGCCATGCCATCCAAAAACTTGGTTAGGCTGCGGCTCAGCGTAGACTGGGACATCCCCAGGGAGAAGGCACCCAGTCTCTGGAACGAGCCGTTCGCCAAAAATTGCAGGCAGCCAACCAATTTGGTCATACCTGCAATTGCATGCCCCTTTCTTGTGGTGGGGGCTAACCATGGCCGCAGCTCGCTATACAAGGCATGGAGAGAAACACGGTTAAGGCGGGTGAGCTCGAATAGGTCAACGTCACTCATGCCATCGATGTCCAAAGGCGTGTGCTGCAGCCTGGTTTCTGCCATACTCAGAACTATCAGACGGCGTAGCTGGCGCCTTTGATGTTGGCCCACAGAGGAATGCATTTCCAAATAGCACGTAGCTCCAATACGGCTGGTCAGACTTGCCGTAAGTGAAGGCTCGGCGGGCCCGTTTTATTAGGGTGTTTTCAAGCGGAAATCAAGGCTCTGCATCACTGAAAAAAACGGACCAATGAACGAGGCGTCCGTTTTCCCGGGAAACAGCCTCGTGCGAGCCGACAATCGGAAAGCCGGCTGAGCGCACACCTGAGCGCATAAACGCACACTAAAATCAACGTAGCACCCTTTCCTGACCCGATCAAAGGCCAAAACCAACGGGGAAACGCACGGGGGAGCTGAACGGGGAGGCTCTGCATCAAGCCAAAGACCCAGAAAAATTGCTTTTACTCAGGCCCGGGGGCCTCAGAATGCATTTTCAGCAAATCAATCCCTGAGCACTTACACAGCCCTCAGAGAATACCCCCTGGGAGGCTTAGGGAAAGGCGTGCTGGCCAACACAATATTCAGTCACAAAAATAACCAAACCAAAAGCCCCATTTCGCCTTAGGCAAGGTAGGAACAAGTTATACTATAATGCTAGCTGTAACTGTGACAACTTGAACAATTGTGAGGAAGGGGATTCAGTCTAAAGTTTTCTCTGGCTGTGAAATATAAGAAAACACCTTGACAATGGGTCTAATATTATGCCTTTTTATCCCTGGTCAGCAAAATAAGGGTTATTTATTATCTCAATCTCCTCACGCCATCTCGAAACTTCAGTAGGCTCTCTACATGGGAAAATGAATTACACAAACATGTCCTTTTAAACCCTTCCTCCCCTATTTGCTCTATGCAGCCCCCCACACTGGATACCTGGAGACATCCATCTTTCTCCAGCATTGCGCTGTTTCTAAATAAGCAGGCTTTTTTGTCCGTGCTAGCCATGGCCACCAAGAAAATTTGAGATAGCTGATAGGCCGATCTTGAATTTGCCAGGTGATATGGGGATGCCCTGGCTGCATCCCCCATTTACCTTTCATTTTCAAAATCTTGGGTTTTGTACATCTTGGTGGGGGAATCCCAGTTTGGATGCCCCGATTTGTGTATTTACCGGAATTGCCCCTAAACTCACATTTTCCTTGTTCCCAAAGCACATGCGAGGGTCGGTCATCCAATCAGTGGTACTCGTTCCTTTTTGATTTCTTCACTGAGAAGAGGTAGCTCCGCTGGCTGCATCCCTGCTCACCTCTAGCTGTTAATGTGCCAGCACCAGCTATTCAGAAAGACATGGCATGGGTTCACGCCTACCTAGAGGTAATGGTGATGCAGCCGTGGTACCAAGATGTGGCAAGGCCTCGGCCAATCGGGCGACCCCTGGGGTATCCCCATAAGGAGGTGGACTGTAGCCTCAAGACTCTTATAGGCTCGAGGGGGTGAGAAAGCAGAAGAAGTAGTCTGGAAATCTGTTCTCTTTGGTTTACATAGCCTTCCATGTAGAGGGCATTCCCTTCACCATGTGGGAAGTTAGCATACACAGATTGAAAGTGGGTGACCTGCAAACACTAGCTTTGGAATGTCAGAATTGCTGAGCATGAATCAGTCTCTGGACGGCATCATAAAGAGTTTGATTAGCTACAAAGACTTGTAAGTTGCTGTTTATTATCAGATATATAGGGACCTCTGTGGATTAATCCTATTTGAATAAATCACTCCATGATTATTGAAAGAATGTTCAGTTACATTTAATTTGTAGTAAATGAAGCTATACTTCCCAAATAGGAAACCATTAAAACGTATTGACCTTTTCCAATTCTGGAAATATTTCCAATAAACAAATAACTGCCTGGGCCTCCCTCTCCATCTAATTCCCATCAAATGTATTCAGTGGGAAGGGAGAGGGGGCACTGGGTTAGTATTCTCTGGGAAGACAGAAAGTAATAGTTATAAAAGACGACAACTTCCTGTTGACCAATAGCTTCAAGAATCTGATTGCATATTACATGGTATGAAATGGTCTTCTCTTCTGAAATGGTTCAGTTTAGCCTCTCAGGTTTCTCTTATAACGAAGATCCAATAGCGTGTTCAACATGAAGTGTTTTAATTTTTTGGACCTTACAGTAAGTATTTACAGGGAAGCTGCAGCCTACCATGTCTCTCATGATGACATCACAATAGGCACTCTCCTTTTACACCTGGATGAAAGGGGGACATTCAGTTTGTTTTTCTCTAATAGTTTTTGCTATATTCTCAACTTGTTCTGCCATTGACTATCTTCTTGGGGTCAATTCTGCATCAATTGCAAAAAGTGCGCTTTGAAGTAAAAAATGCATTTTGGGTACAAAATGAAAGAGAAGTGATCTTTTTATATCTGAAATGGAAAAATGAAAGAGAATGGCACTGTACACTCCAAAAATAGGGTAGTGCATTTTCACTGTCACTGATTTAGGTGGACCTAAGCTAGACCTAGCATCTATTTCTGGTAAGACGGGTTCGGTTAGACAACTACCCCGGGGCATACCGGTTTGGGATGTCCCGCTATGTGAAACCCTGCCAGTTTGCCGCTTTTTTGACATGACCAACGATCTCACAGTGAATGCGTGGCCAGCACCTGCATCTTTCACATCTTTCTCTGGCTGTGCGTGGTCATGCCGCCATAACTGAATGGCTGGCGTGACCACACACAGCTGAGGGATGCAGAAGGTGCCGCACGGCAATCACAAGTGCAGCTAGGATTTAATTCTGTTTCTCAAGCTGCACATTAATATGCGTATCTGGAAAAGCTGATTGAAGAAGAGACATGCCTGTGCCATGGGCTCCTTGGAGAGGCAAGAAAAGCGGGTGAATGAGAACCAAAGCCTGGAATAGTGAAAATCCCGGGTTTTGGCCACTTTAAAGTGGACCAACACCCAGGATTTTGACTATCCTGGGTTTTGGTCCACTTGTGAAACCCCCCAGAAACCCCAATAAACTCACCTCTCCCCGCTCCCACGTGACTGCCCGGTCCAATCCCCGCCAACATCCAGGCGGGGAACAGGAACATCCAAGCGGCTTCCGCCGCCACCGCCTCCCTCGCGTCACTTTCGGCGCGCGCGCGCCCGTGCCGGCCATTCACAGACGGCCGGCGCGGGGGCGCGCACGCCTAGAGGGGCGCGAGGGAGGCGGCGGTGGCGGAAGATAAGGTAGGTGATTTGGGGTGTTTGGGGGGGTTTCACCCCGCGGGACATCCCGATCTCGGATGTCCCGCGGGGTGGGAGGTGATCGGCCCGGGAATCTTATAGATTTCCGGGCCGATCACCTCTCGGTGTTGGTCCACTTTAAAGCGAAGCCCCACTGAAAGAGAATTTCCTGGTTACTGTTTGTTTTATCCTGAGCAGTCAACTCAGTATAGAGAGGATGTAGCATAATGCCACATTTTACAGCCACCATTCATTCTGGAAGGGAAGAATAACTTGATCTGGAGCTCTCTCTATAGTTTAACACTGCAGTGCATCAAATCAGGCATAAAAAAAGTCACCTCGGGACCACAGAAACCGATCCTAGCAGCCACCAGGAGTAGCAAGGAGGAAAACTGGGCCACAGACTAGGAGGAGTTTTGCCATTTTCACAATGGTACAAGCTGGCTATTCCTGGACAAGGGTGAACTAGGTGGAATGCCGCTGCTTCTATATCAATGTAAGACCGCTAGCTCTGGATAGAACCTGCCTAAGGGGGTTATTTAAGAAGGGATAGCTGCAGGTAGTGCCTCATAGCGGCAGGCAGCGTCTGGTGAACGTTGGACGCTGTACGCAAAACCACATTTATGAAAGCGAATCTGGTGAGCGACTCTAACAGCGCCATGTAGTGTCTGATGTATTATTACAGGTGGCTCAGCGTATAGCGCCAACGCTCTAGGGACAGGAGCGCCAGGTATTACCTTTTGCTCAGTGTCGCTCTCCCATACATTTCAATGGCCGTTCATATTTTTGCTCAAATCATTGTGTGACCTCTCCTGGCTGCAAACACTTTTAGAAACTTTTTTGATTTTTTATATTTTTATACAGAATTGTCATTACAGGTCTGGCACTAAAGTGTTAATGTAAGTGTTAAAACAATGTAATTCCATGTGTTTTCGCTTTGTTACAGGTGGATATGTGTTCAAAAACAGACTTTAATCACACGGCGTCTGGCGCTCTATGCTATAGCGACCAGATTTAGAGCGCCCTCGTCCTGTGTGTGTCCTTTTTTGATAAGTATGATGTGGAGCGCCGAGAGTCGGTCGCACTGAGCTGGCGCTACCTTTTGCTCCCTGCTGCGCTGTACTGGTGTTACAGCGCCCAACATACATTACATTCATCAAAGTCGGCCAGGTTACTACAGCGACTGAGGTGCTATGTTACAGTGCCCGATACCCGCTTACAGCATCTACTAGCAGTCGCTCTAAGCGCCGCTATACAGACACTCATCTGCCGATACCTGGCATTAGTAATGAATCAGCCTCCACGTAGAGCCACATCAATTCTGGATTTATGATAGGCAGTTTGCCTTATGATTGAAAAAAAGCAGGTTCACAGACAGCGTAAGACACAGAATCCTGCTGTCCCTAGCTGGGGGTGTGGCAGGTAAATATCATCCTCAAACTTGGTGCAGAAAACAATAGCGAATGAGTCTGACGGGCAGGCAGCTCAATGAGACCCTTATTTAAGAAGGGATAGCGTCAGGTAGTGGCTGGTTAATGAGATGTAGCGACAGGTAGCGACTGGTGAACGCCGGACACGGCACGCAATTACACATTTATCAAGCAGAATCTGTTTAGCGACTGGGATAACGCCATGTAGCGCCCGATTCATCATTATCCCAGCCTCAGCGAACAGCGCCGGCGTTCAGCCTTGCATAGCGCCAGGTATGACCTCTCGCTACCTGTCGCTCTCCCATACATTTCAATGGACGATCCTTTTTCTTCTTTCTTTAAACGGGGTTTTTGTTTATTTATTTTTTTTCAAAAATCACAAATAATTCTGTGACCTCTTCTGGCATTGAAGAAGCTGTTTTTTCAAAATGTTTTCAATTTTTATATATTTCTTCAGAAATGACATTACAGGTCTGCCATTAAAGTGTTCATGTAACAATGTTGCTACAATGTAATCCCATATGTTTTTGCTTTGTTACTAGTGGATAGATGCTGAAAAACACACTTTAAACACACACAGCCTCCTGCGCTCTGGGCTTCAAACAAGCATTTTTCAGCGCCAGAGATTTGTGAGGCTGTTTTTTTGCTGAATGTGGTGTGAGTCGGTCGCTATGAGCAGTCGCTAACATGCGCTCCCATACAGCGCTGTACTGGTCAAATAGCGACTCCTCACAATGTATTCAACATTACTGAACAGCGACTGAGTCGCTATGAAGTAGCGACCCACGGCTGAGCACAGTGACTACTAGCGGGCGCTCTGAAAATGCCTGCTACAGACGCTCATCTGTCGCTACCTGGCGCTCGTGATGAATCAGCCTGCCCGACACATGCAGGATGTCTCTGGAACCACCCAACCTTGACGGCGAAATATTGATTTTATTCTTACTTCTATCCAATGCTAAGAATTCTATTTTGAATATAATAATATTTAAAGATCCCGAATTTCTCATTACTATGTATCACACAACACTGACATACAGTATGTATTCCGTTATGCAAAATAAGTAAACTGTTGTAAAAGCCGGGCATCTTCTTCCAGGAATTAGTGGACCCCCAATGTCTTTCCTGTCTCCTTTTCTGGCGCGTACCTCCTCCTGTGACAATCGCTCTGCCTATTTGGTACTTTGTACTAAGGCAAGATCTTCATCAGTCAACATAGAGTAATTCTTCTTTTTGACATTTCTTCTTAACTTTAATTAGGAACATCTGGGGAATGATGGTTCTTGTAATACATTTTAAAGCGGACTTTAGTCTAAGCATTTTCCCAGAAGAAACAGTAATAAAAAATGACTGTAAGGATTTGTATACAAGGTAAAGATACTCCTTCTGTCAATTTGCATGGACTGATAGTACCTACACAATAGCTTCAGAACTACTGGGTTTGCAATATTGCAAAAATGGACTCAGCTGATCAAGTAGTGTCATTTTGCAGTCATTTTTAGATTCCCATCCACTCCCCTCTTAGAGTGAGCCTACAATCCAATATCCTAGAGAAGCCATCCTTCTGAACATGTGAAAGCTGGTAAATAAAGGGCAGTTCAAAGATCCTGACAGCAAACACATTGGTCACAGAAGTCACATTGTCAGCCTATTGACAAGTGAAGCTGGATATCCACTATTAGCTATATCGAGAAATAGGGGAACATGAAACACTGAATGTTGGATAAGCAAACATAAATCCTAAGCGAAAGAGAACATACACACATAAGGGCAGATTAGATGAAGCATATTGCATACCTCCTAACTGTCTGTCATTTAAAATGACTGTCCCTCTTTTGAGTCAACGTCCCCCTGAAACTCATTGTTCTCATTTGTCCCTCTTTGAAGTGTAACATGCAGATCTGCATCAATAAATGATTAAGGGCCTTATTCATGAAGGGATAGCACCAGGTAGTGCCTGTACAGCGGCAGGTAGCATCAAGTAGCGTCGGGTGAACATCATACACGGCACGCAATTACACATTTATGAAGCCAAATCTGGTGAGAGACTAGAACAACGCCATGTAGCGTACGATTCATTATTATCCCAGCCTTGGCGTACAACGCCGGCGTTCAGCCTTGCAGAGCGCCACGTATTACCTCTCACTACCTGGCGCTCTCCTATACATTTCAATGGACGTTCTTTTACTTCTCTTTAAAGTGGACCAACACCCAGGATTTTGACTATCCTGGGTTTTGGTCCACTTCGGCGGGGCACCCCGATCGCCTTGCCGGGTGCTGACGCCAGCCCTGATTGTGAACACTTATGCTGGCGGAGCCCTTTGGGGATGAGGACCCCCAGAAGGACAATTGCACTATATTTATGCACTGTAATAGAAAAGCACATCAGATTATTAAAATAAAGTAGAAATAAATAAGCCGTTTTACATCCACCTTGTTGTCCTGCCATTAATTGAAACTAGACTCCCGACCATGATCACCCCCTTATGTATCTTCTAAGTCAAACGCACCTATACAGCTGAAATAATACTTTTACAAAGATTAATCCACCTTCAGTTTGAGCAAATCAGACCTATTGCAATTATATTTTGCTTTCAACCAACCCAACCGCCTCCCACAAGTTAGTGACTACGCATTACTGAAGCTCATTTTCTTTTTTGCAGAGAAACATTCTGCAAAAATAAAATGAACGCAAGAAACAAACTTTAATTAGCAAACAGCTCCCTCTATGGATTCATGGAAATGATTTCTACTTTTACAAGTGTGCATTTGTTTGACCATGTAAATGTGCAGAACAGTCATTTCCATTACTCATTTTTAAAACTTATTTTAATTAAAAAAAGATGATAAAGTATTGAAAATAATTTACAACCCATTGTGTAATTAATGTTACATACTTTTAAAGTGGTCCAATCACAAGGATTTTGATTAGTGATTGATGATTGGTCCCGGTCCTAGGGGCATCCTGATATAGCATGACCCCCCGTGTATAAATTTTTAGACCCAGTAACCAATCAACAGCGACAGGTGGGTGTTTCCCCAGTCTGTGCCTAGACTCATTTACCCTGTAGCAAGAGTGACACCCAGTGGTCAATGATTTCATATGATTCACATGTGCCTAGGCTCATTTACCTGTAGCAAAGGCGACACCCAAGGGTCAATGATGTCATATGGTTCAGGGAAACATGTGCCTAGGCTTGTTTACCTGTAGCAAGGGCGACACCCAAGGGTCGATGATGTCATATGGTTCAGGGACACATGTGCCTAGGCTCATTTACCTGTAGCATGGGTGACACCTAAGGGTCGATAATGTCAAAAGGAACATGTGAGAGAAAAATCACTTCCATGCAAGACTTTACAACTCACATGGCAGTTTGTTGAATCACTGTATGCGAGTCGCATATATTTCTATTGAAAAAGGCCATGCTGCAATTGGCGGACGGGGAGGGGTTTCAATGAAACTGACGTAGGTTGTAGGGGTAGCCAATTGGCCAGGGCACCAGGCATGGTAAGCCAGATTGATGCCACTGGGCTCTTCTGCGCACATTTAAAAACACTTTATGTGTGTTGACGGCATGCACCTAACAGGACTGGGTGGCATGCGGGTATTGTTCACAGATCCGTTAGGATCCTGTGGAGTCGGTAAACCATCAGTTCAACAGTCTCTTTCTGCAAATTTATTCCAAACAATTATCTGTTCAGCAACTTCAGTTCACTCTGCATCCACGGTCTCACTGGGGGCTGGGACTATACAATGTCCAGTACCTTTCTGAGGGTCTTCTGTGAACTGCTTTACTTTCTCTGCATGTATTAACTTCCCCAATGGTGCTCTCAATTCCACGTTCTCTCTCTGCTTGCTTCACTAAGCCTTGTACTCAAACTTGTCTGGTTTAGGCTGGATCACATGCACTGTACTGCAACTCTAGTGCACTCAATACACACACACATAACTGCTACACAACTTCAACTGTCATGAATGACTTACCTTCGGTCCGTGCCCGTGGGGTCCTTAGGTGGCTTCCCCTGCCCGGCATCCGCTTCCGCCTCAGGCGCCAGCGGCGACAGGGCCATGCGCGCCCTCCTCCCTCGCCCACGGTCAATTGGCTCGTGCTCGCGCGCGAGTACAGTTAGCTTATGTCCTCCAGCGGCGCTGCACACAGAGCAACCGCTGTTTAAAGAAGCCAATCCTAGGAGATCCAGTTCTGGGTGATACGCCTTAAAGTTCAAATGGGGCAATCAGCCCAGAGGTCTCCAAGTGCACCAATCAACCCACAGATCCAAGTGCACCAATCACAGTCACTGCCTCCCTATCCAATCCAGTCGGGTTCAGTCCTATAAAGGGATTACCACTTCAGCGTGTCAGTGGCTGTGATAGCGTTTATCTGGCTTTGTTATTCTCCTGTGATTTCATGAAATTATCGTTATTGACTCTTTGCCTGAACCTCGACTACGTCTGCATTTTAACCCATTTGTACCGTACAGCTCTCTGACCTCCTGGTGTGACCCTTGGCTTGGCGTTCAACCTCGCTTGAAATCTCCAGAGCACCCGAACTGTTCCAGTACTTACCTGTTCCAGTGCACCCAAACTGTTCCAGGACTTACCTACTTTTCCCAGTCTGACCTTCGGTCTATCTGTCTTCACTCCCCGTGAGCCTACAATCTTTGAGCCATCAAGTCCTGGGGTAAACCGTGTCCGGCGAGGCGTATATAGCGCCCCGGCAAACGGGGGCTTGTCTAAAGGTAAAGCTGGCTGTGGAGATTGGGGGTTGCAGACTCACAATGAAGACAGGTATTCTCGGGGCCTGACACCTACTATCTATACCAGGAAGTAGCAGAGATATTTATCACCTCTGTTTTCCCAGACTGCATTGGGCCTCTTACTGTGATGTCACTCACAGCAGCCTCTGCTTGTTAAAGCAGACCAGACATATGGGCAAAGTCCCTGCCAATACTCCCTTCTTAGGGTGTAGAACTAGTAATGGAAATTTTTGTTTTTCTGTTTTTTTTGCTGAGCTTTGTGTGAGATGGCAGTGATTAGTCATTGCATAAGTGTGGCAATCACATAATTCACAGTAGTAGCAATGAATGCAGGAGGCGGAGCTTTACAGCTAAAACGGGCACCATTATCTGGGATTAGAGTGAAGCGGGAGCGGTAAAAATAGCCAAAATATACTCTTCATGGGGGGAACAATTCAGGGAATGCTAGGTAAAAATGTTTTGGTCAGCTTTAACTGTGTAGCTGCTGTCCCTTATTATATACAGCTTAACTGTTTACTGGACAGGAATTTCTCACAAAAATAATTTAAAATTTTTTTAACCCAACACTAACATGCTCGCTTTTCCCACCATTAAGTACCAAACACAATAGCGCAAAAAAAAAAAAAGAAGCTCCCCTCCATCCTGGATCCAGCGTCATGAGTCCCTTCTTCCCCCAGAGGGAACTACTGGCACCTCGCTCGTCACCGCGGGCCACTGGGAGTGAGATGACATCACCTGACTCAGTTGGTACAAAAGGCCTCTCCTGGTGCAGTGGGAGTAAGAGTCAGATGCCCGAGTGATCGGAGGAAGCTGGTAGCAGGGCACAGGGGGCTCCGCTACAGGCTTCCACCAGTCACTAGGTTCACAAGGTAAGTAGTAGAATAAAATGAAGAAACAACTTATTTTCTGTGTGTGTGTGTGTGTGTGTGTGTTTTACATTTAACCAGTTCACAGGAACACAGGGTGGCAAGTCACCTGCCAGCAAGCGGGGGAATTGCCATGACCCCTCACCCCATTATCTGCATCCCCAAAGACTAGGGGGGTGCAAAAGAGCCCATGGCCCATATGGGCTATGTGGCATGGTAGCCTTCAGTGCCAGGCAGGGGTGCACCTGTAATGAGGCCACGTGCCTTGGGGACACTACAGAGGGTGTGACAACTGACCTGCTTTTTATATATATATATTTTGTTTAATATATTTTTTACTACTTTCATGTTTTTAAATCAATTATTGTTGGCTCTGCAGCCCCGGGCATCAGAGAGGCTAGGTTTATCCCTTGGGGCCGGGCACCAGCCGCTCTGCCTCTGTGCCCTGGTATACCAATTCACATAGCTGGTGCCCAGGCTGCTCTTGATGGATAGGGGGGGGGGTATGCCAACCCGTAAAAATTAAAAAAAGCATGGGGACCCCAAAACATTTAAAAAAAAATGTTTTAAGGGTTTAACCCTTGATAGTGTGCATAGTAATTGTATTCCATTTTGGGGGGTCTCCTGGGCAGAAACGGATGTCTATTGATACATATGTGGTACCTTTGTAATTGGGATGAATGGGGCTTTTAGACGCAACATGATTTTCTTGAAAAACATTTTTTATTAAAGCAAAGCGACAAAATGGTTAATTTATTTATTTTTTACATATTTCACCCAAAAATATTATCAAAGCACTTAAAAAAATTACAAACTGGGCAGCAATATGAGTAATATATGAATATATATAATATGAATATGAGTAAAAGAGTAAACGAATATTGATTACATTCCAACATATGTATGCAAATCTGTCTGTGTTTTGGGTGTTTTAATTATAACCCATAATCTCTGGGTGGTTCCTATATTTTAATATAAGTGAAAAGTTCTGCTCCAGCACTCGCACATACAAGGCTTTTCCAAGTTTTTCCTTTATGACTAGAACATTGCTTTCTCACCCAGTTCTGAATCAACCTTCTAGTGTCTAAAATACCTTGCTACTGTCCCCACACTAAACAATTGTAATTGGGAAGAATGTGGCTTTTAGACGCAATATGATTTTCTTGAAAAAAAATGTTTATTAAAGCAAAGCGACAAAATTATTTGCATTTTTTTTACATATTTCACCCAAATATAATATCAAAGTACTTAAAAAAATTACTGACTGGGCAGCAATACGAGTAAAAGATTAAACAGATATTAATTTCATTACAATATATTTATGCAAATCTGTCTGTGTTTTGGGTGTTTTAATTATAACCCATAATGGAATAATTTCCCCTGACTTTTTAAAGCAAAGTATTTTTTCTCTGAACTGCAAGCAAAAAGCATTAAACTTTGAACGAACACAAAACCCATGAAGCATTTTTTTCAAATTAAGTGCGACTCCAATAGGAGCAGATTATTTTCCACCTCTCTGGGTGGTTCCTATATTTTAATATAAGTGAATAGTTTTGCTCCAGCACTCGCACATCTCTAAATGGTTATACAAGGCTATTCCAAGTTTTTCCTTTATGACCAGAATATTGCGTTCTCACCCAGTATCAACCTTCTAGTGTTTAAAATCCACTAATCCACTAAACACTAATTAAACTACATTATACTTAACTAACCATTATAACAGACATGATGGCTTAGCCATCACCCTGTTACATTGGCAGACTAAGGAAGTGAAAATGTGCATGTATACCAAGGGTCAACAACAGACATCAGAAGTACATGATTAGGTTAGCATCAGCCACAAGGCTCAGCAGGATGATGTCAGACAGGGCAAGGATCATATATAAGATCACCAGGGCATGGTTAGGCCTGACAGAGGTTGGCTATAATGATCAGCAGGATATGGCAGAGGTTGGCAACATGTATTCAACAGATGTTGTCAAGATTCGTGGCATGGTTGGCAAACAGGTGAGCTAAAGAAAGAATAAAGACTGGAGCGGCAGTTAAACTAGACAAAGAAACAGTGCTCATATGCATCCCTCCCCAGGGCAATTCAGATTACTGCACATAAAACTGAATTTAGCTTTTTGCAATGAAGTGTATTAGGAAGGCTACAGGGTAAACGGTCCATTTGTTAGGGTCCTCAAAGTGGGACTGTTAATACCCGTTTGTGAGTGATGGGCATGGTAGGGGTGTTGCTTAGCGTGTAACTTACGGGTCACATGCTCCAGGAATATTTGGTCCATAAAAGATGTTGGTGATTGAGCCAAAGTTCAAAAGTTCATGCATTCCATTACTACCATACACCAGAACAGCTTTAAACCATCCGGACATCCAGCATTCTGCGTTTGGTGGGACATTTAAGTGGGACATTTAAGTGGGACATTTAGGTGTCAGTGACAGTGGGCCTCAAAGTGGGCCTGTCCCACAAAAAGTGGGGCATCTGGTCAGCTTAATAGAGGGTATTACTTTAGACAATGAGGACCAAGAGAGTTGTAAGGAAACTTGGTTTTATTTTTTCAACATCCCAAGAAGTATGTCAACAATACATCATATCAGTTTCAATAATGTCAACTGCTATGTATCTGGTCAGAGGTTCACTCTCTCATGCCCCACTTGGTTACAGATTATAACCACACTGGCACGGTGCGGGTTAAGCAGTAGAAAGAGAACTCAGGTTCGTTCCCTTCAGCCTGGGTGAGGGTTGCCATCCCACTTCAAGCAGACTTAAGCTGAGGACTGTCTCCACTGAACACGGGGACCAACTTCCAGCCAGGGCCTGTTCACAGGCTTGGGGACAGGAAGTGGTGCCCACCAGATAAAGAAGAACCAGCATCAGCGCAGGACTAGACAGATGAAATACTAGATTAGAGTGCTAGGAACCTCTTGAGCACTCTCCTTTCTCTGGTTCCGCCACATGATTCCCACCATTCTACTGGGGGAACCAGTGAGGAGGCGTTTAAGCTTTTAGTGGGTGCAGAAGCTAATATAAGTGTTGACGATGATTCAGTATCATATATTCAGATGGGGCAAGTAAGTTTTGGGGAGTTTTTTTCTCAACTGTTGATCCTGTTTAAGTTTTAGGGACAGCAGTTTGTCATGGAGGAGCAGAAGGGTGAGTATGAATCTATGACATAAATATACTTTCCATCTGGATTCATATATATGCTTATGTAGTCATATGGCTTTAAAAAAAAAGTAATAGATAGGGTAACCGACTCGCAAAAATCGGGTCCGTGTCGAATTTTGCGAGTTTGGGTCCCAGAACTCGAATGCAGATTTCAAAATAA
This sequence comes from Gastrophryne carolinensis, assembly GCA_027917425.1. Classification (NCBI taxonomy): domain Eukaryota; kingdom Metazoa; phylum Chordata; class Amphibia; order Anura; family Microhylidae; genus Gastrophryne; species Gastrophryne carolinensis. The sequence goes on from CM051234.1 coordinate 603,830,679, forward strand.
AATACATGCACGAGTTCAGCATTTGACCAGAACCCCGAGAGAAGACTGATTGGCTGCTCAGCAGCCAATGAACCTTCTTCCTGCCCCAGGAATTCTGAACATGACTGTGACTGGCCAGGCAGGACACATGACCCCGCCATATAAAAGGAGTGATCTGTCTCCCGACAATAGTGGAGTATTCCTTTGCTCAGAACACTGTGCTGTCATTGCAGTTTAATATAAAGTACTAGTGGTGTATACCCTTGCTCAGACCACTTGGTTGTCATTACAGTCTAATATCAAGTTATAGTGGAGTATAGCCTTGCTTAGACCACCGTGTTGCCACTGCAGTTTAATATCAAATAATAGTGGAGTATATACCGAATCTGGATGCCCCAGGAGGGAGTGATTATGTCATGGGTGGTATTTGACCAACTTTTAAGGTTAAGCGGCAGCAACTACTTATATGTCCTCTCCTGGATGCCAGTCCACAGCTATTGGGTGGTGTGTGGTCTTTGGCAAGATTAGTTTTAGCACAGCCTGCTGCCATTTACTCATGGCTGTGCTCAAACGGGTGTTGCAGACGAGGTCTGGCCACTACATTAACCCAGTGGACAGTTAAAGAGATGTAACATAATTTCCCCTGCTTAGTTGTCTGCATGTCAATTGTGATGCTGACTTTGCAACATATTGCATTGCGCAGTGCACAATAGAAATCTGAACACTTCCCCAGGAGAGTGTGGACAGGCTTGGTTGAGGTGGTGGTTGAGGCTGAGATAACGGAAGCATCAGAGGAAGCCTCAGGTGTTTGCATGTATTTATTTATATAATATAATTTTTAATAACACTAATAATGTTTTTTGTTTGCTTTGCAGGTCCCTGGTGATGGACGTCATGAACAGACTTCCCTAGCTTCAGTGACTGGTGGCAAAGCATGCAAACGACGCGTGTCTTCCTCCTCCTTCTTGACCTCAGTCTCATGCTGCCACTGAGCCCTCAATGTCATTGGGGACCTCTGTCAGTAGTGCCTGCATTTGTACTCTCTCGCTCGAACTCCACTATTGAACATATGCGCCAGCCAATGGATGTGCCTCAACCCAGCTTGTCCCAAGGCTGCTACTAGGCTCTGCCCATTGTGGCACACCACCACCATTTAAATACATTTATTTATGTATTAATTTAATGTTTTGCTTTTCTCTTTTTGTTTTAAGTACTTTCCCCTGCCCATTTTGTGCAACTCTGGTGTTCCTCTCAATTTGTTCCTCTCAATTTGGAGCCCTCAACTCCTAATTTACAGTCATTTTTGGTCCCCCCAAGTTCGGGCCCCCATTGACTTTAGTGGGGTGCAGGTTCAGGTACGGGTCGAGTTGGGGGACCCGAAATAAACGGTAAGTGCTGATTTGTCGTTCATCTCTAGTAATAGACAGATAAAGAAAACAGTAGATATTTTTGGTGTGCCATTTAAATCAATGTAATATACTGCTCAGCACTGAGTCTTCTCATTAATATTTATTACTTTGCTCACCTACTTCACCTAATATAATAAGTGCACTGAGTGCCTGAGGCAGTTGCACCTGCACATTATGAAATGAAAGTGCCCCCCTGACACTCGTATTATATGGCACAACAAATTAAAATACATCATTCAATCAAAGCCTAATAAATTATACAACACGAGCCCTAAGAAGCGTATCTACGTAGTCTGTGCTATCTGAAAGGTCATTCATGATTTCCTGATCGGAAAAACTTACCAACTAATTGAAGGTTTAATGTTCTAAGTTGCACGGAAGCATGGCAGCTGAATGGCTCCTGTTTTGTAATGAATTTGCAAAATCATTTTCCCCTAAAATAAAAGAGAAACACAAAGTGAATGCAAACACTTTAATTTCCTCTCAGTATCAGAAAAATCATTAAAGTATTTTTGATGACCAGGCTGTATCACTTCCTGTCTACTGTGAGCTTTTTGGGAAACAGTTTGTTCTATTCCTTCAATTTGTGTGTCAGTGTGAATAAACAGCTGGGCGATGCAGCAAAACATGGAAGAAACAAATCAAAATGATTGACATCATATATTGCTGTGACAAAGTGCTATTTATTTTTTTAGCATTTTAATTGTTTTTATCCTGAATGTTTTACCGAAAATGACTGTGTGTATTGCAAAACTTTGCACTTATTAAAGAGAAAGTCTAGTTAAAATGTACTTGTCTTCCTCTGACCCCCATAGCATAAGGACAACCTGATTTGTGATGCCCCACTGCTTATCCCCGTTCCATCACCCGCTAACGTGCTTTTGTCTAATGAGGCTATAGCATTGCAGAAACTGATCATGAGCAGGATGAATATGGCCATTCGTAAGGCAATGGTGCTGAAGCTTTAGCATTGTTGGAGTATATCTGTGGTGGTGAGGCTGAGACATTAAGCCTGATTCAGAGCCTCTTTTGCATGTGTTTCCGCCAGCGGGAATTACGTCAAAGGCCCATATTTGGGCAATTTCCTGTGTCAGGTGATTCAGGGCCGTGTTTTTTGGGCCAAGTTTCCCTCGGTATACATACGCTAAACCGAGTATTAGTTGTATTGTTACAGCTAAAGGCACATATTCGTCTGTAAAGCTACGGGTGTAGGCTGCACTTGCGAGTGAGGCCTGATTTGGTAATTTTTGAGCCTATAAAATCTTGATTTTGGTTCAAACTTACGCCCTCTTTTTGCCAGCGGGAACAGGCCAACACACCTAGGATGGGGCCCCTTCATAAGTCCTGTGAAGAGTATGAGCATGTGCAGCAGTGGGAGCTGTTAACCATGTACCTTCCAGAACTTAGGCATACCCGCAGTTGCTTGGATATTGCATGGATATCATGTGACAGATCAGCAGGTGTTCGAACTGCCCCGACTGAACGCATTTGTCCTGAGAAGCTTTGCTCAGAGCTGCGGCCATGGTTGACTCCCAACCCAAGAAAGGGGCATGCAATTAGAGGTATGACCAAATTGGTTGGCTGCCTCCAATTTTTCGCTGAGCCGCACCCTGACTAAATTTCTTGATGGCATGGCTGCCCTGCAGTAGAAATATGTCTCCTTTCCTAACAGCATGACAGCCTGGAACACAGTGAGGTTGGGCTTTTTTTGAATAGTGAATATGCCAAGTGTCATGTTAGGTCCACAGTGTCCCTCCTTCTTGCCCACTCTCCTCTCTTTAGGCCAGCCTAGCTTTAGCTACCCTAAACCAGGTTCCCTGTGTTCCCAGTATGTTTAGGTCCACATTTCTCCTCCTTCTTGCCTACTTCCCTCTCTTTAGGCTAGCCTTACTTCACCTACCCTAAAGCAGCTCCCCTGTGTCCCAATTGACCCTTGTTTTGTTTTATTTTGTGTTGGCAGTCTAGTGACCTTTTTTTTGCTATTAGTTTCAGCAACCGCAAGATGGGCCGCTCTCTTAACGCATTCAATGCATTGTTTTCTCAGCATTTTGACCAACTTTCCTGGATCGTCCGCGACACATTAATCTTAAGGAATACCAGTTTGTACACCAGCTTTGAGAGTGGAGAGTTGACTGGCGGCTGACTTCTGGATACGTTTTTTTGCCTATCTATTCATTCATTTGCCTATCTATTCATGTATTTGCATTAGCAATTGTTATTTACATGTCTAATATGTGTGCACTTTTTGGTTTAGGCTCAAGTTAAGTGTGCCCATTTATCCCCCCGCCCTCCCTTATTTCTACTGTGTTCATGGCCCTCTTTTAATGCCCGCTTCTCCCTGTCGCTGTAACAAATGCTTGGTACCAGCCTCCTGCCTTACATTTAGCTTAATTTGCCAACTCTGTCCAAATATGTCCTATTTTGTTTTGCCTGTCTTGCTATTTTGTTACCTGTGAGGATGTTAATAATCTATTTCTTTTGACTTTATCCTTTGCTTCCCTGGCTCCTGACGCCCTTTTTAAGGCACCAGACTGCTGGCCAGGATGCTTATAATCGGGTCCACCGATGCACATGGGTACTCTTGAAGGCCAGATTTTATGGACCACACTGGGGTGCCCTCCAATATAAGCTGGAGAAAGTTGTCAAAATCATCTTGGCCTGCATCACCTTCCACAGTTTTGCCCTGACAGAGGGGGTGGCAGAATATGGAGGAGACAACCTCTGCTTCTGCTCCGGAGATTCCAGGTTAACTTTATTTGGGAACCCAGAGCCGTGCTGCCCAAAGCACTCGCCAGCATTTGGTGGACTCCTCTTTCTCATAATTTAAATATGTGCCTGTCCAGCTTTCCAAAAGCTTGTGGACCCCCCCCCCCCCCACGCCCCCAAAGTCCAGCATGGCCCGTTAGCGCAATGTTGCCTGGCTTTCTCTTTTGGCTGCTTGATGTGCCTCCGGCCTTCCAGGCCTTGTGTGCTGTAGCCAGGTCTTCGTGGAGCAAACTGGCAGTCCGTCAGCACTTTTTGGCAAAATATCTCTTAGCATTTTGGCAAAAAAAGGGGCGCTGTTTGCCTCCATGATATGCCTCCCCAGAGACAGGTGCTGCCTGGCTGCAAGTGGGGCTGTTGTAGCCCAGCATGTGTTTGCCAGACAAGCCCTCAAAGTTGGGGGTGCATGTGGGCACTCAGGTTGATGGATTTGTTGTTTGGTCGGCTTACCCCCAGTGCCAAGCTACAATTAGCAACTAAGACTAACCACTTGTGGACACATGCCGCCTATCGTTGTCCATGGTGCCTGACACCCCCTGGTAGGTGTTGGGGTGGAGCATCCCTGAAACCCACTTCTCAGGATGGGTAAATTGCAGAGTCTTGGGGAGGTCCCCACTAGTATTCAACCTAGATTAAAGTCCACAGGGCCACATGCCCCCCACCATGTATACCGGTGAACAGCAGGAGTACATCATGATGGTAAATCACCCTTTCATGCCATTCACTAATGCATGTGTGCCACATTACACTCCAGCCAAGGTGCAAACAGGTGACAGAGTAGCTGTGAAATACGAGCGAAGGCACATGGTGCCACAGTAATGGTGGAGGCCTGGTCTTTAAACGTTACAGGCCAACAGTATTGTGCTGCCACTGTCACATATACTGCCATGGCATGTTTGTATGCGACACTGAGATGTTTAAGTGATTAATGTATTACATTTGTATCTGACAGTAGTCACATACAGTAGACACTTTATATGCTGCATGGTGGTGTTTATTAAATGCAATGACATAAAGCAGACACAAACCAAAAAAACAGCGGAGTATAATGGCGAGACAAAAAAGAAGGTAACCTAAGTATGAGGTAAGTAACAGTGGGTAGATGCAGCCGTCATGACAGCCAAGGAACAAAGGTAAGTATGTAGAACATAGACAGACTACATTGGATGCCCTAGAATCCAGCAGGGGGGAGAAGGTAAGTATGCAGAAGGACAGGCGAAACTGATGCCTGCTGGCATCTAGGGAAGTGGAGGATGCGGCCACCAGCGTGCTCGGAGTCGCTGGCCTTAGACTATGTGACTTCAGTGGCTCCGAGCGCGCTGATTGGATGAGTGGCCGCACATGCGCCATAGGGCCGGGAAGAGGTGAGTTGGGCTCGGCGATCTGGGGGGTTTCACGCAGCGGGGCAGCTTCGATCGGGGTGCCCAGGAGGAAAGGACCAAAACACAAGAAATTGGGGTTTTGGTCCACTTTAAAGTGGAATAAAACCCAAGGGCCGACCCTGGAATCTGGGGATACCCCGGAGTCAAGGAACAAAACCAGGGATAATCAAAATCTAGGGCTATGCTTTTTAGAAAATGCATATTTTTAACCCATGTACTAAGCTAACTTGCACTTACCAGCACTCTGTCCCCCACCATGCAAAAATGGCACCCATGATTGGGTGCTGGCAGTCAGGCCAATTGCAGGCATCGGTTTCGCCTGGGGAGCATTGTGCGGGTAAGTGAAACTAGCATCCTGGCATTTGGGATGCCCTTCTGAGCCTAGAATGCGGATACAGACACAAATGGCTCTTACAAATAGGTGTTGTTTTGCTTTAAAAAGGAAGTGCAGTCAAAAATTTGTAGACTTCCATTCGTCCGCAGCATTGATTTTGACCACCCCTTGCTAGCTGTCAGCCCATAAATCTTTTGATATGCCTTCTGGATAATGCTTGTTTGGCTTTGGACTTGACCATTCTAGCTTTTCCACTCCACTCTTCGACCTTGGCTACGTCTGACCACACCTCTTCTACTATGTGCCACCTGTCATTTGGATCCAAAAACACTGCCTATCTGCTCAGCCCCTTGACTCCTTTAGGTGGTCACTAGAGAAGACTGGGAAGGTTCTAAGGCCCTTATTTAACAAGGGTAGCGAATGGTGAGCGAACGGTAATGACGGTCACCGCCACGAGAACGCCGGCTCCCCTCCGCAATCACACATTTATCAAGCCGATCCTGCTTAGTGACCGACAGAGCGCCAGATAGCGAATCATTCATCATTATTCCAGCCTCACCCCACAGCGCTAGCGAGCGACCTTGAACAGCGACAGGTATGACCTCTCGCTACCTGGCGCTCTCCAATGCATTTCAATGGAGCAATCTTTAAATATTCTTAATTAATTGCTATTAATGTTTTTTGTTTTTTTGTTTTTTTAAATGTCAAAAATTCTGTGACCACTTCTGCAATGTTAGATATTTTTTTTAAGGTAAAAAAAAAAAAAAACATTTGTGCAGAATTGATATTACAGGTCTGATATTAATGTATTAATATTACAAAATGTTTTGAAAAACTTGTTTTTTTTTATCCAAAAATAAGGTTGTTTGGGGGTTAAAAAACTACTTTTAACCCATCGCCGCCAGCGCTCGGGTTTAAACAAGCATTTCACTGCGCGAGAATTTTTTGAGCGTGATTTGTTAATGAATATGCTGGGAGCCGTTCGCTATGGCCATTCGCTGTCATGCGCTCCCATACAGCGCGGAACCTGTCAAATAGCGACTCCTCACCCAATATTCAACATTACGGCAAACCGACTGAGTCGCTATCAACTACAGAACAACGGCCAAGCACAGCGACTACTAGCGGGCGCTCTGAAAATGCCGCTACTGTTGCTCATCTGTATTGTACCTGAATTAGAGAAGATAGCAGAGGAAATATTTCACACATTTTAGAAAATTGACTGTATAATGACTATGTTCTCACATAGCAAAGAACATGAGCCCAGTGGATTTAGTAATTACTATAGACTGTCTGATTTTTTGTCTGAATGGCATTTTTGTTTTCTCTGTATGTCAACTTAGCAACATTTGATGAAAAAGCCAAGGGGCCAAACACTGATAAAGCAAATATCCTTTTCCATCTTACAGCTAATCCCTCTGTAAAATCTTCTTGCGTCATAATAGCTAAAGGTCAGTGTGCCATCTAGGTTATTGAATGCACTGTTTAAATATTTCAGTCTCGGTGGTCTCCATTATTGCCTATGTAATGTGATTTGGGATGAAACACGCAGCTGTCAGCAGCTGCATCCTCACATTGCTCAGCAGTCAGCACGTTCCCATTGTCTGAGCTGAATTTACTAAAAACAAAAGTACATTTATTGGTTTTAAGCTTATTAGAATGTATACATGTTTACATACACATACACCCATTATGCAGAGAAGAGGTCAAGTTGAGGATTAGATGTCACTTTAAGAATGCAATAACTGGTTTGGACAAAACAATAAGAACAGACATTTTCAATAATAAAGTCACTGTCCAGGCACACGAGAACTTCCACCATCTCTTGGGCCCTCTTAAAATCTCAGATTATTTGTAAATTCCTTAAGTATTCTAGGGGTAGCTGCTTTCTTTGCATTACTTTCTGGGTTGTGGCTGTGTCGAAGTTTGTGGGTCATGGTTTAAACTTTATGGCTATTGAATATGTTCTTCTGTGGTCAGAGACATCTGCCAGACCCCTATGACTTTCCATGCTCACACAGAGAGTTCTAAGTGACAGAGTGGCTGTTAGACCACTTTTATGTGTGGTCCTGGAGGAATAAATATTTAAAGCCCTGTTAAATCTTCTACCCAGCACTGCAGGACACGGAGGAGATGTAAGGGCCTGGGTATAACTAGGGACCATGCCAGTTAACTAATCAGAACCCATACATATGGTAATAAGATATTCCGCCCTTTTGTGTTTTTCAACCATGGAAGTGCGTAGACAGTGCAGTGCCCTAAATTAGGCTCAAGATGGCAGTAGTGGGATTAGGCCATAGACAAGCATTAGGCCATAGGCTTTAATGGGGATTGTTCTAGAAGGTGAGGTATGAAGGGTGGTTAGTCATAACAGAATTTTGAGTGGAAACATAGTTATAACTAGAAGGGTATTTAGTGATTGATTAGAGGGTTTAGAGGCCGAACATGTGATGGAATGTTCTGGAAGGTGGTGCGAAGGGATATAGGGAAGCCCCAGTGCTAAAGCCACTTGTTATTGATCACCATTCTTGAATTGTAAAGGAGCAGGAGTATATACAGACTCTGAAAGAGAGAAGGGGAGAGATCCAGCAAGGGGGGGGGAAGAATCCTCCTTGAGAAGCAATGTCTTTCTTAATTGTACCTGTGATTATGGACAGAACCCAGAACTGTAACTGGATGGATGTATTGTACCTGTGCGATGTTTGCTCTTCGCCTGTGGATTTAATAAAGAGGAACTCTTCTTTCATCTCTTGGACTAGTTCTCACCCTTTCAAGCAGCAACAGTGAGTACTAACCTCCCCCGCAACTGTACCTTAACCCCTTACCTACTCAGACACACGTAGAGCACCCTGGGCCCAGAAGAACCTGCTCCCTGCCATCCTCACCGAACACCCGATGCGTGAGGGTTACAGAGAGGCACATAGGTGAGGTGCTTGCTGCCTTTTATTGCTGTTGGTTTTATCCTTTATGTACATGAGCTTCAAGATATGGAACCTATTGTATGTTCTCTGCATAATGAGAATATGTGTATGTAAATATATAAACATTATATAATAGGCTTAAAGCATATACGCTCACACTGTGGTCTGGGGCCACATGTGGCCCTAGGAGCAATCTGATGTGGCCCCAGACCTGCTATAGAGAAAGTGAAAGGGGGAAATAGAAGATAGTTAATTAGAGGCACAGTATGGATGAGAGGTTGCAAGGAGAGATGATAAAGAAGGGGCACATTGTCAAACAGAGGAGACATTGGTGGCTTGGAGGAACATGATGACATATGGTGAAATTTCTAGCACTATAACAAGATACCATTTTTTATATGTAATTGTATGTTTAGGTGGCACCTTGAGGAAGTGAAAATCTGTCACGGAACGCGTGGGTGATTGATCGCCCCACTCAGCAGGAGGTCATTTTCTTCTTTTTCACTGAGGTGATTATACATATTCTTTGCTAGCTTTGCATTCATTGCACATTATATTCAGCACTTTAGTATTGCACATGGGCACTTTAGATTATATGAATAGATGCATCTATGTGATGCTATAATTATGAGTTAGGCACAGAATATTAGATCAATTGGGTTCCTCTTGCTGGGTTGGGCTGTGTATTGTTATGTCTTTTTTAGATGTTTGTGATGATTGATGTATTTTGTGTTTTTTAATGAGATTTCTTGATGAATTAAACTATTGATATTAATTAGTGATGGTATTGGCTTATTAATTGAGTAGAAGTGGTGCCTTTTGTTTGGTGTCTGTTCTTGTGGTATATTTGTTGTGTATGCTGTGCAGTTGGGACACCCCATTTTTGGCACACTTCTACCCACATATATATATGTACTTGATCTAGATGGTGCTGGACTAAGTGCACTTTGTGCAGGTCCTGTATGTAATTGTATGTTTAGCATGGGTATATGTTTAGATGGGTTGAGTATTATTTATACAGTTTTGATTTGGGACTAATGGTGGGGGTGGCTATAAATATGAGGCCCATATATTTGAAGAGGTAAGGCAATCAGCATGTATATCCGATGCATGTTGATAATGTCAGATTAAAATGAGGTAATTGGGTGGTGTGGTAGAGGGAAATTCGAGTGTAAAAAATCAGTCGAATGCAGTTTGTGGAGACATTGGATATTCTGATTGTTGTAGAAAATATTCTGTATGCTGTTCAAAAGGAAACATTTGAAATTCTAAACCTAGGCTTGGGGCCCGTGACCAGTTTTCAAATGACTTAAAGGGCCACTCCAGCACAGGATGACCGGCATTTTCAAAATACTCCCATCTTGCCACTCATCTCTAGGGGGTAGTAATAAATATAATAAATATAATATGCCTCAGAATTAAACACCCAAGGTCCAGTGATTGCGATGCTGCTTGCTGCCATTGCTGATCTTCCCCGGGCTGCTGATGGTTGCCATCTGGAGCCCACGTGTGCACTTCCGCATGTCATTCATTTGACGGGGAGGCCGATTCATTAATAGCGCCAGGTAGCGACAGATGAGCGACAGTAGCGTTATTTTCACAGCGCCCGCTAGTATTCGCTGTGCTTGGCCGTTGTTCGGCTGTTGACAGTGACTCAGTCGGTGTGCGGTAATGTTGAATACGGGGTTAGGAGTCGCTGTTTGACAGGTTCCGCGCTGTATGGGAGCGCATGACAGCGAACTGCCATAGCGAAGGGCTCCCAGCATATTCATTAACAAATCACGCTCAAAAAATTCTCGCGCAGTGAAATGCTTGTTTAAACCCCAGAGCGCTGGTGGCGATGGGTTAAAAGTAGTTTTTTAACCCCCAAACAACCATATTTTTTGAAGAAAAAAAAATCATGTTTTTAAAAACATTTTGTAATATGAATACATTAATATCAGACCTGTAATATCAATTCTGCACAATTTTTTTTTTTTTTTTTTTTACCTTAAAAAAAAAATCTAACATTGCAGAAGTGGTCACAGAATTTTTGACATTTAAAAAAAAAAAAAAAAAAAAAATTAATAGCAATTAATTATGAATATTTAGAGATTGCTCCATTGAAATGCATTGGAGAGCGCCAGGTAGTGAGAGGTCATACCTTTCGCTGTTCAAGGTCGCTCGCTGGCGCTGTGGGGTGAGGCTGGAATAATGATGAATGATTTGCTATCTGGCGCTCTGTCAGTCGCTAAGCAGGATCGGCTTGATAAATGTGTGATTGCGGAGGAGAGCCGGCGTTCTCGTGGCGGTGAGCGTCATTACCGTTCGCTCACCATTCGCTACCTGGCGCTATCCCTTGTTAAATAAGGGCCCTAGTCTCATTTAACTTGGGCCCGATGCCAAGGACACCCTTGGAAAATCTATGGACCTGGCCCAAAGAATATAGCTGAGTCAAGTTATTCAACCCCTGCCCTTACCAACCCCTATGTCTGGTGTGGCGGGTTAGTAGCCCCACTTTAAGAAAAAGGGAAAAATAGGCCAAATAGTTCCGGAAAGTCACCCCCCCTTTGGACTTCTGGATTTTAACTTATAGCCACTGAACTAAAAAGGGGCCTCCTCAGGGGTTCTGATTAATCTAGGCAGTGAACCCTGGTAACCCCACTGTTCTTTTCAGTAACTTACTAATCCATAAACCCTTCTTCCTAAATCATTCAATCACATGATATAGGTAGTCCCAAACGTCTGATTAGTCAACAGAAGCTTCCACATAAACTATTAAGATACAGGGACAAACTAGTTAACCATATTCCAATACATGGAGGAGAAAAGTAACATTTTTAGAAAGAAGCTGTAATACAAAGGTACGAAAGGAAAAATAAATGTCTCTTGTACCAGAAACTTTCTGACGATGCAAGCTGTTCAAGGTGTTATCTTGGATGTAAATCAAAGTAGGCAAACATTCCCAGCCTTTCACAAAATTCAGCTACTCCCCTGGAGCCTGTTATAACAATCACTTCTTGATTTTTCAGGGATGTCCACACAACCAGGGTACATTGTGAAAGACCAAGCTTAGTCTTGAAGTTGGAGACTTCAAGAAAAAAAATAGCTGCTCGGTCAATTTATGTGTACACGGCTAAAACAATGACAAGCCCCATGTTTAACTACTGGCTTTGGAGTTTGCTACATCTTCCAACCCATTCCCACTGGCTAAAGGGCCATTGAAGACCGGGAAACATAAGCAGCAACTTGCCTTTGCTCCTGCACATTGTCACCGGTGGCTAATGGGGTTTTATTGGGCCTGCACTGTAAATCCTATTGACCTCCAGCAGAGAACTTCCAGCAGCAGCCTCCACCACCAATGGGTTAAAGAAAAGGAGTGTTTTGGGTGATTTTGGACTTTTAAGGAGGACAGGCATCCCAGATGCCTGGGTTCACTTTATACTTTATTTAGTTACATAAACAATGTATATTTATACCAAATTACAGGTGTATAACAAGGAATACTTTGAGACCACATATTATGCTGAAAAAACATGGCCAGGGGAGAGGAAAATGTTAATTATGTTCGGTTAACTTCAGAAATGGACTCCAGAAAAACACAATACTGAAATAATTACAACTTTATATGTAGGCGGCAAGACATGCAAATTCCAAAATAAATTACAACCAGATTGCATCAATTGTTGCAGTGAGTGGTTGTCATGAGTAATTATTATTCCCCATCTTTGTTCATTTGGCCTTTTGCAACCTTCAATCTTCGCTCCCTACATGTCTTATCATACTCATGAAATATATTTGCTGTACCTATAATTACTGTCATTTCAATTATATCTTTTATACAGGATTCTTGGTTAATATATCATGATGGCAGGTCCGCCAAGCTTTTGTTGCTTGCTACCTCTCATAGCTTGGATAGATCTAAACTAAACTAAAAAAAAAAAAACTAATCAATGTGACAAGTAATTTGAAATGGAAAGTTTAGTTTTTAAAGATGTTGAAAATAAATCGAGGTGAATACAAATGACTGATTCGCCCTGAATATCATTACTGGAAAGAGCATATGACTCCTCTCTGTCCGTCGGTCATGTTGGTATGACTTCTCTCCATGATTTGCTTTACTTCTTAAAAATGTGTTTTAGCACGCCAGATGTGGAGGGCCGACAAGGGAGTTAAAGGGCAACTACGAGATCCATTTAACAGAGAATTACTGGTTTTCTCCAAATAGCCAGCGGGTTCGATGAAATGAGTGTTTGGAGGGACATATTGCTAGTCTCACCACTCCCCTGTGTTTCTGTTAATAATGAAGAGATACAGCCATCATCAGTTCACCCACACAAGGAATAACGGATGACTCCTACATATGAAAAACACTTATGCATTTCTAACCTAGAGGCCGATTCATTAATAGCGGCAGGTAGCGACAGTTGAGCGACTGTAGCAGTATTTTCACAGCGCCCGCTAGTAGTCGCTGTGCTTGGCCGTTGTTCGGTTGTTGATAGCGACTCAGTCGGTGTGCAGTATGTTGAATACAAGGTGACGAGTCGCTATTTGACAGGTTCCGCGATGTATGGGTGCGCATGATAGCGACTGGTCAGAGCGACCGGCTCCCACCATATTCACCATATAAAAAAAAAAAAATCTGTGCAGAATTGATATTACAAGTCTGATATTAATGTATTCATATTACTAAATTCTTAAAAACATTTTTTTTGGTTTCCAAAAATATGGTTGTTTGGGGGTTAAAAAACTACTTTTAATCCATCGCCGCCAGCGCTCTGGGGTTTAAACAAGCATTTCACAGCGCGAGAATTTTAGGAGCGTGATTTGTTAATGAATATGCTGGGAGCCATTCGCTATGGCCGTTCGCTGTCATGCGCTCCCATACAGCGCGGAACCTGTCAAACAGCGACTCATAACCCCGTATTCAACATTACCACACACCGACTGAGTCGCTGTCAACAGCCGAACAACGGGCAAGCACAGCGAATACTAGCGGGTGCTGTGAAAATAACGCTACTGTCGCACATCTGTCGCTACCTGGCGCTATTAATGAATCAGCCTGCCCGTGTATTCCATATTCACAGCAGATAATGCATTAAAAAGTCCCCTAGCAGCATAGGCCCTTATTTAAGAAGGGATAGAGTCAGGTAGCGCCTTGTAAATGAGAGGTAGCGACAGGTAGCGACTGGTGAACGCCGGACACGGCACGCAATTACACATTTATCAAGCAGAATCTGTTTAGCGACTGGGATAGCGCCATGTAGCGTCTGATTCATCATTTTCACAGCCTCAGCAAACAGCGCCAGCGTTCAGCCTTGCACAGCGCCCGGTATGACCTCTCGCTACCTGTCGCTCTCCCATACATTTCAATGAACGAACCTTTTCTTCTCTTTAAACGTTTTTTTTTTTTTCCAAAAAAATCACAAATAATTCTGTGACCTCTTCTGGCATTGAAATAGCAGTTTTTTCAAAATGTTTTCATTTTTTATATATTCCCTCAGAAATGACATTACAGGTCTGGAATTAAAGTGTTCATGTTACAATGTTGTTACAATGTAATTCCATATGTTTTGGCTTTGTTACTAGTTGATAGATGCTTGAAAACACACTTTAAACACACCGCCTCCTGCGCTCTGGGCTTCAGACAAGTATTTTACAGCGCCAGAGATTTGTGAGGCTGTTTTTTTGCTGAGTATGGTGTGAGTCGGTCGCTATGAGCAGTCGCTAACATGCGCTCCCATACAGCGCTGTACTGGTCAAATAGCGACTCCTCACAATGTATTCAACATTACTGAACAGCGACTGAGTCGCTATAAACTAGGGACTCACAGCCGAGCACTGCGACTACTAGCGGGCGCTCTGAAAATGCCTGCTACAGACGCTCATCTGTCGCTACCTACCGCTAATGATGAATCAGCCTCCCCAGACATCATCATATAAGATTTTTTTTTTCTTTTCTTATATATAACGGGCAACGAATCAGTGGCATAACTAATTGTGATTGGGCCCTATTGACAATATTAAATGGGGCCCTGTCAAGGCTGTCTTTTAACTCAATTGGATTCAGCTTAACAACTAAAGATTGAAGAAGAAGAGACAAATGCTGCTTCCTTTCTCTAAATGGTGGCGACTGAGCTCTAATATAATAAATAATTTAACAAGCAAAAATGATAGGTCCCCCTGACTTTCTGGGCCCTGGTGCAGTCTCAGTCCCTGCACTCTCTATAGTTATGGTCCTGTATGTGATAATTTGCTATCTGTCTATGGGAGGTACTCAGCTGACAGTGACCTGTTTATCTATCTTAATCTAAGGGGTTTATTCATCAACGGATAATGCCAGGTAGGGCCTCATAGTGGCAGGTAGCATGTGGTGAACGCTGGGCGCTGTATGGGAAACCACATTTATGAAGGCGATTCTGGTGAGCGACTCTAACAGCGCCATGTAGCATCCGATTCATCGTTACAGGCAGCTCAGCTTATAGCGCCGGGGCTCTAGCTTCCAGAGTGCCAGGTATTACCCATATATTTCAATGGCAGGTCATTGACCATAATACAAAACAGGCTAGGAAAAGTACTAAAAATAATAACAGAAAACTGTAAAAAAATTAAAGAAATATATATATACTAAGAATTTTTTTTTTTTAGGGGTGTGGAAGGTCAAACTGGGGTGGGACACCTAAGTGATTGCCCTGCACAAAATGGGCTAGAGAAAGTATTTAAAATAATAACAGAAAAAAATAAAGAAATACATACATAAATGAAATAAAACATTATTATTTAGGGGGGTGGGTGGAGGCCAAATTGGGGGTGGAACATATATACATTAATAACATCAATAAATACATATATACATAAATAAATAAATAAATATAAATTCAATATATGCATAAACATATACATATATACATAAATATATACATATATATCTAAATAAATACATTTATCAAAATATTACATTTTTTACAGGTGTGGAGGTGGACAAGGCAGTTTAGGAGGTGGAGGAGGAGGAAGTAGCAAACACTAACCACTCACTCAGGTAATGGCACAGCTAAGACGGGCAGGCTGATTCATTATTAGCGGCAGGTAGCGACAGATGAGCGTCTGTAGCAGGCATTTCAGAGCGCCTGCTAGTAATCGCTGTGCTCGGCCGTGGTTCGCTAGGTCAGAGCGCCTCAGTCGCTGTGCAGCATTGATGAATACGTTGTGGGGAGTCGCTATATGAGCAGTACAGCGCTGTATGGGAGCGAATGGTAGCAACTGGTCAGTGCGACCGACTCACACCATATTCATCAAAAAAACAGCCTCACACACCTCCGGCGCTCAAAAATGCTTTGCTGTAGCCCAGAGCGCCGGAGGCTGTGTGATTAAAGGCTGTTTTTGAACATGTATCCACCAGTAACAAAGCGAAAACATATGGAATTACATTGTTATAACATTGTGACATGAACACATTAATGCCAGACCTGTAATGTCAATTTTGCATAAATATATAAAAAAATTTCAAGGCCAGGGGGTCACAACAGAAGTAAAAGAATGTGCATTGAAATGTATGGGAGAGCGCCAGGTAGCGAGAGGTAAGACGTGGCGCTCTGCAAGGCTGAATGCCGGCGCTGTACGCTGAGGCTGGGATAATGATGAATCGTACGCTACATGGCGTTATCCCAGTCGCTCAACAGAATCGGCTTCATAAATGTGGAATTGCGTGCTGTGTCCGGCGTTCTCATGCCGATACCTGCCGATACCTGTCGCTATCACTTCATGAATAAGGCCCTAAGTCTACCTCCTGGAAGTAGTGGGCTGTGTCTGATGGTGGTGGATGTGGGGGACAATGGAATAAGATGTTCCCCTGTAAGGTGCCCTATCCAGGGATTGGGTCCTACCTTCAATAACTTATCTATGAGCTCTTTATGTGGTACAGTGTCAAAGGCTTTGCTAAAATCCAGATAGGCGATATCCACAGGAGCAAAAGAGATCAAAGAAATCAATAAGATTGATCTGACATGATCTGCCCTCAGTAAAGCCGTGCTGTTTTGGGCCCAATAGGTCATTAATTTTTAGATGGGAAATTATCTGTTTTTTAAGAGAGTTTCCATTAATTTGACCCCTATAGATGTTAAACTAACTGGCCTGTAATTACTGGCTTCTTCTCTACTCTGCTTCTTATAGATTGGTACGACATTGGCCATTCTCCAATCATCTGGAACCTCACCAGTTGAAAGGGAATGGTTCAGTAAATCTGACGGGCTGCAATCACTAATCCGAGTTCTCTTTACTTACCTTTAGATGTGCCAGCTCGGTTTGGACATCAGCCTCCAAATACTCCGCAGCTGGACCCTCCCAGCTGGATGCGATTCTATGGGCATACCTGCTATGTGTTTCAAAGTCACTTTCTGAAAATACAATATGCCACCACCGCTGGCATCAGAAGGGACTGGGGGCATATGGAGCAGATGGGGTAAAAGAAGTGAAATGTAATATAACAAAGCCTTTTTTCTGTGCTGTGTTTTTCTTTACTTTTGTACTTACTTGTGAACATGACGGCAATGGGCTCCCCCATACCCCCTGTCCCATTACGACACTCCCGAAGGTCAGGAGGTGCAGAAGAGCCTGGTGCCCCTCTGCATGGGCCAGGGAGCAGGAAATAGCACTGGACTTGGGCCGAAGGGCATGGGGTCGGTAAATACTAAGGCCAGGGTCCATCAGTTTTTTACTTTTTTTTTACCTTTTTAAAGTTTTAAAAAAACTCTGCAGCAAGTGATGTACGTCAGCACAAAGCTTTCTAGTACAGTGCTGTGTCTTCAGACATAGATCACCTGAGCCCTGACCCATTATACATTTCAATTAGGTGACCAAATGTAAACAACAAAAATACACAGAACTGTGCCAAAATCATGTCCTCAAGGTGCTGAGTTGATCTAGATTCTGTAAACCAAAAAAGAGTAGTAAGCCCTTTGTGCACAGAACACTGCTGCTGGGCATGTGTAAGGTTGAGTGATCTCCCTTATTTCAGCAGTGGCCATAGCAGCAGTGTTCTGTGTGTACAGGGCTCACTTCTCTGTGTTGCGGGTTGTGAAAACTGCTTCCATAAAACACACATTTTCTAACATAGGGAAAGAAAAACTAGATACATATTTAGCCGGCTGCATCTCCATGGGCGGGGAGGGCATGTGGTGGGTGCTTTAAATTTCAATAGTTTATCGCCATCGATAAACGATAGTTGTCCTCTAGTTATCGATAGTTGTCCTTTAGGAAATAGCCTCCATCTAGTAAAGTGTTACCACTGGTTCTCTTTTAATTCCTCTGCATAATATGTTCTTTTTTTATGATGCTCGTTTAAAATTGCTTCTGTTCAGTTCTGCGGGGAATTGAAACAGCAGTGTAAATCACATCTAAATTGTTTTCCTCGCCTTTAAATGCAAATTTTAATGTTCATATTCTGAAAGTAAAATGTGAGCACTGTCTCTGGACCATTAGCAGGAGAAATATCACCCGCCCTACACGGAGGACTTGGATTTTGGCAGGGAGCTGATCATAGCTGTTGGAAGGAAGCAGAATTCATTCAATACATCAACATTATCCCAGCATCTGCTAACATATCCCCAGCTATAGTCAGTGATGCTGCATTCCATCATATTCTAAAACAAGGAAGCCATAGATCGACTCATATAAGGCCTTGCCTAATCTCTGCTCAATAAATATGAGAATAACTTCATTTACAAGTAAATTTCCCAAATGACAAACCATACTTGTGAGATATTATTGTAATTTGTGGATAGATGAACTGCAGGCCATGCACTGAATTTCCTAATAAGCATTTAGTGTTAAAGGGCCACTCTAGCCCCTGAAAAATAAACATAACCTCCGTCCTGCCCCCTCTAAATAGCGATCCTGCTAGTGTAATAAAATAATAAAAAGACAGTCACCTTCACCACGAATCCAGCCCCCTAAGTCAGCACCGAACACCCACTGTCCACCGTATTCAGCCCCCAAAGGTGAGTGTCTTTTTTTTTTCTTTTCTTGTACAATAGTTTTTATCGAATAAATCACAAGTACAAAAGTCTCTGTGGATTTATACATCATGTTACAGCATGTGTACAGCGGTCAGATACAAAAGGTGGCCATACATGTCCATGTTATATAACATTGGGTGCAGGCAAATGGCGGGTCACGTCATGGATAGCGAGACCTGCCACTTAATACGGGGTGAATTCAACATAATTACGCTAGGTCTCCTGTTTAATGCATAGCTCGCTCTACTGATTTAGGTGACAATTATATTTCAAGTCATTAACGCTCATGGCGAGGATGGTTCCCCGCCCGGTACCGTGCCCCTTCACACACACATACAAAAACATATGTGCTTCGAAGAGAAAGAGTAGATTGTACTATGTGCCAGCGAAAGATTCCAGATATACAAAATAAGAGATAGTCAAATAGTAAAGAAAGTATGTTTTGGACAGGGTAGGTCAGCGAGGGAGGACTATGGGGGGGGGGGTTCACCACTGGACCACTTACTAACTGTACCTCCGTGGGTCAGATGGCAACCACGTTGTTCATTTGGAGCTTGGGAATCAAGATTAAAAATCCACCGTAATTCTTTCTGTTGAAGTACTTTTTTAATGTTGCCCCCTCGAGGTCCTATCCTGATCTTTACCAATAACGTTTAGGCTACTGAAATCACTCTGATGTTTGTTTAAAAAGTGTAGAGCCACAGGGGGAACTATTTTGCCTTGTTGAATATTCCTATTGGCTAAACGAATGCTAGAAAGATGAGCTTGCACTCGTGCCTTTAGGCTATTACATGTTTCACCTATGTACATCATAAGGCAATTACATTTTAAGGCATAGATCACTCCTGTGGACCTACAATTAATAAGCTGTCTTATAGAAAATTCTTTGCCCGTTTTTAAATTCCTAACAGACTTCTGTTTGGTCATATATGGACAAATAGGACACCCCCCACAGGGATAATTCCCACTTATCTCTTTCTGTTGCTCCAACCAATTGGGCAGTGCCTTGAAGTGACTACTACAGACCCTATCAAGTAAATTGGGGGCCCTATGCGCTGTCATGCGTGGTCCCCCCGTATCCATATTGCCAAGTGTGGATCTGTCTTTAATATATCCCAGTGATTTTTCAACAGACCTCTTAATTGGTGCCACTCACAATTAAATTGTGTTATGTATCTTACCTCTAACTCTCTGTGTTCTCTTTTTTTCGGATTAAGGAGATTTGTTTTGGCGGTGGGATCACCGCAGATTATGGATGTCAGCACAAATCCAGGGCAGGCCCCAGCCCCTAAAATTGACTGCCTCAAACTTATGTGATTGATCTGTGATCAATCTGTCTGGAACCACTCTAACTGTTGACGAAATATCGGTGCTTCAAAAGGGTTTGTCATTTGCTCCCCAAAATAATTTGGATACATTTTTGGCAATCAAGGACTTGTACCTGTTCTGTAGAAAACTTTTATTAAAAAAACAATATAAATATATTTAATATATATATATATATATATATATATTGGGTCAATTTTATAAGCCGTCCAGATACACACCCCCTTGGACCTTGAGTCCAGCGGTACATACTTTTTAGGGTAGTAAATGAGAATATCCGGATGTTGTCAACAACTCGGGGTGCCCACAATTTGTTCCAGGGAGAAATTGCTGCCATTTCTAGCCTCCGTGCGCGTACTGATGTGGTCATAAAAGAGGCCGATAAAGGCAGCAATATCGTGGTCATGTCCCGCGGATATTACCGCACGGAGGCGTTGAGGCAATTACAAAACTCAGATTTTTATGAGAGACTGCCAGGTAATCCCATTATATCTTATAAGGCTGAATTTGAAAATCTTATTCATGAAGCATGGTCCTGTGGCACTATAAATCTGAGGCTGCGGTATATCCTTGTGTGACCTTGTTGTGACCACATTTTACATGTTACTTAAAATACACAAAAACCCCTGCTGCCCGCCCGGAAGACCTATTGTGGCGGGTATCGGGGGTTTAACTGAGTAAGCTTGTGCATTTGTGGATAGGCATCTCCAACCCTTTGTTATTTTGTTGGATTCATATGTTCGTGATTCTATGGACCTGCTTAAACAACTTGAATCAGTTCATGTACCAAATTACATTTTGTTAATCACATTAGACGTTGAGGCCTTATACACCAGTATATCTCATGTCCGGCACGTGCCGGTATTTTTTTAGCATGAGCAGCGCTGATCCCCAGCCACTCCAGGAATTCATTTTAGAGTTATTAGAATTTGTACTGTCGCATAATTTTTTTACTTTTGATTCCATATTCTATCGACAGGTACGTGTCGTGGCCATGGGGGCACGTTGTGCCTCATCTATCGCTAATTTATTCATGGGGTGGTGGGAAAGGGAGATTGTTTTCTGCAAAGCCATGCAGGGTCATCACCGGCACGTGTTGGGCTGGCACAGATTTATTGATGATATACTGGTGTTGTGGCAGGGGACGGATGCACAATTTCATGACTTTTTGAATTGCCTAAATACAGATAATCTGAATATCCTCCTTACCGCACAGGTTTAAAACAAACAGGTTTGTTTCATTGATCTAATGATTATCATTAAGAACGATGGGACACTGGGCTCGGGCCTATATCGGAAGGGTAGCGCTGTGAATTCCTTATTACATTATGGAAGTTTCCACCAAACCAGCCTTCAACGTGGAATACCAACTGGACAGTTTCTCAGAGTCCGGAGAAACTGTTCCAGTGAAGAAGAGTTCCTGTACCAGGCCAAGGATCTCTCTGATCGCTTCGTTAGAAGAGGGTATCCCAAAGGGGTGGTTAAGCGAGCCCTTGAACGGGCCAAATTGACCCCTAGAACAAATCTCCTTAATCCGAAAAAAAGAGAACACAGAGAGTCAGAGGTAAGATACATAACACAATTGGCACCAATTAAGAGGTCTGTTGAAAAATCACTGGGCTTGTCACGCTCGGGGTAACTCCAGCCCTTTTGATAAGCCCACAACCTCCAATCTCCACAGCCAGCTTCACCTGTAGGAGCCCCGCTTGCCGGGACGCAGAATACGCCTACCCGGGATCGGTTGCCCCCAGGACTTAATGGCTCAAAGTATGTGAGCTTATATGTAGGAGGTCTGGAGAACCAATAGAGCGTTGGCAGAGGAAGTCCAGAGACAGGCCAGAGGTCGACAGCGGGAAGACAGAGATCGTAGCGGCACCAGGGATCATGCAACTCGTAGTCTGGATACAGGCAGGGGTCGGCAACAGGGGTTCAGGATCGAGAGTGGTTGGTACAAACGAGGTCGGCAACAGGAGTTCAGATCGAGAGTGGTCGGTACAATCAAGGTCGGCAACAGGAGTTCAGATCAAGAGTGGTCAGTACAATCAAGGTCGGCAACAGGAGTTCAGATCGAGAGTGGTCAGTACAATCAAGGTCGGCAACAGGGGTTCAGATCGGCTACAATTCACAAGAAAGACTAGGTATTAGGCGCTATCACAGGCAACTGGCTAATGAAGAGGAACCAGATTTATAGGGACAGGCATGAAGGGGAAGTGTAGTGATTGGTGCACATTGGATCACAACCAGGATTGGTCAGAGCATAAGGGATTGATGCTCCTATCCCCCCCCAGAGCTGTGCTAACCTGGGCTCATTGGCCCACAGAACAACCCCTGGGCTCATTGGCCCAACCGAAAGATAGGGAGGAGTCCCTTCCTCGCCTGAGTGAGGAGTGAAGCTACCTCCGGCGGCCGCGCTGAGAGCAGCGCCGCCGGAGGGCATAAGAGGAATGTGCTTGCGCGCGCGTGAGCACGAGACGGAAGGAGGCCGGGGCGGGGAGAGAGAGGAGCAGTGCTGGTGGGCGCACCAGCCACCGCCGCTCCTCGACGCGGGTGCCGAGCGGACACCGCAGCAACCGCCTACCGCCCAGACCCGGAGCTGGAACGGGGCCCAGGTAAGTGACAGTTCATGACAGGGCTATATTAAAGACAGATCCACACTTGGCTAGATGGATACGGGGGGACCACACATGACAGCGCGTAGGGCCTCCAATTTACTTGATAGGGTCTGTAGTAGTCACTTGAAGGCACTGCCCAATTGGTTGGAGCAACAGAAAGAGATAAGTGGAAATTTTCCCTGCGGGGGTGTTCTATTTTTCCATATATGACCAAACAGAAGTCTGTTAGGAATTTAAAAACGGACAAAGAATTTTCTATACGACAGCTAATTAATTGTAGGTCCACAGGAGTGATCTATGCCTTAATATGTAATTGCCCTATGATGTACATAGGTGAAATAGCCTAGGACCTCGAGGGGGCAACATTAAAAAAGTACTTCAACAGAAAGAATTATGGTGGATTTTGAATCTTGATTCCCAAGCTCCTGCGGAATTCAATGAGGACCCAGATTTCACACCGTATTTGGGCACGTAGAGCACAGTTGTGTAATTTGGTACAATAATGGTTGGGTTAAGAATTTTTCACATGATTATGGGGCAGAGTTGTTTTTGATTTACTTTGTAAGGTTATTAGATTTTTGGTTGGTGTATGATACTTATCGTGTTACATGTTTGCACATTGAGTCACTATGTTCCTCTAGTCCTGAACAGTTGTTGGGTTATGATGCATCCACCGGTGAAGGCAATAATGACAAGAGACAATGAAGATGAGAGTGTGTCAGCAGGAGGATGAGGAAGAATGAACAAGTCTGAACACTGTGGTCTCTTGTCTTATGTGTCTTCCTCTTGATTATGTTCAAGATCTCTCTGATGGTCTTAGTTGGTTGAACTGGCTATCTTGGGCGAGTCAATGCTCCTGTGTGAGCCAATTCTGGCTTTAGGTGGCTGAAATTCCTTGCACAGCCTCTGGTCCGTTGGTGGAGACATATAATTAATTTATGCCTTGCGGCATCTCTATCTACTGATCGCGTGGGCTCTTATATGTGGATAAAGGATATATGTATTTTTTATTGAGCATGCTTTGTGTCCTGCGATTATGGAGAATGAGCAGTTTCTTCACAGTAAATAAATTGTACATAGATTCGGGCCCTGTATAGTGCTTTATGTTTAATTTTGTATATAGAATATTCATTAGATCTTAGTATAAATTATTGGTTGTTTATGTGGTTGGCATGGTTACTGTTTTCCCTGAACTTGCCTGTCCGCGTTCCCGCGCATGCTCACTGCTTCTTCCTTGTCTCCACGGAAGGTGCGCGTTCTTTTTGGGGCACGCACTTCCTGTTCTTGGAGCGCACACCGGTGCTCAGATGCGTTTCGGGTAAGCATAAGAAGAAAGCATAAATTCAATAAACTATAAATCTTACATGTGATGCAGGAGCAAGCAGCCACCCCCCCGTGCGCCTACGCGTTGTGTGACGTCAAACGCGTCACTTCCTCAGGGCGAACAACAAGACTCACATACCCTACCTTACAGTGCCCTTATATACTCACCTATCGGATCCCCGCACTGCCCACCCCGAATCACGCCGGCACCCAGACGTGTCCCGGCCGGAAACGCGCCTGGGGATGACAATGCTCAGACGCGCTCCGGCCGGGACACGTCTGGGTGCCGGCGTGATTCGGGGTGGGCAGTGCGGGGATCCGATAGGTGAGTATATAAGGGCACTGTAAGGTAGGGTATGTGAGTCTTGTTGTTCGCCCTGAGGAAGTGACGCGTTTGACGTCACACAACGCGTAGGCGCACGGGGGGGTGGCTGCTTGCTCCTGCATCACATGTAAGATTTATAGTTTATTGAATTTATGCTTTCTTCTTATGCTTACCCGGCTGGTCCTCATAGATAGGCTTTATGATATTGTAGTATAGGTTTTCAAATATATATTGCACGTTGGCATTTGCACTTTTTTCTTAGATACCTCATACATATTATTTATTATATATATATAATTTTTGCATGTTAAGGGTTAGCACATTAGCACCTTGCTATTGCCAGCCTGGTAGGAGCTATTATACATATTTTTAATATTTTTATGACCATAAAATAGCAACTTCTCATCTAACCCCCCCCCCCCCCCTTCCTTTAGGCCTTGTCTTAATGTGTTATATTTTTTTTAATCTGTCAGTTTGAGTGTAGATATTATCTTTCAATAAAATATTGATTATTTTGATACCTCAAAGAGTGGTGCCATATATTTTCATAGGGGAGTTGTGGGACTCTCTTTAGGTTTGGTTCATTGTTAGTATACACTTAGTGTTACTACCCCTATGTGTGCACACTTTATATGTTATATTAATTATTGATCGGTGGCCAGTGCGGTTTCTTTCCATTTCCCTTTTTTCTTTGGTGTTTGTATAGTATTTACATAGGTTGGGACTCCGAGTCCACCACCTTCCTTACCATAATTTAATATTCTCTTGGCAAATCTCGGTCGAGTTGCTGCAGCAGTTGGAGAGCTGACTGGATGACTTTAGCAGGGAGCACCCTGAAGAAGTACGCCAAGCGCCCAAGCCAAGATAGTTTCAAGTGACGCCCCCAGCTGGTTTATTACCTCTGGGTAATTATCCCTATATATTTATAGTGTGCCGTAAGATGCTGTCAATTTTACCCCCAAGTAGGGTAGCCTCTTGACCCAAAGCCAATGGTAGTTGTTCTTCATGAGGGTGCTCATTCTGTGGGATAGGGAGATTTCTAGAGCTAGCAATTTTGCTGCGTTTATTTTGAGGCCCGATATGACGCTAAAGTCTTTAAGTTCCCTCAAGAGGTTGGGGATCGTGACATGCGGGAGGAGATAGAAAGCAACATGTCATCAGTGAGCATGGATAATTTATGCTCAACCCCAGCATGCTTGATCCCCCTAATTAACTGATTATACCGGATCTTAGAGGCCAGCAGTTCCAATGCCAATATGAATAATATGGGAGACAGGGGGCATCCCTGGGGAGTGCCCCTACCAATGAGGAAGGGGGCTGATTCAAAGCCCGAGTTTTGCCGTGGGTGAGCTATACATAGCCCTGACCCATGTCTTTAGACCCTGGCCAAAGTCCCACCTATCAATAACAATAGCGTCTCGCAAGATCCCTGGATCAAAGGATTTGCTGGATTTAATGTGGTTGTATGTCACCCTGGCCTTTTCTAATCTCCGCCCATTTGGTTTAGTGCGGTTGACTTTAAAGGCCTGAGATGCTGCAGAGTATTATGCCTCCAGCCCTGCAAGGAGAGCAGTTTTCTCTCTTTTCAGCTTTGCCGCTCTGGAGAGGAAATAGCCACGCATTACTGACTTAAACGCCCCCCCATAAAACAAAAAGTCTCATTGTTCTTAAAATATTCCTCCGCTTCCTTTACGGCCTCCTGAACCTTGTCCTTAGAAGCTAACAATGTGTCATTAAGGATCCAGGTTGATGGGCCAGGTTTAACAACCAGGGATCTGCA
Organism: Gastrophryne carolinensis; assembly: GCA_027917425.1. NCBI lineage: Eukaryota > Metazoa > Chordata > Amphibia > Anura > Microhylidae > Gastrophryne > Gastrophryne carolinensis. Next base: position 603,856,825 of record CM051234.1, read on the forward strand.
TGTTATAAAGTTAAGGTCCTGATCTGACCATGGGACTTGGAGTATACGGGCCTGGGAAATGTTGGGTAAGAAATTTTTGGAAGCGAATAGGTGGTCAATTCTAGTGTGCAATGCATGCGGGGCAGAGTAGTGCGTGTAATCTTTCCTGAAAGGATCCCGCCAGACATCTATGAGGCTCGTTTTAGAGATAATGGATGCAAAAGATGAGGAGTCTCTCTTGTTCTGGGGTGTGGGGGGGGGGGGGTCTGTCCAGTATTGGGTCTAACGTCAAGTTGGAGTCCCCACCCAAAAGCACAATCCCTTTCACATTTCTACTCAAGAGGTCACACAGGCTCTGCAGAAAGCCGAGTTGGCCTGTGTTTGGGGTGTAATAATTCAGGATTGTGACCTCCACGTCCTGTAATGTTCCCTGTAGTATTAGGGACCTCCCCGCGGGGTCCGAGATTTGCTTGGAACATTGAAAGGGAGTACGAGCATGAAAGGCTGTAAAGACCCCTCTCTGCTTAGTTGACACCCTTGTGTGATACACATTGGGATATCTAGCATTAAGATATTTGGGCGTTGAGTTAACAGAGAAGTGGGTTTCTTAAACGTAGACCACATCTGCGTGGATGGAGTTGAAATACTTAAAGCGGACCAACAGCCAGGGGGGATCTATAAGATTCCCGGGCCGATCAGATCCCTCCCCGCGGGGCATCCGAAATCGTGATGTCCCGCGGGGTGAAACCCCCCAGGAAGCCCACAATCCTACCTTTTCTACGATCCAGCGGCGCATGCGCGTCTGCCGCCGCCACCTCCCGCGCGTCCCTCTAGCAAGGCGCGCTCCCGTGGCGGCCGTTTGTGAATGGCCGGCGCGGGTGCGCTCCCTGTAAGAGGGACGCGCGGGAGGCGGCGGCGGACGCGCTCTGCTTGTCCGGCGCTGCCTCTCGCTTGTCCGTCAGCGGGGATTGGCTGCAGCGGTCACATGGGAGCGGGGTGAGGTGAGTTTTCGGGGCTTATTGGGGGGTTTCACACAACGGGGCACCCCCTATCGGGGTGCCCCACCGAAGTGGACCAAAACCCAGGATAGCCAAAATCCTGGGTGTTGGTCCACTTTAAATACTCTAGATCTTTTGTTGGGGGAGTTTAGACCCCCGCCGCCCGCTGACAGCGTAGCCGGCCTGCCCGCTCCCACCATGCCGGCATTTTTTTTTTAGGCGTAGCAGGCGTAGCCGGCCTGCCCGCTCCCACCAACCCGAATTTCTTGGGGAATCCGAATCTTGGGGGACCCGAATCGAACTTTCAAGAAGTTCGCTCATCTCTACTTAATAGCACAAGGATGTGAGCTTACAGGGCAGGCTGTGTCAGGCAATGTCTGTTAAGCCGGAGTCATACACTGGAAGACAGTCCGTAAATATTGCGGCACCAAGGGAGAGACAATAGAAGCGTCGAGGTCAAACCAAAGGTCAACCTGGGAGGTCACGGGTTCGCAGTACAAGGGGTAAGGCAGTAGCGTGGTCAGGGTGCAAGCAAGGGTCGGTCCAGGCGGCAATTACAGAATGGTCAAACTAAGCAAGATCAGCAACGGAAGCAAACAGTAATATATCAGGATCTAAGGCACACCCAGCTAAACGCTATCACGGTCACTGGAGTACTGACGTGGTAAAACCTTTATAGGGTTATGGACACTACAGGGATGTGTAGTGATTGGTGCACTTAGGTTGGATGACCAATAGACTTTTGAGGGGCGTTACGCCCTCTAAACACCTAAATGGGATTGGTCCCTTTAATCAGCCTCTGGTGTCCAAGATGTGTGCAGTGCCGCCGGAGGGCATATGAGGAGCGTAGGGCGCGGGCCGCGGGTGTAGGACGCGGGCCATATGAGTGTGAGGATGCGGGCCGTGTACGGCGCCACTGGAGCTAATGCTCGGCGCGTCCGACAAACAGGAAATGTTCCGGCTCGGTGCCCGGAGACACTGAGGGACCGGGACCCAGGTGAGTTTGCCGTGACAGGGATAAAAGGATGTGTGTTTATTATCATTTGTGTTGCCGATGGAACTAGAGATGAGCGAACTTTTGAAAAATTCGATTCGACTGATTCGCCAAATTTTCAGACAAAAATCGTTTCGCCCCGAATTTATTCGCGACGAATCGCTATTAAAAATGGCTATTTCTGAGCCTCCTAAAGCCTCAATAGAGTTGTAAACCATTCTGCCTTGCTGTAACACGCATAGGATGCGTGCTGGGTTAGTTAAATAATACTTTGAATAAATATCACATGCAGATCAGAGGCATCGCTAATAGAATCGCAGAGCGGCACAATTGCAGAGAGTTGAAGTGGCATCACTATGAGGGGCAGGAGCCCAAACATTGCTTTAAAGAGACACTGGAGTTGGCAGCAGCAGGAGCCCAAACATTGGATGAATCACACCCTGGAGTTGGCAGCAGCAGCAGCAGGAGCCCAAACATTACTTTAAAGAGACACTGGGGTTGGCTTCAAGAGCCCAAAAATTGGATGAATCACAGCCTGGAGTTGGCAGCAGCAGCAGGAGCCCAAACATTACTTTAAAGAGACACTGGGGTTGGCTTCAGGAGCCCAAAAATTGGATGAATCACACCCTGGAGTTGGCAGGAGTTGGCAGCTGCAGCAGCAGGAGCCCAAATATTACTTTAAAGAGACCCTGGGGTTGGCTTCAGGAGCCCAAAAATTGGATGAATCACACCCTGGAGTTGGCAGCAGCAGCAGCAGGAGCAGCAGCAACAGGAGCCCAAATATTACTTTAAAGAGACCCGGGGGTTGGCTTCAGGAGCCCAAAAATTGGATGAATCACACCCTGGAGTTGGCAGGAGTTGGCAGCAGCAGCAGCAACAGGAGCCCAAACATTACTTTAAAGAGACACTGGAGTTGGCTTCAGGAGCCCAAAAATTGGATGAATCACACCCTGGAGTTGGCAGCAGCAGCAGCAGGAGCCCAAATATTACTTTAAAGAGACCCTGGGGTTGGCTTCAGGAGCCCAAAAATTGGATGAATCACACCCTGGAGTTGGCAGGAGTTGGCAGCAGCAGCAGCAGCAACAACAGGAGCCCAAACATTACTTTAAAGAGACACTGGAGTTGGCTTCAGGAGCCCAAAAATAGGATGAATCACACCCTGGAGTTGGCAGCAGCAGCAGCAGGAGCCCAAATATTACTTTAAAGAGACCCTGGGGTTGGCTTCAGGAGCCCAAAAATTGGATGAATCACACCCTGGAGTTGGCAGGAGTTGGCAGCAGCAGCAACAACAGGAGCCCAAACATTACTTTAAAGAGACACTGGAGTTGGCTTCAGGAGCCCAAAAATTGGATGAATCACACCCTGGAGTTGGCAGCAGCAGCAGCAGGAGCCCAAATATTACTTTAAAGAGACCCTGGGGTTGGCTTCAGGAGCCCAAAAATTGGATGAATCACACCCTGGAGTTGGCAGCAGCAGCAGCAGGAGCCCAAATATTGCTTTAAAGAGACCCTGGGGTTGGCTTCAGGAGCCCAAAAATTGGATGATTCACACCCTGGAGTTGGCAGCAGCAGCAGCAGGAGCCCAAATATTACTTTAAAGAGACCCTGGGGTTGGCTTCAGGAGCCCAAAAATTGGATGAATCACACCCTGGAGTTGGCAGCAGCAGCAGCAGGAGCCCAAATATTACTTTAAAGAGACCCTGGGGTTGGCTTCAGGAGCCCAAAAATTGGATGAATCACACCCTGGAGTTAGCAGGGGTTGGCAGCAGCAGCAACAGGAGCCCAAACATTACTTTAAAGAGACCCTGGAGTTGGCTTCAGGAGCCCAAAAATTGGATGAATCACACCCTGGAGTTGGCAGCAGCAGCAGCAGGAGCCCAAACATTACTTTAAAAAGACACTGGAGTTGGCTTCAGGAGCCCAAAAATTGGATGATTCACACCCTGGAGTTGGCAGCAGCAGCAGCAGGAGCCCAAATATTACTTTAAAGAGACACTGGAGTTGGCTTCAGGAGCCCAAAAATTGGATGAATCCCACCCTGGAGTTGGCAGCAGCAGGAGCCCAAATATTACTTTAAAGAGACCCTGGGGTTGGCTTCAGGAGGTCAAAATTGGATGAATCACACCCTGGAGTTGGCAGGAGTTGGCAGCAGCAGCAGCAGCAACAACAGGAGCCCAAACATTACTTTAAAGAGACACTGGAGTTGGCTTCAGGAGCCCAAAAATAGGATGAATCACACCCTGGAGTTGGCAGCAGCAGCAGCAGGAGCCCAAATATTACTTTAAAGAGACCCTGGGGTTGGCTTCAGGAGCCCAAAAATTGGATGAATCACACCCTGGAGTTGGCAGGAGTTGGCAGCAGCAGCAAAAACAGGAGCCCAAACATTACTTTAAAGAGACACTGGAGTTGGCTTCAGGAGCCCAAAAATTGGATGAATCACACCCTGGAGTTGGCAGCAGCAGCAGCAGGAGCCCAAATATTACTTTAAAGAGACCCTGGGGTTGGCTTCAGGAGCCCAAAAATTGGATGAATCACACCCTGGAGTTGGCAGCAGCAGCAGCAGGAGCCCAAATATTGCTTTAAAGAGACCCTGGGGTTGGCTTCAGGAGCCCAAAAATTGGATGATTCACACCCTGGAGTTGGCAGCAGCAGCAGCAGGAGCCCAAATATTACTTTAAAGAGACCCTGGGGTTGGCTTCAGGAGCCCAAAAATTGGATGAATCACACCCTGGAGTTGGCAGCAGCAGCAGCAGGAGCCCAAATATTACTTTAAAGAGACCCTGGGGTTGGCTTCAGGAGCCCAAAAATTGGATGAATCACACCCTGGAGTTAGCAGGGGTTGGCAGCAGCAGCAACAGGAGCCCAAACATTACTTTAAAGAGACCCTGGAGTTGGCTTCAGGAGCCCAAAAATTGGATGAATCACACCCTGGAGTTGGCAGCAGCAGCAGCAGGAGCCCAAACATTACTTTAAAAAGACACTGGAGTTGGCTTCAGGAGCCCAAAAATTGGATGATTCACACCCTGGAGTTGGCAGCAGCAGCAGCAGGAGCCCAAATATTACTTTAAAGAGACACTGGAGTTGGCTTCAGGAGCCCAAAAATTGGATGAATCACACCCTGGAGTTGGCAGCAGCAGGAGCCCAAATATTACTTTAAAGAGACCCTGGGGTTGGCTTCAGGAGGTCAAAAATTGGATGAATCACACCCTGGAGTTGGCAGGAGTTGGCAGCAGCAGCAACAGGAGCCCAAATATTACTTTAAAGAGACACTGGAGTTGGCTTCAGGAGCCCAAAAATTGGATGAATCACACCCTGGAGTTGGCAGCAGCAGCAACAGGAGCCCAAATATTACTTTAAACAGACCCTGGGGTTGGCTTCAGGAGCCCAAAAATTGGATGAATCACACCCTGGAGTTGGCAGGCGTTGGCAGCAGCAGCAGCAGCAGCAGCAACAGGAGCCCAAACATTACTTTAAAGAGACACTGGAGTTGGCTTCAGGAGCCCAAAAATTGGATGAATCACACCCTGGAGTTGGCAGCAGCAGCAGCAGCAGGAGCCCAAATATTACTTTAAAGAGACCCTGGGGTTGGCTTCAGGAGCCCAAAAATTGGATGAATCACACCCTAGAGTTGGCAGCAGCAGCAGCAGGAGCCCAAATATTACTTTAAAGAGACCCTGGGGTTGGCTTCAGGAGCCCAAAAATTGGATGATTCACACCCTGGAGTTGGCAGCAGCAGCAGCAGCCCAAATATTACTTTAAAGAGACCCTGGGGTTGGCTTCAGGAGCCCAAAAATTGGATGAATCACACCCTGGAGTTGGCAGCAGCAGCAGCAGGAGCCAAAATATTACTTTAAAGAGACCCTGGGGTTGGCTTCAGGAGCCCAAAAATTGGATGAATCACACCCTGGAGTTGGCAGGAGTTGGCAGCAGCAGCAGCAACAGGAGCCCAAACATTACTTTAAAGAGACACTGGAGTTGGCTTCAGGAGCCCAAAAATTGGATGAATCACACCCTGGAGTTGGCAGCAGCAGCAGCAGGAGCAGCAGCAGCAGGAGCCCAAACATTACTTTAAAGAGACACTGGAGTTGGCTTCAGGAGAACAAAAATTGGATGATTCACACCCTGGAGTTGGCAGCAGCAGCAGCAGGAGCCCAAATATTACTTTAAAGAGACACTGGAGTTGGCTTCAGGAGCCCAAAAATTGGATGAATCACACCCTGGAGTTGGCAGCAGCAGCAGGAGCCCAAATATTACTTTAAAGAGACCCTGGGGTTGGCTTCAGGAGGCCAAAAATTGGATGAATCACACCCTGGAGTTGGCAGCAGCAGCAGCAGGAGCCCAAATATTACTTTAAAGAGACCCTGGGGTTGGCTTCAGGAGCCCAAAAATTGGATGATTCACACCCTGGAGTTGTCAGCAGCAGCAGCAGGAGCCCAAATATTACTTTAAAGAGACCCTGGGGTTGGCTTCAGGAGCCCAAAAATTGGATGAATCACACCCTGGAGTTGGCAGCAGCAGCAGCAGGAGCCCAAACATTACTTTAAAGAGACCCTGGGGTTGGCTTCAGGAGCCCAAAAATTGGATGAATCACACCCTGGAGTTAGCAGGGGTTGGCAGCAGCAGCAACAGGAGCCCAAACATTACATTAAAGAGACCCTGGAGTTGGCTTCAGGAGCCCAAAAATTGGATGAATCACACCCTGGAGTTGGCAGCAGCAGCAGCAGGAGCCCAAACATTACTTTAAAAAGACACTGGAGTTGGCTTCAGGAGCCCAAAAATTGGATGATTCACACCCTGGAGTTGGCAGCAGCAGCAGCAGGAGCCCAAATATTACTTTAAAGAGACACTGGAGTTGGCTTCAGGAGCCCAAAAATTGGATGAATCCCACCCTGGAGTTGGCAGCAGCAGGAGCCCAAATATTACTTTAAAGAGACCCTGGGGTTGGCTTCAGGAGGTCAAAAATTGGATGAATCACACCCTGGAGTTGGCAGGAGTTGGCAGCAGCAGCAACAGGAGCCCAAATATTACTTTAAAGAGACACTGGAGTTGGCTTCAGGAGCCCAAAAATTGGATGAATCACACCCTGGAGTTGGCAGCAGCAGCAGCAGGAGCCCAAATATTACTTTAAAGAGACCCTGGGGTTGGCTTCAGGAGGCCAAAAATTGGATGAATCACACCCTGGAGTTGGCAGCAGCAGCAGCAGGAGCCCAAATATTACTTTAAAGAGACCCTGGGGTTGGCTTCAGGAGCCCAAAAATTGGATGAATCACACCCTGGAGTTGGCAGCAGCAGCAGCAGGAGCCCAAATATTACTTTAAAGAGACCCTGGGGTTGGCTTCAGGAGGCCAAAAATTGGATGAATCACACCCTGGAGTTGGCAGCAGCAGCAGCAGGAGCCCAAATATTACTTTAAAGAGACCCTGGGGTTGGCTTCAGGAGCCCAAAAATTGGATGAATCACACCCTGGAGTTGGCAGCAGCAGCAGCAGGAGCCCAAACATTACTTTAAAGAGACCATGGGTTTGGCTTCAGGAGCCCAAAAATTGGATGAATCACACCCTGGAGTTAGCAGGGGTTGGCAGCAGCAGCAACAGGAGCCCAAACATTACTTTAAAGAGACCCTGGAGTTGGCTTCAGGAGCCCAAAAATTGGATGAATCACACCCTGGAGTTGGCAGCAGCAGCAGCAGGAGCCCAAACATTACTTTAAAAAGACACTGGAGTTGGCTTCAGGAGCCCAAAAATTGGATGATTCACACCCTGGAGTTGGCAGCAGCAGCAGCAGGAGCCCAAATATTACTTTAAAGAGACACTGGAGTTGGCTTCAGGAGCCCAAAAATTGGATGAATCCCACCCTGGAGTTGGCAGCAGCAGGAGCCCAAATATTACTTTAAAGAGACCCTGGGGTTGGCTTCAGGAGGTCAAAAATTGGATGAATCACACCCTGGAGTTGGCAGGAGTTGGCAGCAGCAGCAACAGGAGCCCAAATATTACTTTAAAGAGACACTGGAGTTGGCTTCAGGAGCCCAAAAATTGGATGAATCACACCCTGGAGTTGGCAGCAGCAGCAACAGGAGCCCAAATATTACTTTAAACAGACCCTGGGGTTGGCTTCAGGAGCCCAAAAATTGGATGAATCACACCCTGGAGTTGGCAGGTGTTGGCAGCAGCAGCAGCAGCAGCAGCAACAGGAGCCCAAACATTACTTTAAAGAGACACTGGAGTTGGCTTCAGGAGCCCAAAAATTGGATGAATCACACCCTGGAGTTGGCATCAGCAGCAGCAGGAGCCCAAATATTACTTTAAAGAGACCCTGGGGTTGGCTTCAGGAGCCCAAAAATTGGATGAATCACACCCTAGAGTTGGCAGCAGCATCAGCAGGAGCCCAAATATTACTTTAAAGAGACCCTGGGGTTGGCTTCAGGAGCCCAAAAATTGGATGATTCACACCCTGGAGTTGGCAGCAGCAGCAGCAGGAGCCCAAATATTACTTTAAAGAGACCCTGGGGTTGGCTTCAGGAGCCCAAAAATTGGATGAATCACACCCTGGAGTTGGCAGCAGCAGCAGCAGGAGCCCAAATATTACTTTAAAGAGACCCTGGGGTTGGCTTCAGGAGCCCAAAAATTGGATGAATCACACCCTGGAGTTGGCAGGAGTTGGCAGCAGCAGCAACAACAGGATCCCAAACATTACTTTAAAGAGACACTGGAGTTGGCTTCAGGAGCCCAAAAATTGGATGAATCACACCCTGGAGTTGGCAGCAGCAGCAGCAGGGGCAGCAGCAGCAGGAGCCCAAACATTACTTTAAAGAGACACTGGAGTTGGCTTCAGGAGACCAAAAATTGGATGATTCACACCCTGGAGTTGGCAGCAGCAGCAGCAGGAGCCCAAATATTACTTTAAAGAGACACTGGAGTTGGCTTCAGGAGCCCAAAAATTGGATGAATCACACCCTGGAGTTGGCAGCAGCAGCAGGAGCACAAATATTACTTTAAAGAGACCCTGGGGTTGGCTTCAGGAGGCCAAAAATTGGATGAATCACACCCTGGAGTTGGCAGCAGCAGCAGCAGGAGCCCAAATATTACTTTAAAGAGACCCTGGGGTTGGCTTCAGGAGCCCAAAAATTGGATGAATCACACCCTGGAGTTGGCAGCAGCAGGAGCCAAAACATTACTTTAAAGAGACATTGGAGTTGGCTTCAGGAGCCCAAAAATTGGATGATTCACACCCTGGAGTTGGTAGCAGCAGCAGCAGTAGCCCAAATATTACTTTAAAGAGACCCTGGGGTTGGCTTCAGGAGCCCAAAAATTGGATGAATCACACCCTGGAGTTGGCAGCAGCAGCAGCAGGAGCCCAAACATTACTTTAAAGAGACCCTGGGGTTGGCTTCAGGAGCCCAAAAATTGGATGATTCACACCCTGGAGTTAGCAGCAGCAGCAGCAGGAGCCCAAATATTACTTTAAAGAGACACTGGAGTTGGCTTCAGGAGCCCAAAAATTGGATGAATCCCACCCTGGATTTGGCAGCAGCAGAAGCCCAAATATTACTTTAAAGAGACCCTGGGGTTGGCTTCAGGAGGTCAAAAATTGGATGAATCACACCCTGGAGTTGGCAGGAGTTGGCAGCAGCAGCAGCAGCAGCAACAGGAGCCCAAACATTACTTTAAAGAGACACTGGAGTTGGCTTCAGGAGCCCAATAATTGGATGAATCACACCCTGGAGTTGGCAGCAGCAGCAACAGGAGCCCAAATATTACTTTAAACAGACCCTGGAGTTGGCTTCAGGAGCCCAAAAATTGGATGAATCACACCCTGGAGTTGGCAGGCGTTGGCAGCAGCAGCAGCAGCAGCAGCAACAGGAGCCTAAACATTACTTTAAAGAGACACTGGAGTTGGCTTCAGGAGCCCAAAAATTGGATGAATCACACCCTGGAGTTGGCAGCAGCAGCAGCAGCAGGAGCCAAATATTACTTTAAAGAGACCCTGGGGTTGGCTTCAGGAGCCCAAAAATTGGATGAATCACACCCTGGAGTTGGCAGCAGCAGCAGCAGGAGCCCAAATATTACTTTAAAGAGACCCTGGGGTTAGATTCAGGAGCCCAAAAATTGGATGATTCACACCCTGGAGTTGGCAGCAGCAGCAGCAGGAGCCCAAATATTACTTTAAAGAGACCCTGGGGTTGGCTTCAGAAGCCCAAAAATTGGATGAATCACACCCTGGAGTTGGCAGCAGCAGCAGCAGGAGCCCAAATATTACTTTAAAGAGACCCTGGGGTTGGCTTCAGCAGCCCAAAAATTGGATGAATCACACCCTGGAGTTGGCAGGAGTTGGCAGCAGCAGCAACAGGAGCCCAAACATTACTTTAAAGAGATATTGGAGTTGGCTTCAGGAGCCCAAAAATTGGATGAATCACACCCTGGAGTTGGCAGCAGCAGCAGCAGCAGGAGCAGCAGCAGCAGGAGCTCAAACATTACTTTAAAGAGACACTGGAGTTGGCTTCAGGAGACCAAATATTGGATGATTCACACCCTGGAGTTGGCAGCAGCAGCAGCAGGAGCCCAATAATTACTTTAAAGAGACACTGGAGTTGGCTTCAGGAGCCCAAAAATTGGATGAATCACACCCTGGAGTTGGCAGCAGCAGCAGGAGCCCAAATATTACTTTAAAGAGCCCCTGGGGTTGGCTTCAGGAGGCCAAAAATTGGATGAATCACACCCTGGAGTTGGCAGGAGTTGGCAGCAGCAGCAGCAGCAGCAACAGGAGCCCAAACATTACTTTAAAGAGACACTGGAGTTGGCTTCAGGAGCCCAAAAATTGGATGAATCACACCCTGGAGTTGGCAGCAGCAGCAGCAGGAGCCCAAATATTACTTTAAAGAGACCCTGGGGTTGGCTTCAGGAGCCCAAAAATTGGATGAATTACACCCTGGAGTTGGCAGGAGTTGGCAGCAGCAGCAGCAACAGGAGCCCAAACATTACTTTAAAGAGACACTGGAGTTGGCTTCAGGAGCCCAAAAATTGGATGAATCACACCCTGGAGTTGGGGGCAGCAGCAGCAGGAGCCCAAATATTACTTTAAAGAGACCCTGGGGTTGGCTTCAGGAGCCCAAAAATTGGATGATTCACACCCTGGAGCTGGCAGCAGCAGCAGCAGAAACAGGAGCCCAAACATTACTTTAAAGAGACACTAGAGTTGGCTTCAGGAGCCCAAAAATTGGATGAATCACACCCTGGAGTTGGCAGCAGCAGCAGCAGGAGCCCAAATATTACTTTAAAGAGACCCTGGGGTTGGCTTCAGGAGCCAAAAATTGGATGAATCACACCCTGGAGTTGGCAGCAGCAGCAGCAGCAGGAGCCCAAATATTACTTTAAAGAGACCCTGGGGTTGGCTTCAGGAGCCCAAAAATTGGATGAATCACACCCTGGAGTTGGCAGGCGTTGGCAGCAGCAGCAGCAGCAGCAGCAACAGGAGCCCAAACATTACTTTAAAGAGACACTGGAGTTGGCTTCAGGAGCCCAAAAATTGGATGAATCACACCCTGGAGTTGGCAGCAGCAGCAGCAGGAGCCCAAATATTACTTTAAAGAGACCCTGGGGTTGGCTTCAGGAACCCAAAAATTGGATGAATCACACCCTGGAGTTGGCAGCAGCAGCAGCAGGAGCCCAAACATTACTTTAAAGAGACCCTGGGGTTAGCTTCAGGAGCCCAAAAATTGGATGATTCACACCCTGGAGTTGGCAGCAGCAGCAGCAGGAGCCCAAATATTACTTTAAAGAGACCCTGGGGTTGGCTTCAGAAGCCCAAAAATTGGATGAATCACACCCTGGAGTTGGCAGCAGCAGCAGCAGGAGCCCAAATATTACTTTAAAGAGACCCTGGGGTTGGCTTCAGCAGCCCAAAAATTGGATGAATCACACCCTGGAGTTGGCAGGAGTTGGCAGCAGCAGCAACAGGAGCCCAAACATTACTTTAAAGAGACATTGGAGTTGGCTTCAGGAGCCCAAAAATTGGATGAATCACACCCTGGAGTTGGCAGCAGCAGCAGCAGGAGCCCAAATATTACTTTAAAGAGACCCTGGGGTTGGCTTCAGGAGCCCAAAAATTGGATGAATCACACCCTGGAGTTGGCAGCAGCAGCAGCAGGAGCCAAAACATTACTTTAAAGAGACATTGGAGTTGGCTTCAGGAGCCCAAAAATTGGATGAATCACACCCTGGAGTTAGCAGGGGTTGGCAGCAGCAGCAACAGGAGCCCAAACATTACTTTAAAGAGACCCTGGAGTTGGCTTCAGGAGCCCAAAAATTGGATGAATCACACCCTGGAGTTGGCAGCAGCAGGAGCCCAAACATTACTTTAAAAAGACACTGGAGTTGGCTTCAGGAGCCCAAAAATTGGATGATTCACACCCTGGAGTTGGCAGCAGCAGCAGCAGGAGCCCAAATATTACTTTAAAGAGACACTGGAGTTGGCTTCAGGAGCCCAAAAATTGGATGAATCCCACCCTGGAGTTGGCAGCAGCAGGAGCCCAAATATTACTTTAAAGAGACCCTGGGGTTGGCTTCAGGAGGTCAAAATTGGATGAATCACACCCTGGAGTTGGCAGGAGTTGGCAGCAGCAGCAGCAGCAGCAACAACAGGAGCCCAAACATTACTTTAAAGAGACACTGGAGTTGGCTTCAGGAGCCCAAAAATAGGATGAATCACACCCTGGAGTTGGCAGCAGCAGCAGCAGGAGCCCAAATATTACTTTAAAGAGACCCTGGGGTTGGCTTCAGGAGCCCAAAAATTGGATGAATCACACCCTGGAGTTGGCAGGAGTTGGCAGCAGCAGCAAAAACAGGAGCCCAAACATTACTTTAAAGAGACACTGGAGTTGGCTTCAGGAGCCCAAAAATTGGATGAATCACACCCTGGAGTTGGCAGCAGCAGCAGCAGGAGCCCAAATATTACTTTAAAGAGACCCTGGGGTTGGCTTCAGGAGCCCAAAAATTGGATGAATCACACCCTGGAGTTGGCAGCAGCAGCAGCAGGAGCCCAAATATTGCTTTAAAGAGACCCTGGGGTTGGCTTCAGGAGCCCAAAAATTGGATGATTCACACCCTGGAGTTGGCAGCAGCAGCAGCAGGAGCCCAAATATTACTTTAAAGAGACCCTGGGGTTGGCTTCAGGAGCCCAAAAATTGGATGAATCACACCCTGGAGTTGGCAGCAGCAGCAGCAGGAGCCCAAATATTACTTTAAAGAGACCCTGGGGTTGGCTTCAGGAGCCCAAAAATTGGATGAATCACACCCTGGAGTTAGCAGGGGTTGGCAGCAGCAGCAACAGGAGCCCAAACATTACTTTAAAGAGACCCTGGAGTTGGCTTCAGGAGCCCAAAAATTGGATGAATCACACCCTGGAGTTGGCAGCAGCAGCAGCAGGAGCCCAAACATTACTTTAAAAAGACACTGGAGTTGGCTTCAGGAGCCCAAAAATTGGATGATTCACACCCTGGAGTTGGCAGCAGCAGCAGCAGGAGCCCAAATATTACTTTAAAGAGACACTGGAGTTGGCTTCAGGAGCCCAAAAATTGGATGAATCACACCCTGGAGTTGGCAGCAGCAGGAGCCCAAATATTACTTTAAAGAGACCCTGGGGTTGGCTTCAGGAGGTCAAAAATTGGATGAATCACACCCTGGAATTGGCAGGAGTTGGCAGCAGCAGCAACAGGAGCCCAAATATTACTTTAAAGAGACACTGGAGTTGGCTTCAGGAGCCCAAAAATTGGATGAATCACACCCTGGAGTTGGCAGCAGCAGCAACAGGAGCCCAAATATTACTTTAAACAGACCCTGGGGTTGGCTTCAGGAGCCCAAAAATTGGATGAATCACACCCTGGAGTTGGCAGGCGTTGGCAGCAGCAGCAGCAGCAGCAGCAACAGGAGCCCAAACATTACTTTAAAGAGACACTGGAGTTGGCTTCAGGAGCCCAAAAATTGGATGAATCACACCCTGGAGTTGGCAGCAGCAGCAGCAGGAGCCCAAATATTACTTTAAAGAGACCCTGGGGTTGGCTTCAGGAGCCCAAAAATTGGATGAATCACACCCTAGAGTTGGCAGCAGCAGCAGCAGGAGCCCAAATATTACTTTAAAGAGACCCTGGGGTTGGCTTCAGGAGCCCAAAAATTGGATGATTCACACCCTGGAGTTGGCAGCAGCAGCAGCAGCCCAAATATTACTTTAAAGAGACCCTGGGGTTGGCTTCAGGAGCCCAAAAATTGGATGAATCACACCCTGGAGTTGGCAGCAGCAGCAGCAGGAGCCAAAATATTACTTTAAAGAGACCCTGGGGTTGGCTTCAGGAGCCCAAAAATTGGATGAATCACACCCTGGAGTTGGCAGGAGTTGGCAGCAGCAGCAGCAACAGGAGCCCAAACATTACTTTAAAGAGACACTGGAGTTGGCTTCAGGAGCCCAAAAATTGGATGAATCACACCCTGGAGTTGGCAGCAGCAGCAGCAGGAGCAGCAGCAGCAGGAGCCCAAACATTACTTTAAAGAGACACTGGAGTTGGCTTCAGGAGACCAAAAATTGGATGATTCACACCCTGGAGTTGGCAGCAGCAGCAGCAGGAGCCCAAATATTACTTTAAAGAGACACTGGAGTTGGCTTCAGGAGCCCAAAAATTGGATGAATCACACCCTGGAGTTGGCAGCAGCAGCAGGAGCCCAAATATTACTTTAAAGAGACCCTGGGGTTGGCTTCAGGAGGCCAAAAATTGGATGAATCACACCCTGGAGTTGGCAGCAGCAGCAGCAGGAGCCCAAATATTACTTTAAAGAGACCCTGGGGTTGGCTTCAGGAGCCCAAAAATTGGATGATTCACACCCTGGAGTTGTCAGCAGCAGCAGCAGGAGCCCAAATATTACTTTAAAGAGACCCTGGGGTTGGCTTCAGGAGCCCAAAAATTGGATGAATCACACCCTGGAGTTGGCAGCAGCAGCAGCAGGAGCCCAAACATTACTTTAAAGAGACCCTGGGGTTGGCTTCAGGAGCCCAAAAATTGGATGAATCACACCCTGGAGTTAGCAGGGGTTGGCAGCAGCAGCAACAGGAGCCCAAACATTACATTAAAGAGACCCTGGAGTTGGCTTCAGGAGCCCAAAAATTGGATGAATCACACCCTGGAGTTGGCAGCAGCAGCAGCAGGAGCCCAAACATTACTTTAAAAAGACACTGGAGTTGGCTTCAGGAGCCCAAAAATTGGATGATTCACACCCTGGAGTTGGCAGCAGCAGCAGCAGGAGCCCAAATATTACTTTAAAGAGACACTGGAGTTGGCTTCAGGAGCCCAAAAATTGGATGAATCCCACCCTGGAGTTGGCAGCAGCAGGAGCCCAAATATTACTTTAAAGAGACCCTGGGGTTGGCTTCAGGAGGTCAAAAATTGGATGAATCACACCCTGGAGTTGGCAGGAGTTGGCAGCAGCAGCAACAGGAGCCCAAATATTACTTTAAAGAGACACTGGAGTTGGCTTCAGGAGCCCAAAAATTGGATGAATCACACCCTGGAGTTGGCAGCAGCAGCAGCAGGAGCCCAAATATTACTTTAAAGAGACCCTGGGGTTGGCTTCAGGAGGCCAAAAATTGGATGAATCACACCCTGGAGTTGGCAGCAGCAGCAGCAGGAGCCCAAATAATACTTTAAAGAGACCCTGGGGTTGGCTTCAGGAGCCCAAAAATTGGATGATTCACACCCTGGAGTTGTCAGCAGCAGCAGCAGGAGCCCAAATATTACTTTAAAGAGACCCTGGGGTTGGCTTCAGGAGCCCAAAAATTGGATGAATCACACCCTGGAGTTGGCAGCAGCAGCAGCAGGAGCCCAAACATTACTTTAAAGAGACCCTGGGGTTGGCTTCAGGAGCCCAAAAATTGGATGAATCACACCCTGGAGTTAGCAGGGGTTGGCAGCAGCAGCAACAGGAGCCCAAACATTACTTTAAAGAGACCCTGGAGTTGGCTTCAGGAGCCCAAAAATTGGATGAATCACACCCTGGAGTTGGCAGCAGCAGCAGCAGGAGCCCAAACATTACTTTAAAAAGACACTGGAGTTGGCTTCAGGAGCCCAAAAATTGGATGATTCACACCCTGGAGTTGGCAGCAGCAGCAGCAGGAGCCCAAATATTACTTTAAAGAGACACTGGAGTTGGCTTCAGGAGCCCAAAAATTGGATGAATCCCACCCTGGAGTTGGCAGCAGCAGGAGCCCAAATATTACTTTAAAGAGACCCTGGGGTTGGCTTCAGGAGGTCAAAAATTGGATGAATCACACCCTGGAGTTGGCAGGAGTTGGCAGCAGCAGCAACAGGAGCCCAAATATTACTTTAAAGAGACACTGGAGTTGGCTTCAGGAGCCCAAAAATTGGATGAATCACACCCTGGAGTTGGCAGCAGCAGCAACAGGAGCCCAAATATTACTTTAAACAGACCCTGGGGTTGGCTTCAGGAGCCCAAAAATTGGATGAATCACACCCTGGAGTTGGCAGGTGTTGGCAGCAGCAGCAGCAGCAGCAGCAACAGGAGCCCAAACATTACTTTAAAGAGACACTGGAGTTGGCTTCAGGAGCCCAAAAATTGGATGAATCACACCCTGGAGTTGGCATCAGCAGCAGCAGGAGCCCAAATATTACTTTAAAGAGACCCTGGGGTTGGCTTCAGGAGCCCAAAAATTGGATGAATCACACCCTAGAGTTGGCAGCAGCATCAGCAGGAGCCCAAATATTACTTTAAAGAGACCCTGGGGTTGGCTTCAGGAGCCCAAAAATTGGATGATTCACACCCTGGAGTTGGCAGCAGCAGCAGCAGGAGCCCAAATATTACTTTAAAGAGACCCTGGGGTTGGCTTCAGGAGCCCAAAAATTGGATGAATCACACCCTGGAGTTGGCAGCAGCAGCAGCAGGAGCCCAAATATTACTTTAAAGAGACCCTGGGGTTGGCTTCAGGAGCCCAAAAATTGGATGAATCACACCCTGGAGTTGGCAGGAGTTGGCAGCAGCAGCAACAACAGGAGCCCAAACATTACTTTAAAGAGACACTGGAGTTGGCTTCAGGAGCCCAAAAATTGGATGAATCACACCCTGGAGTTGGCAGCAGCAGCAGGAGCAGCAGCAGCAGGAGCCCAAACATTACTTTAAAGAGACACTGGAGTTGGCTTCAGGAGACCAAAAATTGGATGATTCACACCCTGGAGTTGGCAGCAGCAGCAGCAGGAGCCCAAATATTACTTTAAAGAGACACTGGAGTTGGCTTCAGGAGCCCAAAAATTGGATGAATCACACCCTGGAGTTGGCAGCAGCAGCAGGAGCACAAATATTACTTTAAAGAGACCCTGGGGTTGGCTTCAGGAGGCCAAAAATTGGATGAATCACACCCTGGAGTTGGCAGCAGCAGCAGCAGGAGCCCAAATATTACTTTAAAGAGACCCTGGGGTTGGCTTCAGGAGCCCAAAAATTGGATGAATCACACCCTGGAGTTGGCAGCAGCAGGAGCCAAAACATTACTTTAAAGAGACATTGGAGTTGGCTTCAGGAGCCCAAAAATTGGATGATTCACACCCTGGAGTTGGTAGCAGCAGCAGCAGTAGCCCAAATATTACTTTAAAGAGACCCTGGGGTTGGCTTCAGGAGCCCAAAAATTGGATGAATCACACCCTGGAGTTGGCAGCAGCAGCAGCAGGAGCCCAAACATTACTTTAAAGAGACCCTGGGGTTGGCTTCAGGAGCCCAAAAATTGGATGATTCACACCCTGGAGTTGGCAGCAGCAGCAGCAGGAGCCCAAATATTACTTTAAAGAGACACTGGAGTTGGCTTCAGGAGCCCAAAAATTGGATGAATCCCACCCTGGATTTGGCAGCAGCAGAAGCCCAAATATTACTTTAAAGAGACCCTGGGGTTGGCTTCAGGAGGTCAAAAATTGGATGAATCACACCCTGGAGTTGGCAGGAGTTGGCAGCAGCAGCAGCAGCAGCAGCAACAGGAGCCCAAACATTACTTTAAAGAGACACTGGAGTTGGCTTCAGGAGCCCAATAATTGGATGAATCACACCCTGGAGTTGGCAGCAGCAGCAACAGGAGCCCAAATATTACTTTAAACAGACCCTGGAGTTGGCTTCAGGAGCCCAAAAATTGGATGAATCACACCCTGGAGTTGGCAGGCGTTGGCAGCAGCAGCAGCAGCAGCAGCAACAGGAGCCTAAACATTACTTTAAAGAGACACTGGAGTTGGCTTCAGGAGCCCAAAAATTGGATGAATCACACCCTGGAGTTGGCAGCAGCAGCAGCAGCAGGAGCCAAATATTACTTTAAAGAGACCCTGGGGTTGGCTTCAGGAGCCCAAAAATTGGATGAATCACACCCTGGAGTTGGCAGCAGCAGCAGCAGGAGCCCAAATATTACTTTAAAGAGACCCTGGGGTTAGCTTCAGGAGCCCAAAAATTGGATGATTCACACCCTGGAGTTGGCAGCAGCAGCAGCAGGAGCCCAAATATTACTTTAAAGAGACCCTGGGGTTGGCTTCAGAAGCCCAAAAATTGGATGAATCACACCCTGGAGTTGGCAGCAGCAGCAGCAGGAGCCCAAATATTACTTTAAAGAGACCCTGGGGTTGGCTTCAGCAGCCCAAAAATTGGATGAATCACACCCTGGAGTTGGCAGGAGTTGGCAGCAGCAGCAACAGGAGCCCAAACATTACTTTAAAGAGACATTGGAGTTGGCTTCAGGAGCCCAAAAATTGGATGAATCACACCCTGGAGTTGGCAGCAGCAGCAGCAGCAGGAGCAGCAGCAGCAGGAGCTCAAACATTACTTTAAAGAGACACTGGAGTTGGCTTCAGGAGACCAAATATTGGATGATTCACACCCTGGAGTTGGCAGCAGCAGCAGCAGGAGCCCAATAATTACTTTAAAGAGACACTGGAGTTGGCTTCAGGAGCCCAAAAATTGGATGAATCACACCCTGGAGTTGGCAGCAGCAGCAGGAGCCCAAATATTACTTTAAAGAGCCCCTGGGGTTGGCTTCAGGAGGCCAAAAATTGGATGAATCACACCCTGGAGTTGGCAGGAGTTGGCAGCAGCAGCAGCAGCAGCAACAGGAGCCCAAACATTACTTTAAAGAGACACTGGAGTTGGCTTCAGGAGCCCAAAAATTGGATGAATCACACCCTGGAGTTGGCAGCAGCAGCAGCAGGAGCCCAAATATTACTTTAAAGAGACCCTGGGGTTGGCTTCAGGAGCCCAAAAATTGGATGAATCACACCCTGGAGTTGGCAGGAGTTGGCAGCAGCAGCAGCAACAGGAGCCCAAACATTACTTTAAAGAGACAATGGAGTTGGCTTCAGGAGCCCAAAAATTGGATGAATCACACCCTGGAGTTGGGGGCAGCAGCAGCAGGAGCCCAAATATTACTTTAAAGAGACCCTGGGGTTGGCTTCAGGAGCCCAAAAATTGGATGATTCACACCCTGGAGTTGGCAGCAGCAGCAGCAGAAACAGGAGCCCAAACATTACTTTAAAGAGACACTAGAGTTGGCTTCAGGAGCCCAAAAATTGGATGAATCACACCCTGGAGTTGGCAGCAGCAGCAGCAGGAGCCCAAATATTACTTTAAAGAGACCCTGGGGTTGGCTTCAGGAGCCAAAAATTGGATGAATCACACCCTGGAGTTGGCAGCAGCAGCAGCAGGAGCCCAAATATTACTTTAAAGAGACACTGGAGTTGGCTTCAGGAGCCCAAAAATTGGATGAATCACACCCTGGAGTTGGCAGGCGTTGGCAGCAGCAGCAGCAGCAGCAACAGGAGCCCAAACATTACTTTAAAGAGACACTGGAGTTGGCTTCAGGAGCCCAAAAATTGGATGAATCACACCCTGGAGTTGGCAGCAGCAGCAGCAGGAGCCCAAATATTACTTTAAAGAGACCCTGGGGTTGGCTTCAGGAGCCCAAAAATTGGATGAATCACACCCTGGAGTTGGCAGCAGCAGCAGCAGGAGCCCAAACATTACTTTAAAGAGACCCTGGGGTTAGCTTCAGGAGCCCAAAAATTGGATGATTCACACCCTGGAGTTGGCAGCAGCAGCAGCAGGAGCCCAAATATTACTTTAAAGAGACCCTGGGGTTGGCTTCAGAAGCCCAAAAATTGGATGAATCACACCCTGGAGTTGGCAGCAGCAGCAGCAGGAGCCCAAATATTACTTTAAAGAGACCCTGGGGTTGGCTTCAGCAGCCCAAAAATTGGATGAATCACACCCTGGAGTTGGCAGGAGTTGGCAGCAGCAGCAACAGGAGCCCAAACATTACTTTAAAGAGACATTGGAGTTGGCTTCAGGAGCCCAAAAATTGGATGAATCACACCCTGGAGTTGGCAGCAGCAGCAGCAGGAGCCCAAATATTACTTTAAAGAGACCCTGGGGTTGGCTTCAGGAGCCCAAAAATTGGATGAATCACACCCTGGAGTTGGCAGCAGCAGCAGCAGGAGCCAAAACATTACTTTAAAGAGACATTGGAGTTGGCTTCAGGAGCCCAAAAATTGGATGAATCGCACCCTGGAGTTGGCAGCAGCAGCAGCAGGAGCCCAAATATTACTTTAAAGAGACCCTGGGGTTAGCTTCAGGAGCCCAAAAATTGGATGATTCACACCCTGGAGTTGGCAGCAGCAGCAGCAGGAGCCCAAATATTACTTTAAAGAGACCCTGGGGTTGGCTTCAGGAGCCCAAAAATTGGATGAATCACACCCTGGAGTTGGCAGCAGCAGCAGCAGCAGGAGCAGCAGCAGCAGGAGCTCAAACATTACTTTAAAGAGACACTGGAGTTGGCTTCAGGAGACCAAATATTGGATGATTCACACCCTGGAGTTGTCAGCAGCAGCAGCAGGAGCCCAAATATTACTTTAAAGAGACACTGGAGTTGGCTTCAGGAGCCCAAAAATTGGATGAATCCCACCCTGGAGTTGGCAGCAGCAGGAGCCCAAATATTACTTTAAAGAGACCCTGGGGTTGGCTTCAGGAGGTCAAAAATTGGATGAATCACACCCTGGAGTTGGCAGCAGCAGCAGCAGCAGCAACAGGAGCCCAAACATTACTTTAAAGAGACACTGGAGTTGGCTTCAGGAGCCCAATAATTGGATGAATCACACCCTGGAGTTGGCAGCAGCAGCAACAGGAGCCCAAATATTACTTTAAACAGACCCTGGAGTTGGCTTCAGGAGCCCAAAAATTGGATGAATCACACCCTGGAGTTGGCAGGCGTTGGCAGCAGCAGCAGCAGCAGCAGCAACAGGAGCCCAAACATTACTTTAAAGAGACACTGGAGTTGGCTTCAGGAGCCCAAAAATTGGATGAATCACACCCTGGAGTTGGCAGCAGCAGCAGCAGGAGCCAAATATTACTTTAAAGAGACCCTGGGGTTGGCTTCAGGAGCCCAAAAATTGGATGAATCACACCCTGGAGTTGGCAGCAGCAGCAGCAGAAGCCCAAATATTACTTTAAAGAGACCCTGGGGTTAGCTTCAGGAGCCCAAAAATTGGATGATTCACACCCTGGAGTTGGCAGCAGCAGCAGCAGGAGCCCAAATATTACTTTAAAGAGACCCTGGGGTTGGCTTCAGAAGCCCAACAATTGGATGAATCACACCCTGGAGTTGGCAGCAGCAGCAGCAGAACCCAAATATTACTTTAAAGAGACCCTGGGGTTGGCTTCAGCAGCCCAAAAATTGGATGAATCACACCCTGGAGTTGGCAGGAGTTGGCAGCAGCAGCAACAGGAGCCCAAACATTACTTTAAAGAGACATTGGAGTTGGCTTCAGGAGCCCAAAAATTGGATGAATCACACCCTGGAGTTGGCAGCAGCAGCAGCAGGAGCAGCAGCAGTAGGAGCTCAAACATTACTTTAAAGAGACACTGGAGTTGGCTTCAGGAGACCAAATATTGGATGATTAACACCCTGGAGTTGGCAGCAGCAGCAGCAGGAGCCCAATAATTACTTTAAAGAGACACTGGAGTTGGCTTCAGGAGCCCAAAAATTGGATGAATCACACCCTGGAGTTGGCAGCAGCAGCAGGAGCCCAAATATTACTTTAAAGAGACCCTGGGGTTGGCTTCAGGAGGCCAAAAATTGGATGAATCACACCCTGGAGTTGGCAGGAGTTGGCAGCAGCAGCAGCAGCAGCAACAAGAGCCCAAACATTACTTTAAAGAGACACTGGAGTTGGCTTCAGGAGCCCAAAAATTGGATGAATCACACCCTGGAGTTGGCAGCAGCAGCAGCAGGAGCCCAAATATTACTTTAAAGAGACCCTGGGGTTGGCTTCAGGAGCCCAAAAATTGGATGAATCACACCCTGGAGTTGGCAGGAGTTGGCAGCAGCAGCAGCAGCAACAGGAGCCCAAACATTACTTTAAAGAGACACTGGAGTTGGCTTCAGGAGCCCAAAAATTGGATGAATCACACCCTGGAGTTGGGGGCAGCAGCAGCAGGAGCCCAAATATTACTTTAAAGAGACACTGGAGTTGGCTTCAGGAGCCCAAAAATTGGATGAATCCCACCCTGGAGTTGGCAGCAGCAGGAGCCCAAATATTACTTTAAAGAGACCCTGGGGTTGGCTTCAGGAGGTCAAAAATTGGATGAATCACACCCTGGAGTTGGCAGGAGTTGGCAGCAGCAGCAGCAGCAGCAGCAACAGGAGCCCAAACATTACTTTAAAGAGACACTGGAGTTGGCTTCAGGAGCCCAATAATTGGATGAATCACACCCTGGAGTTGGCAGCAGCAGCAACAGGAGCCCAAATATTACTTTAAACAGACCCTGGAGTTGGCTTCAGGAGCCCAAAAATTGGATGAATCACACCCTGGAGTTGGCAGGCGTTGGCAGCAGCAGCAGCAGCAGCAACAGGAGCCCAAACATTACTTTAAAGAGACACTGGAGTTGGCTTCAGGAGCCCAAAAATTGGATGAATCACACCCTGGAGTTGGCAGCAGCAGCAGCAGGAGCCAAATATTACTTTAAAGAGACCCTGGGGTTGGCTTCAGGAGCCCAAAAATTGGATGAATCACACCCTGGAGTTGGCAGCAGCAGCAGCAGAAGCCCAAATATTACTTTAAAGAGACCCTGGGGTTAGCTTCAGGAGCCCAAAAATTGGATGATTCACACCCTGGAGTTGGCAGCAGCAGCAGCAGGAGCCCAAATATTACTTTAAAGAGACCCTGGGGTTGGCTTCAGAAGCCCAAAAATTGGATGAATCACACCCTGGAGTTGGCAGCAGCAGCAGCAGGAGCCCAAATATTACTTTAAAGAGACCCTGGGGTTGGCTTCAGCAGCCCAAAAATTGGATGAATCACACCCTGGAGTTGGCAGGAGTTGGCAGCAGCAGCAACAGGAGCCCAAACATTACTTTAAAGAGACATTGGAGTTGGCTTCAGGAGCCCAAAAATTGGATGAATCACTCCCTGGAGTTGGCAGCAGCAGCAGCAGGAGCAGCAGCAGCAGGAGCTCAAACATTACTTTAAAGAGACACTGGAGTTGGCTTCAGGAGACCAAATATTGGATGATTCACACCCTGGAGTTGGCAGCAGCAGCAGCAGGAGCCCAATAATTACTTTAAAGAGACACTGGAGTTGGCTTCAGGAGCCCAAAAATTGGATGAATCACACCCTGGAGTTGGCAGCAGCAGCAGGAGCCCAAATATTACTTTAAAGAGACCCTGGGGTTGGCTTCAGGAGGCCAAAAATTGGATGAATCACACCCTGGAGTTGGCAGGAGTTGGCAGCAGCAGCAGCAGCAGCAACAGGAGCCCAAACATTACTTTAAAGATACACTGGAGTTGGCTTCAGGAGCCCAAAAATTGGATGAATCACACCCTGGAGTTGGCAGCAGCAGCAGCAGGAGCCCAAATATTACTTTAAAGAGACCCTGGGGTTGGCTTCAGGAGCCCAAAAATTGGATGAATCACACCCTGGAGTTGGCAGGAGTTGGCAGCAGCAGCAGCAACAGGAGCCCAAACATTACTTTAAAGAGACACTGGAGTTGGCTTCAGGAGCCCAAAAATTGGATGAATCACACCCTGGAGTTGGCAGCAGCAGCAGCAGGAGCCCAAATATTACTTTAAAGAGACACTGGAGTTGGCTTCAGGAGCCCAAAAATTGGATGAATCACACCCTGGAGTTGGCAGGCGTTGGCAGCAGCAGCAGCAGCAGCAGCAACAGGAGCCCAAACATTACTTTAAAGAGACACTGGAGTTGGCTTCAGGAGCCCAAAAATTGGATGAATCACACCCTGGAGTTGGCAGCAGCAGCAGCAGGAGCCCAAACATTACTTTAAAGAGACCCTGGGGTTGGCTTCAGGAGCCCAAAAATTGGATGAATCACACCCTGGAGTTGGCAGCAGCAGCAGCAGGAGCCCAAATATTACTTTAAAGAGACCCTGGGGTTGGCTTCAGGAGCCCAAAAATTGGATGAAGCACACCCTGGAGTTGGCAGCAGCAGCAGCAGGAGCCCAAATATTACTTTAAAGAGACCCTGGGGTTAGCTTCAGGAGCCCAAAAATTGGATGATTCACACCCTGGAGTTGGCAGCAGCAGCAGCAGGAGCCCAAATATTACTTTAAAGAGACCCTGGGATTGGCTTCAGAAGCCCAAAAATTGGATGAATCACACCCTGGAGTTGGCAGCAGCAGCAGCAGAAGCCCAAATATTACTTTAAAGAGACCCTGGGGTTGGCTTCAGCAGCCCAAAAATTGGATGAATCACACCCTGGAGTTGGCAGGAGTTGGCAGCAGCAGCAACAGGAGCCCAAACATTACTTTAAAGAGACATTGGAGTTGGCTTCAGGAGCCCAAAAATTGGATGAATCACACCCTGGAGTTGGCAGCAGCAGCAGCAGGAGCCCAAATATTACTTTAAAGAGACCCTGGGGTTGGCTTCAGGAGCCCAAAAATTGGATGAATCACACCCTGGAGTTGGCAGCAGCAGCAGCAGGAGCCAAAACATTACTTTAAAGAGACATTGGAGTTGGCTTCAGGAGCCCAAAAATTGGATGATTCACACCCTGGAGTTGGTAGCAGCAGCAGCAGTAGCCCAAATATTACTTTAAAGAGACCCTGGGGTTGGCTTCAGGAGCCCAAAAATTGGATGAATCACACCCTGGAGTTGTCAGCAGCAGCAGCAGGAGCCCAAATATTACTTTAAAGAGACACTGGAGTTGGCTTCAGGAGCCCAAAAATTGGATGAATCCCACCCTGGAGTTGGCAGCAGCAGGAGCCCAAATATTACTTTAAAGAGACCCTGGGGTTGGCTTCAGGAGGTCAAAAATTGGATGAATCACACCCTGGAGTTGGCAGGAGTTGGCAGCAGCAGCAGCAGCAGCAACAGGAGCCCAAACATTACTTTAAAGAGACACTGGAGTTGGCTTCGGGAGCCCAATAATTGGATGAATCACACCCTGGAGTTGGCAGCAGCAGCAACAGGAGCCCAAATATTACTTTAAACAGACCCTGGAGTTGGCTTCAGGAGCCCAAAAATTGGATGAATCACACCCTGGAGTTGGCAGGCGTTGGCAGCAGCAGCAGCAGCAGCAGCAACAGGAGCCCAAACATTACTTTAAAGAGACACTGGAGTTGGCTTCAGGAGCCCAAAAATTGGATGAATCCCACCCTGGAGTTGGCAGCAGCAGGAGCCCAAATATTACTTTAAAGAGACCCTGGGGTTGGCTTCAGGAGGTCAAAAATTGGATGAATCACACCCTGGAGTTGGCAGGAGTTGGCAGCAGCAGCAGCAGCAGCAGCAACAGGAGCCCAAACATTACTTTAAAGAGACACTGGAGTTGGCTTCAGGAGCCCAATAATTGGATGAATCACACCCTGGAGTTGGCAGCAGCAGCAACAGGAGCCCAAATATTACTTTAAACAGACCCTGGAGTTGGCTTCAGGAGCCCAAAAATTGGATGAATCACACCCTGGAGTTGGCAGGCGTTGGCAGCAGCAGCAGCAGCAGCAGCAACAGGAGCCCAAACATTACTTTAAAGAGACACTGGAGTTGGCTTCAGGAGCCCAAAAATTGGATGAATCACACCCTGGAGTTGGCAGCAGCAGCAGCAGGAGCCAAATATTACTTTAAAGAGACCCTGGGGTTGGCTTCAGGAGCCCAAAAATTGGATGAATCACACCCTGGAGTTGGCAGCAGCAGCAGCAGAAGCCCAAATATTACTTTAAAGAGACCCTGGGGTTAGCTTCAGGAGCCCAAAAATTGGATGATTCACACCCTGGAGTTGGCAGCAGCAGCAGCAGGAGCCCAAATATTACTTTAAAGAGACCCTGGGGTTGGCTTCAGAAGCCCAAAAATTGGATGAATCACACCCTGGAGTTGGCAGCAGCAGCAGCAGGAGCCCAAATATTACTTTAAAGAGACCCTGGGGTTGGCTTCAGCAGCCCAAAAATTGGATGAATCACACCCTGGAGTTGGCAGGAGTTGGCAGCAGCAGCAACAGGAGCCCAAACATTACTTTAAAGAGACATTGGAGTTGGCTTCAGGAGCCCAAAAATTGGATGAATCACTCCCTGGAGTTGGCAGCAGCAGCAGCAGGAGCAGCAGCAGCAGGAGCTCAAACATTACTTTAAAGAGACACTGGAGTTGGCTTCAGGAGACCAAATATTGGATGATTCACACCCTGGAGTTGGCAGCAGCAGCAGCAGGAGCCCAATAATTACTTTAAAGAGACACTGGAGTTGGCTTCAGGAGCCCAAAAATTGGATGAATCACACCCTGGAGTTGGCAGCAGCAGCAGGAGCCCAAATATTACTTTAAAGAGACCCTGGGGTTGGCTTCAGGAGGCCAAAAATTGGATGAATCACACCCTGGAGTTGGCAGGAGTTGGCAGCAGCAGCAGCAGCAGCAACAGGAGCCCAAACATTACTTTAAAGATACACTGGAGTTGGCTTCAGGAGCCCAAAAATTGGATGAATCACACCCTGGAGTTGGCAGCAGAAGCAGCAGGAGCCCAAATATTACTTTAAAGAGACCCTGGGGTTGGCTTCAGGAGCCCAAAAATTGGATGAATCACACCCTGGAGTTGGCAGGAGTTGGCAGCAGCAGCAGCAACAGGAGCCCAAACATTACTTTAAAGAGACACTGGAGTTGGCTTCAGGAGCCCAAAAATTGGATGAATCACACCCTGGAGTTGGCAGCAGCAGCAGCAGGAGCCCAAATATTACTTTAAAGAGACACTGGAGTTGGCTTCAGGAGCCCAAAAATTGGATGAATCACACCCTGGAGTTGGCAGGCGTTGGCAGCAGCAGCAGCAGCAGCAGCAACAGGAGCCCAAACATTACTTTAAAGAGACACTGGAGTTGGCTTCAGGAGCCCAAAAATTGGATGAATCACACCCTGGAGTTGGCAGCAGCAGCAGCAGGAGCCCAAACATTACTTTAAAGAGACCCTGGGGTTGGCTTCAGGAGCCCAAAAATTGGATGAATCACACCCTGGAGTTGGCAGCAGCAGCAGCAGGAGCCCAAATATTACTTTAAAGAGACCCTGGGGTTGGCTTCAGGAGCCCAAAAATTGGATGAAGCACACCCTGGAGTTGGCAGCAGCAGCAGCAGGAGCCCAAATATTACTTTAAAGAGACCCTGGGGTTAGCTTCAGGAGCCCAAAAATTGGATGATTCACACCCTGGAGTTGGCAGCAGCAGCAGCAGGAGCCCAAATATTACTTTAAAGAGACCCTGGGATTGGCTTCAGAAGCCCAAAAATTGGATGAATCACACCCTGGAGTTGGCAGCAGCAGCAGCAGGAGCCCAAATATTACTTTAAAGAGACCCTGGGGTTGGCTTCAGCAGCCCAAAAATTGGATGAATCACACCCTGGAGTTGGCAGGAGTTGGCAGCAGCAGCAACAGGAGCCCAAACATTACTTTAAAGAGACATTGGAGTTGGCTTCAGGAGCCCAAAAATTGGATGAATCACACCCTGGAGTTGGCAGCAGCAGCAGCAGGAGCCCAAATATTACTTTAAAGAGACCCTGGGGTTGGCTTCAGGAGCCCAAAAATTGGATGAATCACACCCTGGAGTTGGCAGCAGCAGCAGCAGGAGCCAAAACATTACTTTAAAGAGACATTGGAGTTGGCTTCAGGAGCCCAAAAATTGGATGATTCACACCCTGGAGTTGGTAGCAGCAGCAGCAGTAGCCCAAATATTACTTTAAAGAGACCCTGGGGTTGGCTTCAGGAGCCCAAAAATTGGATGAATCACACCCTGGAGTTGGCAGCAGCAGCAGCAGGAGCCCAAACATTACTTTAAAGAGACTCTGGGGTTGGCTTCAGGAGCCCAAAAATTGGATGATTCACACCCTGGAGTTGTCAGCAGCAGCAGCAGGAGCCCAAATATTACTTTAAAGAGACACTGGAGTTGGCTTCAGGAGCCCAAAAATTGGATGAATCCCACCCTGGAGTTGGCAGCAGCAGGAGCCCAAATATTACTTTAAAGAGACCCTGGGGTTGGCTTCAGGAGGTCAAAAATTGGATGAATCACACCCTGGAGTTGGCAGGAGTTGGCAGCAGCAGCAGCAGCAGCAACAGGAGCCCAAACATTACTTTAAAGAGACACTGGAGTTGGCTTCGGGAGCCCAATAATTGGATGAATCACACCCTGGAGTTGGCAGCAGCAGCAACAGGAGCCCAAATATTACTTTAAACAGACCCTGGAGTTGGCTTCAGGAGCCCAAAAATTGGATGAATCACACCCTGGAGTTGGCAGGCGTTGGCAGCAGCAGCAGCAGCAGCAGCAACAGGAGCCCAAACATTACTTTAAAGAGACACTGGAGTTGGCTTCAGGAGCCCAAAAATTGGATGAATCACACCCTGGAGTTGGCAGCAGCAGCAGCAGGAGCCAAATATTACTTTAAAGAGACCCTGGGGTTGGCTTCAGGAGCCCAAAAATTGGATGAATCACACCCTGGAGTTGGCAGCAGCAGCAGCAGAAGCCCAAATATTACTTTAAAGAGACCCTGGGGTTAGCTTCAGGAGCCCAAAAATTGGATGATTCACACCCTGGAGTTGGCAGCAGCAGCAGCAGGAGCCCAAATATTACTTTAAAGAGACCCTGGGGTTGGCTTCAGAAGCCCAAAAATTGGATGAATCACACCCTGGAGTTGGCAGCAGCAGCAACAGGAGCCCAAATATTACTTTAAACAGACCCTGGAGTTGGCTTCAGGAGCCCAAAAATTGGATGAATCACACCCTGGAGTTGGCAGGCGTTGGCAGCAGCAGCAGCAGCAGCAGCAACAGGAGCCCAAACATTACTTTAAAGAGACACTGGAGTTGGCTTCAGGAGCCCAAAAATTGGATGAATCACACCCTGGAGTTGGCAGCAGCAGCAGCAGGAGCCAAATATTACTTTAAAGAGACCCTGGGGTTAGCTTCAGGAGCCCAAAAATTGGATGATTCACACCCTGGAGTTGGAAGCAGCAGCAGCAGGAGCCCAAATATTACTTTAAAGAGACCCTGGGGTTGGCTTCAGAAGCCCAAAAATTGGATGAATCACACCCTGGAGTTGGCAGCAGCAGCAGCAGGAGCCCAAATATTACTTTAAAGAGACCCTGGGGTTGGCTTCAGCAGCCCAAAAATTGGATGAATCACACCCTGGAGTTGGCAGGAGTTGGCAGCAGCAGCAACAGGAGCCCAAACATTACTTTAAAGAGACATTGGAGTTGGCTTCAGGAGCCCAAAAATTGGATGAATCACACCCTGGAGTTGGCAGCAGCAGCAGCAGGAGCAGCAGCAGCAGCAGCAGGAGCTCAAACATTACTTTAAAGAGACACTGGAGTTGGCTTCAGGAGACCAAATATTGGATGATTCACACCCTGGAGTTGGCAGCAGCAGCAGCAGGAGCCCAATAATTACTTTAAAGAGACACTGGAGTTGGATTCAGGAGCCCAAAAATTGGATGAATCACACCCTGGAGTTGGCAGCAGCAGCAGGAGCCCAAATATTACTTTAAAGAGACCCTGGGGTTGGCTTCAGGAGGCCAAAAATTGGATGAATCACACCCTGGAGTTGGCAGGAGTTGGCAGCAGCAGCAGCAGCAGCAACGGGAGCCCAAACATTACTTTAAAGAGACACTGGAGTTGGCTTCAGGAGCCCAAAAATTGGATGAATCACACCCTGGAGTTGGCAGCAGCAGCAGCAGCAGGAGCCCAAATATTACTTTAAAGAGACCCTGGGGTTGGCTTCAGGAGCCCAAAAATTGGATGAATCACACCCTGGAGTTGGCAGGAGTTGGCAGCAGCAGCAGCAACAGGAGCCCAAACATTACTTTAAAGAGACACTGGAGTTGGCTTCAGGAGCCCAAAAATTGGATGAATCACACCCTGGAGTTGGGGGCAGCAGCAGCAGGAGCCCAAATATTACTTTAAAGAGACCCTGGGGTTGGCTTCAGGAGCCCAAAAATTGGATGATTCACACCCTGGAGTTGGCAGCAGCAGCAGCAGAAACAGGAGCCCAAACATTACTTTAAAGAGACACTAGAGTTGGCTTCAGGAGCCCAAAAATTGGATGAATCACACCCTGGAGTTGGCAGCAGCAGCAGGAGCCCAAAAATTACTTTAAAGAGACCCTGGGGTTGGCTTCAGGAGCCCAAAAATTGGATGAATCACACCCTGGAGTTGGCAGCAGCAGCAGCAGGAGCCCAAATATTACTTTAAAGAGACACTGGAGTTGGCTTCAGGAGCCCAAAAATTGGATGAATCACACCCTGGAGTTGGCCGGCGTTGGCAGCAGCAGCAGCAGCAGCAGCAACAGGAGCCCAAACATTACTTTAAAGAGACACTGGAGTTGGCTTCAGGAGCCCAAAAATTGGATGAATCACACCCTGGAGTTGGCAGCAGCAGCAGCAGGAGCCCAAATATTACTTTAAAGAGACCCTGGGGTTGGCTTCAGGAGCCCAAAAATTGGATGAATCACACCCTGGAGTTGGCAGCAGCAGCAGCAGGAGCCCAAATATTACTTTAAAGAGACCCTGGGGTTAGCTTCAGGAGCCCAAAAATTGGATGATTCACACCCTGGAGTTGGCAGCAGCAGCAGCAGGAGCCCAAATATTACTTTAAAGAGACCCTGGGGTTGGCTTCAGAAGCCCAAAAATTGGATGAATCACACCCTGGAGTTGGCAGCAGCAGCAGCAGGAGCCCAAATATTACTTTAAAGAGACCCTGGGGTTGGCTTCAGCAGCCCAAAAATTGGATGAATCACACCCTGGAGTTGGCAGGAGTTGGCAGCAGCAGCAACAGGAGCCCAAACATTACTTTAAAGAGACATTGGAGTTGGCTTCAGGAGCCCAAAAATTGGATGAATCACACCCTGGAGTTGGCAGCAGCAGCAGCAGGAGCCCAAATATTACTTTAAAGAGACCCTGGGGTTGGCTTCAGGAGCCCAAAAATTGGATGAATCACACCCTGGAGTTGGCAGCAGCAGCAGCAGGAGCCAAAACATTACTTTAAAGAGACATTGGAGTTGGCTTCAGGAGCCCAAAAATTGGATGATTCACACCCTGGAGTTGGTAGCAGCAGTAGCCCAAATATTACTTTAAAGAGACCCTGGGGTTGGCTTCAGGAGCCCAAAAATTGGATGAATCACACCCTGGAGTTGGCAGCAGCAGCAGCAGGAGCCCAAACATTACTTTAAAGAGACCCTGGGGTTGGCTTCAGGAGCCCAAAAATTGGATGATTCACACCCTGGAGTTGTCAGCAGCAGCAGCAGGAGCCCAAATATTACTTTAAAGAGACACTGGAGTTGGCTTCAGGAGCCCAAAAATTGGATGAATCCCACCCTGGAGTTGGCAGCAGCAGGAGCCCAAATATTACTTTAAAGAGACCCTGGGGTTGGCTTCAGGAGGTCAAAAATTGGATGAATCACACCCTGGAGTTGGCAGGAGTTGGCAGCAGCAGCAGCAGCAGCAACAGGAGCCCAAACATTACTTTAAAGAGACACTGGAGTTGGCTTCAGGAGCCCAATAATTGGATGAATCACACCCTGGAGTTGGCAGCAGCAGCAACAGGAGCCCAAATATTACTTTAAACAGACCCTGGAGTTGGCTTCAGGAGCCCAAAAATTGGATGAATCACACCCTGGAGTTGGCAGGCGTTGGCAGCAGCAGCAGCAGCAGCAACAGGAGCCCAAACATTACTTTAAAGAGACACTGGAGTTGGCTTCAGGAGCCCAAAAATTGGATGAATCACACCCTGGAGTTGGCAGCAGCAGCAGCAGGAGCCAAATATTACTTTAAAGAGACCCTGGGGTTGGCTTCAGGAGCCCAAAAATTGGATGAATCACACCCTGGAGTTGGCAGCAGCAGCAGCAGAAGCCCAAATATTACTTTAAAGAGACCCTGGGGTTAGCTTCAGGAGCCCAAAAATTGGATGATTCACACCCTGGAGTTGGCAGCAGCAGCAGCAGGAGCCCAAATATTACTTTAAAGAGACCCTGGGGTTGGCTTCAGAAGCCCAAAAATTGGATGAATCACACCCTGGAGTTGGCAGCAGCAGCAGCAGGAGCCCAAATATTACTTTAAAGAGACCCTGGGGTTGGCTTCAGCAGCCCAAAAATTGGATGAATCACACCCTGGAGTTGGCAGGAGTTGGCAGCAGCAGCAACAGGAGCCCAAACATTACTTTAAAGAGACATTGGAGTTGGCTTCAGGAGCCCAAAAATTGGATGAATCACACCCTGGAGTTGGCAGCAGCAGCAGCAGGAGCAGCAGCAGCAGGAGCTCAAACATTACTTTAAAGAGACACTGGAGTTGGCTTCAGGAGACCAAATATTGGATGATTCACACCCTGGAGTTGGCAGCAGCAGCAGCAGGAGCCCAATAATTACTTTAAAGAGACACTGGAGTTGGCTTCAGGAGCCCAAAAATTGGATGAATCACACCCTGGAGTTGGCAGCAGCAGCAGGAGCCCAAATATTACTTTAAAGAGACCCTGGGGTTGGCTTCAGGAGCCCAAAAATTGGATGAATCACACCCTGGAGTTGGCAGGAGTTGGCAGCAGCAGCAGCAGCAGCAACAGGAGCCCAAACATTACTTTAAAGAGACACTGGAGTTGGCTTCAGGAGCCCAAAAATTGGATGAATCACACCCTGGAGTTGGCAGCAGCAGCAGCAGGAGCCCAAATATTACTTTAAAGAGACCCTGGGGTTGGCTTCAGGAGCCCAAAAATTGGATGAATCACACCCTGGAGTTGGCAGGAGTTGGCAGCAGCAGCAGCAACAGGAGCCCAAACATTACTTTAAAGAGACACTAGAGTTGGCTTCAGGAGCCCAAAAATTGGATGAATCACACCCTGGAGTTGGCAGCAGCAGCAGCAGGAGCCCAAATATTACTTTAAAGAGACCCTGGGGTTGGCTTCAGGAGCCCAAAAAATGGATGAATCACACCCTGGAGTTGGCAGCAGCAGGAGCCCAAATATTACTTTAAAGAGACCCTGGGGTTGGCTTCAGGAGCCCAAAAATTGGATGAATCACACCCTGGAGTTGGCAGCAGCAGCAGCAGGAGCCAAAACATTACTTTAAAGAGACACTGGAGTTGGCTTCAGGAGCCCAAAAATTGGATGATTCACACCCTGGAGTTGGCAGCAGCAGTAGCCCAAATATTACTTTAAAGAGACCCTGGGGTTGGCTTCAGGAGCCCAAAAATTGGATGAATCACACCCTGGAGTTGGCAGCAGCAGGAGCCCAAACATTACTTTAAAGAGACCCTGGGGTTGGCTTCAGGAGCCCAAAAATTGGATGATTCACACCCTGGAGTTGGCAGCAGCAGCAGCAGTAGCCCAAATATTACTTTAAAGAGACCCTGGGGTTGGCTTCAGGAGCCCAAAAATTGGATGAATCCCACCCTGGAGTTGGCAGCAGCAGCAGCAGTAGCCCAAATATAACTTTAAAGAGACCCTGGGGTTGGCTTCAGGAGCCCAAAAATTGGATGATTCACACCCTGGAGTTGGCATCAGCAGGAGCCCAAAAATTGGCCTAAAGACATAAATATGTTTTGCACCATTTGGAAAGTGTAAAACGTGGCACCATGCTGAATCTAGTCGCATGCATCAGGCATTGGTCGGTGGAAATCCTGGCTGATCCATCCCTGATTCATTTTGACAAAGGTGAGTCTCTCCACATTTTTAGTTGACAGACGAGTTCTCCTCGCCGTAACTATGGCCCCCGCTGCACTAAACACCCGCTCAGATGGCACGCTACTTGCCGGGCAGGACAGCTTTTCCAGGGCAAACTCTGCTACTTGCGGCCACAAATCAAGTTTGGCTGCCCAGAAGTCCAGCGGATCCTCAAGGTGTGTTGGCATGGTCATGTCAAAGTATGACATGACCTGCTGGTTCAGGTCCTGCTCCAGGTCTTCCTGCTGCTCATGAGTAGCCTCACTATGCGGGTGTAGAAAGCTACTCATTAGCGACTGAAGACTGAGGCTGCTGCTGATGGAGCTGCTGCTGCTGCTCCTGCCAACCCCCCCAGCGGCCATGGCAGTGGAAGGTGAGCGCAGAGGTCCCCTCGAGTCAGACCTGCGAGAGTATGGACCTTGGCGCAGATAGGCATCGGCCAACTGCCTACGTAGAATGTCTTTGTAGTAGTTCAGTTTGTCCTCCCTCTCGGTGGGTTTAAAAAGTGCCCCCATTTTGTGCCGGAAGCGAGGGTCCAATAAGGTGGACAGCCAGAAGTCATCCCGCCGACAGATGGAAACAATTCTGGGGTCACTACGCAAGCACGTGAGCATGCTTCCTGCCATTTGCGCAAGTGACTCGGATGGACTACCTGTCTCCATCTCCACTGCATACTGCCACGGTGTGCCCGGGTCCTCTGTCTCGCCTTCCTCCTCCTGCTCCTCCTCTCCTGTCCGCTGACTAGATAAACCAGCCATTTCGCCAAGCCTAAACTGTGTTTCGCTGGGCAACTCCTCCTCCTCTTCCTCCTCCAGTTCAGCTCCAACGGGGTTCATGTGGCCGTAAGATGTAAACGCCATGTCTCCAGTGCCCTGACCAGCCATGGTTTCCAACATGTGCTGTAGTACATGAAGCAGTGGAATCACGTCGTTCATTCCGTAATCCTGCCGACTGACAAATAAAGTGGCTTCCTCAAAGGGCCTGAGCAAACGGCAGGTGTCACGTATGAGCTGCCACTGGTTGACATTGAAGTTACACAGGGGAGTCCCCCTATCTGCTTGGATCATCAGGAAATCCGTGATGGCTTTTCTCTGTTCATATAATCGGTCCAACATGTGAAGGGTAGAATTCCAACGGGTGGAAACATCGCAAATCAGACTATGTTGGGGGATACCATTCTGACGCTGTAGCTCAAGAAGGGTGTGTTTGGCGGTGTATGAGTGGCTGAAGTGCATGCAAAGTTTCCTTGAAGTTGTTAGTATGTCTTGCAGATGGGGGGAACACTTCAGAAACCGCTTGACAACCAGATTGAAGACGTGAGCCATGCAGGGGGCATGGGTCAGGCTTCCTTGGCGCAGTGCAGACAAAATGTTCTTCCCATTGTCGGTAACCATGATTCCCATTTTAAGTTTTCTTGGAGTAAGCCATGTTTGGATTTCCTGATGAATACATTTAAGCAGTTCCTCCCCTGTGTGACTCCGTTCGCCAAGACAAACCATGTGAAGCACTGCGTGACACCTCCGTGCCCTGCACACATGGTAGACTGGAGGGGCACTGAGACTTGAGCCTACAGTGGAGGGTGAGGAGATGGCGGAGGATGAGGAGGCCGAGTCGCACGGTATCACAGGCCCAGGGTCAACGGGCAGGGAGCGCGGAGGCCGAAGCGGCGTGACCTGTCCAAGTTGCTGCTGCTGCTGCTGCTGCTGCAAAGGGACCACATTCACCCAGTGGGCCGTAAACGACATGTACTGTCCCTGACCGTAGTTACAGCTCCAGATGTCGGCGCTGCCATGCATTTTGCTACACACCGACAGGCTCAAGGACTGGCCCACCTTCTGTTCAACAAAAGTGTGCAGCGCTGGTACTGCCTTCTTGGCAAAGAAATGACGGCTTGGGACTCTCCACCTCGGCTCGGCACAAGCCATCAGTTCTCTGAAAGGTGCAGATTCCACCACCTGAAAAGGGAGCGACTGCAGCACCAGCAACTTGGACAGGAGCACATTCAGCTTCTGCGCCGTAGGATGAGTGGGCGCATACTGCTGTCTCTTGGACATGGCTTCGCTGATGGATTGCTGGCGGGATGCATAACTTGGAGGAGGAGGAGCAGGAGCGACAGAGGATGGGTATGACGCACAGCTGCCTTCGGCTGAGGTGCTGGAGCCTTGGCTGGCAGAAATTGGGAGCTCACTTGGTGAGGAAGCAGACTGGACCACCCCTTGGGAGCCTCGGTTCTCCCAGGTCGCTTTATGGTGACGCATCATATGTTGACGCAGGGCCGTGGTGCCAACATTTGGACCCTGGCCACGCTTATCCTTTTGCCTACATATCTTGCATGTGGCCATGTTACCCTCCTGCGGATGCTTCAGGAGAAACTGCCACACTGCCGAGTAGCTACTTTTCCCACCCCCTGGCCTCACTGATTCACTGCTGCTGTTGCCAACTCCAGGAACCCCTGCTCCACTACCTCCCGATAAGGTAGACTGCCGCACAGCAGGTGCTCTACCCCGGCCCCGGCCCCGGCCGGCTCCAGCCTTTGGAATTGTGCCCCCATGCTGACTGCTACCACCTTGCTGCCTCAGCTGCTGACTCCGGGGCAACCTGCGCCCCTCTTCTCCTGATGATGATGATGAAGCCCCTTCATCACCCGGCTCCCAAGTGCGATCAGCTTCATCGTCATCATCATTATCACCGAGTTGTGGCTGTACGTCACTGATGTTCGTGGATTCGTCAACAGTGTCTGGCGCAGGAGCTGGAACGCTCGCAGCACCCACGACACTGTCCACATCACTATTTGTCTGCCTAGCTAAAGAAGCCACCTCCATTTCTTGGCTGGGCAGTAGCTGCTGACTGTCCTCTATCTGATCGTCCTCCTCACTAAAGAGTGGAGCTGAACCCAAAGCATAGGATACGTCGCTGGGGGAGGGAACGGCGTAGGACAGAGGCAATGGGAGGACAGGGACTGCTCTCGGGGCATGCCAACTCAGGGTTGTGTCAGAGGAACCTACCGACCCTAGACTGGGGGTCTCAGACGTAAGTTGTGATGATGTTGTTGATGAGCGCGTCAACCAATCTACCACGCCAGATGCGTTACTGGTGGAGACCCGACCGCTAGCAGATACTGGCAGATTAGGTCTCTCAGCGTGACTCCTGCTGCTACTGGCCCCCAGTCTGCTGCGAGCTCTGCCTGCGGAATCTTGGCCTCTGCCACTCCTCTTTTCACTTCCAGGCACTTGTCTGCCCGACATAGTCTAACTGGCGTGGTAGTAGGTGATATTTTAAGAACCCCCAGGCAGCGGTGGGTCTATATGAAACAGAATATAATGCACACCAAAAGTGAGCAGTAACACTCAGCCTCCAACAGGCCTGCCTAGTGTAAATAAGAGAGCTGCTTAGTGTAAATAAAGAGGGGTATGCTATGTTACAGAATGGGATGCCCCAACAGCCAGCAGTGCACCTGGCAGCAGTAAGACTATGCACAGCAAAAGTGTCTTTATCAGGCCTAATTTCTATTAGAATAAGTGCAAATGGTTATGGTATTAAATAGAGGCTGGTGTAGTCACAGAATGGGATGCCACAAAAACCAGAGAGCATGCACAGCAAAAGTGTCTTTATCAGGCCTAATTTCTATTAGAACAAGTGCAAATGGTTATGGTATTAAATAGAGGCTGGTGTAGTCACAGATTGGGATGCCACAAAAACCAGAGAGCATGCACAGCAAAAGTGTCTTTATCAGGCCTAATTTCTATTAGAATAAGTGCAAATGGTTATGGTATTAAATAGAGGCTGGTGTAGTCACAGAATGGGATGCCACAAAAACCAGAGAGCATGCACAGCAAAAGTGTCTTTATCAGGCCTAATTTCTATTAGAATAAGTGCAAATGGTTATGGTATTAAATAGAGGCTGGTATAGTCACAGAATGGGATGCCACAAAAACCAGAGAGCATGCACAGCAAAAGTGTCTTTATCAGGCCTAATTTCTATTAGAATAAGTGCAAATGGTTATTATGGTATTAAATAGAGGCTGGTGTAGTCACAGAATGGGATGCCACAAAAACCAGAGAGCATGCACAGCAAAAGTGTCTTTATCAGGCCTAATTTCTATTAGAATAAGTGCAAATGGTTATGGTATTAAATAGAGGCTGGTGTAGTCACAGAATGGGATGCCACAAAAACCAGAGAGAATGCACAGCAAAAGTGTCTTTATCAGGCCTAATTTCTATTAGAATAAGTGCAAATGGTTATGGTATTAAATAGAGGCTGGTGTAGTCACAGAATGGGATGCCACAAAACCCAGAGAGCATGCACAGCAAAAGTGTCATTATCAGGCCTAATTTCTATTAGAATAAGTGCAAATGGTTATGGTATTAAATAGAGGCTGGTGTAGTCACAGAAGGGGATGCCACAAAAACCAGAGAGCATGCACAGCAAAAGTGTCTTTATCAGGCCTAATTTCTATTAGAATAAGTGCAAATGGTTATTATGGTATTAAATAGAGGCTGGTGTAGTCACAGAATGGGATGCCACAAAAACCAGAGAGCATGCACAGCAAAAGTGTCTTTATCAGGCCTAATTTCTATTAGAATAAGTGCAAATGGTTATGGTATTAAATAGAGGCTGGTGTAGTCACAGAATGGGATGCCACAAAAACCAGAGAGCATGCACAGCAAAAGTGTCTTTATCAGGCCTAATTTCTATTAGAATAAGTGAAAATGGTTATTATGGTATTAAATAGAGGCTGGTGTAGTCACAGAATGGGATGCCACAAAAACCAGAGAGCATGCACAGCAAAAGTGTCTTTATCAGGCCTAATTTCTATTAGAATAAGTGCAAATGGTTATTATGGTATTAAATAGAGGCTGGTGTAGTCACAGAATGGGATGCCACAAAAACCAGAGAGCATGCACAGCAAAAGTGTCTTTATCAGGCCTAATTTCTATTAGAATAAGTGCAAATGGTTATTATGGTATTAAATAGAGGCTGGTGTAGTCACAGAATGGGATGCCACAAAAACCAGAGAGCATGCACAGCAAAAGTGTCTTTATCAGGCCTAATTTCTATTAGAATAAGTGCAAATGGTTATTATGGTATTAAATAGAGGCTGGTGTAGTCACAGAATGGGATGCCACAAAAACCAGAGAGCATGCACAGCAAAAGTGTCTTTATCAGGCCTAATTTCTATTAGAATAAGTGCAAATGGTTATTATGGTATTAAATAGAGGCTGGTGTAGTCACAGAATGGGATGCCACAAAAACCAGAGAGCATGCACAGCAAAAGTGTCTTTATCAGGCCTAATTTCTATTAGAATAAGTGCAAATGGTTATTATGGTATTAAATAGAGGCTGGTGTAGTCACAGAATGGGATGCCACAAAAACCAGAGAGCATGCACAGCAAAAGTGTCTTTATCAGGCCTAATTTCTATTAGAATAAGTGCAAATGGTTATTATGGTATTAAATAGAGGCTGGTGTAGTCACAGAATGGGATGCCACAAAAACCAGAGAGCATGCACAGCAAAAGTGTCTTTATCAGGCCTAATTTCTATTAGAATAAGTGCAAATGGTTAGGGTATTAAATAGAGGCTGGTGTAGTCACAGAATGGGATGCCACAAAAACCAGAGAGAATGCACAGCAAAAGTGTCTTTATCTGGCCTAATTTCTATTAGAATAAGTGCAAATGGTTATTATGGTATTAAATAGAGGCTGGTGTAGTCACAGAATGGGATGCCACAAAAACCAGAGAGCATGCACAGCAAAAGTGTCTTTATCAGGCCTAATTTCTATTAGAATAAGTGCAAATGGTTATTATGGTATTAAATAGAGGCTGGTGTAGTCACAGAATGGGATGCCACAAAAACCAGAGAGCATGCACAGCAAAAGTGTCTTTATCAGGCCTAATTTCTATTAGAATAAGTGCAAATGGTT
This sequence comes from Gastrophryne carolinensis, assembly GCA_027917425.1. Lineage (NCBI taxonomy): Eukaryota > Metazoa > Chordata > Amphibia > Anura > Microhylidae > Gastrophryne > Gastrophryne carolinensis. Next base: position 603,896,882 of record CM051234.1, read on the forward strand.
ATTATGGTATTAAATAGAGGCTGGTGTAGTCACAGAATGGGATGCCACAAAAACCAGAGAGCATGCACAGCAAAAGTGTCTTTATCAGGCCTAATTTCTATTAGAATAAGTGCAAATGGTTATTATGGTATTAAATAGAGGCTGGTGTAGTCACAGAATGGGATGCCACAAAAACCAGAGAGCATGCACAGCAAAAGTGTCTTTATCAGGCCTAATTTCTATTAGAATAAGTGCAAATGGTTATTATGGTATTAAATAGAGGCTGGTGTAGTCACAGAATGGGATGCCACAAAAACCAGAGAGCATGCACAGCAAAAGTGTCTTTATCAGGCCTAATTTCTATTAGAATAAGTGCAAATGGTTAGGGTATTAAATAGAGGCTGGTGTAGTCACAGAATGGGATGCCACAAAAACCAGAGAGAATGCACAGCAAAAGTGTCTTTATCTGGCCTAATTTCTATTAGAATAAGTGCAAATGGTTATTATGGTATTAAATAGAGGCTGGTGTAGTCACAGAATGGGATGCCACAAAAACCAGAGAGCATGCACAGCAAAAGTGTCTTTATCAGGCCTAATTTCTATTAGAATAAGTGCAAATGGTTATTATGGTATTAAATAGAGGCTGGTGTAGTCACAGAATGGGATGCCACAAAAACCAGAGAGCATGCACAGCAAAAGTGTCTTTATCAGGCCTAATTTCTATTAGAATAAGTGCAAATGGTTATGGTATTAAATAGAGGCTGGTGTAGTCACAGAATGGGATGCCACAAAAAACCAGAGAGCATGCACAGCAAAAGTGTCTTTATCAGGCCTAATTTCTATTAGAATAAGTGCAAATGGTTATTATGGTATTAAATAGAGGCTGGTGTAGTCACAGAATGGGATGCCACAAAAACCAGAGAGCATGCACAGCAAAAGTGTCTTTATCAGGCCTAATTTCTATTAGAATAAGTGCAAATGGTTATTATGGTATTAAATAGAGGCTGGTGTAGTCACAGAATGGGATGCCACAAAAACCAGAGAGCATGCACAGCAATAGTGTCTTTATCAGGCCTAATTTCTATTAGAATAAGTGCAAATGGTTATTATGGTATTAAAGTGGACCAACACCGAGAGGTGATCGGCCCGGAAATCTATAAGATTCCCGGGCCGATCACCTCCCACCCCGCGGGACATCCGAGATCGGGATGTCCCGCGGGGTGAAACCCCCCAAAAAAACCCCAAACACCTTACCTGATCTTCGGCGGCGGCCGGCCGCCGCCGCCTCCCTCGCGCCCCTGTAGGCGTGCTCGCGCCCGCGCCGGCCGTCTGCGAATGGCCGGCGGGGGCGCGCGCGCGCGCCGAAAGTGACGCGAGGGAGGCGGCGGCGGCGGCAGCCGCTTGGACGTTCCTGATCCCCGCCTGGACGTTGGCGGGGATTGGACCGTCCAGTCACGTGGGAGCGGGGACAGGTAAGATTTTGGGGCTTTCTGGGGGGTTTCACACAGCGGGGCACCCCCGATCGGGGTGCCCCGCCGAAGTGGACCAAAACCCAGGATAGTCAAAATCCTGGGTGTTGGTCCACTTTAAATAGAGGCTGGTGTAGTCACAGAATGGGATGCCACAAAAACCAGGGAGCATGCACAGCAAAAGTGTCTTTATCAGGCCTAATTCCTATTAGAATAAGTGCAAATGGTTAGGGTATTAAATAGAGGCTGGTGTAGTCACAGAATGGGATGCCACAAAAACCAGAGAGAATGCACAGCAAAAGTGTCTTTATCAGGCCTAATTTCTATTAGAATAAGTGCAAATGGTTATTATGGTATTAAATAGAGGCTGGTGTAGTCACAGAATGGGATGCCACAAAAACCAGAGAGCATGCACAGCAAAAGTGTCTTTATCAGGCCTAATTTCTATTAGAATAAGTGCAAATGGTTATTATGGTATTAAATAGAGGCTGGTGTAGTCACAGAATGGGATGCCACAAAAACCAGAGAGCATGCACAGCAAAAGTGTCTTTATCAGGCCTAATTTCTATTAGAATAAGTGCAAATGGTTATTATGGTATTAAATAGAGGCTGGTGTAGTCACAGAATGGGATGCCACAAAAACCAGAGAGCATGCACAGCAAAAGTGTCTTTATCAGGCCTAATTTCTATTAGAATAAGTGCAAATGGTTATTATGGTATTAAATAGAGGCTGGTGTAGTCACAGAATGGGATGCCACAAAAACCAGAGAGCATGCACAGCAAAAGTGTCTTTATCAGGCCTAATTTCTATTAGAATAAGTGCAAATGGTTATTATGGTATTAAATAGAGGCTGGTGTAGTCACAGAATGGGATGCCACAAAAACCAGAGAGCATGCACAGCAAAAGTGTCTTTATCAGGCCTAATTTCTATTAGAATAAGTGCAAATGGTTATTATGGTATTAAATAGAGGCTGGTGTAGTCACAGAATGGGATGCCACAAAAACCAGAGAGCATGCACAGCAAAAGTGTCTTTATCAGGCCTAATTTCTATTAGAATAAGTGCAAATGGTTATTATGGTATTAAATAGAGGCTGGTGTAGTCACAGAATGGGATGCCACAAAAACCAGAGAGCATGCACAGCAAAAGTGTCTTTATCAGGCCTAATTTCTATTAGAATAAGTGCAAATGGTTATTATGGTATTAAATAGAGGCTGGTGTAGTCACAGAATGGGATGCCACAAAAACCAGAGAGCATGCACAGCAAAAGTGTCTTTATCAGGCCTAATTTCTATTAGAATAAGTGCAAATGGTTATTATGGTGTTAAATAGAGGCTGGTGTAGTCACAGAATGGGATGCCACAAAAACCAGAGAGCATGCAGAGCAAAAGTGTCTTTATCAGGCCTAATTTCTTTTAGAATAAGTGCAAATGGTTATGGTATTAAATAGAGGCTGGTGTAGTCACAGAATGGGATGCCTCACAGCAGACTTGAGATCAGTTCAGTATATATGCACAGTTAGTGTATAAGCAGCCTGAAAACGCTAACAAAGCCAGTCAGCCAGCCAGTAACACTCAGGCTGGATGAAAAAAAAAAAAATCTCCCTGTGACTGCCTCCGATTTTTCCTAACTTTCCCTGTTTTTCGCTGACTTTCTGTCTGTCTCCTGCCTGTCTCCTGTCTGTCCCTGTCTGTCTAACTGTCTCTCTCCCTGCCTACAGCAGCGTCCTGTCTCTCACGAATGCAATAGAGAAATGAGGAAAAGCAAGATGACCGCCGGCCTTAAATAGCGCTGTGACGTCACCGGGCTTGCTGGCTGCTGACAGACTGCATGTGACTGCCCCAGCTTACATGTCTGGACATGTCCCGTCCGCCATCTTAGAATGCCTGTAATGTAAATGAATGGATGTTAAAGGAAAACTTCGAGCGATCGAATCGCGGGGAAATTCGGATTCGGTCCGAATCAAATTTTTCATGAAATTCGGATCGAATCCGTGTTCGTCCGGATCGATTCGCTCATCCCTAGATGGAACCATTGGCGAGAACAATTAGATTAAGCAGGGATGGTGGGGGGGGGGGTGGAGTGTGCTGGGAGGGAACGTAAATTCAGATGCTCAAGAAATGTAGCTAAATTTTGGGCTTAAATTTAAATGAGATTTAAGTCTGAAACATTGAATTTGACACTCTCGGACCAAGAAGTTCCTAATTTAAAACAATCCTTTAATCTAATTTTTGAAAACTGATTATAATTTATCTTGGGATCCAGCTAACCCCTTAGTTTCATTTAATATATAAAAACAATTACAATTAATTATTTCATAAATTGGGAGGTGGCATGGACTCTTGGTCTGGTCTGAGGCTGGGGCGCATCAGGGCAATTAAAATTATGTTGTTACCTCGAATTTTATATTTGTTCAGAACACTTCCTATTGCTATCCAGAATGCAGATTTAAAGAAATGTCAGTCTAAAGTGTTAAGATTTATTTGGGCAGGCAAAAGTGGAAGAATAAATCAGAAAATGTATATATTTATTATGTTGCTGCTCAATTAGCCTAACTTACACAGATGTTTATTAGTGGAGAAAACCCAGCTGGGTAATGATAGAACAGAAAGCATGTGATCTGTTTTCCATTGATTCTCTCGTGTGGATAGCTAAGGTAAAAAGACCAGCTATATTATGCCCCTTAGCTTGTATTTGAGCCGCTGTTACAAGCCTGTGGCAGACATGTGTCATTGCCACCTTCGGCACTCATTTCATGTACTGCTGGCCAGTTATGCAAACTGAATTTCATTAGAATTTGTATAAGCAGCTGGGCCAGGGCCGGCCATGTGTTGAGTTATGCCCTGTGCAAAATTTCAGGATGGCGCCAATTTGCAGTTTACAAGTTACACTGAAGCTCTGCAATCCTTGATGGTGGCTTATTCTATTTAGTGCTCTGAACACAGCGGACATGTGTTACAATTTCTGCTGACCTAAAGTAAACAAATTCATACAACTTAGCATTTGGTACTTAACAAATTGTTACATTTCCCATGGAAGGAGAATGTCGACTGGGGCAAGATAGACTTATACTGAATAAATATCTCTATATAGTCAGACATCATGTTCTTTGCGTTTTCCAGGGACGCTCCTCTTCTGCAGATACAAGCCTTTTACAGCTTGCCCCATGCTGGTTGTCAGGTGCTCATTCACCAGCACGTTGCATTCCCTGATAAACCAACTTGCTCCTTCTGCTGAGACTAATTTCAGGATTCTCTGTTTGAATTCACAGTTTGCCATATAGATACACGGAGAGCTGATAACTCATCCAAGCATGAGAGGTCCAGCACAAGGAAGGTAGCTCACTTGGGTTTGTTAGAAAATAAAAGGCAGGCTGTATAAAAGACATCACCCCTGACAACCAGCACAGGGAGAGCAGGAAGCAGGCTAAACTGATCCTTTGCCTGGAATGTCCATTTAAAGATTTTACAGTACGTCTATATTGTTTAAAATTACATACTCCTCCGTGACTGAAAATACTACTCCAAAATAATGGGAGGAGTATTTCTAATCTTTGGGAAAAAGTCTAGCCTGACCTCCTGCTACACATCCAAGAACCCTGCTTACACATAAGCATGAGGGGGGCTGTGGCAGCAGCAGCCCACACCAAACTGAGAGAAATATACTGTATGACTTAGAAAAATGGGGTAGCATCCCTGACATGCTGCACACACACACAATCAATAGCTGATGGAGCAAAGGAATGCTGTATGTGTGAGGGAAGCTATGTATTTCACCTCTATGGGGTCGGCAGCTGCAGACCACTGAAACAATTTTGAACACAAACAGTAGGGATCTCCAGGGAATTTTAAGATGGCCGCTCCCATGCAGTTCAGGAGTACAACTGCATGCTATCATGGCTGTATTTAGGGTTCAGGGTGCCCATTTGTGCATACTGATACATGCCCGGCCTGGTGAAATCCATTGGCTGTAGAAGGACACATTCAGCTGGCAGCCACCCCACTCTAGAAACATGGAAAAAGGAGTAAATCTGCCCATTTCTGGCTTGCTTGCTGCTTTAAATGAAGGGATATCAAAAATGTGAATGCCCTGGGGGTGGGGTGCCCAGTGAACCATATATTTTGATTTTTGTTTATCCTTAAAGCCACACCTTGTCCTCACACTCCTCCCTCCTCCCGGGGCCCTCGACTCCGCATCTGCACCCCTGCTTGCTCATCTCTAGCTGTGTGTGTACCCATGCCAAGCCTTTCTGAATGGGCAGCGTGGGCATGCCCACAGCTAGAAACTGAGCACTGGGCTGCGCTTGGCTTCCTTCAGCTGCTTAGCCATTAGCAGAGCCGAAGGGAGCAGTGCAAAATTGAGTGCCCTGATTGGCTTAGCAGGCTGCTCGGCTAATCATGGGAATGCCAGGAAGGTGAGTTTTTACGGTGAACCAGGGGAATACTCACAGCGGACATCCCAAATCTGGGAGGAACAGTACCATGGAGAGTGAAATTCTCAGGTGTTGTCCCCCTTTAAAGCTGTCCCACACTTATTTCCTACCACATTGTGACAGTTTTGAGGAGGCCCAGAGACTATCACAATGTGATCCCACACCCATTCAGTAGGAAATGGGTGTGGCACCACTTTAAATTGAACCTCAGGTCAAAAATTTACTTGAAGGTTCATCAAGTAGGCAGCAGTAAAAAGTCCAAAAACTTTATAAATTTTGCAAATAGAATGAACTAAGGAATCATATGCAAGAGTTGGCACCCCTCTGGCTCAGACACATTTAAGTTTCAGTCAGTTTCAAAAATCATAAATGCATGTAAAGTGGACCTAAACCCTAATCATCTGACCCTGGACTCCCAAGATACTTTATTTATTAGTATATAAGTAAGTACAATATACAAGCAAGAAATTCTTTTTGTCAAGGAGATGCACCAGGAGAGCTAATTAACAATACATACACAACATATTGGTAATAGGTGTTAAGGTTTAGGGTTTAGTACTGGTTAATTGTATAGAATAACATATTTATCAGCAGTGCATGTCTGGACATCCCACATAAGAACATGCCACATTGGTTTTATTTAGAGCCCTGGTGGCCAGGGGAAAAAAAAACTGATGTTGTGTCTGGAGGTTTTAGTTGAACGAGCCATGAATCTGCATCCAGATCATAAGAGCCTGAAGAAGGAATGCCCTCGGTGCATCGTGTCTTCAGTTATCTTTTTAGCCCTTGAGGAGATTGTACTCAAGAATTCAATAGAGATACAGACACTGAGCACAATTAAAAATTATTTTCCATAAAATTATGATATTGTTTTATATTGTTTATTGAAACTGCTGGAAGCTGAGTGGGATAACAATAAGTGTTTCCTATTGAGGAGTTCGGTAAGCAGACATCCAGTGGTGGTGGGCAGCTTATTTGTGCATGCACGCTGGGATACCGTCGTTTTATTTCAGTTGAATGAATTGACATTTCGCTCTTTGTTGGGCCTTATTTAAGATAATGATAGCTTGCTTGCTCTACTTCAAGTATTGTGAGATCTGGGTACCTCGAAATTTTGACTTCGTCTGAAGTCAATTATGAGTTTGACCATTTCCTGTATGAAGTTGTTTGCCTTGCACCAGGATTCAAGGGTTTTGTTTTGGTTCCGGTAGGTAGACTGATTGTCATTAATGAGGCCTACTAAGGTGGTATCATCTGCATACTTGATGATCCTTATCGAGGGAAGTCAGGGAACTATAGAGGTGAAGTCATTGGTGTAAAAGAGAAGGGGAGACAGAACATATCCCTGCAGTGCTCCCGTATTTGTTATCTTTGTCGAAGAAACAAATGGGCCCAATTTGACCCTCTGAGTCCTACCAGTCAGAAAGCTGATAATCTAGTCGGATATAATTAGAGGAATGCCCAAGGATAGCAGCTTCACATGGAGTATTTGGGGATCAATGGTATTGAATGCAGATGAAAAATCCACAAATAGCATTCTGGCAAATGCCCTGGGTTGGTCAACATGATCTAATGTGTACTTGATCGTCACACTGACCACATCCTCTGCTGATCTATTTGCTTTGTATGCAAACTGTAGTGGGTCCCATTGTGAACCAGTATCCATGATGAATGACATTGCCAACCGTTTGAAAACCTCCATGACTACTGGAGTCTAAGCAATTGGTCTGAAGTCATTCAAGTCCAAAGCAGATGATCTTTTTGGAACTGGCGGCGTGAAACCCCTCCCTAGGGGCACCTAGATTTGGGATGCCCCACTGGGTGAAACCTTCAGGATCACTGCAAATCTCATTTCTTGCTCCAATGGTGTATGCTCAGGCCTACCTGCATGTCTGAATTACTGGTGGCTCGGGATGAGCAAGTTTGAAAAGTTCATCTAAACTTGCTGCTAAATTTCTGAACTTGGGGTCCCAAAAATAGCTGTAAAATCTGTAAAATGGGGGTAACAAGGGCTGGAAGGCAGCAAATTGGAGGGGGGACACCAGGGCGATTGCCCTGTACAAAATGGAGTAAAGAAAGTACTCAAAACAACAGGATTTTGACTATCCCAGGGTTTGTTCCATGCCCCAGGGGCATCCTGGGATGCACCACTGTGTGAAACCCCTCAGATCGCCCAGAACAACTCACTCACCTCCGCCTGGCCATTTGGCAAAGGCTATAAAAGGTTTCAATGGGGAGCAAGAGCAGCCGCATCCCCAGCAGGGCGCATGTTACTGTCCCAGCCTATTTGAATGGCAGGGGCGGGAGCGCACATATAGCCCAAGGATGCTGGAAATGTAGCTGCTCTTCCTCTCTCTGGAAACAATCAGAGCCATTTGTTGAATTTCAAGGCATGACAAATGAATCCGGGAGTGATTGGCAGAAGCTAGATCAGGGGCAGGGGGCTGTTTAAAAAAACAGTGCCATTTAGCTTTTTGTCCAGTGTTCTGTTTACTGAGATTGGAGAACAAGCACCCCAGCGGTCCTATCCAGTCCAAGACAGGGACCATGAACATGTCGGGTTTACATCCCATAACACGCCCATTCATTGCAATGGATAGGGCAGTGCCTAGGTGGGGTCATGCGGGCATGTCATCTCTATTGAAATGAATGCAATGGGTGTGCTGCGGGGCATAATCCCGACTCATTGTCTTTATCTTGGATGGAGAGGAATACTGGAGCACTTAATCTCCAATCTCAGAAAGTTGTGTTCTTGCAGGTCTGGGTGGTGGAGCTGTGCTGGACAAAAACTAGTAGCAAATTTTTTTAAATTTTTGCTGGTCAATCTCTTTAAGTTAAAAATAACCAGCATGCATTCCAGTTTTAAAAGTATGGGCATGGCTCATGTAAGGCATAATTATTAAGCTCCGTATATATATATATATATATATATATATATATATTTTTTTTTTTTTTTATTTCCATAATTAGGGATGAGCGAATCGATCCGGACGAACCCGGATTCGTATTCCGAATTTCATTAAAAATTTGATTCTCAACGAATCCGAATTTCCCCGCGATACGATCGATCGAAGTTTTCCTTTAAACTCCATTTACTTCATTTACAGGCATTGTAAAATGGTGGATGGACCTATCTGGACATATCCCCTGGGGCAAGTTATCATGGGAAGGTCTCATGCAGCCTATCAGCAGCCAGGAGCCCCGGTGACGTCACAGCGCTATATAAAGCGGCGGCCATCTTGCTTGTGCGCATTTGAGACTTGCAGTGCACAGACAACGGAGCTTGCTGAGCTGCTAGAGACAGGGACAGAGAGTAACAGAGAGGCAGGGAGACCCACAGAGACCCACAGAGAGCCAGGGAGAGCCAGGGAAAGATAGGGAAAAATCTGGAACGATCCAGGCAGGGACAGCAGATAAAGTGACAGGGAAAGAAAGCTTTTTTTGTTTTCATTTCACTTCATTTGCCAGATCAGTTTTAATTTGCTGTGTTTTGTGCTGTAAAAATTCCTGGCCACTGTGCATCCCATGTTGGCAGTGGCACATTTAACATTTCTTATAGCTCGATTAGTTTTAATTTTTTTGGTCTGCTGTAAAAACCCCAGCCCACATGGGCATTCCATTTCAGCACGTGACCCTATCTTTTATACAAAATCCCACACCTGCACCTAGCACCCTATCTGTTATACAAAATAAGCGTGTTTCAGCCTCAGCTGTACTAAGTTATTTAATTTTGCATTGGTTTCTGTCTGCTGTCATTACACCAGGCCGCAGGGTATCCCAAACTTGCACCTAGCACCCTATCTGTTTTACAAAATAAGCGTGCTTCTGCCTCAGCTGTACTAAGTTATTTAATTTTGCATTGGTTTCTGTCTGCTGTCATTACACCAGGCCGCAGGGTATCCCAAACTTGCACCTAGCACCCTATCTGTTATACAAAATAAGCGTGTTTCAGCCTCAGCTGTACTAAGTTATTTAATTTTGCATTGGTTTCTGTCTGCTGTCATTACACCAGGCCGCAGGGTATCCCAAACTTGCACCTAGCACCCTATCTGTTATACAAAATAAGCGTGCTTCTGCCTCAGCTTTACTAAGTTATTTAATTTTGCATTGGTTTCTGTCTGCTGTCATTACACCAGGCCGCAGGGTATCCCACAGTTGCACCTAGCAACCTATCTGTTATACAAAATAAGCGTGTTTCAGCCTCAGCTGTACTAAGTTATTTAATTTTGCATTGGTTTCTGTCTGCTGTCATTACACCAGGGCCCAGGGTATCCCAAACTTGCACCTAGCACCCTATCTGTTATACAAAATAAGCGTGTTTCAGCCTCAGCTGTACTAAGTTATTTAATTTTGCATTGGTTTCTGTCTGCTGTCATTACACCAGGCCGCAGGGAATCCCAAACTTGCACCTAGCACCCTATCTGTTATACAAAATAAGCGTCCTTCTGCCTCAGCTTTACTAAGTTATTTAATTTTGTATTGGTTTCTGTCTGCTGTCATTACACCAGGCCGCAGGGTATCCCAAACTTGCACCCTATCTGTTATACAAAAAAAGCGTGTTTCAGCCTCAGCTGTACTCAGTTATTTAATTTGGCATTGGTTTCTGTCTGCTGTCATTACACCAGGCCGCAGGGTATCCCAAACTTGCACCTAGCACCCTATCTGTTATACAAAATAAGCGTGCTTCTGCCTCAGCTTTACTAAGTTATTTAATTTTGCATTGGTTTCTGTCTGCTGTCATTACACCATGCCGCAGGGTATCCCAAACTTGCACCTAGCACCCTATCTGTTATACAAAATAAGCGTGCTTCTGCCTCAGCTGTACTAAGTTATTTAATTTTGCATTGGTTTCTGTCTGCTGTCATTACACCAGGCCGCAGGGTATCCCAAACTTGCACCTAGCACCCTATCTGTTATACAAAATAAGCAAATACATAAAAATGTCAGGCACACAAGTGCCAGGAAGTTCAAAGAGGAGTGACAGAGGCCAAGATTCTGCAGGCAGAGGTCACAGCAGACTAGGGGCGAGTGGCAGCAGGAGTCATGGTGAGAGACCTGATCTGCCAGTATCTGCTAGCGGTCGTGTCTCCACCAGTAACGCATCTGCCGTGGTAGATTGGTTAACGCGCTCATCAACATCATCACAAGTTAGATCTGAGACCCCCAGTCTAGGGTCGGTAGGTTCCTCTGACACAACCCTGAGTTGGCATGCCCCGAGAGCAGTCCCTGTCCTCCCATTGCCTCTGTCCTATGCAGTTCCCTCCCCCAGCGACGTATCCTATGCTTTGGGTTCAGCTCCACTCTTTAGTGAGGAGGAAGATCCGATAGAGGACAGTCAGCAGCTACTGCTCATCCATGAAATGGAGGTGGCTTCTTTAGCTCGGCAGACAAATAGTGATGTGGACAGTGTTGTGGGTGTTGCGAGCTTTCCAGCTCCTGCGCCAGACACTGAGGAAACAACTCGGTGATGATGATGATGATGATGAAGCCGATCGCACTTGGGAGCCGGGTGATGAAGGGGCTTCATTGTCATCATCAGGAGAAGAGGGGCGCAGGTTGCCCCGGAGTCAGCAGCTCAGGCAGCAAGGTGTTAGCAGCATGGTTGGCAGTCAGCATGGGGGCACAATTGTAAAGCCTGGAGCCAAGCGGGGCCGGGGCCGGGGTAGACCACCTGCTGCGCGGCAGGCTACCTTATCGGGAGGTAGTGGAGCAGGGGTTCCTGGAGTTGGCGACAGTAGCAGTGAATCAGTGAGGCCTGTTGGTGGGAAAAGTAGCTACTCGGCAGTGTGGCAGTTTTTCTTGAAGCATCCGCAAGAGGGTAACATGGCCACATGCAAAATATGTAGGCAGAAGGTGAAGCGTGGCCAGGGTCCAAATGTTGGCACCACGGCCCTGCGTCAACATATGATGCGTCACCATAAAGCGACCTGGGAGAACCGAGGCTCACAAGGGGTGGTCCAGCCTGCTTCCTCACGCCGCTCCCAATTTCTGCCAGCCAAGGCTCCAGCACCTCAGCCGAAGGCAGCTGTGCGTCATACCCATCCTCTTTCGCTCCTGCTCCTCCTCCTCCTCCAAGTCAGGCATCCCGCCAGCAATCCATCAGCGAAGCTATGTCCAAGAGACAGCAGTATGCGCCCACTCATCCTTCGGCGCAGAAGCTGAATGTGCTCCTGTCCAAGTTGCTGGTGCTGCAGTCGCTCCCTTTTCAGGTGGTGAACCTTTCAGAGAATTGATGGCTTGTGCCGAGCCGAGGTGGAGAGTCCCAAGCCGTCATTTCTTTGCCAAGAAGGCAGTACCAGCGCTGCACACTTTTGTTGAACAGAAGGTGGGCCAGTCCTTGAGCCTGTCGGTGTGTAGCAAAGTGCATGGCAGCGCCGACGTCTGGAGCTGTAACTACGGTCAGGGACAGTACATGTCGTTTACGGCCCACTGGGTGAATGTGGTCCCTTTGCAGCAGCAGCAGCAACTTGGACAGGTCACGCCGCTTCGGCCTCTGCGCTCCCTGCCCGTTGGGCCTCTGACACCGTGCGACTCGGCCGCCTTATCCTCCGCCATCTCCTCACCCTCCACTGTAGGCTCTAGTCTCAGTGCCCCTGCAGTCTACCATGTGTGCAGGGCACGGAGGTGTCACGCAGTGCTTCACATGGTTTGTCTTGGCGAACGGAGTCACACAGGGGAGGAACTGCTTAAATTTATTCATCAGGAAATCCAAACATGGCTTACTCCAAGAAAACTTAAAATGGGAACCATGGTTACCGACAATGGGAAGAACATTTTGTCTGCACTGCGCCAAGGAAGCCTGACCCATGTGCCCTGCATGGCTCACGTCTTCAATCTGGTTGTCAAGCGGTTTCTGAAGTGTTCCCCTCATATGCAAGACATCCTAACAACTTCAAGGAAACTTTGCATGCACTTCAGCCACTCATACACCGCCAAACACACCCTTCTTGAGCTACAGCGTTAGAACGGTATCCCCCAACATAGTCTGATTTGCGATGTTTCCACCCTTTGGAATTCCACCCTTCACATATTGGACCGATTATATGAACAGAGAAAAGCCATCACGGATTTCCTGATGATCCAAGCGGATAGGGGGACTCCCCTGTGTAACCAGTGGCAGCTCATACGTGACACCTGCCATTTGCTCAGGCCCGTTAAGGAAGCCACTTTATTTGTCAGTCGGCAGGATTACGGGATGAACGACGTGATTCCACTGCTTCATGTACTACAGCACATGTTGAAAACCATGGCTGGTCAGGGCACTGGAGACATGACGTCTACATCTTACAACCACATGAACCCCGTTGGAGCTGAACTGGAGGAGGAGGAAGAGGAGGAGGAGTGGCCCAGTGAAGCACAGTTCAGGCTTGGCGAAATTGCTGGTTTATCTAGTCAGCGGACAGGAGAGGAGGAGCAGGAGCAGCCAGAGGAGCTAGAGGGTTTTGAGGAAGGCGAGACAGAGGACCCGGACACACCGTGGCAGTATGCAGTGGAGATGGAGACAGGTAGTCCCTCCGAGTCACTTGCGCAAATGACAGGAAGCATGCTCACGTGCTTGCGTAGTGACCCCAGAATTGTTTCCATTTGTCGGCGGGATGACTTCTGGCTGTCCACCTTATTGGACCCCCTTATTGCTGCCAACTCCAGTGTCTCTTTCAGCCAATGTTTGGGCTCCTGCTGCTGCTGCTTGCAACTCCAGGGTGTGTCAGTCAATTTTTGGGCTCCTGCTGCCAACTCCAGTGTCTCTTTCAAGCTATGTTTGGGCTCCTGCTGCAGCTGCTGCTTGCAACTCCAGGGTGTGATTCATCCAATATTTGGGCTCCTGCTGCTGCTTGCAACTCCAGGGTGTGATTCATCCAATTTTTGGGCTCCTGCTGCCAACTCCAGTGTCTCTTTCATCCGATGTTTGGGCTCCTGCTGCTGCTGCTTGCAACTCCAGGGTGTGATTCATCCAATTTTTGGGCTCCTGCTGCTGCTTGCAACTCCAGGGTGTGATTCATCCAATTTTTGGGCTCATGCTGCTGCTTGCAACTCCAGGGTGTGATTCATCCAATTTTTGGGCTCCTGCTGCCAACTCCAGTGTCTCTTTCAAGCTATGTTTGGGCTCCTGCTGCTGCTGCTGCTGCTTGCAACTCCAGGGTGTGATTCATCCAATTTTTGGGCTCCTGCTGCCAACTCCAGTGTCTCTTTCAAGCTATGTTTGGGCTCCTGCTGCTGCTGCTGCTTGCAACACCAGGGTGTGATTCATCGAATTTTTGGGCTCCTGCGGCTGCTTGCAACTCCAGGGAGTGATTCATCCAATTTTTGGGCTCCTGCTGCCAACTCCAGTGTCTCTTTCAGACAATGTTTGGGCTCCTGCTGCTGCTTGCAACTCCAGGGTGTGATTCATCCAATTTTTGGGCTCCTGCTGCAAACGCCAGTGTCTCTTTCAGCCAATGTTTGGGCTCCTGCTGCTGCTTGCAACTCCAGGGTGTGATTCATCCAATTTTTGGGCTCCTGCTGCTGCTTGCAAATCCAGGGTGTGATTCATCCAATTTTTGGGCTCCTGCTGCTGCTGCCAACTCCAGGGTGTGATTCATCCAATTTTTGGGCTCCTGCTGCCAACTCCAGGGTGTCTCTTTCAGCCAATGTTTGGGCGGCTCCTGCTGCTGCTTGCAACTCCAGGGTGTGATTCATCCAATTTTTGGGCTCCTGCTGCCAACTCCAGTGTCACTTTCAAGCTATGTTTGGGCTGCTGCTGCTTGCAACTCCAGGGTGTGATTCATCCAATTTTTGGGCTCCTGCTGCTAACTCCAGTGTCTCTTTCAGCCAATGTTTGGGCGGCTCCTGCTGCTGCTTGCAATTCCAGGGTGTGATTCATCCAATTTTTGGGCTCCTGCTGCCAACTCCAGTGTCTCTTTCAGCCAATGTTTGGGCTCCTGCTGCTGCTGCTGCTTGCAACTCCAGGGTGTGATTCATCCAATTTTTGGGCTCCTGCTGCCAACTCCAGTGTCTCTTTCAAGCTATGTTTGGGCTCCTGCTGCTGCTGCTGCTTGCAACTCCAGGGTGTGATTCATCTAATTTTTGGGCTCCTGCTGCTGCTTGCAACTCCAGGGTGTGATTCATCCAATTTTTGGGCTCCTGCTGCCAACTCCAGTGTCTCTTTCAGCCAATGTTTGGGCTCCTGCTGCTGCTGCTGCTTGCAACTCCAGGGTGTGATTCATCCAATTTTTGGGCTCCTGAATCCAACTCCAGTGTCTCTTTATAGCAATGTTTGGGCTCCTGCTGCTGCTTGCAACTCCAGGGTGGGATTCATACAATTTTTGGGCTCCTGCAGCCAACTCCAGTGTCTCTTTAAAGCAATGTTTGGGCTCCTGCTGCTGCTGCTGCTGCTTGAACTCCGGGGTGTGATTCAGCTAATTTTTGGGCTCCTGCTGCTGCCAGCTCCAGGTTGTGTTTTTCAGGCAATATAGGGGCCCCTCATAGTAATGCCACCTCAACTCTCTGCAATTGTGCCGCTCTGTGATTCTAATAGCGATGCCTCTGATCTGCATGTCCTAACTAATTACAGTATTATTTCACTAACCCAGCACGCATCCTATGCGTGTTACAGCAAGGCAGAATGGTTTACAACCCTATTGAGGCTCTAGGAAGCTCAGAAATAGCCGTTTTTAATAGCGATTCGTCGCGAATAAATTCGGACCGAAACGAATTTTGTCGGAAAATTCGGCGAATCAGCCAAATCTAATTTTTCAAAAGTTCGCTCATCTCTATCCATAGTCATTGAGCCTTCAAACTGTTCTGGAATATCAGATGCAAAATACCTTTTGTCTATTTTCTGAAATGTGTTATTTTGTTCTGTGAAAATACATGTAGCAATACAACAATGCTAGATCAGTCCTATGCCATATCACCAGTCATCCAACTGTCTTCAAAGTGACTAGATGGATGTTCATAGACATATTTTTAAGACAGAAACAAGTTTTGTTGCTTTAGCTTATTGCTACACAGATATATCTTACCTGACTGAATGGGATATGTTTTTATAAAGCTTTGGGCGTTGGGACTGAGTTCTCAGAAATTTGAAACATTACATGATGGAATTTTACATTTTACCCTAAAAGCATTTTAGTCTTTTCGCTGAATATTCCCTTTTGCTTTTCAACAATTATGAACCTTGGTAGGGGGATGTAACTGTGTGAACTCTTCTGCCTTTTCTGTACTTTATTATTTTGTAGTGTCACCTGTCTCTTCTTTTTCATCTTCCCTTATACCTTAGATATAAGCTCTTTGTGACACACAGACACACAACAGGTCTGATCACAAATTTTGTTATAGGACTCATGGTTTGTATTTATGCCCAGGGTCGTAATTATAGGGGGCACAGAGGGTGCAAAAAACAAGTGTTCATCTCTTAAATTCCTTACTTTTATTGCTAAGTGCAGGCAATGGCAATAATAAGGAGGGAAACAGCTCAGCTGAAGCCTGTCCTATGTACCTGTCCTCTATTTCCTGCTGATTACTATATATGCTGTTGCAGAAATTCAAATGTTTACCTCTATTTTCCTTTTTATTTCTCCTGGTCGGCAGCTGGCCAGATGGTATCTTTAGTGATAGTTTAGTTTAGGAGAAATGCCCCCCCCCTCCTCCTTCTTTGGCCAGTTCACATTGTAGTGGTGGCCTACATTCCACCTTCCAACATTGGCAGGTGGCATGCCGGATATTTTCATTGGGATCTTGCCCGGCATTGAAGCCCACCAGAGAGGGGGAATAACTTTTTGGGATGCTCCAATTCTTAATATGGCATAGGAAGCCTAAAAATAGGCCTGATTAATTAATTACTGGGCTTGTTTGCATCCATTCAGCAATGGTCACTGGAGGATTAGGTTGTGCTTGCTGTTGTGGAGCGTCCCAGGATGAGTATTAAAGCTTATTTGCAGACTTTCCTTGGGGTTATTAAATCAGACCTCCAGTAAAAAGTTTAGTAAATTGCTCCTCTAAATCCCCTCTCTCACACCCAGTAAGGTAAGCTATTTGAGAAGACTTATCTCATGTATATTTTGTGGATTAGCAGGCAGATTCTATGCTAAGGAACTGCATGGCGAGGCCATCTTGCCACAAGTTTGACAGCCCTGCTTGGAAAAAGCTGTCCTTGCCAGACTTGGGCCAACCATAAGACCCCCAGACCTGTCCCTGCAGGGCCCTTAGTACCACTGTCTATTGCATCCCAGCCATGGACCCACCTGACAATGGATTTCATTATCGATCTGCCATGGTGTTAGGGGTTTACTGTCATCTGGGTAGTGGTACATCAGTTCAGTAAGATGGCTGATTTTGTTCCACTGCTCAGAAACTGGTGCAGCTCTTTTTGGATCACATCCTTCATCTCCATGGAATTCCGAGAATGTGATCTCAGATACAGAGGTTCAGTTTGTTTCACATTTCTGGAGAGCCTTCTGCATCTAACTGGTCTTTTCTGTCTCCCTTTTATCAGCCTTCTATCCTCAGCCAAATGGTCAGACAAAGAGGACAAATCAGTCGCTAGGAAAGTATTTTCTTTTTGCTGAGTTTGCGTTTAATAATTTGATCAATTCTGCCACGGTTGTATCACCCGTTTGCTGTGTGTTTTCAGCCCTCTCAGGTCCGTCTTTAGGGTTTTTCCCTAGATATAGAAGTGGTTATCCCAGTTGCCGAAGTCTTTGAGAATTTGTAATTCTTTTCATTTTTCCCTCTTGAAACCAGCATCTGAAGGGGAACCTGACTCTTCTCCTCTGGCTGTGTTGGTTGGTGCTCAACCCTAGTTTGAGGTCAGTCGATCTCATTTTCACCAAAACTCTCCAATACTGGATTGGAAGGAATTTGGTCCCGAAGAAAGGAGTTAGGTCTCTGCTAGGGACATTCATGCCAAGAGGTTAGTTGGCATAGAGAAAACCCCTTAGGCCAGGGATGGAGAGTCCAGTGGCCTCCTCCTCAGGAGGAGGGTAATGTAAGTACCTTACCTGGTCTCCGGGCAGCTGAGAGTAATTAGGGACTGGTCAGCCTTACTGGCCAAAGCTGATTGGCCCATAGTATGGCCAATCCGGCCAGGGATCCTGGGCTGATCAATCACTCCCCACCGGCAGTCTGACCACCCACAACTGCATATTGGCCAGTTTCCCTTTAAATATTAATCAGGCCTGAGCCACAATGCCCGTGATTTATACCTGTTGCTCACTCGGCTCCGTCTGACCATCCCTGTCTGCTGCCTGAACCGACCTTTGCTTTGTCTGACTACTAATCTGCTTTACCCCTTGGACACCTCATAATCTCTGACTTCCCTGTTTGACCTTTGGCTATCTCTGACCATCCATCCGCTCCATCCCTGTGCTGTGACGTTGGTTGGACTGATATCCCGTGTATGACCCTGGCTTTCTGACCATTCTCCTGTGTGCCCTAGGTTCACCTGCCTTCACCCATAAGCTGGCATCCTTTGCGCTACCTAAGTCCTGAGGGCAACCGTGTCTGGTGAGGCATATCCAGAGTTCTGGCAAACAGGGGCTTGTCTATAGGCAGAAGCAACAGTGGAGATTGGGGGTTGCCAGCTCACTCGAAGGCGGGTGTTCCGTGAGGCATTACACCTAGGCTGTTTTTTTGCCTGGATCCTTGATTTTCAGCAGAATGGGTTAAACATGTCACCCATGCCTTAGCCAATCACTTTAGTGTACATAGCTAAGGTAAACACATTGTTGCTATGGAAACTGTTTCTTTTTATAACACAGAGATGCAAATAAATAGAAAATTAAAAAAATAGCAGCTAAGCTTAGAACATTGAAGACATAATTTTGCCACACAATAATGGAAACTTTTAAAAATGCCATCAATGCAATTACCCTTTAAGTAACATTTTGGGTCACCCTTGGGTTATGTTTCCTTTGCCACCGCACTGTCCAGATATAAGTATTATAGCACGCACGTGGTTGACTAGTGATGGTGCGCATGAGAAGCAGATATTTTTGGACTCTTGTTACCTAGTTTGGGTGTAGGGTGGCGCCCCTGGCAAAGAACCCTGTTTACTCAGTTACAGCTGTGCCAATTCACTAGGCAAGGACTGCATATTCCAAAGTACAGGTGTTAAACTCTTTTGGCAGAAGACTCGTCACTGCTGTATTAACTACCTCTAATGAGCTCCTAGTTATTGATTCCAACCCTGGCTCATGTGGCTGTTGCTGTTTTTCAGTTTCAGGGCCTGATTTGCAGTGTTTACAGCTTTTCTTCCCTGGATGCGCTGTGTGCGTGTGAGGGGAGACAGAACAACTGACTATCTGCCGGCATTTTTCTGTGGATCACAATTCGCTGGCCAAAATTTCAATTTAATATAAAATGGTTTGAAAAATCAGGTGAAGTTCTGTGGCGGATTTGGTTAAGATATCATGGTTAGAGATGAGCGAACTTTAGAAAAATTCGATTCGGCTGATTCGCCGAATTTTCCGGGAAAAATAGTTTCGGTCCGAATTTATTCGCAACGAATCGCTATTAAAAACGGCCGAGAGCCTCCATAGGGTTGCTTGGCTGTAAAATGCATAGGATGCATGCTGGGTTAGTGAAATACTATTGTAAAGAAGTATGAAATGCAGATAAGAGACATCGCTATTAGATTCGCTGACGCAGAGCAGCACAATTACAGAGCCTTGAGGTGGCATCAGCATGATGAGCCCATATATTGCCTGAAAGACACACAGTGGAGTTGGCAGCAGCATAGGGAGACCATGTATTGCCTAAAAACACACCCTGAATTTGGCAGCAGCATAGGGAGCCAAAATATTGCCTGAAAGACACACTCTGGACTTGGCAGCAGCATAGGGAAAAACACATTGTAGTTGGCAGCAGCCTAGGGAGCTCATATATTGCCTGAAAAACACATTGGAGTTGGCAGCAGCATTAGGAGCCCATATATTGCCTGAAAAACACATTGAAGTTGGCAGCAGCATTAGGAGCCCATATATTGCCTGAAAGACACACCCAGGAGTTGGCAGCAGCATTAGGAGCCCATATACTGCCTGAAAGATACACCCAGGATTTGGCAGCAGCATTAGGAGCCCATATATTGCCTGAAAGACACACATTGGAGTTGGCAGCAGCATTAGGAGCCCATAAATTGCCTGAAAGTCACACCCAGGAGTTGGCAGCAGCAGCAGCATAGAGAGCTCATATATTGCCTGAAAGACACACATTGGAGTTGGCAGCAGCGTTAGGAGCCCATATATTGCCTGAAAAACACATTGGAGTTGGCAGCAGCATTAGGAGCCCATATATTGCCTGAAAGACACACTCTGGACTTGGCAGCAGCATAGGGAGCACATATATTGCCTGAAAAACACACCCAGGAGTTGGCAGCAGCATAGGGAGCTCATATATTGCCTGAAAAACACATTGGAGTTGGTAGCAGCATTAGGAGCCCATATATTGCCTGAAAGACACACCCAGAAGTTGGCAGCAGCATTAGGAGCCCATATATTGCCTGAAAGACACACCCAGGAGTTGGCAGCAGCATAGGGAGCCCATATATTGCCTGAAAAACACATTGGAGTTGGCAGCAGCATAGGGAGCTCATATATTGCCTGAAAGACACACCCAGGTGTTGGTAGCAGCAGCACCAGCAGCAGCATAGGGAGCTCATATATTGCCTGAAAGACACACCCAGGATTTGGCAGCAGCATTAGGAGCCCATATATTGCCTGAAAAACACATTGGAGTTGGCAGCAGCATTAGGAGCCCTTATATTGCCTGAAAGACACACCCAGGAGTTGGCAGCAGCAGCATTAGGAGCCCATATATTGCCTGAAAGACACACTCTGGACTTGGCAGCAGCATAGGGAGCACATATATTGCCTGAAAAACACACCCAGGAGTTGGCAGCAGCATAGGGAGCTCATATATTGCCTGAAAAACACATTGGAGTTGGTAGCAGCATTAGGAGCCCATATATTGCCTGAAAGACACACCCAGAAGTTGGCAGCAGCATTAGGAGCCCATATATTGCCTGAAAGACACACCCAGGAGTTGGCAGCAGCATAGGGAGCCCATATATTGCCTGAAAAACACATTGGAGTTGGCAGCAGCATAGGGAGCTCATATATTGCCTGAAAGACACACCCAGGATTTGGCAGCAGCATTAGGAGCCCATATATTGCCTGAAAAACACATTGGAGTTGGCAGCAGCATTAGGAGCCCTTATATTGCCTGAAAGACGCACCCAGGAGTTGGCAGCAGCAGCATTAGGAGCCCATATATTGCCTGAAAGACACACGCTGGACTTGGCAGCAGCATAGGGAGCACATATATTGCCTGAAAAACACACCCAGGAGTTGGCAGCACCATAGGGAGCTCATATATTGCCTGAAAAACACATTGGAGTTGGCAGCAGCATTAGGAGCCCATATATTGCCTGAAAGACACACCCAGGAGTTGGCAGCAGCAGCAGCATTAGAAGCCCATATATTGCCTGAAAATCACATTGTAGTTGGCAGCAGTATAGGGAGCTCATATATTGCCTGAAAGACACACCCAGGAGACGGCAGCAGCAGAAGGAGCTACCATGCATCAGCTACTCACATGTATCAGCTATTGGTGGGTGGAAATCCTGGCTGATCCATGCCTGATTCATCTTCACAAAAGTGAGTCTCTCCACATTTTTTGTGGACAGACGAGTTCTCCTTGGCGTTACTATGGCCCCCGTAGCACTAAAGACCCGCTCAGATGGCACACTACTGGCCGGGCAGGACAGCTTTCCCAGGGCAAACTCTGCCAGTTGCAGCCAGAAGTCAAGTTTGGCTGCCCAGAAGTCCAGCGGATTCTCAAGGTGCGTTGGCATGGTCATTTCAAGGTATGACACGACCTGCTGGTTCAGGCCCTGCTCCAGGTCTTCCTGCTGCTCATGAGTAGCCTCACTATGCGGTAGCAGAAAGCTACTCATTAGAGACTGAAGACTGAGGCTGTTGCTGATGGAGCTGCTGTTCCTGCCACCCCCCCCCCCCACGGCAGCCATAGCAGTGGAAGGTGAGCGCAGAGGTCCGCCCGAGTCAGACCTGAGAGAGTATGGACCATGGCGCAGATAGGCATCGGCCAATTGACTACGTAGAATGTCTTTGTAGTAGGTCAGTTTGTCCTCCCTCTCGGCGGGTTTAAAAAATGCCCCCATTTTGTGCCGGAAGCGAGGGTCCAATAAGGTGGAGAGCCAGTAGTCATCCCGCAGAAAAATGAGACAATTCTGCGGTCACTACACAAGCACGTGAGCATCCATCGTGCCATTTGTGCAAGTGACTCGGAGGGACTACCTGTCTCCATCTCCACTTCATACTGACACGGTGTGTCTGGGTCCTCTGTCTTGCCTTCCTCACAACCCTCTAGCTCCACTGGCTGCTCCTGCTCCTCCTCTCCTGTCAGATGACTAGATAAACCACCCATTTCGCCAAAACTAAACTGCGCTTCACTGTGCTGCTGCTCCTCCTCCTCAGCTCCCACGGGGTTTATGTGGCCGTGAAATGTATGCGACATGTCTCCAGTGCCCTGACCAGCCATGGTTTCCAACATGTGTTGTATTACATGAAGTAGCGGAATCATGTCGTTCATGCCGTAATCCTGGCGACTGACAAATAAAGTGGCTTCCTCAAAGGGCCTGAGCAAACGGCAGGTGTCACGTATGAGCTGCCACTGGTTCACATTAAAGTTACACAGGGGAGTCCCCCTATCTGCTTGGATCATCAAGAAATCAGTGATGGCTTTTCTCTGTTCGTATAGTCGATCTAACATATGTAGGGTGGAATTTCAACGGGTGGGAACATCGCAAATCAGACTATGTTGGGGGAAACCGTTCTGACGCTGTAGCTCTAGAAGGGTGTGCTTGGCAGTGTAGGAGTGGCTGAAGTGCTTGTCCGTCAGCGGGGATTGGCAGCAGCGGTCACGTGGGAGCGGGGAGAGGTGAGTTTTTGGGGCTTTCTGGGGGGTTTCACACAGTGGGGCACCCCCGATCGGAGTGCCCCGCCGAAGTGGACCAAAACCCAGGATAGTCAAAATCCTGGGTGTTGGTCCACTTTAAGGAAAAAGTGCCACACTGCTGAGTAGCTAATTGTCCCTCCAACAGTCCGCACTAATTCACTGCTACTGCTGCCAACTCCAGGAACCCCTGCTCCACTACCTCCCGGGAAGGTGGTCTACCCCGCCCCCGGCCACGTGTGGCTCCAGACATCCCAATTATGCCACCATGCTGACTGCCAACCCTACTGCCACCATGCTGACTGCCAACCCTACTGCCACCTTGCTGCCTCAGCTGCTGACTCTGGGGCAACCTGGGACCCTCTTCTCCTGATGATGATGAATCCCCTTCTGCACCGGGCTCCCAAGTGCGATCGGCTTCATCATCATCATCATCATCGAGTTGTGCCTGCACGTCACTGATGTCCTCCTCGGTTTCCACAAGAGCGTGTGCTGCAGGAGACAAAATCCCCCTCCCCCCGGTAAAAGGCAATGGATGCTTTAAAGTGGACCATCACCCTCCCGTGATCGGCCCTGGAATCTATAAGATTCCCGGGCCGATCACCTCCCTCCCCGCGGGACATCCGAGTTCGGGATGTCCCGCGGGGTGAAACCCCCCCAAACACCCCAAACCCCCTTACCTTGCCGCCGCCGCCTCCCTCGCGCCCCTCTAGACGTGCGCGCGCCCTCGCCGGCCGTCTGTGAATGGGACGCGCTGGATTCGGCGGCTGTCAAAACGCTTGTCCGTCGGCGCTGGGAGCGGGGAGAGGTGAGTTTTTCGGGTGATCGGGGGGGTTTCACACAGTGAGGCACCCCAATCGGGGGTGCCCCACCGAAGTGGACCAAGACCCAGGATAGTCAAAATCCTGGGTGTTGGTCCACTTTAAACTTTAAAACAGACTTGTTTTATACAAAAGGCAAAAGGTTAGTAGGCAGGTACTCTTAAAAGATACTTGCTAGTATTTGGGATGCCCCCTTCTCACGTACAGAGGTGGCCTTCTTTGATTGTGGATAGGTGACTTTGCTTATAAAATGCAAGCAGTTATTAGACAGGTAGTCTTGAAATATTTATGCTAGTGTTTGGGATGCCCCCTCCTCATATACAGAGCAGGCCTCCCTTGATTGTGGAAAAGTGACGTTAATTATAAAATGCAAGCAGTTATTAGACAGACAGTCTTGAAATATTAATGCTAGTGTTTGGGATGCCCCCTCTTCACATACAGAGCAGGACTCCCTTGAATGTGGAAAAGTGACTTTGCTTATAAAATGCAAGCAGTTATTAGACAGGTAGTCTTGAAATATTTATGCTAGTGTTTGGGATGCCCCCTCCTCACATACAGAGCAGGCCTCCCTTGATTGTGGTAAAGTGACGTTGATTATAAAATGCAAGCAGTTATTAGACAGGTAGTCTTGAAATATTAATGCTAGTGTTTGGGATGCCCCCTGCTCACATACAGAGGAGGCCTCCCTTGATTGTGGTAAAGTTACGTTAATTATAAAATGCAAGCAGTTATTACACAGGTAGTCTTGAAATATTAATGCTAGCATGCTTTTTAAAGAATGACAAAAGGTAAAGGAAAAGCTAAATAGGCAGGAGTGTTATTAACACTAAATAGGCTTAAAAGCTAATGCAAACAGTTTAAACTGTCCCTGTCTTTATCTGTCACTGTCACAGGCTGTCTCCTTCTCTATCTGTCCCTCACTTCTTCTTTTCCATCTATCTATCTATCTATCTATCTATCTATCTATCTATCTATCTATCTATCCCTCGCTCTCTCCCTGCCTGATCTGCTCTGGCCGCAATACAGTGTCAGAATGATCTTCCGCAAGATGGCCGCCGTTTATATGGGGCTGTGACATCATCGGTAAGCCTGTCTGCTGATAGGTAGCATGTGACACCTACCCAGCATTCCTTGCCCCATGGGACATGTCCTGACATGTGGATCCACCATTTTAGATGGACTGTATAGCAGTAAATGGAGTTTTAAGGAAGCGATTCGAGCGAGCGAATCGCAGCGATATTCGGAATCGTAACAAATCCAATATTTCATGAAATTTGTAATGAATTCGGGTTCGTCAGAATCGATTCGCTCATCTCTAATCATGGTCTCAGAATATATGTCTCAAAATATTGTGGTCTCAGAATATTTGTGGGGGGGTATCAGGAGTGTCTTGGTTGTTTTAAAAAACCTCATATAAAAAGTTTAATTAAAAATAGGAAAGTAATGTGAAAACAGTATCAGTTGTTTTTTCAATATTATTAAACTATCTGATCTTCAGGCTAAAAAAAGTTAAACTGGACCTAAAATTAATATATCTTTATGTTTTAGTCGCTTACTTATTATTCTTTCCCTCACTGGGCTGCAACTCTGTTCAGGACTCCAGTATACGGCCACCACCTTTCTTGACTCAGAAGCATCACATACTGAGGAGAGGAGAGCAGGGAAAAAGTACAGGGGGCGGGTTATAGCTGTGCTTTGCACAGACAGAGCAGAGCTGGGGTCAGGAAAAGGACAGTAATACCAGAATTGAAAGCAGCACAGTCAAAAGACACTTACTGTTTGCAGGCAGCCTAAGACTCCATGGGCCACCATCTTGGGGTCTTAAAGGCTCGTAAAATGCAGTAGATGCAGGTAGCATGATTTTTAATGTGGGTAATCTGTATGTACAGGGTGTGGGAAACGTATAAGATATGCTAAGGTCCGGTTTAAAGATGCTAAAAAGACCTAAAGAGACAATCCTGCATAGAATAACAAATGGATTCCTATGGGGTTCACTGCTAAAACCTGGAGAACTAAAAAGATGTTTGCCGGCATTCGTTTCCCTGCAGTGAACATAAATCCAGCAAATACAGAAGCCTGGCAAACAGGACACATTTCACTTGGTAAATGTGACAAATAGCAAAAACACAGTGAATCGTTTAGTAAATTGCCCCCTTAGTAAGCTCTGCGCTCACACTACTGTAACTTCTCAATAATACACTGACTCCAGGCTCCTTCTTAAAGTGCACCTATACTCAGAGGGAAGTTTATATCATCACCTTCCATCCCCAAAACAGCCTGTGTTTCTTTTTTAACTAAAGCCTTTGCCTAATATTCATAACAACATAAACTGGATGCAGTTGGCCATATTGCTCCCTGGTCGAGAAGCCCGGCCCCCTGGTGCTTTCCAGCGATGGATACATTCAGTTACAGTACAATCAGCTCAGCATTGAGGAGTACTTCAACCTAACTGTCATTATGTTTAGTTGTAACTGAATTAATTAGCATATGTCATGCCATTCACCATAATAATACTTCCTGCTAGTATTTTTGATAATTATTGGGCAAAGTAAAAAAAGAAAAATAGGCGGTTTTCGGGTAGTGGGCTGGGGTTGGAAGGTGACAACGTAATCTGTAAATACCCTTTAGTTCAACCTAGTTATATCCCAGTCACCTACTCTGCACATGTCTCACATGCTCGGAGACAGGTTCAACATATGTCAGTTCCCTCCAAACCTACCTAGGCTGATCATATATGTTTCCTGTTAATCTGTTGTTTCCTTTCATTTCTATTTCTGCACCTTTTGACCTAGTAAAGTCCCATTTTAATTATCTCTCTATTCCAACTACCAACATCTTGTGTCTAGTTATCAAAGGCACTATCTATAAACTCATCTATGTTACTATCTATGTCACTCTTAGCAGCATTTATTTAAGCGGTTTCTATTGACATGTTTTGCCCTTTTTTCCCCTTGTTATTCTTAATAAAAACCGATAAAGCCAAGGCCCGGAGGACACGTTCACATTCCCAATGCAGATACAGTTTATCAAAGAAGTAAAACTTTGCACTTCTCGACAGATTAATTGAATTTCTTTCCTCACTTTTACTGTAAAAAGGTAAAATAACAGACCAGTTAGGTTTTCCATAAATTACCTTTCAATAGCTGATGTTACAAATGGACTGTACTGTGAAGGTTATTAACCTCCTTAAATGTCACAGGGGAGAACATTACAGTTTAGAACTTACAATGAGAATATTCATTTATAGACTAAACCACCTGGATAAGAGAGCTTTGAGGATGTCTATTACTTCTTCTCCAAAGGTTCTTTTCCTGAAATTCATGGAGTCACCATCTGTACTTTTTTTCAGGAAGCAATTAGAAGTTGCTCAATTTCAGTAAAATGTACATTCAGAAAACAGATCCCCAAGCGGACTTTTTTGTAAAAATGAAGGCTAATATGAATAATCAAAAATTGAGTAATCATAAAAATGTGTAAATGTGCTAAATGGGAATTGGAGAGTTCACCTACACACCCCACATAAAAAGGAATTAAGGCAAGCTTTTGGTTTACTGGAAGGAAGAAGAATCAGGGGTGACACGTTTGTACCATTCTACTTTTAAATGGGGAGGGGGGCTGTTGTAAAGCCCCCCAATTACTTCTTGCCAGTAGCTACAGAAGATCAGCAGTGAAGAGAGAAGAGAAAGCAAACAGTCTATTGGCTGGTATTCTGCAATGGCTATTCCCTGCAGAGAGATCTTATTATAATTTAACATGGTCTGCAGATAGTCAGAATATACAACTACATGTAATACATGACAAGCAACATCTATTATGAAAATATAAAGGTAAATATAAAATTCCATTTAATTCTCCTAGGTGCCGTATTGAGTTTGCAGACAAGTAGTTATTGTCTAATGTGGTAAGGTGCAAGGTGCCGTCATTGACGGTAGGTATGTGGCACCAAGGTACCTGGCCTTGGTGCAGTAAAGCTGTGTAGTTTTCTCCAGCATCAGCTGCTAATGGCAGTCTGCTGCTAAAATTTTAGTATAGCCGAAAGGCTAACCCGGGACGGCTTTACTGGGATGGAGTAGAGCAGGGTGGGACTCCATCCCCTACCCAGGTCCGGGTTTTACAGGCCGCATAAATAGCCTGGGGAATCAGCTGTGCACTGGCTGTGTCTAGAGCTCACTTGTGGAGTGAGACTCTGTGTGCCTGGCTGGAAGCTCTTATACAGGCTGTTTCATGTGGACCCGAGGTGGATTCGGCTACAAGTGTGCAAGCTTGGACAAAAACTAAAAAGGGCCGTTGCCTGTCTGATGCAATTCTGTGGCATTTTTCCTGAAAAGCCTCTGAGCCTCTATACTGCTAACATCCTGCTGTCTACCAGAGCTGATCCTCACACTAACTATTGAGTTATTTATTACTGACCAGCCCTCCATCGGTCCAGTGGCAGAGGGTGTAAGAATCGATTGAGGGCTCTTGGACCTAGGGGTGGGATTTGGATGAGGCGTGCCGTGGGTGAGGTTCACTTACTTTTTTTAGTTGCTTCTTCAGAGATGACTCCCATGTGGTAAAAGTAAGATAAACTTTACCGTTGCACAATCACAACTTCAACAACAGAATAACTTCCACACCACAGTATTCACTCCAGGCAGACAGTTCTGTTGAGACTTAAAGTGGACCAAAACCCACTATATATTTAGCCAAAGCCCCTGCCGATACTCCCTTCTTCGGGTGTAGAACTAGAAATAGATATTTTTGCTTTTCACATCATCCTGGAACAGTTTTTTGCTGTCCCTCACTGTAAAATGGCATGAGATCAGTCATTGCATAGGTGTGGCAATGACATCATTGCCACACACAACAATGGCAATGAATAGAGGAGGCGGAGCTTTACAGCTAAAACTGGCGACATTATCTGGGATTAGAGTGAAGCAGGAGCAGTGAAAATTGGCAAATGGTACTCTTCATAGGGGGTGCAATTCAGGGGATGCTTGTTAAAAATGTGGGTTTTGGTCTGCTTTAAGCTCTATAGCTGCAGAGCAGATCACTGCTGGACTTATTCACTCATCCCGAATCTTTACAGGATTGTCCAACTGAGGTCTCTGCAGCTGCCATGGATCTTCCTATCTCCTTGCTCCTTCCTTTTGTCTGGCTTCTGCTGCTGGACTCCAGACTCCTCACTAACATAAATAGTAATTCTGATGAATTAATCACTTAGAATCCAGAAATAAGGCAGGACTCCCTTAATACGGGGTATTGTATATAACTACCCTACCCTGGAAAAGCCCCTGTTCCTCCCAGACATGGGTCTCTTAATCTGAATACCTGGTCAGTCTTTCTCTTCTGTTATCTATAGGAAATGCTAACCCACTAGGATCATTGCATATGCAGGGGCCACTGTACTACAACTGCAAAAAGTGTTTAAACCAATGACAAAGAAGGGGTAGTGACCCCAATGATGTCACGTGAAGTGGACAATGACGAGGACCTGTTGTTATACCTGGAATTTTTTAGCTTTATTGTTTTTGCTATTATCTCTTATATTATCTCTCATCACTATTTATATCAGATGGATTTAGTAAATATACATGGAATATGAGACAAATGAGATGACGATGGTTTATTGATTGGTTGATCCAGGCACCCTACACAGTTGAGGAATACCCTTCCCGCTTGTAAAGAAACAGGGAGTATGTTCTAACACCAGAAATAGTACCTTGGACTATTTCTTATTAGAGGAGTCTTGCAAACAGACTCTAAAAGTGGACCAACACCCACCGTTGATCGGCCCGGGAATCTATAAGATTCCCGGGCCGATCAGCTCCCTGCCTGCGGGGCATCCCGATCGGGGGTGCCCCGCTGTGTGAAACCCCCCAGGACGCCCGTAAATCCTACCTGTTCCTCGTTCCAACAGCACATGCGCGAGCCGCCACCTCTCGCGCATCCCTCTAGCAGGGCACGCACCCACGCCGGCTGTTTGTGAATGGCCGACGCGCTCCCTGTAAGACGGACGCATGATATGCGGCGGCGGGCACTCTCACCTTGTCCGTCGATGGACCTCGCTTGTTCGTCGGCGGTGATTGGTGGAGCGAGTCACGTGGGAGTGGGGTCAGGTGAGTTTT
This sequence comes from Gastrophryne carolinensis, assembly GCA_027917425.1. Lineage (NCBI taxonomy): Eukaryota > Metazoa > Chordata > Amphibia > Anura > Microhylidae > Gastrophryne > Gastrophryne carolinensis. Next base: position 603,926,640 of record CM051234.1, read on the forward strand.
TGGGGTTTTCCGATCGGGGGGCCCCGCGGAAGTGGACCAACACCCAGGATAGTGAAAATCCTGGGTGTTGGTCTACTTTAAAGGCAGTACTAACGTTTACACAACAGCGCCAACCAATATTGATTTTACAGTGTGCCTAGCACTTCAGCATTAAAAAAGAGGGAGTTTTACTCACCCAGCCAGCTCGCTCCCGTGCTGCAGCATGTTTCCTTACCCACCCACCCCAACTCAATGCATGTAACCTGATCAACATAACAAGCAATACTATAGTCATTATTTAATGTTGTGCTAATGCTGTAAAAAGGAAAAAAAAAAACAGAACCTTTTCCCCAAACTTTTATAGGCAATAGAAATGACATGCTGTTCACAACCAAGGTCTTCCTCATTGGTTACCTCCTTGCACGCTTGCCTTCAAGACTTTTCCTGTGCCTCCTCACTCCCCCAGCCTTTAAAAGTGCCCTCAAAACTCACTTCTTCAGAAAAGCATATAACCTGCATTAAGCAACTCCTTTAACCTTCAAATGGCACATGAAGCCAAACCCAAGCTCTACCATTTGTGATTCCAGCCCTTTGTCTCCACCCCCGTCCTTTAGACTGTAAGCTTGAAAGGGTGGTGATCTCTTTCCTAGTGTCTCCTGTGCTCACAACACTTGGTTTAAACCTTTTAGCATCTAGTTTTGTATTGTTTCCTGTACTATGATAAAAGATTTTCATTTTTGTGTCGATCTGTTTTTTTTTTTTTAAATATTCCTGCTTGCATATGAGTGTATGCGTGATTCTAAGCATGCATCGCAAGCCTTCAGTAGAGTCTTCGTCCGTTCGTATGCCAACGAGAATGCAATTTTTCATCTTTTGTTTTCCGTTTATGTTACTCATGAAACAATGTAGGCTTCTGTTTTTGCCCTTTTTCCATCGTCGCCTCGAACAAATCATGTACGTTTCCCATTAGATTCAGAATTCCTTTTTCTATAAATAATCGCAATTTTCCAGACGAAAATCGTTACTGCCTTACGCCTGCGCACTACAAAATTAATTAATTAATGTGCTCGTCTAAATATTTAGTTCACTCACTTCTGCTACAATGCTTAGCTAAATCACATCGCGGTCAGTATATTCTTCCATTTCCCGCACCTAAAACTTACCTTAATCACTTTGCGGTCTCATTCTTCTTCCATTTCCCACACCTAAAGCTTACCTTAATCACATCGTGGTCTCATTCTTCTTCCATTTCCCGCACCTAAAGTTTAACTTAATCACTTTGCAGTCTCATTCTTCTCCCATTTCCCGCACCTAAAGCTTACCTTAATCACTTCGCGGTCAGTATATTCTTCCATTTCCCGCACCTAATGCTTACCTTAATCACTTTGCGGTCAGTATATTCTTCCATTTCCTGCACATAAAGCTTACCTTAATCACTTCGCGGTCAGTATATTCTTCCATTTCCCGTACCTAAAGCTTACCTTAATCACTTCGTGGTCTCATTCTTCTTCTATTTCCCGCACCTAATGCTTAACTTAATCACTTCGCGGTCAGTAAATTCTTCCATTTCCCGCACATAAAGCTTACCTTAATAACTTCGCGGTCAGTATATTCTTCCATTTCCCGCACCTAAAGCTTACCTTAATCACTTAGCGGTCAGTATATTCTTCCATTTCCCGCACCTAAAGCTTACCTTAATCAATTCGCGGTCTCATTCTTCTTCCATTTCCTGCACCTAATGCTTACCTTAATCACTTCGTGGTCAGTATATTCTTCCATTTCCCGCACCTAAAGCTTACCTTAATCACTTTGCGGTCTCATTCTTCTTCCATTTCCCGCACTTAATGCTTACCTTAATCACTTCGTGGCCAGTATATTCTTCCATTTCCCGCAATTAATGCTTAGCTTAATCACTTCGCGGTCAGTATATTCTTCCATTTCCCGCACCTAATGCTTACCTTAATCACTTTGCGGTCTAATTCTTCTTCCGTTTCCCGCACTTAATGCTTACCTTAATCACTTTGTGGCCAGTATATTCTTCCATTTCCCGCACCTAATGCTTACCTTAATCCCTTCGTGGTCAGTATAATCTTCCATTTCCCACACCTAAAGCTTACCTTAATCACATCGCGGTCTGGCGATTCTTCATATCTAAATTTTGGGTTTTTTCTTCGTTTTGTTGTAACCAACCCTTAATGAATGTATGTAGAAAAGAAAATGACACAGAAACAAGTATTTTGTTTTTTTTTATGTTTACTAATAAATGGCATTTTTTTAGTGCCTTTTTTAATTTTTTAACATTTTTGCATCTACGAACTTTTTTTTTTTGTATAAAAATGTAAAATGTCTCAAATATTACAATTTTTAAAACCAAAGTAATATATGTAAAACTATATACAAAGCAATGGCAGGCCCCAGATAATTAATCTTCATCTGTGGTCCCCAACGAATCACGAAGCTCCTGCATCTCGCCCACCAACTGAAACGCCGTGGCCGTGAGTTGTGCCAATCTGGCACGTGCGGTGTCTGTTAAAAAAAGAAAAATAAATTATTTTTCGGCAAATACATGTTTAACAGCTGTGGATGGAATGTTTATTAGGTTGCAAGCTAACTCATGAGGCCATATGTCATTATGCTAAGGAATTACTAAAAGGAAGAGGTAATATGTCATTAAGCTAAGGATTAACTAAAAGGAAGAGGCTATATGTCATTATGCTAAGGAATTACTAAAAGTAAGAGGCCATATGTCATTATGGTAATGGCCTTGACAGTGGATTTAGGTGAATTGGTGATGATGTCATTTCCCACATACTCCAAAAATTAACATTACAACTTACTACGTTGGTGGGCAACCTCTGCTTCGGGGACCACCTTACACTCTGGGGCCTGCCACTGCTGGGAAGTTGAGGCTGTGGAGACATGTAAAATAGGGTCACTTCTAATTTCTGATTCTACATTAAGCAAATGACACTTAGAATGTGTGTGTGACATCACCCACCTTCTCCATGTGCCTCCTGGGCATGATCTGCTGCAGTCTCTTCCACAGATCCTTCACCCGCTACATATTCATCTAGAAAAAGAGATTAATGTAATCAGCTTTGATTTTAATAGCATGTATGTGTGTGCGGTTACATTAAGAGTCACATAACAGAGGCTAATGGCTCCGTCGCTTGGGCCAACTACCTGCCTACGTCGTGACGCCCCTCCTCTGTGGATAGGTCCAGGGGCTGATTTGATGCAGCTACAGAGGAGGGGTAGGAACTTGGCCCTGGAGATCCACCACCTTCACTTGCTGCTGCAGATTCATGCTGCACTGGCCGGACTGTGCGCCTCCGGGTGCGTCTGATTCGATAGTCCATTTCCAACACTAGAAAAGAAAAGCATTTAAGAATAAAGGCCTACCTTCTGTATTAGTTACATCTAGTATGCAATCGCTATGTACTTACTTGGGAAATGGAGACCAAAAAATTGCTGCACCCGGGTCATGTGTAGTAGTTTCAGGTCCGACCAGTGCTGCATGATCTGTGTATGGGTGAATGTGGTGTCTGTCTCCTGTTGGATCCGGGCCACAATCTCCATGGCCACGTTCCTCTTCTCAAACGCGTTGGGCAGGTAGTCGTACCTGTGCTGAAGCATGGTCTAAAAAACACAAAAAAAAAACAGTTGTTAGATACAACTGCATACAAATATCTGTCACAATTGGATCAGTTGACTAAATGACATTCCCAAACACATTTCTAGCCTGAAACTATCCTTCTAGATGCAAGTGACTTGCTTCGCACATGTGCTCACTAACTAACACCAACTGTTTGGCAGGAAGTTTACATAACTTTTAAAAACAACTGTTTCTTCCTGCGCTTCCTTAAGGCCTATGCATGCATTTAGATGGCAAATCAAAGTCCTTACAATACACGAGCTTAATCAGCTCTTGTTGTTGGCGGGCGAAGATCGTGGGCGCCATCTTGTTTCTTGTCCGCAGCAGATAAGTAATGCCCCAGCGGTTTCCGGGTTCCGCCCAGCCGGACTAACGGCCGTACACACGCGTACGTGAATGCGTAAGCATCATACCCAGTCATTATTATTTAAAGGGTCATGGACACACAGCTCATTCTCTTTGAGATTGTCAGCATGGCATCCAAAAAACAGAGCGCAAAGCAAACACTAGCAAAGGAGGCCAAGACCAAAAGGCCACAGCGGCATGAGGACACTTCATCCTCCAGACCGAGCACTCGGTCGCACCAAACGACTAGCAAGGTGCGTGAAACGCAGAGCCAAAATGGCCACCATAAGGCGACATTGGCCACAAATCCCGGAACATCTAAAACAGCAACCAAAAGCAAGGAAGGGACCTCAAAGAAGAAGGCACCCACATCCAAACAGCAAGGTACGACAATGTCCAAGGGCACCAAGAAGCAGAGGGCCCATAGCTCCAGCCCCACAAGAACACCCTCTCCTCCTCCCCGCCCTACCACATCCCATGATAAACGGAGCACCAGTTCCAAGGCCACAAAGAAGCAGAGGGCCCGAAGCCCATGCCCACCAAGAACACCCTCTCCTCCTCCCCGCCCTACCACATCCCATGAGAAACGGAGCACCAGTTCCAAGGCCACAAAGAAGCAGAGGGCCCGAAGCCCCAGCCCCACAAGCACACCTTCTCCTGCTCCCCGCCCTACCACATCCCATGTTAAACGGAGCACCAGTTCCAAGGCCACAAAGAAGCAGAGGGCCTGAAGCCCCAGCCCCACAAGCACACCCTCTCCTGCTCATCCATAGCACATCCTATGGTAAGGGGCGCGCCAGTTCCAAGGGCCAAAAAAAGCAGAGGACCCAAAGCCCCCCCCCCCCCCCCAAGCACACCCTCTCCTCCTCGGACACATTTGCCACTGGCACAGGTGGAATCCAGCGAGACCTATGCCTACATTCGGTGGCCACCCAGGCAAGGACCCCCAGTCCTAATGCGAGTGAGTCCAGTCCAGACTTTTTCCAGCCACGTGACGCCCGATTCATCACCACAGAGCCAGCCCAGAATGTCCCCCGAATTGCCACCAAACAAAGATGAGCCAGAAGACCAACCATTAGGCAGAACATTGTGGCGAGGCCAGTTGAGTGGCCGGTTTGGGGAGGCACAAACCCTAGCATTGGCAAGTGGCCTTACACTTTAAGATGAGCTATTTGGGCGACATTCAAAATCAACCAGCAAAATGAGAAAGACGCAAATCTTTGACAAGCTCACCAGACAGGTCAATGCAGCGGGGGACGAGAGGAAAGATGTGGAGCAGATACAGAGAAAAATATCTGACCTGAAATATACAGCATGGAAGAAACAGAATAAACAGCGCAATCACAGGTACATATTTGAGTTGTGCATTTTGCTGCTTGTTGTAGTGACCACAATGCCCAAAATTTGTTAACCTCTATTTTTCAGCTTACAAATTGGCGGAGGCTTCCACACCAAATTACAATATACCAGAGCTGAAGAAATGGTCCTGGCATTAATACACCCCATCGCATTAGAGGGCCTCTCTGGCAGACAGGACACGGACATCCATACCATTTCTGCAGGTTAGTAATGTTTGTCTGAATGTGAACTATTGTAAATGTGTGAAATGAGGCTCACAGGCAGATATGAACACAGGCCCCTAGGGAGTAGCTTTGAGGGGAGGTTACTGCTTTAGGCGGGTGTTTAATGTCTGAGGAATGTCCTTCATTATGGCCACTCTCCCAGGGTGCAGTAGTTAATGGTCCTTAAAAAGGTTTGTAGGCCATACACGACCTTTGACAGTATTTCTGCTCACTATTAAACTATTTATCTTACCAAAGCACTGCATGTGATGTGAATATAGTAAATAATAGACAACACTTACTTCTTTGTCTTTCTACCACTGGGGTTGTAGCTGTGCTTTGGTCAGACAAACTTGAGCTGGGGTCAGGGATAGGGCTACCTAGGAAGAATGCACAGCAGCATACTCTGAAGCCAAATGCTATTTGCAAGCTGACTGGCCCCCTAATGCGCCATTCTGTAAAGCCTCCTAACATGCAGTACATGCATGTTTGTATTATTTAAGGTGACCAATGTGTATGTACAGGGTGAGGCATACATATAAGAGATACTCACATTCATTGTGAAGGTCAACTTGCACCATTGGGAGGAGTTGTCGTTCCTGCTTGGCCACGTGTTTTCTTACGCATATGTTACTAATTCAGCTCATCAATGGATGTTTGTGTGTTTACGTGCCTTTTACTTTTAAACCCAGCCCAGCATCCAGCCTCTGGAAGTGTGGAAGCCTCCTCCAGGTTGAGCATGCCGTCTACTTCCCTGCTGCCTAGGACACAAGACCAGATATATAGGGTAAGTGGACTTTGATGAAACTGCTGATGCATGTGAATGCACATGCGTAACTTGGACCCAAAAGATATTTAGGGCCAAATCAGAAACACTTTTTCACATGTCCCAACAGACTCCCACACTGATGGATGTAATCCAGGAGATGGAGGAGGAGGAGGATGCCAGCCGGATTGGACCTTCAGAAATTACCCCCCTGGAACCTAATCTTCCACTGCCCCAGCATCCTACTGCACCAAATCCTCTGCAGCAGAGTGAAGCTGGACGCATGCTGCCAGCCCATCGTGGACAGCGGGCTGAGACTGAGCCTACAGTCCCCAGAGGTTTTGCCGAGCACATCTGGGACTGTTGCTCGCCCTAGAGGTCCAGCATCTGCAGGCGCTCAAACCCCGGGAAGTGGAAGACGCAGTCAACAACATCAACCAGTTTCCCAGGGGAGGCGCCTGCCGATCCTGGAGTCAGCATGGCGCCATGACAGCCGTTACTTTCTGCAGGTGACTCAATGAACAACAGAGCAGATTACTGCACAATTCGAGAATTTCAATAATACATTCACCAACATGCTGACTGAATTTAGAACGCGCAACAGCCAGATGTCTGAACAAATGGCCAACTTAACCACACAGATGGCAGGACAAATGGCTAACTTAACCACACAGATGGCAGAACAAATGGCCACCTTAAATGCAAACTTCACTGCCATGCTAGATGCATTTCGAACTAGCAACAGACAGATGCTTGAGCAGTGGCAGATTCTGAATGACACACATGCCCAGGATTTTGGGCCACCTCCAAGGCCCACCACAACCTTATTATGGGCAACATAGATTTTAAGATCTATTTGACCTGTATGTGCTCCACATCTTTCCTCTACATCCCCACTCTATTGACCTGTCTGGTGATTGCCTTTTGTATGGCTTTGCTGGTTTGATTTTGAATTTGCACATATAGCTCATTAGAGTGCTGACATATCCCACTAGCCAATGGCTGAGCTTAAGCCTCACTGAAGCGGCCGCTCAAGCTCCCACGCTGCAGGCTAGGGCCTAATCAAATGGTGGTTGGCTCATCCTGTTTGTTGGCAATATTGGGGGACATTCTTGGCTGGGGAACAACTACATTTGCCCATGGCAAAGATTGGACTGGACTGCCATTAGGACTGGGGGTCATTGGCTGGGTGACCACCGAACTTACAGGCGTGGATGTGGCATAGGTATGGCTGCTTTCCACCTGTGCCGGTGGCAAATGTGGCCGAGCAGGAGAGGGTGTGTATGTGGGCCTATGTATTCCTGCCCCACTATTCCCCGGGAAATTGTTGCTCCCTATGAATCTTGATGTTGGTGGGTGGGGATAATTCGGCCTGAAGTCAGTTACTTTAGAACTCCTGGATGTGGCCAATTGCTAGGTGCAATGAGTCTGCCCCAATTTATAGTTATGTTGTACAATGTATGTACATTTTGAGTCTGCGAGTGCCCTTCAACTACAAATTGACATATTTGGAGAAAATAGATTGAATGTGACTTTACCTGTTCTTGGCTAAGTTGATGCATTCATGTTTGGGTTATTTTGATATTAATGAAGGATTTTAAGAACAAACATTCGAAAATAAACTGCATGAGGCTCAAATCTGGTGTAATTTTTTTAGTAATTTAGTCATTACTTTTTTTAAAAAACAAGAAAAAGGCCTTCACAAAGGCAAATCATAGTGAAAATAACAAAATAACATAAACAAACAAACAAAACAAATTTTAGGCAAAATAGCTGGTAATCAAATTTGCCCGCACTGCTTGACCAGAGGCACTAGGTGTGCCAATGTAATGCTCATCTGCCTCCTGGCTGGGTGGAGAGGGAGCAGATCCACATACCGGGGGACATGCTGCATGATCGCAAAATTATGCAGCACGCAGCATGCAAGGATGATGTTTATGACCTTGTTGGGGTCATATTGGAGTGCCCCCCCTGGTATGGTCCAAACAGCGGAATTTGGTTTTCAGGAGGCCAAAGGCCCTTTCTACTACGGCCTGGGTCTTCCTGTGTGCCCAATTGTAGGCCTCCTGTGCCTCATTCTGCGGCCAAAGCACGGGCAACAGGAGGCAGGGAAGAAGTGGATATCCTGAATCCCCTGAAAGAATAAGAAAATACTTACATAAACTAAACATTCGAAACAACATTATTGTTTAAAGCGGTCGCTCACTCTGAATAAGAGCCTATCTTATATGTTTCCCACACCCTCTACATACAGATTGGTCACATTAAAAGTAATCCTACCTGCATCTACTGCATGTTATGAGCCTTTAAACATCCAAGATGGCGGCTCAGGGAATATCAGGCAGGCTGCAAACAGGAAGTGCCTTCTGACTGTGCTGCTCTGCATTCTGGGATTGCTGACCTTTTCCGGACCCCAGCTCTGCTCTGTGTGAGCAAACACAGCTATAACCCGCCCCCTGCACTTTATCCCGCTCTCCTCTCCTCAGTAAGTGTGATGCATCTGAGCAAAGATGGCAGCGCCCGTATCCTAAAGTCCTGAACAGAGTTGCAGCCCAGTGGGGGAAAGAATAATAAGTAACTGACTAAAAACTTGAAATATATTAGGTGGAAATGCTGGGGAATCAGTTTTTAAGGGTTTGGGCTTTTCTAAAAATCATGGTGAAGGTCCGGTTTAACATGTCATCAAGGGGAAAAAACAGCCATAGATTAAGACATGGGTCATCAACTAGATTCATAGGCATACAGTGAAAAGGGAATGATGTAATTTGAGGAAACTTACCAAGAAGCCATGCACCTGAAAATTCTCCAGACTCAAACCGATGGAATAAGCCGGAGCTCCGCAAGATATTCGCGTCATGGGATGAGCCTGGATACCCGGCGAGGACGCTAAGGAACCGCATGTCCGGGGCCACCACTGCTTGGACATTCAGTAAGTGGCCCATTTTGCGGTTCCTGAAAAAAAAAAAAACATGTTGTACAATCCAAATAACAGTACATAAGTAGTTTTAATAACAAAGATTATATGTATGTGGGAGAAAATAAAGATTAACATTCTAATGACTAATTAAGGTCAGCATTAAAATGTTTTGATAAGGCCTACATTAAAAAAATTGATGAAGGTATACATTGGAAAGTGGTTCACAGGGACACTTTACAAGGAGGGATTAAGGTATACACTGTAAACTGGTTCACAGGGACACTTTACAAAGAGGGATTAAGGTATACACTGTAAACTGGTTCACAGGGACACTTTACAAGGAGGGATTAAGGTATACACTGTAAACTGGTTCACAGGGACACTTTACAAGGAGGGATTAAGGTATACACTGTAAACTGGTTCACAGGGACACTTTACAAGGAGGGATTAAGGTATACACTGTAAACTGATTCACAAGGACACTTTACAGGGAGGGATTAAGGTATACACTGTAAACTAGTTCACAGAGACACTTTAGAAGGAGGGATTAATAGATAGTTACAATACAGTTTGCCTAAACTATATAACAAAATGACATAATTAACTTACCTATAGATGTACTCGTTGGCTGCAGGAGGGACCAATGCAACGTGGGTGCAATTGATCGCACCCATGACGTTTGGCATGTCGGCGATATTAAAAAAACCCAACTTAAGCGTGTTCCAGGCTACCATGTTGTCCGGAAAGGAAATATATTTTGGACTAATGGTAGCCATGCCATCCAAAAACTTGGATAGCGCGTGGCTCAGCATAGGCTGGGACATCCCCACGGAGAGGGCACCCAGCGTCTGGAACGAGCCATTCAACAAAAATTGCAGGCAGCCAAGCATCTTGGTCATACCTGAAATTGCTTGCCCCTTCCTTGTGGTGCGGGTTAACCATGGCCACAGCTCACTATACAACTTATGGAGGGAAGCGCGGTTAAGTCGGGTCAGCTCGAACAGCTCATGCATGCGATCGATATGCATGCATCGCCGGTGCAATCTGGCCTCGACCATGCTGACACATGCAATGCCTTGGAGCTAAAGGCGCTCATAGTCCTCAGCAAAGCCGCAATACATGGTCAAGAAAGCCTAGTGCAAAATGGTCCCGTAAGTGGATCGCAAATGAAACCGTTTTATAGGGAGGTGGTCCCTCGGCAATCAGCTCTCTGAATCAGACGCAAGCCCATCCCAATAACGTAAGTTATCTGAACGAATGCAAAATATCAGATTTAGATGTGAAAATGATCCGAACTAACGCAAATGATCAGATTTAGATCCGTCCATCGAAAGCGCATATACCCATTAGCGGGAACGAACATACGCATGGAAAAAGGAACGGAAAAAACAAAAAAAAAGGTCAAACAGACACAAAAACATACACAGACACATATGAAAGTCCAGACGTATCTGTCCATGAATCGAGCCTTATATGTTTTACCTTGTCTGTAATCATACCTTGTATAGCGCTACAGAAGATGATGGCACTGTATAAATATATATAACACTGACAATAATAACACTGACATGAATGTTCCTCAAAATGGGGATGAGAAAAACTAAAAACCACTTACAAGCCCTCACTCAGCTTCACTGCATAACATAGGAAAATGTATGACCTCTGGAACATAAATAGGGAAAGAAATGTACTGATACTTAAACCAGACCTTCACCTTGAATAAGAGCCTATCTTATATGTCCCCACCCCCCGTACATACAGATTGGTCACATTAAAAATTATCCTACCTGCATCTACTGCATTTTCTGAGACTTTAAACATCCAAGATGGCGGCCCATGGAGGTGCAGGCTGCCTGCAAACAGGAAGTGTCTTCTGCATGTGCCGCTCTGCATTCTGGGATTGCTTTTCCTGACCCCAGCTCTGCTTTGTTTGTGCAAAGCACAGCTATTACCCCGCTCTCCTGCACTTTTGACCCCTCTCCTCTCCTCAGTATGTGATGCTACAGAGCCAAGATGGCGGCGCCCGTATCCTAGAGTGCTAAACAGAGTTGCAGGCCAGTGAGGGAAAGAATAAAAAGTAAGTGACTAAAATCATTAAATATATTAATTTTAGATGATGGGGAATAGTTTTCTAAGGGTTTGAGCTTTTCATTAGATGATGCTGAAGGTCCGCTTTAAGGCTAAAATAAGGTGGGTCATTCAGGGGTTGAAAACCATTTCAGAACTCTGAGTTATATGGCAGTTTATTTACATGAGCCAAACCTACAATATAAAAGACATTTTCATGAGGCTTTCTTCAAATTTCATGAGACAGTCAGGGGGTTAAAGAGCAATGTCTTGCTGGAAATATACCCACTGTACCATTTAAAGCTGTTGGCAATGTCTTGTAAAAAAGATAAAACCACATGGAGACTTCCATGGCAGATCTTAGTTGTTGCCTGGAGATGTTTGCATGTTAAAATATCTGTTTCTTTAGAATGTCTCATTTATTTACATAATTAGTGACTACTCAGTAACCAGCTTTCTACTTTTTGTTTTTGTCCTAGTCTCTGATGCGTGAGCTGACACAGTTATCAGCATAAATCAACAGGAATTCAGCATGTGCTTTGTTTATTGAGGGAAGGCTGGTTGAAGCAATTTACCTAATTGGTAATGAAGTTGTTGGCCGACAATTACCTTTGAAGCTGGTTGATCAGTGGCTAAACATCAACAATGGGTCTTGCTTCAACTGGAAAGAGATCACAAATGTAGAAATCAAGCTTACGTGTGACCATTCAACTAGAAAGTCAACACTTATAACTGACCTAAAATTAACTACAGCCAAACGTTTTTATTTTTAGTTTTGGATAGAGTAAGAAAGACTTATTACTGATTTGCTAGAATGAATGTGACTGTTGTAAGTAGATCAAGGTGCTTCTACAACACCAGCACTTGGCTAATAGCCTTAAAGTTTACCAGTACTAGTTTATCTTAAGGAGGTGCAGCCTCTTAGAATTCCCCCTGGTTCCCGTTGGGCCACCATCAGAGCAGTCCGGGCATCACCCCAATTTTAAGCCCATACATGATCTTGCACTTAAAAGGGGCCAAGCTAGGGGGGGAGCAGGGGGTGCACTTGCCCAGGGTGCAGTAGGTCAGGGGGGCGCCAAAGGGGGCCTGAGCACAGGTGGGGGTTCCATTTGGAATCTTTGTCCTGGGTGCCAGAAAGCCTAGCTACTGCTCTGCCCTTAAAATAGCATAGTCAGGGGCTGCCAATATATAGGGACGAAGAAGGTTGACGGCAGTAGAAGAAGACCACATGGTCCTTTGAGTTTGCTCTTAGGTGTATGTGTTCTCTATAGCTTAGGATAGATATATGCTTATCCCTGGAAGGTTTAAAGTCCCTTCACTCTTGATTTTTCCAACCACATCTACTGGAAGTTTGTTCCAAGTATCTCCCACTCTTACTAATTAAACATTTTTTTAATAGAGAAATGTTGGACAACGTAGTATGTATGTAGAGTATATGTACTCAATACTCGGTCAGGGCTCCTTTTTGATTAATTAATGCATCAACATAAAATGGCATAGAGGCAGGCCAGGCGTCAGCACTGGCACCTTGAGGACCTACCTCATTTCTCCTACCCTGGGCAGCCTCTACACAGGGCCTTGCAGTAACCAAGACTAAGGCCTGTCAGCCAGGAGCAGATGGGCCATTTCTGTTTCTTTCTTTCCTGCTTTCCATCTTTATGTCATTCCTTCTATTTTCACACTTTTTCTGTTTCTGGCATTCCCTCGATTATTTCTATACTTTCATTCCTTCCTTATTGTTATCTTTCTACAGTATTCAGCCATTAGAGAGGAACTTCGGGGGCCCTGCAGTCTAAAAGATTCCTGGGCTTTCAGAGTTCCACTTCAATTTGGGATACTCCACTGTGTAAAACTCCTCACCCTCCACTAACCACTGGTCGGCATCTGACAGCTTGCCAGTCCGTAAGCTGCCTTTTATAGCAGAAGGTGTGGGATGATTCACTCCTCCCTATAAAGCGGCGGGCAAGGGCAGGAAATGGAGCTCCTTCTGCTCGCTGAAGACCTCAGGCGGTAGGCCCTCACTGTTGGACCGGCTTTTTTTTTCTGCTGCAAACAGGGGGAAACACCAGCCCGGTGAATTTTACGTGGCTGGCGCAGTTGGAGAGGCAACCACATGAGATTCACAGACATTTAAAGGATTAACCCGAGTCTTGGTATTTTTGACAGTGTGAGTAGGTGTCAAGTCCTACAGGATAAGGAAATCAGCACCTCCACCCCCTTACATAACACCTTCAGTTGAAAAACAGTGCTCCTCCGCTGTAAAACTGAATTACCTCTTGCACAGGGAACTATAAAACCCACCCTCCCCTTAATAATATCAATATGCATTGTGGACTAGAGGAGCCACCCTCTTCCCAATAATAAATATTAATATGCAGAGCGCACTAGTGCTCCTCCCCCTCCAATTTGAGGGGGAATAGGAGAGGTTTAAATGCAGAGCTCTACATGAGGAGGAAGTATGTTGATATAACAGCCTCCAGCATTAGACTCCTCTGCTTTCACAGTTTGGGAGTCAGAGGCATGGTTAGGTAGCACACACTACAGGGGATGGCAAGAGCTCTCCCCGCAGTGAATGTTCTGGAAAACGTCAATGCAGTGTATTTTTCCAGTTGACAAATATAGAATGTTATGGGCTGTTAGGGGTTTAATAGAGACTCCATCGGTGACAAATGCCAAAATGTGGCGACCAGTATATAATATAGGGTTCCAAAGCCAATTACTCGGTACTAATCTGGTTCTAATAAAGCCCATGAGCATTAATATAATATTTAACGTACTTTCCCATTTGTGCATGCTAATAAAATCAGGATAAACCATAGCAGTTCAGTGTTCTCTTTCCACTTGGGTTTAATAATTCCCAGATATGTGGATTACTCATTCAACCCAGGAAACACCATATGCTGTACAGAATGTTTGTTAGAAAACAAAACAAAAAACAGAGGGGGGGATTTATTATCATTTAAGGGTCGATTGAGCATTGTGAAGGAATCCATTATTGCATTTTTTCTTTTTGATGGCAATGCTCTGAATTCGAGTCTCTCCCAATTTGGCAAACCAATTTACTTCGTGCAGATTTTTGCCACTAATAATTTCTCTCATGCGGGAAACTTCTACAAATGCGAAATTTTCTCGCATTAAAGTTTCTCAAAAAGTGAAGCTTGAGTGATTCACTGAGTTTTTTTTTTGGGAGAGACTAAGGGTTTTTTTCTTTTGCAGACTTTTTACCCCGCCAAGAAAGTGAGTAAAAAGTCAGTTTCACCAATTGGCATGTATTATAACTTGATGTATTAAATATGTTCTCTTAGGTGTGTTTTAATCGGCGCTTTGTACACCCTACATATTGCAGTCCACATGAACTCCATAAGAGTTAAATTACATGGGTACTACAACATGAAATAACCTGATTAATTTTATATTGTTTTCCAGTTTTAAATCGAAATTCGAGATTCCTGGACCCACTTTGTAGTATTGCGTCCTTTTATTTTACAGGCCATACAAATGCCACAAGGATAAAGACCATTTGATAATGTGCTACTTAGAAACTGCAGTTTAGGGAGATCTAAAAAACTCTCAACCAACCTGTCCCACAGATTGGGGCTCTTTTGAATACGACCTTAAGGTTCGGGGTAGGTGTGGAACTAATATAAAATCTCCCCTCAATATGTTCCAAAGTTTTCTTTTTTATCAATTTTTTGTACATAGTACTTGCTAGAAACAAATCAAGTAATGACTTATTAGCATGTAACTATTTCAATGCCAATGTATAGCTTGTTACAGATTATTTAAACATGGCTTTAGATTTTAACAAAAAGAGACTAAGGAAAAGTAGAAGAGTAATCATACATTTGAAAAGCTGTTGTTCTAGATGTATCATATGTAAGTAAGATATATCAACTCTATAAGTAAGACTGAAAAATGCATAAATCATTTAAAATAAATAATTCTATACAAAAAGTAAGCTCTGCCATGTAAGAACCAGAACATTTAATGACTATAAATAATATTATGCGTGCTAGAATCCAGTCCAGAAAAATTCTGCCAAGACCCCCAACATTTCATGAAATAATTTGTCCTATCCATTTTCCAAGCTAATAATTTTTCATTTATCCAAATTTTATAAATTTTAGATTTTAACCTGGGGAAAGGAATTGTGGATGAAAGCTACGAGATTGCTACACAACATTTAGCTGCAGATAATATATACATTTTACCAATTCATTTTGACTTCTAGAGAGAGTATCTACAGTAAGATTTAATAGAGATCTGGATTAATATCCACTGAAATATAATTGAAAACCTTATCCTAAAACTCCTGAATCACCGGACACCACCATCAAGTATGTATTAAGTGTCCACTTTGATTACAATTTCGGAAGCAAATCTGAGAGCAAGACTGATCATATTTATGTTTCTTATCTGGTGTCAGGTACCAGCGATACAGGACCTTCAGGGAGGTTTCCTTAATCATATTTGGTTTTTCTCCAGCTTTTAGGCCACATATTATTACTAGATAAAGATAATCTCCCAAGCCATACAATAAAGTGGTTTAAAAGCGTAGTGCAGAAAACCAAATTTTGCATATAGAATACAGATTAATCCATAAGGGGATTAATTTAATGCACATGTCTTCTCAAACCAAGTCATCTGATAATGGTCCCCTATAAATACCTCTAATATAAACGACAAACCTGTAAATATTAAAGGAATTATTTAGTGGGGATTGTATAAATAGATTGAAGTTCCATAAAAGATCTAATGGTTGAACCAGAAATCATATCTTGAACTTTCCCAACACCCAAGGTGGACCAACCCAGGAATCTTTGATTATCAAATACACGTGTGAAATCTGGGTTCCCTTCAAAATAAATCATAAGACTGTATGGGGAGGAAAAATTATATTTTTCTCTCCTCAATTGCCATACCACGGCCATTTGTACAATCACATGTGAGCTGATACCCGAGAAAACTGTGGTATCCATACCAGATTTGATAATCTAGTTGGGCCAGCTAATCCCCTGCTCTATTTTCACACAATTTGAGCAAAGGGTTGGGAAGTTCCAGATAATCAAAGAAGCAATTTGAGCTGCTCTATAGTAACAAAGCAAATCAGGGACTCCCAACCTTCATCATAGGCCTTTTACTTGTTCCATAAAAACTTAAAGCGGACCTCCACTATGAATAAGAGTCTATCTTATATGTTTCCCACGCCCTGTACATACAGATTGCTCACATTAAAAATCATCCTACCTGCATCTACTGCATGTTATGAGCCTTTAAACATCCAAGATGGCAGCTCATGGAGCATCAGGCAGTCTGCAAACAGGAAGTGCCTTCTGACTGTGTCGCTCTGCATTCTGGGACTGCTGACCTTTCGCTGATCCTGGCTCTGCTCTGTCTGTGCAAAGCACAGCTATAACCCCACCCCCTGCACTTTTCCCCATCTGCTCTCCTCAGTATGTGATGCTTCTGAGGCAAGATGGCGGCGCCCGTATGCTAGAGTCCTGAACAGTCCTGAGTCCTGAGTTGAAGCCCAGTGAGGGAAAGAATAATAAGTAAGTGACTAAAACTGTAAAATATATTAGTTTTAGATGCTGGTGAATAGTTTTTTAATGCTTTGGGCTTTTCAATGAATCATCAAATGGATAAATACATTTTATTGCTACTGGGAGGAAACGGAATAAGAACAATAATGTCATGGATTTCTCAATGGAGAAATCCCAATTGTAGTAAATGACCAGAATTTAAGACTGCGAGACAGAAACTGATATGCGACAAACCGTATTTAATGGTAACAACCAGTGAACCACACACACAACAGGATGCTGTACATATATATACATGTGGAGTCAGGGTGCATACACACAAGACACAGGTTCAGGTTCAGATTCAAGTTCAGAGCAGATTTAATGCTGATCCACTAGCTGAATGGGTGGATCAGCTTATATAGCCCAGGAAGTCACACGTGTTGACTAATTGCCAACACATCTGCAAGAGAGGGACATCTGCTGGTGGAGTGGAATATAGCAGGGAGAAGTCCAGAGAAAGGAGCCAGGCCAACCAAAACAGTACTGACCAGCTGTGGAGGAACTCCAGACCTGACAAATAATTTAGGAAGAGTAACCATCTTTACAGAAGTAATCCTACCCAACCAAGATATGGCTTAATGGGACCACTCCTCAAATTGTTCTCTGAGTTTTGGAAAAGGTAAATAGGAACATAAAGCTTGTAATAATTGAAGGTCAGCTTGACGCCCAAATAGGGGAAAACATCTGACCTCCAAACAAAAAATTAACTATATCCAAAGTTAAAGCCAACAAAGGAGTATGGGATATAAAAGCATCATCTAATATATTAATAGCCCTACACACATCACCTATCTGAAACCAGATTGGTGTGAGTGTATGGAGTCAATTGATGTAATCTGTTATCTAGTATTGATTTGAATTATTCTATGTCAATATTCAAGACTGTTATTGGTCTAAAGTTATTACAATGGGTTAAATCCCTGTTAGGCTTAAGGATAGCTGAGATAGTAGCTTTCATCATCTCCTGTGGGATGGGTTCTCCCTGCAAAAAGGAATTAAAAGCAGACTCCAAATAAGTAACTAAATAGAAAGCAAACATTTTTTAGCATTTTCCAGAAAACCCATCTGGACCTGGTGATTTATTAATTTTAGCCCTCAAGTAAATCTGCTTTAGTAATTGGAATGGCTGCATGACTATATTCAGGGGATTCATGTGAGAGTGCTGCCTAAGGTAAAATGGGGCCTCACAGACTCACTGCTGTTAAACTCAGCCATTTCAGGACACAGAGAGGTGGAGGACTGATTTAAAATATTACACAGTCAATTCCTCTAGATTTCATTCACTTAGTCTATGTAGAAACAATTGTAAGAAACTTACCTGTCCCAGGGAACCCGCAGTGAACGCCTCCCACCCGGCGCGGTGTTCCCCGGCTGTCTGGAGCAGGGCTCGCTTGCTGCTCCTGGAAGCCGGAAAGCGACGCAAGCCACCCTGCCTACCGCCCTCGCTCCCCTGCAGTGGTACGGGCACGCGCCCGCGTGCGCGCCCTGCTTTTTGACAGAGCGGCTCGCAGTAGATGCCGCTCTGTCTAATATTGTAGCGTTCTCCACCTGAAGTGAATCAGGGGCTGGTCAGCGTTGCTGCCAAGGCTGACCAGCCTCTGGGAATTACAGCCAATCCGGCTAAAGTCTATAGTTGCACCAATCACGTCACACGCCCCCGTCCCTTGTGGTCATTGGTCAGTCACTCCATAAACAGGGAGTTAGCCCTATCCGCAGTGCCCATTATAGCCAGTATTGCTCAGGGTGTGACTTAGAGTGTGCTTATTTTGTGATTGACCTGGCTTTCGTCGGACCATCCCAGTTTGCTGCCCGAACCGAACCTTTGCCTGTCCGACCTCAAACTCCGTCTGACCCTTTGGATACCGCGTATCTCTGATCATCCGGCTTGACCCTTGGCTAGATTCTGACCATTCTTCTGCCTTACCCTTGTGAGTAGACGCACCTTCGGACTGACTATCTGTGTACTACCTTGGATTTGGTATACCTTCGTGCTCCTTCCATCTTCAATGTGAGCTGGCATCCTTTGCGCCATTTAAGACCTGGGGGCAAACATTGTTCGGCGAGGCATATCCCGCATCCTGGCGAGCAATGGAAACAATGTAATTTAAAGATGATTTACAGATGGGAATAGGCAGGGAAGCAGAGTCAGTCACAGAGCTCCTCTATCTCCCATCCATCACCCATGTGACCTCGTTCCAATGTTTTCTAAGAATTTGTGAGATTTGGCCATGCTATACATTATAGTCGGTACATGAATTGATCGCTCTCAATTTTTGTGGAAGGGGGTTCTCTAAATATTATTGAGAGACCCATACAGCTTATCTCTAATTAAGTATCCTTTTTCAACAAAATCGATGACGAAGCAAAGCTGCCTGCTGGAGAACATCCTCCTTTTTAGAACCATTTTTTCGAAGGTACATGAATTGCCCTTTAGGCACTGCCTTAATCCATTTTGGATAATTGCAACTTTTTGTTGGGATATACACATTTCGATACTGGATTAAAGTATGTTGTGGTTTATTCTTCATTACCTTCTTTTTGGATATCAAGATCCAAGAAGTGAATATGTTGTACTGGTTTCTGAGGTATAGCTAATCACTTGGTCATTATTATTGTTACACCTCCCCATAATGTCCAAAAGTTCATCTTCAGATCCTGTAGTTAAATGTCACCTCTGGCAATGCTTCTTGCAGCAGGCTGGGTGAATGGGAGCCACCGACGGCCACCCAGTGCTTCTTGCACCAGCCCATGATGGCCAAGGGCTACAGTTGAACTAGGGGGCCAACACGTGGCCAGTGTGAGGGGAGACAGGTTGCCAGTGTGGATAGTGACAGGTGGCTAGTGTGGGAAGCGACAGGTTGCCAGTGTGGATAGTGACAGGTGGCTAGTGTGGAGAGCAACAGGTGGCCAATGTGGGAATGACAGACAGCCAGCGTGGGGGAGGGGCAGCCAGCCAGAGTGTGGGGCAGCAGGTGGCCGTGCAGGGAGGGGGCAGCTGACCTATGATGGCCGGGCGGTGCACAGGAACAGCACGAGAGTTCTGGAATTTTCATACTGATGCTGTGTTGCAGCGCCATCATCATAAGCTGGTGCACAGAGCTTCAGATGGCCAGCTTCCTATAGATGAGCAGACCGAGGGGGGCAGGAGAGGGTTGGAGTGTTCTGCCATATTGCTTGTTATGGGGTGATTGGAGGGGGGGTTCTCTGCCACACTGTTTGTTATGGTCTTTTTGGGGGCTCTGCCACACTGCTTGTTAGGGGGTGATTGGGGTACCCCTATGGAAAATGGGATATCATTATGGGAGGAAGGGGTTCTATATTATTAGGGTAATTAAACAAGGATGTGAAGTACATATGGAAATTATTGAAATTATTGAACTAATTTCTACCATTTTACTAGAATCTTTGGGTCCAGGCACCACATTCTAGTAGCCTTGGTGGTCATGAATTTACTTTTTATTATTAATAATTATTTTCTATCATCTGAATGGTTTTTTGTTTTGCCATGGGCCAAAACCCGGGGGATTTACAGAAGATGAACTTGGTTAACATGTGTCTTTCTTCAAACTAAATTGAAAAGTAACTTTACTGACTAACTCTTGTTGCCTGGAGTCGCAATAATAAATCATAGACACTGTCATATTTTATAGATTTAGAAGAATTGTGTAACATTCCCAAATGACCAATTATTTCCTGTCATCAGTCTCAGACTGGATGTAACAGTTCATAGTGTAACATCCATATATCTGTGATGATGAGGGGAAGTAGCATAATAATGTAGAAAAGAAGCACTTCATTCTGTCACACAATATTCCAAACTCCTTTTGAGGATTTACTTTTGTTACAGTTATCTAATTAAGATGACCACATGCACTACATACAACATTTTAAGCAGGTGTAAATGCTGTAAAGTCAGAATACTTTCAAAAAAGAAGTAGTAAAAGGATTGTCTAGGCAAAAAAAAAACGTTTGTCCCCTGCAGTTTCCAAGCCTAACTCTGTTGTTTTATAGCTTACCGATACAGGTGGGCTAGCACCGAGTCATCCTGCACATCCTTCCATGCAGAACCACCATTGCAGTGATGGAGGCCACCATGTCTGACCAGTGCTGAAGTTTTTTTTGGTATGGGTAGGTTTTGCAACTTCCGAGACGGGCAGAGGAGCTGTGGAGGCAAAAGTTGAGTATCTTTTTCTTTTTTGCTTTGGCAATGACTTCACTTATTTATTTTTATCAACTAACACAATGCAAAGTGAATGAACAGAAGAGACATCTAAATTAAATCAATATTTGCTGTGATTCTTCTTTACCTTCAAAACACGAATTTGAAAAAACACCTGGGATTCAGCACAGCCACAGTTAAGAAAAAGTGTGCTGGTCTTAGAGGGACCTGTAGACACAATAGTGTCAAAGACAACATCCAAGATATAGAGGGCCACCAGATTGGCCCATAGGTCCCAAGAAGCAGACCGCACAAACACCAATGTAAAATGTATATTAGCCTTTAATTAATACATGCCCCGATATTAATACACATAACATAACCACATACACTACAAACAATTTAAAAAGACAACTGTCGAGACCAGGGTAAATCAGACTAATTCATAAGCATATATATTGCACAGTGCCCAACCTCCTAAATAGAAGTAAATGGTGGGTACTAATAGACTCAAATAACCATATAATATCTTAATACCCTATAATGTAAGTATAAAGTGCATACCTGACAAAAATGTTATAATTTACAAACGTGCAAAATTTGCAAAAGTTAATAAAGAAAATGAATAAGGCTTCAATGGCCAGACACACGTGATACTATTTAAAAAGCAAGGAAAATAATGACAGTACTTCATACATAAGCCATAAAGTGCAAACAGTGCTAAGATTATAGTGCAAAGCTATAAAATAACTGGAGCGATAGTTGGAGCATGGGCAATAGATTCAAAATAATATCACTGTATCATCTCAAGTCTGTAACCCCGTCACGGCAGGCGACTCGTGCACTGACGCGTTGCGTGGAAGATTATAAAATCCACTTCATTAGGATGCCTAGCTGTGCTGGTTATCCTCCCCTCTTTTTATTCTCCTTTAATTAGAAGGCGACCAATGGAAAAACAGGACGCATGAACGCCATTCAAACACCATTCACTTGTGCATAGTCTGGGATTTTGTAGCATTATAGTCTCGGGTATGACGAGCCAATTCTACCAAAAAGGTGATAATGATCATCATTTCCATATGTAGTTGCAAGCCATCATGTGGATAGACTCATGTTAGGTCTAATATAGGGGGGCTAAAGACACCAGAAGACCCTATACTGAATCGTAAAAGAAAAAGAGGCACTTTCCTAGAACAGAAAATCTTTGCACAGCACCACAATTTACACATCGTCATTACAGTGAGGAGGGCCCATGCAAATCATCTCTTTACATCTCGGGGCCATCCAAGTCACTCAGAAAGCCACTGAGTGTGCCAATTATTAGCTTAAATGTGGACATGTAGACACATGTAGATTGAAACAGTAATTAACTGAAACAAAAAACAGCTTTGAGTGAGACTGGTGCCATGGTAATCATGATAAGTAGAAATCCAGCACAGATGAACACAAAGGATATGACACTATCCCACCCCTAAACTTGCAGTTCAGACTGCACACAATCGCAAGATAAGTGTAATTTCACAAATCAATAGAGCTGAACGGGGGAAGTAAACTTAATGCTGTTAAAAGATGAGCTCTAGCGGCAGATCCCACAATCCAGGACAAGAGCTTACTGTTATGAGATCTCAAAATCTGTGCTGGACTTCTACTGAACAGCAAGGTGAAGGTGTGAAAACTGTTTCATCACCATCACCAGCAAGGTCTCTCCTAGATAAAGTTTTCTAAAAACTGTGGATCCAAGATGTGCTGTTCAAGTTTCAATGCAGAGAAATAAGGAATGCGGTGGATGATAGATGCAGTGGTTGTACAAGGAAAATTGGTGCAGCAGATCAAACATACATGTTTACTTCCCTTTGACATCAGTCGAAAGCAGTGGGGCCAAGACATCAACTTGGGGAAGTTTGGCCATACATGGCCTCCATAAAAAATTCACAGGCAAAAAGCCATGCCCTCAACTTGGAGACAAGGCCAAGTAACTCAACTATGCATGAACACATAGGAACTGACATGCAGAAAAACGTGAATTGTTGGGTGCCCCGCCCATATTTTGCTGTATTTATTTACTGACTATTCAAAAATGTATGTAAAATAGAGGGGAAGGTATAGCTTGGCTTTTAATGTGTGCTTCGTGTTATGTATTGCTTTTAAAGGTGCATTTGTATTTGTAAAGCTTGATTCTATCTTAATATTGTTGTGGTGCTCCTACTTTAGGGGTAGGTGTGGAAGTATATCCAGGACGATTCAAAAAATGAAACGATCCATTTCTGGTTCTACAGCCTAAGAAGAGAATATCGGCAGGAGCTTTGGTCAATGTATTTCACAAGTTCAGTGAGTTTTGGACCGCTTTAAGCAAGCCAACATACCCAGGGGATCTGCAGTCAGATGTTTAAAACAATCCTGCCGAGTTCTTTCCAAACCTCAGTTTGCTCCACTTTAAAGCAGACCAAATAAAATGGGCTTTGGATCTAACGGGTGATAGTTTTCAGGGGTCCAAATAAATGAATCAAACATGCCATTAAAATTTTGATGATGTTTATCAATTTATGGCGGCTTTAGTTAATTTAATTTGGATTATTAGTTACATTGTTTATATTAAGGTAATATTAACAGAGAATCATAAAAACATCTTGAAATGAACATTCATTTCTTGTAATTTTCATAACCATGTGAAAAGTAAAGAGTTGCCAAAATAAACCAGTAAAAGGTCAAAGATTCTGAGAGTATCTTACAAAAATTATTTGCAACAAGATAAAAGCCCTACTGTGCTTTACACAGGGGAGTGACACCCATGGGCTGTATACAAGATTTGCGGGATTCTGATCCAATGACATTGTAATGCACAAAGCCGCCATCAGAGCAGCATAGATATCAGTGTTTTATGAGGGCCAGATAAAAACCTTCTCTGGTGGGATGAATTCCAAAAATACCACAGATATACATATAACAGCATGATATAGGTGGTAGAATATTGATAGAGGTAGCGCTATAGTAAGTATAAATTGTAATTCCTGGGTGGTCTACTGGTCATATGGTAAGTGTGAGAATGGACCAGGTGAGCAATGCTGCCGATTTTTTGGCTTTATGGCGGAACTCCAGTGGGCTGGAAGATGCAGTTTAGATACGAGGTCCACTTTGATGAGAACTTTCTTAGGAATAGTGGGATAGGTAGGGACAGTACAAAGAGGGAGGTTGTGATGCCGCTGTATAGAGCCCTGGTGAGGCCACAGCTAGAATACTGTGTGCAGTTCTGGAGACCTTACCTGCAAAAAGACATCATTCAAATAGAACGTGTCCAAAGGCGGGCAACAAAAATGGTAGAAGGACTTAAACTTAAAACTTATCAGGAGAGACTTAAAGAACTAAATTTGTACAGTCTGGAGGAAAGAAGGGAGAGGGGGGGACATGATTGTGAGACCTTTAAATATGTGAAAGGATCAAATAAGGTTCAGGAGGGAAGTGTTTTTAAGAAGCACCTTAATGATAGAACAAGGGGCACAACCTGAAGTTAGTCAGTGGAAAGATCAGGAGCAATGTTAGAAAATATTATTTTACAGAAAGAGTAGTAGATGCTTGGAATAAACTTCCAGCAGAGGTAGTTGAAAAATCAACAGTCACTGAATTTAAACATGCCTGAGATAAGCACACATCTATCCTAAGATAAAGAGTATATACACTATACACATAAGGGCAGACTAGATGGAGCGTATGGTCTCCTTCTGCCGTCAACCTTCTATGTTTCTGTGTTTCTATGTTACTTGGAACAAACATCCAGCCGAGGTAGTTGAAAAATCAACAGTCACTGAATTTGAACATGTCGGGGATAAGCACACATCTATCCTAAGATAAAAAGCACATATATTATACACATAAGGTGTAGATGGACCATATGGTCTCCTTCTGCCGTCAGCCTTCTATGTTTCTATAGGGGAATTGGGGGAGGAGGGGCAGTGGTATGATTAATCATCTGCCTGAATAACTAGAATAAGTAGACAATTTCCTGAACCTCTGATACTTACTCTTACCATCACCCCTCCCCCCATCACGAAAGGAAAGCCTCATTCTTTACTAAACCCACCAAAACTAAACCAAGACTTTACTGCTGAAACTGCTGACCCCTCCATGAATCTAGCCCCTTACACCATCCATCACCCACCTAATTTCTTAAACTGCCTCTCAATAAAGACACGTGGAGTCTGATTAAAGACTAGCGCCACGTATTGCCGTTTATGCGTCTATGTAGCTGCCTTCAGAGCGGACACTGCAAACCGGGCTCTGGCGCTGTGACCTAGCTGGACAAGTGACGCTGTAGTATCCTCCAGCATTGATAAATGTGATGTCTGGAGGGCGCTGTAGAAGCCCTCTCTCTGATTCACTGCAGCGTCTGAGTGTACCAATGCGGCTACTGTTTCATGTAGCGCCCCAAGGGAAAGCAGGCCAAGGCAACGCCACATATAACAACGGGACAAAGCTGCAGCAAACGATAGGTAGCGTCGGTGGAGAGTGCACAACACTCGGCGCTGAAGCCCATAATTAAAAACACAAAACACAACACCAGCGCTGGCGCTCCTAAACTGAATGCTCTGTTGCTAAGTGCCGGATGCTATTAAAAAAAAAGTCTGTTTCATATAATAAAAACCCCAGCCACCGAGCGAAACCACATGGAATGACATGGAGGCTGATTCATTACAAACGGCATGTATTGGAAGATTAGCGTCTGTATAGTGACGCTTAGAGCGACAGCTAGTAGGCGCTGTAAGCAGGTATTGGGCGCTGTAACAGAGTGCCTCAGTCGCTGTAGTAACCTGGCCAGCATTGATGAATGTGATGTATGTTGGGCGCTCTAACATCAGTACAGTGCTGAAGGGAGCGAAAGGTAGCGCCAGCTCAGTGCGACTGATTCTCAGCGACTAACACCTTATCAAAAAAAGGACACACACAGCGTTGGCGCTCTAAATCTGGGCACTGTAGCATAGTGCGCCAGACGCTGTGTGATTAAAGTCTGTTTTTGAACACATATCCACCAGTAACAAAGCGAAAACACATGGAATGACATTGTTTTGACATTGTGACATTTAACACTTTAGTGCCAGACCTGTAATGCCAATTCTGCATAAAAATGTAAAAAGTCAAAAAAAATTCTAAAAATATTTGTTTGCAGCCAGGAGAGGTCACACAATGATTTGAGCAAAAAAAAAAAATGTCAAACACGCTGTTTAAACACAAGCAAATGAACGGCCATTGAAATGTATGGGAGAGCGACACTGAGCAAAAGGTAATACCTGGAAGCTAGAGCGCCAGGGCTATACGCTGAGCCTCTATCGGACGTTACATGGCGTTGTTAGAGGCGCTCACCAGATTAGCTTTCATAAATGTGGTATTGAGTACAGCGCCCGGCGTTCACCAGACACTGCCTGCCGCTACGAGGCGCTACCTGCCGCTAATTCTATCCCTCTCCAGGCCAATTTAGATTGCTGCACATAAAAAATAATTTACCTTTTTCTAATGCCTGCTGAGGTAAATTTTAAAAACAAGATGGCCACTCATGGACTTCCAGGCCACCTGCAAACAAAATGTCGAGCTGGGCTTCCTGTTACAGTGCATTGTTAGTTATGTCAGTTGGGAGAGGAAGCTCCAAAATGGCCGCTACCTTTCTTTTCCAAATGTGCCGGGCTGTTGGTCTGGTTTAAATAAGGTCCTTAATAACAGTTGGGAGCTATTTGCTGTCCACCTGTAACCATTATATTCTGAACGTCAGACATTTTACACGCTGGCCTTACATTCCTCAGCAGTTACAAGTTTATAAAGTCCGTATTTATTTAATTGTCTTTTGGCAGATGATCAGATGCTTCCTTCGCTACAAAGTCTGGGAGTTGGGAAGTATTTACTTACATACAGCTGTCTGCAGACCCAAATATCACATTTATTCCAAATGACTTCCACTTTAGATTCAAACACTGTGTGACATTTGTGTGATTGAGCTTTTGAAAGACTTTCTTATGTTTTAAATAGAATGAAGACGCTTTATATCCCCAGTTATGTTCTTAGAGAAGAAGAGTCTGTCAGGAGTTATCTCAGAAGTAGGTGAACATTGCGTAGGGTATCTGGCTTTCCAGACCCAGTGGGGCTTTTTCTAGGTTAGAGTAGCAGAGGGTGGTTATCAATGGTACACACTCAGATTGGGTCACTGTTACTAGTGAAGTACCACAAGGGTCAATTCTCTTCAATATATATATAAATGACATTGGGTATGGATTAAACAGTAAAGTCTCAATCTTTGCAGATGGTACTAAGCCATGTAAAGTAGATAAAATGAAAGAGGACAGCAGGCAGCTACAAACAGATGTAGATAAATTGGAAGCATGGGCAGTTAAATGGCAAATGAAGTTTAACACAAATAAATGTTATAAAGGTTATGCACATGGGAAGGAGAAATCTGTGCCATGATTAGACACTTAATAAAGAAACACTTGTTAAAAAAAACTATGGAAAAGGACCTAGGGGTTCTAGTTAACAATAAGCTTAACTGTAGTAATCAATGCCAGGCAGCTGCTGCCAAAGCAAATAGGATCATGGGGTGCATCAGGAGGGGCACAGGTGCTCATGACCAGAGCATCATTTTACCCCTGTACAAGTCACTGGTCAGACCCCATATGGAATACTGTGTATAGTTCTGGGCACCTGTGCTTAGGACATATCAGAACTGGAGAGCGTTCAAAGGAGGGCACCTAAGTTAATAAAAGGAGTGCGGGGGGCTAGAGTACCCTGAAAGATTGTCAAAGTTAGGTTTATTTAGTTTAGAAAAAAGATGCCTGAGGGGTGATCTAATACCTATGTGTAAATATATTTGGCGTCAATACAAAGATCTGTCCCACAATCTATTTATGCCCTGGAGTGTAACTATAACCCGAGGGCATCCACTAAGGTTAGAGTAAAGGTGCTTTCTCCACCGACATAGGAGGGGATTCTTCTCTGTAAGAGCAGTGACACTATGGAACTCGCTGCCAGAGGAGGTAGTAATGATGGATACAGTAAATACATTCAAAAGTGGCCTTGATGCCTTCCTGGCATGTAATAACATTTCCAGCTATGGCTACTAGACCACTGGAAGGAGATCTATAGTGGCCTGGATGCCCTCCTGGCATGTAATAACATTTCCAGCTATGGCTACTAGACCACTGGAAGGAGATCTATAGTGGCCTGGATGCCTTCCTGGCATGTAATAACATTTCCAGCTATGGCTACTAGACCACTGGAAGGAGATCTATAGTGGCCTGGATGCCTTCCTGGCATGTAATAACATTACCAGCTATGGCTACTAGACTACTGGAAGGAGATCTATAGTGGCCTGGATGCCTTTCTGGCATGTAATAACATTTCCAGCTATGGCTACTAGACCACTGGAAGGAGATAAACAGGCTGAGCTGGATGGACTAAAGTCTTTATTCAGCTTTACATACTATGTTACTATGTAGAGTGAGCGGTGTCATCGCCCTGAACGCAAGAAAGGTTGGGGATGCCGAGCTCATTGCAGAGACTTGAACTCTGGCTCTGAGTACAGAACCACCTGAATTGTACTGACAGGCCCTCTAGATATTTGAATTTCCCCCCTGCCGTGTATTGGGGGAGACAGGGGCTGGGAAGCAGGCTATCATACTCACCCCGGCTCTGGCATAAGCCCAAAAATCTCTCCACTTTGAGCCCTCATTCACACCCGTCCAGTAACGCATTTGTTTCTGTGTTTGTGACAGGTGCTGCGGTACAGCAAAAAAGGAATCCAACAATGGCACCTCTATGGTCTCTTTTCAGACCTTTCCAGTGTGGCAGGACTGAAATAAACGCTCCCGCAAAAAGTCCTGCCTGCTGCCACAAATGTGTTTTTCATGCGGTACTTCATGCGTTTTGCGTTTGCTGCATCATAGACTTTAATGGGATTTAACAGACAGGACCTGTAGGACCCAGAAACAAAAACACAGACACAAGAATTCCTACCACAATCACTGCCACGAAACGCATGCCACAAACATAACCGGACAGGCGTGAATGTAGCCTGAGGATTATCAGCCTCTTAATAACATTCCTGGCCATTCCTGGAGTATTACATTGAAATTAGTACTCAGCAGGGCCCACTCAGCTTCCCATACGGACCAGGCTCCAGGGCCCGTGGAGTGCTTTCCCAGCTGCCCTTTAAAGTGGCTTGAAACCCACAACTCAATGGCCCTGAAATCTATAAGATTCCAGGGTCACTGAATTCCCTCCTCCGGGGGCACTCAGAATTGGGGTGGCCCACTGTGTGAAACCCCCCAGGTCACTCATAAACTCACCTTCTTTCCCGGTCCAACGGCACATATGCGAGCTGTAGCCACATCTCCGCTATCCCAGGTGGTGGGGTGAGGATCAGGCCCCGAAGCAGCCGGATGTCACAACAGGCAGCGGCGACATCCAAAAAGTAAGTTTGTGCCGATGGGGGGGGGGGGGGAATCGGCCCCTTTTTATTTTAGGTCCAATGTTCCTCTTTAATAGCTAAATAAATGCATTTTTCTATCTTCTGTATTATCTGTATCGTGTTTGTACTTTTACTATTGATCTTTATTCCATTGTGAGACATAACATAAAGCAGAGAGCTGTTTTCATCCTAGAAATATACAGATAGCTCCAAGATAAGACCGCTCTTCCCAGACAAACTCACCCGCCGATCCTGTTTAATATTTGTCAGTGTGACATCGAAAATTAATGTAAAGCAAATACAGGAAGGCGAATGGGAGAATTCAAGTTCTGTCTAATTTTATCATCTTATCTGGACTTTTTGATTTTCAGTTGAAAAGAACCTGAGTCATGCCTGATATATGTGTAATGCTTTACAGTATGTGAATCCAGATTCTCCCACTTTCCCACATGGTTTATGTAAAACATTCAAATATTTGCTATTCCCAAAGGAACAAGGAACTGAACATTACACATGATGGAGAAGAGTCTAAAGACACTGTATAAGGGAAGAACAGCATGTAACATCACCATAGACATCAAGCTGACCCTGATTTGTATTGTTAACTTTTTTCTAACTTTTTTACTTTACTTGTTTTTAACCATTGGGCCTTCCCAATTCAGGCCCTTCTTTCTGGAAGCTGGAAAAGAGGCAAGGTCTATCTCTCTCCGACACTGTGCACTTTTGGGAAAGCCATACCTTCCAACTTTTCCTATCCATCATTGAGAGATGGATAGGTGATGGGTTGTAACAGTTACAACAATATAAACACTTTGAATATGTAAATGTATCATTTATTGATGCAGATCTGCAAGTTAAACCGCAAAGAGGGAAAAATGAGAACAATGAGGTACAGACCATCCGCACCAGGGACACTTGGGAAGTATGGGGAAAGCCCCTGTGGGTGTTCCACCAGACAACTGAGTGCCAAGTTTAATGGTTCTCAATAAGTCTTGACACGTCCATTCAGCCATTCTCTATTGAAATGTGAGAGCACTGTCAGGGGGGAAGAGCTTTCGGCCAGGAACCTGGGAGAATTGTGGGATAGGTACATCTCCCAGGTGACCCAAGATGGTGAAATCCTTAAATAACCAGCAGACCTGAAACAGACCCCCTAATACTGGAACTTATATTTTCTTTCTTTAAATATATTTTAATTGAATAATAAAGAAAAAAAGAAAAAAATAATATATATTATATAAAATTAATATTAAATTAATATTAATATATTCACTTGAGTATCTTGTAGAGCAAGACGTAATCACATAAACAGGTGACATGCAGGTGCACAGTCAAATCTACTCTTGAATCAGTCCCACTTTCCCCAGATCTTCTCGAATTTCTTTATATTATTTTCTTTATATATTACTTTATATAACGGTAGAGCTCAATTTATTAATTTCATTCACTTCAACAGGTTTGGGGGGTCCAGGTTTTTCCAACATAATCGAATTGTTTTCTAGCATAAAAATATAGCACTCTGAGAAGTGTGATGGCATTTCCATTAAGTGAAGACCTGTAAGGATACCCATAATGCAGGGCTTAAAGTCCCGCACCAAGAGGAGTCCTAGGATATTAAGAATGAAGGCGGAGATATCACCCCAGAAAGCCCCTAACACTGGGCAAGACCTCATCATGTGAACAAAATCACCTGACCTGACCGGCACTTATGGCAGCATAAGGGTGTTCAAAGCTATTCAATGAGTTTTACCTGCCCATATAAACTGTTCAGAGACTTGCCTAATTTTATCAAAGATTAGCACTGGGACTATGCATTGGGCATTCAGAGGAACATAAAGAAGTTTCTACAGAAAAATAATTTTCAACATATTTACTCTACCCAAGAGATCCACTCCATTGTTTCCTTTGGACCATCAATAAGTTGATTACGATGTTAATTACATTCCACATAGTAGCCCAGGTCAAGAGGGAAAAAGGACAGACTTATGCCAGTTCAAATCTAAATCTAGAGAAGTTTCTGAATTCATTTATAATTTATAGGACTGCTGTTAGTGACTCCCTAGGATCGGCAAGGTATAGGACTGAGCATGTGGTCTGCATAGACCAGGCCACCTATTTTCATACTGGTCAGGTTCTTAGATATTCTAAGAATTGCAAAGGCTATATGACCAACGCAAACAACAGATGGGAAAGGGGGCAACCCTGTCTAGTAGCTCTATGTTTATCAAAGGGGATAGTAATGATATTGTTCATTTTTAATTTTGCCATGGGTTGGTTGTAGAGAATGCCAACCCAATTATGGAAGGCAGGACCCACCCCAAATGTATTTAAGACCTCACTCATATATAGCCATTCAACAAGGGCCTTAAGGGTATCTAGGGAGAGAATAACCCTGCTACCCTTATTGGCATGCGGTTATTGGAGAATAGTGAACTAGTAGTCTTCTAATGTTGATTTTGGTGGATCTGAAGTCTGCCTATAAGAAGTATAAAGTAAGTGGAAGTGTAGCTGACAGAGAGGCATATAAAATTAAACAGAGGGAAGCAAAACTGCTAAAGGGCAAAAGGAGGAAGAAATGGCCAAATCTATGAATGGGGGAGATAAAACCTTTTTCCAATATATTGGTGACAGAAAGAAGAAAAACAATGCAGTCTCAAAAAACTAGAAATAGGGAAAATAAATATATTGACGGAGATAAGGCGGTGGCTGACCATCTGAATAGCTACTTTTGTTTGGTATTTTCAGATAGTAGCAGGCATGGCCATAGCACAGCATCCAGCTGGGAGGGCACAGCTCCGGAGTTTCTGGAGGCTGATGTCTTAGCCGAGCTGGCACATCTAAAGGTAAGGCGATGGGTCCAGATGGAATCCACCCCAGAGTTCTAAGGGAACTTAGGTTTGTGATTGCAGCCCCTCTGACTGATTTACTTAACCATTCCCTTTCAACTGGTGAGGTTCCAGATGATTGGAGAATGGCCAATGTCGTACCAATCCATAAAAAGGGGAGTAGAGAAGAAGCCAGTAATTACAGGCCAGTTAGTTTAACATCTATAGAGGTCAAATTAATGGAAACACTCTTAAAAAAACAGATAATTTCCCATCTAAAAATTAATGACCTATTGGACCCAAAACAGCACGGCTTTACTGAGGGCAGATCATGTCAGACCAATCTTATTGATTTCTTTGACAATGTCACTAAAGTGTTAGATGAAGGTGGTGCTGTGGATATCGCCTATCTGGATTTTAGCAAAGCCTTTGACACTGTACCACATAAGGAGCTCATAGATAAGTTATTGAAGGTAGGACTCAATCCCTGGATAGTTCAGTGGATTTCCAGTTGGCTGAGGGATCGGTATCAGAGTGTTGTTGTAAATGGTGTGCAATCTGAACAAAGGCGAGTTACAAGTGGTGTGCCGCAAGGCTCTGTCCTGGGCCCCATTCTTTTTAATATATTTGTAAGTGACATAGGAGAAGGCCTGGTAGTGATAGGGTGGATATTCCGGGAGGTGTCTGCAACATGGAAAATGATTTAGCTTTACTAGATAGATGGTCAAAACTGTGGAAACTAGAGTTTAATGTCTCTAAATGTAAAATCATGCACTTGGGTAGAAGGAATCCCTGCTCTGAGCACCGTATGGGCAGCACTGTGTTAGCCAGGACCTTCGGAGGAGAGAGATTTAGGGGTACTGATTGCTGATAGCTGCAAGATGAGTGGACAGTGTAGCCAGGCAGTGGGAAAAGCAAGCAGGATGCTCGGCTGCATAGCTTGAGGCATCACCAGTAGGAAGAGGGAGGTTGTGATGCCGCTGTATAGAGCCCTGGTAAGGCCACAGCTAGAATACTGTGTGCAGTTCTGGAGACCTTACCTGCAAAAAGACATTATTCAAATAGAACGGGTCCAAAGGCGGGCAACGAAAATGGTGGAAGGACTTAAACTTAAAACTTATCAGGAGAGACTTAAAGAACTTAATTTGTACAGTCTGGGGGAAAGAAGGGAGAGGGGGGACATGATTGAGACCTTTAAATATGTGAAAGGATTGAATAAGGTTCAGGAGGGAAGTGTTTTTAAGAAGAAACTTAAAGATAGAACAAGGGGGGGGGGGCACAACCTGAAGCTAGTCAGGGGGAAGATCAGGAGCAATGTTAGAAAATATTATTTTACAGAAAGAGTAGTAGATGCTTGGAACAAACTTCCAGCAGAGGTAGTTGAAAAATCAACAGTCACTGAATTTAAACATGCCTGGGATAAGCACACATCTATCCTAAGATAAAGAGTACATACAGTATACACATAAGGGCAGACTAGATGGACCGTATGGTCTCCTTCTGCCGTCAACCTTCTATGTTTCTATGAAGGGGATGAAGCCCGTCTGGCTATGTTAAGTCTGTTGGCCAGGATTTTGACATCCAGGTTTATTAGGAAACAGGCCTATAAGACTCGCAAAGTAATGGGTCCTTACCTTGCTTGCAATAAGTATAATTAGTGCTTCATCCATGGATGGGTGTAGGATACGCCTCCTGCAAGAGTCAGAAAAAACTTTATGGAGCAATGGTGCTAGATTATGGGGTGATTGGGGGTATTCTGTATACTAGGTGTTATGGGGTGATTGGAGGTATTCTGTATACTACGTGTTATGGGGGGGATTGTGCCTGTTGTCAGGGTTTTTTTTTTGGGGGGGGTCTTCACACTGCCTGCTATTAGGTTCTTGGTGGAGGGGGCATTTTAGCACACTGTTTGGTTAAAAATATTTTTTTTCTAATTTCCTTCCTCTAAACCCTAGATGCATCTTGTGGTCCGGTGAAGTAACATACCATACCGGCCGGCGTGACCAAAAAAAGCCATTTTTTAATCCCAGTCCGCCCCTGCCCAAGGGCTGTGATTTGCTGCTGGCAGTCTTATGGTCCATGCTTGCATTGGCGGCCAGATAAGGGGAAAGAGAGCGGACAACATGACTGCTGACAGCCAATTGCATGCCCATATTTTGTCGAAGGAATGTAGTGGTTAGCAGGACGCATGCACAGCTTGCCCCTGCGTATGCCACAATGCTTATCAACACCCATTCTTTAAAAACACAGCTGTTGAACCACTTGAAGGAACAGTTTCTTCCCCTACTACTGCCCACAGTATGGGGTGCTGCACTTTCTGGTCCACATAAGCCATACATTAAGCATCATTCCGCCTTCCGGCCTGTCACATCAACATCAACTCTCTCTTGTCTGTCTCCTGTAAAGGCCAAGAGCTGCACGCTGGGGCCATTACTGTTGTGAAGATAGCAGGTTAGGTGCCCATTTCCCTGTCCTACATCTCTGACTGAGGCTTTCCTCCCGCTGCGCTTACACAGAGCAAAACGCTGCTTTGCTCTGTGCTCAGCCTTAGAAAAGTGTCATGCTGTGACCCACCTTGTATACTGCCCCCCAATAGGAAACAAGTCAAAACAATTACCTCCCCTAGGTTACTCTCTAACAACCTAGCAGGCTTATGCGGATCCAGTGCCACATAATAGGGAGGTATTGAATATCATCTACTGAGCATAAGACCTCTTGTGATGCTAGGGCTAGGTCTATGTCGGCCATCGACTTATGGCTATTGTATCTGAATGACAGGGGTATGTTACTTTATCTCGATTTTTCCATCTCCAAACATCTGTGAGATCCTGCGTCTCGATCCAAGGTGACAGTGACAGGTACCCATGAGTTTGGCCCGAGCAGCGGTCCAGAGAAGGGTCTGGGGCTGTGTTAAAGTCACCTACCTATGGTGTGAAACTTCCCTCATCTGTTGGATTCAGAGCATGATATAGTCCAATGTTTCCCGGTTAAATGGGGGAGGGATATATATATTAGTGTGGGGTCTGTCATCAATCAACATGACCACTATCACGTAGCGGCGCATCAGATCCAGTTTGACAGCGGATACTTCAGCCTCCAAGGATCTGGAGATCAGGATTGAGACTCCTTGAGAGTAGATAATGTGGCATTAACGGAGTAGTACACACAAGTTAATTTTCAAGCATGAACATTAGAAAGTTACCCAGTATGTGAAAAACTATGTGAATGTGAAAGAAGAGATCTCCAGGAAAGAATAGTCAAAGAAAATATAAACAATTTATTAAAATAAAAACCTTAAACACCCTTATACCAGGGATGGACATACAATAGAGGTAGAGGAAGAAGCTGCTACCTGGCCCTTGGGGGAAGGGGCCCCCATGCAAGCTGTCTCCGCCCACCTTGCGGTATCTGTGACAAAAGTGCCAGACTGGCACTACCCCAGTAGGCAGTGTTGGAGCTGTCTGGTGGGAGCGCCAGGGGCCAGACCGGTTCTGCAGGGTGGAACTAAGATACCAGCTCATTGTACCACCAGCACTCTGTATAGAGCACTTGGGGAAATAAGACGCTGACATTTTAGTTTCACGCTGTGAAACCTACAGCTCCAGCTCCTGGTGCTCCCTGCAGACAGTACACCAACACTGCATACTTTAGAAGCACCTCGGGAAGAACCAGACCTCACTGGGCCCCATTGTCAATGACCCAGGGCCCATACGGAACCAAAGCATCCATGCACTCCAATTAGACTACAGACCTGATTTGGGATGCCCATGTGTGTTTGAATTTCCAAGATCATTTTAAATCTGCCATGCCACATTCACAAGCTCTTCTTCAATAGGCATTGATTGCTGTGGATATTCATTCATGGCAAACAATGATGAATGAATTGCCAGGCGCCTTCCCCTGGTGGTGCCTCAGGCTCCAATGCATGGGGAGGCTGCACTCATCGAATAAGAGTTTTTGACTCTAGTCACAGATTTTGTTCCACTTTAAAGTAGAACAAAGCACACCCGGCTTTTAGATTCCAGGGCCAGCTGCTTGCCTTCTCCATGTGTTAAACCCCCTGGTTCCCATTAACATTCAACTTTCCCCGCTCCAACAGTGCATGCTCGGGCTCTCGGTCAATGAAAGCTGTCTACCGTGACTACGTCATTTGATAAATGGCTCTCATTGTTGTGAATGGGGAGCGTGCGCTGCCGCATCCCCGGCATCCCTGATGGCGTGTGCGTACTCCTATCCCAGCTATTTAGATAGGCTGGGATGGGAGAGTGCACAATGCCAGGGATGCAGCAGAGCAGCTCCCCATTCTAGTCAATGAGAGACGTTTGCCAAATGACATAGTCACGGCATTGGATGAGATCCTACGCATGTGCTATTGGAACCAAGAAAAGGCAGTATTCTGGGGGGTTTCATGCAGCTGGACATCCCAATTTGGGATACCTCGGGGAATGGAATAAAATCAAAGAAAGTCAAACTCCTGGGTTTTGTTCCGCTTTAATGATGTGTGTGTCTTTTTTTTCGGGTGACCATTGAGTTTTGCTATGTAAAACCTATGTATGCCACTGCACCCTACACTACCAATGGTGTGTGTGTCTTTGTTTTTTAACCTAAACCCCAAACTGGGCAGGGGGGAGAGCCCCCTTTAACTCTAAACTACTTAGCATTTTGATAAACAGGAGCTTTAAAATGAACCACGCATGGTGGCTTTTCAACCTACTTTGGTATTAACTATACTTTAACTGTAACTCCATTCCCTTGTGCTCACTCAGCCGTGCCACCGTGGACATTGTGGGCTGCCTTAGCCTTGCACAGATGAGCAATATTAAGTTGCAGCTCATAACCATGAACATATTAACATTTGTAATGATCAAGCATGTTGTGCAGGATTGCACCACAACAGGATCAGATCCCAAAGCACCAACATTTAATCAGAAAACATACTCATGGGAATGAGAAAAAGAAAAGGCCCACATCCATCTGCTGTAGGAAAAGCAAACAACAAAAACATTGCAAATAATATGATAATTATTACCATTTTAGTCCTAAATTCCGGATAACATCCTAGTATACGAGAGTCCTGATTAGACCTGGTAAGGAAATACAGGCAAACTAGCCAACTAGTGAAAATAGTATAAGAGTGTCATTTTATTAAAGGATACGAGATGATGTGCAGATGTACTGGCTGCTCCCAGAGGAACTACACAGTTCCTATGAATTGAGTCAGTTCAGTATCTAAATTAGTAGTGTTCTGTCCAGTAGTCGCAGATTGTGCAACATCAGGGAGGGGGATGTAATAATGACTCGCCTACAAGGACTACGTTGCAATATTAACCCCTTCTTTTCAATTTAATCTATGGCCTTCGCAGTGCTGTTACAGAAGATGACGGATGCACCATTAATTATCCTTTTTGGAGTTTTGTGGGGTGGAGCATGCCATATTTTGTTATTGTCCCTCAGGACCTTCTTGGCTGCAATGAAGGACGCTCTTTGTCTTTGTGCCTCGGAACAAAGTCTTTCAGTCACCCCAGAAACTTTTCCGCATTACTTGTTTCCGATTTTTCACGAAAGCCCACAAAGCGAAGATTGTTACGCGTAGACCTATTTTCTGTTGAAGATACAACACTTTGCAAAACCTTCTGCTTGTTTCTGAATGTTATTCTTGGTGCTTTTGCCAAATTGACTTTAGTTTACAGTTATGACAAGATATTACAGTAGATGGTGCTGTTACCAATGCTTAACTATAGTCTCTATATGAATTTGCTGTGTGGATATTTGATGTATATTCAACTCTGCGCTCTGTCACGTGCCTGCCTCGCAGCGCTCCCCTTCCCTCTGGTCCCATTGTCGGGGCGAGCGCTGCCTCTTCCCGCAGAGCCCCCCTCCTACCTCTTCCTCGGCCGGGCCATGACGCCCGGCGTGTTGGCCGGCCGCGTGCTGCCTGGGGTCCGTCCCCTTCCTCCTCGCCTCCTTGCTCTGCATCGGGCGCACGCACGTCCCCGGCCACAAGGGGGCGCGCGCGCCAAACTGTTAAAATTTAAAGGGCCAGTGCACCGCTGATTGGTGCCCAGCCATCCAATCCCTGCATCACTTCCCCTATTTCAGGGGCACTTCCCCTGCCCTCTGTGCCGGATCTTGGTCTTCCATGTCAGTTGCTAAATCAGTTGCTTTTGGATTGCATACCCGTGTACCGACCTCTGCCTGTCCCCGACGCCGAATCTTTGCTGCCTGCCCCGACCTTGGCTACTCACCTTACCACGAACCTGTGCTGCCAGCCCTCACATCTGCCTGTACTCACTACGTCTTTTGCCTGTCCCCTCTGCACCTCGCTGAACCTCGGCTAACTGCGGAACTGGGCTGCTGTTGGGGGGTAGCGACCTGGGGGTCACTCGCCGCTACAAGTCCAACCTGCCTTGCGGTGGGCTCTGGTGAATGCCGGTGGCCTCTTAGACTCCGCTCCCCTGACACAGCCCTCGCCATCAGTTCCACAGTCAAAGCGGATCCCCTAGTCCGCTCCACCCGGTCCGTGACACTGTGTTAGCCACCATGTTAAGGTGACATTCTCTTACCGCATTCATGTTCCAGTAAAGCCGGTACCTGTTGTGCTGCATATGTCAATCTGGATTTGACTCTGCTGCACCCACCACTCATACTCTGCAACACTTTCAAGATCTTCCATTTTGACTTTGTAGGTGGCAGCTTCCCCCCCCGCAGTGAACGAGCCTCTTGCAACACCAGGCCAATTGTGTCCTCAAGGTCTCCTATTCTGTGTTTGGTTTCAGTGGTTCTGTTTGGGGATTGCATGTCCTGGTATATGAGAAAGATGTCGCCTTGAACTGATTTGGTCAGGGTAGATTTGCAATTACAATAATGCTGTCATGATCTGCATTAGTGCAGGTTCATCAAAATCTTGGGATTTATTTGCATGGTAGACCTAAAAATTGTTGCCGATGATGCAGGAGCTATTCCTTTTTGGAAGAGGGACTGCAGAGCTGTAATCTGGTCTCCGATTCCACGGGACCTGCACTGCCGGGTGCAGCAAGTATTCTGCCACGTGAGTGTCACGCTCGGGGTAACTCCAGCCCTTTTAATAAGCTCACAACCCCCAATCTCCACAGCCAGCTTCACCTGTAGGAGCCCCCGCTTGCCGGGACGCAAGGTACGCCTACCCGGGATCGGTTGCCCCCAGGACTTAATGGCTCAAAGGATGTGAGCTTATATGTGAGAGGTCTGGAGAACCGATAGCGAGAGCGTGGGTGACGGAAGTCCAGAGACAGGCCAGAGGTCGACAGCGGGAAGACAGAGATCGTGGCGGTACAAAGGGTTAGGCAACTCGTGGTCAAGGTTCAAGCGAAGGTCGGCAACAGGAGTTCAGATCGAGAATGGTCGGTTCAGGCGGTGGTCGGCAACAGGGTTTCAGACAAATACACAGAGGTCAATACTAGATACAAGGCGCTATCACAGGCGCCGAGCAACTGACCGACAGAAACCTTTATAGGGACAGACAGATGCAGGATAGGAGTGTGATTGGTGCACATGGGATGCGGCGTGTGATTGGATCAGGGCGTCTAGCCTAATATTCCCTAACTTAGGGCTCATTGGCCCATAACTGTGAGGGGGGAACTTCCCCCCTGGCTGAGCCCGTCTAAGGTTTCTTCCTCCGGCGGGCGCGCAGACAGCAGCGCCGCCGGAGGGCATAAGATGGACATGCACGCGCGCGAGCACGATGCAGGGAGGCAGGAGGAAGGACGGCCGTGCGCGCGCCCGCAGCAGCCGCCGCTCGGCGCAGTCGCCGAGCGGGAACTGCTGCTGCGGCCGGCCGCCCGGAGACGGCGCTGGAACGGGGCCCAGGTAAGCGCCGATTCCTGACAGTGAGGAGCTATATATGTGGTCAGCAGGATAGGTACAGGATGGCTGGTGCAATGGCACCTAAAACTCATGGAAAACACTGCCTGACAACCCTAAAAGTCCATTATAAATTCTGAAGTCACCTAGTACTGTATAAAAATATGTTTTAGTGGGCTAATTAGCCCTTTGTGTGATAGTTTAAAGCCCAAATAAAAAGTTACAATTTGAAGGGAGGCAACAGGATGGTGTTCCTGGAAAGTGAAGCTGAAGTGATAGCTTATCCCATTATCCCATTTCTATTTTACAAGCGGTAAAAAAAAATGGGTGCTGAGGCAGGACATGGTGGGGGGGAGGGGTATGCAAAGAAAAAATATATATAACTTATCTAGGGACCCACACCGGAGGGGGATCCTGGGTGCCACCATCTTGGACTAAAACACAGAGCCACATCCTCCGGCTCCGAATGCGCTCCCACCCATTCATTTGAATCGGCGGG
The DNA here is from genome assembly GCA_027917425.1 of Gastrophryne carolinensis. Classification (NCBI taxonomy): domain Eukaryota; kingdom Metazoa; phylum Chordata; class Amphibia; order Anura; family Microhylidae; genus Gastrophryne; species Gastrophryne carolinensis. The sequence goes on from CM051234.1 coordinate 603,967,281, forward strand.
TGTGAGCGTGGTCCCAGGGGATGCCACTTTGTATTCATGCAGCGACCGCATGGGCTCGGAAGAAGCGGCACTGACCCCTGTATAAGGTAAGGGTTTTTTTCTTTGTAAAACCCATCCTGCCTCAGCACCAGGGTAGGGTGGCAGGGTGGAGGGGTTATATTGTGACTGGAATTCCACTTTAAGAGTATAGAAGAAAGGTTAGTTAAGGCTAGTTAAGAGCTAGCATCTTATATTGTCTTGGAAGTCTTAAGAGCTGAAAACCAAAAGTATAAACAGGCTGTCAGGGAGACTACACAACATAGAGGAATGGAGCCCTGGAAGAACGCAAAACTGTGTAGTATTAAAAATACAAAATTTTGTGGGTGCATTGTCTCTATGTGCCACCCTTCAGTGGAGCCAGACCCACCTCCCAGCCATGCATAACCCATGATGGGTAGGTACTGGAAAAATTAGGGCAGGTTGTGGGAGCAGAGCCATTATTATTTACACCAATAGTTTTGGGGGCACTGGCAGGCACAAATGGAGATGGTCAAATGCCGGTCACACTATTGCACCTATTGGCTTGCAGGTGGCTATTTAGAGGCAAGAGGAGGCTGTGAAGCTATGATATTTTTTATATGTTTTGTTCCCATAGAAATTGTAAAAAAAAAAATATACATGCAATCACTGTATATATAGGACAATCCCTTTTGTTTGATGCAGGGTTGGTAACCCCCTTTGTTCTTTGAAGACTGGTTTTCTGGGTGTGGGTTTCAGGTGTGCATTTGCATGCAAATTAAGCTGGTTACCTCTGATAAAGATAGGGATGGGCCAGAGCATCACTGTGAGTTTTGCCTGGGCCAATCAGGGATGACCTGCGGATTTCAAAATGGAACAAAGGGTCCACCTAATAAAAAACAGTGGACTGGAGAGAGAGAGAGAATTCTTTTGGAGGGCAGCTGGAGAAAACATGTGCTGGTGCGCCTGCAGACGGACGATGATGGGACTTTGCCTTGGGTAGATGGACCTGCATTGTGAAGCCAAGTACAGCAGACATCTTGTTTGGACGTGGTCTGCTGATTTTCTGCGTGGAGCAATTAAAACAGATGAGTAATCCGTTTTAATATATATATATATGCTTTTGCCCTGTTAGGTTTTCTATGTCGTAACACAGATTGTAGTATTTTTGTTTTGTACATTTTGCAAGGTATATAAAATAACTTTAAAGTGCATCATCTTCCTTGGAGATTACTGGCAATTGAACTTATTAGACAAACAAGGCGTAACTTTGAGATATACATGTATTTGAGCTCTTAAGTTTCCTTATATATTTGAGGGCTGCAAATATATTTTTTGTAAATTTTAGATAAATTACGCCCAAGCAAGACAATTGGGGGCTCGTGCCGTTATTTGCACTAATTTCCAACTGAAACCGTGCACAAAATTAGAGTTATTTTTTTTTTGTTATACCTTTGTTGAGTAGAAAATGTTTCACAAGCTGTTTAAGAAGGCTGGGGTTAAGCATACTTCACAATGGGAAATTGAGGATTGTAATGTCCCAAGCTGGGTTAATCAGAGTCCATGGGTGTCCATTGCTAAAGAGTTTGGTAAATATGCTCCCCCTAGTGTTAGTTTGGGTGAGGGTAGCATTCATAGCCGTTTAGCTAAATTTAGTTTTAAACGTTTCCATCTCGATAAGCAAGCTAGAGTTGCAGTGGCAGAGATGGGGTGGCTACTATTAGAAGTTTTTCATGCTGAGATGGAGGAAAAACTCAAAGCTGATGAGGAAGTTGTATCTTTGAGAGATCAACTTGCAGTAGCTGTAGAATGCCTCCAACACACTGCAAATGAGTTTTCTGAGCTGGAAAATAAGTACAAAGCTTTGTCTGTAGCCAGTAATACTTCCCAGAGTAGTGAAAGGAAGTCAGGCTCTAAGGTTAGGTCAAGCAAAGTTGTTGCATCTAGCTCAGGTGATGAGGTCACAAATATAGTGAGCCAGCCTGCAGCAAGCCAGGTGGTTAAGCAGCCATTGCTTAAGCCTAAGACCCCCTCACGTGCACTGAGTGGGCCTCCACTTGAGAAGGTGCAGTCTGCACCTATTGAAAAGCCCGAGAATGACTTGGTGAAAAGGAAATGGAAAATTCCTCGCAAGATTCTCTGGGTGGATTTATTGAAATCAGGGGTTCCAAAGCAAGAGATAGATGGGATCCCTTATGAGGAGTTGTGGAACAAATGGAAGAGGGTAACTGGACATAGAATCATATGTTTTACCTGCAAGAAACGTGGGCATTTGTCCAGTAATTGTAATACTGCACATAGTGATGTGGGACGGAGGCGCACATGTGTTGCACACCCCACAACTTCCAAACGTGATATTGATACATATTCTGTCAGATTTAATTCTCGTTTTGGATTAAGTGCAGTTAGGCAGCAAAAGTTGCCTTATAATGAAATAAGAGCTAAGGCAATATCAGAAAATGTTCCTGATCTGAATGCTTTGTAAAGGACAGGTAATTCCGCTGTATTTTTCTTTGTTCCCGCAGCCGTTTCCATGAGGTGATGAGTCCCAGCCCGACCAGATGGGCAAGAAAATGGCGCCGAGCAACGGTTGAATGGATGATGGTGGAACTATGAAAAGTCGAATTACAGCGGCAGGGACACTTGAAAGACATTCTGACTTTGCCTGGGGCCCTGATACGAGTTAAGGACTTGGATTTGGTGACTTTTTCCAGAAGTTTTTTTTCCAAAAATGTTTTTTTTTTTATGCTGTTTTTTTCAGTCACCAGAAGCTGAAAGGGACATTGGTCAGACTGATTGTTGCCGATTTTTAAGATTTCATAGGGAACAACTGGGTGGATTGTGAAGCTATGATATTTTTTATATGTTTTGTTCCCATAGAAATTGTAAAAAAAAAAATATACATGCAATCACTGTATATATAGGACAATCCCTTTTGTTTGATGCAGGGTTGGAAACCCCCTTTGTTCTTTGAAGACTGGTTTTCTGGGTGTGAGTTTCAGGTGTGCATTTGCATGCAAATTAAGCTGGTTACCTCTGCACGCCTGCAGACGGACGATGATGGGACTTTGCCTTGGGTAGATGGACCTGCATTGTGAAGCCAAGTACAGCAGACATCTTGTTTGGACGTGGTCTGCTGATTTTCTGCGTGGAGCAATTAAAACAGATGAGTAATCCGTTTTAATATATATATATATGCTTTTGCCCTGTTAGGTTTTCTATGTCGTAACACAGATTGTAGTATTTTTGTTTTGTACATTTTGCAAGGTATATAAAATAACTTTAAAGTGCATCATCTTCCTTGGAGATTACTGGCAATTGAACTTATTAGACAAACAAGGCGTAACTTTGAGATATACATGTATTTGAGCTCTTAAGTTTCCTTATATATTTGAGGGCTGCAAATATATTTTTTGTAAATTTTAGATAAATTACGCCCAAGCAAGACAGAGGCCAACCTGTGTTCAAGGAAAGCCAGGGTTGGCTAGGTGTTTTGGCAGCACTTGTAGTGGTGGACTGGCCGCTGTAGATATGACGTTGGTTGGTTCGTAGCCCCATCATCTAATGTTGGCTGGTTGGCCGCCATATCATATCCGGTCAGTGGAACAAAGCTCATTGGCTTCAATATGTCCGCTATTGTCAGCTCTGGTCTGAACGCTGAGGGTGATTATGCCTTACAGGCATGTCCACTATATCCTAGATATTCCTCTGCTTTACCTTTGACATCAGGCATGAAGAAAAGAATTTTGCAGAAAAGCATATTTGAAAAGTGTAGGAGGGGGATTTTGGGAAATACTGTAATACTGTAATTGAAAACATATACCCTAGTTCATAATAAGGACATTAATATCTTGTAAACCACAATCCAATTCCAATATGTGGTGTGCTACAGACCACAAGAATGATCAAAAACTACAGTGAAACAAGAAAAAAAGAGGAGTTGACCTTACTACAGTATTTATAAAATGTATATAGTAAAACTTTCCCTGGCAAGTTTACAACTGACTGCAGTTTCCCTTGTTGTGGTGGTTTCTAGTGAATAGTGGCAGTATGTAAGTGGTCACAGCAGTGAAAAGTTAAAGAAGCCAGTCTTCATGGTACTGGTATCTGGTACTGTGCTCAGGTTGAGTGGGTGTCAGGGACTGCATGCACATATTGAATTCAATGCACATGCATGTACTTGATCCATTGCACATACTGTAAGTCCATTGGAACACATTGTGGAATGGAGCTTGTAAACTCACACAGCATACATTGCCCACACATAGAAACTATACAACCACAACCTTCTTTATGACCTCTGATCCTACACTGCCTGCCTCGGACCTCAGTCTGTTTCACTGCTCAAGAAACTATGATGCCTCCCTTAAACTCTCTGCTAGTCCTTGGCTGTGATTATTGTGTCGCCATGCTCAGATCATGATGCTCAGGTTCTGCCATAACCATGGATGACCCGAGATTCTCCCACAGCCCAGTCTATCCCTGAGCACCTCGGCATTTTGTCTCCATTTGAGCTCTACCAGAAACTAGAAATGACAAATACTAGGTCTCAGTGGTGGTGCCACCTGGTATTGGAGTCTGTTAACACTAGGATTCAGCCCTGGTGACTAAGTATCTGAAAGTGGGCATCACCAAACAGTAAGGATGCCCTATATAGAAGTGACAGGTGTTGCACCACAAGGGCCATTTATCGTTGGCTATCATTTTGTAGTGTGTAGTTATTGGCCAGTTGAGGGACCAAGGGGGTGGGGCATGGATTTGGTTGTTGACAGAAACTTTGTTGACAATAGGCATTACTGGAAAGGATAGAGAGAAAAAAGGAACCATTTTGGGTATGAATTCATCCATGCTAATCACATACATCTATACATGTTAATTGTCTTCACTGGGGTGGATGGGATCCATCAGCAAGACAATGCAACATGTCACAGTGTTTGAAATGTCCAACATGAGTTGGAAGAGAATAACCTAGACTTCCAGGTGCTGCTCTTGCCTCCCATCCCCAGACTTGAACTCAACTAAGCATCAGTTGGATCACATTAAAAATCATGTTCACTCTAAGGGTCCTCCTCTGTGCACCCTCCAGAAGCCAGGGGATGCATTGCAGTTAGATACCTGTAACAAGCTATCAGGACTTTATTGACCCAGCCAAGCTGCTGTTGCTGTTGCACATGGCGGTTACTCTGGATTTTAGCTGGTAGTCATATAATAATAATAATATGACTCATCTTCTATATTTCATAACAATGTTAAGCTGGGGAAGGAAGTTTTCTCCCTAAACATCTGATGGATATCAGGTGGAGTTCTGTCCTACCTGCCAGGGTCATGTTGTTATACCATGTAATGATGTGGGTGAAAGCTGCTCCATGGATAACCCACTACCCTCTGCCTTTCTCTCTTCACCCCACTAATCCTCTGCCAGTTATCTAGCCCTCTTTTTACCAAGTTTTTCTGCCTTTTCCCTCCCCAGAAGAAAGGAGTAGAAATTTGTGTACAACATTTGAGGAACAACTTTGGAATAGAAGAAGATTATAAGAGTGAATCCATTCAGCACTGTCAGGGGGCCCTTTTGAGCATTTGGAACCCCAAAAAACCCTTAGGGGCTTCTTGGGCATTCCCTGGTAACTTGTCTGTATCAGATACCACAATTTCATCTACCATTTGTATGCATTCTTAAAGTGGACCAACACCCTCCAAAACAACATGTCTCTGATCAGTTAAACATAAAAAGACACTTACCTTTTGATGACTTTTGCAGCCTTCTGTCCCTCGCAGCTCCTGTATTCTTCAAAAATCTCGGCCGGAAGTCCCGCCCTCCAGCTCTTGTCCTTTCATTAGCATGCTGTCCGTCTTGCTTGTCCCTTCATTTGCATGCTGTCCCTCTTCCTCGTCCGTGGATAAGCTTTCCGACTCACTCACGCGATTTTAGTTTCTCTTCTGCTCTTCTCTACATCATCGGGGGAGCACATGCGCAGTAGCACTGATTTAGGTCAGGTGAAGCGGCGCTCGCTACCGATGCAAGCCGCGCTTCACCTACCTACTGCGCATGCGCGAGATTTGCTTTAGGAAGAGGTCAAACGATCTCTTCCTTTTACAAGCAAATCCAAGATGGCGACGAGAGATTCAAAAGGAAGCGACGCAGCGCTGGAGCATTAGAGGTAAGTTATTTTTCCATTACTATTAATAACGGGTCCGGCAGCATTATTGGCATATTTTTAAAAGGCAAAAAAAATAAAAATAAAACTACAGGGTGTTGGTCCACTTTAAATACAATTCTAATCGTCTTTTAGAGATTACCAAGACTGTTGACAGTCTAACTAAAAAACATTGTTTTAAAATATTGTAGATTTAAATACACTTTGATTGAGTAAGTATGGAGATGTAGAAGTATCCTTGTGCGCTGCCGTATACTATATTACTATAGTGGAGATTAGTCATTGGTCCTGAATGACTGCTGACAATCATGTTAGTGGCTCAGATTGTGCATGAGTGTGCCCCAGGTGAGTCATTTTAAGTGGACTTCAAGCTGGTGGGAATCCCAAAGAGGATGCCCAAGAACTGCTCCATTTTAAGTCAACATATGATTCTTTTTAGTCTCTTCTCAGGCTGTTAAAGTCCTGAGAGGTGCAGTGCACATCAGGCTCGGCCTCGTTATGTGTCTTTGCTGTCCGTCATGTCGGGTTTTTTCCAAAAATAAGACCGGGTCTCAGAGTATTTTTTCTCCAAAAGATGAATTAAGGCTTAATTTCAGGGGATGTCTTATTTTTCCATAAACAATCTACATTTATTGATAGAGCAGCACGCACCAGCAAAATCAGGGGGAGGTGGTGCGTTACTAGCACCCAGGGGTTTCTAGCGTCCAGGGCAAGAAATGTTGCTGTCTGGGGTCCTGCCAATGACAGGGGACCATCCAGTACTGGGGCCAAAGGCAATTGCCATATTTTTCCCTTGCCCCACAGAGAGCCCGGTACTTGCCAACCCTTATTGTTTTGGGTCACGTGGGGTCTTTTGGGGTGTGCATGTTTTTTATGAACTATTACTAGGGTTTTTATTTAAAGCATCCTCCAAAAAATACAGAAAAATCATGCTAGGTCTTGCGGTAGGTTTTATTTTCAGGGACACAGGGTATGTTGATTTTCAGCAGGGAGCACTCTACATGACAGCTCACAAGCATCCCATGCAGATTTGAGTTTAATGTGGGTTTCTCAGAAATAGGCAGGGAATGCACTGTCTGCACCTGCACACCACATGACTCTAAGGGGGTTATTTAAGGTATAGCACCAGGTAGTGCCTCGTAGCGACAAGCAACGTCTGGTGAACGCCGAGCGCTGTACGCAAAACCACATTTATGAAAGCGAATCTGATGAGCGACTCTAACAGCACCATGTAGCGCCAGATGTATTATTACAGATGGCTCAGCGTATAGCGCTGGTGCTCTAGCTTCCAGAGCGCCAGGTATTACCTTTCGCTCATCGTCGCTCTCCCATACATTTCAATGCCCATTCATTTGCTTGTGTTTAAACAGCGCGTTTGACGTTTATTTTATTTTTTTTTGCTCAAATCATTGTGTGACCTCTCCTGGCTGCAAACAAACACTTTTAGAATTTTTGGGGACTTTTTATATTTTTATGCATAATTGCCATTACAGGTCTGGCACTAAAGTGTTAATGTCACAGACTTTAATCACACAGTGTCTGGCGCTCTATGCTATAGCGACCAGATCCAGAGCGCCTACGCTGTGTGTGTGTCCTTTTTTGTTAAATATGGTGTTGAGCAGCCAGACGCACTGAGCTGGCGCTACCTTTCGCTTGCTGCAGCACTGTACTGGTGTTAGAGCACCCAACATACATCACATTCATCATTGCCAGCCAGGTTACTACAGCGACTGAGATGCTCTGTTACAGCGCCCAATACCTGCTTACAGCGTCTAATAGTGGTCGCTCTAAGCGCCTCTATAAAGACGCTCATCTTCCGATACCTGGCGTGAGTAGTGAATCAGACTCCATGGGAATAAGCTTTAAACCTGCCAGGTAGGCGATATATTTTATTTATCCACCTGGAGTGCCCCTTTAACTTCACAACTTTGCCAGAGTAAAGAATAACTTGAACATTTGTTGTAAGGGATGTGACCAGCTGTTTAATAAATGGCAGTTCTGCAGCCTTTTTGCAGCTTGGCTTTGAAGGGTTTCGAGACATATTTGACTTCTCAATCAATGCAATGCGGCCAGTTTCATAACTAATAGCACATGTGCCGCTGATTCACATTGTGTTTGTAAACTGGCCTAATTGTTTGTACAGAGGCCTGAGCTCAGGGTGAGTCACGGCAGAATTTCGGCAATTTATACATTCTCCAACATCCTGTCTGATGGTAATGGAGCAGCTGGTTTCTGGTCAAACCACAGTCCAGTGTATAGAAAACATCCCCTTATATACAAAAGTCTCAATGGGGATCCATCCAGGACATCTGTTTACATCTGTAACATGTAGAAGAGAAGAATTAGTCAGTTTGTTAAAGAGATCAAATCAAAGTAAAGGCAAACAGTCATGGGGATAGAATGTAAGATATGCTGAATAAATGGTCATTTTAATTGATTGTCATGGGTAGTGGCAGAGTGGGGCCAAAAATCGTCCTGGTATTTTATTGGTCCCTGGCCAATGCATAACCATGTTTTCACAACTCTGAGATTGGCAGAAATGAATATGCCTACGCTAAAAGAGCAACTTAAAATAAAAAGGGGCTGATCACTTACCTTTTGGACATCCGGCTGCTTTGGTGCCCATCCTCAGCTTAGCCCTCTGTAAATGACAGTACGGCTTTACTCGGCCCCTTCAAAGTCCTGCGCTGCTCAGCAAAATCTCATGAGATTTAAGGCGGCTTCATCGCATCCCAGCCATTGGCACTGCACAGGCGAGAGGTCGTGGCAGTGGGATGCAAGATGGCGCTGCCCGTCGGAAGGTCGCAGGAATCCGAGGGACCCAGAAGATGGATTGTCCGGGGAGGTGAATAGAATCTACACAAAGGTAAAACCGGAGGGGGGGGGACAGCAGATCGGTGAGGTTTGTGGGAGGTTTTAACCCCCCCCGATGTTCCTCTTTCATTTAACTCTTTAAAGTGGACCAACACCCAGGATTTTGACTATCCTGGGTCTTGGTCCACTTCGGTGGGGCACCCCGATCGTGGGTGCCCCGCTGTGTGAAACCCCCCCGATCACCCGAAAAACTCACCTCTCCCCGCTCCCAGCGCCGACGGACAAGCAATTTGACAGTCCCGGACAAGCGGCTCCTCCGCCGCCGCCTCCCGCGCGTCTCTCTTGACGCGCGCTCGCCCGCGCCGGCCATTCACCGACGGCCGGCGCGGGCGCGCGCACGCCTAGAGGGGCGCGAGGGAGGCGGCGGCGGACGCCCGCCGCCGAAGATAAGGTAAGGGGGTTTGGGGGGGTTTCACCCCGCGGGACATCCCGATCTCGGATGTCCCGCGGGGAGGGAGGTGATCGCCCGGGAATCTTATAGATTCCCGGGCCGATCACCCGTGGGTGTTGGTCCACTTTAACTCAATGGTAGTAATGGTTTAATATTGTTGGGTCAATAAGGTAGGGATTGGTATGGCTCCCCACAGCCATGATGCATGATGGCAAGTCACCCACTTTCTGGCAGGTCACTTGCCAGCCCCTCTTGCCCTGTGAACTGATATAGGGGTGTCTTGGATCCTTTTAGCAGTTCACAAAGAAGTTAAATGTGAAAAAAGAAACACACACATATAAAAAGTATTTATTTCTTTATTTTTAGACTTACCTGATCCTGATGTCCCACACTGATGATCACCCCAGCACTAACAGGGGCAGGGAGCTCACACCCAACCTCCACCGATTACTACCGGCGTCTGACAGCTCTCCCACTGCGGAAGCTGACTTTTATACCGGCAGAGTGATTACGTCACCTCGCTCCCGGTATAAAAGGCCCCTCCTTCTGGCATCCAGAGAGCTGTCAGAAGCCGGGGAAAAACACCTGCTACATAGAATCTACATAGCTAGCACATAACAGTTGAAGAGGCAACTACGTAGATTCTATGTAGCTGGCACTGAAAGGAGTAAAGAAAGCTTTTTTTTTTATACATTGCTTAGTACGTGTCTAAGGTCAAAATAAAGACAGGATGCCAGACATGGTCAACAGCTTGCTTATATTGCTTGTGTGCATTAAATATTGCATTTACTTCTCACTAGGCTATTTCAACACAGCATCCATCAGATAATTCTATTTTGAGGTTAATTGATCTAGTATATGCTTCACCCCCAATAATAAGGCTGTCTACAAGATTAGGAAGCTCTGCTTCTGTATTCTTATCCTAGCCACTGGCTTGTTCCTTCCCATGGCAATTTGTGTTTAATCAAGTTGTCCTGCACTAAATCCATGTCTGGGCTTTTATGGAAATTGCCGACACCAATAGAATCAAACTATTAAAATTGATGCAGTCCGAAGCTGCATAGAAATACAGCAGGCACTGAGCTCACGTCTAATGGCGTTCAATCATTATCTTTGTTCAGCCGCATCTTATAAAAGTGAACATTTATTAAAAGCATTTGGGCCATGATTATACATGTCTATACCTGAGTTATTGACTGATAATATTAAAGGGTCATGTCACGCCGCGTGCGCTGATTTAGAACAATAACATAAAACACTTTAGTTCACTAAAGTAATCGAGGGGATGTATGAGTCAGGAATCAGATTATGGCTTGACGTAGGACCTGGCAGACAGTCATTAACTACCAATTCAAAAGTCTGAAGATTTTCGAGACATTATTGTTGTGTACGAATGTACTTTGCTTAATGATTTTATTTTTGGTTAGTGACTTTTTATGCGGTTACAAAAACAGACTTTTAGTCCTCTAGGTTAACTGGCCAGAAAGAAGCACAAGGAACCATATTAGCATATCACTGTATGGCATTGCAGAAATGTCCTGCTAAGAAAAATCTTAGCAGTGTAGGAAAAGGCCCCTTAGAGAAATCCAAAAAATATAACACTGGGGCAGAGGTTTCCCTGACACAAATTAGAAGCTTTGTGTCTCAAGCATTGGAGAGTTTTGCCTTACAAAAATAAGCCAAACCTTGACATAGAGAGTAATGGATTCTTAGATTCTTCCATATAATAACAGTTTTAGGTCTCTAACCAGTCCCACACCTGTTTCCTTCCAAACAGGTGCTGGGCCGCAGAGTGACAGACTTAGGTGGTGCATCCAGATCCTCAATCCTCATCTGAAATGCACTCCTTTGATTGTCTGTCATTGGTCGTGTGGTGGCCTTTCCCCGCCGTCAGTCAAGGTCGGCCCAAGTGACCAATCGGAGAAGCGCATTTTGGCTGAGGATCGAGGTACAGGTAGGGATTTCGGGGTGTTGCAGGGGGTATTGCACAAGGGGACTCCAGCAATCTGGATGACCCCCAAGTCTGTCACTATGTGGCCCCACACCTGTTTGCTAGGAAGCGGGTAAGCTCACATCAGGTATAATGATAGGGGCGAGCCAGCTGCTCCCCTCTCTTTATGCCAGGCTTTGTGGACAAAAGGAGTGCATTAATATATATCCATAGAATGCTAGTTGGATGAAAGCCTGCTTATGTGTTGTGGGATTGCTTGCAATGCGGGTATTCTGGACCAACCCAGGGGGGTTCACACAGTGGGACATCCCACATTGGGTTGGGGAAAGGGAATCAGCATTTTTGAATCACAAGGGCAGAACAGAGGTGAGCATGGCACCCCTTCCCCCTCCCTTTCAGCAGCTCCAATTAACACCCTCCCCCCAAAAAAAACAGTAAACTGAGCAGGAGCATGGGCAATTGAACTTTGAGGATGGGGGTGGGTCAATCAAGATGGCGGGCAGAGTGGTTAGGGTATTATGCAGGCAGGCGCAGCAGCACAGCACCACCTTGCACACCCCAAAGGCCGGCCCTGGACCCAGCTTCTACCTCTCTCAGCACCCTGTGCTGTCTGCATCTAACCTTGGCTTGTTTTCTAGATATTCTCCTTTGCTAGTGAAAATTGACCTTGGCCAGTTTACAGACTATGCTACTCACCCGTTCTGCTCCACAGGTGCTGTGCAACTCCAGCCCAGAATTCTGGCATCTCATTTCCTGCTCGCACAACATTGACCTTCCCTGCAGCCCAGTCCATCCTCACTGAAACATAGAAATAAAGAAGGGTGATGGCAGAAGGAGACCATACGGTCCATCTAGTCTGCCCTTATGTGTATACTCTATGTTCTCTTTATCTTAGGATAGATGTGTGCTTATCCCAGGCATGTTTACATTCACTTATTGTATCAACTACCTCTGCTGGAAGTTTGTTCCAAGCATCTACTACTCTTTCTGTAACATAATATATTCTAACATTCCTCTTGATCTTCCCCCCGAATAGCTTCAGGTTGGGCCCCCTTGTTCTTTCATTAAGTTTCTTCTTAAAATCACTTCCCTCCTGAACCATATTCAATCCCTTCACATATTTAAAGGTCTCCATCATGTCCCCTCTCTCCCTTCTTTCCTCCAGACTGTACAAATTTAGTTCTTTAAGTCTCTCCTAATAAGTTTTAAGTTAAGCTTTTTCACCCTTTTTCTTGCCCGTCTTTGGAGCCGTTCTATTTGAATGATGTCTTTTTGCAGGTAATGTCTCCAGAACTGCACACAGTATTCCAGCTGTGGCCTCACCAGGGCTCTATACAGCGCCATCACTACCTGGTGATGCCTCGAGCTATGCAGCCGATCATCCTGCTTGCTTTTCCCACTGCCTGGCTACACTGTCCAATCATCTTGCAGCTTTCAGTAATCAGTATCCCTAAATCTCTTTCTTCCTGGCTAACACAGTACTGCCCATAGTGGGTTGGGGGGGTTCTAGGGAAAACGTGGGTTGGTCTTAGACTCTGGATGCCCAGGTTAAGTGTTTCGCTAGTTATACCTTTCTATCTGGCTCAAGGCTTTGCAGTTATCTTGCCCAGTGCTGCCAGGACCTCCGCCTGCTCACGAGGGGCACTTGCAGTACTCACCCTGCTTGTCAGCCTGAAAGACTGCCACATTCAAGTTAATCAACATATGTTTTCTATTGTCCCTGAGTTCTGATTGGTTGTCTAGCCAGAAAACTCCAATAGATTTCCACTTATTTTTTGCAAACAGTTTGGTACAGATTGAACTGTATAGAATGCACGTAATTGGGGGTCATTTTTACCCAAAATTTAACAAAAACACCAGCCAGCATAGTTGAGTATAAATACCCACAATGGGATTACAGACTTGAAATGATGTGAAAGGAGCAATGACCTCATGGACCCAATACTTAATACCTTAATCAAAGAGAAAATAAGGGTTTGACTGGGAGTTGGGAGCAATTATACATTGCTACACATTGCTACTGTAACTAAACAACAACATAGACCACTCTATATATTACAGAGTACATAGACGCATTCATATTCATCACAGATATGAATTGTTTGGACTGTTGACTGGGTCTGAAACGTCTAGCCTAATTTGCCATCAGTCATTAGGTATTTTAACGTATTTTTGACGAAGTTCTAATACTTTCTGATTGATTGTAATGCTGGTTAATCAGGAATAACACTTAGCATGATTAGTAAGTTTGTGTTTCGGTTTTGTGTTGACGTAAAAACTCAAACCTTCCTTGTGATTGCCAGGATAGCATTTTCAAAGTGGTCTTCAGTTCTTATTAACTGCTGCGGTCGATGGGCCATTTCCTGGGGCGATTCTTAATTGCCAGTAGCAGCATAGCTAGGTACAATAAACACATAAGATGAAGGACCCGAAAGGTATGCAGCCATTGAATCATGTGGAGTCACTGCCACTGAATGATTCAGCATAGCATGACAGTAATCTTGTTGTGTGTTAATTTCATGTTTAAAAAAGGAACTACTCAAAATGGAACAAATCATGGGATTTTCACTATCCCGTGCTCTATGCCCCGGGGGGGATTTCGATTTGGGATACCTCACTATGTGTAACCCCCCAATCACCCATATAAACGTACCTTTCACCAGTCACACGCCGCATGTGTTGGCTATTGTCAGATAAGGCATTATGTCGTTGATATTAATCGAAAGCGCGTGTATCCACAATACCCTTTAGACTGGGGTGTGCTCCCATTCCCAGCCTGCTGGTGCTGGGGAAGGGGCTGGCACTGGTTACTCCAGAGGGATGTCAGCGGCCAGCCTTGGAGTGTTGTAGACTCCAGGGCCTGCTGTCCAAGGTTTTGTTTTGCTTTTAGCAGGTTTATAGCCTTCTATCACCCTCACATTATATATTATAGACAGGGTAAAACCTGGGGTATGAGTGGAGATGCTGGGGTATGAGTGTGAGGATCTTTACTTTGTGAGCTAGTGTGATACTATCAAGAAAACACACTCACACTTATGTGCTCAAAAATGGCTTTTTGTGAGAATTATCCATTAATGAAAAGACCACAGAAATGAAAGACTGTCAGAATTACAACTCAGAGTTATCCTTTAGGATGCTTAAGATACATTTAGGGAGCAACAGGAAACTGCTGGGATTAGTTGGAAGTTTTTTGGAGGGAAAACTACAAGCAACATTGTATAGAGCAAAGGTTCTATAAGGAAAAGCCAGAGGTATAGACCGGGAGATCATCTATAACCATGCTAAGGGGAAGAATGTGTGACACAGCTGATGGGACTACTACAGAGACCACAGAACAACAGTCAGTGGGAACTTGGCTCTGGGACCCCCAACTCAGGTTCGCCTACATTGAACGGTGGCCCTGGCTGTCATCAGGGGCAGACTGGGGTAAAAAACAGGCCCTGGAATTTATTGATCACACCGGCCCTTCTGCAGTGTGTCTGGCTACATATAACCCCCATCCCCCCCATAATAGGCAGTGTGCAGAATCCTTCCAGACACTCCATAACAAGCAGTGCAGCAGAGCTCCGTCCCCCCAAATCACCCCAAAACAAGAAGTGTATCCTCCCAATAACCCCATAACAAGCAGTGCAGCAGAGCATCCCCCAAATCACCCCATACCAGAGCACCCCCCAAATCACCCCATAGCAAGCAGTGCAGCAGAGCATCCCCCAATATCACCCCATATCAAGCAGTGCAGCAGAGCATCCCCCAATATCACCCCATAACAAGCAGGGCAGCAGAGCATCCCCCAATATCACCCCATATCAAGCAGTGCAGCAGAGCATCCCCCAATATCACCCCATAACAAGCAGGGCAGCAGAGCATCCCCCAATATCACCCCATAACAAGCAGGGCAGCACAGCATCCCCCAATATCAGCCCATAACAAGCAGGGCAGCAGAGCATCCCCCCAAATCACCCCATAACAAGCAGTGCAGCAGATCTCCATCCCCCCAAATCCCCCCATAACAAGCAGCGTGGCAAAGCACGCTCCCTCGTCACTCACATCGCCGCTCACCTGTAGAAGCTTAAGTTGCCTGTCTGCCGCTCTGTGCACCGGCTTATGATGGCCGAGTGGCAACACAGCATAGCAATGAGATTTCCAGCAGAGCCTTGACTCTCATGCTCATTATGTGCATGGGCCAGCTGTCAAAGCTAAGCCACTGTCTCCCCTCACTGCGTGCCTACTGCCCCTCTTCCTCTCTGGCCACCTGTCATCCACCGCCCTCCCTGCAATGGACGCCTGCCACACTGGCCTCCTGCACAGCCTGTATTTTAATGCCGGCTTTCCGGCAATGCTTCTCGCGGCAGACTGGCCGAATAGGAGCCACTTCAGGCCGCTTGATGTCCGGCAGTGGATCTCATTCACCTGGCCCACCGCAAGATTTGGGTTTGGTTGATTTGGGCTCTGTTCACACCTTTATCTGCGTTGCTGCGATGGAATAGATCACATATCTGCGCTGCATTGCGCGGCCCCTTTTTCAGTGCAGCATTGGAACAGCACAGGGGGTCTGTGGTGGCGCGGACGCAGCACATGTATAACACAGTGTTGTCATAGAGTTTACCATTTACTTATTATGCAAAAAATATTTTTCTTTTAAGCGGCACGACGCAAGCTCAATGCAACCGCATTTCTAACGCATCAAAAGTACAGAGTTTGTTTTGATACAATGTCCTTATTACATAATTACAAAACGCTTGATCTTAATGCAAGGATGAGGTGTGAATGGAGCCTTATAGTTTATGGTTAAGTACTATAGGAATTATAGTGTAATATATATATATTGAAACAAATACTTCATTAAATAAATAGACTTTATCTGTCTTAAGGGTTAAGATGTTTTTGAGATAATCCAGCAGCGTGGACATGCATCTGGGGAAGGCTTGATTCATAGGTTAACCCCCATTTTTTTTTTGGGGGGGGGGTCTTGTGAATCAACTGTTTCCTGGAAATCTTAGGTGCTCATAATACCTGTATTGGGTAATTTTTTGGTTCTGATAACAATGTTTGTTGTTTCATTTCTGTGTCAAAGGGTTTTCTTGTTTTTTGTGTGATATTTATATTATATTATATATTATGTGATTTATATATTATATTTTTATATTTTTATTCTCTTTACTTACTAGGAGAATCTGAGCCTTGTTTACCACTTAACTTCTTTTGCGAAATGGGAAGAGTTTTTTATTTTCTTGTCTTTTTAGAGAGACCAATTTTGGGGGGTGATTAATGGCTAGTTTTTAGGTCTGCTGCCAAAACACTAGGCCGCAGGGTATCCCAAACCTGCACGTAGCACCCTATCTGTTATACTAAATAAGCGTTGTTCATCCTCAGCTTAATCAAGCTATTGCATTTTGAATTGGTTTTTGGTCTGCTGCCAAAACACTAGGCCGCAGGGTATCCCAAACCTGCATGTAGCACCCTATCTGTTATACTAAATATATTAGTTTGGGGTGACCTCTACACTCCCTGCCAAAAAGCCCAACAGAGACTCACTATTGCACTCAAACAATCAATTTATAAATCCATTTTATTGTAGCATATTGTTTAAAACCAATTTAAAAACAATTTTACTGAACCATATGCATGGTAAGCCACCAGGGGGCGCACTCCCTCATTAACAATACAATCTCATATACATATAAGTAATTTCAAAGTGATTCTGTGCTAATCTATCAATAAATTCATATATATACAACTATTCTAAAACTTAATATACAATTCACAATTAATATCCTCACCCTAATAAAGTGCCAGTGCTTCCATCACAAATAATCCCTTGTGCAAAATATTTAAACCCATTCACAGAGAGCAAGGGCACACAGACAACACACAACATCACATACTGACCGTGAGCAAGAGCCCATAGGGGGCTCGAAACGCGTTGGTCTGCGCCTGAGGGGGGCCTGCCTGTCACCATACTAACAGTAAGCACTTGTTTGTTGTGTGTTGTCTGTGTGCCCTTGCTCTCTGTGAATGGGTTTAAATATTTTGCACAAGGGATTATTTGTGATGGAAGCACTGGCACTTTATTAGGGTGAGGATATTAATTGTGAATTGTATATTAAGTTTTAGAATAGTTGTATATATATGAATTTATTGATAGATTAGCACAGAATCACTTTGAAATTACTTATATGTATATGAGATTGTATTGTTAATGAGGGAGTGCGCCCCCTGGTGGCTTACCATGCATATGGTTCAGTAAAATTGTTTTTAAATTGGTTTTAAACAATATGCTACAATAAAATGGATTTATAAATTGATTGTTTGAGTGCAATAGTGAGTCTCTGTTGGGCTTTTTGGCAGGGGGTGTAGAGGTCACCCCAAACTAATACATTTGGTTTTTGGGTATTAACCCACAGAGCAGTGCACCTATAGAAATATTTACTGGTGCTGCCCACATTTCTTATCCGTAGCCCAAACGGATGTTTATTACTGTTATACTAAATAAGCGTTGTTCATCCTCAGCTTAATCAAGCTATTGCATTTTGAATTGTTTTTTGTCTGGCTGTCAAAACACTAGGCAGCAGGGTATCCAAAACCTGCACGTAGCACCCTATCTGTTATACTAAATAAGCGTTGTTCATCCTCAGCTTAATCAAGCTATTGCATTTTGAATAGTTTTTTGTCCTGCTGTCAAAAAAACACCAGGCCGCAGGGTATCCCAAACCTACACGTAGCACCCTATTTGTTATACTAAATAAGCATTGTTCATCCTCAGCTTAATCAAGCTATTGCATTTTGAATTGTTTTTTGGTCTGCTGCCAAAACACTAGGCCGCAGGGTATCCCAAACCTGCATGTAGCACCCTATCTGTTATACTAAATAAGCATTGTTCATCCTCAGCTTAATCAAGCTATTGCATTTTGAATTGGTTTTTGGTCTGCTGCCAAAACACTAGGCCGCAGGGTATCCCAAACCTGCACGTAGCACCTTATCTGTTATACTAAATAAGCATTGTTCATCCTCAGCTTAATCAAGCTATTGCATTTTGAATTGGTTTTTGGTCTGCTGCCAAAACACTAGGCCGCATGGTATCCCAAACCTGCACGTAGCACCCTATCTGTTATACTAAATAAGCATTGTTCATCCTCAGCTTAATCAAGCTATGGCATTTTGAATTGCTTTTTGTCTGGTTTAAATACACCAGCCCACATGGGCATCCCAAACCAGCACATGTCACCCTATCTGTTATACTAAATAAGCGTTGTTCAGCCTCATTTTAATCAAGCTATTTCATTTTGAATTGGTTTTTGTCTGGTTTAAATACACCAACCCACATGGGCATCCCAAACCAGCACATGTCACCCTATCTGTTATACTAAATAAGCGTTGTTCATCCTCAGCTTAATCAAGCTATTGCATTTTGAATTGTTTTTTGTCCTGCTGTCAAAACACCAGGCCGCAGGGTATCCCAAACAAGCACGTTGAACCCTATCTGTTATACTAAATAAGCGTCTACAGCCTCATTTTAATTAAGCTATTGCATTTTGAATTGTTTTTTGTCCTGCTGTCAAAACACCAGGCCGCAGGGTATCCCAAACAAGCACGTTACACCCTATCTGTTATACTAAATAAGCGTTTTCAGCCTCATTTAAATTAAGCTATTGCATTGTTTTTTGTCCTGCTGTCAAAACACCATGCCGCAGGGTATCCCAAACCTGCACGTGGCACCCTATCTGTTATACTAAATCAGCTTCTACAGGCTTTTTTTTATTTTAATTTTTCGTTATATAGAGGAGCAATAGCTTATATAGTGAGGTAAATTTGCCATTTTGCAGCATTATATAGAGCAGGCCCCGTGTAAATCAGAGGGGCAATAGCTTATATTGTGAGGTAAATTTGCCATTTTGCAGCATTATATAGAGCAGGCCCTGTGTAAATCTGAGGGGCAATAGCTTATATTGTGAGGTAAATTTGCCATTTTGCAGCATAATATAGAGCAGGCCCTGTGTAAATCTGAGGGGCAATAGCTTATATAGTGAAGTAAATTTGCCATTTTGCAGCATTATATAGAGAAGGCCAGTTGCCATCTAAATCAACTACTGGCCGGGCAGTACAGCTTTTCCAGGGCAAACAAGTCAAGTTTGGCTTCCCAGAAGTCCAGCGGATCCTCAAGGTGTGTTGGCATGGTCATGTCAAGGTATGACACGACCTGCAGGTTCAGGTCCTGCTCCAGGTCTTCCTGCTGCTCATGAGTAGACTCACTATGCGGGTATAGAAAGATACTCATTAGCGACTGAAGACTGAGGCTGCTGCTGATGGAGCTGCTGCTGCTCCTTCCACCCCCCCCCCAGCAGCCATGGCAGTGGAAGGTGATCGCAGAGGTCCCCCCGAGTCAGACTTGCAGGAGTGTGCACCATGGCGCAGATAGGCATTGGCAAACTGACTACGTAGAATGTCTTTGTAGTAGGTCAGTTTGTCCTCCCATTTTGTGCCAGTTCAGTTCCGACACGGCTTGATCGACCATTCGTGTCTGCTGCCTGTACTGAAGGAGCTCGGCTTCGGGATACTCTAGTAGTTCATCGGCCTTCACCGTAAGCAGCCATACTTTGCGCCTATTAAGACCTGGGGGCAACCGTGTACGGGGAGGCATACCTAGCGTCCCGGCAAACGGGGGCTTGAATATAGGCAGAAGCTGCGGTGGAGATTGGGGGTTGCCTGCTTACAGAAGGCTGGTTTCCCACTGGGCATCACAGTATGGACCATGGCGCAGATAGACATCAGCCAACTGACTACGTAGGATATCTCTGTAGTAGTTCCATTTGTCCTCCATCTCAGTGGGTGTAAAAAATGCCAAAGTCTTAAAGGGGCCACAGCACTCAAACCAGTTAGCTTGCTGACCAACCTACAATCTGTCTCTAAACTAGGTTAAAAACAGGGGGCTCGGTCACACACATCTGCAGAAGTATGCTTAAGCTGTACCACCGGCGCCAAGGTGCCCCTGTGAGGTGCAGTCCTAACTCTAGTACTAATTCTAGTCTCTAAGAGCCCCATTTGGGACATACAATGCAATAGATAAATTGGGAGCAGGCTTACCTGAGGTTGCCCTAAACCTCAAGTGCAAGCCACGGGGTGGAAGGGTCAAAGACCTTGCAATACAGCCTAGACCCCACACACCATGTGCTTGCACAAATTCAAAAGAAACAAAGGGGGGTTTAGGGTGGTGCAGCTTAAGCATACTTCTGCAGATGTGTGTGACCGAGCCCCCTGTTTTTAACCTAGTTTAGAGACAGATTGTAGGTTGGTCAGCAAGCTAACTGGTTTGAGTGTTGTGGCCCCTTTAAGACTTTTGTATTCTAATTGCCCTGCTAATGTGTACCTCCCTGGTTAGTTATAAAATGGTCTGAGCGGCTGCCACCCCCCTTTTTTTCTTGTAAAAAATGCCCCCATTTTGAGCCAGAAGCGAGGGTCCAATAAGGTGGAGAGCCAGAAGTCATCCGCTAACAAATGGAGACAATTCTGTGGTCACTACGCAAGCACGTGAGCATGCATCGTGCCATTTGTGCAAGTGACTCGGAGGGACTACCTGTCTCCATCTCCACTGCAAACTGCCACAGTGTGTCTGGGTCCTCTGTCTCGCCTTCCTCACAACCCTCTAGCTCCTCTGGCTGCTCCTGCTCTTCCTCTCCTGTCAGATGACTAGATAAAATGGTCATTTTGTCAAACCTAAACTGTGCTTCGCTATGCCCCACCCCCTCCTCCTCCTCCACTTCAGCCCCCGCAGGCTTCATGTGGCTGTGAAATGTATGCGCCATGTCTCTAGTGCCCTGACCAGCCATGGTTTCCAACATGTGTTGTAGTACATGAAGCAGTGGAATCTCATCGTTCATCTCATAGTCCTGGCGACTGACTAATAAAGTAGCTTCCTCAAAGGGCCTGAGCAAACGGCAGGTGTCACTTATGAGCTGCCACTGGTTTACATTGAAGTTACACATCCGTGTGGATCATCAAGGAATCCGTGATGGCTTTTCTCTGTTCCTATAGTCGATCCTGCATATGGAGGGTGGAATTCCAACGGGTGGAAACATCGCAAATCAGACTATGTTGGGGGATACCGTTCTGACGCTGAAGCTCAAGAAGGGTGTGCTTGGCGGTGTAGGAGTGCCTGAAGTGCATGCAAAGTTTCCTTCCCGTTGTTAGGATTAGAAAGTTCGATTCGGGCGATTCGCCGAATTTCCCCAAGAAATTCGGGTTCACTCGAATCGAACTTTCACGAATCTGAAAAAAAAAATGCCGGCATGGTGGGAGCGGGCAGGCCGGCTACGCCTGTCAGCGGGCGGCGGAAGCCGGCCCGCTGACAGCGCAGCCGGCCTGCCCACTCCCACCATGCCGGCATTTTTTTAAAAAGCAAACACTTACCTGCATGGTTGGAGCGTGGAGGCCGGCTCTGCTCTCAGCTGTCATCAGAGGACGCGTCATCAGAGGGCGCGTCATCAGAGGGCGCCTGAGAGCGGCACCGGCCTCCACGCTCCGACCATGCAGGTAAGTGTTTGCTTTTTAAAAAAATGCCGGCATGGTGGGAGCGGGTAGGCCGGCTGCGCTGTCAGCCGCCCACTGACAGTGTAGCCGGCCTGCCCGCTCCCACCATACCGGCATTTTTTATTTTTTTTTCAGGGAAAATTCGATCGGCACGAACCAAAAAAATTCGGGTTCGTGCCGAATCGAATTTTCCCTGAAATTCTGAGCGAATTCCGGTTCGTCCGAACCGGTTCGCTCATCCCTAGTTAGGATGTCTTTCAGATGGGGGGAAGACTTCAGAAAACG
Source organism: Gastrophryne carolinensis (assembly GCA_027917425.1). Classification (NCBI taxonomy): domain Eukaryota; kingdom Metazoa; phylum Chordata; class Amphibia; order Anura; family Microhylidae; genus Gastrophryne; species Gastrophryne carolinensis. The sequence goes on from CM051234.1 coordinate 603,989,458, forward strand.
CTTGACAACTAGATTGAACATGTGTGCCATGGCAGGACGCATGGCTCAGGCTTTCTTGTCGCAGCGCAGACAAGATGTTCTTCCCAGTGTCAGTCATCATGGGTCCCATTTGCAGTTTTCGTGGAGTAAGCCAGGATTTCATGTGTTCTCATTTTTAGCAGTTCCTCCCATGTGTGACTCTGTGGCTCAAGGCAAACCATGTGAAGAACAGCGTGAAACCGCCATGTCCTGCACACATGGTAGGCTGGAAGGGCACTGGGAAAAAAAAATTTAAAAACAGAGAAAAAATAAATATTTAGAAAAAACAAAGTAAAAAAAAAATAAAAAAATTTAAAAAAAATCACAAAAATATTAAAAGACAATTGAAAAAAAATAAAAAAAAATAAATTAAAAAAAAAAAAAATATATATATATATATATATATATATATATGTTTTAAAAAAATACAAAATATTACAAAAAATTTAAAAATATATATAAAAAAAAACAATACAAAATTAACCAAAAAAACAAAAAAAATTTAGACATTTTATATGTTACTGTTATTATGTTATATGCTATTGTTGCTATGTTATATGTTATTATATGTTATTATTATAAATATGTTCAAATAAGATAAATGTTAAGTATTAATATGTAATTGACAATTAGCCACTTTTTTCTGTGACACCATTGCTAAGTGCAAGTGCACTGTCACAGGCACAAAGGCCTAGGAGCATGGAGGCCACAGTGGAGGGACCTGTCCAAGTTGCTGTTGTGGTTGTGCAGGAACCACAATCACCCAGTGGGCCTAAAAGGATATGTATTGTCCATGACCATAGTTACAGCTCCAGACGTAGGCACTGCTGTGCACTTTGGTACACACTGACAGGATAAAGGACTGGCCCACCTTCTGTTCAACAAAATTGTACAGGGCTGGTACTGCCTTCTTCACAAAAAAAAGACAGCATGGGGCTCTCCACCTCGGCTCGGCACAAGCCATCAGTCTGAAAGGTCCACCAACTCTAAATGGAGGGACTGCAGCACCAGCAACTTATACAGGAGCACATTTAGCTTCTGCGCGTTGGATGAGTGGGCACATACTGTTGTCTCTTGGACATGGCTTGGCCAATGGATTGCTGGTGGAATGACTGACTCGGATTAAGAGGAGGAGGAGCATCTGGAGCGACAGAGGATGGGTATGACATACAGGAGGTGGTGGAGCCTTGGCTGGATGGAACAGAGAGCGGCGTGCCACTGGGTAATGCAGCAGGCTGGACCACCACTTTGGAGCCAACTCTCCCAGGCCGCTTTATGGTGATGCTGCAAATATTGACGCAGGGCTGTGGGTCCAACATTGGGACCCTGGCCACACTTCACCTTCTGCCTACACATCTTTCATATAGTCATGTTAACCTCCTGCGGATGCTTGATGAAAAACTGCCACATCGCCGAGTAGCTGATTTTTCCTACCAACAGTCCGCAATAACTCACTGCTGCTGCCGCCGCCACCGCCGCCAACTCCAGGGACCCTCTTCCACTACCTCCTGGGAAGATAGCCTGCAGTGCAAGTGGTCTACTCCGAGCACATTTGCCTCCATACTTTTCCCTTCTGCCACCATGCTGGCCGCTAAATCTGTCACTCTCCATCACTCCAAGCCTTTAAAAGTGCTCTCAAAACTCAGTGATGTCCTCCTCAGGTTCCTCATCAGTGTCTGCTTAAGGAGCCAAAACGCTTGCAACACCTCCTCCCACGACACTCTCCTCATCACTACTTGCCCGCCTAGTGGAAGAAGCGGCGAGTGTCTCCTCCACTTCTTGGCTGGGCAGTAGCTACTGATTTTTCTGATTATCAGATCGTCCTCACTGAATAGTGGAGCTGAACCCAAAGCATAGCATACAACAGTTGACTGGGGGTGTCAGATGTCACTTGTGATGCAGTGGATGATCATTTTAACCAATGGATGATGGCAGATGGGTTGCTGGTCAAGACACGACCGCTAGCTGATCCCGGGAGATCAGGCCTCTCACTGAGACTCCTGCTGCCACTCACCCCTATTCTGCAGAGACCTCTGCTTGATGAAATGAGGCCTTATATGTTACTATGTTACTAATATGTTACTTTGTTACTAATATGTTACAAATCTGTCACTCTCCATGTTTTTTTTTGAGAGACTGGCCTGCGTTAAAATGAATCGGACATGGATCAGCCAAGATTTCCACCCACCAATGCCTGATGTATTAGAGTAGATTGAAGATGGGGCCAGACCAACACTAAAGAAATATGGATCGTGCAAAACAGATTTAAGGCGCTGCTCTCCAGTTACAGACATTCCTCCGCATCAGACCACAAGTAATTATTGAGAAAATGCTTTACGTTACTCTTACTTTTTATTAATATTCTTCGGATAAGATATATGTGCCGAAAATCTGTATATGTTCTCTTCATGCTGCTGCCAACTCCAGGGTGTGTCTTTCTGGCAATTTTGGGCTCCTGCTGCTGCTTACTACTCTAGTGTGTCTTTAGGCCAATTTTTGGGCACCTGCTGCCAACTCCAGTGTGTCTTTCAAGCAATGTTTGGGCTCCTGCTCCTGCTGCTGCTGCTGCTGCTGCTTGCAACTCCAGGGTGTGATTCATCCAATTTTTGGGCTCCTGCAGCCAACTCCATTGTCTCTTTAAAGCAATGTTTGGGCTCCTGCTGCTTGCAACTCCAGGGTGTGATTCATCCAATTTTTGGGCTCCTGCAGCCAACTCCAGTGTCTCTTTAAAGTAATGTTTGTGCTCCTGCTGCTGCTTGCAACTCCAGGGTGTGCTTCATCCAATTTTTGGGCTCCTGCAGCCAACTCCATTGTCTCTTTAAAGCTATGTTTGGGCTCCTGCTGCTGCTGCTTGCAACTCCAGGGTGTGATTCATCCAATTTTTGGGCTCCTGCTGCCAACTCCAGTGTCTCTTTAAAGTAATGTTTGTGCTCCTGCTGCTGCTTGCAACTCCAGGGTGTGATTCATCCAATTTTTGGCTACTGCTGCCAACTCCAGTGTCTCTTTAAAGCAATGTTTGGGCTCCTGGTGCTGCTTGCAACTCCAGGGTGTGATTCAGCCAATTTTTGGGCTCCTGCTGCCAACTCCAGTGTCTCTTTCAAGCTATATTTGGGCTCCTGCTGCTTGCGACTCCAGGGTGTCATTCAGCCAATTTTTGGGCTCCTGCTGCCAACTCCAGTGTCTCTTTCAACCTATGTTTGGGCTGCTGCTGCTGCTGCTGCTGCTTGCAACTCCAGGGTGTGATTCATCCAATTTTTGGCCTCCTGCAGCCAACTCCAGTGTCTCTCTCAAGCTATGTTTGGGCTCCTGCTGCTGCTTGCAACTCCAGGGTGTGATTCATCCCATTTTTGGGCTCCTGCAGCCAACTCCAGTGTCTCTTTCAAGCAACGTTTGGGCTCCTGCTGCTGCTTGCAACTCCAGGGTGTGATTCATCCAGTTGTTGGGCTCCTGCAGCCAACTCCAGTGTCTCTTTCAAGCAATGTTTGGGCTCCTGCTGCTGCTGTTGTTTGCAACTCCAGGGTGTGGTTCATCCAATTTTTGGCCTCCTGCAGCAAACTTCAGTGTCTCTTTAAAGCAATGTTTGGGCTCCTGCAGCTGCTGCTGCTGCTGCTTGCAACTCCAGGGTGTGATTCAGCTAATTTTTGGGCTCCTGCTGCTGCCAGCTCCAGGGTGTGTTTTTCAGTCACTATAGGGGCCCCTCATAGTGATGCCACTTCAACTCTCTGCAATTGTGGCGCTCTGCGATTCTATTAGCGATGCCTCTGATCTGCATGTGATATTTATTTAAAGTATTATTTAACTAACCCAGCACGCATCCTATGCGTGTTACAGCAAGGCAGAATGGTTTACAACCCTATTGAGGCTCTAGGAGGCTCAGAAATAGCCGTTTTTAATAGCGATTAGTTGCAAATAAATTTGGGTCTAAACTATTTTTGTCAGAAAATTTGGCGAATCAGTCGAATCGAATTTTTCAAAAGTTCGCTCATCTCTAATGGGTGGCACTAACCTATGTTTAACTCAGAGTAAGTCTATTATGTTGCACGGCTCTGAAGGTCCTTTAAAGATTATATACACAAATTGGGGGGTGCCCCTATTGTCCCCCTTAATGGACCACCATAGTCTAACTATTGCACTCAAACCATAATTAGCAATGAATCAATTCAATTTTATTGTAGTAATTACACATACAGACAAAGTTAAAATCATTTAAAATACATGCAACATGACATAAGCACTTTCTACTAGAGGGAGGTGCTACCCATGAATCACTAAAATATCCTGATCGAATATGTGCTAATTTATAAAAGAAATATATATTTCATATATAAAGTGCTAGTGCAATAAAGTGCATCTATTAACAGTACATCATGTGCAAACTCCCAGAATTTAGAGAATAAGGTGCAAAGTATCACAATTCATACAGCAGAGCTTTATTTTGCATTGCCTTGAGAAAGAGACTGTAATAGTCTCGAAACGCATAGGCTCCTTTCCCTGAGAAGGGTGCCATCGCTGGGTCCTTAGATATGTAAGATTGATGCTCTGCTGTATGACTTGTGATACTTTGGTTCTCTTGGGGCTGACATAGTCATGCTACAAGAGACCTATTTTACAGATTTTTTTTTTACAAAAATATTTAAATCATAGGTTTAGAACCTTTTTCATGGCTAACAGTAGTCTAAAGAAGAGAGGGGAGACTATTTGTACAGCCAACAGAATTACATTTATACACATGGACACAACTGGAGAACCCGATGGTAGATACATATTGGTTAAGGGAAGAATTGGAGACTCGCTAGTCTCTTTTGTCTCTTATTTACAGAGGTCAGATCTGATTTTTTAAACAACCTTTTGAGGACGTTATAAGTAAGGCAGAAGGCCAATTAATTTGAGGAGGGGATTCCAACCTTGCTCTTTATGTAGTAAAAGACAAAAACATATGAAAGTTTGGCCACACAGTGTCCCATATCGAAAGCCAGTGTCAAATTTGCTAAGCTCATACACACTCAGGATCTTATAGATACTTGGTGAGAGATGAACCCTAACTCTAAAGACTATTCCCTTTTCTCTCAAGCTCACCATCCTTTTTCTTAAAGAGAAATGTTAACTTCTAACACATATATACAAATAGAGCAATTTTTAAATCCAGGGATAATTAAAGAAGGGGATAGAGTTAATGTAACTGTTTATGAGAAATTATGCCTAACTCGTCCTGGAGGCAAAAGTGGTATTTTTACCTTTTATAAATACTTCACAGTTGAAGAAGGCAAACTTGATTATTTGATAACATGCGAAGTGAATTTACAGCAAAGTTGAAGATTGGGTTAAATGGGTGGTTCAAAGTTCTAAAGGTTCTCTCAACTTTTTGCTGTTAGAATCCAGGTAGGTATTTATTCGTTGGTGTATGATCCCCAGTAGGTTGGTATATATCTCCTTTATGTTTCAGAAATTCTAGACAGGTGGATGATGTTTCATATATGGTGGAAATGCCCTAAAGTTGGTCTTATTTGCTAATTTGGGGATTTCCAGATTTCCTAATACATTTATTTTCTCTGCCCGTGTGGCAGTAAAAACGGCCATTGCTAAGTCAAGGAAATCTCATACTTTGATACTTCAAATGTTTATTTATATGTTTTGTTATTTAACGAGAAGCTGAGAAATAATTTACTTAATAAAGAGATGCAATTAAGGGACATTTGGAGTCCTTAGTCTGAATTCTAGGAATCCTGGGGGGCGGTGGGCAAATTGGGCTCTGAGTCCTTTAATTCCCCATATTCTTTTTGGAACTGTTTATTTTTTGTTTTTGTTTTCTTGGCTATATTTTCATTTTCTGTTACCTTTTCCGCAATTCATACAATGCATATTCTAATATTATATTCAGTATTCAGAACAGTTAATAAGTGGTGGGCTCTCCTTTGATGTGGCAAGCTTGCAGTCTCACTTGACTGTTGTTCATCAAAGCAGAGGTCCAGTCAAATGTAACTCCCCCGCTCTGTCCCCCTCCCCTGGCACAGAGGCACAGAGGCACAGAGGCAGGGCGGGGGGGGGGGGGATTACAAAAATAAAAACAGCACTACCTTTCCATGACTCCCACATCCCTCGCTCTGTGCACAGCCCCGCCCGTCCACACAGAGTGGGGGGTGTCGCCCTGTGTAGCCTCGGCAACCAGTGGCCGCCCTGGATTCTGAGTGAGGTAAGCAGGGTATTTTTTTTTTAACTCCCCCACCACCCTGTCTCTCAGGGGAAGGGGGCAGGGACATCCACTTTACATCTGGCTGAACATTAAAAGTTTGGCTCTCCATTTCAACACACATGACTGGGAAAGTGCTCCATACGCCATTCCTCCCTTAACCTCCACCACTAAATAAAAAGTCTAGACCATATTTTTGAATAGATTAAGTTTATTTAGCCACAGCCCAACATCCCACTTAACGGATACTTTACTGGATTAGTAATTGATAAGCACAAAGCACTTTAAGTGAAATTTGGGGGTTGAGAAATTGATTTAGGGGGGAATTAGTGTGGGATTTATGAAATAATTGTCTTGCACTTTAATAGAATTGCACATGGTTATTATGGCCCTTATTTATGAAGGAATAGCAACAGGTAGCGACTGGTGAGCGACCGGTAATGACGGGCCCTGCCGCGAGAACGCCGGCTCCCCACCACAATCACACATTTATCAAGCCAATCCTGCTTAGCGACTGAGATAGCGCCATATAGCGACTCATTCATCATTATTCCAGCTTCAGCCCACAGCGCCAGCGTCCGACCTTGAACAGCGCTACCTGGCGCGCTCCAATGCATTTCAATGGAACAATCTTTAAATATTAATAATTAATTGTTATTAATGTTTTTTTTTTTTTTTATGTGAAAAATTCTGTTACCACTTCTGCCATTTTTAGATATTTTTTTTAAGGGAATTAAAAATTAAAAAAAAAATTGTACAGAATTGATATTACAGGTCTGATGTTAATGTATTCTTATTACTAAATTATTAAAATGTTTATTTTTTTTTGGTTTCCAAAAATATGGTGGTTTGGGGGTTAAAAACTACTTTTAACACATCGCCGCCAGCGCTCTGGGGTTTAAACATGCATTTCACAGCGCGAGAATTTTTGGAGAGTGATTTGTTAATGAATATGGTGGGAGCCGGTCGCTCTGACCAGTCGCTATCATGCGCTCCCATACATTGCGGAACATGTCAAATAGCGACTCGTAACCCCGTATTGAACATTTAGCCACACCGACTGAGTAGCTGTCAACAACCGAACAACGGCCAAGCACAGCGACTACTAGCGGGCGCTGTGAAAATACCGCTACAGTCGTTCAACTGTCGCTACATGTCGCTATTAATAAATCAGCCTCTATGTTTACACATGCATTTTTGCACTTTTGTTGGGGGGAGGAGATGTAGAAATAGGGATTAATGTGGATGGAAAGAAAAAGAGGGGGACTAATTAATTTGGCATCAGAATTAAGGGGAGTATACTGTGCAGTGTCCCATACAATATATGGTGTCGTTTGTGTATTATATGTTTTTAATGGATTTTAATTGTGTTTGTTTGGCTGTGGGGGGGTTGGGGCTCTCCCCACATGGTTTGTTCAATACACAAGAGAAATAATGTTTGTTCTTAAAGGGATCCTATACCCAGAAAGGAAGTTTATGTTGTCACCTTCTATCCCCAGCCAAGTGCCCCAAAACAGCCTATGTTTCTTTTTCAACTAAATGATCTACCCAATATCCATATAAACACTAGCAGGAAGCAGTATGATGTTCAAACGGTGGTTGATCGGATCCCTGGACTGCAGCAACGCTTGTGGTGCTCTCAGTCATTGTTTCAGTTAGGGGTCAGCTTTATCAGTTATAAAAACTGCAATAAATCAGAAAGCACTACAAGCTAAACTGCCAAGTACACCTCATGTTTACCAGTTTAGCTTGTAACTACATGTATCATCGCTGGAAAACACCAGGGGGCACTCTCAGGCAGGCCAAATGGCCACCATTTGTACATCATACTACATCCTGTCTGTGTTTTTATCAATATTGGACAACAGCTTTAGTCACAGGTTGTTTTGGGACACTGGGATGAAGATAAGAGGTGAACACTTCCCTGTAAGTATCCCTGTAAAAGAGCACTAATGGTCCATTAATATAAATTAATAAATAATTAAACCGGACCAACTTCCTGGCACAGTTGGAAAACAAAGGTAGCTGCCATTTTGGAGCTTCCTCTCCCAGCATCTCAGCCATGCTCCTGTCCGGATTCAACTGACATAACTGACAATGCACAGTAACAGGAAGCCAGGCAGCACTTTCTGTTTGCAGGTGGCCTGCAGATCCATGAGCCGCCATGCTTACTGCAGCAGGAGTTTGAAAAAGGTAAATGAATTTTTATGTGCAGCAATCTAAATTGCCCCTGGGGAGGGATGCATAGGAGCACTGTTTGTTGTGTTGGTCTGGTTTAAGTCATTTTAGACTGTTGGGCCACTTTAAATTAATTTGCTAGATAGCAAGAGGTGGTTACTTTTACATCATGCATGAAAAAAAATCCACCCAAGCCTGTTTATTTATTTCACGGGAAGAAACAAGAATCCACGGTGAGATGTTTTGAACAAACCATTCTGCTTTTACAAAGGAGAGCTTCTCAACTTTATTGGCCTGTCCTCTAAGCTGGAATAACTGCTTATTACTATTGCAATTTCTGATCTGATGTATGATCTGATGACCTGCAGACAGGGAGACTGATTCATTACTAGCGACAGGTATCGGCAGATGAGAGCGACCGCTAGTGGACACTGTGATCGGCTATCGAGCACTGTAACAGAACACCTCAGTCGCTGCAGTAACCTGGCATTGATGAATGTCATGTATGTTGGGCGCTCTAATATCAGTACAGCGGTGCAGGGAGCGAAAGGTAGCGCCAGCTCAGTGCGACCGGCTCTTAGCGCTCCACACCATACTTCGCTCTAAATCTGGTCGCTATAGCATAGAGCGGCAGACGCTGTGTGATTAAAGTCTGTTTTTGAACACATATCCACCTGTAACGAAGCGAAAACAAATGGAATGACATTGTTGTAACACTGGGACATTAACACTTTAATGCCAGACCTGTAATGACAATTCTGCATAAAGATATTAAAAAATCAAATGTTTTCAAAAATGACTCTTTCTAGGCCAAGAGAGGTCGCACAATGATTTGAGAGAAAAAAAAAACCCTTTTAAACAGAAGAAAAGGAACGTCTATTGAAATGTATGGGGAGCGACAGGTGGCGGCAGGTAATACCTGGCGCTCTGGAAGCTAGAGCGCCAGCGCTATACGTGAGCTGCCTGTAATGATGAATCCGAAGCTACATGGCGCTTTTAGAGTCGCTCACCAGAATCGTCTTCATAAATGTGGTTTTGCGTACAGCGCCCAGTGTTCACCAGACGCTGCCTGCCGCTACGAGGCGCTACCTGGCGCTATCCTTTGATGAATAAACCCCTATCTCAGGACACAGGCATTAGAATGGAGCAGATCACACCTGCAATAGTGGACTTTACATTAGAAAGCCAGTCACCCCTGGATTTTATTTCTACCAATAAAAGAAAAGCACAAGCTTGGCAGGCATTTTTTTTCAGTTGGGGTGTATAAGTGACCCCTCCTCTCACTGTCCAGTTGTTCAAAGATGTCTTTTAATAAAGAGTGATTTAATTATATAGCTCCTTTCATTATTACTCTAGAAATTGTCAAGTGTCTCTACTTCCGTTGAATAAATTATACTGGGAACTGCTATTTTTTAGTAAGCCAAGCTGGAATAACTAGACAGCCTTATTTCATGTAATTTCTCAAAATGCAGTACAACAGTGCCTCCTAGTGGTCAGAATATATAAATGCAGCCTATTTCCTTAATGTGAGAGCAATGATTGTGTTGTAAAATACGACCTCAGCTTTGCTGTACAGGTGCCACTGTGGAGAGTTACAGAAAAGTCATGGGTGTCATTAGTGGCAGACTGGAGCCCAAAATCGATGCTCTCCAAGGCTCAGGCTATAGCATTGCAGGCAGGGGCGGACTGGGGCTAAAAAACGGCCCGGGACTTTTTGGGGCACACCGGCCCTGCTGCACTGCCTCTGGCCCAGTATAGTATCGTAATGTCACATTATATATAAGCCTTATTTTTCGTTCCACAGCACGCACACAGGGTTTAGAGGACAAAATAGAGAAAGAAAATATTATGAACCAAATGGTGTGATAAAATCCCCCCATTACAGTCAGTGAGCGGCATCCCTCATTACAACCATTAAGTAGCATCCCTCAGTACAAGCAGTGGGGGCATCCCTCAGTGCAGCCAGTGGGGTCATTCCTCAGTACAGCCAGTGGGGGCATCCCTCAGTGCAGCCAGTGGGGGCATCCCTCAGTGGAGCCAGTGGGGGCATCCCTCAGTGCAGCCAGTGGGGGCATCCCTCAGTGTAGCCAGTGGGGGCATCCCTCAGTGGAGCCAGTGGGGGCATCCCTCAGTGGAGCCAGTGGGGGCATCCCTCAGTGGAGCCAGTGGGGGCATCCCTCAGTGGAGCCAGTGGGGGCATCCCTCAGTGGAGCCAGTGGGGGTATCCCTCAGTGGAGCCAGTGGAGGCATCCCTCAGTGCAGCCAGCGGGGGCATCCTTCAGTGCAGCCAGTGGGGGCATCCCTCAATCCGCCCCCCCCCGCTGTATACACACACACACACACACACACACACACACACACACACAAACACACACACACACTCACCCTGGTTCCTGGTGGGCGGAGGGCCGGTCTGCCCTTCACTGCTGTTCTGCTGCTGCCGCCGAACACACACACACATACACATGCTAACCGGCACTTCCTGGTCGGTGGGCGGGCCCCAGATGGCCGGCATCCAATGAAAACAATGGACACCGCCTATAGACGCCCACCGCGTAACAACCAGGAAGTGGCGGTAAGCATGTGTGTGTGTGTTGTGTGTGTGAGAGCGGCAGCAGCAGCGGGGGAACAGCATCGAGGGGCCGCGAATGGCAGATGCCGCCCACCCTCCCGCATCTGTCATTCGTGCACTTTGCTAGTGCCGGCCTACCGGGATTTTGCCCGGTATGCCCTATTGCCAGCCCGCCCCTGATTGCAGGGACAGGTTATGGGCAAGGCAGAATGTAGTCAGACAATGGTAGTGAAGCTTTAATATTGGCATACTTAAAGTGGATCAAAACCCCCAGATCGCCGATGCCAACTCACCTCTTTCCGGTCCTACGGCTAAAGCACGGCCGCTCGTCCAATCAGCACGCTCGGAGCCGTCGATGTCATGTGGTCTAAGCCTTCGTCTAAAGCCCGTTGGACCGGGAAACAAGGTAAGTGTATGGGGCGATCTGGGCGGTTTCACATAGCGGGGCATCCCGGTTTTGGATGCTCCGGGGGGAGGGAATCGATCGACCCGGGAATCTTATAGATAGATAATAGTTTTGGTCAACTTTAACAACCTTTCAGGGTGGGAAAGAGGGACATTTGTCAAATTAGGCCACACCCCCTAATTGAGGAATGGATATGTGATAGGTCATAACAGTAACAACAATAGAAACACTTTAAATAGGCAAATGAATCATTTATTGATGTAGATCTGCATGTTACACCTCAAAGAGGGACAAATGAGAACAACAAGGGGACAGGGGGGCATGGACTCAAATGAGGGACAGTCCCTAAAAATCAGAGGTATGTATTTGGGCGGAAAACGTGGTATGGGTGAGTTTTTTTAGGGGGAAATATAATGTGCCTAGGTACAAGGGGCTGGAGGGGAGGCTAAGGAGGCAGGAACTAGATTAGGCATCAGCCTAACTGACCCCAAAGCAGTGCATCTCACTAGGAAATCTCTAGTCACAGCCAGGGTATCACTTAGGCCCTTATTTAAAAAGGGATAGCGCCAGGTAGTGGCTGGTTAATGAGAGGTAGCGACAGATAGCGACTGGTCAACGCCGGACACGGCACGCAATTACACATTTATCAAGCAGAATCTGGGATAGCGCCATGTAGCGTCTGATTCATCATTTTCACAGCCTCTGCGAACAGCGCCAGTGTTCAGCCTTGCACAGCGCCAGGTATGACCTCTCGCTACCTGACGCTCTCCCATACATTTCAGTGGACGATCCTTTTCTTCTCTTTAAACTGTTTTTTTTATTTTATTTTTCAAAAAAATCACAAATAATTCTGTGACCTCTTCTGGCATTGAATAAGCAGTTTTTTCATAATTTTTTCATTTTTTATATATTTCCTCAGAAATGACATTACAGGTCTGCCATTAAAGTGTTCATGTTACAATGTTGTTACAATGTAATTCCATATGTTTTCGCTTTGTTACTAGTGGATAGATGCTGAAAAACAGACTTTAAACACACCGCCTCCTGCGCTCTGGGCTTCAAACAAGTATTTTTCAGCACCAGAGATTTGTGAAGCTGTTTTTTTTCCTGAATATGTTGTGAGTCGGTCGCTATGAGCAGTCGCTAACATGCGCTCCCATACAGCGCTGTTCTGGTCAAATAGCGACTCCTCACAATGTATTCAGCAATACTGAACAGCGACTGAGTCGCTATAAAGTAGCGACCCACGGCTGAGCACTGCGGCTACTAGCGGGCGCTCTGAAAATGCCACTACAGACGCTCATCTGTCTCTACCTGCCGCTAATGATAAATCAGCCTCCCCGGGGGTTATTTAAAAAGGGATAGCACCAGGTAGTGCCTCGTAGCGTCAGGCAGTGTCTGGTGAACGCCGGGTGCTGTATGCAAAACCACATTTATGAAAGCGAAACTGGTGAGCGACTCTAACAGCACCATGTAGCGTCCGATGTATTATTACAGGCAGCTCAGTGTATAGCGCCGGTATTACCTTTCGCTCACTGTCGCTCTCCCATACATTTCAATGGATGCTCATTTGCTTGTGTATAAATAGCGTGTTTGACTATCTTTTTTTGTTTTTTGCTCAAATCATTGTGTGACCTCTCCTGGCTGCAAACAAACAATTTTTATATTTTTATGCAGAATTGTCATTACAGGTCTGGCACTAAAGTGTTATTGTCACAGTGTTAAAACAATGTCATTCCATGTGTTTTCGCTTTGTTACTGGTGGATATGTGTTCAAAAACAGACTTTAATCACACAGCGTCTGACGCTCTATACTACGGCGCCCAGATTTAGAGCGCCTACGCTGTGTGTGTGTAGTTTTTTGTTAAGTATGGTGTGGAGCGCCGAGTCCCGGACGCACCGAGCTGGCGCTACCTCTCGCTCACTGCAGCTCTATACTGTTGTTACAGCGCCCAACACACAGTGACCGCAATGCTAGGTTACAGCGCCCAATACCCGCTTACAGCGTCTACTAGCGGTTGCTCTAAGTGCTGCTATATGGACGCTCATCTGGCAATACCTGCCGCTAGTAGTGAATCAGCCTCCACATTATTCTGTTAAAGGAAACCTTTAGATTCACCTACAGATCTTTTAAAGACCTTAAAGGGGGATTGTTCCTCTTCTCCAAAAATACATTATTTGGCTAAAGGACACCTCTGATATTTTTGTTTTTAATTCAAAACATGTTCCCCAGATTTTTGGTGGTCTTCTCATGCAATCTTCCAGACCCCAGAAAACATCTCACATTTTCTGATGCAGAAGCAGAATATTGCAAGTAATTAAACAAAACATTATTAGGATAAACTAGAGGCACATTTGGTTCATTAGTGGTAAGCTCATTCCATTGTGTAAACGGGCAGGCTGATTCATCATTAGCGCCAGGTAGCGACAGATGAGCGTCTGTAACAGGCATTTTCAGAGCACCCGCTGGTAGTCGCAGTGCTCAGCCGTGAGTCGCTACTTTATAGCGACTCAGTCGCTGTTCAGTAATGGTGAATACATTGTGAGGAGTCGCTATTTGACCAGTACAGCGCTGTATGGGAGCGCATGTTAGCGACTGCTCATAGCGACCGACTCACACCATATTCAGGAAAAAAACAGCCTCACAAATCTCTGGCGCTGTAAAATGCTTGTTTGAAGCCCAGAGCGCAGGAGGCGGTGTGTTTAAAGTCTGTTTTCAAGCATCTATCAACTAGTAACAAAGCCAAAACATATGGAATTACATTGTAACAACATTGTAACATGAACACTTTAATGGCAGACCTGTAATGTCATTTTTGAGAAAATATTTAAAAAATGAAAAAATTATGAAAAAACTGCTTTTTCAATGCCAGAAGAGGTCACAGAATTATTTGTGATTTTTTGGGAAAAAAAAAAAAACGTTTAAAGAGAAGAAAAGGATCGTCCATTGAAATGTATGGGAGAGCGCCAGGTAGCGAGAGGCGCTGTGCAAGGCTGAACGCTGGCGCTGTTCGCTGAGGCTGTAAAAATTATGAATCAGACGCTACATGGCGCTATTCCAGTCGCTCAACAGATTCTGCTTGATAAATGTGTAATTGAATGCCGTGTCCGACGTTGGCCAGTCGCTATCAGTCGCTACCTCTCATTAACCAGGCGCTACCTGACGCTATCCCTTCTTAAATAAGGGCCTAGTTCTTATAAACTCAGCACCTGCTCTGTACATAGTGATAATCACTAGATGGCGCTCTGCCATTACCATTCTACATATTATTTAACTTGCACTATGCAACCTTTGGAGCATTGTAGGTGGGGGCTGATCATTACATTAGTATTGTGTAAACGCATAGACAGGGCCGGCTCCAGGTTTATGGGGACCCCTGGGTGGTAGGATCTCAATGGACCCCTTACGGCATGGTATGATACTCCATACATGGCATTGAAGTTGCATGTATGGTGAATACTTCCAAAGAATAGAAAGAAAAAAAAATAATAGAAGGATTGCCAAAGTATAGAAGGAATAAATGGAATGACAGAAGTGATGTAAAGAACAAAAGTACTGACAGATAAAAAGCAGGTAAGAAAAAAAGAGGGAATGACAAAAAGAAAGAATAGATGGAAAGAAAGATAAAACAAAAGCATAAAATGAATGTCCGAAACAAGAATAGGAATTACAGAAACAAAAGAAGAGCTGCAAGGAAAGAAAGAATACAAGGACTGACAGAAAAAAAGCGAGAGAAGGAATGATATAATGAATAGGAGGAATGCCAGAAAAATATTATAGAAGGACAGAAGAAACTAAATAATCTCAGAATGAACATATGAAGGAAAAAACAGATGGATAGAGAAAGAGAAAAGGACTAGAAGGCCAGAAAAGAATAGAAAGTTTGACGGAAATAATAGAAGGAAAGAAAAAAGAAAAAAAGAAAGAAAAGGAATAGCAGAAAGAACATAGATAAAAGAAATGGAAAAAGAAAAAGAAAAAAAGAAAGAAAAGGAATAGCAGAAAGAACATAGATAAAAGAAATGGAAAAAGAAAAAGAAAGAAAGAAAGAAACAATAGAAGGACTGACACAAAGAGGGGCTCTCCCAATAGCCAATGTACCCCTTGTTGACAGTCCATAGTCCATTGTACTACACGGCCCTATGTCCTGCATAGGGGTGGCCCAAAGTACATGGAATTAGGTGGGCCCTTCCAGGGTGCAGGGGCCCCGGCAACTGGGCAGGTTACGCAGGTTTGGCCGAACTTTGAACAAAACCGGCTTCCGCCAATCATTTCGAGTTGTCAAACAGCAGCCGTGATCGGCGCAGAATAGAGGTAAGAAGAAAAATTAAGGACTTTATGTGTGTGTGTGTCTTATTTCGGGGGGGGGGGGGGGGGATCAGTAGTGTTTATCAAAACTGTAGAAGTTTGGGTTCGGCAAGTTGTATGTATTATTTTAAAACTGAAAAGGAATATTATTCAATTTTCCTCTGTCCCTAACTACCCCTGCTGTAGAAGACGGTATAAGTATACACTTGCAGTTACTGAAACTGCACTGAAAAGGGCAATTATTTTACATTTCTAGCCGTCCCCCATTATATAAGCCTCCTCTTCCTACCTACCTGCCCTGAAAAGGACAAATATTACATTTTTCTCTGTCCCTCGTTGTCCTTCACTAAAGCTACAGCCTCTCCCTGTCTAACATACATAGCAGTAACAGGGCTGGGACACGTGACCCTGCCTTTTATACAGAGGGGTCACATGTCCTGTCTGGCCAATCGCTTGCTATGGGCTAATGGCTAATGATGGGTTATTCAGCAGCCCATGAACCAGCTTTACTGTTCAGCCGAACCCAAACGCAAACCTCCAGGTCAAGCCAGCTACATAGATTCTATGTACCTAGCATTTCCCCCAGATGGCAACCACGAGAAAAAGCTCACCCCTGCCTGGGAACCAGTGGGTCGCTTGCCCTAGGCGGTCTCTGATCCCTCTCCCTGGGTCTTTAATAACACCGGTTCTCTGCCCCGTGCACCTGCTTCTGATAGCTCACTCCCACTGCAGGGAGGGACCTTTTATACTGCCGAGTGGGATGACATCAGCTCACTCTACCGGTATAAAAGGCCCCTCCCAGCAGCGGAAGTGAGTGTCAAAAGCCCAGAGTGATCAGTGGAAGTTGAGTGTGGGGAAGGGGACTCCGATCCCCTGTCCCGTGCAAAACTTCTGCCAATCACTTATGGCAGTGGCCGTCATCGGCACGGGATGGAGGTAAGAAGAAAAAAAAAATTAAGGACTTTGTGTCCTTTATTTGTGTGTGTGTGTGTGTGTGTGTGTGTGTGTGTCTGTTCTTTCACATTTAACCCTTTGTGAACTGGTAATGGGTCCACAAGACCCCTATACTAATTCACAGGGCAGGAGGGGGCTGGCAAATCATGTGTCTGCAAGTGGGACACTTGCCATTACCCCTTGCCCCATTACCTGCATTCCCAGGCCCAGGGGGGTGCGGTAGAGCCTAGTGGCCATGTGAGCTATGTGGGCTGGTAGCATTCAGCACCTACGGCTTAGAGGCTGATTCATTAATAACGGCAGATAGCGACAGTTGAGCGACTGTAGCGGCATTTTCAGAGCGCCCGCAAGTAGTCGCTGTGCTTGGCCGTTGTTCGGTAGTTGATAGCGACTTGCCGTAATGTTGAATATTGGGTGAGGAGTCGCTATTTTACAGGTTCCGCGCTGTATGGGAACGCATGATAGCGACTGGCCCTAGCGACCGGCTCCCACCATATTCATTAAAAAATTACGCTCAAAAAATTCTCGCGCTGTAAAATGCATGCTTAAACCTCAGAGCGCTGGAGGCGATGGGTTTAAAGTAGTTTTTTAACCCCCAAACAACCATATTTTTGGAAACCAAAAAAAACTAGTTTTTTAAATAATGTTGTAATATGTTGTAATATGAATACAATAATATCAGACCTGTAATATCAATTCTGTACATTTTTTTTTTTTAACCTTAAAAAAATTATCTAAAATGGCAGAAGTGGTCACAGAATTTTTCACATTAAAAAAAACAAAACAGTTAATAACAATTAATTATGAATATTTAAAGATTGTTCCATTGAAATGCATTGGAGAGCGCCAGGTAGCGAGAGGTCATACCTGTCGCTGTTCAAGGTCGGACGCTGGCGCTGTGGGCTGAGGCTGGAATAATGATGAATGAGTCGCTATATGGCGCTATCTCACTCGCTAAGCAGGATTGGCTTGATAAATGTGTGATTGTGGTGGGGAGCCGGCGTTTTCGTGGCGGGTCCCGTCATTCCCGGCCGCTCACCAGTCGCTACCTGACGCTATTCCTTCATAAATAAGGGCCTAAGAGGCCGATTCATTAATAGCGCCAGGTAGCGACAGATGAGCGACTGTAGCAGTATTTTCAGAGCGCCCGCTAGTAGTCGCTGTGCTCGGCCGTTGTTCGGTTGTTGACAGCGACTCAGTCGGTGTGCGGTAATGTTGAATATTGGGTGAGGAGTCGCTATTTGACAGGTTCCGTGCTGTATGGGAGCGCATGATAGCGAATGGCCATAGCGAACGGCTCCCACCATATTCATTAACAAATCACGCTCAAAAAATTCTCGCGCTGTGAAATGCATGTTTAAACCCCAGAGCGCTGGCGGCGATGGGTTAAAAGTAGTTTTTTAACCCCCAAACAACCATATTTTTTGAAACCAAAAAATAAACCAAATTTTTTTTTTTTTTTTTTTTTTACCTTAAAAAAATATCTTACATTGCAGAAGTGGTAACAGAATTTTTCACATTAAAAAAAAAAAAAAAATTAACAATTATTTATGATTATTTAAAGATTGTTCCATTGAAATGCATTGGAGAGCGCCAGGTAGCGAGAGGTCATACCTGTCGCTGTTCAAGGTCGCTCGCTGGCGCTGTGGGGTGAGGCTGGAATAATGATGAATGATTCGCTATCTGGCGCTCTGTCAGTCGCTAAGCAGGATTGGCTTGATAAATGTGTGATTGTGGTGGGGAGCCGGCGTTCTCGTGGCGGTGACCGCCATTACCGTTCACTCACCAGTCGCTACCTGGCGCTATCCCTTGTTAAATAAGGGCCTAAGTCTACCAGCCCCCATAACTGGTGTGTGGACTGGTTTTGTATGGATAGGGGGGAACTCAAGCTGTTTTGCTAAATAAAATTTAAAGCTTCTATTTTATTTTTCACCTCAAGTGCACTTTTTACACCTGGTTCTGAATCCACCCCTGCAGTTTCACAGAACCAAAACCGTCTGCCTGTGGCTAAAATGGGCCAAAACTAATCATGGTTAAACACTAAGCATCCTAAATTAGGATCCCCCACAGAAAAAGCCCCCAGTTGGAAGTATACTCATTTTGTTCGATCCAACAAAGGTGTGTTCTGCTTTTCTGCAGAGCAACACGGAGTGAGGTTTGTATATGCCAAACCAGGGGAGACCTTCCAGGGGGACACCCCAAATGTACTATTTGCACCCTCCAACACCCCCATTTTAAGCTTACTAGATCTCATTTTCTTTCCAGATTTTTTTCCAGAAATGTTCCTATGACCAGACACCTGTAAGAACATCCAAGGGTCATGTGTACTAAAATGTCTATGGAGGTATGTAAAAACCGTTTTTATTAGGAACATGGTGTACCTAAGGCAGATGCAAACTATCAGAATTCTTGGCTATCATTTAGCAAACAGCGATAAAATACTAAAAATATCCAAAGAAACACTTGAAGCTGCTGCAGGGTGATAAGAGAACATGTCTTTCCATAGAGGAAATTACTACACAGTGCTCAGGAAAAGCGGCCGCTGAGCAAGCATCTAGCAGGCCAGGGGGAGAAGCCCATGGACTGAATTCTCCACACACAGCAGATATGGAACACAATGTTATTCATTCATGTCTTCATCTCCCCTATTCCCTCTATATGGCCAGTGACAGCATATCTACATATGTCTAATACAGAAGTGGCAGTCTCTTAATTTATATGTTTCATACCAGTGTATTTTGCCATACTGCATAGCAGGGAAGGCTTGCATAATATATTTTTATGGCACCAGAATTCCTGCGTCATTACGATAAACTGTAGATCTCCAAAAATGCCCAAAACAAGCAAAAACATAAATCTAAAACAGAAACGTGGAGGCTGATTCATTACTAACGCCAGGCATCGGCAGATGAGCGTCTGTATAGCGGCGCTTAGAGCGACCACTAGTAGACACTGTAAGCGGGTATCGGGCACTGTAACAGAGCATCTCGGTCGCTCTAGTAACCTGTCCGCCATTGATGAATGTGATGTATGTTGGGTGCTCTAACACCAGTACAGCGCTGCAGGGAGCAAGTGGTAGCGCCAGCTCAGCGTGACCGACTCTCAACGACTCCATATTTAACAAAAATATACAAACACACAGCGTTGGCGCTCTAAATCTGGTCGCTATAGCATAGAGCACCAGATGCTGTGTGATTAAAGTCAACCAGTAACAAAGCGAAAACACATGGAATGACATTGTTGTAACACTGTGACATTAACACTTTAGTGCCAGACCTTTAAATGCAATTCTGGAGAAAAAAAAAAAAAAAATCTAAAAAGTTTTCAAAAATGACTATTTCTAGGCCAGGAGAGGTCACGCAATTATTTGAGAGAAAAAAAGAAAAGGAACGTCCATTGAAATGTATGGGAAAGCGACAGGTAGCATCAGGTAATACCTGGCGCTCTGGAAGCTAGAGCGCTGGCGCTATACGCTGAGCCACCTGTAATAATACATTGGACGCTACATGGCGCTGTTACCAGATTCGCTTTCATAAATGTGGTTTTGCGTACAGCGTCCGGCATTCACCAGACACTGCCTGCCGCTATCCCTTGATTAATAAACTCCTTAGTTGTGAATACCGTATTTTTCACACACAAGCATACAATACCAGCGTCTGCTGCCTCCGCTGCCATCACTGCCACAGAGACAAGTTTCCAGGTCCTGATTTTGGAAATTGGGTGGGTCTGGCCTTTAAGTCATTGGACACTGGCAAGAGTCACAGGCCATGCCTACCCAGCAGCTGGAACCGGCACCCCAGAACTTGTTTGTGCGGGCGAGGGCAGCAAAGGCAGCAAAGGCAGCGGGCAGCGGTGTAAACTGCTAATGTATGTTAGTGTATGTTTATGTCTGTGGGAGACGCTGCTGCGGTCTGGGAGCTCCGGGGATGTAAGTTTTTTTGGAGGGGTTTAGAGCATGCTGCATACTACCTGTAATTGGGATGCCACACACTGCCTGTGATTGGAATGCCTCACACTGCCTGTAATTGGGATGCCACACACTGCCTCTGATTTGGATGCCACACACACCGCCTGTAATTAGGATGCCACACACACTGCCTGTATTTGGGATGCCTCACACTGTCTGTAATTTGGATGCCTCACACTGCCTGTAATTGGGATGTCACACACACTGTCTGTATTTGGGATGCCACACACACTGCCTGTAATTGGGATGCCACGCACACTGCCTGTAATTGGGATGCAAAGCACACTGCCTGTAATTGGGATGCCACCCATATGGCCTGTGATTGAGATGTCACACACACTGCCTGTAATTGGGATGCCACCCATATGGCCTGTGATTGAGATGTCACACTGCCTGTAATTGGGATGCCTCACACTGCTTGTAATTGGGATATCTCACATACAGCCTGTAATTGGGATGCCACACACTGCCTGTAATTGGGATGTCTCACATACTGCCTGTAATTAGGATGCCACACACTGCCTGTGATTGGGATGCCACACACTGCCTGTAATTGGGATGTCTCACATACTGCCTGTAATTAGGATGCCTCACATTGTCTGCAATTTGGATGCCACACACACTGTCTGTATTTGGGATGCCACACACACTGCCTGTAATTGGGATGCCACACACATTGCCTGTAATTGGGATGCCACGCACAGTGCCTGTAATTGAGATGCCAAGCACACTGCCTGTAATTGGGATGGCAAGCACACTGCCTGTAATTGGGATGCCACACACACGGCCTGTGATTGACATGCCTCATACTGCCTGTATTCGGGATGCTTCATACTGCCTGTAATTGGGATGTCTCACACTGCCTGTAATGTGGGGTGCCGCTCACTGCCTGTAATGTGTGATACCGCTTACCACCTGTAATGTGGTATCTGTAATGGGGTGATTAGGGGGATCCTGCACACTGTCTGTAAAGCGGTTGAAGGGGGGGGTTAGCTTTTTTTCTTATTTTCCTCCTCCTGGGTGCATCTTATAGGCAGGTGATTTTTATGCGGGGGAATATATTAATTTATGTATAATTGCATTTAATTGATCAGAATTGATTCATGTATATATGTTATTGTGGGGAAGGTCTGGTGTCAGCTAGTAACCTGTACATATAGAAAATTGTTAGAAACCATGAAACCAGTGGAATTTAGCCCCTAGGAGTGCATTAGGAATAGAGTGTCTGCAGCTTGTCATCAAGTCTCTAGATGGCAGTAGTAAGAACAGAGATAATTAGAAAGCAAAGAACCAGACTGGGAGAAAAAAAGTCTGCACATATGTCTTTCAGCGTGTGAACAGAGCCGGCGTCAGCAAGCCGGGGCAGCTGCCGGGGGCCCCCAGCCTTCATGGGTGCCCACTGACAGGCTGTCCTTTGAGGTGTGAGGCGGCACTTGACTGACGGTGCAGCTTCTTTTCCCCGCCAGACAGCGACAACATTACGCAGCAATAAGGTTCCGCTGCTGCTTGTGCTGTCCCCACTTGGGAGAGAGCAAGGGGTCTCCACACCACGTGACAGGTGCGCCGGCGGGCTGGGGTGATCAAACAGCGGCAACAAGGAGACCGGGAGTGCGTGCCGGGAGGGAAAGCACTGTAGAGGTACAGTGCTTTAAAGAAGGTTCCATTTTCTTTTCTTTTGATCCTTAGGGGGCATCCAGATTTGGGACGTCCCTCAGTGATGTGACGCGACTCTTTACCAAGGGGCCCACTGAGACCATGAGGTCCAAGGGCCCTTGTAAAACTAGAGCCTGCCCTGCGTGTGAACATGTGTGGAGGAGGTTCTGATGGTGTAACTGGGTGGTACCAGAACTTATAACAAGAAGAGTATCCCTTGTAATAGTGTTCATACCATCTGATGTGACAGGGAAGATAAAGTGGCAGCCCTTGGAGGGTCAGAAGGGAGCTTAAAGGGACTGTAAACCCAAAATAGAAAAACAATACTTACCTCCTCTCCCCTGCAGCAGTTCCCAGCTGGTGTGCCACTAAAACACTGTTATATGAACCCCTATGAAGCTGCAGATCAGCAATCTGCAGCTTTCTCCGAGGTTGAGCCCCATAGCTTCCTCTCACCTCGCCCCCTCATCCGGCCGCTCCCGACGCTACTTGATTTGCTGAGAAGCCGGGCGCTCTCTGTCAAAGGCTGCACCCCGGAGCATTGTGGGATACATGCTCCCCGGTGTAGGAAGATGGCGAGGTGATTGGGAGCTGGCAGCCCAGTAAGGTGAGTAGGTCATTTATAAGCATGCAGCGATTTACATGCTTATTAATTAGTATTTTTAGTGTTTTAGTAAAAGAAAAATTAGACTTTCAGCCTGCTTTAAGGCCTAATCAACCTCATATGGGAGCAAGACAGTCTGGTGGGAACCCTGGATGGAGAAGAGGCCCAAGCACCAACTACAGAGAGAATTTATCAAAGATCCGAGTTTATGTCTTGCATTGAAGCTTGATGTATCGCCTGAAGAAATTAAGTAAGTACTCAGCTTTCATCTCGTCATCATCTTTGAATTAAGTGTATCAGTGTTCTACAGAACAGTGAGTAAGCACCTTGTGGTAGAAACCTACACCCCATTTCCACCCACAAAAACATACACAGTGAACACAGTGAGCTCAGAAGAACCAGTTCCCTGCCACCCTGCCAACCACAATACATTGAAGGTTAATATTATGTTACAGCTATAAATTCTTGGGAGTTTCATTAACTCCTCATTAAGAAAAGTTGGAGTACTGAATTTAGAAATGAATTTATGTTTGCGGCATTGGCAACCCTCTATTGCCAATTAGAAAAGGTGGCAGCTATGAGTGTTGGAGATAGCTCGAGGATTTTGCGGTCTCTCAGGCAGTAGAGCCTCAGTGGACCCCTTTGTGTCTCACAAAGGCAATATAGTAAATAATAAAAAAAAAAATACAATGAGTTTATTCTATCCCTCAACCAATCTAAACCAATCCAATTTGAGCCTCCCAGGGCCCTGGCCCCCTCCCTCACAGTATAGCTATAATTTTTTTTATCTCCACTATTGTCGGTAGAGTTGCCATTGCTGTTTTAATTCCAACCAGGCCTCGCAGCACCGTGAGTCCATAGCCTGAATCTCTGCTCCTCCCTGCCTTGACCTAGTCACTGCAATGTCTTCCTTGACTTGGGCCCACCTGAGAATTCTCCCTGATGCTTTGCAGGGCCAGGCTGCAGGAGACTGTCATTGGGCCCCGGGGCTTCAGGAAGAATATCCCCCATGAGTATAATTTTTTACACGCAGACAGTTATGTTAATGGGTTGCTCCGCTGTCTCTGGAACAGGGTGCCTTAAAAAGGAACATCAGAAGAGGTTAAAGCTTCCCAAGGCACCTCACCAAGGCATCCATCGGGTTCCTCGGATTCCATGCGTAGGGTGCCATCTTGCATCCCATAAGGCACTGCACGCAACCCCAATCTTGCGTCTGTGATGCAATGGAGCCATTCAAAATCCCACAAGACTTCGCTGATCAGCGCGGGTCTTTGAAGAGCACTAACAGAAGGCTAAGCCAGTGCGGGGAGCAGCGATCGGGCCCTGAAGCAGTCACAGATGTCGCCACAGCAGGTGCTGATGGTGGGGGGAATTGGTCACTTTTTATTTTCAGTCTGATGCACAATTAAATAACTATCATGGAATTTGAAACATACTGCCCAGTACCAAACGGATTCATCCTAGTTGCAGGTCATGGGTCATTCAAACAGGATAATGAGCCAAAACATTCCGTTAAAAGCATTTGAAAATAGCTAACAGCAGAAAATTAGACTATTTAAGGGCCCTCTATGGTATAAAAAATCTTATAGAGCATCTGTGGAGAGAGCTGAAACTGGCAATCTGGTAGAGGTGGGGTTCAGGGCTGCTGGGGCAGTCAGAGAGAGTGGGCCAATGTACATATATGCTGCTAGATGTGCTATTTCTTTAAAAGGATTTAGGCCCTTATTTATCACGGGCTAGCGCCAGGTAGTGTCTGACAAGCGCCAGGTAGCGGCAGCTAACGGCGACTACCGACTCAAGTACCCCCTGGCGGCGCTCACAATGCCGCATTTATCAAGCAAAATGAGGCTAGCGCCGGCGAGAGCGACGGCTAGCGCAGCATTCATCATGAAGCCGCCTGGACCGAACAGCGCCGCTGCAAATTCCCTCACAGCGCCAGGTATGAGCTGTCGCTCCCTGGCGATGTCCAATGCATTTCAATGGAGCAATCTATAATCATAATTAATTGGTATTAATTTTTTTTTTTTTTTTTTTTTTTTTTAATGTCAAAAATTCGGAGACCACTTCTGCAATGTTAGGATTTATTTTTAAGTAAAAAAAAATTAAAAAAAAAATTTGTGCAGAATTGATCTAACAGGTCTGAGATTAATGTATTCATATTACAAAATGATTCTAAAAACATGTATAATGTTACATTCAAAAAAATATGGTTGTTTAGGGGTTAAAAACTAGTTAATACCCATCGCCGCCAGCGCTCTGGGGTTTAAACAAGGAATGGACAGCGACAGCACATTCGGAGCGTGATTTGTTAATGAATATGAAGCTAGCCGTTCGCTCTGGCCATTCGTTGTCAGGCGCTTACATACAACGCTGAACCTGTGAAACAGCGACCCCCCAGCCCGTATTCAACATTACCGCACACCGACTGAGTCGCTGTCATCAAGCTAACGCCGGCCAAGCACAGCGAATACTGGCTGGCGCTGAAAAAATCACGCTACAGTCGCTCATCTGGCGCTACCTGGCGCTATTAATGAATCGGCCTCCCCATTAGCTCACATCACAATGAGTCGAGAGCTGAACAACCACTGTTACAATGTAACACAACAGGGTGCACTGATCTGCTTGTGACAATGTAACAGTGAGAAGCAGTTCTGCTTGTTACATTGTACAGCAAGATGCACAGAGATTGCAATGTGAGGGATAGTACTTGCATTGTGAGTTTTATTACTCTAACAAATGCTAAAAAGCCACAGAAATTGCTTGTTGGCAGTGATTGCCTCTAAAGGCTGCTGATTTCTTCAATCCATATTTTAATATGCTTTATTTAAAATCTATTTTAGTCAGCTTTTTATATGTTTTATTTGAAATATTACTTTACTTAGGTTATGACCAGATTTGTCCACATCCATTACTTTTTTCTTTTGCTTTGAAATGCTAAGTATAAACTGTAAATTGGCTGCAGAAGAAAGAAGAATCGGCAATGACGCCTTCCTAAGTGGTCGAAACTTTCTTATCAGGCTTTAATATAGCAGCACAGATAATAAATCACTTTAATACATTTGAGGTATTAGATGCCATCTTCAAGCTTCAGTCCACCAGTCTGTGAAGGTTTCATCCAGGTCATTGTATAACTGCAGTAATATGTCAAAGCATGTCACCAGCTATGGTGTGGATCCTCTGGCCTCAGTCCAGGAAGCGTAGGGCTGAGATGTGAGGAAAAGGCACACACACAAATACTGGCTCACTCTCACTGAAAGAGGAAATGCAAAAGATAAGGATTGAGGTCCCACCTAGACTGGCAGACAAGGGCAGACTGGCCATAGGGAGAACAAGGAGAATTCCTGGTGGGTCACACAACTTTGGGATCATCGGGGTTGCTCCTTTTACTAACACTTCCAACCAATCCCTGTCTTCTTTTTGCTGGCCCAACTGTACCCCCTCACCTCATGCCCCTCTTCTGCCCCTAATGCTATAGCCTTGGACCACAATGACTGACTGGCCAGGAGGAACTTAGGGGAGTTCAGCATAAATGGGCAGACCAGGGGCTGGCCTGATTTTTGACTCAGAAACAGGAACAACAATTCCTAACAATTCCTACTAAAACTAAAATTATTATAAATATTAATAAATAAATATATATATATATATATATTACTATATTTAACCACATTTAAATGTATGCTCAAATTAATAAAAGAAACGCAAGGAGTATATAACTTTAGTCACATTGGTTCATAAATTAACAATCAATTATAGAAAAGTCTATAACATCAAGCTCCGCAATAACATCTTAAACCGGACCAACACCCGTTTTTACTTTAACGGGTGTTGGTCCCGCTGTTTGGTGATTGCAAAAAGCTAGGGAGGGGGGACATCCAGAATACTGGAGCCCCCCTCGCAACTTACAGCACATTAAGCTCATAATACACATTCGTTATGAGCCTGCTGGGAGAACAGAGTCCCGCGATTGGCCGCTGGTGTTGGTCCGGCTTAAAAGTCCAAATAGCTTCTTCTAAATACCAGCACCAGTGCTCAACATTCCTTTAATTCAGTGTATAATCCTTCACCCAGTGAGATAAAATCACATTTCAGATCACAAAGATAAAATTGGCCCGTCTTAACCGTTTAGGTCCTCTTTAATTCAATCCCAAAGATTAAAACAGACACTCTGAACCATATAATTAGTTATTTTTGTTTTTTATTTGATAGTCAACCACAGAGAGGAAATAAAACCAGCAATAGTGTAATACCGCTAAAAACACACTCAGCTCAGCCCTTAGTAAAAAGCCTCTTACCAATCTCCTGTTCATCCGTCAAGGAGGGGGTGTGGCTTAATTTAAAAATTGTCCCTATTTCCCACCCTGAAGTATGCTGTAATCTCCCAAGATACAGTAGTGTGTGCCGGATACAGTAGTGTGTGTGTGTGTGTGTGTGTGTGTGTGTGTGTGTGTGTGTGTGTGTAAGGGCGGACTGGCCATAGGAAGACCTGGGACAATGTCCGGTGGGCCGCACTGCTTTGGGGCCAGTTGGGCTGCTGCTTTTTACACCCACATTCAATCCCTGCTCCCCTAGTCTCCCTCTCAGCCCCCTGTACCCACAAGCAAAGAAAACCCCAGCCCCCAATGCTATAAGCCCAGCATCATGGTTGGGGGGCCTCGACTGGGATGTTTTGGGGTGACCAGGGGCTGGTAAAATCAGGGGCTGATATTTGTCTTCAGTCCGCCACTGTGTGTGTGTGTGTGTGTGTGTGTGTGTGTGTGTGTGTGTGTGTATGTGTGTGTATGTGTGTAAAAAGGAAATGCAGAGAGTGCGGCTGGGAAGCAAGTTGTCATACTCATCCCATGTCCTGCATTTTGCTTCCCATCCTCTGTGGTCTAGACTAGTGATATAAGCTAACATGTGATGTCACCTGTCTGAGATACGAGTGATGGGGAGCATTGGACTGAAAATAAAAAGGGGCCGATTCCCTCCAGTTCCCAAACTGCACTCTGCACGGGTCAATGCCGCTCCTCCCTCAATATGCAACAATTAATGTTTTAGTGGGATCAGGTTGGGCACACAAACTAAGCCCAGAGATGCCAACCTTGGAGACCAGCTTACAGGCTGATGGACATGGCTAATTCATGTTTTTTTTGGGTGGAATATTACGGGTATTAATTCAGGAAGGCATGCACACCAATATAAGTTGGTTAAAGTCCCCTCTAGGGGAATGTATTTTAAATTACAAAAAAAATCCTGTAACAACTGTTCCGTACTACAAATGACTACAATAGTAACTAATGGCAAGGTAAGTGTACCGGGTGATCCCCACAGTGGGGTGTCTTAATTTGGGATGCCCCATAAAGAGGGAGACCACCATTCACTGAGTCTTATATACTCTCGGGTGATGGTTGCTCCTCTTTAAAAAGAAACAGTGGCCCCCCTGGAGTCTAAAGGTCTCCAGGTACACAGATATCCTCATTCCCAGGGCACCCCTATCTGGGTTGCTGAGCTGTGTGAAGGCCCCTGGGTTTTCCAATAACAACTCCCTTTCCTGCGATACTCGAAGATGTGGGGAGTGGCACATGCTACATTCTGCCATCACAGGGGGGAGAGACAGTGACTTGACCAACAGACATGCCCCATCCCTCTATCCACCAGCCAGATCCGATGCACAAAACATTCCCACCGCGCACATCCAAAAAAGCACAGTGGTGCGTTTTACCAGCCCTGTGCTAAGAATAGGGGACAGGCAGTGCAACCAGGCCACTCCTGCCGCTGCACCCCCTGCCCTGGTCGCAACAGAAGTGATGCCGTCAAGCAGGAGAGGAGGCAGCGGCCGGAAATAGCGGGCTTTGGTGCCCGTAGCAGCTGGGATTTTCTGGGGGGCTCAAAATCTAAAATCTAGGGTCAGATCAGCTGATGGTTGGGTGGGGGTTAATTTCGGGAGACACCCGAAAAAATTGGGAGACTTGGGGTGGTATATGATGGGGGTTATTTCGGACCTAAGGCCCCCGGTGACACTTGAAGTGAGGTGTGGCTTGTGGGGTGCATAGGTGTACTTTTGTCCAAAGATGACTGCTTCAGCATCAGGTTTCAACACAAGCTGCATATACAGATTTCAAATGCTTTAGCTCCACTTTGAGGCATCTGGTTACTGATGGACTTTCACTCCCCTAAAATACTCAGTCTCTCCCTTCTGGCACCCCCACAGTTTCACCCAATCACATGTGGCACATGGCAGGGACTACATGTCTCATGTGAGGCTGGTGTGGTGTCTTATCTGGTTTTGTCTGGTTCCAGTTTTAACAGGTTTTCCCTCCAAAATCAGATCTGACCATTAAAGTGGCCCAAAAGAGTTTAAAAGACTCCAGGGCTGCCTGCTTGGCTGTCCCCCGGGGCATCCGAAATCAGGATGTCCTATTGTGTGAAACCCCCAGGATCTCCAGTAAACTTACCTTTCGCAGCGGATCCCATGATGCTGTAGCTGCCGGTAGCATTTTGCCCGACTTCCCTGTAGCTGTGGTGCGCTCCTGCACCCAGCCATTTACATAGGCTGAGGGCAGGAGTGCTCTCTAGACTACAAGGAAACCGGGGATGCAGTCAGCGGGCAGGTCATGTCAGCTGGCAATCTTGAGATCAGTCAATTGGCCTTTGTGAGCAGACACATGCTACTCAGCCCTGACACTTTTTGCTGACATCCATCTCTATTTGATGACTCAAACTTTTTAAGTACAACAATGTTCCTTATATGTTTGGTGACTTGGAATGAAATTTAAAAGACTGTACAGAAAGTTCAAATTGTCCGTGTAAGGGCAGAATAAGGGGCTGTATAGCCGGCTGTGATCTGCTGATTGAGCAATAATTTGTGACGGTGCCAAGACTTAAAGATGACATGAACTCTGCTATGCAGCGTACATCTTGTTCAGATTCCGTTTGTTGGCGTTGAATAAAACACGATAACCTTAAACTCCTTAAATTCTCCAACACGAGTTGCGAGTAAGAAAGCCCATAAATCAAATGGAAGGGCGCTGATTAGTGCTGGCTGCTCAGGACTTTATACTCTGCAATACAGGTACATTGGCTCTAACCTTTCCCCACTGGCTGGGAAGGTGGCCAGGCGCCCTTGAGATTGCAGCAAAGATTTCATTCTCATGCAGGGAGCCTCTCCTTCCCTGGCGAGGCCGAGACGCGCGGCACCTTATATATGTAAAAACATTTATTTCAATATGATAAGTGTGCGGCCGCGGCATTATTGCATCCTTGCCTGACACCTCCGACGCAGATCAGGCACGACTCACGAGCATCCAAAATTGATTACAAAGCGTGCTTCTGAAATACAGTTACTGGGAGCCTTAGTTAAAGTCCACCAAAACCCACTCCCTGGGGCATCCAGATTCGTGATGCCCCGCTGTCTGAAACCCCCCATGTCATCCAAAAACGTACCTTCTTTCCCTGTCCGATGGCACATGTGCGAGCAACCGCTGCATCCCTACTATCCCTCTAGCAGTACGCGTGCCCGCGCCAGGCATTTATGAATGGCCAAAGCGGGCACACTCCCTGTTAGAGAGTAGCAGGGTATGCGGCTGCCAGCGCAATTGCCCATCCAAGTGTCACACAGTGCCACTTTTTTGGCCTCAGTGGCAATTACCGTGGGATCTAAGAAAGAAAAATGGCACCACCGATGCGGCCGCCGACTAGCGTCTTATTTAACATTAGTGATGAAAATGATGTCGCGCCGGGCACTCTGGTTCAAGCAGCATCAGATGAAGCCTGCCACTGTAGGTGAAGATCCCATAGAGCATAATGGGCAGAACTGGATTGTAGTGTTCAATGCTTATAATTAATATTACACACATTTATTTGTACAGAAATTGCATTGGGACTTGTCAGTAATATCTACTACCTCGTCTCCCCAACTGCCTCTCAGCTATTTCTTCATTCATGTCATCTCGCTACCTCAAGCTAAACATGGATAAGACTGAGCTGGTCATTTTCCCACCCTCTAACTCCCCTCCCCTCTCTAACACGTCTATTTCTGTCAACAATTACACAATAACAGCAACTCCCCAAGCTCGGTGCCTGGGAGTCATTCTGGACTCTGCCCTCTCTTTCAAACCACATATTAACTCCCTGGCCACCTCCTGTCGCCTCCAACTTAAAAACATCTCCCGCATCCGTCCTTTCCTCTCACCTGACACCACTAAAATGCTAGTGCATGCCCTGGTCATATCCCGTCTGGATTACTGCAACATCCTTCTTTGTGGCTTACCAACTAACAGACTGTCACCCCTCCAATCTATCCTGAACTCTGCTGCTCGCCTCATCCATCTCTCCTCTCACTCCTCCAGTTCTGCACCTCTCTGCCAATCCCTACACTGGCTGCCAGTCCCACAGCGAATCCTGTTCAAAACTCTAACTCTCGCATACAAGGCTCTCTCCAACCAGGCCCCTCCCTACATCTCATCTCTAATCCAACAGTATCAACCTAGACGCAGCCTCCGCTCTTCTGCTGACCTTCTCCTGTCCTCCACCCTGGTCACCTCCTCTCACGCCCGCCTCCAGGACTTCTCACATGCAACTTCAATCTTCTGGAATGCCCTCCCACACCCAATCCGCCACTCCCCAACCCTCAAAACCTTCAAAGGAGCCCTTAAAACACACTTATTCAGACAAGCATATAATCTGGCCTAACCAATCTAAAGAGCACATGCCACAAAGCTCAATACTGACTGTTTGTGATCCTTCCCCCTCGTCTTCACCCCTCTTCCTTTAGACTGTAAGCTCGCAAGGGCGGGGCTCTCTCCCCTATTGTATCTTGTACTCAGAATATCCACTGTCAACTCTGTAAAACTGCATTTGAAATGGTATATGTATCGTATGTTTCTACCCTGTCTGTAATTACTACTTTGTAAAGCGCTACGGAAGATGATGGCGCTATATAAATAAACAATAATAATAAAAATAATAATAGAAACGCAGGACCTAGGTGTCCAAAAATTTTTTTGGGGGGGGGGTTATTAAAATGGATTCTTTTACTTAACAATGTGTAATAAGGAAACCAACAACTGCCACGCAATGTAAATGCACTGTAAATATTATCCCCTTTGTCCCCAGCAGTGATTTCTTATAACTGTAATGATGAAATGCCGACCAGCTTCGCAAAACTACAATGACCAAGATTTCAAGAAGGATAAAAATTAATAAATATGCCGGGGAGCAGCGCAATAATGGCAGTACAAAGTGCTGCTCACTGGCGCTGCGATAATTGGCCGGCGGGTCTAATAGGCGCTGACATAGGCCACAATCAAAGCTAATTAGTAGCATTCGGTGCAACGATTGCTAGCACCAAGGTAGTACACAGCACAGCACAAGGAAAGACGGGAAACACTCTGAAGCTGGCGCTATAGCAACACAAATGTTGTTAAAAAAGGCACACATCATTCAAGTGGACCAACAGTCAAAAATGACATAAACCAGACCAACACAACAAAAAGCACTCATATACATCCCTACCCAGGGCGATTTAGATTGCGGCACATAAAAATTCTTTTAACTTTTTCGAACTCCTGCTGGGGTCAACTTTAAAAACAAGATGGCGGCTCATGGACTTGCAGGCTGCCTGCAAACAGGAAGTCATGATGGGCTTTCTGTTACTGTGCTTTGTCAGTTATGTCAGTTGGGAAAGGAAGCTCCAAAATGGCCACTACCTTTCTTTACCAACTGTGCCAGGATGTTGGTCCGGTTTAAAGAACTAAGATCAAGGCCGGCAATGCTTACTGTTTCTTCAATGCTTATGTGGCTGGAAATCACGTGACTGCTGGGTGATCTTGTACATGAAACCTGAATGGTTGCTGGTGGTCACATGATTGGCTGCCGTATGAGGGAATGAGGAAATAGTAAGCATTGACTAACTTGACTTTAGTTTCTGTACCGAAACCCTTGTTATCCCTCCACCCCATTTGCCTCCACCCGCCATTGGCATCCCAATTTGGGATTCCCTGAGTCTTTGTTTGATCACATTGTTTTTCTTCAATCCCACGTGTCACAAGTGGCCCACACCATTGCTTTGTGCACTTGCCCGCTCTATATATCCACAGCATCCCTGGTCCCTGCATGTATACACCGGCAACGATTCAAGCATGCCTGATTTGCCTTTGCCACTAATGCTAAAAAGTGAGAGCTGGTAGGGGGATCAGGGCGGGAGCCGGGTGCAGAGTTTGGTAAGCAGAGAGCATGCTAGTTGGCTCACCTGACACCTGGCACCTGGCTACCTTCAACCAGTGGATTGCCTCTGAAGCCTGGCCGGTTTAGTGAAAGCATTTCTCCATCTGTGATCACTGCCCTCTCCCCTCTATTTCATGCTCATATTGGGGGATCTCTATTCGTGACCCACTATCCTTTCTGTTTATTATTTGGGGGGGGGGGGTTGCTTGTCACTGCAAATTACTTTATTAATTGTTTGGTCCATGGGCATGGTAGCCTCCTTCATATTCATTGCTGGGTGGCGGTGGGGAGTACCTACCAGTCACTCAGGCTATTAACTGTATGGTTGGGGAGGGTGCCGCTCTGCAATATAATATACCGTATATACTCGAGTATAGGTCGACCCGAATATAAGCTGAGGCACCTAATTTTACCACAAAAAACTGGAAAAGTTATTGACTCGAGTATAAGCCTAGGGTGGGAAATGCAGCAGCTACCGGTTAATTTCAAAAATAAAAATAGATACCAATAATGTTTTTGAATACCGTAAAGAGCAAGAAGGAGGGAATGTGGAAAAGAGCAAGAAGGAGGGAATGTGGAAAATGTTGGATGTAGAAAAGAGAAGACTGATGCAATCTGAAAAGGAGAAAAAAAGGTAAAGGCGTAAAATAAGAAAGAAAGAATGTGGAAAAGGGAAGAAAGAGTAAAAAAGAGAGATGTGTAAAAGTTAATTACTAATAGTTGTAAATGCTTTACCCCTGCAGTGCACGTGTCCCAGCTTTATCAGTGGAAAAGGCAATATATCCCAGTAGCCGTCCCACAGCCAGAGGCTCTCTATGAAGGGACAGGGGCGGCAGGGGCAGTGTGACAGTGTGACTGAGCTGCAGGTGGGGAAGCTGTGGCCTGGCTCTGGGGAAGGGGACACGGCGGCGCTGTGTGAGGAGACTCCGCGGCGCTGTGCTCCAGTTCCGGCTTTTGCCGCCGCCCCGCACTGGCTCCGCCGCACACAGGTAAGTCACCCGTCACCTCTGTGTGGCTCACACACACACACCTACCTGATGAGGGGGACACTGCTCCAGCATATTGAACATCCTCACTGCCGACAGCGACCATGCGCTGGCGGCAGGCGGGGCTGCGCGGAGGGCAGGCGTGAGTGCGCGTACCTTAGCGGGAACAGTGATGGCCCTGCCCCTTTTTCTCCTCCAATTCGGCCAAAATTTTCACTGACTCGAGTATAAGCCGAGGCGGCTTTTTTCAGCCCAAAAAGTGGGCTGAAAAAATCGGCTTATACTCGAGTATATACGGTACTGGGTGGGGTGACCCATTAGCCTCTCTGCATATTAAATGCATACCCCCAACTGTCCCTGATTTGGAGGGACTGTCCCTCCCTGATTTGGAGGGACAGGGGTCCATGTCCCCCTACCCCTTGTTGTTCTCCTTTGTCCCTCTGTGAGGTCTAACATGCAGATCTGCATCAATAAATGATTCATTTGCCTATTTTAAGTGTTTATATTGTTGTAACTGTTGGAAGGTATACAATTAGGCAATACTCCCTGGATCTGGGAGAAGTCAAATTGGAGGAATTAGCCTCCAAACCAGCTGTGTGGTGTGGTTTTGGGTAGGTACTGGTAGGTACTGTCATCAGAGAAGTCATATAAATCCTGATTAAAGCAAATCTCAGTAGGTTTTCGCCTGTCTTCCAAACAGTGGAGGCCTTTTAATGAGAAGGCCCCGGTGTCACGCTATAGGCTGGTGCAGCGTGTTTCCATGCCCGCTGCACATTCCTTGTGGCTTCAGTAGGAAGCAGCAAGAAATGATCATTAAAATGTCCTCGCTCCCAAGAGCTGACTTCCTCCAGAGCAGGACAGGAAGAGCAGGACAATGAGCAGGAACCGGCCGGGTCTCCACAGAACATGCTACAATCACATAAAATGCTGGTTCCTGTTTTCCAACGTATAGAAAAACATGCATTAAGCTGGATGAGTCGCATGGCGTGCTGCGTCTGCAGGAAAGAAAATAATGCAAGGGAGATAAGGATGGCGACCTCTGTGTATTCAGGCCATCGGGGTGAAGCCAGTCCAGGACACAGGTCTGATGGAGGTTAATAAAATGATCAGAGACTATGAAGGAATGGAGGAGGGTCAGTCAGATTAATCAATATAAAGGATCTAAAAGATTCAGGGCCGTCCAAGGTATACTCCTTGGGACATCCCGAATTGGGATGCATGGCTGTTTGGACCCCTTCCCCCCAATTGACAGTTTAACTCACCTTCTCCTGGAGCCCTGGAGCTCACCTCCAGCCTTGTGCACGCCCCACCTTTCTGTATGGGCGGTGTGGGCACACCACGGCTGCAAGGTGGGAGGACGATGCAGCTGGCGGCTTCGTTCCACTGGGTCATGCCACTGTGTGAAACCCCCTGGAAACACCCAGTAAAACTGACCTCTCCCTCATTCCTCCGGCACATGCACTGGCGCGCAGCCAATCAGAGCCATTTGCCATGTTTACATCCTTTAGCAAATGGCTCTCATTGACTTCAATAAGTAGCCCGCGCTGCCACATCCCCCGCATCCCCGTTGGCATGCATGCTACCACCCAGGGCTGGCCCAAGACATTGCGCTGCCTGGGTCCAAGAGTGAAATGCTGCCCCCCCCCCCAAATTAAAAGAAAAAACGAAGAGAGGTGATTTTTACTAGGCAAACTGGGGGGTTGTCACATAGCGCAGAATCTCAATTCGGGTTTTTTTCCACTTTAAGTGAACCAAGACCCAGGATTTTCACTATCCTGGGCTTTGATACTTACTTAGGACCAACCAGATTTGTGATGCCCCACTCTATAAAAACCCCCAAATCTCCCCACTGTCATGGCTGGGGGGAGGTCAAGAGGGGGCATTAAGGTGCCAGCACCTTTATTTCACCTTTTTTCTTTACTATAGTACAGTAACCACATACTATGGCACCTCCCCTTGCAAGTGACTGCCCTAGGCACTTGCCTAGGTTTGTCTAATGGTAAATACAGCCATGCAGGTGATGAACTGGTAGCTTTCATCCCATAAATTAAACAGATTAAGTGATTGCACAGTTTAGTTTTGGAGCCATGCATGGGACCCAGGTGAACCTACAGCTGTTACAAGCAGGTACATTAGACCCAAACTTCTTGGCCTCTGCCACTTGGCTGGATATCCAGCATTCCACAGCATTGGGCACGGTCTCCCAGCTTGATAAATAGAAGAACATGGGACAAACAAGCCCTATTCTGAAGCACTGCACCTCCATTAAAGAAGGCCACCAACCAGTACTGTCCTTCTCCCAGGTGTTATTCCTCTGTGACAGGGCATCTTAATTTGGGATGCCCAGTGTGTAGCCCTGTAACTGGACAAGCTCAACCCCAACTGTTCCAATGACACTCTATACAGGTGACCAGCAAACATGGCCGCCCAGGATGCACAGTCACCAGAACCAAGCAGCCACCCACGAGCAGGTGTACAGCTCTGCCACCGATATCTTTTAATCTGGCACCTGGACAGTACAGACTATAACGGACAACCCGAGCCCATGGCCCTTGGCAGGCTGGAAGCCACCAGGCACCAGGCTGTAACGTGACGACCGCCCACCTAGCTCTATGAACGCCAGATAAGTTGGAACCTCCTCTCTTCCACAGAAGCTTCCAGAAGCAACCGAACTGAAGGTATAGTGAACGTGCGGCAGCCTCTCCCGCTTACCTATCACAGAGTGAAGCAGCCGCCGGTGTGCGCTATGCCTCTCTCCAGACCCGACTAGCGCTCTGCCTTCAGCAGTCCCCGTCAAATAGCCACGCCTCCCCCTGCAGTGGCTCAGCCAACCAGCGTGGCTATTGGTGGAAGCCGCGCCTCCCTCAGCAGTGCGCGCACTCTCCTGCCGCTCGCCTCTGCCCCCATTTTATTTCATTCCACAATGCCGCGAGTGCGGGGCTTCTCTCGGCTCTGCCTCACACACACAGTACGGAAAAGTTTGTGAATGACCCGCTATGGAGAGTGGCGTTCATTCCTTCTATGCTACGCATTTGCCTCCGCAGTCACGATGTTCCTGGCCGCTGCTGCCAAATATGTTCCCGTTGCTGCCAGCAAAGTGCCGCCCCCTTAAAGGGCCGCCTGGGACCATGGACCCACCGGGAACCATGGTAAGGCTGGCCCTGCTACAACCCCAGCCTAAATGGAAGCAATGATAGCCATTTGTCTAATGACATAGTCACACCAGAAGACTCTCATTGGATGAGAGGCAGTGCATGCGCTGGTGGACTTGGAAAGGGTAAGCATTTAGCCCTGGGGGCTTCACACAGTGGGGGATGCCCCGAGGGAAAACCACACGCCGGTCCTGGAATCTTTTAGATCCCAGGGAGTTCGTTGGTGGGTTTTGTTCTGCTTTAAAGAGGAACATCTGCCCTCATGGGTGGTCTGGGATCTAAAATACTCCAAGGCCCTGCTGATTCACACTCCCTGGGGCATCCCAAGTTGAGGGGGACCCACTGTGTAAAACTCAATGAAATTGCCCTGATATCACAACTGCTAGCACAGCTGAATGCACACGAGTGCAATGTTTGGTCTGCATGTGCGCTGTGGGAATGCTAGAAAGGTGAGTTTTCTTTGTGATCCATGGGGACACAGTGGGGCATCCCAAATTGGGATGCTCTGTCTTAAAGTAACAACACCTGGGAAAATCCTGGGGGTTGTTCCCCTTTAAAGGAGCTGTATTAATATTATAAATCAGTATAAACATGCTGGATAGTGGGTGGAGGAGACACATATACACCCCAGCCGAAAAAGAAATCCCACCAAGCTTGTGGTTTTCTTTTCCTGGGAGGAATAAAATCCAGGGGTGACAGGTTTTTGAGTGTTCCATTCCATTTTTACAGGAAAGATTTGTGCCATTCTAATGCCTGTCTCCTGGCCCAACCTCTGGGGAGCTGCAGCAATTAACACTCCACTATCTACCCAAAGCATAGCATTTTATATTTGATCAATTTTTTTCACAACAGCACTGTAGCACTCCTTTAACACTGAAACAGCAAATAAAAATGATGCAATATGAGCACAAAGCACATAAATAAGGTGGAGGGGCAACAATGATGGAACTCCCTGACCTCATGGACTCCAGTACAGTTTCAATCCTTACACCCCCTGTAGTTACACCCTTGGCTCCAGATAAAGAACTCATTCCAGCCTCTGCCTATAAAGGAACTGAGCAATCAACTGACCTACAACTACAATAACAGTAACAAGGCCTTTGTGTTCTACCAGAAATAGAAAAAAAAAGTTTCATATTTCTCTAAGTCTAAAATAGTGCTGCTGATTCTTCATCAAATTTACTGAATGTTAGGCCCTCATTTATCACGGGCTAGCGCCAGGTAGTGTCTGACGAGCGCCAGGTAGCGGCAGCTAACGGCGACTACCGACTCAAGTACGCCCGGCGGCGGTCACAATGACGCATTTATCAAGCAAAATGAGGCTAGCGCCGGCGAGAGCGACGGCTAGCGCGGCATTCATCATGAAGCCGCCTGGACCGAACAGCGCCGCTGCAAATTCCCTCACAGCGCCAGGTATGAGCTGTCGCTCCCTGGCGATGTCCAATGCATTTCAATGGAGCAATCTATAATTAATCATAATTAATTGGTATTAATTTTTTTTTTTTTAATGTCAAAAATTCGGAGACCACTTCTGCAATGTTCGGATTTATTTTTAAGTAAAAAAAAATTAAAAAAAAAATTTGTGCAGAATTGATCTAACAGGTCTGAGATTAATGTATTCATAATACAAAATGATTCTAAAAACATGTATAATGTTACATTCAAAAAATATGGTTGTTTAGGGGTTAAAAACTAGTTAATACCCATCGCCGCCAGCGCTCTGGGGTTTAAACAAGGAATGGACAGCGACAGCACATTCGGAGCGTGATTTGTTAATGAATATGAAGCTAGCCGTTCGCTCTGGCCATTCGTTGTCAGGCGCTCACATACAACGCTGAACCTGTGAAACAGCGACCCCCCAGCCCGTATTCAACGTTACCGCACACCGACTGAGTCTCTGTCATCAAGCTAACGCCGGCCAAGCACAGCGAATACTGGCTGGCGCTGAAAAAATCACGCTACAGTCGCTCATCTGGCGCTACCTGGCGCTATTAATGAATCGGCCTCCCCGTCTGTCTTTGTGCCTCCCTGCCAAAAAACATTCCTTCTATGTGCATATGTATGTACAGCACTTGGTAGACCTCTGTAGTCTGAAACTGGCACTTGGATTTGCTGCATGCCCCGCACTGCATACT
Organism: Gastrophryne carolinensis; assembly: GCA_027917425.1. Taxonomy (NCBI): domain Eukaryota; kingdom Metazoa; phylum Chordata; class Amphibia; order Anura; family Microhylidae; genus Gastrophryne; species Gastrophryne carolinensis. The sequence continues at coordinate 604,028,785 of CM051234.1, forward strand.
ACCCGGGTAAGCCCGTTCTCCGACTCCATTACTGACCTAATTCCTGGTTCTGATAGGGCTTTGCAGCTCCACATGACCGCCAGCATCCAGTGAAGTTAGCAAACTTCATGAATGCAGCTAGTCACGTGGGGTCTCAATCTAGCTGCTGATATACTGTAGGTGAGTATAAGGGCAGGCAGGGGCAGACTGACCATAGGGAGACCCGGGACAATGCCTGGTGGGACGCACTTCTTTGGAGCCAGTTTGGCTGCAGCTTTTAAGACCCACATTCATCTCCTGCCCTCTTTGGCCCTTATTTATGAAGGAATAGCGACAGGTAGCGACTGGTGAGCAGTCGGCTCCCCACCACAATCACACATTTATCAAGCCAATCCTGCTTAGCGACTGAGATAGCGCCATATAGCCACTCATTCATCATTATTCCCTCCTCAGCCCACAGCGCCAGCGTCCGACCTTGAACAGCGAAAGGTATGACCTCTCGCTACCTGGCGCTCTCCAATGCATTTCAATGGAACAACCTTTAAATATTCATAATTAATTGTTAATAATTATTTTTTTTTTTAAATGTGAAAAATTCTATGACCACTTTTGCCATTTTAGATATTTTTTTTTTAAGGTAAAAAAAAAATTGTACAGAATTGATATTACAGGTCTGATGTTAATGTATTCATATTACCAAATTATTTAAAAAACTTGTTTTTTTTTGTTTCAAAAAATATGGTTGTTTGGGGGTTAAAAAACTACTTTTAACCCATCGCTGCCAGCGCTCTGGGGTTTAAACATGCATTTTACAGTGCGAGAATTTTTTGAGCGTGATTTTTTTATGAATATGGTGGGAGCCGGTCGCTAGGGCCAGTCTCTATCATGCGCTCCCATACAGCGCGGAACCTGTCAAATAGCGACTCCTCACCCAATATTCAACATTACGGCAAACCGACTGAGTCGCTATCAACTACGGAACAACGGCCAAGCACAGCGACTACTAGCGGGCGCTCTGAAAATGCCGCTACAGTCGCTCAACTTTCGCTACCTGCCGCTATTAATGAATCGGCCTCCCCGTCTTCCTCTCAGCCCCCTGTGCCCAGACCCATTTTACCCACATGAGAACCCAGTCCCCAATGCTATAGCTCCAGCATCATGGTTGGGGGGGGGACTCAGCAGGGATGTCTCGCTCTGGCCAGGGGCTGATAAAATCCAGGGCAGATTTTTGGCCCCAGGCTGCCACTGAGGGCAGGGGTTCAGGCTTCCCCAGCCAGTCTGCTGTGTGGGGCGTCCAGAAATCGCTGCCATAACTGGAAATAAAAAATACCAATAAAAAATATTTAAACCGGACCAACACCCATTATTACATTAACGGGCGTTGGTCCCTCTCTTTGCTGCTAGCAATAAGCTCTGGGGGCATCCAGAACGCTGGAGCCCCCTCGCACCTACCTGCATGGGACGCTTAGGATACTCACCTTCCTTACGAGCCAGCGCTGGGAAAGGAGTCCTATGATTCTTTCGCCCATGTGAAGTGGGGGGGAGATGGTGGCCACACCATGAATTTCTCTCCTTCAATTCCCATAGCAGCCAATGACAAAGAGATATTTTTTGCAGCACCACATGGGACATGCATGTCAAGATAATGTTGCTAAGGAAGACACCGTTCTTTTTTTTTGTGCCATGGAAGAACATGGTCAGTCAGAAACTCTATATACTTTGCCTAGGTCATTTTTACACTTTCAGGGACCCTAGCTCTCCCCCCATGATTCCAACCCAAAACATGACTCTTCGCTGATGTCACAGCCTTGTTGGGAAATCCACCAACCACCCACTACACCATCAATCTGGACCATCCAGGTTTGCAAGGCACTCATCAGTAAATAAGACATTAGTCTTCATAAATGTGTTGCCCCACTGCAATTGTTTCTGCTTGTGAGTAGTGTAATAGTTAGGTGTGACTCCAGAGGAACCAACAGCTTCAGATACATAATGGCTGCTTTGTAATTACATTTTAGCAACTTCTCTACTAATCCAATGAACTTGTATGGCAGAAACATTCCTCATTATCTGCACAAGCCCATCTGTGCTCTGAATCAGCCACAAATCTATTCACGGTATGATGATCACGCTTAGATTTTCATCAAATATTTTCATACCTTGTCAATGCACTGTTTGTTTTTCAGCAGCAGAGAGATCCTTTTTCTGGGTAGCTTGTGGGGGAACCCTGTGTTCAGGGCCGGCTTTATGGTAAGAGACGCCCTGTGCAAGATGTCAGGCACTCACCTTCAGACTAAGAGGCCGATTCATCAATAGCGCCAGGTAGCGACAGATGAGCGACTGAAGTATGGCGCTAAGAGCGCCGCTAGCGTCATCCGCGGGCGGTAGCGATTCGCTATAGCAGGCCTCCTCAGTCGCTACCTGGCGTTGTTGCGAACAACGCCTACATTGCTGAATATGATGTTGGCCCTCAGCTTTGTAGGCGCTGTCAGTCAGTGTGACCACGCTATTCTACACAGCGCCTGTTAGCTTTGCTGTGTCCTGGCCATCCAGTACCTTCTGAATAAAACACATTGCCACATTTGTTAAAAATTTAAAGAGTTTTTATTTTGTGTTGTAAATGAAAGTAAATTCAACCAGATATTCTAATATAAATGCAAAATAAAACATAATTAAACACATAGCCACAATTTTTTTTTTTTTTTATTTGTGAAATAAAAAGGAAATACAATTAAACCACCAATGAGAAAGACAATGAAAAGAAAAACAGAACAGAGAAAAATGGAAAATCGAAAAAGAAAAGAAAAACAGAAAAGAGAAAGGAAAATCGAAAAAGTAAATAAAAACAGAAATGAGAAAAGAAAGGAAAATAGAAAAGGAAAATAAAAACAGAACAGAGAAAGAAAAGGAAAATAAAAACAGAACAGAGAAAGAAAAGGAAAATAAAAACAGAACAGAGAAAGAAAAGGAAAATAAAAACAGAACAGAGAAAGAAAAGGAAAATAAAAACAGAACAGAGAAAGAAAAGGAAAATAAAAACAGAACAGAGAAAGAAAAGGAAAATAAAAACAGAACAGAGAAAGAAAAGGAAAATAAAAACAGAACAGAGAAAGAAAAGGAAAATAAAAACAGAACAGAGAAAGAAAAGGAAAATAAAAACAGAACAGAGAAAGAAAAGGAAAATAAAAACAGAACAGAGAAAGAAAAGGAAAATAAAAACAGAACTGAGAAAGAAAAGGAAAATAAAAACAGAACAGAGAAAGAAAAGGAAAATAAAAACAGAACAGAGAAAGAAAAGGAAAATAAAAACAGAACAGAGAAAGAAAAGGAAAATAAAAACAGAACAGAGAAAGAAAAGGAAAATAAAAACAGAACAGAGAAAGAAAAGGAAAATAAAAACAGAACAGAGAAAAAAAAGGAAAATAAAAACAGAACAGAGAAAGAAAAGGAAAATAAAAACAGAACAGAGAAAGAAAAGGAAAATTAAAATAGGAATTAGAATGAAAAGGAAACTTACAACAGAATTAAACACATAGCCACATGTATATATATATATTTTTTTTTATTTTTACTCTAAAAAAAAAATAATAATAAAACAGAAATGAAATTGAAAATGAAAAGTCCAACAGAAATTCTAAAGCAAAGTAAAGTGCAGGAAAGTTTTTGAAATGGAAATTAGGGATCAGGGTGCATCTCTTTGTGCCTGAAAAAATAAGAAAAGTGCAGTTAGTATATATCTTTAAAGTTGTTTTGTTCTTTGCCAAAAATCATCTTACACCCCCCTTAAAGTGGTTTGGGTCATCTTACACCCCGCTTAGAGTGGTTTTGGTCATCTTACACCCCCCCTTAGAGTGGTTTGGGTCATCTTACACCCCCCCTTAGAGTGGTTTGGGTCATCTTACACCCCCCCTTAGAGTGGTTTGGGTCATCTTACACCCCCCCTTAGAGTGGTTTTGGTCATCTTACACCCCCCCTTAGAGTGGTTTTGGTCATCTTACACCCCCCTTAAAGTGGTTTTGGTCATCTTACACCCCCCTTAGAGTGGTTTGGGTCATCTTACACCCCCCCTTAGAGTGGTTTGGGTCATCTTACACCCCCCCTTAGAGTGGTTTGGGTCATCTTACACCCCCCTTAAAGTGGTTTTGGTCATCTTACACCCCCCTTAGTGCGTTTTTTTGCTCTTTTTGATGGGAGTTCAAATACATTTAAACAGTAGTGCAGTACTTGCATTAGAGTGAAGGGTAGTTAGCTTACCGCAAAAAAAGAAGTGATCAGCCTTTCCCTTAGCTCATCGCCAGTCTGGGTGTCCTCACTTCTATCTGCGGGCAGGTTGGGGATTTCTGGCACCAGTGCTGTCTCCTCGGGGGCTTGGATTCGGTGACAAATGCAAATGTTGTGTAGCACACAGCAGGCAAGGATGATCTTGGAAACCTTCTGTGGGCTGTAGAGCATCTCTCCTCCTGGCCGTGCCAAACAGAGAAAGCGTGCTTTCAGCAGGCCGATGGTTCTTTCCACAATGCTTCTGGTCTTGCGATGCGCTGCATTGTAGCGTTCATGGGCAGAGGTCCGTGGGTTCCTGACCGGAGTCATGACCCACGTTCTCTGCCCATATCCCTTGTCCGCTGTAGAAAAAACACAAGGAGAGAGACAGCAATTAGTACTAGTACATGTTTTTTGGTGGTAGTTTGTTTAAAATTGGCTTACTAGGCCACATATTAGCAAAATACATAGACATGGTTAATTTATTACCCAGTAGCCAGCCAGCTGGCATTTTGTTGTTATCAAACTTCCGGCACAGGACTGTCCGCTGCAAGACGTAAGAATCGTGGCATGAGCCGGGGAACCCCGATCTCACCGCCCGCAGCCTCATGTCTGGGTCACAGACCACCATGATATTAAACGAATGGAACTGCTTCCGGTTTCTGTAGGACAGCTCCTGTGCACGGGGAGGGCGGAAAGGGATATGTGTACCATCAACGCACCCTAGCACATTCGGGATCCCTCCCATCTGATAGAAAGCATGTTTTATTTTGGCAACCTCTTCCTCATCCTCAGGAAACTTGATGTAAATTGGGATTAAATCACAAATTGCCAGAACTACCTGGATTAGTATGCGGCTCATAGTAGCCTGGCTTATCCCGCTGAGGAGGGCTGAGGTTGCCTGGAAGGTCCCTCGTGCCAAAACATTAAGAGTGGCACACAGGCGTACTATGCCTGGAATGGAATGAGTGCGTTTGGTGGATGGCTCGATTTTGGTCTTAATCTGATCATATAGGGACTGTAGTGCAGCACGATTCAGACGGAAGCGGCTCCTGATCTGCTCGTCACTTAAGTCCCATACTGAAAGGCGGATTGCAAAGGAGCGGGGTGCCCTAAGCCTCACAACACCCCGCTCCCTTTCCTCCTGCTCTTTCAGCATACACATACATCCATCCACCCAGACACCATACATCACCCTCTTATCCATCACACACACTAAAGATATATACAAAAACAAAAATAAACAAAAAAAACCACTAACACACAACACACACACAAACAATCACACTCCACACACACCCGCTACAATGCAGCTCACCACAAAACCAGAACTATAGTGGTCCAAACCACCAGCCTGCTGAAAACCAGCTTTCTAAGTTAAGCACAACCAAGAGGGGAGTTGCTGCACAGCCCACAAAAGGCCCCAAAATCAAGCCTCACTTGCTGTATGCTACACAATATTTGCAGATGCCACCCAAACCAAGCTCCTAAAGAAACAGCACTGATGTCAGAAATCACCCAACAAGCCACAGAGAGTGAGGACAGAAACCAGACAGAGGCTCAAATGAGCTAAGGGAAGCGAGCACAGCACCACACCACAGCCTTTGCCACAGTGTAAGAATAGCAGAAGCTAGAACATTCCTTCCTTTTATACTTCATTTTCTAAAGTGACAGGTCCGCTTTGCCGCCTTTTGCGTCGCTCTGCTATTTCCGGGCGCCAATTAGCCGACCCAGGTGTGCGTAAAACAGAGTGCGCACGCGCACGCTAGTAGCGCTACTAGCGTACTTGAGCCGTAACTTGCGTGCATTAACGGACATGGGCCAAAAATCCGGGGTGGACCAATGAAAGGGAAGCTGATGTTTTTTTAAATAGCCGTTAGGCTAAGCACATGTCACAAGGGTTTGAGATACATCAGTCCATTGTTGGATTTGGGTGTGTGTTGTTTGTTTAATGAGGTCTGTAATGAGTTAATTGGCTAACACACATGCTTCTGTCAGTGCAGTGGAGGTGTGCCTAGAAGGAACTGGGCTGTATGTGTGAATCAATTAAGTGGGCTGCTTTGGGATTGGCTGTTAGAGCACATAAAACCTGCCCAAGCCTAAGAGATTGCGATGCCATTCTGTAGTGTGCATGCGTGCTTGTGGGGTGTTTATTTGTGTGTGTGTGCAGCTACAGGATGGAGCCAAATACAGGACATCTGCCGGCCACAGCAGGCCCGAGTAGGAGTTTGGTGGGTGCTGTGCGCAGACCTCCCTTACGGAAAAGGGCACAGCCTGAAGGTGGGGCAGCACCCCAGGCTAAGCGCCCAGGTGCCAAGAGGGAGCCTGAATTTAATTTGGCTGAGAATAATCATCTTGTGCGCCTGACACTTGCTAAATGGGAGCTGATATTTGGCTCCCAAAGCAAGTCCATAGGCAAACAAGAAAGAAGCAAACTGTGGGATGCCATTGGTGTGGAGCTTAGTAGCACAGCTCAACACCCACGTAGTGGCCCATCCTGCAGGAAACGCTTCTACACTTTGCGAGGGGCCCTTATGAAAAAGATGAATCACGATCTTGATGTGGACAGTGGGTTCATCCAGGCTCCAAAGAGTACCTACAGGCCGTATGAGGAGATGCTGAAGGCCAAAATCCCACTGGCTCGGCTGCAGGGTGTGGATCCTGGGGATGACACCACCGGTTGGGCTGAAGGTACATATTTTCTGGCTTTTACAATAACCTAATGTTAATGTATGTGATTTGCATTTTTACATTCTGACCAACTAACAGTAGGACCTGTGAAGTATTACATTACAGCTCAAACATTTGTAACTTTTCTGTCTGTTGCTTTATGCATAGGTGCACATGCTGCTGTCCGGGATGTGCCTCAGGACACCCAAGCTCCTGCCCTTCCAGCAACCTCAAGGCTACCCCAGTCTGCCATTGAAGGTATTTACCCATAATTTGGTTGCTGGTTTTTTTATAAACAAATGGGTGTGGGAGCAGCTCAAACAATCAAGGTTTGCCCTGTTGAGTATTAATAATATGTGCCTGCGCCCTAATTGCACGCCCACTGTAACACTCACAGCAAGTAACTAACAAGGCCCTAACATGTGTAGATATGTAGGACGCCAGAGATGTGTAGCCATATATCGGCATATCAATGTGGGAGCCACACTTGGCTTGATTAGTCAATATTAGTGAAAGAGCTGCTCACACACCTTAATGCATGTTGTATTTTGCAACGCACATTAGCTATGGCTCAATGTTGGTTTTATTTTGGCCTAGCTCCCATGCCCTTGGCCCCAGCATCTCCTCCGGATCCCACCTACTCTTTGGATGTCGGTAAGTGCATGTGTTCACCTTGCTTGATCCACTTTTACTCAAGTGCATGTGTCTCATTCCTCTTTTTTCTTGGTAGGCCAAGTGACTGGTTCATCTTTGGACCCCACTTCCGATGTTGCCGGTCAACAGGACCCTGTTGGTGTGTAGAGCAATACATAATGTATCCTTTATGCTGTTTATGTTACACTGGTTCAATTTGGTTAGTCTACTAAGCTACATGTTTGCTTGGTAAACTTGAAGATGCCTCTTGGGAGTGCTGGTTGCCTCCCCAGGGTCAGTCTATTAGTTATTTGAGTGATAGCAATGTATATTTGCGGACATATTTTTAGCCAAACATTCCCTGTAGTAGTTTGCTGATTATTTAGAGACATTCTTTTTTTTTTTTAGTTGACCCGAATATCGGAAGTGGCTGTCCAGAAAGGGCCCCTCAAGTTCCAGCTGCCAGAGATGAGGGTAAGTGTTTTGGCCTTGCTCTAGTCTGTATTTTGGCTCTAATGTTGTGCCACTTGCTTCTGGCAACTTGTGTGTCCACATGTATTTTCAAGGTCCAAGCTCGAGTGAGGACCCCACTCCAGACATCTGGGATATTGGGGGTATGTTTAATTTAAGCAATGTTTATGATGAGATTTGCAGAAATTAGTGCGTCTTAGTCCTGTAACATACATGTTAACAATCTGAGTTTAACAGAGACCTTTGGTCTAGTGTGTATTTTTGAACTTTATAGAGGTATGGCCTCGATAGCCTAACCAGGTTACATTAGAGTTTGGCCCACAGACCTACTAACCTGATTTTCCTGTTTAGCATATGCCAACTTGCCCGACATCTCGGATGTTGAATTGCGACTCTCTGGCAGCGATACCTCGAGCCTACCTGTGCCGGAGGACACACAGGTAACATGGCTGATGTAGACGACCTCGAAACACATTGGCATATTCGTGGGTAGTGGAAGAAGCAACATGTCACATTTCCTTTCATTGTTGTTTTGGCAGGAGGCGGAACCAGAACCCCAAGCTGGGACCTCTTCCCAAGTCCCATGTGGCCAAGCTTCAGAGGCTCAGACAAGGGTAAGTTGTATAGTGAGTGTTTATGGTAACTTTTTGGAGGGGCATAACTGCATTGGTTCTGTTTGACTAAAATGTGGTTTACTATTTGTTTAGCCTCCAACCACAGCAAGAGGAGGTGTGGCACCAACCAGTGCCGATTTCTACGAACTAGGGGTCCGGATGCTGGAGGACTACAGTCGCCAACAGCCGCGTGATGGAACTAATGAGCGCATTGCGGCGTTGGAAAATCAGGTGCTGATGTGTCAGCAACAAAATGAGGCCCTGCAGCGCCAGGTGGACCAGTTACGGCAAAACCTACTACCGAACCAGGACCTTGGTCGCCTGGCAAATGTTATCGAGCAATCTGTACAGCGCCAGGAAGAAGCAATACAGCGCCAGGCAGAAGCAATACAGCGGCAGGACCAAACTTTGTTGTTGCTACAACAGCTCATACAACAGCAGTCTATATTTTTTACTGCACTGTTGTCCCCCAACACCGCCCCTAGCAATGACTCCCAACCTCCCCGGCCACCCAGCCAAGAATATTAATTTGTAAACCTTTTTCTTATGATTTATGTAAATATATTTTTGAAAACCACCTCTAAATTGTGTTTATCCATACATGTGAAAGCGAAATACACAGTCATGGATGATTTGCTCAATCATCTCTAATATTATGCCACCATTTATGTGCCACATTAGTTAACATTGCTTACTATGGTGTAAACATGTACTGGCTCAAAATGGCTGCCTAATTTTAGACATAATGGTTTTTGGAAATCTAAACCTATGCTGGTCAAGGAACAACACAGTTATTCGTACAAAAAATTGTATTAAAACAAATTGGCCCAACACGGCCAACATAGGCCAACAAAGCCACAAACAATTGACATGGCAGCCATCCCCCCCACCCTAACGTCTCCGACGCCTCTTCATGGCCAGCAGCATCCCTTTCATCTGTCGGAAGGCCCGCCACAGTCTGCGATGCTGGCGTATACAAGCTGTAGAGATGTGATTACAAATAATATGTTAGAATTTGATTGGGAACTCAACATACACAGATGTAGCAATGTAATGTCAGTGTTTCTAACTTGCTAACACTCACATTAACATTGGTGAACAATGTGCCCTTAACATTTTAAATTAAAGGTTTAATATTGGCTTGAAAACATGTTAGGACCACATACCTTTACTCTTAAAGTGGACCAACACCCACAATATAGTTTCTCATGGGTTTTGGGCCACTTTGTTGTTGCTCACAGATCTGTTTTTCCCCTGATGTGTGTATACACACAGTAATCCATAGCCACTCACCTCTCCATGCTCCAACGTGATTGGCACAAAAAACGCACGCTAACGTCTATGCAGGGAACAGGAATGTACAATCCTCTTCCGCCGCCTCTTCACGCATGTCACTCTCTGGCTGCTCATGGGGACCCGGCGGCCATTCACAGAGGCCCAGGGCGGAAAAATGCACGTCTGGAGTGGTGCGCGGGAGCCAGCGGAAGATAAGTTCCGATAATTAGGGGTTTGCTTGGTGGGTTGGACCCGCGGTACATGCACTTATCGTATGTTCCGCGGGGTGTTAGTTGTTAGTTGTTGGCAAATTAAATGTTTAATGCACATTAAACACCCTTGGTGTTGGGCCAGGTTAACTCTTGCAAATGTAATAATGTTTATGGCCAAGTAAGGACATTTATGTCTTTAGTCCCAGCCAAACATCAGGGCCTAAGGATGATGGAAGTTTGCCCTATAATGTTATGGGTAAACACCTAATCAGCCCCATTTGGTTGTCTATACGCCACAAATAGTCCGTATGTGTCCGTAACAAGAATGTGAGGCAACTATCAAGGATGGTGACTGGCATGTTGTATTATTGTACAAACACATTTAACCTAGATGTGTGTGAAATTCACACATTGGTAAATTAAAAATTTCTACAAATGTAACTAGAAGAGAAATGTTTCAAAAGTATTTACCCATATGAATTTGGATGTACTCACCATCGCAGCTGTGGCGGTGGCCCATGCTGCTGGCCGTCCCTGGAGCTGGTGTGGGGAGGAGGAATTCTGCCTCCGTCTGCGTAGCGACATCTGTCCATAAAAAAACAAAATACAAAACAACATTTAGTGGAGCTATGACACCCGAAGATTTGACATCAATCTGGTTATTGAGTCTTACCTCAAAATAAAAAACTTGTTTACATACATGTTAAACGATATTTGCTATATTCCTGGTCCATTAGTTAATGTGAAGTGTTTATGGTTGCCACATGTATCCATTATGAAAATCTGGCACTAACCTTTACATTGCAATGTAAATGACTCATTACCAATTTAATGGCTAATGTTACCAGTGTGCAACATGTGTTTGCCCTAACTACTTCACGTAAATTAACTATTGCTAGCACACATCATGGTGTGGCCACAAACATAGGGGTGGTTGCCAGTTGGCTAGCACTGTAGTGTGGTTTGTGATGTTAATGTACATTAGCAAACCAGCTGAGACAATGGACCAGGAAACGTGTCTGTTAAAAGTGGTCCAAGACCCAGGATTGTTAATATTCAGTGTTTTAGTCTACTTTGGCAGAGCAACACAATTTTAGTCCGCCACCGCCCCTGCCTTCCGCACATCACTCCTCCAGTGTGTGCGCACGCGCATGCCAGTATGAAACAGAGCGCAGGCGCACACACATCTCGAGTGCCACACAGGAGGCGGGGACAATGGCTTCTGCCACCCCCAAAGAGGGAAGTAGTTTGTGGTGTTTGGTTGGGGGCCCTCCTCCCTCTCACTCCCTGCTTGAGAGTGGCCCCTTGCCTGGTGAGAGTCCTCAGACTCAGAGTGTGAGGAGCTGAGGCTTGATCCAGCCTGCCCCCCAGCAGCACACTCCTCTGGGGCGTCATCCCCTTCCTCCCCTGGGTCCTCTAAATAGGACCCGCGGGAGGGACCCTCCCCCGATGACTCCCCCGAGTCCGCCTGCCTGGTTCGGGGGAGGAATCCCTTCCCACGTTTCCCCAGGGGAGGACGCTTATCTGTGTGGAGGGGGTGAAAGCAAATAATTAATATAAAGAGCAAAAAAGGACACAGCTTAGCAGATGATTCTGCACAAAGGCAAAAAAGAACATAAGCTTTAACTTACCTGATGCGTAGGCATCATATAGGCGGTACACGCCTTCTGGGTCCCGGCGCTTGAAATCAGACCATTTTTGCTGGATGGCCCGGATGGTCAGGTCGGTCTGGAAGCGCCGGGACACAGTGGCCTTCACCTCCATGGCAAGGCGTTTTTTAGCTCCTCGGGCATAGTCGTATTCGGCCAGGCAGAAGTCCTATGAAAAAAAAAAAAACAAAAAAAGAAAATAAATACATGACCTCAGAACAATGTCATAAACAGTTATACAGAGACAAGATCAAAGTGGACCCACACCCAGGATTTACATTATTCTGGGTTTGGGTGCACTTTTGTGGGCCACAACTATTGTGGGTGGGCCACTGTCTGCAACCCCCTTGGAAGGCCCCAAATACACCGCTGAGGACACTCCCACGTCACTCCGCAAGCCAAACACAGCGCTCCACGCCGGTGTGGTATGCGCATCCAAGGCCCTTGGGAGGTGCATACCAGCTCAGCTGTGTCTGCACGGCAAAGTACGCATGTGGCGTTTGACTCTAACAGGGAGTGCGCCTGCACACAAAATGAAAATATGTATGGCGCAGGGGTACACCCTGCTAGAGGTAAGCGCAATAGGCATCCGCAACTCACGCATGCACAGATGGGACGGGGCAGAGGTAATTTTTAGGGCCCTCCAGGGGGGGGGGGGGGCCATCCAAGCAGGACATCCACAATGGGGATGCCCCATGTGGAGTGTTAAATTTTGGGCTAAAAACAATACAAATTCTGCCCCTATCCCCCCTGTGTGTTTATCAATTTTTAAGCTAAAAATACATAACTAAAATACTCACTTTCACAACCTGGCCATTTACACGGCTATCCACCCGGGTGCGCCTTTGTTTCCTGGGCCCAGGAGGGGAATGGGTGGGAGGGGTGGTATTTGGGGAAGGTGAGGTAGGTGGGGGATGTGGGGGAGGGGTGGTGGGTCCGGAATCTGAGGAGGAGCTGGGGAGGCGCATTACTCTGCGTTTTGGAGCCATATTGGAAACGCTAAGGAGGAAACAGGAACCGGAAATGACGCTAGCGACATTAGACCAAAAAAAAACAAAACCTAACAAAAATACGCACCGCGCCCCAGCAACAAGCTATTCTCAGCTATGTGCAAGCTAAGTGGCGGAAAAACTAAAATGACGCTGGAAAACAAGCTAGTGGCATAAGCGCAAGACAGTTTTACCTTAAGGTGGCGTTGAAACGCAAAGGAGGATCCCGGAACCGGATATGACGCTAGCAACTGTGCTTCAAAATTCAAACACAAACATGCGCGCAGCAGGGACAAGCTAATATCAGCTATGTGCAAGCTAAGTGGCGGAAAAACATTAAAATGACGCTGCAAAACAAGCTATTGGCATAAGCGCTAGACATTTTTACCTTAAGGTGGCGTTGAAACGCAAAGGAGGATCCCGGAACCGGATATGACGCAAGCAACTGTGCTTCAAAATTCAAAAACAAACATGCGCGCAACAGGGACAAGCTAATATCAGCTATGTGCACGCTAAGTGGCGGAAAAACATTAAAAGGACGCTGCAAAACAAGCTAGGGCCAAAGGCGCAACGAATTATTAGCTTGATTTAGCAGGGGATTCTACATACTGTAATGCATAGGTCCTTCTAAAGCATACACCGTTGTGCTTAAATATACAGATCTTATTGCTTCACAAAGTCATCACACAATCTAACTAGACAACTACCTGAAAATGTGGCACACATGAGAATGCATAACGGGTTGTTATGAGCTGGTACGACTGAATGTTAATCCTGCAATATGTGGCCAGGCACGCTCACAACTACAGTGTATTCATTAACAACGACTGGGGTCGCGGGAAGTGAATTCCTTGCAAATGGCAGAAGGGCACATGTATGAACAGCACAGCGCCGCACAACGCAGCGCAGCGAGGCACAGCGACGCTCGCGCCGCCACATAGCGAATTCAAACAGCGACTGCACAAACACTGACCAACACAGATTCATCAAGGACAGGGCTGCCGAATAGCTTGGGCGCTGACAATTTCTAAGAGCGAACGTAACCGCCCAACCTGACAGGCTACAAAATAGCTTTACAAGCCCCGTTTGTGTGGAAAACCAGCGATTTTGAGGCCAATGAGTTTGGGTGGAGGAGATGCAATTCCCATGTCACTCACAACATTACATTGTGAAAAATAAAAAAAAAATCTAATACAGATAAATAACCAGCCAGATTCATAAAACATATCAATATAAACATGTGTTGAATTTTGTACCAAAGAAAAAAACCCCAAAACCACTAAAAACAATCATTGCAGCGTCTGCCATTGAAATGTATGGGAGAGCGGCAGGTAGCGCCAGGTAATACGTGTCGCTGTGAAGGAATTTGCAGCGGCGCTGTTCGGGCCAGCCGGCTTCATGATGAATGCCGCGCTAGCCGTCGCTCTCGCCGGCGCTAGCCTCATTTAGCTTGATAAATGCGTCATTGTGACCGCCGCCGGGCGTACTTGAGTCGGTAGTCGCCGTTAGCTGCCGCTACCTGGCGCTCGTCAGACACTACCTGGCGCTATCGCTTGATGAATAAGGGCCAAAGAGAGAGACATATACAGAAAAACAGTGTCAGACTGAAGCACCTTTGTTCCACCAGGGGATTCTGGCAGGGTCCATCCTTCAACTATATAGAAATAATATAAGATATATAAGAAGATTGTTAGGCATTAAGTAAATAGCAATTTGATTATTGTTAAATGTTTTTATTAGCCCTTTTTATTTAACCAAACAACAAATGTAATTTACTGAATAAACAACAAACTTGCAAAACACCTCAGGTAGACCAGAAACACTGTATTAATCCTGAACCTGCATTACTGCCCTCATGGTGGCCTTAGGTCAGTGCATGGGGCCCATTGGAAGATCCACTAATGAGCCAGTCTGACACTGAAGAAGAAGTAAGTGAAGAGGAATGGAGGGAATGTGAAAAGGAGAATAAGCTTATAAAAAATGGAAAGAGATACTGGAAAAATAGAGATAAGCGCATGTAAAAAAGAGAGGAAGAGATGTAGACAAAAGAAAGAAAGAATGCTGAAATAGGGAATAGGGGGAGACAGGAAATGTTGAAAAGAGAGAGGAGAAAGATGAAGAGTGTGAGGCTGATTCATTAATTGCGGCAGGTAGCGACAGATGAGCGTCTGTAGCAGGCATTTTCAGAGCGCCCGCTAGTAGTCGCTTTGCTCAGCCATGGGTCGCTACTTCATAGCGACTCAGTCGCTGTTCAGTAATGTTGAATACATTGTGAGGAGTCGCTATTTGACCAGTACAGCGCTGTATGGGAGCGCATGTTAGCGACTGCTCATAGCGACCGACTCACACCATATTCAGCAAAAAAACAGCCTTACTAATCTCTGGTGCTGAAAAATGCTTGTTTGAAAGTCACAGCGCTGGAGGCGGTGTGTTTAAAGTGTGTTTTCCAGCATCTATCAACTAGTAACAAAGCGAAAACATATGGAATTACATTGTAACCACATTGCAACATGAACACGTTAATGCCAATTTTTAAAAAATCATAAAAATGTGAAAAAACAGCTTTTCAATGTCAGAAGAGGTCACAGAATTATTTGTGTTTTTTTGGCAAAAAAAACAAAAACCCGGTTTAAAGAGAAGAAAAGGTTCGTCCATTGAAATGTATTGGAGAGCGACAGGTAGCGAGAGGTCATACCTGGCGCTGTGCAAGGCTGAACGCTGGCGCTGTTCGCTGAGGCTGTGAAAATGATGAATCAGATGCTACATGGAGCTATCCCACTAGCTAAACAAATTCTGCTTGATAAATGTGTAATTGTGTGCCGTGTCCGGCGTTCACCAATCGCTATCTGTCGCTACCTCACATTACCCAGGCGCTTCCTGACGCTATCCCTTCTTAAATAAGGGCCTATGTGGAAAAGACAAAGAGGGATGGTATATGAAAAGGAGCAAAAGACGAAGGGAATGAGGCGAAGAGAGAAAAAAGGCGGGAATGTGGAAGAGTTAAGAGCAAAAGAGAGAAAGCTGGGGTAAATGTGGAAAAGAGAGAAAAAACGAATGATTGAATGTGGAAATAGCAGAGGAGCCCTCTTACAGAGAGTTTGGGATGGCATCCTGTGTGATCACACAGGTTGCACACCCCAAAGGACATCCATGCCTGCGCCCCTCCATTATCCTTTCTTGTTTATGTATTAGCTCCTCATTTGCTAGCACGACTTTAGTATGGCAATAGTTACCATTTCATATACAGAGCTAAGCTACAGATCTGCATTAAAAAGGGGCATTTTGGGAGAATTTTATAGTGCCTGGGGGTTAAAACACAAACAACCGCTAGGGGGTGCACTAGGTAAAATAGCTAAATAGGTAAGTAGGAGAAACAAATCTTATCATTGAGCTAAAGTAGAGAGGGGCTCTTAAAACACAGGCTTTTCAATTTTTCCTGCAGTTATCCTTTAATATTAGACTCTTTTTACCTTTAAAAGGGACCTACACCTAGCTATGTGCCAGGGTGAGTCCTGATTCACAGGGACACTAAACTTCACCTACTCCCTCACACCATTAGAGAGATACTGACTTGCGGATGTGCAGAATCTGCTGCTTATCCAATAGGAAACATGCTTTCACTCAAGAGTGCAGCTACTTCCTGACCCCCATCATAAAGGCCTAAATTCTGATTTAGGCTTTCTTTAAAGTGGACCAAAACCCAGCGCAATAGGCCCAGGAATCTATGAGATTGCCGGGCAATCGATTCCCTCCTCCTGGGGGATCCAAAATCAGGATGCCCTGCTGTGTGAACCCCCCCAGGTTGCCCCATTCACTTACCTTGCTTCACAGTCCAACCGCGCATGCGGGAGCCACGGCCGCATCCCTGCTATCCCTCTAGCAGGGTGCCAGGCATTTGTGAATGGCCGTTGCCTTGTTAGATGGAAAGGGGGGAAGCGTCCGCCAGCGCGCTCTGAGCTGCTGGCCTTAGACGAAGGCTTAAACGGTGAGAAGTCAGCGGCTCTGAGCGCTCTGAGCGTCCGTGCATGCACCGTAGGATCGGGAACAGGTGAGTTGTGATCTGGGGGGTTTAACACAGCGGGGAACCCACGATCGGAATGCTCCGGGGGAAAGGATCAAAACCCAGGATAGTCAAAATCATGGGTTTTGGTCCACTTTAACTATAGATGCTCTAGTGGATAGTGTTAAAAGGGACATAAAGTCATTTTTGACTTTTGGTCTGCTTTAATAGTTAAACCTGCTGACTAAAGGCGTTGCTGCATAAACAGGCCCAGCAGACATTGCTCCCTGAGTGTATTCAGTCATAACAAACATTGAGGAACATGGTTTAAACATTACAGGCATCTTGGCTTCCCGCCGGTTACTTCACCACAGGGAGCAGAGTGGACCCGGACCCCCACTAGCCCCTCTCTCCTATAGTGATACGGCCGGAATGTAAACATCCCCCTCCCCCCCACCACCCTTATACAATTTATTATGGAAAGTTTGGCCATCTTTTAAGGACAATCTGAGCCATAATTCCCTTCATGCGCCGCCTGTCCGCTATAATCCAGCTCTGCAGATAGAAAACAGATGCTGCAGAGGGGAGGGAGGACCCGGCTTCATTATTCATTATTCGCTGCCACAGGAAAAATAAACCGCCTGAGTCCCGCTGGATGAACAGACACTTATTTTTAGAAGCAGATATTTCAGCTTCCAGGGGCCATAACTGGTTAAACTGAGGAGGGTGTCTGGCACCCGGGTCCAGCTAGGTAAAATGTCTCCTCCCCGACCCACCCTGTCCCGTCATTTGCATACAAAATGAAGGACAGCCCTCCGGAGTCAGGAAGGATTTTTTTCCCCCAGACATAACAGGCTGCTATTCTACTATTGTCTGGTCTGATCTGGAGGGTTGTTGTTTTGCTTTGTTATTAGAGTAGATTTTACAGGGCCGGATTATGAGAGGGGCACAAGGGGCGCAAGCCCCGGGGCCTCCACCACTTGCCCTGCAAAGGGGGCCTCCACCAACCTTTGGGTTATGGTCTGGTCCAGGAGGCTTTTCAGTCTGTGGTCTGATGGGCCGCGGGGCCAGCAACAAAGCTATCGGTGGCAGTGGGGGTGGGCCTGGGAAAGCCATTTTTTGTTTTTGCAAACCCGCAGCCAAAGTTACCACAGGGCAGGGTGGAAAGTCTAGAGCAGCAGAGCCGCCGTCATCAAGGCTACAGTGATGGGTGCAGAGCTGTCACTGCACATAAGCCACCAAGCACAGCCGCTGGCAGCTCAATACAGGGAACTGTTTTCTGCTGGACCAGTTGGGTGACTACACTACCCCCCACCCAGAATGGCAAAGCAGGAGTTCCCGAGCAACACACACCCACACAAGGGTGGCACAAGGGATTCGATCTGACTTTTCAGTAAGTAGACGGGTACCAGACAACCACCAATCAGTTACTTGGGGGATATTATATTAAACTAAAAAAATACTGTATCTGGGGCCTCCACCAGATTTTATGCCCAGGAGCCTCCACCACACTTACTCTGGCCCTGAGGTTGTAGCACACTGGTAAGTTAATAAAATCAATGACACGTAGAAAATGGAGAAAGGTAGGATCATTAGGGTTCAAAGAAACCTCCATTGTACCTCTGCTTATTTAGTACTGAAATATACTGTATATACAAAATGGAGGATGAAATGAGCACCAAGAAAAAGGTTATGCCAAAAAATTCATGTTTTAATACCCATGAGTATATAGGTGTACACAAGTGCAGACTATTTACACTGCAGTCAGTAGGTTTTATAGCAAAACATTGTAGGCCCAAAACAGAGGGTATTTTGTATATACTTGTTTTTTTGCTTTCCCATTAACCATAATGAAGTGGATGGTTTATGGTGAACAGGATGGAAAATGTGTAGCTATTTAAATATTTGGTTTAAAACTCTCCATTTATGAGGAATTGTGGACCCAAACCAGTTGGTGCTTTACCAAGTACAATACCAAAATATATAAAATATGCAAATTCAGATGCACCCTTGTAGAGGAACAACACCTGGCAGCAGTAGTGGACTGGGGCCGAGTTTTTCTCACCCCTGGCCAGCCTTTGACCAGCCCACCACATCCCTATTGAAGCTGTGGTAGGACAATAGCAGTCAGTAACAGCATTACATTAGGCTGACACACATTTCTGGGCTAATTGAAAGCAGTGGGTGAGTAGTTCTTGGGAATTATCCAGTAAATTGAAACCGTGGTTGCGTATCCAACTTTAAACACTAGATGGGAGTAGTAGACCATAAATGGAAAAGAGAATTTTATTCAGACTATTAGAATCTAGGTGTAGAACTCCCCTTTAGGATGAGTCAGGGGGCATACAATACACTTGGGGGATAACAGGAAACTGCTGATACTGGTTGGGAGATTTTTAGAGGGAAAACTCAGGCAACAATGTATTGGGCAAAGGTTTTATAAGGACAGGCCAGGGGGACAGAAAGGGAAACAGTCCATAACCATGCTAAGGGGAAGAGTGATGTAGCCTCCTGCATAAGAAAGCAGGTGGGGCTACCAGAGAGGTGAGGCTCTGGTGCAGTTGGAAGTCAGTAGGAAGATGTGGCTGTAGAGAAGCAGAGCTGTGCTGAGTTGCTGAGAGAGAATAAAAGGTTCAGAGAGGAGAGGACCCTGGCAGGAAGGACCCTTGCGTTGAATGTGAAATAGGAGGTGCCCCTTAGGAGTAGAGATGCCTGAGACTCCGGTAAGATGTGGCTGACCCTGTCTGAGGCCCTTGTCCTGCAATGGCTGTTGTGAGGAAGAAACGCTTGTGTTGGGGAACAGCCTGGGCTCATATGCTATGGAGTAGAGGTTCCCTGTGTTTCACTCGCTGGCAGCCCTGTGGGTCCTCTGCTGACACCGGGCAATCCCAACAAAATTGCAGGAGAAATACATCTGCCTTCCTGACAGCTTGGCAGCTTAGAACGCAGTGAAGTTGGGTTTTTTCAACCTGGCTAATATGCCCAACATCAGGGGTGCCATCGATTTCACACATGCGGCGTTGGTGCCTCCTGTGGAGCAGGAATATATGTTTTGGTTTAGGTGCTTATTGGTCCTCCTTCTTGCCAAGTCTCCCCTGTTTAGCCTAGCCTTTGTTCTGCTCCTCTAAACTAGCTAATCCTTGTTGCTGCTTGTGCCCCCAATCCCTGTGTCCCAGTTGCCCATGTATCTGCTTGCTCTTTGTCTGCTACTAATGTGGCAAGTGTATTAACCTGAGTCTGTTGTTCTAGAAACCGCAAGATGGCTCATTCTTTGAATGTAGAATGCGTTGTGGGTCCGGATTTACTCTTCTTCAGCGTCTTGCCAGGCTTCCCCAGATCAAGTCACAACGCACCCATCTTGTGTAGATCCAGCCTGTATTCTCGCTTTGAGAGTGGCGATCTGATTGGTGGTTGGCTTCTGGGTAAGTGTGTGTATTATTGTTTTCTTTCTGCATTTCTATTGTTAGCGTTGTATTTGCATTGTTGGATGTTTTTATCAGCTGGGCCTCATAGTATGTTTTTTTTGTTGTTTTTTTGGTGTGGCCTATTTGTCTCCCTGCCCTCTGTCCGTGATAGTGTGTTCATGTGCCTAGTTACAGTCCCCAATCGCCTGTTCCTAGGTTAACTCCTTTGGCATTGTAGTGCACCTTACCTTTAGTTTTTCATGCAAACTGTGTCTAATGCCCATGTAAATCTGGACCTCCTTGCAACTTTGACCCCCTATTTCATCAGCTTTCCTTTTTGGGAGGGGGTGTTTAGCCCATTTGCCCTTGTGGTTCATCTTCCTAGTAGCTTTTCGTCTTATTGGCTGATTTTACTTTCTGTTGTTTTTGTTTTGGCCTTGTAGGTGATTCGGGCTACCCTTTCTTGCCCTGGCTGCTGACCCCCTTTTTGCATCCACAGACGCAAAGCCAGAAGGTGCACAACGTTTCCAGTTAATTTTCTAGACCACCATTTTAAGATCATGCCATTTTTTTTAGAGACCTGCTTCCCATCCTTGGCCTCCGGCCCAGAACTAGTGAGCAAGCGCGCAATCTGTTCCCAGAGGTCATCAGGCACCGCTTTCCTTGTAGTGCGGGGCCAGGCCACAGCCAGTCTGTCAAAAATATGCCATTCAAAAGGGCCTCCAACTGGGAGTCCATGAAGCAGCTGCTAAACTTCCCCCTGAACAGCTTCTGCCCGGTCTGTGGGGAAGCAGCTCTGGTCTGGGCTGAACAGGGGATGCCGAGCCACTGTGCCCACTCCCAGGACCGGAAGGGGTGGTGCGCAGGCTGTTGGCAGGGGAACAAGTAACCCCGGCTGTGGCTCTGCTGCTCCACCTTGGGCTCCACAGTGAGCTCCGCAGTGGGGCCGGCACTAGGGTGTGGACTGGGTTCCAGTGTCCCGACCAATTTCTGAAATGTGGTGGGTTATGGCAGGATCCATGGGTGTGGCTCTCCCACTGCTGCTGGGCCAAACTGTTGCTTGTGACATGCTCAGAGTGGGTAGTGTGGCTGGCAGCAGGGGAGTGCCTGTGGGACGAGCGGTGGTGCCTGGGGCTGGAGCTGGCTTCCGGGCCCTTGGGGCTGCGGTGGCATCTACTTCTTGGCATGTTGACTCCAAAAGTAAGGACTGCCATAAAGAACAGGGGTCAGGTGTGCACTTGTATACACAAGTGGGTGGTTAAATGGCCAATTAATTAAGGAATTATTTAACAGGCCAGCGCAGGCATTGGCAACCTATAGGTTACAACATCATGTTGCATGCTGCACGCTGGACAGCACACCTCTGGGATCTGCTGGGGCACATTGGCGCTGAACCACGTTGGAACAGGGGTGCATCATGCAGCTTTAAGTAGATGGAAGAGACCCAGCAACATGGCACCAACCCTCTACACCAGCAAGGAGCAGGTATAAATCAAGCTGGTAAGTACCCATGCTATGCCATGCTTTGCCTTCGCAAGTTTGCCGCTTTACAACCAGGCAAATGGGCGGAGAGGTCACAGACTGGCCGGCAGAGTGCAGGCATACAAACCAAGGCACATGGCAGACCGCACAGTAATGGCGGAGGCCTGTTTTTCCCAAGCAAACATGGTTTGGGTTGACTTAAAGCAGACCAAAACCCACATTTTTAACTAACATTCACTGAATTGCTACCCCCATGAAGAGCACCTTTTGCCTATTTTTAGTGCTCCTGCTTCACTCTAATTCCATATAATGACCCTGGTTTTAGCTGTAAAGCTCCACCTCCTCCATTGCCACTGTTATGTGTGGCATATGATGTAATTGCCATGCCTATGTAATGACTGATCGCCTGCCATCTTACAGAGAGGGACAGCAGAAAAACAGTGTTCCAGGACGATTCGAAAACACTCTAAGAAGGGAGTATAGGAAGAGGTTTTGGCCAAGTGTATTTCACAAGTTTGGTGGGTTTAAGAGTGCAAAAATGTGCCAACCAAAACCCTGGCTGCCCGTTGAAGGCCTAGGCGTGAAACACCATTAGTGTGATACCCCACATGTGCCAAAGTGAACATGCCGTCAGTCATACGCTCGGGCCACTGTCACGTGTACCACCCTTGCCTCTTTGTAGGGGATGCTGGGGGGTCTCAGATGTGTGTAGGCAGAGGGGTAGGTGAGACCGTTGCTGGATCAAACAGGAGCGAGCCACTAGACCTTCCAATCTACCAGTAATGGCGGATGGAAAACTTTGCATAGGTGCATCAGTGACTTCAATCCGCCACTAATTGTGGCCTCGAAGGCTGGGTCCCACAGGTTGCCTAGTTGTGTCAGCAAGACCAATACAACATTAAGGCCAGGAGAGCTGGGAGCGATTTGATGCCTAGACACATTCCGGTTTGAAATAGCGTCATGCCTCTACTAAGTGGTACATATGCACAAGCCGGTGAGGTCACTCGCCAGCCCAACGGGCTACAGCAATATATGCATTGGCCTGTTGCACATGGGGGAGAGGTGAGACACAGGTATTTATAGGAGAAGATTAGTGTGCATGTAGACCTAAACTAGACCTAAACCAGGACAATACATGTACTACAGTAAAGTGACATTTGGCTTGTGATTTTGCATTGTAGACTTTTATGACTGATCGGTATGACTTCAAGCCAACCCATGCCAACATCCTCATCCTCCTCTTCAGGCTCACCCCCACCATCACCAGAACCAGCTGAAGAGGAGGAAGCCCAGGGCTTGGAGTCAGACCCAGCACCAGTTAACTCAGGTAAGACAACAGAAAAAAAGTGTGAGTGATGGTGTTTTGTGCTTCTCTATCCCTACAGACTCGTCAGACTAGGGAGAGTATGCGGCTACGGGTCCACCTGAGGCTAGACTCTCACAAGACTTAGGTGGGTTCCAGAAAACTCAAACTGACCCCTCCAGGAGCAGAACATATATCACACATGTGCCTAGTTCTAACATCTGTTTTCATGTCCTTATAGACCCAGAAGAAGGGATGGCGCTGAGAAGGAGGGTGGCTCTGTTAAAGGCCAAATACAGTGATGAAGTATTTGGGGGCATTGGTCAAGGAGAACTGGCACACATGTGTTAAAGCAGATGCTGACGTGCCTTTCTCTTGTCATTACAGGTGCCATGAAACTGAGGCAGGGGATAACCCGCCGAGAGGCACCTAAGAAAGTTTTTAAACTCCCCCAAAAAACAAAAATAGGACACAAGTTAATAATTGTAAATAACAAAATATTTCTCTCAAAATATGCAGTGTGTTGTGCTTTTTAATTCAGACAGTCTTAAGGCAGGGGGAAATAGTTCAAGCTGGGGTGGGGAAAGGTATCGGAAAACACTAGGGGGAAGCAAGAAGGTGAGTAACAGTGCATGGATGCTGACAACATGGGATGCCCCTCAAGAAACTAACAGGGAGAAGGTAAGTCACACTACAAGGATGCACAATACATGGGATACCCCTCAAGGAACCAACAGGGAGAAGGTAAGCTTTGAAAGCTGTGAGAAGGCCATACACCAGGCCGAGAAAATCTCGGGACGTGGCTATGAATAATACGAGCGTTCACAACTTTCCAGTTTCCAAGTTAACTTCTGCAAAAAACAAAGCAATCACGGTGAGGATCAGAATCAAGCTTATTGTCACGAGAAAAGGCTCTGATTGGACCAGAGCCCTACACATATGCTGTTGGACTGGTAAGAGCTGAGTTGTACCTGGCGATCTGGGGGGTTTCACGCAGCAGGGAAACCCAATAGGGATGAGCGAATCGATCCGGACGAACCCGGATTCGATCCGAATTTCAGGAAAAATTCGATTCGGATCGAATCCGAATTTCCCCGCGATTCGATCACTCGAAGTTTTCCTTTAACATCCATTCATTTACATTACAGGCATTCTAAGATGGCGGGCGGGACATGTCTGGACATGTATCCCGCGCCAGTGCAAGCTGGGGCAGTCACATGCAGCCTATCAGCAGCCAGCAAGCCCGGTGACGTCACACAGCGGTATTTAACGGCGGCCATCTTGCTTTTCCTCATTTCTCTATTGCATTCGTGACAGACAGACAGAACGCTGTGTAGCTGAGGCAGTTAGACAGGCTGGAGACAGGCTGGAGACAGGGACAGACAGGGACAGGCTGGAGACAGGCAGGAGACAGGCAGGAGACAGACAGGAGACAGACAGAAAGCCAGGGAAAGGTAGGAAAAACGGAGCTGGCTGACAGGGAGATTTTTTTTTTTTCATCCAGCCTTTGTTAGCGTTTTCAGGCTGCTTATAGTAACTAACTGTGCATATATACTGAACTGATCTTAAGTCTGCTGTGAGGCATCCCATTCTGTGACTAAAGCAGCCTCTATTTAATAGCATAATAAACATTTGCACTTATTCTCATAGAAATCAGGCCTGATAAAGACACTTTTGCTGTGCATGCTCTCTGGTTTTTGTGGCACTGGCATCCCATTCTGTGACTAAAGCAGCCTCTATTTAATAGCATAATAAACATTTGCACTTATTCTCATAGAAATCAGGCCTGATAAAGACACTTTTGCTGTGCATGCTCTCTGGTTTTTGTGGCACTGGCATCCCATTCTGTGACTAAAGCAGCCTCTATTTAATAGCACAATAAACATTTGCACTTATTCTCATAGAAATCAGGCCTGATAAAGACACTTTTGCTGTGCATGCTCTCTGGTTTTTGTGGCACTGGCATCCCATTCTGTGACTAAAGCAGCCTCTATTTAATAGCATAATAAACATTTGCACTTATTCTCATAGAAATCAGGCCTGATAAAGACACTTTTGCTGTGCATGCTCTCTGGTTTTTGTGGCACTGGCATCCCATTCTGTGACTAAAGCAGCCTCTATTTAATAGCATAATAAACATTTGCACTTATTCTCATAGAAATCAGGCCTGATAAAGACACTTTTGCTGTGCATGCTCTCTGGTTTTTGTGGCACTGGCATCCCATTCTGTGACTAAAGCAGCCTCTATTTAATAGCACAATAAACATTTGCACTTATTCTCATAGAAATCAGGCCTGATAAAGACACTTTTGCTGTGCATGCTCTCTGGTTTTTGTGGCACTGGCATCCCATTCTGTGACTAAAGCAGCCTCTATTTAATAGCATAATAAACATTTGCACTTATTCTCATAGAAATCAGGCCTGATAAAGACACTTTTGCTGTGCATGCTCTCTGGTTTTTGTGGCACTGGCATCCCATTCTGTGACTAAAGCAGCCTCTATTTAATAGCACAATAAACATTTGCACTTATTCTCATAGAAATCAGGCCTGATAAAGACACTTTTGCTGTGCATGCTCTCTGGTTTTTGTGGCACTGGCATCCCATTCTGTGACTAAAGCAGCCTCTATTTAATAGCATAATAAACATTTGCACTTATTCTCATAGAAATCAGGCCTGATAAAGACACTTTTGCTGTGCATGCTCTCTGGTTTTTGTGGCACTGGCATCCCATTCTGTGACTAAAGCAGCCTCTATTTAATAGCATAATAAACATTTGCACTTATTCTCATAGAAATCAGGCCTGATAAAGACACTTTTGCTGTGCATGCTCTCTGGTTTTTGTGGCACTGGCATCCCATTCTGTGACTAAAGCAGCCTCTATTTAATAGCACAATAAACATTTGCACTTATTCTCATAGAAATCAGGCCTGATAAAGACACTTTTGCTGTGCATGCTCTCTGGTTTTTGTGGCACTGGCATCCCATTCTGTGACTAAAGCAGCCTCTATTTAATAGCATAATAAACATTTGCACTTATTCTCATAGAAATCAGGCCTGATAAAGACACTTTTGCTGTGCATGCTCTCTGGTTTTTGTGGCACTGGCATCCCATTCTGTGACTAAAGCAGCCTCTATTTAATAGCATAATAAACATTTGCACTTATTCTCATAGAAATCAGGCCTGATAAAGACACTTTTGCTGTGCATGCTCTCTGGTTTTTGTGGCACTGGCATCCCATTCTGTGACTAAAGCAGCCTCTATTTAATAGCATAATAAACATTTGCACTTATTCTCATAGAAATCAGGCCTGATAAAGACACTTTTGCTGTGCATGCTCTCTGGTTTTTGTGGCACTGGCATCCCATTCTGTGACTAAAGCAGCCTCTATTTAATAGCACAATAAACATTTGCACTTATTCTCATAGAAATCAGGCCTGATAAAGACACTTTTGCTGTGCATGCTCTCTGGTTTTTGTGGCACTGGCATCCCATTCTGTGACTAAAGCAGCCTCTATTTAATAGCATAATAAACATTTGCACTTATTCTCATAGAAATCAGGCCTGATAAAGACACTTTTGCTGTGCATGCTCTCTGGTTTTTGTGGCACTGGCATCCCATTCTGTGACTAAAGCAGCCTCTATTTAATAGCACAATAAACATTTGCACTTATTCTCATAGAAATCAGGCCTGATAAAGACACTTTTGCTGTGCATGCTCTCTGGTTTTTGTGGCACTGGCATCCCATTCTGTGACTAAAGCAGCCTCTATTTAATAGCATAATAAACATTTGCACTTATTCTCATAGAAATCAGGCCTGATAAAGACACTTTTGCTGTGCATGCTCTCTGGTTTTTGTGGCACTGGCATCCCATTCTGTGACTAAAGCAGCCTCTATTTAATAGCATAATAAACATTTGCACTTATTCTCATAGAAATCAGGCCTGATAAAGACACTTTTGCTGTGCATGCTCTCTGGTTTTTGTGGCACTGGCATCCCATTCTGTGACTAAAGCAGCCTCTATTTAATAGCATAATAAACATTTGCACTTATTCTCATAGAAATCAGGCCTGATAAAGACACTTTTGCTGTGCATGCTCTCTGGTTTTTGTGGCACTGGCATCCCATTCTGTGACTAAAGCAGCCTCTATTTAATAGCATAATAAACATTTGCACTTATTCTCATAGAAATCAGGCCTGATAAAGACACTTTTGCTGTGCATGCTCTCTGGTTTTTGTGGCACTGGCATCCCATTCTGTGACTAAAGCAGCCTCTATTTAATAGCACAATAAACATTTGCACTTATTCTCATAGAAATCAGGCCTGATAAAGACACTTTTGCTGTGCATGCTCTCTGGTTTTTGTGGCACTGGCATCCCATTCTGTGACTAAAGCAGCCTCTATTTAATAGCATAATAAACATTTGCACTTATTCTCATAGAAATCAGGCCTGATAAAGACACTTTTGCTGTGCATGCTCTCTGGTTTTTGTGGCACTGGCATCCCATTCTGTGACTAAAGCAGCCTCTATTTAATAGCACAATAAACATTTGCACTTATTCTCATAGAAATCAGGCCTGATAAAGACACTTTTGCTGTGCATGCTCTCTGGTTTTTGTGGCACTGGCATCCCATTCTGTGACTAAAGCAGCCTCTATTTAATAGCATAATAAACATTTGCACTTATTCTCATAGAAATCAGGCCTGATAAAGACACTTTTGCTGTGCATGCTCTCTGGTTTTTGTGGCACTGGCATCCCATTCCTGTGACTAAAGCAGCCTCTATTTAATAGCATAATAAACATTTGCACTTATTCTCATAGAAATCAGGCCTGATAAAGACACTTTTGCTGTGCATGCTCTCTGGTTTTTGTGGCACTGGCATCCCATTCTGTGACTAAAGCAGCCTCTATTTAATAGCACTAATAAACATTTGCACTTATTCTCATAGAAATCAGGCCTGATAAAGACACTTTTGCTGTGCATGCTCTCTGGTTTTTGTGGCACTGGCATCCCATTCTGTGACTAAAGCAGCCTCTATTTAATAGCACAATAAACATTTGCACTTATTCTCATAGAAATCAGGCCTGATAAAGACACTTTTGCTGTGCATGCTCTCTGGTTTTTGTGGCACTGGCATCCCATTCTGTGACTAAAGCAGCCTCTATTTAATAGCATAATAAACATTTGCACTTATTCTCATAGAAATCAGGCCTGATAAAGACACTTTTGCTGTGCATGCTCTCTGGTTTTTGTGGCACTGGCATCCCATTCTGTGACTAAAGCAGCCTCTATTTAATAGCACAATAAACATTTGCACTTATTCTCATAGAAATCAGGCCTGATAAAGACACTTTTGCTGTGCATGCTCTCTGGTTTTTGTGGCACTGGCATCCCATTCTGTGACTAAAGCAGCCTCTATTTAATAGCATAATAAACATTTGCACTTATTCTCATAGAAATCAGGCCTGATAAAGACACTTTTGCTGTGCATGCTCTCTGGTTTTTGTGGCACTGGCATCCCATTCTGTGACTAAAGCAGCCTCTATTTAATAGCACAATAAACATTTGCACTTATTCTCATAGAAATCAGGCCTGATAAAGACACTTTTGCTGTGCATGCTCTCTGGTTTTTGTGGCACTGGCATCCCATTCTGTGACTAAAGCAGCCTCTATTTAATAGCATAATAAACATTTGCACTTATTCTCATAGAAATCAGGCCTGATAAAGACACTTTTGCTGTGCATGCTCTCTGGTTTTTGTGGCACTGGCATCCCATTCTGTGACTAAAGCAGCCTCTATTTAATAGCACAATAAACATTTGCACTTATTCTCATAGAAATCAGGCCTGATAAAGACACTTTTGCTGTGCATGCTCTCTGGTTTTTGTGGCACTGGCATCCCATTCTGTGACTAAAGCAGCCTCTATTTAATAGCACAATAAACATTTGCACTTATTCTCATAGAAATCAGGCCTGATAAAGACACTTTTGCTGTGCATGCTCTCTGGTTTTTGTGGCACTGGCATCCCATTCTGTGACTAAAGCAGCCTCTATTTAATAGCATAATAAACATTTGCACTTATTCTCATAGAAATCAGGCCTGATAAAGACACTTTTGCTGTGCATGCTCTCTGGTTTTTGTGGCACTGGCATCCCATTCTGTGACTAAAGCAGCCTCTATTTAATAGCATAATAAACATTTGCACTTATTCTCATAGAAATCAGGCCTGATAAAGACACTTTTGCTGTGCATGCTCTCTGGTTTTTGTGGCACTGGCATCCCATTCTGTGACTAAAGCAGCCTCTATTTAATAGCATAATAAACATTTGCACTTATTCTCATAGAAATCAGGCCTGATAAAGACACTTTTGCTGTGCATGCTCTCTGGTTTTTGTGGCACTGGCATCCCATTCTGTGACTAAAGCAGCCTCTATTTAATAGCATAATAAACATTTGCACTTATTCTCATAGAAATCAGGCCTGATAAAGACACTTTTGCTGTGCATGCTCTCTGGTTTTTGTGGCACTGGCATCCCATTCTGTGACTAAAGCAGCCTCTATTTAATAGCATAATAAACATTTGCACTTATTCTCATAGAAATCAGGCCTGATAAAGACACTTTTGCTGTGCATGCTCTCTGGTTTTTGTGGCACTGGCATCCCATTCTGTGACTAAAGCAGCCTCTATTTAATAGCATAATAAACATTTGCACTTATTCTCATAGAAATCAGGCCTGATAAAGACACTTTTGCTGTGCATGCTCTCTGGTTTTTGTGGCACTGGCATCCCATTCTGTGACTAAAGCAGCCTCTATTTAATAGCACAATAAACATTTGCACTTATTCTCATAGAAATCAGGCCTGATAAAGACACTTTTGCTGTGCATGCTCTCTGGTTTTTGTGGCACTGGCATCCCATTCTGTGACTAAAGCAGCCTCTATTTAATAGCATAATAAACATTTGCACTTATTCTCATAGAAATCAGGCCTGATAAAGACACTTTTGCTGTGCATGCTCTCTGGTTTTTGTGGCACTGGCATCCCATTCTGTGACTAAAGCAGCCTCTATTTAATAGCATAATAAACATTTGCACTTATTCTCATAGAAATCAGGCCTGATAAAGACACTTTTGCTGTGCATGCTCTCTGGTTTTTGTGGCACTGGCATCCCATTCTGTGACTAAAGCAGCCTCTATTTAATAGCATAATAAACATTTGCACTTATTCTCATAGAAATCAGGCCTGATAAAGACACTTTTGCTGTGCATGCTCTCTGGTTTTTGTGGCACTGGCATCCCATTCTGTGACTAAAGCAGCCTCTATTTAATAGCATAATAAACATTTGCACTTATTCTCATAGAAATCAGGCCTGATAAAGACACTTTTGCTGTGCATGCTCTCTGGTTTTTGTGGCACTGGCATCCCATTCTGTGACTAAAGCAGCCTCTATTTAATAGCACAATAAACATTTGCACTTATTCTCATAGAAATCAGGCCTGATAAAGACACTTTTGCTGTGCATGCTCTCTGGTTTTTGTGGCACTGGCATCCCATTCTGTGACTAAAGCAGCCTCTATTTAATAGCATAATAAACATTTGCACTTATTCTCATAGAAATCAGGCCTGATAAAGACACTTTTGCTGTGCATGCTCTCTGGTTTTTGTGGCACTGGCATCCCATTCTGTGACTAAAGCAGCCTCTATTTAATAGCACAATAAACATTTGCACTTATTCTCATAGAAATCAGGCCTGATAAAGACACTTTTGCTGTGCATGCTCTCTGGTTTTTGTGGCACTGGCATCCCATTCTGTGACTAAAGCAGCCTCTATTTAATAGCATAATAAACATTTGCACTTATTCTCATAGAAATCAGGCCTGATAAAGACACTTTTGCTGTGCATGCTCTCTGGTTTTTGTGGCACTGGCATCCCATTCTGTGACTAAAGCAGCCTCTATTTAATAGCATAATAAACATTTGCACTTATTCTCATAGAAATCAGGCCTGATAAAGACACTTTTGCTGTGCATGCTCTCTGGTTTTTGTGGCACTGGCATCCCATTCTGTGACTAAAGCAGCCTCTATTTAATAGCACAATAAACATTTGCACTTATTCTCATAGAAATCAGGCCTGATAAAGACACTTTTGCTGTGCATGCTCTCTGGTTTTTGTGGCACTGGCATCCCATTCTGTGACTAAAGCAGCCTCTATTTAATAGCACAATAAACATTTGCACTTATTCTCATAGAAATCAGGCCTGATAAAGACACTTTTGCTGTGCATGCTCTCTGGTTTTTGTGGCACTGGCATCCCATTCTGTGACTAAAGCAGCCTCTATTTAATAGCATAATAAACATTTGCACTTATTCTCATAGAAATCAGGCCTGATAAAGACACTTTTGCTGTGCATGCTCTCTGGTTTTTGTGGCACTGGCATCCCATTCTGTGACTAAAGCAGCCTCTATTTAATAGCACAATAAACATTTGCACTTATTCTCATAGAAATCAGGCCTGATAAAGACACTTTTGCTGTGCATGCTCTCTGGTTTTTGTGGCACTGGCATCCCATTCTGTGACTAAAGCAGCCTCTATTTAATAGCATAATAAACATTTGCACTTATTCTCATAGAAATCAGGCCTGATAAAGACACTTTTGCTGTGCATGCTCTCTGGTTTTTGTGGCACTGGCATCCCATTCTGTGACTAAAGCAGCCTCTATTTAATAGCATAATAAACATTTGCACTTATTCTCATAGAAATCAGGCCTGATAAAGACACTTTTGCTGTGCATGCTCTCTGGTTTTTGTGGCACTGGCATCCCATTCTGTGACTAAAGCAGCCTCTATTTAATAGCATAATAAACATTTGCACTTATTCTCATAGAAATCAGGCCTGATAAAGACACTTTTGCTGTGCATGCTCTCTGGTTTTTGTGGCACTGGCATCCCATTCTGTGACTAAAGCAGCCTCTATTTAATAGCATAATAAACATTTGCACTTATTCTCATAGAAATCAGGCCTGATAAAGACACTTTTGCTGTGCATGCTCTCTGGTTTTTGTGGCACTGGCATCCCATTCTGTGACTAAAGCAGCCTCTATTTAATAGCACAATAAACATTTGCACTTATTCTCATAGAAATCAGGCCTGATAAAGACACTTTTGCTGTGCATGCTCTCTGGTTTTTGTGGCACTGGCATCCCATTCTGTGACTAAAGCAGCCTCTATTTAATAGCATAATAAACATTTGCACTTATTCTCATAGAAATCAGGCCTGATAAAGACACTTTTGCTGTGCATGCTCTCTGGTTTTTGTGGCACTGGCATCCCATTCTGTGACTAAAGCAGCCTCTATTTAATAGCACAATAAACATTTGCACTTATTCTCATAGAAATCAGGCCTGATAAAGACACTTTTGCTGTGCATGCTCTCTGGTTTTTGTGGCACTGGCATCCCATTCTGTGACTAAAGCAGCCTCTATTTAATAGCATAATAAACATTTGCACTTATTCTCATAGAAATCAGGCCTGATAAAGACACTTTTGCTGTGCATGCTCTCTGGTTTTTGTGGCACTGGCATCCCATTCTGTGACTAAAGCAGCCTCTATTTAATAGCATAATAAACATTTGCACTTATTCTCATAGAAATCAGGCCTGATAAAGACACTTTTGCTGTGCATGCTCTCTGGTTTTTGTGGCACTGGCATCCCATTCTGTGACTAAAGCAGCCTCTATTTAATAGCATAATAAACATTTGCACTTATTCTCATAGAAATCAGGCCTGATAAAGACACTTTTGCTGTGCATGCTCTCTGGTTTTTGTGGCACTGGCATCCCATTCTGTGACTAAAGCAGCCTCTATTTAATAGCATAATAACCATTTGCACTTATTCTCATAGAAATCAGGCCTGATAAAGACACTTTTGCTGGCCAAAGCCCTACTGGACCCTGCCAGGTCGATTCCTGCCCGGGGCATCCCATTCTGTGACTACAGCAGCCTCTGTTTAAGACCATATAAGCATTTGCTCTTATCATATTTGAAATTAGCCTGATAAAGACACTTTTGCTGGCCAAAGCCCTACTGGACCCTGCCAGGTCCATTCCTGCCCAGGGCATCCCATTCTGTGACTAAAGCAGCCTCTGTTTAAGACCATATAAGCATTTGCTCTTATTATATTTATATTATAAGACACTTTTGCTGGGCATAGGCTTACTGCTGCCTGCCAGGTGCACTTCTGTTGAGGCATCCCATTCTGTAACATAGCATACCCCTCTTTATTTACACTAAGCAGCTCTCTTATTTACACTAAGCAGGCCTGTTGGAGGCTGAGTGTTACTGCTCACTTTTGGTGTGCATTATATTCTGTTTTATATAGACCCACTGCTGCCTGGGGGTTCTTAAAATATCACCTACTACCACGCCAGTTAGACTATGTCGGGCAGACAAGTGCCTGGAAGTGAAAAGAGGAGTGGCAGAGGCCAAGATTCCGCAGGCAGAGCTCGCATCAGACTGGGGGCCAGTAGCAGCAGGAGTCACGCTGAGAGACCTAATCTGCCAGTATCTGCTAGCGGTCGGGTCTCCACCAGTAACGCATCTGCCGTGGTAGATTGGCTGACGCGCTCATCAACAACATCATCACAACTTACATCTGAGACCCCCAGTCTAGGGTCGGTAGGTTCCTCTGACACAACCCTGAGTTGGCATGCCCCGAGAGCAGTCCCTGTCCTCCCATTGCCTCTGTCCTACGCCGTTCCCTCCCCCAGCGACGTATCCTATGCTTTGGGTTCAGCTCCACTCTTTAGTGAGGAGGACGATCAGATACAGGAGGACAGTCAGCAGCTACTGCCCAGCCAAGAAATGGAGGTGGCTTCTTTAGCTAGGCAGACAAATAGTGATGTGGACAGTGTCGTGGGTGCTGCGAGCGTTCCAGCTCCTGCGCCAGACACTGTTGACGAATCCACGAACATCAGTGACGTACAGCCACAACCCGGTGATGATGATGATGATGACGATGAAGCCGATCGCACTTGGGAGCCGGGTGATGAAGGGGCTTCATCGTCATCATCAGGAGAAGAGGGGCGCAGGTTGCCCCGGAGTCAGCAGCTGAGGCAGCAAGGTGGTAGCAGTCAGCATGGGGGCACAATTCCAAAGGCTGGAGCCGGCCGGGGCCGGGGCCGGGGTAGAGCACCTGCTGTGCGGCAGTCTACCTTATCGGGAGGTAGTGGAGCAGGGGTTCCTGGAGTTGGCAACAGCAGCAGTGAATCAGTGAGGCCAGGGGGTGGGAAAAGTAGCTACTCGGCAGTGTGGCAGTTTTTCCTGAGGCATCCGCAGGAGGGTAACATGGCCACATGCAAGATATGTAGGCAAAAGGTGAAGCGTGGCCAGGGTCCAAATGTTGGCACCACGGCCCTGCGTCAACATATGATGCGTCACCATAAAACGACCTGGGAGAACCGAGGCTCCCAAGGGGTGGTCCAGTCTGCTTCCTCACCAAGTGAGCTCCCAATTTCTGCCAGCCAAGGCTCCAGCACCTCAGCCGAAGGCAGCTGTGCGTCACACCCATCCTCTGTCGCTCCTGCTCCTCCTCCTCCTCCTCCAAGTCATGCATCCCGCCAGCAATCCATCAGCGAAGCCATGTCCAAGAGACAGCAGTATGCGCCCACTCATCCTACGGCGCAGAAGCTGAATGTGCTCCTGTCCAAGTTGCTGGTGCTGCAGTCGCTCCCTTTTCAGGTGGTGGAATCTGCACCTTTCAGAGAACTGATGGCTTGTGCCGAGCCGAGGTGGAGAGTCCCAAGCCGTCATTTCTTTGCCAAGAAGGCAGTACCAGCGCTGCACACTTTTGTTGAACAGAAGGTGGGCCAGTCCTTGAGCCTGTCGGTGTGTAGCAAAATACATGGCAGCGCCGACATCTGGAGCTGTAACTACGGTCAGGGGCAGTACATGTCGTTTACGGCCCACTGGGTGAATGTGGTCCCTTTGCAGCAGCAACTTGGACAGGTCACGCCGCTTCGGCCTCCGCGCTCTCTGCCCATTGGGCCTGTGACACCGTGCGACTCGGCCTCCTCATCCTCCGCCATCTCCTCACCCTCCACTGTAGGCTCAAGTCTCAGTGCCCCTCCAGTCTACCATGTGTGCAGGGCACGGAGGTGTCACGCAGTGCTTCACATGGTTTGTCTTGGCGAACGGAGTCACACAGGGGAGGAACTGCTTAAATGTATTCATCAGGAAATCCAAACATGGCTTACTCCGAGAAAACTTAAAATGGGAATCATGGTTACCGACAATGGGAAGAACATTTTGTCTGCGCTGCGCCAAGGAAGCCTGACCCATGCCCCCTGCATGGCTCACGTCTTCAATCTGGTTGTCAAGCGGTTTCTGAAGTGTTCCCCCCATCTGCAGGACATCCTAACAACTTCACGGAAACTTTGCATGCACTTCAGCCACTCCTACACCGCCAAACACACCCTTCTTGAGCTACAGCGTCAGAATGGTATCCCCCAACATAGTCTGATTTGCGATGTTTCCACCCGTTGGAATTCCACCCTTCACATGTTGGACCGATTATATGAACAGAGAAAAGCCATCACGGATTTCCTGATGATCCAAGCAGATAGGGGGACTCCCCTGTGTAACTTCAATGTCAACCAGTGGCAGCTCATACGTGACACCTGCCGTTTGCTCAGGCCCTTTGAGGAAGCCACTTTATTTGTCAGTCGGCAGGATTACGGGATGAACGACGTGATTCCACTGCTTCATGTACTACAGCACATGTTGGAAACCATGGCTGGTCAGGGCACTGGAGACATGGCGTTTACATCTTACGGCCACATGAACCCCGTTGGAGCTGAACTGGAGGAGGAGGAGGAGGAAGAGGAGGAGGAGGAGTTGCCCAGCGAAACACAGTTTAGGCTTGGCGAAATGGCTGGTTTATCTAGTCAGCGGACAGGAGAGGAGGAGCAGGAGCAGCCAGAGGAGCTAGAGGTTTTTGAGGAAGGAGAGACAGAGGACCCGGGCACACCGTGGCAGTATGCAGTGGAGATGGAGACAGGTAGTCCATCCGAGTCACTTGCGCAAATGGCACGAAGCATGCTCACATGCTTGCGTAGTGACCCCAGAATTGTTTCCATCTGTCGGCGGGATGACTTCTGGCTGTCCACCTTATTGGACCCTCGCTTCCGGCACAAAATGGGGGCATTTTTTAAACCCACCGAGAGGGAGGACAAACTCAACTACTACAAAGACATTCTACGTAGGCAGTTGGCCGATGCCTATCTGCGCCATGGTCCATACTCTCGCAGGTCTGACTCGAGGGGACCTCTGCGCTCACCTTCCACTGCCATGGCCGCTGGGGGGGTTGGCAGCAGCAGCAGCAGAAGCTCCATCAGCAGCAGCAGCCTCAGTCTTCAGTCGCTAATGAGTAGCTTTCTACACCCGCATAGTGAGGCTACTCATGAGCAGCAGGAAGACCTGGAGCAGGACCTGAACCAGCAGGTCATGTCATACTTTGACATGACCATGCCAACACACCTTGAGGATCCGCTGGACTTCTGGGCAGCCAAACTTGATTTGTGGCCGCAACTAGCAGAGTTTGCCCTGGAAAAGCTGTCCTGCCCGGCAAGTAGCGTGCCATCTGAGCGGGTGTTTAGTGCGGCGGGGGCCATAGTTACGGCGAGGAGAACTCGTCTGTCAACTAAAAATGTGGAGAGACTCACCTTTGTCAAAATGAATCAGGGATGGATCAGCCAGGATTTCCACCCACCAATGCCTGATGCATGCGACTAGATTCAGCATGGTGCCACGTTTTACACTTTACAAATGGTGCAAAACATATTTATGTCTTTAGGCCATTTTTTGGGCTCCTGCTGCTGCTACTGCCAACTTCTGCCAACTCCAGGGTGTGATTCATCCAATTTTTGGGCTCCTGAAGCCAACTCCAGTGTATATTTGGGCTCCTGCTGCTGCTACTGCCAACTTCTGCCAACTCCAGGGTGTGATTCATCCAATTTTTGGGCTCCTGAAGCCAACTCCAGTGTATATTTGGGCTCCTGCTGCTACTACTGTCAACTCCTGCCAACTCCAGGGTGTGATTCATCCAATTTTTGGGCTCCTGAGGCCAACTCCAGTGTATATTTGGGCTCCTGCTGCTGCTACTGTCAACTCCTGCCAACTCCAGGGTGTGATTCATCCAATTTTTGGGCTCCTGAAGCCAACTCCAGTGTATATTTGGGCTCCTGCTGCTACTACTGCCAACTTCTGCCAACTCCAGGGTGTGATTCATCCAATTTTTGGGCTCCTGAAGCCAACTCCAGTGTATATTTGGGCTCCTGCTGCTGCTACTGTCAACTCCTGCCAACTCCAGGGTGTGATTCATCCAATTTTTGGGCTCCTGAAGCCAACTCCAGTGTATATTTGGGCTCCTGCTGCTGCTACTGCCAACTTCTGCCAACTCCAGGGTGTGATTCATCCAATTTTTGGGCTCCTGAAGCCAACTCCAGTGTATATTTGGGCTCCTGCTGCTGCTGCTGCTGCCAACTTCTGCCAACTCCAGGGTGTGATTCATCCAATTTTTGGGCTCCTGAAGCCAACTCCAGTGTATATTTGGGCTCCTGCTGCTGCTACTGTCAACTCCTGCCAACTCCAGGGTGTGATTCATCCAATTTTTGGGCTCCTGAGGCCAACTCCAGTGTATATTTGGGCTCCTGCTGCTGCTACTGTCAACTCCTGCCAACTCCAGGGTGTGATTCATCCAATTTTTGGGCTCCTGAAGCCAACTCCAGTGTATATTTGGGCTCCTGCTGCTGCTGCTGCTGCCAACTTCTGCCAACTCCAGGGTGTGATTCATCCAATTTTTGGGCTCCTGAAGCCAACTCCAGTGTATATTTGGGCTCCTGCTGCTGCTACTGTCAACTCCTGCCAACTCCAGGGTGTGATTCATCCAATTTTTGGGCTCCTGAAGCCAACTCCAGTGTATATTTGGGCTCCTGCTGCTGCTGCTGCCAACTTCTGCCAACTCCAGGGTGTGATTCATCCAATTTTTGGGCTCCTGAGGCCAACTCCAGTGTATATTTGGGCTCCTGCTGCTACTACTGCCAACTTCTGCCAACTCCAGGGTGTGATTCATCCAATTTTTGGGCTCCTGAGGCCAACTCCAGTGTATATTTGGGCTCCTGCTGCTGCTACTGCCAACTTCTGCCAACTCCAGGGTGTGATTCATCCAATTTTTGGGCTCCTGAAGCCAACTCCAGTGTATATTTGGGCTCCTGCTGCTACTACTGCCAACTTCTGCCAACTCCAGGGTGTGATTCATCCAATTTTTGGGCTCCTGAGGCCAACTCCAGTGTATATTTGGGCTCCTGCTGCTGCTGCTGCCAACTTCTGCCAACTCCAGGGTGTGATTCATCCAATTTTTGGGCTCCTGAAGCCAACTCCAGTGTATATTTGGGCTCCTGCTGCTACTACTGTCAACTCCTGCCAACTCCAGGGTGTGATTCATCCAATTTTTGGGCTCCTGAGGCCAACTCCAGTGTATATTTGGGCTCCTGCTGCTGCTGCTGCCAACTTCTGCCAACTCCAGGGTGTGATTCATCCAATTTTTGGGCTCCTGAGGCCAACTCCAGTGTATATTTGGGCTCCTGCTCCTGCTGCTGCCAACTTCTGCCAACTCCAGGGTGTGATTCATCCAATTTTTGGGCTCCTGAAGCCAACTCCAGTGTATATTTGGGCTCCTGCTGCTGCTGCTGCTGCCAACTTCTGCCAACTCCAGGGTGTGATTCATCCAATTTTTGGGCTCCTGAAGCCAACTCCAGTGTATATTTGGGCTCCTGCTGCTACTACTGCCAACTTCTGCCAACTCCAGGGTGTGATTCATCCAATTTTTGGGCTCCTGAGGCCAACTCCAGTGTATATTTGGGCTCCTGCTGCTGCTGCTGCCAACTTCTGCCAACTCCAGGGTGTGATTCATCCAATTTTTGGGCTCCTGAAGCCAACTCCAGTGTATATTTGGGCTCCTGCTGCTACTACTGTCAACTCCTGCCAACTCCAGGGTGTGATTCATCCAATTTTTGGGCTCCTGAGGCCAACTCCAGTGTATATTTGGGCTCCTGCTGCTGCTGCTGCCAACTTCTGCCAACTCCAGGGTGTGATTCATCCAATTTTTGGGCTCCTGAGGCCAACTCCAGTGTATATTTGGGCTCCTGCTGCTGCTGCTGCCAACTTCTGCCAACTCCAGGGTGTGATTCATCCAATTTTTGGGCTCCTGAGGCCAACTCCAGTGTATATTTGGGCTCCTGCTCCTGCTGCTGCCAACTTCTGCCAACTCCAGGGTGTGATTCATCCAATTTTTGGGCTCCTGAAGCCAACTCCAGTGTATATTTGGGCTCCTGCTGCTGCTGCCAACTTCTGCCAACTCCAGGGTGTGATTCATCCAATTTTTGGGCTCCTGAGGCCAACTCCAGTGTATATTTGGGCTCCTTCTGCCCCTCATAGTGATGCCACTTCAACTCTCTGCAATTGTGCCGCTCTGCGATTCTATTAGCGATGCCTCTGATCTGCATGTGATATTTCTTCAAAGTATTATTTAACAAACCCAGCACGCATCCTGTGCGTGTTACAGCAAGGCTGAATGGTTTACAACCCTATTGAGGCTGTAGGAGGCTCAGAAATAGCCGTTTTTAATAGCGATTCGTCGCGAATTTATTCGGGTCGAAACGAT
The DNA here is from genome assembly GCA_027917425.1 of Gastrophryne carolinensis. Taxonomy (NCBI): domain Eukaryota; kingdom Metazoa; phylum Chordata; class Amphibia; order Anura; family Microhylidae; genus Gastrophryne; species Gastrophryne carolinensis. The sequence goes on from CM051234.1 coordinate 604,068,449, forward strand.
TTTTGTCGGAAAATTCGGCGAATCAGTCGAATCGAATTTTTCAAAAGTTCGCTCATCTCTAAAACCCAATTTTGAATGCCGCTGAAGCACGCAGCAAAATATAAATTGGCCTGAGCGGCTGCCACTTCTCTGTGATTTTTGTGTCTTAATACACAGTACTGTGCTTACATGCTTTGTGAGAAGACCCGCGCTGCCCCTACTCCCTGTCAGGATGCTCAGACCTGACACTTCATGCTGCTATCCATCACTTTCTGCTTACTCAGTACTTTGAACTTCAAGTGGCAAAAGATACAGAGAAAGAGAGTCAAATATTTATTTTCTTTTTATAGCCTGTCATATAACGGCATTTGATTTTTACAGTTTGGCTCTGGCGGAGCAGAAGATCAGCCGCTGTCTTCCAAGGATAAGCTATCCATATCCGATGATCAGGGCTGGGTGTGGGTGAAATCGTAATCATATTACATTGCAGATTTGAATAGAAGCAAAAGAAATTTCCAAGAGTATATTTAGGGCATGAAAAAGTACAGCATTGGAAGGTGCTGTGTAGGTAAATATTGATGGTCGTTTGATTCATAAATATTCTGGCTGAAAACCAAAAGGCGTGTCGGTTAAAAAAAAAATGAAAAAAAATTAATCTCCTAAATATTCAGTATTCAGAGTGGGGTTTTCCTTTAAGCCTGATGGCCTATTACTGTGCCACAGCAGTCAGTGTTAGTAGGTGCCTGAGTTAAGCTGCATGGCCTTAACCACCCGATCTAATGACTTCCATATGCCTATTTTGAGAGCATAATTTCAAAGCCGCCAGGGCCTTGACGGATTGGCTGGGTGAAGGCTCGGGTACACTGCAGTCACGGATGTCGTTTCACATTTCACAAGACATCCACTGTTTAATTCTGGGCGTACAGCCAAGGTGACCTACCTTATACCTCCCTAAAATAAGTGTAACTGTTCTGCCTTGCCATAACATCATTATCGGATTCTCTCTCACCTCTCTTGTTAGTGGGAACGCAAGACGTGTACACTGACAATCTGAGGGGTTTCTCGTTCCCGAGGAGAAGAAATCACAGCACTGGTTGATATTAACTATACAATATTAACGATACTGACCAAATCTTTTATATGTCATTGCTGCTTCAGAAGGTAAGCCCCAGTTCACATATATTTACGGTGACCTTGGAAAACATGTTTTATTGTTATTAGTGATGGGCTCTGGTCACTGTTTAGTCACAGTCAGGTTAAATTAAATAATCAGATTGCCCTAGAAATGTTCCTAGTATTTTTACATTTTTAAAAACCAACCCCCCAAAGCTGAGAAAACTAACCTTTACTCTGTGCTGTTCTTCAAAAATTCCTGGGAGGTGGGTATTGCTGCATACTGTAGACTATAGTGCTTACATTATCATAGGAGAGGGTTATAAGCCCTCTAATATGCCATCATATGTGTTTTCATATCATAACAACAAACTCAGTTTGGAAATACTTTGTGTAACCCTCTAGTGCCAGGGGATGTATTACATGCTGACCTGTACCCCAGCAACTTAACTTGTACCCCAGCTCTATATGTAGCATGTCACTCATGCAGGGCCAGCTCCAGGTTTGTGGGGGCCCTTGGGCAAGAGAGTCTTAGAGATGTCCCCTTTTTTAATTTCGCTGCCACAAATGGGTCATCTTCTGCTGCTGTCCACCCTCCAGCCCTTATTGCCTTCTCTATACCGACCAATGGTCCTCTAGTACTTGTCACATTCTCTACTGCCACCAAGCACACTTCAGCCCTTACTACTTGTTCTGCTGCCACTAAAGACTTTATCATTTCTATCAGTTGTCACCTGGTTCTCGCCACCTTCTGAGCTTCCAACAATTGCCCTCCATTCCATGCAACCTTCACCCTGTTACTGAGGCGAGTCATGAACAGGTCTGCACACAATATTCTGCATTTGATTGTTTGGTTCCACTGTAAAATAATGGCATGGACAAATGTCAACCTGAGTGGGCCAATGAAGATGCCAGGGGCCCTGACAGTTGCCCAGGTTTGCCCTGTGTTTGTGCCGGCCCTCCACTCATGTGCACCAAGACTTGCAGACACAGGAGTAAGATCATGATTAGAGATGAGCGAACTTTTGAAAAATTCGATTAGACTGATTTGCCGAATTTTCCGACAAAAATCGTTTCGACCCGAATTTATTCGTGACGAATCGCTATTAAAAACGGCTATTTCTGAGCCTCCTAGAGCCTCAATAGGGTTGTAAACCATTCTGCCTTGCTGTAACACGCATAGGATGCGTGCTGGGTTAGTTAAATAATACTTTAAATAAATATCACATGCAGATCAGAGGCATCGCTAATAGAATCGCAGAGCGGCACAATTGCAGAGAGTTGAAGTGGCATCACTATGAGGGGCAGGAGCCCAAACATTGCTTTAAAGAGACACTGGAGTTGACAGCAGCAGGAGCCCAAAAATTGGATGAATCACACCCTGGAGTTGCAAGCAGCAGCAGGAGCCCAAACATTGGCTGAAAGAGACACTGGAGTTGGCAGCAGCAGGAGCCCAAAAAATGACTGACACACCCTGGAGTTTCAAGCAGCAGCAGCAGCAGCAGGAGCCCAAACATAGCTTGAAAGAGACACTGGAGTTGGCTGCAGGAGCCCAAAGATTGGATGAATCACACCCTGGAGTTGCAAGCAGCAGCAGGAGCCCAAACATAGCTTGAAAGAGACACTGGATTTGGCAGCAGGAGCCCAAAAATTGGATGAATCACACCCTGGAGTTGGCAGCAGCAGCAGCAGGAGCCCAAACATTACTTTAAAGAGACACTGGAGTTGGCAGCAGGAGCCCAAAAATTGACTGACACACCCTGGAGTTGGCAGCAGCAGCAGCAGGAGCCCAAACATTACTTTAAAGAGACACTGGAGTTGGCAGCAGGAGCCCAAAAATTGGATGAATCACACCCTGGAGTTGCAAGCAGCAGCAGCAGGAGCCCAAAAATTGGATGAATCACACCCTGGAGTTGCAAGCAGCAGGAGCCCAAACATAGCTTGAAAGAGACACTGGAGTTGGCAGCAGGAGCCCAAAAATTGGATGAATCACACCCTGGAGTTGCAAGCAGCAGCAGGAGCCCAAACATTACTTTAAAGAGACACTGGGGTTGGCAGCAGGAGCCCAAAAATTGGATGAATCACACCCTGGAGTTGGCAGCAGCAGCAGCAGGAGCCCAAACATTACTTTAAAGAGACACTGGAGTTGGCAGCAGGAGCCCAAAAATTGACTGACACACCCTGGAGTTGGCAGCAGCAGCAGCAGGAGCCCAAACATTACTTTAAAGAGACACTGGAGTTGGCAGCAGGAGCCCAAAAATTGGATGAATCACACCCTGGAGTTGCAAGCAGCAGCAGCAGGAGCCCAAATATTACTTTAAAGAGACACTGGAGTTGGCAGCAGGAGCCCAAAAATTGGATGAATCACACCCTGGAGTTGCAAGCAGCAGGAGCCCAAACAGCTTGAAAGAGACACTGGAGTTGGCAGCAGGAGCCCAAAAATTGGATGAATCACACCCTGGAGTTGGCAGCAGCAGCAGCAGGAGCCCGAACATTACTTTAAAGAGACACTGGGGTTGGCTTCAGGAGCCCAAAAATTGGATGAATCACACCCTGGAGTTGGCAGCAGCAGCAGTAGGAGCCCAAACATTGCTTTAAAGAGACACTGGAGTTGGCAGCAGGAGCCCAAAAATTGGATGAATCACACCCTGGAGTTGGCAGCAGCAGCAGGAGCCCAAACATTACTTTAAAGAGACACTGGAGTTGGCAGCAGGAGCCCAAAAATTGAATGAATCACACCCTGGAGTTGCAAGCAGCAGCAGCAGGAGCCCAAATATTACTTTAAAGAGACACTGGGGTTGGCTTTTGGAGCCCAAAAATTGGATGAATCACACCCTGGAGTTGCAAGCAGCAGGAGCCCAAACATAGCTTGAAAGACACACTGGGGTTGGCTTCAGGAGCCCAAAAATGGGATGAATCACACCCTGGAGTTGCAAGCAGCAGCAGGAGCCCAAACATTACTTTAAAGAGACACTGGAGTTGGCAGCAGGAGCCCAAAAAATGGATGAATCACACCCTGGAGTTGGCAGCAGCAGCAGCAGGAGCCCAAACATTACTTTAAAGAGAAACTGGGGTTGGCTTCAGGAGCCCAAAAATTGGATGAATCACACCCTGGAGTTGGCAGCAGCAGCAGCAGGAGCCCAAACATTACTTTAAAGACACACTGGAGTTGGCAGCAGGAGCCCAGAAATTGTATGAATCACACCCTGGAGTTGGCAGCAGCAGCAGGAGCCCAAACATTACTTTAAAGAGACACTGGAGTTGGCAGCAGGAGCCCAAAAATTGTCTGATACACACTGGAGTTGGCAGCAGCAGCAGCAGGAGCCCAAATATTACTTTAAAGAGACACTGGAGTTGGCAGCAGGAGCCCAAAAATTGAATGAATCACACCCTGGAGTTGCAATCAGCAGCAGGAGCCCAAACATTACTTTAAAGAGACACTGGGGTTGGCAGCAGGAGCCCAAAAATTGGATGAATCACACCCTGGAGTTGGCAGCAGCAGCAGGAGCCCAAACATTACTTTAAAGAGACACTGGGGTTGGCAGCAGGAGCCCAAAAATTGGATGAATCACACCCTGGAGTTGGCAGCAGCAGCAGCAGGAGCCCAAATATTACTTTAAAGAGACACTGGAGTTGGCAGCAGGAGCCCAAAAATTGGATGAATCACACCCTGGAGTTGGCAGCAGCAGGAGGCCGAACATTACTTTAAAGAGACACTGGGGTTGGCTTCAGGAGCCCAAAAATTGGATGAATCACACCCTGGAGTTGCAAGCAGCAGCAGCAGGAGGCCAAACATTGGCTGAAAGGCACACCCTGAAGTTGGCATCAGCAGGAGGCCAAAAATTGGTTGGAAGGCACACCCTGAAGTTGGCATCAGCAGGAGCCCAAAAATTGGCCTAAAGACATAAATATGTTTTGCACCATTTGGAAAGTGTAAAACGTGGCACCATGCTGAATCTAGTCACATGCATCAGGCATTGGTGGGTGGAAATCCTGGCTGATCCATCCCTGATTCATTTTGACAAAGGGGAGTCTCTCCACATTTTTAGTTGACAGACGAGTTCTCCTCGCCGTAACTATGGCCCCCGCCGCACTAAACACCCGCTCAGATGGCACGCTACTTGCCGGGCAGGACAGCTTTTCCAGGGCAAACTCTGCTAGTTGCGGCCACAAATCAAGTTTGGCTGCCCAGAAGTCCAGCGGATCCTCAAGGTGTGTTGGCATGGTCATGTCAAAGTATGACATGAACTGCTGGTTGAGGTCCTGCTCCAGGTCTTCCTGCTGCTCATGAGTAGCCTCACTATGCGGGTGTGGAAAGCTATTCATTAGCGACTGAAGACTGAGGCTGCTGCTGATGGAGCTGCTGCTGCTGTAGTAGTTCAGTTTGCCCTCCCTCTCGGTGGGTTTAAAAAATGCCCCCATTTTGTGCCGGAAGCAAGGGTCCAATAAGGTGGACAGCCAGAAGTCATCCCGCCGACAGATGGAAACAATTCTGGGGTCACTACGCAAGCACGTGAGCATGCTTCCTGCCATTTGTGCAAGTGACTCGGATGGACTACCTGTCTCCATCTCCACTGCATACTGCCACGGTGTGTCCGGGTCCTCTGTCTTGCCTTCCTCAAAAACCTCTAGCTCCTCTGGCTGCTCCTGCTCCTCCTCTCCTGTCCGCTGACTAGATAAACCAGCCATTTCGCCAAGCCTAAACTGTGTTTCGCTGGGCAACTCCTCCTCCTCTTCCTCCTCCTCCTCCAGTTCAGCTCCAACGGGGTTCATGTGGCCGTAAGATGTAAACGCCATGTCTCCAGTGCCCTGACCATCCATGGTTTCCAACATGTGCTGTAGTACATGAAGCAGTGGAATCACGTCGTTCATCCCGTAATCCTGCCGACTGACAAATAAAGTGGCTTCCTCAAAGGGCCTGAGCAAACGGCAGGTGTCACGTATGAGCTGCCACTGGTTGACATTGAAGTTACACAGGGGAGTCCCCCTATCCGCTTGGATCATCAGGAAATCCGTGATGGCTTTTCTCTGTTCATATAATCGGTCCAACATGTGAAGGGTGGAATTCCAACGGGTGGAAACATCGCAAATCAGACTATGTTGGGGGATACCGTTCTGACGCTGTAGCTCAAGAAGGGTGTGTTTGGCGGTGTATGAGTGGCTGAAGTGCATGCAAAGTTTCCTTGAAGTTGTTAGGATGTCTTGCATATGGGGGGAACACTTCAGAAACCGCTTGACAACCAGATTGAAGACGTGAGCCATGCAGGGGGCATGGGTCAGGCTTCCTTGGCGCAGCGCAGACAAAATGTTCTTCCCATTGTCGGTAACCATGATTCCCATTTTAAGTTTTCTTGGAGTAAGCCATGTTTGGATTTCCTGATTAATAAATTTAAGCAGTTCCTCCCCTGTGTGACTCCTTTCACCAAGACAAACCATGTGAAGCACTTCGTGACACCTCCGTGCCCTGCACACATGGTAGACTGGAGGGGCACTGAGACTTGAGCCTACAGTGGAGGGTGAGGAGATGGCGGAGGATGAGGAGGCCGAGTCGCACAGTGTCACAGGCCCAACGGGCAGGGAACGCGGGGGCCGAAGCGGCGTCACCTGTCCAAGTTGCTGCTGCAAAGGGACCACATTCACCCAGTGGGCCGTAAACGACATGTACTGTCCCTGACCGTAGTTACAGCTCCAGACGTCGGCGCTGCCATGCACTTTGCTACACACCGACAGGCTCAAGGACTGGCCCACCTTCTGTTCAACAAAAGTGTGCAGCGCTGGTACTGCCTTCTTGGCAAAGAAATGACGGCTTGGGACTCTCCACCTCGGCTCGGCACAAGCCATCAGTTCTCTGAAAGGTGCAGAGTCCACCACCTGAAAGGGAGCAACTGCAGCACCAGCAACTTGGACAGGAGCACATTCAGCTTCTGCGCCGTAGGATGAGTGGGCGCATACTGCTGTCTCTTGGTCATGGCTTTGCTGATGGATTGCTGGTGGGATGCATGACTTGGAGGAGGAGGAACAGGAGCGACAGAGGATGGGTATGACGCACAGCTGCCTTCGGCTGAGGTGCTGGAGCCTTGGCTGGCAGAAATTGGGAGCGGCGTGCCACTTGGTGAGGAAGCAGACTGGACCACCCCTTGGGAGCCTCGGTTCTCCCAGGTCACTTTATGGTGACGCATCATATGTTGACGCAGGGCCGTGGTGCCAACATTTGGGCCCTGGCCACGCTTCACCTTCTGCCTACGTATCTTGCATGTGGCCATGTTACCCTCCTGCGGATGCTTCAGGAAAAACTGCCACACTGCCGAGGAGCTACTTTTCCCACCAATAGGCCTCACTGATTCGCTGCTATTGTCGCCAACTCCAGGAACCCCTGCCCCACTACCTCCCGATAAGGTAGCCTGCCGTGCAGCAGGTGCTCTACCCCGGCCCCGGCCCCGTTTGGCTCCAGGCTTTACAATTGTGCCCCCATGCTGACTGCCAACCATGCTGCTAACACCTTGCTGCCTGAGCTGCTGACTCCGGGGCAACCTGCGCCCCTCTTCTCCTGATGATGACGGTGAAGCCCCTTCATCACCCGGCTCCCAAGTGCGATCAGCTTCATCGTCATCATCATTATTATCGAGTTGTGGCTGTACGTCACTGATGTTCGTGGATTCGTCAACAGTGTCTGGCGCAGGAGCTGAAACGCTCGCAGCACCCACGACACTGTCCACATCACTATTTGTCTGCCTAGCTAAAGAAGCCACCTCCATTTCTTAGCTGGGCAGTAGCTGCTGACTGTCCTCTATCTGATCGTCCTCTTCACTAAAGAGTGGAGCTGAACCCAAAGCATAGGATACGTTGCTGGGGGAGGGAACGGCGTAGGACAGAGGCAATGGGAGGACAGGGACTGGTCTCGGGGCATGCCAACTCAGGGTTGTGTCAGAGGAACCTACCGACCCTAGACTGGGGGTCTCAGACGTAAGTTGTGAATATGTTGTTGATGAGCGCGTTAACCAATCTACCACGGCAGATGCGTTACTGGTGGAGACACGACCGCTAGCAGATACTGGCAGACCAGGTCTCTCACCGTGACTCCTGCTGCCACTCGCCCCTAGTCTGCTGCGACCTCTGCCTGCTGAATCTTGGCCTCTGCCACTCCTCTTTGAACATTCTGGCACTTGTCTGCCTGACATTTTTATGTATTTGCTTATTTAGTATAAACAGATAGGGTTCAAGGTGCAGCTTTGGGGTGCCCTGCTGCCTGGTTTATTAAAAGCAGTCAAAAACAAATGGGATGGCCCCACAGCAGACTTGAGATCAGTATATATGCACACAGCAACAGTGTCTAAGCAGGCTCATACAGGCCAAATTACTTTAAATAAGTTTGCAGCTTAGAGTAAATACAGAGGCTAATGGTATGTTACAGAATGGGATGCCTCTCAGCAGACTTGAGATCAGTATATATGCACACAGCAACAGTGTCTAAGCAGGCTCATACAGGCCAAATTACTTTAAATAAGTTTGCAGCTTAGAGTAAATACAGAGGCTAATGGTATATTACAGAATGGGATGCCCCCACAGCAGACTTGAGATCAGTATATATGCACACAGCAACAGTGTCTAAGCAGGCTCATACAGGCCAAATTACTTTAAATAAGTTTGCAGCTTAGAGTAAATACAGAGGCTAATGGTATGTTACAGAATGGGATGCCTCACAGCAGACTTGATATCAGTACATATGCACACAGCAACAGTGTCTAAGCAGGCTCATACAGGCCAAATTACTTTAAATAAGTTTGCAGCTTAGAGTAAATACAGAGGCTAATGGTATGTTACAGAATGGGATGCCCCCACAGCAGACTTGAGATCAGTATATATGCACATAGCAACAGTGTCTAAGCAGGCTCATACAGGCCAAATTACTTTAAATAAGTTTGCAGCTTAGAGTAAATACTGAGGCTAATGGTATGTTACAGAATGGGATGCCTCACAGCAGACTTGAGATCAGTATATATGCACACAGGAACAGTGTCTAAGCAGGCTCATACAGGCCAAATTACTTTAAATAAGTTTGCAGCTTAGAGTAAATACAGAGGCTAATGGTATGTTACAGAATGGGATGCCTCACAGCAGACCTGAGATCAGTATATATGCACACAGCAACAGTGTCTAAGCAGGCTCATACAGGCCAAATTACTTTAAATAAGTTTGCAGCTTAGAGTAAATACAGAGGCTAATGGTATGTTACAGAATGGGATGCCTCACAGCAGACTTGAGATCAGTATATATGCACACAGCAACAGTGTCTAAGCAGGCTCATACAGGCCAAATTACTTTAAATAAGTTTGCAGCTTAGAGTAAATACAGAGGCTAATGGTATGTTACAGAATGGGATGCCTCACAGCAGACTTGAGATCAGTATATATGCACACAGCAACAGTGTCTAAGCAGGCTCATACAGGGCAAATTACTTTAAATAAGTTTGCAGCTTAGAGTAAATCAGAGGCTAATGGTATGTTACAGAATGGGATGGCCCCACAGCAGACTTGAGATCAGTATATATGCACAGCAACAGTGTCTAAGCAGGCTCATACAGGCCAAATTACTTTAAATAAGTTTGCAGCTTAGAGTAAATACAGAGGCTAATGGTATGTTACAGAATGGAATGCCTCACTGCAGACTTGAGATCAGTATATATGCACACAGCAACAATGTCTAAGCAGTCTCATACAGGCCAAATTACTTTAAATAAGTTTGCAGCTTAGAGTAAATACAGAGGCTAATGGTATGTTACAGAATGGGATGCCTCACAGCAGACTTGAGATCAGTATATATGCACACAGCAACTGTGTCTAAGCAGGCTCATACAGGCCAAATTACTTTAAATAAGTTTGCAGCTTAGAGTAAATACAGAGGCTAATGGTATGTTACAGAATGGGATGCCTCACAGCAGACTTGAGATCAGTATATATGCACACAGCAACAGTGTCTAAGCAGGCTCATACAGGCCAAATTACTTTAAATAAGTTTGCAGCTTAGAGTAAATACAGAGGCTAATGGTATGTTACAGAATGGGATACCTCACAGCAGACTTGAGATCAGTATATATGCACACAGGAACAGTGTCTAAGCAGGCTCATACAGGCCAAATTACTTTAAATAAGTTTGCAGCTTAGAGTAAATACAGAGGCTAATGGTATGTTACAGAATGGGATGCCCCCACAGCAGACTTGAGATCAGTATATATGCACACAGCAACAGTGTCTAAGCAGGCTCATACAGGGCAAATTACTTTAAATAAGTTTGCAGCTTAGAGTAAATCAGAGGCTAATGGTATGTTACAGAATGGGATGGCCCCACAGCAGACTTGAGATCAGTATATATGCACAGCAACAGTGTCTATGCAGGCTCATACAGGCCAAATTACTTTAAATAAGTTTGCAGCTTAGAGTAAATACAGAGGCTAATGGTATGTTACAGAATAGGATGCCTCACAGCAGACTTGAGATCAGTATATATGCACACAGCAACAGTGTCTAAGCAGGCTCATACAGGCCAAATTACTTTAAATAAGTTTGCAGCTTAGAGTAAATACAGAGGCTAATGGTATGTTACAGAATGGGATGCCTCACAGCAGACTTGAGATCAGTATATATGCACACAGCAACTGTGTCTAAGCAGGCTCATACAGGCCAAATTTCTTTAAATAAGTTTGCAGCTTAGAGTAAATACAGAGGCTAATGGTATGTTACAGAATGGGATGGCCCCACAGCAGACTTGAGATCAGTATATATGCACACAGCAACAGTGTCTAAGCAGGCTCATACAGGCCAAATTACTTTAAATAAGTTTGCAGCTTAGAGTAAATACAGAGGCTAATGGTATGTTACAGAATGGGATGGCCCCACAGCAGACTTGAGATCAGTATATATGCACACAGCAACTGTGTCTAAGCAGGCTCATACAGGCCAAATTACTTTAAATAAGTTTGCAGCTTAGAGTAAATACAGAGGCTAATGGTATGTTACAGAATGGGATGCCTCACAGCAGACTTGAGATCACTATATATGCACACAGCAACTGTGTCTAAGCAGGCTCATACAGGCCAAATTACTTTAAATAATTTTGCAGCTTAGAGTAAATACAGAGGCTAATGGTATGTTACAGAATGGGATGCCTCACAGCAGACTTGAGATCAGTATATATGCACACAGCAACAGTGTCTAAGCAGGCTCATACAGGCCAAATTACTTTAAATAAGTTTGCAGCTTAGAGTAAATACAGAGGCTAATGGTATGTTACAGAATGGGATGCCTCACAGCAGACTTGAGATCAGTATATATGCACACAGCAACAGTGTCTAAGCAGGCTCATACGGGCCAAATTACTTTAAATAAGTTTGCAGCTTAGAGTAAATACAGAGGCTAATGGTATGTTACAGAATGGGATGGCCCCACAGCAGACTTGAGATCAATATATATGCACACAGCAACAGTGTCTAAGCAGGCTCATACAGGCCAAATTACTTTAAATAAGTTTGCAGCTTAGAGTAAATACAGAGGCTAATGAGATTTTACAAAATGGTAATGTTCCCACAGCAGACTTGAGATCAGTTCAGTATATATGCACAGTAAAAGTGTATAAGCAGCCTGAAAATGCTAACAAAGCCAGTCAGCCAGCCAGTAACACTGGATGAAAAAAAAAAAAATCTCCTTGTGACTGCCTCCGATTTTTCCTAACTTTCCCTGCTTCTCGCTGACTTGCTGCCTGTCTCCTGCCTGTCTCCTGTCTGTCCCTGGCTCTCTAACTGTCTCTCCCTGACTACAGCAGTGTCCTGTCTCTCACGAATGCAATAGAGAAATGAGGAAAAGCAAGATGTCCGCCACCTTAAATAGCGCTGTGATGTCACTGGGCTTGCTGGCTGCTGATAGGCTGCATGTGACTGCCCCAGCATGCACTGGAGCAGGGTAGATGTCTGGACATGTCCCGTCCGCCATCTGAGAATGCCTGTAATGTAAATGAATGGATGTTAAAGAAAAACTTCGAGCGATCGAAGCACGGGGAAATTCGGATTCGATCCGAATCGAATTTTTCATGAAATTCGGATCGAATCCGGGTTCGTCCGGATCGATTAGCTCATCCCTAATCATGATCAAGCTGGAGGACCCTGGAAAGATGTTCTAACAATCTGGACACCAGAGCAAGTCTTTAGGTCAAGAAAATAGACAATGCTAATGCGATGTAACCTTAGTGTCAACACTAAGGTAGTTGTGTGACTCTGGGAGTCCAACTGTGCAAAACTGTTCAAAGAACATTGGTACAATGGTGGGACTGTAGAAGAACTGTGGAAGAACCTTGAGAATACTGAAAGCTGTGGTGAAACTGTTATTAAAGACTCCGAGGAGGTTAAGACTGTGTGGATTCTTTTGGTGAGAGTGTGCTGCCCCTACACCCACAGGTGGCAATCAGGGCACCTAAGGGCCCAGAGGAGCTCAATACCTGTTGTGAGCAGCAGCAGGCAATAGTGGAGTTTCAGCTCCAAAATACCCAGGTGAATAGAAGTGCAGAACAATAGCACTTTACCACCAATGAGGGGGCCTCGATGAGGTATATATGTGTGGTGCTGCCGTGATGACGCCATCGTCAACACTACCATCCACGACCTTTTCCGACTGGAAAAAAACCTTCCAGGTCATGATAGAGGATGTGATGGAAGCAGGAGAGGAGGAATGCCCATTTTCCCAAGCGTCAGGGGAATGCACACGTGTCTCGCAGGTTGGTTGCTGGGCCAGGTTCACCAATGTCCAGCCAGTAGACAGTTTTGGAGGAGGAGGGGGGGATATCTTGGAAGCCCGGAATCCATGAACCCCGTAGGCTGCAGGCAGCAGCAGTCAAAAATGAGCCCTGGATTTTACCAGCCCCTAGTCATCCCGAGAAATCCCTGCTGAACCCCCCAACAACGATGCTGGAGCTATCTCCCAAAGTTAGGACAATTGCTACACAGGCCCTTATTCATGAAGGGATAGCGTCAGGTAGTGCCTTGTAAATGAGAGGTAGCGACAGGTTAACGGCTGACATGGCAGCAATTAAACATTTATCAAGCAGAATCTGTTGACTGACTGGGATAACGCCATGTAGCGTCCGATTCCTCATTATCCCAGCCTCAGCGAACAGCGCCAGTGTTCAGCCTTGCACAGCGCCAGGTATTACCTCTCGCTACCTGTCGTTCTCCCATACATTTCCTTTTCTTCTCTTTAAAAAGGTTTTTCTTTTTCTTTTTTTTTCTTTTTTTTTTTTTTTAAATCTCAAAAAATGTTGTGACCTCTTCTGGCATAGAAAAAGCCATTTCTTCAAATATTTTTCATGTTTTATATATTTCTGCAGAAATTACATTACAGGTCTGGCATTAAAGTGTTCATGTTATTACAATGTAATTCCATATGTTTTCACTTTGTTACTGGTGGATACATGCTGAAAAACAGACTTTAAACACACAGCCTCCGGCACTCTGGGCTTCAGAGAAGCATTTTGCAGCGCTGGAGTTTTGTGAGGATGTTTTTTTTAATATGTTGTGAGTCGGTCGCACTGAACAGTCGCTAACATGCGCTCCCATACAGCACTGTACTGGTCAAATAGAGACTCCTCACAATGTATTCATCATTGCTGCAAAGCAACTGAGTCGCTATGAACTAGCGACCCACGGCCGAACACAGCGGCTATCAGCGGGCGCCCTGAAATGCCTGATACAGACGCTCATCTGCCGCTACCTGGCGTTAGTGATGAATCAGCCTGCCCGTCTTCTTTTGTGTGGGCATCGGTGAGTTTATACTGTGCCTCAACACAGCAATATTAAGCATCTGGTGTTGACGTCAGGGGCCCCACTGGTGAAGGTGGGGCCCTGGGCAAGTTCCTGGTTGGACCCCAATGTCGACCCTGTAAAACCTTTTTACTTATGCTCAGCTTTGATGTGTTCTGAACTTCTGATGAGTTATCAAGGCAATTTATTGATTAATTTATTTTCATGCATTTTAATAAAGTGACTACTGCGGCCAATTAAAAGCCATGTCACACAGCGATTTGTGTGGTTATTTTAAGAGATGTTAAGATAGCATAGTGCATAAACAAACACTTGTCAAGTCCCCTGGTCAATAATAGTAATGATAGGACTATATTAGGCTCTAGGTGGTGGCTGACACTTGTGCCGCAGCAGGGACGCTCCACCATGTTGAGATTGGACATGACTATTGCTGATGAGAGGAGAAATACAGGATGCTCCTGCTGTTTCCTCTTTGAAAGTGAGTGTTTTACATTTTTCCTCACAGTGTTCCAGCACTTTGTTTCATGAAAAAAGAAAACTCGGCGACACAGTAAATAAACTAAGAATAACCTCGGTCAGTTGGGAGAGAGGAGTTTGCTGATGAAGGAATAATTATTGCAGTGATACTGATTAGGCTCCACAGTTCTCTGGCTTTTTATAACTAGGTTTGACATAACCAGTCTACACGGGGATCACTGTTATTATTGTTGTCATGATGATTATGAATTTGATGATGATTATACGCCCAACTGATAGCTACTAATTGCCTATGATTATAAGAATGTCCCTCCAAGAAATGAGCAGATCTGGAATGCCAAGACAAGTACATTTTCCTGGTACTTATGTATGTAGACTATGAGGCTGATTCATTAATAGCGCCAGGTAGCGACAGATGAGCGACAGTAGCGTTATTTTCACAGCGCACGCTAGTATTCGCTGTGCTTGGCCGTTGTTCGGCTGTTGACAGCGACCCCGTCGGTGTGCGGTAATGTTGAATACGGGGTTAGGAGTCGCTGTTTGACAGGTTCCGCGCTGTATGGGAGCGCATGACAGCGAATGGCCATAGCGAACGGCTCCCAGCATATTCATTAACAAATCACGCTCAAAAAATTCTCGCGCTGTGAAATGCTTATTTAAACCCCAGAGCGCTGGCGGCGATGGGTTAAAAGACGTTTTTTAACCCCCAAACAACCATATTTAAAAAAAAAAATAAAAAACATGTTTTTCAAAACATTTTGTAATATGAATCCATTAATATCAGACCTGTAATATCAATTCTGCACAAATTTTTTTTTTTTTACCTTAAAAAAAATATCTAAAATATCTAAAAATATCAGAAGTGGTCACAGAATTTTTGACATTTAAAAAAAAAAAAACATTAATAGCAATTAATTAGCAATTAATTAAGAATATTTAAAGATTGCTCCATTGAAATGCATTGGAGAGCGCCAGGTAGCGAGAGGTCATACCTGTCGCTGTTCAAGGTCGCTCGCTGGCGCTGTGGGGTGAGGCTGGAATAATGATGAATGATTCGCTATCTGGCGCTCTGTCAGTCGCTAAGCAGGATCGGCTTGATAAATGTGTGATTGCGGAGGGGAGCCGGCGTTCTCGTGGCGGTGAGCGTCATTACCGTTCGCTCACCATTCGCTACCTGGCGCTATCCCTTGTTAAATAAGGGCCTATAGTTCCCATAGGTTTGGCTATGCCACTACTTTCCTATATGGACAGCCACATTTTCCATAACAAAAATGACCTTAAACTCAGTATTCCAGATATGTATAGATATGCCAAATAGCAGGCTTGCCTGATTACACTGTGCCGAGCCATAGCCTCATGCTGCCAGTATGATTAAATCACTTTAATTTACCAAGTATAGATACAGAGATCGAACAAGGAATTTCCTTTGGCTGGTGAAAGTGGACCAAAACCCACGGAGTCTATACAATTCCAGGGCTGCTTGATTCTCTCTCCGCAGGGCACCCAGAATCAGGATGCCCCACTGTGCAGGTTGCCCGGAAACGTATCTTCTTCTCCGGTGCAACGGCGCATGAGGACACGCTCCCTGGTAGAGGGTAGCAAGGAATGTGCCCACCAGAATGCTCGGATATGCTCGCCTTAGGTGAAGGCTTAGACGAAGAGGCGGTAGTTGATCCGAGTGCACTGATTTGACGAGAGGCTCTGTAGGACCGTTCAGCCGACCTAGGGGGTTTCACACAGTGGTGCACCCCCGATCAGGGTGGAGGGGGGGGGCAAGGACCAAAACCCAAGATAGTCAAAATCCTGGGTTTTGGTATACACTTTAAAAAGGGGGAGTAAAGCTGGGAGTCACTAGCTGCTAAGGATCTGGGGGTCCTGGTAGACTACCAGCTAATAACAGCATGCAATGTCAAGAGGCTGCTTCCAAGGACACCAATATATTATTACGCATTAAAAGAGGTATGGGATCATTTGGATAAAAAGAGGATTGGGGGATTTCAATGGGAAGAAAAGAGAATAGCCAGGGGTGGTTGTGGTCAGAGAGGATTTTGCTGGCATGGGAGACCACTCTCCTTTCAACGAGGGACTGAAGTATTGGCACCTACAATCTTTTCTGCAGCCTCAATTGTTCTTTGTAGCTAAGACATCCCCCTACCAGGCCACGGAGGAGAAACATAGCATAGAAGATATGGTTACATTGTAGAAGGCTACTAAAACTTCCTGGTAAGACCAGTTTTATGAGTTGACTCAGAAGATATTATTCTCTCATAATAGGAATAAAATCTAGGATTGACAGGTTTAGTCTATCAGGGGTGACAGAGCCTGTCACCCCTTATGTTCTTTTTCGTCCACTAAAATTAAAAACAAAAGCCTGGCTCGACAATTGTGTATAAGGGACCTCTCCTCCCACCATCCAGCACATTTATATGGATTTTTATCATTGGGCCTTATTTTGCTATACTGCTCCTTTATGGATGACCTTACTATTCTTAGTAATAAACATTGTTTCTGATTGTCTTTTTAGAATGTTGTGAAAAAGTAACTATTGGTTTCACCATGAGTAATTTTTTAATCCCTTTTTTTTAAATAAAAAAATGTTTTTTTTCCATGGTCCAATTCATTACTATAAAGCTGTACAATTTTGTAAAACATTTGCACATCTAAATATGGTACTGAATTGCACTGAGGAAAACATCAAAATAAAATGTTTTCTCTCTCAAAAAATCATGAGTAAAAATAATACTCATGATGCTGATTCAGCCCTTTTGCCTCTGGACGTCTTAGGTGGGTCAGCAGGAACTGAGCATTTAAACAGCTGGAACAATGTTTGTAGGAGCTCTCTGCTCTGAGCAGAGTAATGATGAATCATGACTAAGGAATGGATGTAATCCAAAACGCGTGAACAGCCCCCCCACAACAACTTACCTTTGCCAGGTCCATGGTCATTTCCAGATTTTAGAGGTTTGCTACGTACTTTGGAGATGTTTTTAATATAATCAATGAATGGATGTTTTAATGTATGGAGTGCGGTCCACCTACCTTTCCAAGATTTGATTGGGCTTGAGGAGCATTAACAAAAACTTTTCTTTGTGACTATCTGTGTGTCATTACAGCTGGTACCTTTCAACTTCAGGCTAGAGATAAGAGATTTAAAGCAAAACAAAATGCTAAGCGGTCAGCTCTGGGGTCTAAAAGACCCAATTTGGGATGCCCCACTCTGTAAAAACCCTGGGTGTTGCCCACTGTGATGTAAACAGCGGTTAACACATCCCCAGTCTCTCTGGGCTGAGGCAAGCTTCTGCGCCCAGCCATTCTGATTCTGGGGACAGGAGTGTTCCCCAATCTAAAGGGCACTGGGGTTGTGGCTTCTCCCATTCCTGATGGTGGAGTTCTGGTCTAAACAGAGCCACATTGCCGATCATTAATATGCATGGCATAAGGCACTGATGGCACAAGAGTCTGCACCTGCGCCATAATAGTGGAGGAAGGTAAGTTTGTTTGGGCGATCTGGGGGGTTCCCCTGGGATAGACAAAATCCTGGGTTTTGTACCACTTTAAATAAATTGTGACTGTGGGACTGGGGTTTTCAGAAGCAGGGCTGTCAGGTGTTTATAAAGATGCAGTTCAGAAGCGCAGCATCTGTCCTTAAATAACTAATGTTGCTTATAGCCAGGGGGTGGCGCTAGAGGAGCAATTTACTAAGAGGCTGATTCATCATTAGCGGCAGGTAGCGACAGATGAGCGTCTGTAGCAGGCATTTTCAGAGTGCCCGCTAGTCGCAGTGCTCGGCCATGTGTCGCTAGTTTATAGCGACTCAGGCCCTTATTTAAGAAGGGATAGCGTCAGGTAGTGGCTGGTTAATGACAGGTAGCGACTTGTGAACGCCGGACACGGCGCGCAATTACACATTTATCAAGCAGAATCTGTTTAGCGACCGGGATAGCGCCATGTAGCGTCTGATTCATCATTTTCACAGCCTCAGCGAACAGCGCCAGCGTTCAGCCTTGCACAGCGCCAGGTATGACCTCTCGCTACCTGTCGCTCTCCCATACATTTCCATATCCTGTACTTCTCTTTTTCAAAAAATTCACAAATAATTCTGTGACCTCTTCTGGCATTGAAAAAGCAGTTTTTTCATAATTTTTTCATTTTTTATATATTTCCTCAGAAATGACATTACAGGTCTGCCATTAAAGAGTTCATGTTCCAATGTTGTTACAATGTAATTCCATATGTTTTCGCTTTGTTACTAGTTGATAGATGCTTGAAAACACACTTTAAACACACCGCCTCCGGCGCTCTGGGCTTCAAACAAGTATTTTTCAGCGCCAGAGATTTGTGAGGCTGTTTTTTTGCTGAATATGGTGTGAGTCGGTCGCTATGAGCAGTCGCTAACATGCGCTCCCATACAGCGATGTACTGGTCAAATAGCGACTCCTCACAATGTATTCAACATTACTGAGACTGAGTCGCTATAAAGTAGCGACCCACGGGCGAGCACTGCGACTACTAGCGGGCGCTCTGAAAATGCCTGCTACAGACGCTCATCTGTCGCTACCTACCGCTAATGATGAATCAGCCTCCCCGTGTGCCCCTTGTGGTGTGGTATGATGCTCTGTACATGGTGATAAAGTTGCATATATGGGCAAAGTATAGGAAGAATAATTGAAGGAATGACAAAAAGAAAGAGAATTAATGAATGGAGTAAATAAAGCAGCAGAAAGAAAGAGAAAATAAATGAAATATATATAAAAAAAAAAAGAAATAGCAGATCGAAAGAAATAAAGAAAGAACAAAATGACAGAGACAAAAATAAAAAAAGAATGAATGACAGAAACAAAGAGAGTAAAAGGAATAACAGAAGAAACAGCAGGACAGAGAGAGGGAATGGAGAAAAAAAGAGATGAAAGAAAAAAAAAGAATAGAAGTGAGAGAAGAAATAAAAGAAAATGAATGCCCAATGAGCAAATGAAACGGGGAGGCTGATTCATCATTAGCGGCAGGTAGCGACAGATGAGCGTCTGTATTTTCAGAGCGCCCGTCTGCATTTCAGAGCGCCCGCTAGTAGTCGCAGTGCTCGGCCGTGAGTCGCTACTTTATAGCGACTCAGTCGCTGTTCAGTAATGTTGAATACATTGTGAGGAGTCGCTATTTGACCAGTACAGCGCTGTATGGGAGCGCATGGTAGCGACTGCTCATAGCAACCGACTCACACCATATTCAGCAAAAAAACAGCCTCACAAATCTCTGGCGCTGAAAAATATTTGTTTGAAGCCCAGAGCGCAGGAGGCGGTGTGTTTAAAGTCTGTTTTCAAGCATCTATCAACTAGTAACAAAGCGAAAACATATGGAATTACATTGTAACAGCATTGTAACATGAACACTTTAACGCCAGACCTGTAATGTCATTTCTGAGGAAATATTTAAAAAATGAAAAAATTATGAACAAACTGCTTTTTCAATGCCAGAAGAGGACAAAGAATTATTTGTAAAAAAAAAAAACATTTAAAGAGAAGAAAAGGATCGTCCATTGAAATGTATGGGAGAGCGACAGGTAGCGAGAGGTCATACCTGGCGCTGTGCAAGGCTGAATGCTGGCGCTGTTCGCAGAGGCTGTGAAAATGATGAATCAGACGCTACATGGCGCTATCCCAGTCGCTAAACAGATTCTGCTTGATAAATGTGTAATTGCGTGCCGTGTCCGGCGTTGACCAGTCGCTATCAGTCGCTACCTCACATTAACCAGGCGCTACCTGACGCTATCCCTTCTTAAATAAGGGCCAAAGATGAAAGAAAGAAACAAAGAACAGATAGAACTAAAAAAAAAAAATAGAAGGCTTCCAATGGCCAATGTGCCCCTGGCTGACAGTCCTTAGTCCTGGTTACTGCGTCCTGCATAGGGGTTGCCCAGGGTAGAGGGAATGAGGTGGGGCCCTCCCAAGGTGCAGGGGCCCCAGCGCCTGCCCAGGTATGCCCAGTGCTGACGCCTGCCCTGCCTATAGTACAGGGTAAAAGGTAAAATCCTTGAGTGAACACAATGGCCGCTAAGAAGCTTTTCCTGCAGCGTTTGAAGGCCGCTGTCATAGCTATTCCACTCTATTGAGTGGATCTTGCTAATGAAAATGCTTTTCACGCTCGAAAAAACGACAATTGGGTGCGCTTGCCCTGAAATCGTGATCGCCTAGCAATCGCTAGGTCTGAACGCAGCCGCAATGTACCCTGGGAAAATCCCAGTGTGTAGTTGAATTTAAAAATTTCCTTTATTTGGTGTTGACAAGAACACCTAGTGAGCTGTTTGACCTTAAGGCAGGACTTTGATTTTAAAAGTAAAATCCCATTTGATCAGCTATTGCTGTAAATCTGTAACATGCACACGTATGTCACTAGACGGTTACTCATACACGTGGGAGCCGAGCTGTCTGACCTCCCATTAATACCTCTGTTAATGATTGCTCCCCGGTAATCCGAAAATAAAAATATAACCAAGATTGATGGCTAGAAGGGAAAACCCAGCTGTATCACATCGCCAAAATAATTCGCTCAGGATTTGAGTATATTTGAGGATTTTTTAATAGCCGCAACATTGGTTACACATCATACATTGTTATTGCTATCAAAAATAAACCGGTGGACCAAAACCCAGGATTGTGACTATCCCCCAATTGGGGGTGACCCTGCATGAAAACCCCAGATCGACGAAGTTAAAGGAGCACTATCGCGGAATTTGAGTAAAAATCCATATAAACACGTCTGCTATTTAGAAGAGAGGTCAGTTATAAACCCGCACTGAATAAAACTCCCGCCAAGCTTGTGGTTTATTCTCACATGGTAGGAACAATATCCAGGGGTTACAGGTTTAGTCTATGAGGGGTGACAGAGCCTATCACCCCGGATCCCCTTTTCCATCCATTAAAATAAAAGAGACAAGCCTGGCTGAAAAGTGTATGAAAAGTTACAGACCAAATATTATGCTCAAAATTGAGCATCGTATCACAATAATTTGTATACAAAACACTGTTTTATCAAAAGAAAAACATATCCAATGTGTTGTATGTAGATCAGATGACCGCCCTTTGGACCTCGGAGGTCCTACGACGAGATCTAAGGCCGATCCGAGATAACAACTTGTCTACACATATAAAGCTCTTAACCATTAGAAAATGATCACCTACATACTAGTATAGGGAGGGTCTGAATCATGGAAAAAGGGGAGGGGGAAGGATAAATAAGTTGGAGAAGGAAAATGGAGAAAGAAATAAATAAAAAAAAAGGGGTATCTTTTAAGATTTTTGCCTATAAAGCAGAGACCGGGAAAGATACCTCATTATACCATTAGTAAATTCTCGTCAAAATCCCTAGGGCCAAATTCCCGTATCCAAGGGCTGGAAATTTCTTGATGTTGAGCGTATAAGTGACCTCGCCTCCCGCCATTCAGCATATTTATATGGATTTTTATCATTGGGCCATTTTTTCGCGATAGTGCTCCTTTAACTCACTTCTTCCCAGTCCTACGGTGCATGTGCGGCCGCTCGTCCAATCAGGGCGCTCGGAGCCACATACGTCGCGTTGTCTAAGCCTTCGTCTAAGGCCAGCGGGAGCATGCCTGCACGATCATTCACAAATGGCTGAGGTGGGCATGCACCCTGCTAGAGGGATAGCAGGGATGCGACCGCAGTTGGAATGGAAAGCAAGGTAAGTGTATGGGGTGACCTGGGGGTTTCACACAATGGGGCATTGGCCGATCGCGGTGGGTTTTGGTCCACTTTAAGCTGTCACGGTTTAAAGATGAACTTCAGAGGCTAAAAGACTCCTGGGCCGTTCAAATTTCTGTCCTTGGGGCTTCCCGGATTGGGATGGTCGCCCAGTGTGAAACCCCCCAGATGCCCAAAATCATTCACCTTCTCCCAAGCTCTCGACGTGTCTCTGCGCTGCCGCCACATCCCCGTACACCTCTAGCCGTGCGCACGCCAACGCCCGGCCTTAATGAATGAGCGGCGCAGGCACGTACGTCTCTGCTGCAAGGAGATCGGGGGATGAGGCTGGTGGTGCACTTGCCTCCCATCAACGCCACTCGGGGACTTAGCCGTCCAGGTGGCTTAGCCGTGATCAGCGCTGAAGGCATACCTTACAACTTTCCGACTTTTCAGCGTGGGAAAGAGGGACAATTGTTAAATTAAGCCACGTCCCCTCATTGATTGATGGATAGCATACATTGTAACAGTTACAATATAAACTCTTTGAATAGGCAAATGAATCATTTATTGATGCAGATCTGCATGTTCCACCTCAAAAAGGGACAAAGGAGAACAACAAAGGACAGGGGGACATGCACTCAAAAGAGGGACAGTCCTTCCAAATCTATGACAGCTGAGAGGTATATGAAGGGAGCCAAGTGACATGTGCTGATTGGTTGAGGAGGAGGCTCAGTCAATTAGTGTGCTCGCTTTCAGCTCGAGCCTGTGCCGTGGGAGCGACAGGAAGGTGAGTTGATCGAGCGACCTGGGGGGGATACACACAGCGGAGCATCCCAATTTGGGAAGCTGCCACACGGAGGAACAACACATAAGAAAGTTAAATTCCTGTGTGTTGTTCCTCTTTAAGTGTCCCAAATCTGTCCCTCTGAAAAAATGGTCAGCTTAGTAAATGGGGCATAAGGGGACGTTCATTTTTGGGGGGCATATATGGCCATTGTCTGCTTCCACCCACATAGGATTTTTTTTTCCTCTGCATTTAACCCTTTCATTGCAAAGCCCGTATTAATCTACGTTGTGGCTTCTCCTACCGTTAAAGCAGACCAACAGTCAAAAATTACTTAAATCAGACCAACATAACAAACTCATATGTGTCCCTCCCCAGGGCAATTTACATTGCTGCACATAAAAATAATTTTACTTTTTCTAACTGTTGTAGTAAATTTTAAAAACAAGATGGAGGTCATGGGTGGGCAGGCCACCTGCAAACAAGTGTTGCTGGGCTTCCAGTTACTGTGCATTGTCAGTTATGTCAGTTGAATCCAGGCAGCAGTATGGCTGAGATGCTGGGAGAAGAAGCAAAATGGCCGCTACCTTTCTTTCCCAACTGTGCCAGGCTGTTGGTCCGGTTTAAGCGCCAAGCACACAGATTTTATGTGCCTGGCGTTATTCCTCAGTTCCAGTCCCCCCCAAAAAAACATCACTTCCATCCAGGATCCAGTGTCTGGGGTCTTCTCTTCCCCCAGGTGACCTTCGATCCCCACCCCTGGGAACCGCTCTCTGCCTCGCATGGCAGCTTCTGACAGCACATTCACTGCTGCAGGGAGGGGCCTTTTATACACCATCTCCTCCTGGCACCTGTATAAAAGGCCCCTCCCTGCAGTGGGAGTGAGCAGAGAAGCCGGAATGATGGGTGGAAGATGGTTGCGTGGGCAAAGGGCACCGGCAATGGATGGAGGGAAGTGGAGCAAAATAATAATAACACTTTTTTAAGTATGTGTGTGTTTTTATTACATTGAACCTTTTGTGAAATAGTAAGGGGTCCTTGAGACCCTTATATCAGTTCAAAGGGACTGGCAAGTCACCTGCCGCCTTTCCATAATCCCCCGTCCCATCACCTGCATCCCCAACACCTAGGGAGGTGCAGAAGAGCCCACGGCCCCTATGGGCTATGTGGACTGGTAGCCTTTAGGGCCTGGGGTTGGCCACTTAGCCTTCAGTCCCTGGTCTACCAGCCCACATCTGGTGCCTGGGCTGGTTTTGCTGGTGAGGGGGGACTCCACAAGGTTTTTTGCTTTTTCATTTTTAAGGGTTTAACCCGTAATAGTGCACATAGTAGTTGTATTTTATTTGACAATCTCATAAGCACTGTTTTCAGTTTGGGGTCTACATTTTTTATCAAATAAAAATAGATTTTTTATACGTTTTAAAATATTACCCAAACATATTGAGTGCAGAAAATTTACAAACAAGACTTTGTTAAGCCTAAGCTCTTCTGAAAAAAAAAACTAAATATAATTTTCATGGAATCCCTGGAAATTCCTGCAAAAATCACAGCTAAACATATAGGGCAAAAGGATGAAAAATGGCCTGTCAACCAAGGTTGACAAAATCCATAGGTAGGCTAGCAGTTAAGGAGTTAACCCATCCATGCAGTGAGACATGTTAGAAATACAATAGTATGCATCAGCTTCTGTGATTTGTGACTTTTGCTAGATTTGCTGCAGTTTACAGTTGGGACCCTAGATATCGCTGTTACCTATGTTTAACTGTAGTCTCTCCATGTATTTTTCTGCTCTTGACAGCAGAATGCAGGCAGATTTAACCCTTTGCCTGGAATATCCCATACCCCGAAGTGTCCCTGATTTGGAGGGACTGTCCCTGCCTATTTAAAGTGTTTGTATTGTATTTCTTACAATCTATCTGCTATCCATTCCCCAAGGGGGGCGGCTTCATTTTACCTCTTCATTTAATCATTTAATTGTCCCTCTTTCGCACCATGAAAAGTATGAATTTCCCTTTAAAAGAGGAGTGTTACAGGAGCGAAAGCTACGTTTGGGGTGATAAGTGAGATTAACTTGGACAGATATGGAAGAGCCGAGTAACTGCATTGTGCACATTTATGTTTAATTAAATAGCCGCCAAGTCTGGCCTTGTGTCAGCGCATCCAGCGCAGTCCCGGCGCATTATTCCCTCTCGCCATATATATCTCCCGGAACATTCATTAATCTGTTGACTCATGTGAAGTGCCGGCATTACCGGGCCTGTTAGGCTAACAAGATAGAATAAATGGGGAGCCATGAAATAAAGATGCTTTGTCTGCTTCACACATCATTGATATTCATTCCCCACAGGATGGATCTTATTCTATTTTTGAGGGAAACAGATGATTTACTTTGGCAGCGCTGTATATGCTGATGATAGAAAACTGCCAGGGATGGCCAAGATGGAATTCGTTTTCCCTCTTCACCGCAAACAGATTTTAGCGAAAACCCGAGAGCAGAGAAAACAAAGCAAATATGGAGCTGATCCTCCATGTGCAGCCGCCATTCCTCTGGGAAAGAATTCCATATGGCTTCTATTGAGAAGCAAGTGCCAAAATAGGACCAGGCATTGAATGCAGGTGATGGCTGAGCCGCCATTAGCATACATCCCAGCTGTCCCTTATTTGGAGGGACTGTCCCTCTTTTGGGTCCATGTCCCGCTGTCCCTCATTGTTCTCATTTGTTCCTCTTTGGGATCTGACATGCAGATCTGCATTAATAATTGATTCATTTGCCTTTACAAAGTGTTTATTTTGTTGTAACTCCTATTCATCAATCAATGAGGGGACGTGGCTTAATTTAACAATTGTCCCTCTTTCTCACCCTGAAAAGTTGGAAGGTATGCATTAGGGCAGGAAAGGCAAGGCTGCGATATGGGGCTCAAAGGCCTCGCCTGCAGATGGGAGGCCAAGACCCTGGCCGACAGTCCTTCCTTGATTGTTGCATTGCTGGCTGCCATGCTATCGGTGCTGTCGACTGATGATGAATATGATGAGGATGCGATGGTGCTGCAGCCCCAATTGCACCCCCCCCCAAGTGTTGGAGATATAAAACTTTGTAACAGCTTACAGCTTGATTTTGACTATCCTGGCTTTTGGCCCTTACCCCCGATGCCCCGCTGTGTGAAACCCCCCAAGTTGCTGATTTCCCTTACCCTTCCTCCCTTTGTCTAGTCAGCGGGTTTGGATCCGCTCCTGCCCCAATTGGGATGCCCCAGGGGCAAGGACCAAACCCCAGGATAGTCAAAATTCTGGATATGTTCCACTTTAATGCAGTTTAAAGCTATGACACGTTATGACACTAGATGGTGCTGACCAATGCTCAGCTGTAGAGCCTGTGAATTTTGCTGCTGTGATGTTATTTCCTGCTTCTAGTTGCTCTATGGTACTTTTTTCTGTCTGTGTTTAGCCACTGATGTGATTTGACATTTTCTTACTGCATTCATGCTCCAGTAAAGCAAGTTCCTGTTATACCACTATGTCTATCTGGACTATGACTCCGCTGCACCCAACACTCTGCCCTCACCACACACTACCCTCCAGCTCTCATTTATACTAAACTGAAGTTCAGACTTGGGGTCCAACCAGGGCCGTTTGTAGGGGAGGGAAGCAGGGCCATTGTGTATTTGGGGGGCACCTCCCTCTCAGCTATCCTGTTTTCTGTAGATTAGTTGGGGCCTTGTTATTGGTGCCAGCCATATGACAACCCTGCCACCCCCACATATTGGGCTCAACCATGGGGAGGGGGCATAGCCTGCTGCTAAAGAGAGGCAGCAGTACCAAAGGATGAATGAAAATGGGCAAAATTTTTTTCCTTCCCGCACTGAGAGCTAGTCTCAGTGATCTAGTCTAGAAATTCCCAGGCCCTGAATAATAATAATAATTTTGTATAAATAATAGTGATTGAGCTGCTCCCACCCCCCTTTATTCATTTGAATTGCCATGAGCACAAGCAGGGAGGAATTCAGTCAATATGGATTTCTCCCTGTGAAGTGTTCTAAAGGGAGGCTGACAGTTTCCCAGGTGAGTAGCTCTCAAATATTTGTCTGCATTGCATGTCCCAATGTTGGAGACTCAAAATTAAGAGTAGGGACCACACTAAACACAGAGTGCCTTGCCGGGGCAGTGTGGCTTCCACATGTATCTGCAGATATATGCAACCAAATCTCTGTCTTTCCACATAGCTAGACATGTTTGTTGCTTGATATTTAGTTGATGAGAGGGTTAAACTGGGCGGTAAATTAGTTCCCAGGCCCTGAATAATAATAATAATTTTGTATAAATAATAGTGATTGAGCTGCTCCCACCCCTGTGAAGTGTTCTAAAGGGAGGCTGGCTGCTTCCCAGGTGAGTAGCTCTCAGTATTTGTCTGCATTGCATGTCCCAATGTTGGGGACTCAAAATTAAGAGTAGGGACCACACTAAACACAAAGTGCCTTGCCGGGGCAGTGTGGCTTCCACATGTATCTGCAGATATATGCAACCAAATCTCTGTCTTTCCACATAGCTAGACATGTTTGTTGCTTGATATTTAGTTGATGCGAGGGTTAAACTGGGCGGTAAATTAGTTCCTAGGCCCTGAATAATAATAATAATTTTGTATAAATAATCGTGATTGAGCTGCTCCCACCCCCCTTTATTCATTTTCTAGAAATTGCCCTGTGCCCAGCCATCACATAATAAGGGCCAGACACAATAGAGACTGGTTACACTTAAATGGGTGTAAGGAAGTTTATGCTCTACCGCCTGTGCAGCTGGATGTTGACCAAAACATGTGGGGAGAGCCCCCACAGCCACACCAAAAAGCACTATTGAACCACCATAAAATCTAACTATACAAAATCTTTTATTTGTAGTTGATATTGGGCATACACAACAACATCCATTAAAAAACATATAATACACAAACGACACCATATATTATATAGGACACTGAACCATATACTCCCCTTTATTCGAATAACAAATTAAGTCCCCCTCTCATTCCCTCTTTCATTCTCCTTCTTCTCATCCACATTAATTCCTATTTACACCACTCCTCCCCCCAAAAAAGTGCAAAGTTGCATGTGTAAACATAATGACATCATGTGCAATACTATTGAAGTGCAAAACAATTATTTCATAAATCCCAAATCAATTTCTCAACCCCAAAATTTCAATTAAAGTGCTTTGTGCTTA
Source organism: Gastrophryne carolinensis (assembly GCA_027917425.1). Classification (NCBI taxonomy): domain Eukaryota; kingdom Metazoa; phylum Chordata; class Amphibia; order Anura; family Microhylidae; genus Gastrophryne; species Gastrophryne carolinensis. The sequence continues at coordinate 604,096,512 of CM051234.1, forward strand.
TCAATTACTATCCTAGTAAAGCATCCCTTAAGTGGAGCAAAATCCGGAGGGGGAAACCTTGGACAACAATCATAATAAAATAATGAGCTTAATTATCAATGGTGCACAGTGCAGTGTCCGCTTCCCACGCGTTCTGTGACGGCTGGTCCCCGTCACTCCATCAGGGCAAAGTGTCCTACGGTCCAACCACACGGACCCCCTTCCTCTTATATACCACTCTACTCAGCCCCAGGCTGTCTCAAGCCCAGTTAGTTCATAAAAAAGATGAGTGGTCCGCACTCCATGAGTTAAAACATCCTTTTATTCATTTTCTTAAAAGCATATCCATAAATAACAGGCAAACCTCTAAAAACAAGTGAAACCAAGGACCTGGCAGCACAAGGTGTTGGGGGGGTCCTCCTCCTCTGAGGAGTAGTGCTTGGACTACTCCTGGTCCTCAGTCAAAGATGGACATAGTCCTATGACTAAGGTTCACTGTTTCACTTGTTTTTAGAGGTTTGCATGTTATTTATGGAGATGCTTTTAAGATAAGGAATAAAAGGATGTTTTAACTCATGAAGTGCAGACTACTCATCTTCCTTAGACGGTGGACCAAAACTTAGACCAAGTGGACCAAAACTTACATTTTTAACTAGCATCCCCTGAATTTCTGCTCCCATGAAGAGCACCTTCTGCCGATTTCACTGCTCCTGCTTCACTCTAATCCCAGATAATGGCGTCTGTTTTAGCTGTAAAGCTCCGCCCTCCTACATTTATTGCCACCGTTGTGCGTGGCAATGATGTCATTGCCACATCTGCCATCTCACATCGAGGAACAGCAAAGTAATCAGTGTTCCAGGACAATTCGAAAAGCCATTTCTAGTTCTAATAAGGGAATATCAGCAATGGCTTTTAGCCAAATGTATTTCACAAGTTCGTTGGGTTTTGGTCCGCTTCAAATGGACCAACAGTTTAAAATGACTTTTAACACTCCTCCCTGGGGCATCCCAGTTTGGGATGCCTCTACAGGTAAAGTTTCTTAGGAAGCCAAAACCTGGCATTCAATAACAGGCAAAGGGATACTCGCACTATTCACTAGCATTCCCCGATAAACCTTATTCAACTTGCTTCTTTCTACCAACTCACTTTTCAGGATCACCAAAATTAATTGACTTCTGAAAATAACTTACAGAGGCCCAGGTAAAGAGACCAACCATGACATATATAGGTTACTGGGTTGGAGGCCTAAAATTCCGGAGGTAACCCTGGGTGATGGGGCCTGGCTCACAGTTAGCATTAAACCAGGCCAAACAGCCTGGCACAGTTGGAAAAGAACGGTAGCTGCCATTTTGGAGCTTTTTCTCCCAACATCTCAGCCATGCTGCTGCCTGGATTCAACTGACATAACTGACAATGCACAGTAACGGGAATCCCATCAGCACTTCCTGCTTGCAGGTGGCCTGCAAATGCATGAGCTGCCATTTTGTGTCTAACATTTACTACAACAGGAGTTAGAAAAAGGTAAATGAGTTTTTATGTGCAGCAATGTAAATTGCCCTGGGGAAGGGATACAGATGAGCACTGTTTGTTGTGTTTTGCCTTTTCTTACATCTATTGAGGTTTGCAGGGCAGGCTACCACAATGCTGTGCTTCCTTTGGCCTTGCTAACCCTGCCAGTAGAATAGGACATAGGTAAGTATCTGTGCCTGATCTTGGGCTTCCAGCTGTGTAGGAGAACCCCCCCCCCTTTCCTCTGCCCCAACAAATCATTGGTGGAGTTAGAGCGGATGTCTCCAGATATCAAATGACTGAAGGCCCACCAGTGATCACAGAAATTAAAGCAGACCAAACATTTAAATATATTTTGATCCATTTATAATGTTCCCTAGGGGAAAGCCTGAATAGGAATGCCCCACAGCATAAACCCCTAGGGAACCCTGCCATGCAGCATACTCACCCACCTACAGGATTCTGAGGTGATCAAATATGGCATCAAGCAGAGAGCTCTGCAGTCACCACACTGTTCCTCCACTTCCAAAGCTGAAAGGGGATCCTTGCCACACCCTAAGGGTAAATCTAACCGATCAGACACTTAGAAGGAGTCAGAGGCAGCCAATAATCAAGGGTTGGGTAGCAAGCCAGTAATTTACTGGACATGGGTTAAAGATCTCAGTTATCCAATCAGTGGGGGGGAAGGCAAAAAATCCCTATCTTGGCAATTTCATAGTTTGACAGGGTTACTGGGTGAAGGGGGGGTAAAAACTAGGTGACTTCTTAACAATTGGCATCTCTGCTACCCCTACTCCCTGGCTCCCCCGAGTCTCCCCTTCATCCCCTCCCCATCATACCCAGCTCACTGGATATTCAAGATAGCCCAGCCCATGTTCTGCCTACGCAATGCCTCAGTATACCCTGCCTTATGCCTGTGGGGGCCATAACCACCCCCGCCCCATTCTTTGCCCTACATACTAAACCTTCAGTGTGACCATATCCACACCTGCCCATCATCTGCAATGCTATAGCCTCTGCTGTGGAGTACCCAAATGGCTGGAATGCACTTTGGAGGCGTGGCTCAATGTAGATACCGAGGGCCAGTAAAACCTTGGGCTATTAATGGCCCCAGTGCGCCAATGCTAAAGAAGACCCAGTGAGAGCCATAGAGGGCAGTTGCAGACTATTATTTTGCCACTGTAGGCACTAAGCCTGCCAGCAGCCAGCATTCTCTAGTTGTTCTTCATACACATATATCTGATCTCATCATGATTCACCACTTCAGGGCTTTGGCAACAGTATACTATGAGGCTGATTTATTAATAGCGACATGTAGCGACAGTTGAGCGACTGTAGCGGTATTTTCACAGCGCCCGCTAGTAGTCACTGTGCTTGGCCGTTGTTCAGTTGTTGACAGCGACTCAGTCTGTGTGGCATAATGTTGAATACAACGTTACGAGTCGCTATTTGACAGGTTCCGCGATGTATGGGTGCGCATGATAGCGACTGTTCAGAGCAACCGGCTTCAACCATATTCATCCAAAAATCACGCTCAAAAAATTCTCGTGCTGTGAAATGCATGTTTAAACCCCAGAGCGCTGGCGGCGATGTGTTAAAAGTAGTTTTTTAACCCCCAAACCACCATATTTTTGGAAACCAAAAAAAAAAAAGTTTTTGAAATAATTTAGTAATATGAATACATTAATATCAGACCTGTAATATCAATTCTGTACAATTTTTTTTTTAATTTTTTTCCCTTAATAAATTATCTAAAATGGCAGAAGTGGTCACAGAATTTTTCACATTTAAAAAAAAAAAACATTAATAACAATTAATTATTAATATTTAAAGATTGTTCCATTGAAATGCATTGGAGCGCGCCAGGTAGCGAGAGGTCATACCTGTCGCTGTTCAAGGTCAGACGCTGTGGGCTGAGGCTGGAATAATGATGAATGAGTTGCTATATGGCGCTATCTCAGTCGCTAAGCAGGATTGGCTTGATAAATGTGTGATTGTGGTGGGGAGCCGGCATTCTCGTGGCGGGGCCCGTCATTACCTGCCGCTCACTAGTCGCTACCTGTCGCTATTCCTTCATAAATAAGGGCCTATATACCACTCCACCCAACAATTGGTATCGACAGACTTATGATGCTCAGCCATGGAAACCTAGCTTATAAAGCTCTCTACAAATCAACAGTCCTGGACCGTAAATTAAAAATGGAAAACATTTTACTTGCCGTAAAATAATCCAAAACCATAAAATAATCCATTTATCCATTTATGGATCCACCTCCTTCTTATGGGTTACAGGCATCAAGGCATTTAGGCCTGAAATGCGGTGTAAAAGCACATGCACAACTCATTGCAGTACACCATTGTGTGCTGTGCTTTGCCTTTGTTGCATGCCGCCCTGCACCACACCATTGTTACCTACCCCTCAGGGAGCAGAGGTAGTGATGCGGGTGATGGCAGCAACAACAGGAGCAGGGGGAAATGGAGGTAGAGGTCGGGATGCGGAGAAGACCAGCATCCTCCTCCAGTCTGGTGCTTGCAGTAGACACCTTCTTGGGGTCCTTCATTCCTCTGCTCCAGCAAGGACCCACTGGAAGGACCCAAAGCAGGTGGCTGCAGCAGGTGTTGTACTGGAAGATGGAGGCCTGTGACAGCAGCAGGGGACCGCGAGGTGGCGGTGAGTTTGGCCCTTTTACTGCACTGCAACACAGCACAGGTGAAGTGCTATCCCTACTGTGCCTATTGACGCTTAATGGCTGCATTGCAGTTGCGCTGCTGGTAAAGCATTGAATGCAGTGTTTTAGAAAACGCAGCGCACAGATGGGCTTTCTTCCCATTTGTGACACGTTGGAGTATTTTTCAAATGGGAAGGTGTGAAATAGGCAATACTCGTGTCATACGTAGGCCCTTATTTAAGAAGGGATAGCGTCAGGTAGTGGCTGATTAATGAGAGGTAGCGACAGGTAGCGACTGGTGAACGCCGGACACGGCACGCAATTACACATTTATCAAGCAGAATCTGTTTAGCGACTGGGATAGCGCCATGTAGCGTCTGATTCATCATTTTCACAGCCTCAGCGAACAGCGCCGGTGTTCAGCCTTGCACAGCGCCAGGTATGACCTCTCGCTACCTGTCGCTCTCCCATACATTTCAATGGATGAACCTTTTCTTCACTTTAAACGGGGTATTTTTTTTTTTTTTCTAAAAAATCACAAATAATTCTGTGACCTCTTCTGGCATTGAAAAGCAGTTTTTTCATAATTTTTTCATTTTTTATATATTTCCTCAGAAATGACATTACAGGTCTGCCATTAAAGTGTTCATGTTACAATGTTGTTACAATGTAATTTCATATGTTTTCGCTTTGTTACTAGTTGATAGATGCTTGAAAACAGACTTTAAACACACCGCCTCCTGCGCTCTGGCCTTCAAACAAGTATTTTTCAGCGCCAGAGATTTGTGAGGCTGTTTTTTTGCTGAATATGGTGTGAGTCCGTCGCTATGAGCAGTCGCTAACATGCGCTCCCATACAGCGCTGTACTGGTCAAATAGCGACTCCTCACAATGTATTCAACATTACTGAACAGCGACTGAGTCGCTATAAAGTAGCGACCCACGGCTGAGCACTGCGGCTACTAGCGGGCGCTCTGAAAATGCCTGCTACAGACGCTCATCTGTCGCTACCTGCCGCTAATGATTAATCAGCCTGTTAGATTTCTAAGGATTTCATGGATTTCTAAGCAGTGCCAGAAACTTTTTAATATTTTGTATAGACTGTATGGTAGACTGGACTTTAAAGTGGACTTTAACTTGCTTTAAAGTGAATGTAACTTGAACACCTGTATATAAAAAGTCCTCATAACATACTAATGTATTTGACTGTTTTTGTTACTTTCCAGATAGACCAGAACATACAACTTTCTTACAATAAATTTCAATGGTGCTCGGATTTGGTTTCTTCAAAAATAAAATTATTGTAAAAAAGTAGGTTCAAGCAATACTAGTTATTCTGATCATTCCTGGTAATACTGACAGAGCAGCAATTAAGCCATCCATCTTTAGTGACCATAGTCCAGGTTAGTAGATTATTGATATCCATGGTTGACTCATAATCACACTCACTGTCAATTTAAAATGTGACTTTGCTTTCTTTTTGGTTACTTGAAAGGATTTTACAGATATAAAAGCTATACTCACCTTCTATCCCCCGCAGCTGATTGCTCCTATTCTGGTGCTTTATAACTACCCTGATGGTTCGATCCAGTCCAGCATTGTCCGGCGTCAACCCCACCTCCATGGCGGACACGCTCCCCCCAGCCTTCAGTCACAGTGAAGTGGCCATAGCTGCTCCCTTCATGGCAATGGAGGGGGCATGTCAGGCCTCAGGCATGCCAGACCAGGCCTAGGCAAGCTCCATCCATTACCATGAAGGAAGCAAGTGTGGTCCCTGATCTAGGATATTTTTGTTTTTTATGCCTGGACATTCTCTTTAAAGAAGAGCTACATTAAACAGAATTACTGTTTACTGATGAAGAAACCCTTCGTTATCAATCAAATTTAAAAGTCGAGCAAACAAGGGGTGTGGCCACCCCTTCAGTCCCCAACTCGATTAATAGACGGGGAGGCCGATTCATTAACAGCGGCAGGTAGCGACAGTTGAGCGACTGTAGCAGTATTTTCACAGCGCCCGCTAGTAGTCGCTGTGCTTGGCCATTGTTCGGTTGTTGATAGCGACTGAGTCGGTGTGCAGTAATGTTGAATACGGGGTGACGAGTCGCTATTTGACAGGTTCCGCGATGTATGGGTGCGCATGATAGCGACTGGTCAGAGCGACCGGCTCCCACCATATTCATCAAAAAATCACGCTCAAAAAATTAAAGCGCTGTGAAATGTATGTTTAAACCCCAGAGCGCTGGCGGCGATGTGTTAAAAGTAGTTTTTTAACCCCCAAACCACCATATTTTTGGAAACCAAAAAAAAAAAAAAAATTTTAAAGAATTTAGTAATATGAATACAATAATATCAGACCTGTAATATCAATTCTGCACACATTTTTTTTTTTTTTTTTTTTTACCTTAAAAAAAATTATCTAACATGGCAGAAGTGGTCACAGAATTTTTCACATTAAAAAAAAAAAAAAAAGAAAAAAAAAAATACATTAATAACAATTAATTATGAATATTTAAGATTGTTCCATTGAAATGCATTGGAGAGCGCCAGGTAGCGAGAGGTTATACCTGTCGCTGTTCAAGGTCGGACGCTGGCGCTGTGGGCTGAGGCTGGAATAATGATGAATGAGTGGCTATCTGGCGCTATCTCAGTCGCTAAGCAGGATCGGCTTGATAAATGTGTGATTGTGGTGGGGAGCTGGCGTTCTCGTGTCGGGGCCCGTCATTACCGGTCGCTCACCAGTCGCTACCTGTCACTATTCCTTCATAAATAAGGGCCACAGACTTAAGGGGATTTGGCTAAACCTCCGGTACTAATAATATATCATTAAAAGGCATACTGTAGTTCACTATGATATCATGCAAATATACTATATAGCTCAGTATTGTTAGTCTGACAGTGGACAGTTAGATGAAAGTTAGTTCCAGCTGGCAAATTTAGTGTAATCGGAAGGGGCCCCCTGTAATATAGCAAGGTTAGGGAGTAAGTGAATCAAATTGGCCTCTTATCTCTGTATAGGAATGCCTGGGGATGTTTTATTACTGTATTTTACAGTAATTTAATATTACACTATTCACGTGCACTTAGCCATCACCATTGTTCTTTCCACATAGTATATCCACCAATATTATTGAAGGTAATCAAAACTCGATGGGGTAACGCAGGTATTTTCTCACCAAAAGAAATAATACCAATATAGCATAATATAGTTAAAACAAACAGTCCTCCCTATTTATAATGCTCACCAGATGGAAAATAAGGTGTTTGCATACAAATGTACACTCCAAGTATAGCAGATACCGCTATGAGGAGCAGCGGTAATATCCAGCCCTTGTTGGTCTTACCCTTCTCACTCAAAACACCCATCTTCAAACACCTCCTTATGTGGCTGTTGGATGAAAACACAACATTGGCTGTATGTGGCTGCGTGGGCGAGCACCGACACTCCATTCGCGGGTATCAGCTTCCCTTCACTCCCTATGTCACCACGTCCTCCAAGCTCTGCCCAGCGTGTTTTACCACCGGGCTTAAGGAGCTAGAAGAACTCAACTGATTTATAGTGGGAGCTTGGAGAACGTTCTTTATGCAGTGACCTTATTTTATCTTTCCGGTGAGAAACTATCTGCACAAACATTTTCCCCATTGTGTTTTGATTTCCAATAATATTGGAAATATTTTTTTGTGGGAATTGCTAAGTGCCTCTGAGGAATGGCATTCTAGGCGTAATATTCCTGGTACGCATTTAATTCTTACTGGTGGAGGTTTACCACTTATTGTATACACTAGATGATTAAGAAATTATTTTCTTAAGTGAATTACTACATTATTCCACATTAATACTTACCTTCACGCCTTCAAAAAATTCTCGCGCTGTGAAATGCATGTTTAAACCCCAGAGCGCTGGCGGCGATGTGTTAAAAGTAGTTTTTTAACCCCCAAACCACCATATTTTTGGAAACCAAAAAAAAAAAATGTATAAAGAATTTAGTAATATGAATACAATAATATCAGACCTGTAATATCAATTCTGCACAATTTTTTTTTTTACCTTAAATAAATTATCTAACATGGCAGAAGTGGTCACAGAATTTTTCACATTTAAAAAAAAAAAAAAAAAAAAAAAAAAAAAAAAAACATTAATAACAATTAATTATGAATATTTAAAGATTGTTCCATTGAAATGCATTGGAGAGCGCCAGGTAGCGAGAGGTCATACCTGTCGCTGTTCAAGGTCGGACGCTGGCGCTGTGGGCTGAGGCTGGAATAATGATGAATGAGTGGCTATCTGGCGCTATCTCAGTCGCTAAGCAGGATCGGCTTGATAAATGTGTGATTGTGGTGGGGAGCCGGCGTTCTCGTGGCGGGGCCCGTCATTACCGGCCGCTCACCAGTCGCTATTCCTTCATAAATAAGGGCCTTATTTTTTTTCTCAATGTTTTCGAGTCTGAAGAAAAAAAATGTAACATATTTTTTAAATAGAAATGTTATACATAGCTTGGTAACTTTGTTGTGGCCGTCTCTACTGCACGTCTGGAGTATTGGCTCTGGATAAATGGTCTGCAAATCAGACCCGAAACAAATCTTGGAGGATTTGCCCATATCTATGCATTAGTACTTTAAATATTTATTAATCATGAAGACAATGGAACATTAGGAGTAGAACCAATGGAACAGGTTTTCTAATCTTAATACAGGATTCTTTGCAATATAAGATGGTGGGTGAATGGACACACTAGTGCTTTGCCAAGACCGAGCATCTAGGGATGTGCTGAGAAAGTTACTAAGCTTCACAGAATTCTGTCTACACCCTGCTGACCGTCTTGATTTTTATCCAGACATCCCTCAACAAACCTCTGAATAGGATCACTTTACCCGTTATCTCCAGGAAAATGCGGAGTCGCAATTATCCCAGAGGCTGCCTTCATCTAGGATGATCTTATCAGATCTCTGCTTGCTGAAGGATGACGCCACCCCAGGTCTCTCGTTCATCCAGAAATGGCATATAGTTGCCTTACTATCATCTTCTTGTGGTATTAAAATTAGGACGATCTAACAGTTGCTGAACTTCATGCTGGAGTCTCCAGCATGGTGTTTTTGAGATTTTCAGTGAACTTTGTCTGAAGTTAGTGCCCACGACAGCACTGGGCTTACCAAGGCAGGTGCCCGGGACCCCTGCATCTAAGGAGGGCTTATCTCACATTGTGGTCCTGTGATACACCTCTTGCCAGTGGTGAGCGGGGCCTATTCCTCTTCCTGGGGCAGCCGCTATGCAGGACACATGATCTATGCTATTATCAGGGGCAGACTGGCCATCAGAATATTGTTTCTTTTCTTTCCTTCTTTTTTCTATTTTTTTTTATCTTTTGTTATTTTTTTCTATCTTCCTTTATTTACATTCATTACTTCTTTTACATTCTTTGTTTCTTTGGCATTCTGTGTAGCAATGCCAGGATGGGAGACTGAAACCCTAAGCCTAATAGGTTTTTGGGTTCAAGTGGGGAAATTACCCTTAAAAAGACTCTAAACCCAACGCTAATAAGCCAGGAAGCAGCTGACCTGATGCCAGTCGCATGTGCCTCTTCTCCATTTCCAGAAGTGTAGGGTAGAAACTGTAGCAGAGCTCCAAAATGAGCAATTAGCATTTTTCTCCATTTCATTTCTTCAGGATCAGGAACTCTCAGCTTGAGCAAGTACAGTAAGCCACAGTGGTCCCACATCTTTCTCTGACCACACCAGAGCATGCTCAAGACTCATAAAGCTGTGCTATGATACACTCTTTTCAGTCATGACACGCAAATTTAAACAAGGCAATCAATTTCACCTAATACATTTACATACAATCAGAGATTTTCTGGTGGTCCCAAACCCAACACCCCAGAGAGCACAGGGGACCACAGGGAGCATGACCAATCCAATGTATGTGGGGATGTTTGCATCTCAGATCCCCAAATTTGATGGGAAAGATCTTTGCAGAACTGGGCCGAGTGGGCCTATAGCTTTGACAATGCCCTCCAGGTGGAGATAGCCCTGAACGCGCTGAAGGGCAATGTGAGAAAGACAGTGCTACACATGGATCCCTCTGAGTGGGCCACGCAGGATAAAGTGTTGGTCATACTGGAGGAGGTATACGGTGACACTACCTTCTATCATGATCTAATGAAAAAATTAATGAACTGCCTACAGAATGAAGGGAAATCTATTTCGGAGAACGCCAATGCCCTCCAGGATATTTTAGCGGTAATCAGGAATAAGGAACCAGCGACTGAGGTCACCATGTCCCACCTGGATTCGTGTTGGGCCACTGCAGCACTCATGTGAGGAATGCATTGCATGGGAAAATGGAGCTCCAGCTGGGGATTTCCTTCCTCCGGATACAGAGGCTGGTCCTGATGGCGAAGAAAGAGTAGGAGATGACCAGCTTCACCATCACGCAGTGGGCACAGCAGATGGAGCCGCAGAGTGCTTCCGCAGGTAGATGCAATTGAGGAAGCATTCAAGGCCCTGGAGGAACATGGGGATCATTTGTGCGTGGAGCTGGTGTACAGGTCCCGGTCCCCTGAGGTGAGGAGGAGAGGGCATTTTGCTCGGGACTGCCCCAAGGGACCCTCGTTCTTTCGGGCAGCTGTGGAACTATCTAGTCCTAGAGTAGCCTCTGCATCAGTCGTGCAGCGAGAGGAGACATTGGAGACAGAATTCTTGTTCTCCTGTGACTGGCGGGAGAGAGTCCAGTGATGGAGGTGGGCCTGGTGGGAAAAAGGGCCCCTGCTTTGGTTGACACAGGATCCCAAGTGACCACTATTGAGGAACCTTTTTGCCAGACGCACTTCCCCCTGGCACCCCTTGGAGATTGGGATGCCCTGGCTGTCCACTCGCCCCTGGATGTGGCCGGTATCTCCTGGTTGGATATAGAAATTGCTGGGCAGTGCCTGCTCTCCAGGGTGGTGTTGGTGGTGCAACAGAGAACTACAATAGGTGCCCCAGTGAAGGTAATATCTGCCTTATATGTGAAGTGGGTGGGAAGGTTGGAGAAGGCCCAAAAGAACCCCATCCCTGAAGCTATTTCCCAATCTCCAGGTCCTCGTAGCTCCCAACCGGTGGAGGTCTCTACAGGAGTCATCCTGCTCAACAGGAGGTGGTGATCCTCTTGGAAATTAGAGCCAGAAGGCCATTGCACAGACTTACAGTGTTGGTTGAACCCCGCCCCTACGAGTGTGCTGTTCATGTGGCTTGTGTCCTGGCCATGGTTGATGCAGGACGGGTTCCAGTCGGGTTGGTGAACCTGGGCCCCCGGGAGGTACGGGTAGGTAGTGCGACTGTGCTGGATAAGGTGGAAGTCTTCCAGGGACAGGTACTGATGGAATGGTCCCCAGAGGAAGGGGTAGCCCAATGCCTGTCTGGTGGGTTGGAGGCTACCCTGGAACAGCTTGATATTGAAGAAGGTAGGATCACTGAGCAGCAGTGCCATGAGTTACCGGCGTTGATACAAGAGTTCCAGGGGGTCTTCTCAGCCCACGAGCTGGACCTGGGGCACACCACAGAGAGCCAGCACAAAATCAACGCAGGGGACTCCCCCCCCCCCCATATGAGATATTGCAATATTCCCCCCATCTGTATCAAGAAGCTAAAGAGGTCTTGAATGCTGTGATCGCTCGGGATCCATACCCATTACCCCAGATTCAGGAGTCACTGGCAACATTTGGCCAAGTCAAACATTTCTCATCCCTGGACCTGGCCAGTGGCAGGCGCCAGTAGCAGAGAAAGATAAGGAGAAGACTGTGTTCGTCACTCCTAGGGGCCTCCATCATTTTAATATGTTCCCTTTGGCCTCATAATTGATCCAACGACTTTTCACCAGCTCATGGAGAGATTTTTTGGGGGACTGAATTTTGAATGTGTACTAATTTACCTGGATGATGTCATTGTGTATTCACAGACTTTTGAACAGCATTTGCTACATTTTTGGGAGGTATTTCAGCATCTGGGCTGATTCAGTGGGCCCTGGAGGACTGGAGGGGGCCCAGCAGGATGGCCAGGTCCACTGGTTTGCGAAAGAACAGCATTACCTGGGGAAAGAAGTCCGGGGGGCTTTGTCGCCAGAGGTGCAGCAGCTGCTGCGAGAGTGGGATTGGTTAAAACTCCAGGATGGGGTGGGGAAGAGGTAAATAATCCCTAATGGCTGACCAGCCCCCATTTGGTAATCATCCTGTCTCAGTCTATAGAACTGGGAGCAGACAGATTGGTACACTGACTAGCCCCTTGCTTCTATTGCAACAACTTAGGACAGGTAGTGCAGCAAGTCTGCACGAGTTGTCAGGTCTGTCAGCAAGTTAAGGGTTTGGAAGTGAAGGTCCCCCGTTTAGAGTGGAGGACTCACAGACCTCTGGAGCTGGTGTAGGTTGACTTCTTGACAACCTTTTCTAAATTCGCCATTGTTACCCCCACACGTGACGAGACGCCTGAGACTGCGACTAAAATGTTTTGGCAAGAATCTATCTTGCCCTATGGATGCCAAGAGACATGTGCATTCATACCAGGGTCCTGGATTTGAAGCCAAACTCTTTAGGCAGATGTGTCAGTTGTACCAGTCCAGGTCCTCCCCTTATCACCCTCCAGGAGAAAGGGGCGTGCAAGAGGTTTAATCACACCTTGATTCAGCCATTGAGGACATTGGGAAAGGAGAAACAGAAAAACTTGCTCATGTGGTCAAAATGGTTAGATCCTATAACTGTTCAGGAAGTGACACCCCCTCTTCGACAATCTACTCACAAAGGGCGAGGTCAGCCTGCTCCTCGTTATCAAGATGATATTTCTGTATGGAATAGAGTTATTAGGAGTTGTTGGGGAGGCTGAAGGGACCACCCTCATCAGCGGGGTGGAATTGTAGGAAAGCCAAGTATACCTGGTTGTTGTTTTGATGTACAGTCATTGTATGGGGTTAATTTAGAGAAAAGTCTAGTCTAGAGAATAGCCAGCGCCATGCTCTTCATTCAGCTTTACTTGCTACTCGGAGCTGAATGAAACGCGCACCGGTGATTGACCAGTGGCCTGCACATGTGCAGTGGGAACTAAGGGAAGGTGAGTTCATTTCTGATATATGGTGGTACAGACAGTGGGGCATCCCAAATCAAGATTCCATGTGCAAGAGGAAAAGAGAACAGCGATAGAGAAACTCCTGCATTTTGTTCCTCTTTAATGAATGTTTGGCTTATGTTTGGGGGGCATCAGCTATTGCGGTGCTCCCTGTGCTACAATAACCATTTAGTAAAAAAAATGGTTGTTGATTGTAGCACGTGGAGCCCAGTGGGTCACTTTAAACAGTCTTAAAAAATCTTAAAACCATCCTTCGGGAACGGTATTTTGCAGATATAATTATATCCCCAAGATTTGCCCAGATCTCATTAAGAATCACTATCACTGATCAACACACGGCCTACCAGCATGAATCTATCACGTTGGTGATGACATCCATGAAGGTGGTGGTTTGCTTTCAGCTAGAGATACGGAACATTAGCTCACCTCTGTCCTCCTATTAGAACTAATGCATTTTCTCCCTCTTTCAGAAAAACATCTCCACCCGTTAGCAGCCGGCCAAGTTTCCATTAAGCAGCTAGTTTTACAAATATCACGTCACAAGCTGTCAGGAGCACAGTGTGTACAGCAAAGCTAATCCCATCTTACTAACAAACGGGATGCTTGCAAAAAAAACCACACTAGCCTGTAACTGCGATGCCCTTATGTTGCCTTTCTGGTGCTGGGGAGGAGTCAGTTGGATGTTTAAAGGGTATGAGCTCTTGGCAGTGCTTACTTCTTTATGCTTTCTATTTTAGCAGAACTCAAACCTTCCATCCCATATATTCTGTAGAAAGAACTACCCTTACGGTCTCCTAATTCAATGCAAGGGATCCAGGGGGGAACACCTCCCCTCTTGATCTTAATACTCTTCCTACTTAGGCCCTTATTTAAGAAGGGATAGCGTCAGGTAGTGCCTGGTTAATGACAGGTAGCGACAGGTAGCGCCTGGTTAATGAGAGGTAGCGACAGGTAGCGACTGGTGAACGCCGGACACGGCACGCAATTACACATTTATCAAGCAGAATCTGTTTAGCGGCTGGGATAGCGCCATGTAGCGTCTGATTCATCATTTTCACAGCCTCAGCGAACAGTGCCAGCGTTCAGCCTTGCACAGCGCCAGGTATGACCTTTCGCTACCTGGCGCTCTCCCATACATTTCAATGGACGATCCTTTTCTTCTCTTTAAATGGGTTTTTGTTTTTTTTCAAAAAAATCACAAATAATTCTGTGACCTCTTCTGGCATTGAAATAGCAGTTTTTTCATAATTTTTTAATTTTTTAAATATTTCCTCAGAAATGACATTACAGGTCTGGCATTAAAGTGTTCATGTTACAATGAACATGTTACATTGTTGTTACAATGTAATTCCATATGTTTTTCGCTTTGTTACTAGTTGATAGATGCTTGAAAACACACTTTAAATACACCGCCTCCTGCGCTCTGGGCTTCAAACAAATATTTTTCAGCGCCAGAGATTTGTGAGGCTGTTTTTTTGCTGAATATGGTGTGAGTCGGTCGCTATGAGCAGTCGCTAACATGCGCTCCCATACAGCGCTGTACTGGTCAAATAGCGACTTCTCACAAATGTATTCAACATTACTGAACAGCGACTGAGTCGCTATAAAGTAGCGACTCACAGCCGAGCACTGCGACTAGTAGCGGGCGCTCTGAAAATGCCTGCTACAGGCGCTCATCTGTCGCTACCTGCTGCTAATGATGAATCAGCCTCTATGACAGCGGTAGAAACCGGAGAGCTCCACCTCACCCTCTCATTTCATATAATAATGGGAATCTCAGGGAAGGGTATTCTCCATCCTCATCACAGAGCATACACATAAAAAGATTTTACAGAACTTTCTTTTCTTTTAGGAAAATCTATTGGGTCATCATTAATTAGCAAAGTGTTTTTTATGTTAAGCATTCGGATATCTTAGCTTTATGGAATTGATGTCTGTCATGGAACCCCCATTCACAGAAAGGTGCAGAGCACATTGCTTCCAGCCACAGCTCTCCTTTACATTTCATAAGAAGTGAAATAAGCTTTTTTTAAAGTGGGTCAGTGCAGGATTATGTGAACAATGGCTTACACAGGCTGCCATCACCCAGCAGAAGACTCCTTGTCACTTATTTTAGACCCGGTGCTGAAATCAATTCAGTGTCCTTGGCGGCTCCGGTGACAGGCTGTTTTATTTTTGTCCCATAACCCTTCTAGCGATGAAGCCACGGGCCAATTTATAAGACCTGCAGAAACGTGACCAATCAGAATTTAGTTTAAAAATATAAAAGGTAACACCTGACAGGCTGCAGGAGCAGCTTCAGTGTTATAAATAACTTACATTCAGGAGAGAATATCATCCATTTTATACCAGAAAGTAACTTGTATAAGGATTTGCCTGAAAGTACAGAGATGTTCAAGGTGTGCGGCCTCATGAGGCCTAGAGGCCGATTCATTAATAGCGCCAGGTAGCGACAGATGAGCGACTGTAGCAGTATTTTCAGAGCGCCCGCTAGTAGTCGCTGTGCTTGGCCGTTGTTCGGTTGTTGACAGCGACTCAGTCGGTGTGCGGTAATGTTGAATATTGGGTGAGGAGTCGCTATTTGACAGGTTCCGCGCTGTATGGGAGCGCATGATAGCGAATGGCCATAGCGAACGGCTTCCACCATATTCATTAACAAATCACGCTCAAAAAATTCTCGCGCTGTGAAATGCATGTTTAAACCCCAGAGCGCTGGCGGCGATGGGTTAAAAGTAGTTTTTTTAACCCCCAAACAACCATATTTTTGGAAACCCAAAAAACAAGTTTATAAAAGCATTTTGTAATATGAATACATTAATATCAGACCTGTAATATCAATTCTGCACAAATTTTGTTTTTATTTTTTTTTTTACCTTAAAAAAAAAACTAACTTGGCAGAAGTGGTAACGGAAATTTTCACATTAAAAAAAAAAAAGATATATATTATTAACAATTAATTATGAATATTTAAAGATTGTTCCATTGAAATGCATTGGAGAGCGCCAGGTAGCGAGAGGTCATACCTGTCGCTGTTCAAGGTCGCTCGCTGGCGCTGTGGAGTGAGGCTGGAATAATGATGAATGATTCGCTATCTGGCGCTCTGTCAGTCGCTAAGCAGGATCGGCTTGATAAATGTGTGATTGCGGAGGGGAGCCGGCGTTCTCGTGGCGGTGACCGTCATTACCGTTCACTCACCAGTCGCTACCTGGCGCTATCCCTTGTTAAATAAGGGCCCTAGTGTCTTTGAGTAGCAGGGGAGCACCCAAGAGGGCTAGTCCAGGGTCCGGACAGGAGTGCACCTGTAATGAGGCCATGTGAGGCAGCCGCCTTAGGCGGCACTGCAGAGGGGGCAGCAATTGACCTGCTTTTTTATTTATTTTCTATCTAAAATATATTTGTTTGTTTTTTTTACTGCTGTCTTGTTTTTAAAGAGGAACATTGGAGGGCCTGGAGTAGATTCCAGGGCCATCCAAGTTCTACTCCTTGTAAAAAACATTACGCTGTCTAAAACCTCCCAGAAGCCCCGTCTCACTCACCTAATCCCAGAGCCCTCGCCGCATCTCTGAGCTGCGGCCGCATCCCAACTCACCTCTGTTCATGTACGCACCTGCGCCACGGCCTTTCGGGATGGGCGGTGCAGGCATGCGATGCCTAGGAGGTGAGTGGGGAAAGCGTCAGGCAGCGCACTCAGCTCCCTTCTGCGCCACTCGGTTGCTTAGACGTCAGCGAAGCCAAAGAGAGCCGAGTGAAAGCGAGTGCGCTGATTAGTTGAACAGGCCGCTCAGCCAAGCAGCACGCTCGTTCTCGCCCGAGTCTGTGTCAAGGGAGCGCAAGGGTGTTGGTGCGGTTTAAAGTGTTTATATTGTTGCAACTGTTACACCCTATCACCTATCCATCCCTCAATGGGAGGGACTTAATTATACTTAAACTTACCATTTAATAAAATCTCTGATTATATATATCATCTTAATATAATGCAGTCTAAGCAAGGCCACCTTCTTTGCTTCAGTTTCTGGGTTGTGGCTAAGCTGGGGAAGGCATGTCATGTAGCAACTTTATGTATCTTCAGCATGCTCTGATGTGATCAGAGACAGCTGTGGGACCACTGTGACTTGCCATGCTTGCTCACACTGCGAGCACCAAAGGTCCAAAGGTCTGCATGATCCTGGAGGAACGAAATTAAAAGGAGAGCAAATTTTGGAGCCCTGCAAGCGCTGCATGAAATGGAGGAGAGACACATGAGACGTACATCAGGTAAGCTGCGTGCTGCCTTATTATTGTCATTGGGTTTATAGTCCCTTAAAGGGAGTTTGCAATCCTACATTTGTTTAAAAGAAAATGGAAAAGTAAATACGGCTTTCGTCATCAACATAAGCTCAGTGATCTTAACTTTCCATAAACATCAAGGCTCAACCAAAGAACTAGCAGCACAAAATCTAAGTTGTGTAGGGGATCTTTTTAAGCCTTTTGGGGAGAAGTAGGCCCCAAATTGAAGAAAACATATAAACACAGTCCCCTTCTAGGAGCTGTCTCAGACCTTATACAATAAACCAGATGTTAGTTGGTCCTAGAAACTGGATTGCAGATAAGGGTGGTCAGGAGCCGGCTCCAGGTCTATGTGGGCCAGGAGAATATCAGTGGGTTCCTCTGTGGTGCATCACATTGAATATCAGTGGGTTCCTCTGTGGTGCATCACATTGAATATCAGTGGGTCCATTTATGGTGCATCATATTGAATATCAGTGGCTTCCTTTGTGGTGCATCACATTAAATATCAGTGGGTCCCTTTATGGTGCATCATATTGAATATCAGTGGCTTCCTTTGTGGTGCATCACATTGAATATCAGTGGCTTCCTTTGTGGTGCATCACATTGAATATCAGTGGGTCCCTTTATGGTGCATCATATTGAATATCAGTGGGTCCCTTTATGGTGCATCACATTGAATATCAGTGGCTTCCTTTATGGTGCATCACATTGAATATCAGTGGGTCCCTTTATGGTGCATCATATTGAATATCAGTGGGTCCCTTTATGGTGCATCACATTGAATATCAGTGGGTTCCTTTGTGGTGCATCACATTGAATATCAGTGGGTTCCTTTATGGTGCATCACATTGAATATCAGTGGGTCCCTTTATGGTGCATCATATTGAATATCAGTGGGTCCCTTTATGGTGCATCACATTGAATATCAGTGGGTTCCTTTGTGGTGCATCACATTGAATATCAGTGGGTTCCTTTGTGGTGCATCACATTGAATATCAGTGGGTTCCTTTGTGGTGCATCACATTGAATATCAGTGGGTCCCTTTGTGGTGCATCACATTGAATATCAGTGGGTCCCTTTGTGGTGCATCACATTGAATATCAGTGGCTTCCTCTGTGGTGCATCACATTGAATATCAGTGGGTCCATTTATGGTGCATCCCATTGAATATCAGTGGGTTCCTTTATGGTGCATCACATTGAATATCACTGGGTTCCTTTGTGGTGCATCACATTGAATATCAGTGGGTCCCTTTGTGGTGCATCACATTAAATATCAGTGGGTCCCTTTGTGGTGCATCACATTGAATATCAGTGGGTCCCTTTGTGGTGCATCACATTGAATATCAGTGGGTCCCTTTGTGGTGCATCACATTGAATATCAGTGGCTTCCTTTATGGTGCATCACATTGAATATCAGTGGGTTCCTTTGTGGTGCATCACATTGAATATCATTGGGTCCCTTTGTGGTGCATCACATTAAATATCAGTGGGTCCCTTTGTGGGGCATCACATTGAATATCAGTGGGTTCCTTTATGGTGCATCACATTGAATATCAGTGGGTTCCTTTATGGTGCATCACATTGAATATCAGTGGCTTCCTTTGTGGTGCATCACATTAAATATCAGTGGGTCCCTTTGTGGTGCATCACATTGAATATCAGTGGGTTCCTTTGTGGTGCATCACATTAAATATCAGTGGGTTCCTTTGTGGTGCATCACATTAAATATCAGTGGGTTCCTTTGTGGTGCATCACATTAAATATCAGTGGGTTCCTTTGTGGTGCATCACATTGAATATCAGTGGGTCCCTTTGTGGTGCATCACATTGAATATCAGTGGGTCTCTTTGTGGTGCATCACATTGAATATCAGTGGCTTCCTTTGTGGTGCATCACATTAAATATCAGTGGCTTCCTTTGTGGTGCATCACATTGAATATCAGTGGCTTCCTCTGTGGTGCATCACATTGAATATCAGTGGGTCCCTTTGTGGTGCATCACATTAAATATCAGTGGGTCCCTTTGTGGTGCATCACATTGAATATCAGTAGGTCCCTTTGTGGTGCATCACATTGAATATCAGTGGGTCCCTTTGTGGTGCATCACATTGAATATCAGTGGGTTCCTTTGTGGTGCATCACATTGAATATCAGTGGGTTCCTTTGTGGTGCATCACATTGAATATCAGTGGGTTCCTTTGTGGTGCATCACATTGAATATCAGTGGGTTCCTTTGTGGTGCATCACATTGAATATCAGTGTGTCCCTTTGTGGTGCATCACATTGAATATCAGTGGGTTCCTTTGTGGTGCATCACATTGAATATCAGTGGGTTCCTCTGTGGTGCATCACATTGAATATCAGTGGGTTCCTTTGTGGTGCATCACATTGAATATCAGTGTGTCCCTTTGTGGTGCATCACATTGAATATCAGTGGGTTCCTTTGTGGTGCATCACATTGAATATCAGTGGGTTCCTTTGTGGTGCATCACATTAAATATCAGTGGGTCCCTTTGTGGTGCATCACATTGAATATCAGTGGCTTCCTCTGTGGTGCATCACATTGAATATCAGTGGGTCCCTTTGTGGTGCATCACATTGAATATCAGTGGGTCCATTTATGGTGCATCACATTGAATATCAGTGGGTTCCTCTGTGGTGCACCACATTGAATATCAGTGGGTTCCTTTGTGGTGCATCACATTGAATATCAGTGGGTTCCTCTGTGGTGTATCACATTGAATATCAGTGGGTTCCTTTGTGGTGCATCACATTGAATATCAGTGGGTTCCTTTGTGGTGCATCACATTGAATATCAGTGGGTCCATTTATGGTGCATCACATTGAATATCAGTGGGTTCCTCTGTGGTGCATCACATTGAATATCAGTGGGTCCCTTTGTGGTGCATCACATTGAATATCAGTGGGTTCCTTTGTGGTGCATCACATTGAATATCAGTGGGTTCCTTTGTGATGCATCACATTGAATATCAGTGGCTTCCTTTGTGGTGCATCACATTGAATATCAGTGGCTTCCTCTGTGGTGCATCACATTGAATATCAGTGGGTTCCTTTGTGGTGCATCACATTGAATATCAGTGGGTTCCTTTGTGGTGCATCACATTGAATATCAGTGGGTTCCTTTGTGGTGTATCACATTGAATATCAGTGGCTTCCTTTGTGGTGCATCACATTGAATATCAGTGGCTTCCTTTGTGGTGCATCACATTGAATATCAGTGGGTCCCTTTGTAGTGCATCACATTGAATATCAGTGGGTTGTTGGTGCATCACATTGAATATCAGTGGATTCCTTTGTGGTGCATCACATTGAATATCAGTGGGTTCCTTTGTGGTGCATCACATTGAATATCAGTGGCTTCCTTTGTGGTGCATCACATTGAATATCAGTGGCTTCATTTGTGGTGCATCACATTGAATATCAGTGGCTTCCTCTGTGGTGCATCACATTGAATATCAGTGGGTTCCTTTGTGGTGCATCACATTGAATATCAGTGGGTTCCTTTGTGGTGCATCACATTGAATATCAGTGGGTCCCTTTGTAGTGCATCACATTGAATATCAGTGGGTTGTTGGTGCATCACATTGAATATCAGTGGATTCCTTTGTGGTGCATCACATTGAATATCAGTGGGTTCCTCTGTGGTGCATCACATTGAATATCAGTGGCTTCCTCTGTGGTGCATCACATTGAATATCAGTGGGTCCCTTTGTAGTGCATCACATTGAATATCAGTTGGTTGTTGGTGCATCACATTGAATATCAGTGGATTCCTTTGTGGTGCATCACATTGAATATTAGTGGATTCCTTTGTGGTGCATCACATTGAATATCAGTGGGTTCCTCTGTGGTGCATCGCATTGAATATCAGTGGGTTCCTCATATTGAATATCAGTGGGTTCCTCTGTGGTGCATCACATTGAATATCAGTGGGTTCCTCTGTGGTGCATCACATTGAATATCAGTGGGTCCCTTTGTAGTGCATCACATTGAATATCAGTGGGTTCCTTTGTGGTGCATCACATTGAATATCAGTGGGTTCCTCTGTGGTGCATCACATTGAATATCAGTGGGTTCCTCTGTGGTGTATCACATCACATGCCACGTCATGTTATCTTTCAGCTCTCCTGACACTGATGGGTCTTCTTTTGCCGCTCCAGTGATTAATGCCTGGTCTTGCAGTCCTTGTCGCCTTCTCCATTGCCACCATTTGCCATCTAGTCCTTGCTACTTTCTCCACTTCTGCTGATCAACCCCTGGCCCAGTCCCAGGCTGACTGGGCCTTGGAAGATGCCAGGGGCCTGGGCACATGCCAGAGTATACCCAATGCTGGTGGTGCTAGCACTGCCAGGAGGTTAATGCCTGTATGCGTGGAGCCTGTGTGTGTGTAGTTTTTTCTTAAGTATGGTGTTAAGCGCCGAGTGCCGCTGCAGCGCTGTACTAGTGCCCAACACACATCGCATTCATCAGTGCTGGCCAGGTTACTACAGCAACCGCAACGCCAGCATTCAGCAACACACTATACAATGCCCAAAGGATGCCCAATGCTGGTGCTAGCACTGCCTGAAGGTTAATGCCTGGAGATTAAAAGATTGATGTAAGTGTCATGCTTGACCTATGGTCTAGGTCTAGGATACAAGAGTCTACAGCCTAGGGTAAGGGTACAGCCTGGGGGGAGTTGACGAGGGGGAGGGGGCTATATAGGGGCAAGGAGTCCCTCCTTCCCCCTCTCTGACCCCTCATCCTCCTGGCACTGGACGGAGCAGTCCCACCAGCCCTCCCCTTTATTGGGTTAATTATGCGATCTTATTTCTAATGGCAAAATGTATTGTTCTGTGTGAGGTGTAATAAAAAAAATCATATATATCTAGATACTATACTTTGACAAAGTAGGTATTTAAGTTATGCTTATTTAAAAGCAAAAAAAAGTGAAATTGATAATGATTATATTGTGTTATATGACTGGGTATGTTGTATGTCTGGTTTATGCATTGATATTTATTGTTCGGGATTATTCTTGCCGCAGCCGTTGACTCCTGACCTGAGGCATAGAATAGCGGCTGTTTTTCAAATGAAAAAACAATCTAGATTGGCCAGTGTAGGATCGAGGATGGCTACAATTTTTGGGTTAGCCAGGCTGTCGTTATTTTGCAACCTGACGGTCAGCCCTGTTGAGCTCCGAGCCTAACAGAGATGGCGTTGGAGCTTAAAACGGCTTCCGCTTATTTAGGTGCATCAATCTCACAGGTTTTGTTTAGTTACTTGCCTCTCAGACTCGATAGAGGGGTTGAATATTTGTGTTGTCTTGTATTTTTTTGTTCAGCTGTGGTGATTAAAGTGTATTCCTAAGATATATACATTGTACAGTGTTTTATTGAAGGGGAGTTGGGGTACTAGCGGGAGATAGAATGGCGCTCTAGTTGAGTCAAAGATTTTTTACTTACTGGTTCAAATTTAAAAAAACGTGGGGGCTGATTCACTACTGGCGCCACGTATTGCCAGATGAGCGTCTGTATAGCGGCGCTTAGAATGACCGCTAGTAGACGCTGTAATCGGGTATTGGGCGCTGTAACAGAGCAGCTCAGTCGCTCTAGTAACCTGGCCAGCATTGATGAATGTAATGTGTGTAGGGGGCTCTAACACCAGTACAGCGTTGCAGCGAGTGAGAAGTAGCTCCAGCTCAGTGCGACCGGCACAAAAAACTACACACACAAAGCGGCGGCGCTCTAAAGCTGGGAGCGGTAGCACAGAGCGCCAGATGCTGTGTGATCAAAGTCTGTTTCTGAACACATATCCACCAGTAACAAAGCGAAAATACATGGAATGACGTTGTTTTAACACTGTGACAATAACACTTTAGTGCCAGACCTGTAGGGACAATTCTGCATAAAAATATAAAAAATTGTGTAAAAATGTTTGTTTGCAGCCAGGAGAGGTCACACAATGATTTGAGCAAAAAAAAAAAAAAATGTAATTGCCAATCACACTATTTATACACAACTAATGAAGCCCCATAGAAATGTATGGGAGAGCGACACTGAGCGACAAGTACTAAATGGTGCTCCTGAGCCTAGAGCACCAGCGCTATACGCTGAGCCACCTGGATTAATACATGTGACACTACATGGCCTCTGTTAGAGTCACTCACCAGATTCGCTTTCTTAAATGTGGTTTTGCGTACATCGCCCGGCGTTCACCAGACACTGCCTGCCGCTATGAGGCTTTACCTGGCGCTATCCCTTCTTAAATAACCCCCTAATGACATTTGTTGGGTCTGTATATGCAGGTATAGTCAAAAAGAAATGTATATGTTTGTAACGAGTAATTTAAATTGAAATAGAATTAACCAATGATTATCTAATCTGGTGGCTCAACACATGTTTATAAGGAAACTGTTAGATTCAGGATCAATACAAAGCTTTCATGATCATGGTAAAATCAAATCCAAATGAATGAGCTGGAAATGGCAATTGACTAAATGGGAAGAAATAATATGACATCTATAAAGTACATTAAAAGCCACTGTCCTCTGTACACAGTTCACTGCACCACAATCTCCCAACAACATTAGTTAATGGGATTTAAGTCCTTTATTACTCCTAGAGGGGAAGTGTAAGAACTTGATGTGAGGATTGACCTGTTGTTTTTTATGTATTTTAAATTGTTGGTGGGTGTATACTGTATGGTTATGTATATACAAACATGAGGCATTTGGCAATTTTACTGAGGCCCTTATTTAACAAGGGATAGCGACAGGTAGCGACTGGTGAGCAGCCGGTAATGACGGGCCCGCCACGAGAACGCCGGCTCCCCACCACAATCACACATTTATCAAGGCAATCCTGCTTAGCGACTGAGATAGCGCCAGATAGCCACTCATTCATCATTATTCCAGCCTCAGCCCACAGCGCCAGCGTCCGACCTTGAACAGCGACAGGTATGACCTCTCGCTACCTGGCGCTCTCCAATGCATTTTAATGGAACAATCTTTATATATTCATAATTAATTGTTATTATTTATTTATTTATTTTTTTTTTAAATGTGAAAAATTCTGTGACCACTTCAGCCATTTTAATTAATTTTTTTTGGGTTTCCAAAACAAACTACTTTTAACCCATCGCCGCCAGCGCTCTGGGGTTTAAACATGCATTTTACAGCGCGAGAATTTTTTGAGCGTGATTTGTTAATGAATATGGTGGAAGCCGGTCTCTCTGACCAGTCGCTATCATGCGCTCCCATACAGCGCGGAACCTGTCAAATAGCGACTCCTCATCCAATATTCAACATTACGGCAAACCGACTGAGTCGCTATCAACTACCGAACAACGGCCAAGCACAGCGACTACTAGCGGGAGCTCTGAAAATGCCGCTACAGTCGCTCAACTGTCGCTACCTGCCGCTGTTAATGAATCGGCCTCCCCGATTTTCATATTGTCCTAGAGCTGGACTTGGAAGACTTCACTGAGTAATCATAAAAACCGGGGAAACACATCAGAGAGATACTGTAACAGCTAAGTTAAGATAAAAAATTTTCGATAAACCTTATTGCATACTTGATTGTTTACGTTTGTAACAATCTAACAAGTATAGGTAAGGTAAATTTGTACAGGAAAACATTAGGGTCAATTCAGCACCAGGTGAAAAAAGTTTGCTACTTTTAAGACAAGACTACCATTCAGTTATATTGGCCTTGATTCACCAAGAGGTGAAAAACATTCTAATGTTAGTAAAAAATTCAATTCATGAGAAAAAACCTGCGAATTTTACTCAGTTAGTGAATCACCAGCTAGGAAGACAATAGAAGCCAATGGCAGTTTTTACTACAGAGTAAAAAAGAGTAAAACATTAAATACCGTACCTTTGCCCAGGAGTAAAAAAGTGCCATTGACTTTCATTGTCTAGATCAGGGGTACTCAACCACTTCTTGTAAAGGTCCATTTAAAGGCATCCAGTGAGAGGTGAAGGTGCGGGCGGAGGGCTGTCGCGAAGGGGGGGGGGGGGGTGGATTGTTAGAAATCAGCACACTGGGGGAGGGCCTATAGATTCCCAAGGCAAAACTAAAAAAGGCTGCTCGCCCCCACCCCAAAAATCCTACAGGGCACTACGAAAAAAACGGGAGCTTCATTTTTTGGACCCACAGTACTACATATTAGGGTTGATTCAGAGACATATTTTCATGCACTTTCGCATGTGTCTGTGTATTTATTTTGAATGTTTGCCTTGTTTTTTGGTTTTTACGTTACTTTTTCCATGCGTATGTTCATTTACGTTAACGCGTATATGTGCTTTCGATGGACGGAACAAAATCTGATAATTTGCTTTAATTCGGATAAGTTACGGATCGAAACTTGATCATTTGCGTTAATTCAGATAAGTTACGTTATTGGGATGGGCTTGCGTCTGATTCTGAGACCTGATTGCCGATGGACCACCGCCCTATAAAACGATTTCATTTCTGCTCCACTTATGGGACCATTTTTGACTCGGATTACTATTGTTGAACATGTTTTGCGGCTATGTGGAGGAGTATGAGCGCCTTCAGCTCACTGGCATTACATGTATCATATATAAGTTTCTGGATGGCATGGCTACCATTAGTCCCAAATATTATATTTCCTTTCCGGACAACAT
Organism: Gastrophryne carolinensis; assembly: GCA_027917425.1. Classification (NCBI taxonomy): domain Eukaryota; kingdom Metazoa; phylum Chordata; class Amphibia; order Anura; family Microhylidae; genus Gastrophryne; species Gastrophryne carolinensis. Next base: position 604,122,677 of record CM051234.1, read on the forward strand.
GGTAGCCTGGAACGCGCTTAAGTTGGGTTTTTATAATATCGCCGGCATGCCCAACGTCATGGGTGTGATCAATTGCACACACTTTGCATTGGTCCCCCTCGCAACCGAGTACATCAATAGGTAAGTTAATTATGTCATTTGTTAATATTGTTTAGCCAAACTTAATTGTAACTATCTATTAATCCCTCTTCTCAAGTGTCCCTTTGAGCCACTTTCCAATGCATACCTTAATCCCTCCTTCTCAAGTGTCCCTTTGAACCACTTTCCAATGCATACTTTAATCCCTCCTTCTCTACAGAAAGAGTAGTAGATGCTTGGAACAAACTTCCAGCAGAGGTAGTTGAAAAATCAACAGTCACTGAATTTAAACATGCTTGGGATAAGCACATATCTATCCTAAGATAAAGAGACCATACAGTATACACATACGGGCAGACTAGATGGACCGTATGGTCTCCTTCTGCCGTCAACCTTCTATGTTTCTATGTTTCTAAGTGTCCCTTTGAACCACTTTCCAATGCATACCTTAATCCCTCCTTCTCAAGTGTCCCTTTGAAACAGTTTATAATGCATACCTTAATCCCTCCTTCTCAAGTGTCCCTTTGAACCAGTTTAGAATGCATACCTTAACCCCTCCTTCTCAAGTGTCCCTTTGAAACAGTTTCCAATACATACCTTCATCAATACTTTTCATGTAGGCCTTATAAAAGCATTTTAATGCTGACCTTAAATAGTCCTTAGCATGTTCAACTTTCTTTTCTAACACATCCATATAATATTTGTTTTTTAAACTACTTTTGTCCTTTGTTATTTATTTAGGGATTGTAGAACTGGTGTTTTTTGTTGGTCTTTGGAGTTAGTGTTTTTGTTGGTTACCTTGGCTTTGTGTAATTTTTTTTTTTTTTTGGTTCGGGAGGGCCATTCGCTGAATATCCAAGCAGTGGTTGGCCCGGACATGCGATTCCTCAGTGTACTTGCAGGGTATCCAGACTCATCCCAAGATGCGTACATATTGAGGAGCTCCGGCTTATTTCCTCGGTTTGAGTCTGGAGAATTATCTGGTGGATGGCTCCCTGGTAAGTTTGCTGAAATTACATCATTCCCTTTTCACTGTATGCCTATGAATATAGTTGATGACCCATGTCTTAACCTATGGCTGTTTTTTGCCCTTGATGACATGTTAAACAATGTTAGTATTTTTTTATTCTTTCAGGGGATTCTGGATATCCGCTGATGCCCTGGCTCCTGACGCCCATTCTTCGCCCGCAGAATGCGGTCCAGGAGTCATATAATCGGGCCCACCGGAAGACCTGGGTCCTGGTGGAGAGGGCCTTCGGACTGCTGAAGGCCCGATTCCGTTGTTTGGACCATACGGGGGGGGGCACTGCAGTATAACCCCAACAAGGGGATCCAAATCATCTTAGCATGCTGCGTGCTGCATAATTTTGCCCTGAGCCAGCGTGTCCCCCGTTACAGCGATATGGCCTCCCTCTCCACCCAGGCAGGACGCAGATGACATCTATGATGGTACCCCGAGTGCCTCTGGGCAATCTGTGCATGCCCATGTTATTGCTTCTTATTTTTCTTAAGATTTGTTTTGTTTGTTTCTGTTTTTGTCTGTTTGTAATATTTGGTGCCTATGCGAAGGCCTTTTTTTTTGGTTTAACAATGTAGTAATGCTTTAATTACTAAATATTTTACACCTGATTTGAGCGTAATGCAGTTAATTTTCTCATGTTTGCGATTACAAACCTTCATTAATGTAAAAACAACACAAACATGAATGCATCAACTTAGGCAAGAACAGCTAAAGTCAAATTCAATAAATTTTCAGGAAATATGACAAATTTTGGGTGAAGGCTACTCGCAGACTCAATGGACATTTATTTTCAAACATAAGTATAAATTGGGCCAGACTCCTGGCCCCTAGCAATTGTGCACATCCAGGAGTTCTAAGGAAACTGACTCCAGGCCGAAGAGCTATAGAGCACGACTTTCAAGGGGAATAGTCGCCCAGGAATACATAGGGCCACATACACAACCTCTCCTGCTTGTAATTTTGGCAGCCTGTGATAGCCATACCCCATGCCAGTCCAGTCCAATCTTTGCTATTGCCAAATGTTGTTTTTTTCCAGCCAAGAATGTCCCCCAATATTGCCACCAAACAGGATGAGGCAGCCAGCATTTCCTTAGGTCCAAGCCTGCTGCGTGGGAGCTTGAGCGGCCGCTTCACTGAGGCTTAAGCTCAGCCATTGGCTAGTGGGGTATGTGAGCACTCAAATGAGCTATATGGACGAATTCAAAAACAAACCAGCAAGCCATAAAACACCCAATCTTGGTTGCGCTCACTACACAGGTAAATAGAGTTGGGATGTAGAGGAAAGATGTTAAGCAGATCCAGGTCAAATTGATATTAATATTGATGTTGCCCATAATAAGGTTGTGGTGGGCCTTGGAGGTGGCCCAACACCTGGGCATGTGTGGCATTCATAATCTGCCACTGCTCCAGCATCTGTCTGTTGCTAGTTCTAAATTCATCTAGCATGGCAGTGAAGTTTGTATTTAAGGTGGCCGTTTGTTCTGCCATCTGTCTGTTTAAGGTGGCCATTTGTTCAGCAATCTGTCTGTTTAAGGTGGCCATTTGTTCAGCCATCTGGCTGTTGCTCGTCCTAAATTCAGTCAGCATGGTGGTGAATGTATTATCGAAGTTCTCTAATTGTGCAGTAATCTGCTCTGTTGTTCGTTGAGTCACCTGCCTAAAGTAACGGCTGTCATGGCGCCATGTTGATCCCAGGACCGGAACGCGCCCTGGGAAATGGGTCGACGTTGTTGACTGCGTCTTCCAATTCCCCGGGTTTGAGCACCTGCAGATGCTGGGGGTCTAGGGCGAGCAACAGTACCAGATGTGCTTGCCAAAACCTCTGCAGCAGAGCTAGCACTGGGGACTGTAGGCTCAGTCTCAGCCTGCTGCCCACGATGGGCTGGCAGCATGCGTCCAGCTTCCCTCTGCTGCAGATGATTTGGTGCAGTAGGATGCTGGGGCAGTGGCAGATTAGGTTCCAGGGGGGTAATTTTCGAAGGTCCAATCCAGCTGGCATCCTCCTCCTCCATATCCTGGATTACATCCATTAGTGTGGGAGTCTGTTGGGACATTTGAAAAAGTGTGTCAGATTTGGGCATAAATATCTCTTAGAACCAAATTAGTCATGTGCATTCACATGCATCACCAGTTTCAGCAAAGTCCACTTACCCTATATATCTGGTCCTGTGTCCCTGTGTCCTAGACAGCAGGGAAGTAGATGATGTGCTCAAACTGGAGGAGGCTTCCACACTTCCAGAGGCTGGATGCTGTGCTGTGGTAAAAAGTAAAAGGCACGTTTTAAATACTAATGACTGTGTATGACGCTTACGTATTCGCGTACGCGTGCGTCCGGCCATGCGGATCCCGAAAACCGCTGGGGCACTACTTATCTGCTGCTGACAAGAAGAAAGATGGCGCCCACGATCTTCACCCGCCAACAACAAGATCTGATTATGCTCGTAAATGTATTGTAAGGACATTGATTTGCCATCTAAATGCATGCATAGGCCTTAAGGAAGCGCAGGAAGAAATAGTTGTTTTTAAAAGCGATTTAAACTCCGTGCTAAACAGAAGTTAGTGCGCACATGTGCGAACCAACTCAATTGCATCTAAAAGGAAAGGTTAAGGCTAGAAATGTGTTGTGGAATGTCATTTAGTCAACTGATCTAATTGTGAATGATATTTGTATGCTGTTTGATCTAACAACTATTTTATTTTTTGTGTTTTTTAGACTATGCTTGAGCGCAGGTATGACTACCTGCCCAATGCCTTTGAGAAGAGGAATCTGGCCCTGGAGATCGTGGCCCGGATCCACCAGGAAACGGACACCACCTTCACTTATATGCAGATCATGCAGCACTGGTCGGACCTGAAGTGACTGCACATGCCCCGGGTGCGGCAATTTTTTGCTAACCATTTCCCAAGTAAGTACATAGTGATTGCATGCTAGATGTAACAAACACAGAAGGTAGGCCTTTATTTATAAATGCTTTTCTTTTCTAGTGTCTGAAATGGAGTATCGCATTCGACCCACCCGGAGGCGCGCAGTCTGGCCAGTGCGGCATGAATCTGCACCACCAAGTGAAGGTGGTGGATCTTCAGGGCCAAGTTCCTACCCCTCCTCTGTAGCAGCGTCAAAGCAGCCCCTGGACCTATCCACAGAGGAGGGGCGTCACGGCGTGGGCAGGTAGTCGTACGAAACGACTCAGCCATTATCCTCCGGTACGTGACTCTGAATGTAACCGCACACACATACATGCTATTTAAACAAAAGCTGATTCCCTTAAATTCTTTATATAGATGAATATGTAGCGGGTGAAGGATCTGGTGCTGAGACTGCAGCAGATCATGCACAAGAGGAACATGGAGAAGGTGGGTGATGTCACACACACATTTTAAGTGACAGTTGGTTACTGTTCAATCAGACATTAGAAGTGAGCCTATTTTAAATGTCTCTAGAGCCTCACATTCCCAGCAGTGGCAGGCCCCAGACCGTAGTGTGGTCCCTGAAGCAGAGGTCGCCCCCCACCGAAGTAAGTTGTAATGTAAATAGCTTGAGTATGTGGAAAATGACATCATTACCAATCAACCTAAATCCATTGTCAATGTCATGAGCATAATGACATATGGCCTCTTCCTTTAAGAAATTCCTCAGCATAATGACATATGGCCTCTTCCTTTAAGAAATTCCTTAGCATAATGACATATGGCCTCATGAGTTAAATTTAAACCTAATAATCATTCCATCCACAGCTGTTAAACATGTATTTGCAGAACAATAATTTTCTTCTCGCACATGCGAGATTGGCACAACTCACTGCGACGGTGTTTCAGCTGGTGGGCGATATACAGGAGCTGCGAGATTCGTTGGGGACCACAGATGAAGATTAATTATCTGGGGCCTGCCATGCCTTTGTATATAGTTTTATACATTTTACATTTTTAAAAATTTGAAAAATTTTGATTATATTTTGTACATTTGTAAACTAAAAAAATTATTCTACAAGAAAAAAAAAGGCAAAAGAATTTGCCAGTTATTAATTAAAAAATGTGTCATTTTATGTAAAAGAAAAATTCATTAAGGGATGGTTACAGGAAAACGTAGGAAGAACTAAAAAAAAAAAAGACAGCAAAATGAAGACTCTAGAAACCGCAATGGAATTGAGGTAAACATTAAGGGGGCAACATGAAGAAGAATTAAACCACGATGGAATTGAGGTAAGCATTAAGGGCGCAACCTGAAGAAGAGTGAAACCGCCATGGAATTGAGGTAAGCATTAAGGGCGCAACATGAAGAAGAATGAAATCGCGATGGAATTGAGGTAAGCATTAGGTGCGCAACATGAAGAAGAATGAAACCGCAATGGAATTGAGGTAAGCATTAAGGGTGCAGCATGAAAAAGAATGAAACCGTGATGGAATTGAGGTAAGCATTAAGGGTGCAACATGAAGAAGAATGAAACCGAGATGGAATTGAGGTAAGCATTAGGTGCGCAAAATGAAGAATATACAGACCGCGATGGAATTGAGGTAAGCATTAGGTGCGCAAAAAGAAGAATATACAGACCGCGATGGAATTGAGGTAAGCATTAGGTGTGCAACATGAAGAAAATACAGACCGCGATGGAATTGAGGTAAGCATTAAGGGAGCAACATGAAGAAGAGTGAAACCGCGATGGAATTGAGGTAGGCATTAAGGGCGCAACATGAAGAAGAATGAAACCGCAATGGAATTGAGGTAAGCATTAGGTGCGCAAAATGAAGAATATACAGACCGCGATGGAATTGAGGTAAGCATTAGGTGCGCAAAATGAAGAATATACAGACCACGATGGAATTGAGGTAAGCATTAAGGGCGCAACATGAAGAAGAATGAAACCGCGATGGAATTGAGGTAAGCATTGTAACAGAAGTGAGTGATCAAAATATTGAGACGAGCACATGAATGGGTTAATTTTGTTGTGTGCAGGCGTAAGGTCTGAAAGATTTCCGTCTGGACATTTATTTATAGAAAAAGGAATTCAGAATCTAACGGGAAACATAAAAAAAGCAAAAAAATGGAAGCCTACGTTGTTTCCTAAGTAATGTAAACGAAAAACGAAAGCTACGTTGGCGTACGAAAGGACGAACACTGTACAGAAGGCTTGCGATGCATGCTATGGCCCTTATTCATCAAGCGATAGCGCCAGGTAGTGTCTGACGAGCGCCAGGTAGCGGCAGCTAACGGCGCCTACCGACTCAAGTACGCCCGGCGGCGGTCACAATGACGCATTTATCAAGCTAAATGAGGCTAGCGCCGGCGAGAGCGACGGCTAGCGCGGCATTCATCATGAAGCCGGCTGGCCCGAACAGCGCCGCTGCAAATTCCTTCACAGCGACACGTATTACCTGGCGCTACCTGCCGCTCTCCCATACATTTCAATGGCAGACGCTGCAATGATTGTTTTTAGTGGTTTTGGGGTTTTTTTCTTTGGTACAAAATTCAACACATGTTTATATTGATATGTTTTATGACTCTGGCTGGTTATTTATCTGTATTAGATTTTTTTTTTATTTTTCACAATGTAATGTTGTGAGTGACATGGGAATTGCATCTCCTCCACCCAAACTCATTGGCCTCAAAATCGCTGGTTTGCCACACAAACGGGGCTTGTAAAGCTATTTTGTAGCCTGTCAGGTTGGGCGGTCACGTTCGCTCTTAGAAATTGTCAGCGCCCAAGCTATTCAGCAGCCCTGTCCTTGATGAATCTGTGTTGGTCAGTGTTTGTGCAGTCGCTGTTTTAATTCGCTATGTGGCGGCGCGAGCGTCGCTGTGCCTCGCTGCGCTGCGTTGTGCGGCGCTGTGCTGTTCATACATGTGCCCTTCTGCCATTTGCAAGGAATTCACTTCCCGCGACCCCAGTCGTTGTTAATGAATACACTGTAGTTGTGAGCGTGCCTGGCCACATATTGCAGGATTAACATTCAGTCGTACCAGCTCATAACAACCCGTTATGCATTCTCATGTGTGCCACATTTTCAGGTAGTTGTCTAGTTAGATTGTGTGATGACTTTGTGAAGCAATAAGATTTGTATATTTAAGCACAACGGTGTATGCTTTAGAAGGACCTATGCATTACAGTATGTAGAATCCCCTGCTATATCAAGCTAATAATTCGTTGCGCCTTTGGCCCTAGCTTGTTTTGCAGCGTCCTTTTAATGTTTTTCCGCCACTTAGCGTGCACATAGCTGATATTAGCTTGTCCCTGTTGCGCGCATGTTTGTTTTTGATTTTTGAAGCACAGTTGCTTGCGTCATATCCGGTTCCGGGATCCTCCTTTGCGTTTCAACGCCACCTTAAGGTAAAAATGTCTAGCGCTTATGCCAATAGCTTGTTTTGCAGCGTCATTTTAATGTTTTTCCGCCACTTAGCTTGCACATAGCTGATATTAGCTTGTCCCTGCTGCGCGCATGTTTGTGTTTGAATTTTGAAGCACAGTTGCTAGCGTCATATCCGGTTCCGGGATCCTCCTTTGCGTTTCAACGCCACCTTAAGGTAAAACTGTCTTGCGCTTATGCCACTAGCTTGTTTTCAAGCGTCATTTTAGTTTTTCCGCCACTTAGCTTGCACATAGCTGAGAATAGCTTGTTGCTGGGGCGCGGTGCGTATTTTTGTTAGGTTTTGTTTTTTTTTGGTCTAATGTCGCTAGCGTCATTTCCGGTTCCTGTTTCCTCCTTAGCGTTTCCAATATGGCTCCAAAACGCCGAGTAATGCGCCTCCCCAGCTCCTCCTCAGATTCCGGACCCACCACCCCTCCCCCACATCCCCCACCTACCTCACCTTCCCCAAATACCACCCCTCCCACCCATTCCCCTCCTGGGCCCAGGAAACCAAGGCGCACCCGGGTGGATAGCCGTGTAAATGGCCAGGTTGTGAAAGTGAGTATTTTAGTTATGTATTTTTAGCTTAAAAATTGATAAACACACAGGGGGGATAGGGGCAGAATTTGTATTGTTTTTAGGGCAAAATTTAACACTCCACATGGGGCATCCCCATTGTGGATGTCCTGCTTGGATGCCCCCCCCCCCTGGAGGGCCCTAAAAATTACCTCTGCCCCGTCCCATCTGTGCATGCGTGAGTTGCGGATGCCTATTGCGCTTACCTCTAGCAGGGTGTACCCCTGCGCCATACATATTTTCATTTTGTGTGCAGGCGCACTCCCTGTTACAGTCAAACGCCACATGCGTACTTTGCCGTGCAGACACAGCTGAGCTGGTATGCACCTCCCAAGGGCCTTGGATGCGCATACCACACCAGCGTGGAGCGCTGTGTTTGGCTTGCGGAGTGACGTGGGAGTGTCCTCAGCGGTGTATTTGGGGCCTTCCAAGGGGGTTGCAGACAGTGGCCCACCCACAATAGTTGTGGCCCACAAAAGTGCACCCAAACCCAGAATAATGTAAATCCTGGGTGTGGGTCCACTTTGATCTTGTCTCTGTATAACTGTTTATGACATTGTTCTGAGGTCATGTATTTAATATTTTATTTTTTTTTGGTTTTTTTTCATAGGACTTCTGCCTGGCCGAATACGACTATGCCCGAGGAGCTAAAAAACGCCTTGCCATGGAGGTGAAGGCCACTGTGTCCCGGCGCTTCCAGACCGACCTGACCATCCGGGCCATCCAGCAAAAATGGTCTGATTTCAAGCGCCGGGACCCAGAAGGCGTGTACCGCCTATATGATGCCTACGCATCAGGTAAGTTAAAGCTTATGTTCTTTTTTGCCTTTGTGCAGATTCATCTGCTAAGCTGTGTCCTTTTTTGCTCTTTATATTAATTATTTGCTTTCACCCCCTCCACACAGATAAGCGTCCTCCCCTGGGGAAACGTGGGAAGGGATTCCTCCCCCGAACCAGGCAGGCGGACTCGGGGGAGTCATCGGGGGAGGGTCCCTCCCGCGGGTCCTATTTAGAGGACCCAGGGGAGGAAGGGGATGACGCCCCAGAGGAGTGTGCTGCTGGGGGGCAGGCTGGATCAAGCCTCAGCTCCTCACACTCTGAGTCTGAGGACTCTCACCAGGCAAGGGGCCACTCTCAAGCAGGGAGTGAGAGGGAGGAGGGTGGCCCTTTGCCTGGTGGATCTTCTGAGCAGAGTGTGAGGAGCCGAGGCTCCCCGCCTCCTCCTCAGAGCCCTCCCTGGGCTTCAAGTGGCGCTTCATCCCCTGGTGAGTTTACATGTTTTAATTGTTAGTCTGTGACAGGTTTCATCTGACCATTTGTGCTTAGCCCTTGCCATTCCTCTGTAATTTGCAGGGCATCATATAGGCGGCACCTCCATGGAATTTTGGCGTCAAATCCTCCTCGGGCATAGTCGTGGTAAGTGTATGTTGTTAGCCAGCTCATTTTGGAATTTATGTCATTCCTTAAAGTGGACCCACAAACATTGATGATATTGCTTGGATTCTGGCGCCTTCCCTGCCCAATCACATCCCTCACCCAGGGCCACCCCCCAACCAAACACCACAAACTACTTCCCTCTTTGGGGGTGGCAGAAGCTATTGTCCCCGCCTCCTGTGTGGCACTCGAGATGTGTGTGCGCCTGCGCTCTGTTTCATACTGGCATGCGCGTGCGCACACACTGGAGGAGTGATGTGCGGAAGGCAGGGGCGGTGGCGTACTAAAATTGTGTTGCTCTACCAAAGTAGACTAAAACACGGAATATTAACAATCCTGGGTCTTGGACCACTTTTAACAGACACGTTTCCTGGTCCATTGTCTCAGCTGGTTTGCTAATGTACATTAACATCACAAACCACACTACAGTGCTAGCCAACTGGCAACCACCCCTATGTTTGTGGCCACACCATGATGTGTGCTAGCAATAGTTAATTTACGTGAAGTAGTTAGGGCAAACACATGTTGCACACTGGTAACATTAGCCATTAAATTGGTAATGAGTCATTTACATTGCAATGTAAAGGTTAGTGCCAGATTTTCATAATGGATACATGTGGCAACCATAAACACTTCACATTAACTAATGGACCAGGAATATAGCAAATATCGTTTAACATGTATGTAAACAAGTTTTTTTTTTTGGAGGTAAGACTCAATAACCAGATTGATGTCAAATCTTCGGGTGTCATAGCTCCACTAAATGTTGTTTTGTATTTTGTTTTTTTATGGACAGATGTCGCTACGCAGACAGAGGCAGAATTCCTCCTCCCCACACCAGCTCCAGGGACGGCCAGCAGCATGGGCCACCGCCACAGCTGCGATGGTGAGTACATCCAAATTCATATGGGTAAATACTTTTGAAACATTTCTCTTCTAGTTACATTTGTAGAAATTTTTAATTTACCAATGTGTGAATTTCACACACATCTAGGTTAAATGTGTTTGTACAATAATCCCACATGCCAGTCACCATCCTTGATAGTTGCCTCACATTCTTGTTACGGACACATACGGACTATTTGTGGCGTATAGACAACCAAATGGGGCTGATTAGGTGTTTACCCATAACATTATAGGGCAAACTTCCATCATCCTTAGGCCCTGATGTTTGGCTGGGACTAAAGACATAAATGTCCTTACTTGGCCATAAACATTATTACATTTGCAAGAGTTAACCTGGCCCAACACCAAGGGTGTTTAATGTGCATTAAACATTTAATTTGCCAACAACTAACAACTAACACCCCGCGGAACATACGATAAGTGCATGTACCGCGGGTCCAACCCACCAAGCAAACCCCTAATTATCGGAACTTATCTTCCGCTGGCTCCCGCGCACCACTCCAGACGTGCATTTTTCCCCCCTGGGCCTCTGTGAATGGCCGCCGGGTCCCCATGAGCAGCCAGAGAGTGACATGCGTGAAGAGGCGGCGGAAGAGGAGTGTACATTCCTGTTCCCTGCATAGACGTTAGCGTGCGTTTTTTGTGCCAATCACGTTGGAGCATGGAGAGGTGAGTGGCTATGGATTACTGTGTGTATACACACATCAGGGGAAAATCAGATCTGTGAGCAACAACAAAGTGGCCCAAAACCCATGAGAAACTATATTGTGGGTGTTGGTCCACTTTAAGAGTAAAGGTATGTGGTCCTAACATGTTTTCCAGCCAATATTAAACCTTTAATTTAAAATGTTAAGGGCACATTGTTCACCAATGTTAATGTGAGTGTTATCAAGTTAGAAACACTGACATTACATTGCTACATCTGTGTATGTTGAGTTCCCAAACAAATTCTAACATATTATTTTTAATCACATCTCTACAGCTTGTATACGCCAGCATCGCAGACTGTGGCGGGCCTTCCGACAGATGAAAGGGATGCTGCTGGCCATGAAGAGGCGGCGGAGACGTTAGGGTGGGGGGGATGGCTGCCATGTCAAATGTTATTGGCTTTGTTGGCCTATGTTGGCCGTGTTGGGCCAATTTGTTGTAATACAATTTTTGGTACGAATAACTGTGTTGTTCCTTGACCAGCATAGGTTTAGATTCCCAAAAACCATTATGTCTAAAATTAGGCAGCCATTTTGAGCCAGTACATGTTTACACCATAGTAAGCAATGTTAACTAATGTGGCACATAAATGGTGGCATAATATTAGAGATGATTGAGCAAATCATCCATGACTGTGTATTTCGCTTTCACATGTATGGATAAACACAATTTATAGGTGGTTTTTAAAAATATATTTACATAAATCATAAGAAAAAGGTTTACAAATTAATATTCTTGGCTGGGTGGCCGGGGAGGTTGGGAGTCATTGCTAGGGGCGGTGTTGGGGGACAACAGTGCAGTAAAAAATATAGACTGCTGTTGTATGAGCTGTTGTAGCAACAACAAAGTTTGGTCCTGCCGCTGTATTGCTTCTGCCTGGCGCTGTATTGCTTCTTCCTGGCGCTGTACAGATTGCTCGATAACATTTGCCAGGCGACCAAGGTCCTGGGTCTGTATTAGGTTTTGCCGTAACTGGTCCACCTGGCGCTGCAGGGCCTCATTTTGTTGCTGACACATCAGCACCTGATTTTCCAACGCCGCAATGCGCTCATTAGTTCCATCACGCGGCTGTTGGCGACTGTAGTCCTCCAGCATCCGGACCCCTAGTTCGTAGAAATCGGCACTGGTTGGTGCCACACCTCCTCTTGCTGTGGTTGGAGGCTAAACAAATAGTAAACCACATTTTAGTCAAACAGAACCAATGCAGTTATGCCCCTCCAAAAAGTTACCATAAACACTCACTATACAACTTACCCTTGTCTGAGCCTCTGAAGCTTGGCCACATGGGACTTGGGAAGAGGTCCCAGCTTGGGGTTCTGGTTCCGCCTCCTGCCAAAACAACAATGAAAGGAAATGTGACATGTTGCTTCTTCCACTACCCACGAATATGCCAATGTGTTTCGAGGTCGTCTACATCAGCCATGTTACCTGCGTGTCCTCCGGCACAGGTAGGCTCGAGGTATCGCTGCCAGAGAGTCGCAATTCAACATCCGAGATGTCGGGCAAGTTGGCATATGCTAAACAGGAAAATCAGGTTAGTAGGTCTGTGGGCCAAACTCTAATGTAACCTGGTTAGGCTATCGAGGCCATACCTCTAAAAAGTTCAAAAATACACACTAGACCAAAGGTCTCTGTTAAACTCAGATTGTTAACATGTATGTTACAGGACTAAGACGCACTAATTTCTGCTAATCTCATCAGAAACATTGCTTAAATTAAACATACCCGCAATATCCCAGATGTCTGGAGTGGGGTCCTCACTCGAGCTTGGACCTTGAAAATACATGTGGACACACAAGTTGCCAGAAGCAAGTGGCACAACATTAGAGCCAAAATACAGACTAGAGCAAGGCCAAACCACTTACCCTCATCTCTGGCAGCTGGAACTTGAGGGGCCCTTTCTGGACAGCCACTTCCGATATTCGGGTCAACTTTAAAAAAAAAATAAACAAAAATATGTAAATAATCTGCAAACTACTACGGGGAATGTTTGGCTAAAAAGATGTCTGCAAAAATACATTGCTATCACTCAAAAAACTAATAGACTGACCCTGGGGAGGCAACCAGCACTCCCAAGAGGCATCTTCCAGTTTACCAAGCTAACATGTAGCTTAGTAGACTAACCAAATTGAACCAGTGTAACATAAACAGCATAAAGGATACATTATGTCTTGCTCTACACACCAACAGGGTCCTGTTGACCGGCAACATCGGAAGTGGGGTCCAAAGATGAACCAGTCACTTGGCCTACCAAGAAAAAAGAAGAATGAGACACATGCACTTGAGTAAAAGTGGATCAAGCAAGGTGAACACATGCACTTACCGACATCCAAAGAGTAGGTGGGATCCGGAGGAGATGCTGGGGCCAAGGGCATGGGAGCTAGGCCAAAATAAAACCAACATTGAGCCATAGCTAATGTGCGTTGCAAAATACAACATGCATTAAGGTGTGTGAGCAGCTCTTTCACTATTATTCACTAATCAAGCCCAGTGTGGCTCCCACATTGATATGCCGATATATGGCTACACATCTCTGTCGTCCTACATATCTACACATGTTAGGGCCTTGTTAGTTAGTTGCTGTGAGTGTTACAGTGGGCGTGCAATTAGGGCAAACGCACATATTATTAAAACTCAACAGGGCAAACCTTGATTGTTTGAGCTGCTCCCACACCCATTTGTTAACAAAACAACCAGCAACCAAATTAGGGGTAAATACCTTCAATGGCAGACTGGGGTAGCCTTGAGGTTGCTGGAAGGGCAGGAGCTTGGGTGTCCTGAGCCACATCCCGGACAGCAGCATGTGCACCTATGCATAAAGCAACAGACAGAAAAGTTACAAATGTTTGAGCTGTAATGTAATACTTCACAGGTCCTACTGTTAGTTGGTCAGAATGTAAAAATGCAAATCACATACATTAACATTAGGTTATTGTAAAAGCAAGAAAATATGTACCTTCAGCCCAACCGGTGGTGTCATCCCCAGGATCCACACCCTGCAGCCGAGCCAGTGGGATTTTGGCCTTCAGCATCTCCTCATACGGCCTGTAGGTACTCTTTGGAGCCTGGATGAACCCACTGTCCACATCAAGATCGTGATTCATCTTTTTCATAAGGGCCCCTCGCAAAGTGTAGAAGCGTTTCCTGCAGGATGGGCCACTACGTGGGTGTTGAGCTGTGCTACTAAGCTCCACACCAATGGCATCCCACAGTTTGCTTCTTTCTTGTTTGCCTATGGACTTGCTTTGGGAGCCAAATATCAGCTCCCATTTCGCAAGTGTCAGGCGCACAAGATGATTATTCTCAGCCAAATTAAATTCAGGCTCCCTCTTGGCACCTGGGCGCTTAGCCTGGGGTGCTGCCCCACCTTCAGGCTGTGCCCTTTTCCGTAAGGGAGGTCTGCGCACAGCACCCACCAAACTCCTACTCGGGCCTGCTGTGGCCGGCAGATGTCCTGTATTTGGCTCCATCCTGTAGCTGCACACACACACAAATAAACACCCCACAAGCACGCATGCACACTACAGAATGGCATCACAATCTCTTAGGCTTGGGCAGGTTTTATGTGCTCTAACAGCCAATCCAAAAGCAGCCCACTTAATTGATTCACACATACAGCCCAGTTCCTTCTAGGCACACCTCCACTGCACTGACAGAAGCATGTGTGTTAGCCAATTAACTCATTACAGACCTCATTAAACAAACAACACACACCCAAATCCAACAATGGACTGATGTATCTCAAACCCTTGTGACATGTGCTTAGCCTAACGGCTATTTAAAAAAACATCAGCTTCCCTTTCATTGGTCCCCACCTGATTTTTGGCCCATGTCCGTTAATGCACGCAAGTTACGGCTCAAGTACGCTAGTAGCGCTACTAGCGTGCGCGTGCGCACTCTGTTTTACGCACACCTGGGTCGGCTAATTGGCGCCCAGAAATAGCAGAGCGACGCAAAAGGCGGCAAAGCGGACCTGTCACTTTAGAAAATGAAGTATAAAAGGAAGGAATGTTCTAGCTTCTGCTATTCTTACACTGTGGCAAAGGCTGTGGTGTGGTGCTGTGCTCGCTTCCCTTAGCTCATTTGAGCCTCTGTCTGGTTTCTGTCCTCACTCTCTGTGGCTTGTTGGGTGATTTCTGACATCAGTGCTGTTTCTTTAGGAGCTTGGTTTGGGTGGCATCTGCAAATATTGTGTAGCATACAGCAAGTGAGGCTTGATTTTGGGGCCTTTTGTGGGCTGTGCAGCAACTCCCCTCTTGGTTGTGGTTAACTTAGAAAGCTGGTTTTCAGCAGGCTGGTGGTTTGGACCACTATAGTTCTGGTTTTGTGGTGAGCTGCATTGTAGCGGGTGTGTGTGTAGTGTGATTGTTTGTGTGTGTGTTGTGTGTTAGTGGTTTTTTTTGTTTATTTTTGTTTTTGTATATATCTTTAGTGTGTGTGATGGATAAGAGGGTGATGTATGGTGTCTGGGTGGATGGATGTATGTGTATGCTGAAAGAGCAGGAGGAAAGGGAGCGGGGTGTTGTGAGGCTTAGGGCACCCCGCTCCTTTGCAATCCGCCTTTCAGTATGGGACTTAAGTGACGAGCAGATCAGGAGCCGCTTCCGTCTGAATCGTGCTGCACTACAGTCCCTATATGATCAGATTAAGACCAAAATCGAGCCATCCACCAAACGCACTCATTCCATTCCAGGCATAGTACGCCTGTGTGCCACTCTTAATGTTTTGGCACGAGGGACCTTCCAGGCAACCTCAGCCCTCCTCAGCGGGATAAGCCAGGCTACTATGAGCCGCATACTAATCCAGGTAGTTCTGGCAATTTGTGATTTAATCCCAATTTACATCAAGTTTCCTGAGGATGAGGAAGAGGTTGCCAAAATAAAACATGCTTTCTATCTGATGGGAGGGATCCCGAATGTGCTAGGGTGCGTTGATGGTACACATATCCCTTTCCGCCCTCCCCGTGCACAGGAGCTGTCCTACAGAAACCGGAAGCAGTTCCATTCGTTTAATATCATGGTGGTCTGTGACCCAGACATGAGGCTGCGGGCGGTGAGATCGGGGTTCCCCGGCTCATGCCACGATTCTTACGTCTTGCAGCGGACAGTCCTGTGCCGGAAGTTTGATAACAACGAAATGCCAGCTGGCTGGCTACTGGGTAATAAATTAACCATGTCTATGTATTTTGCTAATATGTGGCCTAGTAAGCCAATTTTAACCAAACTACCACCAAAAAACATGTACTAGTACTAATTGCTGTCTCTCTCCTTGTGTTTTTTCTACAGCGGACAAGGGATATGGGCAGAGAACGTGGGTCATGACTCCGGTCAGGAACCCACGGACCTCTGCCCATGAACGCTACAATGCAGCGCATCGCAAGACCAGAAGCATTGTGGAAAGAACCATCGGCCTGCTGAAAGCACGCTTTCTCTGTTTGGCACGGCCAGGAGGAGAGATGCTCTACAGCCCACAGAAGGTTTCCAAGATCATCCTTGCCTGCTGTGTGCTACACAACATTTGCATTTGTCACCGAATCCAAGCCCCCGAGGAGACAGCACTGGTGCCAGAAATCCCCAACCTGCCCGCAGATAGAAGTGAGGACACCCAGACTGGCGATGAGCTAAGGGAAAGGCTGATCACTTCTTTTTTTGCGGTAAGCTAACTACCCTTCACTCTAATGCAAGTACTGCACTACTGTTTAAATGTATTTGAACTCCCATCAAAAAGAGCAAAAAAACGCACTAAGGGGGGTGTAAGATGACCAAAACCACTTTAAGGGGGGTGTAAGATGACCAAAACCACTCTAAGGGGGGGTGTAAGATGACCAAAACCACTCTAAGGGGGGTGTAAGATGACCCAAACCACTCTAAGGGGGGTGTAAGATGACCAAAACCACTCTAAGGGGGGTGTAAGATGACCAAAACCACTCTAAGGGGGGGTGTAAGATGACCCAAACCACTCTAAGGGGGGTGTAAGATGACCCAAACCACTCTAAGGGGGGGTGTAAGATGACCAAAACCACTCTAAGGGGGGTGTAAGATGACCCAAACCACTCTAAGGGGGGGTGTAAGATGACCAAAACCACTCTAAGCGGGGTGTAAGATGACCAAAACCACTCTAAGGGGGGTGTAAGATGACCCAAACCACTTTAAGGGGGGTGTAAGACGCCAATGTTGGTTATCAAGTTATGCATTTTTTTTTTGGAAACGACAAAACAACTTTAAAGATATATACTAACTGCACTTTTCTTAATTTTTCAGGCACAAAGAGATGCACCCTGATCCCTAATTTCCTTTTCCAAAACTTTCCTGGACTTTACTTTGCTTTAGAATTTCTGTTGGACTTTTCATTTTCAATTTCATTTCTGTTTTATTATTAATTTTTTTTTAGAGTAAAAATAAAAAAAAATATATATATATACATGTGGCTATGTGTTTAATTCTGTTGTAAGTTTCCTTTTCATTCTAATTCCTATTTTAATTTTCCTTTTTTTTCTCTGTTCTGTTTTTATTTTCCTTTTCTTTCTCTGTTCTGTTTTTATTTTCCTTTTCTTTCTCTGTTCTGTTTTTATTTTCCTTTTCTTTCTCTGTTCTGTTTTTATTTTCCTTTTCTTTCTCTGTTCTGTTTTTATTTTCCTTTTCTTTCTCTGTTCTGTTTTTATTTTCCTTTTCTTTCTCTGTTCTGTTTTTATTTTCCTTTTCTTTCTCTGTTCTGTTTTTATTTTCCTTTTCTTTCTCTGTTCTGTTTTTATTTTCCTTTTCTTTCTCTGTTCTGTTTTTATTTTCCTTTTCTTTCTCTGTTCTGTTTTTATTTTCCTTTTCTTTCTCATTGGTGGTTTAATTGTATTTCCTTTTTATTTAACAAATAAAAAAAAAAAATTATTGTGGCTATGTGTTTAATTATGTTTTATTTTGCATTTATATTAGAATATCTGGTTGAATTTAATTTCCTTTTCAACACAAAATAAAAACTCTTTAAATTTTTAACAAATGTGGCAATGTGTTTTATTCAGAAGGTACTGGATGGCCAGGACACAGCAAAGCTAACAGGCGCTGTGTAGAATAGCGTGGTCACACTGACTGACAACGCCTACAAAGCTGAGGGCCAACATCATATTCAGCAATGTAGGCGTTGTTCGCAACAACGCCAGGTAGCGACTGAGGAGGCCTGCTATAGCGAATCGCTACCGCCCGCGGCTGACGCTAGCGGCGCTCATAGCGCCATACTTCAGTCGCTCATCTGTCGCTACCTGGCGCTATTGATGAATCGGCCTCCCCGAATCACGTGTACATTCATACGCAAGCGGAACAAAAACGAAAAAAAGACAGATCGACACAAAAGCTAAATTAATCGTATGTCTCTCTGAATCCCAACCCTATTGAAAGCAGGGCAGTCAGGGCAGGGGTCCGGAAATCTGGTCCCGAGGTTCGCATTCGGACCCAGGTCCGCCAGTTGAATATCACTGGTCTAGATTTTGGTAGTAAGTAAATTTCTCATGAATTGAATTTTTTACTACTGTGAGAATTTTTTTCAACTCTAGTGAATCAAGGTCTTTATCTACCTTGGGGGTGATTCAGCACTAGATGTAAATAAAACATTTTTTTCACCTGGTGCTGATTACACTAAAAGTAAACGGCAGATTTCTCTCCTAAAAAGCAGCACTCTTATTTTCATAGGAAACAGCCATGCACACAAGAGGTAGCTGCACCTCTTCCAATAAGACACAAGCGTCATTTCAATGGACAGCTATTTCCTGTCCACCATCAGAGTTCCATGGCTGATTTTGGCTTCCTAAGGTTCTTTACCTGTGGAAGCATCCCAATCAAGATTGAAAAACACAGTTTTTGTCCCCTGTCTACTCAATCCAGCCCCCACATGGAAGCAATGTTTCCTCTTTATATATGCTTTTAGGTTGATCTCAAGTTTCCCTACAGTGTGAGGCGTGCTCCTGTCCCCAGGCTGAATGGCTGGGTACCAGATCTCTGCCTCAGCACAGTGATGGTGGGAATGTGGCCTCACCCTGTGGACGCACCATGGGATTTCCTCCGATGCCAGTATAGCGACAATCCTAGGGGGTTTCACAAAGCGAGGCATTCCTGATTGAGATGGCTTACTTGACCTGATCCCTGAGAGTCCAAGGCTGGCCAAGTAAGGTTTTTGGCTGCTTTGACCCCTTAATCACCAAAAATGTAGAATCTTTGGTTACCTTAAATTCTACGTGCCACCAATTTAAAGGGCAGGAGGGGCCGGAAAGTCACCTGCTTGCCAACCCCAACCACCTTGCCTGATTACCTGCATCCCACAGAGAGTCAGAGTGGTGCATAAGAGCCTGGTGCCTGTGTGGGCTCTGTGTTACTATTTGGAGATATCTAACACAAGTAAGAAGGAGCATTTCTGAAGGGAAAGTGCTTACATTTCATATTTTTGGATAAGCAGGTGTTCATGTGTTGCTGCAGTGTCTGTATATATCCATCCCAAGCTGGGTGGTCTGGTTACCCGCCTGTGTGGGCATCCTGGAACATTGGACAAGCCTCTGCAGGCACCATCTGTGCCTCCCATCCACTATCCGCCATGTGTCTGTCTGCATCCCCAGAAAATGTTACTGGGATTCACTAACAACATCGTATTTAAAAGTCATTCTGACCTTATCCCACAAACTGCATACTGAATTGTGTGTACACAATAGGTTTAGGTCTGCTTTAACCCTATAAAGGCTGTGCAGGTCAAGTCAGCAAAATGCACTCTCTCTCCAGTCCTTTTAACACATTGCCATTTGAGCGTCCGCTGCAAGCGGGTGTCTGGCGCTATAACCTAGCTTAGCGGCTGGACAAGTGACGCTGTAATATCCTGTCCAGCATTGATAAATGTGATGTATGGTGGGCGCTGTAGAAGCGCTCTCCCTGATTCACTGCAGAGTCAATGGAGAATGCTAGGTGGTGTCCCAAGGTCAAAGCGCCCAAGACGACGCTCCATCTAACAACAGGACAACGCTGCGTTGAGCGATAGGTCACGCCAGTTAAGTGTGCCCGGCACTAGGCGCTGAACGTTAATGAAAAACGATTTTCCAAGAAAAAACTTCAATACAGTTCTGCCCATTGTGCTCTATAGGATCTTAAACTACAGCACCACTATAAATGCGGGGATGCGGCCACGGCTCGCGCATGCGCTATTGGATCGGGAAACAAGCTAAGTGTACGGGTGACCTGGGGGGGTTTCACAAGGCGGGGCATCCCGATTTTGGATGCCCCGGGGGGAGAGAATCGATCAGCCTGGTCCACTTTAATGTAGCATTTTAAGGTGGACCAATACCCAGGATTTTGACTATCCTGGGTTTTGGTCCTTTCGCCCGATCGGGGATGCCCCGCTGTGCGAAAACCCCCAGATCGCCGATGCAAACTAACCTCTTCCCAGTCCTATAAAGCATGCGCAGCAGCTTGTCCAATCAGCGCGCTCGTAGCCGCTGACGTCACATCGTCTAAGCCTTCATCTAAGGCTTTAAGCGCACTGGCGGTCGCATCCTCCGCTTCCCTCTAACAGGGAGCGTGCCCGTGTTGGCCATTCACAAATGCGTGCCGCTGGCACGCGCTAGAGGGATAGCGCGGATGTGGCTGCATCTCACACATGCGCCGTTGGATCAGGAAAAAAGGTAAGTGCATGGAGCAACCATACAGTGGGGCATCCCGATTTTGGATGCCCTGAGGGGGAGGGATCTTATAGATTCTCGGCCAGATCGGTGTGGGTTTTGGTCCACTTTAATTTTATTTAACATTTTACATTTAACATTTTAAAGAGAACAGAAATCCAAATCTTGCAGTTATTTTTTTTTTCATTTGCCCGTATCGTAAAACTCAAAATCAACCGTGGAAATGAAGCGTATGAATTGCAGCATGTAGTGACCTGGGGGGGTTTCACACAGCAGAGCATCCCAATTTTGGATGCTTCGAACGGAGGTAATCGATTCGCGGGTTTTGGTCCACTTAAATGTAACATTTTAAAGTGAATGACAGTCCAAATCTTGCAATTATTTTTATTTTTTTTTCGTTTGACCGTATCGGAAAACTCAAAATCAACCGTGGAAATGAAGCGTATGAATTGCGGCATGGAGCGACCTGGGGGGTTTCACACAGCGGGGCATCCTGATTTTGGATGCTTCGGACGGAGGGAATCGATTCGCGGGTTTTGGTCCACTTTAATGTAACATAAAGTGAATGTAAAGTGAATGACAGTCCAAATCTTGTAGTTATTTTTTTTTTTTCGTTTGACCGTATCGGAAAACTCAAAATCAACCGTGGAAATGAATCGTATGAATTGCGGCATGGAGCGACCTGGGGGGTTTCACACAGCGGGGTATCCCGATTTTGGATGCTCCAAGCCGATCAGGGTGGGTTTTGGTTCAATTTAATGTAACATTTGAAAGTGAACAGCAGTCCAAATCTTGCAATTATTATTTTTTTTTTTTCGTTTAACTGTATTGGAAAACTCAAAATGAAACGTGCAAATGAAGCGTTTGAATTGCGGCACGCGTGGGATCCCTTTTCCAAGTCCGCCAGCCAATCTGTCCTCTGAATCCTTTCTGCGCCGGGCAGGAATAAAGAGGGAGGATTCAGGATGCAGCCTGGTTTCCTCCGCACTCTACACGACTGCGCCGCAGCCTGCGAGGGGTTAAGAGCGAAGGGGATCTGACACGTTCACCGTGGGGGAGTAGCCGGGCTCATAGCACATTCCTGGGCTCAGTGGGCTGCCAGCATCTGATTAGAAGCATACAGGATCTGGAGAGTGGCTGAGCTCAGCTGGGATAAGGAACAGCAGCAGCAGCAGCAAAGAGAAGGCAGACACACAGACACACAGACAGACAGCACTGACAGCTCCCAGGCCAGCACAGCACTTCTCAGCACTGGTGAGTCCATGGCTTCCCTTCTATTCCTAGTCACCCTCCAGCCGCAGCCTTGAAGGGCATCCCGATGACAATGCAGCCCCCATCCCTCCCATCTGGGGGTCTCTCTCTATTGTCCCCCCCGGAAGGCTCGTATCTTCAATCTATTGAGTTAGCCAATGAATGGTATGATTTTAACTTCCATAGAGCTATGATGGCGATTGCTAGACTGAAACCTCTGGATGAGGATCAGACTGCAGCTTTATGTCACGGGAGCTATAGCAACCGGCAGAAAATCCCCGTCTGGTGATGCCCTTAAATGCTCATAGACCTGTAGTTGTCACGATTATGCCACAAGCTGGCGACAGCCAAACACCTATATTGGACACTAAGCAAATAAATGCAGCATAAAAGCCATGAAATGGCAAAAAGAGAAAAATCTATACATGAATTATTAGATTTAATAAATGAGCCAATCAGAGCTAAGAGATTACAGTGGCAGCAGGGCTCTATCCTTTGTTACATTGTTGTATTGTTACATTGTATCACCTTACAGAAAACAGTGTTATCTTTTCTGTTGCTAGTGTCATTCATATATATATAAGCGTGCTATATGTTTACCTTGTCTGTATTCTTACCTTGTAAAGCGCTACGGAAGTTGATGGCGCTATATAAATAATAATAATAATAATAATAATAATAATAATAATAATAATAATAATAATAATTATAAAAAAAATATATATATATATTATATACAGGAGATGCATGCAGTCAAGGTTTTGCCACATCAGAACCCATGAGGTCAGGGGGGCCCATCATTGTGGTTTCTCAGCTATATTTATCTTATTGGTGTTCACATAACATCATGTACAGAAATGAAACACCATTTCAGTCTTTAGTTGTATCCAGCGCAGTTAAAGCGGACCATTATCCTGGTTACGCATCTCTAGGATTTCTAGATTATGCTAGACTAGTCTAAAAGACTCCAGGTTCAGGTTAAATCCTATTTTGGGATGCCCTTATACTCACCTTGGGAATCGATCCCACAGCGCATGCGGGGACCTCTGGCGGCATTCCCCGCCTTCCTTTAACTGATGCGCGCACCCTTGCCAGCTTATCTGAATAGCTGGCAGCGGGTATGTCATTGTCATGTGCTGGGGGAGGGGGTGCAGATCAAGGTGAGCAACCAAGTATGGGATGCCCCTGTTAAGCTAAAATCCTGAGGCTTTAAAAGATCAGGAAAAGGGTTACTGCCCCATTAAAAGCAGAACAAAAGCCACCAGCAGGCACCCTGGAATTTAAAGGATTCTAGAGCCAGACGCTGGCTTTCCCCTGGGGCATCCGGATTCTGGATGTGTGAACCCTCCCCCAGGGTGCCGGTAATCACTTTCCTTTCCCCAGTCCAATGGTGCATGTGTGGCCTCTCAAGACTATGTCATTCGGCAAACTGCTCTCACAGTTTTTAATGGGGAGCACGCGCTGCCGCATCCTAGGTGGGGTGTGCCTGCTCCAGCTCCAGCCATTCATATAGGCTGGGGTGGGAGCGCGCATGCCGCCAGGGATGTGGCTGCTTGTGCTCCTTATTGCAATCAATGGGAGCAATTTGCCGAAGGATGTAAACAAGGCAAACAGCTCTTATTGGCTGCGCGCCTGCGCATGTGCGGAAGAGGTGGGTTGTACTGGCGTTCTGGGGGGTTTCACAAAGCAGGGCATCCCAATTCAGGATGCCCCTGGGAAACTGAACAAAACTTGAGAAAGTCAAATTCCAGGGTTTTGTTCCTCTGTAAAGAGGAACAACACCCAAGAATTTGACTTAGGTGTTGTTCCTCTCTGGTGGTGCATCTTGATTTGGGATGCCCCATTGTGTGTATCCACTGGGATCTCCCACAGAGCATGTATAGGCTGGGGTGAGCGCCTAGCTAAATGTATGCTGGGGATGCGGCTGGGGCAAGAGGAGTGGATTGGGGGATCTGGGGGGTTCCACATAGCGGAGGCATTCCATTTTGGGAGGCCCCATAAGGAGGTAGACCAACCCCAATAGTCTCATAGACTGTTGTTCCTCTTTAATGTTCACACCAAGGCCTGGACACCTTTAGATATGCCACTGTTTACAGGAGAC
This sequence comes from Gastrophryne carolinensis, assembly GCA_027917425.1. NCBI lineage: Eukaryota > Metazoa > Chordata > Amphibia > Anura > Microhylidae > Gastrophryne > Gastrophryne carolinensis. Next base: position 604,146,736 of record CM051234.1, read on the forward strand.
ATAAAGAATGTTACAGTAAGTGTGTACAGCAAAAAACTAAATCAACATCTATCATATGTAATGTATAATGTTATCTGAAGAAAGGAGCTCTTAAAGAGGAACCAAGATCGATTTCTCCATCACTGGGGCATCATGATTTGGGATGCCCACACCTCACTGGCAATACCACAATGCATGCAGAGACTGGGACCCCATTCCCCCTACCCTCAAGCTGATGTGTGTACTTACTATTAAAAACTGATTGGCTGGCAGTCCTCACATGTGCTGTGGGATTGCTGAAGAGGTGAGCCACTATGATTTCACCCGGAGGGTATCCCGAGCAGGGAATGAGAAGAATAATCACAGAGGGAGTGAAATTCCCGGGTGTTGTTACTCTCTAAAGTAGCGGTACTCAACTTGCGGACCAGGTCCGAATGCGGTCCTTGGTGCCAGATTTCTGGACCCCTGCCCTCTCCCAGCTTTGCCCCATCCATCCCTGTCCTCCCAGCTCAGTCCCATCCATTTCTGTTCTCCCGCCTTTGCTCCATCTATTCCTGTCTTCCCAGCTCAGTCCCATCCATTTCTGTTCCCCCAGCTTTGCCCAATCTATTCCTGTTTTCCCAGCTCAGCCCCATCCATTTCTGTTCTCCCAGCTTTTCCCCATCTATCCCTGTCTTCCCAGCTCAGTCCCATCCATTTCTGTTCCCCCAGCTTTGCCCCATCTATCCCTGTCCTCCCAGCTCAGTCCCATCCATTTCTGTTCCCCCAGCTTTGCTCCATCCATCCCTGTCCTCGCAGCTCAGTCCCATCCATTTCTGTTCTCCCAGCTTTGCCCCATCTATCCCTGTCCTTCCAGCTCAGTCCCGTCCATTTTTGTTCCCCCGGCTTTACCCCATCCATCCCCGTCCTCCCAGCTCAGCCCCATTTATTATGTTCTCCCAGCTTTGCCCCATGTATTCCTGTCCTCCCAGCACAGCCCCATCTATTTCTGTTCCCCCAGCTTTTCCCCATCCATCCCCATCCTCCCAGCTCTGCCTCATCCATTTCTGTTCCCCCAGCTTTGTCCCATCTATCTCCCACCCCCATCTATTCCTGTCTCTCTAGCTTTGCCCCATCCACCCCTGTCCCCTCAGCTCTCCCCCATCCATCCAGCCCCCTGCCCGGACCTTCACCTCTCTCCGAATGCCTGTAAATGGACCTTTACAAGAAGTGGTTGAGTACCCCTGCTTTAAAGGGACCCTCTAATCAACTTAGACTGAAGGGTCCCTAAACTATGTATGCGGAGGGGGGCATCCCAAGGAGGAATGTCCCATTTCGTATACTATCAACAGAAGCATGAACCCTCAGTACTTACTGTAAGTCTTTCCTTGTTCGGCTGCTGGCAACCTGGGCTAACACTCACATCTTGCAAGCCTATCCTGCGAACCTCACTGGCTGCTGGTGGTCACATAGGGCTGAGTACCAGGGCCAGAGTCTGGGGTGCTAGTGGGTGCCAATATACCCACCCTCACTGCCTAGTTCTGGGACCTTCCAGTCTTATTTGCCTGCCATTTCCCTTTAAAGAGGAAAAAAATGAAGCCTGTCCCTAGAGCACCGTCTCATTTTGCTGTCTCACCTTAAAGTAGACCAGTATTTTGGGAGGCTCTGGAATCTGTAAGACTTAGGATGCCCCACTGTGTGTAACCCCCCAGTCCCCAATAAAACCTGCCTGATCCCCGATCAGGTCACGGCCACACTTTGCTAAAAACTTTAGCCAGACATGCGCCCATGTCAGGCTTTTGTGAATGTACAGCGTGGGCATATCCCCTGCTAGAGGCTTGCAGGGATGCGGCTGTGGGCACGCTCGGCTGCATTCAGCTCTATTTGGCTTCATTCAGCTCTTAGCCGATTCTTAACAGAAAATGCAGAATAGAGCTGAGGGTGCTGATTGGCTGCATGCCCATGCATGCGCCATAGGACTGGGGAAAGGTGTGTTTTCATGGGTGACCTTTATGGGCATCTCAGGGACTGACAGGGTGTCATACAGCAGGCCTCCAGAAGCTGCTTTCTCTTAAAATGGACCAAAACCCATCCTTGGTGGCCCTGGAATCTATAAGACTCCAGGGCAGTCTGATTCCCTCTCCCTTCTGTGTGAAACAGAGGTCCTCAGAAAACCTTACCTGATCCCCAATCCAACGGCGCATGTGCGGGCTGTGGCCACACAATAATATACCTTTAGACAGTAAAGAAACATAAGGTGTATGAACCTTTCAGGGTAAATTTACAAAGAGTGGTGGAAAAGCTACCAGAGCAGCCAATCCAATTCCTGATTGGTTGCTCAGGACAAATTGAGTTAGCTCCTCCTTTTCTTTATTTGATACGATGCCTCCAAGGTGTTGAGCTTATCTAGTATTTTTTATTTCTTATGTGAGCAAATGTGTATTTTAAACCAGGTCAACACCCATTTTCCTTTAACAGGTGTTGGTCCTGATGTCAGCTTATCACAACAAGCTCGGTGGGGGCATCCAGAATGCTGGAGCCCCCCGCACATAGCCCTCCAGAATGCTTGTAATCCTCACCTTCACTACGAGCCAGTGCTGGGAACGGGAGTCCCGCGATTGGCCAGTGCGTGGTCACGGGGGCAGGTCTTTCCAGTGACTGGTGCCAAGGACGTGACCATGGCCCATGTGACGACCCGGCAGCCAATCGCAGGACTCTTTTCCCGGCGCTGGCTCGAAGTAAAGGTGAGGATTACAGCTGTTCCGGGGGGTTATGTGCCCGGAGGAATCCAGCATTCTGGATGTCCCCCTGAGCTTGTTTTGATTAGCTGTCTGCAGGACCAACACCTGTTAAAGAAAAAATGGGTGTTGGTCCGGTTTAAGGAAGCAGTTTTCACTAACTGCAAACTGTTTCTATTGAAAACTATACACAAAGAAGAGATAAGTGAGTCCTGTACACACAGAACACTGCTGCTGCTTACTTAACCCTACACATACCCAGCAGCAGTGTTCTGTGTGTACAGGACCCACTTCTCTCTTCTTGTAGATCTTGATGCACAGACTTGGTGTACACTTGCCAAGAGCAACAGATTAACAGGTAGTGAAAACAGGTTCCATAAAACACACATCTGCTAACATAAGAAAAAATATTATACTAGATAAAGCTAGATAAGCTCAGCATTTTGAGGACATCCATTTGGCGCAAAAATATATTTTGTATTTCAAAAAATGCCATGGAAAGTAAACTTTCTATTTAAATAAGCATTGCTTCATGTCGAGTACTATGCAGAGGATGCGGCAGCGCGCACATTCCCCATTGTAAACAATTAGAGCCTTTTTTCAAAACTTTTTGTGGGATTTATTGTACATTCTTTTAAAAGAGGCTTTCTTCATACAGAGCTTCATAAGGGAAGAGAAGACCAACAAGACATTGCCAGGAAGGGTTTAGATCTGCTTTAACTATTGTTCTGTGAAGCACTACTAGGTGAAGTGACAGCTACATGTGCTGGTCTCATACTTAGCAGCCCCTTAAAGTGGCTCAAAATCTATTTCAGCCAGTCATAGAATCTAAAAGACTCCCTATTAGGTATGGCTTGCACCGTGAAAGCCCCTTATGTCTTTGTATACTCACCTTGTTCCTTGATCCTATGGAGCATTCCCAGGCCTCTGGTGCCATTATCACAGGCATACTGCTGCGTTCTGTGACTAAGTACAACACTATCCCTGTTCACTGTGTGGAGGCCTACACATTCGCTGTAAGATCAAAGATTGAGGTGAGTATAGGAGGGGTTTCAGTGTGGGTGGAGAACAAGCCAGGGGAGGCAAGGTGCCGCTGGGGGGGGGGGGGAGCAGGGGGGGCACTTGCCCCGGGTGCAGCAGGTCAGGGGGCACCAAAGGAGGGCCTGAGAACAGGTTTCGAATCTTTGCCCCAGGTGCCAGATAGCCTAGCTATTCCTCTGAGGAATGGTCCAATGGTTTTGGTCCACTTTAACTAATGTTCTATATAGCAAAGAGAAAACTAAATGTGTCTTCTGACTGTTGGCTCATTGTGGCAATCTTGGAAGAATGTGTGCCTTAAAGTGGACCAAAACCCAGGATTTTTTGCTTTCCCGATCACGGATGCCCCGCTGTGTGAAATCCCCCAGATTGCCCGAACAAACTCACCTCTTCCCGGTCCTACTGCGCATGTGCAGCCGCTTGTCCGATCAGCGAGCTCGGAGCCACTAATGTCACCCCATCTAAAACAGCGTCTAAGGCCAGCGGCTCCGAGCGTGCTGGCGGCTGCATCCCCCGCTTCCCTCTAACAGGGAGAGCGCACGCGCCTACCATTCACAAATGCCTGGCGCGGGCACGCGCCCTGCTAGAGGGATAGCGGGATGTGGCCGTGGCTCACGCATGCGTCGTTGGCAAGGTAAGTGAACGGGGCGACCTGAGGGTTTCACACAGTAGGGTATCCCAAATTTGGATGCCCCGGGGGGAGGGAATCGATTGGCCCGGGAATCTTATAGATTTCCTGGCTGATCGCGCTGGGTTTTGGTGTACTTTAAATGCGGAAAGTGAACGAATGCTAGATTTAGTAGTGGTTCAATGGAGCACCTGCTCCAGGCCCCTGCAGCTCAAGGCAAGGGGGACTGCTGTATCCCAGCACTATTGTCACCTGGGAGGCTGAATTATAGGGTGTGCACCCTGAGGCTGCCGGTGTTTATATCAGAGAGGTAGCCAGGAAGAAGTCGAGTTTTGAGATGCCCTAGGGAGAGGGAGGGCATTCACCCAGCTGGGCATCCCAGTCTTTCAGATGCCAGGGCTGGCTGTGTTGGGTTTTGTTCCACTTTAATCTGGCCCTAGATAGAGAGCTTTCCAGACTCTGCAATAAGTATGTATTGGTGATAGAAATGTTCCCCACCCCACCCCAGCCCCACACAAATGTCTCTTTGCCACAGTTATGTTTTCTTACTTTCCTGCATTCAAAATAATCCCTCCTTCATGATTTCTACACAAAGCCCCTCTTTTTTCCTCCCAGCATTAATCCGTGTCACCATGCATTCCTCCGGGGTCTGGGGGAGAAATGGAGGCCGGGAGGATTGTGCTCCGCAGTGTGTGTGCATGGCTCTGGATTTGTCCGTTGTTGTCCCCAATCTTATGGTGCCATTGGGGTGGGGTGGGGGTGCAGCCCCCCTTTTCCTTAATGATGGATGGTGACAGCAATATTCCTGCCATTATATCCAACTAGACACACAGAGGAAGCTTCTGCTGCTCGCTGCCTGCACTGAGCTTGCTGGATTCTCCATTGTCATTATTTTTGCCATTCCCCTTCAATCCTTCGATGAGGATGGGGTGTCGTGTGGGGCGGCTGCATGGAGGATGACGCAGCAGCTCTCCCCTCTTCTATGCTCCTGCTCTTTGTGCAGCTGCAATAATACACAAGCACAGCAGGTTGGGTGGCCGGCTGGGTCAGGGGTGTGGGGTTTGGGCAGATGGCTACAGATCTGTACCATGCGGGATTCTATGGGACTGGAATACATATGACTTCCTTGTTATGCCATGTTTCTGGAATGCTTTGGATGGATCAGCTGGCCCTGGAGTCAGGCGGGTATATGTTGATTTTTTAATTTTTTTTTTTTTTTTAAACTCACTCCTCTAAACTCTTTTAGAGGTTACAGGTCACACGTGTATGTCACTGCTATCAGAATAAGCCAGGAGGAAATCCAGCCCTGCAAATGGAGCAATCCTTACACGCATATATTCCAGGCAAAGGGTTAAGTAGGACTTAAAAGACTCAAGAAGACTACAGGCTCTGATGATTCCTTCTACCCTGTGCATCCTTAAAGAGGACCAAAACCCAGGATTTCGACTATCCTGGCTTTTGGTCCTTTCCCCGATCGGGGGTGCCCCGCTGTGTGAAACCCCCAGATCGCCACAGCCAACTCACCTCTTCCCGGTCCCAAGGCATGTCTAAGAGCAGCGGCTCTGATTGCCCCATCCTTCCTTCCCTCTAGCAGTGCGCGTGCCCACACCAGGCATTTGTGAATGCCTGTTAGAGGGAGGCAGAAGATGGGGCTGCACTGTGGGACCGCGAAGAGGTGAGTTGGCTACGGCGTCCTGGGGGGTTTCACACAGCGGGGCACCCCTGATCAGGGTGCCACGGGGAATGGAACAAAACCCAGGATAGTCAAAACACTTTAATTGGGGGGTGACACTTGTTATACTGCGTGTACTGTAAACAGGCTTCTATGCTGTTCATTCATATACACGGCATAGAACGCTGATTAGACGAGAGACCACACCATGTGCCGTAGGATCACCATAAGGTGAGTATACCTAGTATAACAAGGGTCTCACAAAGGAGCAGCATCCCAAATCAGTATGTCCTCATCAAGGTGTCCCTTTATAAGTTAAGGAACATGAAAAAGACTTCAGAGATCTTTGGGGGAAGACATTCCAATCTAGAGGAAATATGGAAAAGTAAGAACGTTGGATGGAACCTGAATAGAGACAGATGGGGGAAATGTGGAAAAGGAGAGGAAGAGGAAATATCAGAAGGTGGGAATGTGGAAAAGAGAGAGAAAGATGTGAAAATATAGAGGAAATGTGGAAAGAACAAAATGATGGACAGAATGCAGAATAGGAGGGAGGAGAGAATGTGTAAAATAGAGAGAGATGGATGGAAAGTGAAAAATGGAGAGAATGTTGAAACAAAAAAAATAAATGAGAAATGTTGTGAACTCTGTAACACTGCATTTGTAATAGTCTTTATCAGCCATACTTAACTGGCAGACCAGGGTCCAAATGTGGACCTCGGCGCCGTATTTCCGGATCCCTGCACTCAGTTGCTTCTGTGTTGCCGTGCTCAGAGCCGCCCCCTTGATCAGTGATGTAGTGCATAGGCCCTTATTCATCAAGCGATAGCGCCAGGTAGTGTCTGACGAGCACCAGGTAGCGGCAGCTAACGGCGACTACCGACTCAAGTACGCCCGGCGGCGGTCACAATGACGCATTTATCAAGCAAAATGAGGCTAGCGCCGGCGAGAGCGACGGCTGGCGCGGCATTCATCATGAAGCCGCCTGGACCGAACAGCGCCGCTGCAAATTCCCTCACAGCGCCAGGTATGAGCTGTCGCTCCCTGGCGATGTCCAATGCATTTCAATGGAGCAATCTATAATTAATCATAATTAATTGGGATTAATTTTTTTTTTTTTTTTTTTAATGTCCAAAAATCGGAGACCACTTCTGCAATGTTAGAATTTATTTTTAAGTAAAAAAAAAAAAAAAAAAAAAATATGTGCAGAATTGATCTAACAGGTCTGAGATTAATGTATTCATATTACAAAATGATTCTAAAAACATGTATAATGTTACATTCAAAAAATATGGTTGTTTAGGGGTTAAAAACTAGTTAATACACATCGCCGCAAGCGCTCTGGGGTTTAAACAAGGAATGGACAGCGACAGCACATTCGGAGCGTGATTTGTTGATGAATATGAAGCTAGCCGTTCGCTCTGGCCATTCGTTGTCAGGCGCTCACATACAACGCTGGACCTGTGAAACAGCGACCCCCCAGCCCGTATTCAACATTACCGCACACCGACTGAGTCGCTGTCATCAAGCTAATGCCGGCCAAGCACAGCGAATACTGGCTGGCGCTGAAAAAATCACGCTACAGTCACTCATCTGTCGCTACCTGGCGCTATTAATGAATCGGCCTCCCCGTCTCCCTGCCAGTGCCATGGCTCCCTAGCACCTAGCACTGCAATATGAAGTACTGCACGGGCGGGAATGGGTAATGTAAGGTACACACAAACTTTGTTTCTCTGTCTGTTTGCTCCATCTTTATCTGTCCCACCAACTCTTCCCCCCAGCTCTTCTCCATCCATCCCTATTCCTTCAGCTCTGCCCCATCCATCCCTATTCCTCCAGCTCTGCCCCATCCATCCCTATTCCTCCAGCTCTGCCCCATCCAGCCCAGTCTCTCTACCCCATCCATTCCTGTCTACCCAGTTTTGCCCATCCAGCCCCAGGCCTCCCAGCATTGCTAATCCATTACTCTCTCTTCCAGTTCTGGCATCTACCCCCCCCCCCCCCCCAGGTCTGCCCATTCATTCCCATCCTTCTAGTTCTGCCCATCTATCCCTTCTCCCAGCTCCCTGCCCTTCCTGTTTTGTTTATCCATCCCTCTTCCTCACAGCTCATCGCTCTCCCGTGAGCCCTATATATCCATCCCTATTACCAGACCTTATTGCCAGTAACATTTTGGGCCCTAGTCCACCCCTGTACATGGCCTGTACACAATGCAAGGAAGGTTAAAGCAGAGAGCCATGGACCAGAGTCGCAGCACACAGTTTTTTCCCAGTGCCCAACAGGATTTTTGGGGCGGGTAGGGAGATGCGCGGCAGAGAAATGGGGCCCGCGAGAAGCGCTGTCAGGGAAGCGGAACCTTCGCACAGCGCCAACAGGGGAGAGGGAAGGAGGTGGCATGGCTAGGTAAGTATTTAGGGGTAGGTACATACAGCAGAGGCGATGCAGGCAGCGCACGCCAGGCCCCTTGTTCCATGGGCCTAGAGGCACTTGCCTGCACTGCCACTATGCTATGTACTGCACCCTTATAAATAAATGATTATAATAAAAAAAAGGGAGGAAGAGGAAATGTGGAAAAGCGATAGGGATGGAGGGAATGAGAAAAAGGGTGAAAGGAAGGAAGGAATGTGAAAAGATGGAGTGTAAGTGAAAAAATAGAGAGTAAAGGAGGAAATGAAGGAAATGAGGGAATATGGAAAAGAGAGAAAGATAAGAGAAAAAGACACAAAAAAGGAGGGAATGTGGAAAATAAAGAAGGCTTTACTGCATTCAAAACTCAATGGAGAGTAAGTCTGGTGCCCCATTGGTGTCCCTAATTAGACGGCACCAAAAGGGCCGCTCATGCACAAAAAATGGCCGCTCATGCACAAAAAATGGCATAGTGACAAACAACCTGAGCAAAGGGGGTGGGAGCAGCTCCATCACTATTATACAAAATCATCATCATTAATATTATTCAGGGCCTGGGAACCAATTTACCGCCCAGTTTAGCCCTCTCATCATCTAAGTATTAAGCACCAAACATGTCTAGCTATGTGGAAAGACAGAGATTTGGTTGCACATATCTGCAGATACATGTGGAAGCCACACTGCCCCGACCAGGCACTCTGTGTTTAGTGTGGTCCCTACTCTTACACGGGGAGGGATTTAGCCACCATGGATCTCTCCCTATGGAGTGTTCTAAAGGGAGGCTGGCAGCTTCCCAGGTGAGTCGCTCTGGCTGCATTGCATGGCCCAACTTTGGGGACTCAAAAATAAGAGTAGGGACCACACTAAACACAGAGTGCCTTGCCGGGGCAGTGTGGCTTCCACATGTATCTGCAGATATGTGCAACCAAATATCTGTCTTTCCACATAGCTAGACATGTTTGGTGCTTAATACTTAGATGATGAGAGGGTTAAACTGGGCGGTAAATTGGTTCCCAGGCCCTGAATAATAATGTTGATAATTTTGTATAAATAATAGTGATGGAGCTGCTCCCACCCCCTTTGATCATAGTGACAAGCAAGCCAGAAAATGAAACGAGGAGTAAGAACCCTGCTCCTAAGAGCTTACAATCTACATGGAGAGACACAAAGGCCATTTCCACTGTATCGCTTTTTGTAGTCTTTGGAAAAAAACATTACATTCCCACTGTGCTTTACCTATGCTACCCAATGCTGCAGCTCTCCGCTCTGTTTGGCAATACTCTGCATGCTTGGCCATAGCTGTACTATGGGGGTTATTCATGAAGGGATAGCGCCAGGTAGAGCCTCGTAGCGGCAGGTAGCATCTGGTGAACGCCGGGCGCTGCAGGCAAAACCACATTTATGAAAGGAAATCTGGTGAGCGCCTCTAACAGCACCATGTAGCATCCGATGTATTATTACAGGCAGCTCAGTGTATAGCGCCAGCGCTCTATAGGTCGTTCATTTGCTTGTGTTTAAACAGCGTGTTTGACATTTTTTTTTTTTGCTCCAATCATTGTGTGACCTCTCCTGGCTGCAAACATTTTTAGAAACTTTTTTGACTATTTATATGCAAAATTGTCATTACAGATCTGGCGCTAAAGTGTTAATGTAACAATGTTACAACAATGTCATTCCATGTGTTTTATTACTGGTGGATATGTGATCAAAAACAGACTTTAATCACACAGCACCTGGCGCTCTATGCCACAGCGACCAGATTTAGAGCGTCGACGCTGTGTGTGTGTCCTTTTTTGAAGTATGGTGTGGAGCGCTGAGAGTCAGTCGCACTGAGCTGGCGCTACATTAGCTCCCTTCAGCACTGTACTGGTGTTAGAGCACCCAACATACATCACAGTCATCAATGCGGGCAGGTTACTACAGCGACTGAGGCGCTCTGTTACAGCGGCCAATACCCGCATACAGTGACTACTAGCGGTCACTCTAAGCGCCGCTATACAGGCGCTCATCTGCCGATACCTGACGTTAGTAATGAATCAGCCTCCACGTGCTGCGCATTGCTTTGAATTGTGTTACCACTGTCCTGTCTCAATGGTGTGAAGATAAAGCATCATCTGTGTGACCCCCAGCTGGGATGCGGCACCTCTACACTGTGACCCAGCCTCCTGACTCCATGTGAGCACATTCCATAGTGGATTCTATTAGTCACAACAGGATGTCAGTAGCACATGGGCGGGGGGTTATTACTTGTGTCCCTTTATCCCTCCCAGCTAAATGACACATTTCTGCACATTGTCAGGATGCTGAGATCCTCATCTGTTCAATATCGCCCAAAACTGCCACTTTTGCTCTAGCAGGACTACAAACACAGCCGTCCTTACCACGTGACCACGTTGCATGTGACTTAAAGCAGAATAAAAACCCTGTGCTGCGGGGACTGGAATCTAAAAGACCAACCGCTGGCCTCCCCCCAGGGCATCCCAGTTTGAGATGCCCCCCTGTGTGAAACCCCCCAGATGGGCAGTAACAGCTTACCTTTGCCTGGTGCATGCGTGGGCTCTCGTCCAATCAGAGGCATTTGCTTATGTCATTCAGAAAACAGCTCTGTCACTTGGGCTGTGCACATGCTATCACTCCAGCCATTCAGATAGACTGGGACAGGAGCATGTGCACTGCTGAGGTTGCGGTCATTTGCACCCCCTATTGCAGACTATCAGAGGCATTTGCTGAATGACATAGGCACTGCAAATCGGATTGGACAAAAGATCGCGCATGCGCCATTGGATCAGGTAAAGGAAAGCTATCTGAGGGGTTTCACACATTGGGGCATCCCGGGACATGGAACAAAACACAGATTTTGTTCCACTTTAAAATTACATTTTCATATATTGGTTTATTATTACGCCTTGGTATAGAATGTACTGAGGTTCAGGCTGTACCAGCATTGGAACTTGCCATAGAGGGAGCACACATGGACATCTGCATGTGTGAATGGGCAAAAGATAAATGTGCATATGGGCAGGGCAACGGCACTGGGCTTACCCGGGCAGGTGTCAGGGCCCTTGCACCTTGGGGGGTGGCCTAACATGGTTTTCATGTGAAACGTGTCTTTCCAGTGATGCAGTTCATCCCCCTCTCCCCGGGCAGCCCTTATGTCACTTTCTTTCTTTCATTCCATTTTTATTCTTTCTGTCCTTATAATCATACCTTCTATCCTCTCTCTCTTTTCTTTCTTTCTTTTTCTCTTTCTTTCTTTCTTTCTTTCTTTCTTTCTTTCTTACATTCTGTTATGTATTTCACTCCTACTTTGCTTTTATTCTGCATGCCATGCATTCTATTCTTTTGGGCAGTCAGAGATGGGATGGATTTCACTTTGGAAACATTTACCATACTTGCAGGTTTACCCTATGTGTATCATGACATGCCATATGGGGGTCACTAAGACTTGGTCGCCCAAGGACCCACATAAACCTGGAGCCATCCCTGGAGAGTTTTGCGATCACTGTGGCTAATACCTAATCACGTGTCTAACACCAGGAAACTGGATGGAGATCCTCTTTAAGCAGTATAATGCTCTAGATTAGGCCTTTTTAAAGTATTGATACATGGCAGTCTAGGAAGAAACTATAAAGCATATCTGTAGAAAAGAATCAAAGCAACTGGACTTTCATAGTTTTAGTTATTGTTGAAGACAGTTCTCTTGTCATCTGAATGGGAACGCCAATGGAAAAAGCCAGAAGGTTGACAAGCGAAACATCTATAAATATTAAAACAGCCAGTCCAGTTGCCTTGAGTCATTCCTACAGATTTACCATGACCTGGATGAATGAGAACTTTCACAGGCAGATACTATGAGGCAATTGATTGAGTGACCCCATGCCCCTATATTTAGTTGGATAGGAGCACTGGCTGAGTGAAAAAGTAATGAGCCATAGCTTTGAGTGCCAGTGGCGTCATTCACACTCATAGGGGGCCACATTACATAGCCAGACACAGATTAAGCATGCTCATAGTACAGAGCAGTTCTTTTATGGGGCTCTCCTAACCAGCGGCGCACCCAGGATTGATAAAATGGGTGTTGGATCACTTGAATGCCCTCACACACCAGTTAGCCTCATAGCAAAATGTATATAACGGGGCACCTTCTGCTGTGGCCAGCCAAAGCTCTGTAAGAAAAAGTTAAGGATCTGCTGTATGTGAGGTTCACACGTAGTAGGGGGGACCCTCCCTGGCACATAGGGTTAGGGCTTCTTTAAAGTGGACCAACACCCAGGATTTTGACTATCCTGGGTTTTGGTCCACTTCGGTGGGGCACCCCGATCGGGGGTGCCCCGCTGTGTGAAACCCCCCAGAAAGCCCCGAAAACTCACCTCACCCCGCTCCCACGTGACCGCTGCAGCCAATCCCTGCCGGCGGACAAGAGAGCGCGCCAGCCGCCGCCTCCTGCTAGAGGGACGTGCGGGAGGCAGCGGCGGGCGCTGCTGGATCGAGGAGCAGTTAGGGATTTAGGGGTTTCTGGGGGGTTTCACACAGCTCCGCAGTCAGGGAGCTGATCGGTCCGGGAATCTTATAGATTCCCGGCCCGATCATGGGAGGGTGTTGGTCCACTTTAAAGTAGACAGTGTAACTACTGCTCAAAGTGTTTGGTGATTGAAAAAGCTTGGGGGGGGCATCCAGAATGCTGGAGCCCCCCTCGCAGCTAATAGCACATTAAGCTCGTAATACTCACATTCATTACGAGCCTGTGACGAGAACGTCACAGAGTCCCATGATTGGCCACTGGGCGGTCACATGGGTAGGTCCTGCCGGTGGTTGGCGCAGAGGATGCGACTGTGCCCGGCCGCCAATTGCGGGACTCCATTCTCGTCGCTGGCTCGTTGCAGCATTCTGGATGCCCCCACCGAGCTTTTTCGATCACCAAACAGCGGCACCAACACCAGGGCTGTATTTGGGGTTCATGGTGCCCTAGGCACTTTAGGTGCTTGCGCCCCCTTTTTTTAAGTTAGTCACAGTCCACATAAAAAAAGGTGTGGATAGGGGAAAGGGTACAATTGGTTAGATGCAGAGTATGTGTGTGGAGGAGGGAGAGGACACAAAGGGTGGAAATGCAGAGAAGCAGGCAAGCATGTTCTATCTTTCTGTCATTCTGATATACAGGAGTCACATGACCACAGCAGCGGAGGGGAGATTCTCTGGCCTGTGTTCAACCCATTGCACCCTCTCTCCGCAGAGATACACTCTGCATCCTTCTGTAGCTGGGGGATGCTTGTTAGGAGGCATTTATTTTCTGGCTATGGGAGTTTTAATTTCTTTTCTTTACTACAGTAGTAAGGGCAGCACCCTACCCCTTCCAGGTTGCCACCCTAGGCACGTGCCTAGGGTTGCCTAATGAGAAATACAGCCCTGACCAACACCCGTTAAAGTAAAAACGGGTGTTGGTCCGGTTTAAGTATGGTGTTGAGCGACCCAAGGCACATGACATTCATCAATGTCGGCCAGGTTACTACAGTGATCGCTACACTAGGTTACAGCGCCCGATACCCGCTTACAGCGTCTACTAGCGGTCACTCACATGTTGATATCTGGCGCTAGTAGTATTTCAGTCTCCACGGCATTTTCCTCCTGCTTTTTGCTGGAGGAAAATGCTGCATGAAAAAAACACATACACGCACACTTTTCACCACTCAAAACAATCCATAAATTGCACGCAAATATACTCTTTGAGTAAATGTGCGCAATAATATCTTACTCCATGTACAAATTTACTTGCACAAAATTACGCATAAAAAAGTGTCTGCTGAATCGGGAGTAAGGGGAAAAACATGGGGAAACCATTTTTACTCCTGAAAAGTGTGTGATATCCTGATTTTTACTCACGGCCATGAATGGAGCTCAATTAAATTTTCACACCAGGGCTGGCCACTGAACCTGCACTTTTAAAATGAAACATCCAACAGAAGGGCTGTTCACTGCAATGTTATCCCTGCTCTCTGTGGATCTGCCAACGGGGCACATCACATTTGAATAGTTCGGAATCCGGGAATTAGTATGTTGCCCCATTGAACCTTAGGAGGAGCAGCATGGGCCCCTGGATAAGGTAAGGGTTTTTTTTTCTTTGTAACCCCCCCCCCCTCCCTCGTCCTGCCTCAGTGCCAGGGTAGCACGGCAGGACTGGAGGGTTACTTGCAGACTGAGGTTCTGATTTAATGAAGAAGTAGATCTCATTTATCTACAGTATAGTAGTAGTTATCATCTCTAATCATGCATAGTAAAAGATGTAGATATTGTATGTGGAGAGGCAGTCTACCCTTGCATTAGAGACGTCAGGTTATCCTTGTATATACCCGCTTTTTTTAAAGTGGGCCATAGCCAAGTATTTTGACTATCCTGGGTTTCGGTCCTTTCCCCCGGGGCACCCCGATCGGCGGTGCCCCGCTGTGTAAAACCCCCCAGATCGTCGAAGCCAACTCACCTCTTCCCGGTCCTACTACGCATGTGCAGCCGCTCGTCCAATCAGCGCACTCGGAGCCGCTGACGTAACTAAGCTTTCGTCTAAGGCCAGTGGCTCCGAGTGCGCTAACGCCCGCATCCCCCGCTACCCTTTAACAGGGAGTGTGCCCGCGCCGGCTATTCACAAATGCCTGTCGCGGGCACTCGCCCTGCTACAGGGATACCCGGGATGCGGCCAGGGCTCGCACATATGCGCCGTTGGACCAGGAAACAAGGTAAGTGTACGGGCGACCTGGGGGGTTTCACACAGCAGGGGGCATCCTGATTTTGGATTCCCCAGTGGGAGGGAGTCGATCGGCCCGGGAATCGCCGTGGGTTTTGGTCCACTTTAACCCCAGTAGGGTCAGGTGGTGCAGTCCTTTCTTTTTTGGTATTATACTTACTTGTCTGCAGTGGATTTTAATATCCATAGTGTGGTCTACATTGTATCCGATCTGAATCCGCACCATGATGCTTTCCAAGTGGATTTTGTACATATGATGTATCTTTATTTTGTTACATATGTCTTGTTACAGTTGTCAGAAATTGCTGCCTGGAATATCCCTTGAAATGTGTTACAATGTGTCCTAATGATAACCTCTGTATTATGTTTCTGAATGTCGCGCTCTTATTACTTTGTTTAAAGTCTAAATACAATTCACGGTTTGCAGATTTGAATGTAGCTGTGCAGCTGTGTATATATGTATATATATGTACAGGGGGTCTCCTGTATGCAGGGAGTATATCAAACTACTGTACCAGGGGTGTGCATGACCCAAATTATATTAAACAAAAATGGATACTGCATCAAAAACTTCCATACAAGTCTGTTTCTTTTAATTAAAGGTAGAATTGGGGATGACGTTCCATTTTGCTTCTACTCAATTCCAATGGCCACCCCCTGAGCAAGCCTGTGCTGGAATAACAGCTTATTGCTATTACAGTTCTACTGATGAGTGCAGATGGGGGCCATAGCGAGGTGGCCCTAATGCCCCCCTGACCTGAGACCTGCAGGCTGCCACACTATTGCTGCTGGCGTTGATGATAAATGAGGGTGTCTGCCTCCCTTCTCCAGGCTGGTTTGCCTTGGGGTCCAATTCTAGGGAGCAAGCTATCACACATAGGTTAGAGAAGGGGGTCAGATGATATTGTGTATGGGCCCCTGGGGTCCTATAATGTAATGGCTGGGGTCCTATAATGTAATGGCTGGGCCTGGGAGCGTGCGCACTGCCCAGAGCACAGCCTAGAGCAGCAGGGATGCGGCCGTTGTTATTTACATCCGCGAGGGAGCGCCAGGAAGAGGTGAGTGCTGCAGCACCCATGGGGGGTATCATAGAGCGGGGCATCCCAGATCGGGGAAGGACATTGGCTGGGCCTGGAAGCTTTTAGATGCCCCCCTGACCTGAGACCTGCAGGCTGCCACACTATTGCTGCTGGCGTTGATGATAAATGAGGGTGTCTGCCTCCCTTCCCCAGGCTGGTTTGCCTTGGGGTCCAATTCTAGGGAGCAAGCTATCACACATAGGTTAGAGAAGGGGGTCACATTATATTGTGTATGGGCCCCTGGGGTCCTATAATGTAATGGCTGGGGTCCTATAATGTAATGGCTGGGCCACTAGTCTGATTCCTGAGTTTCCTGTATGACCTGAATAATGTAATAAGTAATAAGGTAAGCCTGACTGCCTTGGGGACAGAGGTCCAGTTCAAACTCAGAGTTTAACCATGGCATATTGGATATAGAGGGGTCCAGTCTCTAGTCTGCATGTAACATATATAAGAGTTAAAGAGGAACTAAGGCCTTTATTTATCACGGGCTAGCGCCAGGTAGTGTCTGACGAGCGCCAGGTAGCGGCAGCTAACGGCGACTACCGACTCAAGTACGCCCGGCGGCGGTCACAATGACGCATTTATCAAGCAAAATGAGGCTAGCGCCGGCGAGAGCGGCGGCTAGCGCGGCATTCATCATGAAGCCGCCTGGACCGAACAGCGCCGCTGCAAATTCCCTCACAGCGACAGGTATGAGCTGTCGCTCCCTGGCGATGTCCAATGCATTTCAATGGAGCAATCTATAATTAATCATAATTAATTGGTATTTTTTTTTTTTTTTTTTAATGTCAAAAATTCAGAGACCACTTCTGCAATGTTAGGATTTATTTTTAAGTAAAAAAAAAAATGTTAAAAAAATATGTGCAGAATTGATCTAACAGGTCTGAGATTAATGTATTCATATTACAAAATGATTCTAACAACATGTATAATGTTACATTCAAAAAATATGGTTGTTTAGGGGTTAAAAACTAGTTAATACACATCGTCGCCAGCGCTCTGGGGTTTAAACAAGGAATGGACAGCGACAGCACATTCGGAGCGTGATTTGTTAATGAATATGAAGCTAGCCGTTTGCTCTGGCCATTCGTTTGCGCTGAAAAAATCACGCTACAGTCGCTCATCTGGCGCTACCTGGCGCTATTAATGAATCGGCCTCTAAAACTGGGATTTTGACTTGTGACGCTGTGTAACCCCCCCCCCACCCAATCTCCCTTTCAAACTCACTTCTTCATGTTCCACTGATGCTGGCTTTTGTCCAATCAGATCCGTTCGCTGTGCATATTAATGAAACATTTACATGGGAGCCCAGAAATGGCAGCATCCCCTGCAGCACGCGCTCCTCTCCCCAACCTATCTGAATCACTGGGCCTGGGAGCGTGCGCACAGCCCAGAGCAGCAGGGATGCGTCCGCGAGGGAGCGCCAAGAAGAGGTGAGTGCTGCAGCACCCCCCCTTCCCCGGGGGGTATCATAGAGAGGGGCATCCCAGATCAGGGAAGGACATTGGCTGGGCCTGGAAGCTTTTAGATTCCAGTGTCAAACCAGCTGGATTTTAAAAGAAGTTTTAAAGGAGCTGTATTGTAAAATTACCTAATATATAAAAATCGATATGCATGCTGGATAGTGAGGGGAGGGGTCACTTACACACTAACTGAAAAAAAAAATTCCACCAAGCTTATGGCTGTCTTCTTCTGGTAGGAATAAAATCCAAGGGTGACAGGTTTTGGAGCTATTTCACTTTCACAGGGGTGATCTGTTCCATTTCAATGCCTGTGTCTTGAGCCAAACTATGTGGAACAGCATCGTTAACCGTTCTATTATCTGCACAAAACTGTGCATGATGTGTAAAAGCATCTCCACACAACAGAATAGCCATGTGCAGTTATTCAGGCACAATGCTGGCTCTGGGAACAGACCATTCGAATTGAGCAGATCTCCCCTGTAAAAGCAGTGTGGTAGATTCAAAACCTGTCACCCCTGAGCATTCCTCTTTCAATGTGGAGGCTGATTCACTACGAACGGCAGGTATTGCCAGATGAGCGTCTGTATAGTGATGCTTAGAGCGGCTGCTAGTAGAGCTGTAAGTGGGTATTGGGTGCTGTAACGAAGTGTCTTGGTCGCTGTAGTAACCTGGCCGGCATTGATGAATGTGATGTATGTGGGGCGCTGTAACAACAGTACAGCGCTGTAGCGAGCGAGAGGTAGCGCCAGCTCAGTGCTTCCGGCACTCGGGGCGCTTCACACCATATTTAACAAAACACTAGACACACACAGCTTTGGCGTTCTAAAGCTGGCCACTGTAGCATAGAGCGCCAGACGCTGTGTGATTAAAGCCTGTTTTTGAACACATATCCACCAGTAACAAAGCGAAAACACATGGAATGACATTGTTTTAACACTGTGACATTAACACTTTAGTGCCAGACCTGTAATGACAATTCTGCATAAAAAAAATGTATAAAAGTGTTTGTTCGCAGCCAGGAGAGGTGATTTGAGCAAAAAATAAATAAATTAAATAGCCAAACACGCTATTTATACACAACTAATGAAACCCAATTGAAATGTATGGGAGAGCGACACTGAGCGACAGGTAGTACATGGCGCTCCTGAACCTAGAGCGTCGGTGCTATGCACTGAGCCGCCTGTAATAATACATGTGACGCTACATGGCGCTGTTAGAGGCGCTCATCAGATTCGCTTTCTTAAATGTGGTTTTGCGTACAGCGCCCGGCGTTCACCAGGTGCTACCTGCCGCTATCTCTTCCTAAATAACCCCCTAAAAGAAAGAAACAGACTTACTTGGAATTATTTTTGATACATGGTGTATAAGTGACCCCTCCTCCTGCTCTCTAGCAAGTTTATGTGGATTTTTATTATTGGTCCATTTTTTGCATTTGCTTTAATAAAAGAGCAACAAAACATGCTTTGAATCCTTTTGTTTTCTATATCATGCAGTGATTGCTACTGTGGCTCCATCCCATCACTGCGGGGAGCGGGTAGCAGGCATTGTCTTCCTATCAGAGCCCAGCATCCCGCAGCCTCCCTGTGGGCGTATGATTTGCAGGGAGGGTGTCAGTGATGGAGCTGGCGCGGGGCTCAGGCAATTACACAATTAGCCAGACAACAGCGGCTTTGTCACCTCTATTTGTTTTCATTCATTCTACTGGAATTAAAATTCAGTATTCAATTACTGCACTATATTTAGTGTATCCTTCCGCCCTCATCCTCTGTTATTTGCTGTGCAAAGTAACTGGTCCACCAGCATCTAATATGAAAGGCTCCCAGCCATGCCTTAGGTGCAGGCACTTCCCACCTATCATTAGAGTAGACCAACCAACCGCTTGGACGGTCCTAGAGTCTAAAAGACTCCAGGCTTGGCCAATCAAGCAACCTTGGGGTATCCTGATTTGTTAGCCCAGATCACCACGCATTCACCCACCTTTTCTGAGGCTCCCATGGCGTGCATGCTGGCTTTGGCTGCATCCCTGGAACCCCTGTAGCAGAGGCGCAATCCCACGCCTAGCCATTCAGATAGGCTGTGCCGCACACCGCAGGGAAATTGGGGATCCGGGCACTCCCTTTCACTCTCTATTTGAACAGGACCTTAAGATGGTCATTATTATGTACAAAAAGAAGGACACCCTATTAAGCACCACCCTAAATAATTCAAATAAGGGGAACAGAAGTGTGCCAGTTCTGCAGCCCAAATTGCCACCACAATAAATGAAGAATCTTCTGTGGTTCCAGCCCTCCACAGACAAACACAGCTGCTCAGAAGGCACCACTCCAGCCCCAAAGTAAATTAATCAATAATACAGACTGATCTTAATATCCATTTTAATTAATCAATTCATCAATAATTTAAAAACATACATCAAGACTATACAACACCATTACATACATTTAAAAACATATATACAAAACATACCTACAAAGCATAGCACCAGCAGGAGCGAACCACATAAACCATACCAACCATATTAACCCAGATACCCCCCTGATTATAAATCTCTATCCCTAAATTTAAAGTGCCAATCTCCAAAGTGACCAGTGCAAAATATGATCCTTAAATATATAAAAAGCAAAAATCCAGTTCAATAAAAGTTCACCTCAATGTGAATAGCGATCATCTCCTGCTGGGCAGATATGAAAAACACCTTGATAATGGTCATTATTATGCACTGATGAGGGCAAGATGGCCTCTCCCAGTTCAGTTCTCCCAGTTCAGTTCCCAGATCTCCCATACAGTTCAGGAGCACAGCATCTGCATGCTATGCCACAAAATCTTCATGGGGTTAAAGTGGACCAAAGCCCACAGTCCAACAGCCCGGGAATCTATAAGATTCCTGCCCTGACCAATTCCCTCCCTCCGGGGCATCCAAAATCAGGATGCCCCGCTGTGTGGAACCCCCCAGGTCGACAATACACTTATCTTGTTACCTGGTCCAACGGCGCATGCGCAAGCCGCGCCCGCATTCCCACTATCCCTTTAGCAGGGCGCATGCCGGCACCAGGCATTTGTGAATGGCCGGCGCTGGCACGCTCCCTGTTATAGGGTAGCAGGGGATGCGGCTGTCTGGATGCCCCGCTGTGTGGAACCCCCCAGGTCGCCCATACACTTATCTTGTTACCTGGTCCAACGGCGCATGCGCAAGCCGCGGCCACATTCCCACTATCCCTTTAGCAGGGTGCGTGCCGGCACCAGGCATTTGTGAACTGCCAGCGCTGGCACGCTCCCTGTTATAGGGTAGCGGGGGATGCGGCTGTCAGCGTGCTTGGAGCCGCTGGCCTTAGACGAAGGCTTAGCCGACGTGACGTCAGCAGCTGATTGGAGGAGCAGCCGCGCATGCGCCATGGGGCCGGGAAGAGGTGAGTTGGCATCGGTGATCTGGGGGTTTCACACAACGGGACACCCCCAATCAGGGGTGCCCTGGGGAAAAGGACCAAAATCCAGGATAGTCAAAATCCTGGGTTTTAGCCCACTTTCACTGTGCCATCCAAGACCCTTAGAAACGTGAAAGCTGAAATGCCAAGGATTAGCTTTAAATTAACACAGCAAAACACATCCAACTAGTGGACATTGTACCCTAAAGGCCTTGGATGGCACAGAGACATAAAGAGATCCGCCTGCTGCAGGGATAGATGGGTAATGCTATCTGTCCTTGTATTGGGTACTGTGCAAATACTTTCCGTTCTAGGAAAGCGTCTCTTTTTTACTTTACCTGAGTAGAGGGTTTTTTGGTCTCTCTAGCCCCCCTATATTAAGCCGAAACTTGGGCCTCTCAACATACTGGCTTGCAACTCAAAATTCAAGTCAAAACTTTAGCTCTGCCTTGATGAAAGTAGCGGCTGGGGATGGGTGATACACTAATAATCCAGCAATGTGTCGCCTCCATTTATAATGAATGGGCGGATTGTGGGAAGGTGCGCTGCCGGAGAAGCAGGAGAAATAGTGCGGATTCCTCACTCGTTACTGCATTTCCTCCACCTCACAGTCACCTCTTTATAGCGGCAATCTGCCGCCTCCACTGAGCAGCTTATGGGGCATGTTCAGCATTGTGCTGCCAAACTTCTGCTGGGAAGGATGACGCCATCAGCCTCATACTCTGATCACTCAGACTCTTTAAAGTGGACCAAAACCCTATAAAAAATTTTATAAGATTCCCTGGCCGATTGATTCGTTCCACCCGGGGCATCCAACGGCATATGCACGAGCCGTGGCTGCATCCCCGCTATCCCTCTAGCAGGGCACATGCCCACATCCAGCATTTGTGAATGGCTGGTGCCGGCACGCTCCCTCTTAGAGGGAAGTGGGGGATGCGCCCATTGGCACGCTCAGAGCCGCTGACCTTAGACGCTGGCTTACACGGCGTGACGTCAGCGGCTCAGAGCGCGCTGATTGGACGTTCGGCTGCACATGCAGCACCGGGAAGAGGTGAGTTACGCACCGTGCCCCTGATCGAAGTGCCCTGGGAGAAAGGAAAGGATCAAAACCCAGGATAGTCAAAATCCTGTGTTTTGGTCCACTTTAATGCTGCGGGCCAGAAACGCCCCAGTTTATCTTATTTTATATTTAAATACATTTGTAAGCTGATAAATATGGACGCTGGATTATCTCTCTAGTCACTTTGAATGCAATCAGTCACTCGGGTCATTCCGAAGCCAGATTTCATTAGCGAATATAGGGGGGGAATTTGGCATTGGTTTATGTCTTTAGAGAACATATATTTAAATGTGAGCACCCACTGAAGTAGAACAAAACCCAGGGCGTCCAGACACTGGCCTTTAACTGGGGCATCCCAAATTGGGATGCCCCGCTGCGTAAAACCCTCCAGAACGCCAGGAAGTGCTTACCTTTCCCTGGTCCAATGGTGCACAGCTCTGACTCTACTAATACAGGCGCTGTGAAAAGGGGATTCTAGGTGTTCAGCACTTGTTGCAATCCCCGTTCATTGTATCTTTTTGGGGGGGGAGCGTGATGGCTGCACCTTAAAATAAAATTTAAAAATCGGGAATTGCATTGGGGTGACTTGAAAGACATGGCACATGATTTGCATGGCCCAAATCACAAGTTTGCAGAACAACCCAAAAGTGCCAAAAAATGCATATAAAAATAAGCCCAAACAGCCAAGGGTTCCCGTGGCACATGCACCAGCCCCCCCCCCCAAAAAAAAATAACCAACCAGCCCATTGAAAAGTATGGGATAAGGCCACACAGTGCAGGGTGAGCGCCTGGTCCTATCTGGTGCTGTAAGGAACTGAACTGATGATAGATGAGACACTACCTGGCACTATCTGAGGCACTCTGAAATTTTGACCTGATAACTGGGTCCTGACATTCACCGGTCCTTCATCTGGCACTACCTGGCACTAGCGCTTCTTAAAGTGGACCAAAATCTATAAGGTTCCGGGGGGATCAATTCCCTCCCCCTGGGGCATCCAAAATCGGGGATGCCCTGCTGTGCAAAAACCTCCCAGGTCGTGCCATACACTCACCTTCCTTTCAGGTCCAACGGTGCATGTGCGAGCCGCGACCGCATTCCCGCTATCCCTCTAGCAGGGTGTGTGCCCGCACCAGGCATTTGTGAATGGCCGGCGTGGGCACGCTCCCTGTTAGAGGAAAGTGGGGGATGCGGCCGCTGGCCTTAGACGAAGCTTAGGGCTTTATTCATCAAGGGATAGCGCCAGGTATTGCCTTGTAAGTGACATATAGTGGTAGGTAGCAATTTATGAAGGCAATTCTGGTGAGCACCTCTTACAGCTTCACATAGCGACCGATTCATCATCACAGACGGCTCAGCGGATCCCGGCGGCGCTCTGGCTTTCAGAGTGCCTGATATTACCTGTCGCTACCTGTCGCTCTCCCACACATTTCAATGGACGTTACATCTCTTCTCTTTAAACAGGGTTTTCTGTTAATAATTTGTTTTTGTTTTGTATCAAATAATTGTGTGACCTCTCCTGGCCTATTTAAATACATTTTTGAAAGCTTTTTTTGATGCAGGATTGTCATTACAGGTCTGGTATTAAAGTGTTAATGTCACAATGTAATAGCAATGTAATTCCATATGTTTTCGCTTTGTTACTAGTGGATATGTGTTCAAAAATGGACTTTAATCACACAGCGTCTGGCACTCGGGGCTACTGTGACACAATTTTGAGCCATTACTGCCGTTACCTGCCCGCCAACGTGATGTCAGCGGTAAATGGCCCCGGGTACTGTGAGACAGATGAACCAGGCTGGGTATTGGGTTGTGGTGCAGACGAATTGGGCTGAGGTGTGCATTGTGATATCGGGATGCCTAGCGGGTTGTGAAATAGATGAATTGGTCTGCAAGGAGTATTACAAATAAATAAGGCCCTGGGTCAGATAATGGTATACATAATGGTAGGCGTATAGATAAATTAGTCCCTGGTATGGATGATTTGGGCTGGACGCAGCACCGCGGCACAGTTAATGGTAATGTCTAGCCACTGTTTCTTGCCTGGTTCTGATCCTTCTGTCCTGTAATAATAGCAGATAATGAGATTCTAATTATATGCAAAAAAATAGCCTCTAACAGCTATATTGTATATATTTTAGCAGCAAACAAATATCCCATCCAGAGCAGCTGAGATTTGCACATCACACAGCGCCGCCCCATCCTCCACACAAGCCCGAGTAACGCCGCGCTTGTGTCCTCACACCGGCAACACTATAAACTGTGATTTTATTTTAGAAGTAAACTTGTGTACAGGAATGTCTGCAGGAAGGATCTGTGCTGCCGGGTTCCTTCCTCATCTGGCACAAGGAACGTTCCTAAAGCGGACCTGAGATCAAAATGACTCGAAGAGCCGCTTGGTCATCTCACCGTCGCGCATCCCGATTTGAGATGCCTGTCCACTTTTGCAGCAGTCGCACCCATGTGTTTTTCGCTCCACAGCAACCAAGAGATGGTAGAACAGACTATTTTATTTATGTTCTTACTTTTATAGCACCATCCTTCTTGGTAGTGTTGTACAAAGCTGCCATTGCAGACGGGGTAATACATACAGTACAGAGATTATTACAAGCAAAATGCTCCAAAAGGAAGCAAAAGTGAATGCTATGAAAACAGGACACAATAGGAGAAAGCTCTGCCCTTATGAGATTACAACTACAGGTATTGAGTTTGGCACCTTTGCCTTGTGGAGGTTATAAGGGATACTTAAAGTGGACCAAAACCCAGGATTTTGACTATCCTGGATTTTGGTCCTTTCCCCCCAGATCGCCGATGCCAGCTCACCTCTTCCCGGTCTTACGGCGTATGCGCGGCTGCTGGTGCGCTGGCGGCTGCATCCCCCGCTTCCCTCTAACAGGAAGCATGCCTGTGCCAGCCATTCACAAATGCCTGGCGCGGGCACACGTCCTGCTAGAGGGATAGCGGGGATGTGGCCGTGGCTCGGGCATATGCGCCGTTGGTGTATGAAGTGACCGGGGGGAGGGGGGGTTCACACAGCAGGCCTCCCGATTTTCGATGCCCCGAGGGAGGGAGGCAGGGAGTCGATCGGCGTGAATTTTGGTCCGCTTTAAAGAACACAAAGTGGACAGCCCTGGAATCTTTTATCTGCATACCCCCAACTGTCACGATTTCCGTGGGACAATCCTGCTTTCGGGCGATTGTCCCATTGTCCCCTGCCACTGTCGTGTGTTCTGCCTCTGGCACTGGCCCGAGTGTGCAGCACACACTTCTTCTCTGGGGTGGCGCTGGCTGCTGCATTTTTTTTTCTTCCCGCTTTATTGATTGGTGGGTGATCTGGGCAGAATAGACACCGTGCTGTTGGTTGTCTTTGTAGCTGGGCCCCCTGCCTGAGCTGGCACTGCTTCTGTTATAGGACGTGTTGGGTAATGCAGGGGGCGTAGCTACAAAGACAACCAACAGCACATGATGCCGGCTTGATGGAAACAAGAATGCCAGTTCAATCTTCCCGATCCCTCGCTGGACCAATGAGTAGTAAAAGTGGTGTGTGTGTATATGTGTGTGTGGGGGGGCTTGCCTGCATGTGTGTGGGGGGGCTTTCATGTATGTGTGGGAGGGCTTCCATATATGTGTGTGGGAGGGCTTCCATATATGTGCATGGGGGCTTACATGTATGTGTGGGGGCTTGGATGTATGTGTTTTGGGTGCTTGCATATATGTGTGTGGGGGTGCTTGTATGCATGTGTGTGGGAGGGCTTTCATATATGTGTGTGGGAGGGCTTTCATATATGTGCATGGGGGGCTTGGATGTATGTGTTTGGGGTGCTTGCATATATGTGTGTGGGGGTGCTTGTATGCATGTGTGTGGGAGGGCTTTCATATATGTGTGTGGGAGGGCTTTCATATATGTGCATGGGGGGCTTGGATGTATGTGTTTGGGGTGCTTGCATATATGTGTGTGGGGGTGCTTGCATATATGTGTGTGGGGGTGCTTGTATGCATGTGTGTGGGAGGGCTTTCATATATGTGTGTGGGAGGGCTTTCATATATGTGCATGGGGGGATTGGATGTATGTGTTTGGGGTGCTTGCATATATGTGTGTGGGGGTGCTTGCATATATGTGTGTGGGGGTGCTTGTATGCATGTGTGTGGGAGGGCTTTCATATATGTGCATGTGGGGCTTGGATGTATGTGTTTGGGGTGCTTGCATATATGTGTGTGGGGGTGCTTGTATGCATGTGTGTGGGAGGGGGCTTGCATGTATATGTGTGGGAGGGCTTTCATATATGTGTGTGGGGGGTGCATGTATGTGTGGGGGGTTCTTTCATGTATGTGTGTGTGAGCGGGCTTGCATGTATGTGTGTGGGGGGTGCATGCATGTGTGTGGCTTGCCTGTGTGTGTGGGGGGGGCTTTTCTGTATTATTATTATTGTGTAATTCTAAGGGTGTAGCTGGGCACAGCACTACACTTATCATATTTTCAAATGTTGGGAGGTATGATTTTGTCTCAGAAATGAGGGAATCAGCCTCTCCAGGGAGGCCATTGTTCCTCTTTAAAAAGTAAAAGGAAGCCAGATATAACACAAAATAGCTCTCCATGTCTGCGTTTTTTGCATCTCATGTGACCACCAGGCACTGCGTAGAGAAGGAGAATTAGGGATGCCCTTTTCTGCAGTGCAGCCAGCAGAATGAATGCAGTGCTGGACCCAGTAGTAGGTAAGTATGGTAGGTAAGCCTGTTCTCCTCATTACTTTACACTGCCGGCATCCCAATTCGAGATGCCTTAGAAGGGGAGGACAGGGCGTTTCTAAGAACTGTTGATAGGGAAGCTAAGGGAGGAAGCCTCTTCCTCCCACCCCCCCCAGACTGGGCTGCACAGTGACTGTCTGAGCAGAGGACAGGGCTGTAATTAGCAGTATTCTCGGTTTGCAGTTTGAACAGCTTTTGGAAAAACACTGGAATGTTTGCTGGCATCGTGTAGACGTGACACCTGCACAACATGGGATGGAACAGTCTTTGGTGCGGTGAAGTAAACACGGATCACACAGCCAACACAAACTGACCCACAGTCAATGTTACCCTAAGCTTACCCCCCATCTGCAACAAGGACTACAGGACACAACTTCTTTTTCCCCCGTGTTCCAATGTATTATGCAAATGACTCTCCTAAATCACATGTGAAACATAGAAACATAGAAGATTGACGGCAGAAGGAGACCATACGCTCCATCTAGTCTGCCCTTATGTGTATACTGTGTGTTCTCTTTATCTTATGTGTATACTGTATGTTCTCCTTATCTTATGTGTATACTGTATGTTCTCTTTATCTTAGGATAGATGTGTGCTTATCCCAGGCATGTTTACATTCAGTGACTGATGATTTTTCAACTACCTCTGCTGGAAGTTTGTTCCAAGCATCTACTACTCTTTCTGTAAAATAATATTTTCTAACATTGCTCCTGATCTTCCCCCCGACTAGCTTCAGGTTGGGCCCCCTTGTTCTATCATTAAGTTTCTTCTTAAAAACACTTCCCTCCTGAACCTTATTCAATCCTTTCACATATTTAAAGGTCTCCATCATGTCCCCCCCCCCCTCCCTTCTTTCCTCCAGACTGTACAAATTTAGTTCTTTAAGTCTCTCCTGATAAGTTTTAAGTTTAAGTCCTTCCACCATTTTCGTTGCCGGCCTTTGGACACGTTCTATTTGAATAATGTCTTTTTGCAGGTAAGGTCTCCAGAACTGCACACAGTATTCTAGCTGTGGCCTCACCAGGGCTCTATACAGCGGCATCACAACCTCCCTCTTCCTACTGGTGATGCCTCGAGCTATGCAGCCGAGCATCCTGCTTGCTTTTCCCACTGCCTGGCTACACTGTCCACTCATCTTGCAGCTATCAGTAATCAGTACCCCTAAATCTCTCTCCTCCGAGGTCCTGGATAACACAGTACTGCCCATACGGTGCTCAGAGCAGGGATTCCTTCTACCCAAGTGCAGGGTTTTACATTTAGAGACATTAAACTCTAGTTTCCACAGTTTTGACCATCTATCCAGTAAAGCTAAATCATTTTCCATGTTGTAGACACCTCCAGGAATATCCACCCTATTACTAACCTTTGTATCATCAGCAAACAGACAAACTTTTCCTACCAAGCCTTCTCCTATGTCACTTACAAATATATTAAAAAGAATGGGGCCCAGGACAGAGCCTTGCGGCACACCACTTGTAACTCGCCTTTGTCCAGATTGCACACCATTAACAACAACTCTCTGATACCGATCCCTCAGCCAACTGGAAATCCACTGAACTATCCAGGGATTGAGTCCTACCTTCAATAACTTATCTATGAGCTCCTTATGTGGTACAGTGTCAAAGGCTTTGCTAAAATCCAGATAGGCGATATCCACAGCACCACCTTCATCTAACACTTTAGTGACATTGTCAAAGAAATCAATAAGATTGGTCTGACATGATCTGCCCTCAGTAAAGCCAGGCTGTTTTGGGTCCAATAGGTCTGTGCTGGCCTGAGAGAGACACGTGGTCCTTGGCAACATATGTGGCCCCTGAGCTTCTGTGGGGAAAGTGTGAGGAGTAAAAAGAACTGGAGAGTAAAGGTAATTTAAACCAGACCTTCACCCTGAATAAGAGTCTATCTGAAATGTTTCCCACACCCCGTACATACAGATTGCCCACAATAAAATTCATCCTACCTGCATCTACTGCATTTTTAGAACCTTTAAACGTCCAAGATGCCGACCCATGGTGTCTCAGGCTGCCTGCAAACAGGAAGTGTTGCTTTGCATTCTGGGATTGCTGTCCTCTTCCTGACCCCAGCTCTGCTCTGTATGTGCAAAGCACAGCTATAACCCGCCCCCTCTCCTCTCCTCAGTAAGTGTGATGCTTCTGAGGCAAGATGGCGGCGCCCATATCCTAGAGTCCTGAACACAGTTGCAGCCCAGTGGGGGAAAGAATTATAAGTGAGTGACTAAAAACGTAAAATATATTAATTTTAGATGCTGGGGAATAGTTTGTTAAAGGTTTGAGCTTTTCATTAAATGATGCTGAAGGTCCGGTTTAATGGAGGCTCAGTAAGGATGAGAGGTGGCAAGGAGAGTGATAAAAATGGCAGCGGTGGCTTGGAGGAAGATGGTGACATAGACAGTGAAACAAGACCCCGGGTTGAAATCTCAGGCGCTATAACAAGTTAAACCGGACCTTCAGCATCATTTAATGAATAGCTCAAGTCCTTAAAAAACTATTCCTTAGCATTTAAAATTAATATATTCGCTTATATATTATTCTATTCCCCACTGGGCTGCAACACTGTTCAGAACTCCAGGATTTGGTCGCCGCCATCTTGCCTCAGAAATATCACATACTAAGGAGAGAAGGATGGGGGGAAACTGCAGGGGCAGGTTATAGCTGTGCTTTGCACAGACAGAGCAGAGCTGGGGTCAGGAAAAGGACAGCAATCCCAGAATGCAGAGCGGCATAGTCAGAAGTCACAGCCTGAGACTCCATGTGCCGCCATTTGGATGTTTAAAATCTCAGAAAAGGCAGTAGATGCAGGTAGGATTATTTTTAATGTGGGCAATCTGTATGTACAGGGTGAGGGGCATACAAGATAGGCTCTTATTTAGAGGGAAGGTCTGGTTTAAGTTTTTTATATATTTATGTATGTTTTTGGCTTTAGATGGGGCAAGTATCGGGAACATAGTTAGGATTTGGGATTATTGGGGGGATATATACTCCCATATACTTGGAGAGGTGAGGCAATCAGCATGTATATCGGTAGCATGTGGGGTTTTGGCAGCAGCTTGTATGCAACACTCTTCCAGCGTGCAGGAACAATGGCTCTTTATTCAGCCACATTCAGGAACATAAACGTGAGCAGGATACATCAGCAACACACATCTGGCATAGAGCACAGGGAAAAGTTCCTTTCTGTTAGCAGGATAAACACACTATGAATACAGTCACATGGTCTGCCTAAGACTTCCTGTTTTTCTTATTTGAACCAACTTTATCAATAGCATAACAAGCAGACAGGGATATAGAGGATGTAGTTGTTGCATTAAAACTGTTCCAACAGGATTGTTAGATATAAATGTGATAATGGTGGAAGGACACTTACGTGTAAACAAAATATCTATCTAATGGAGTTTGTGGAGACAGTGGCTATCCAGATTGCTGTAGAAAACCTTTGCTATACAAAATATTTTTACTTCTTTTTTTTCTGCCTCAGTTTATGATCCCTCTAGTTTCAACCAAGATTTTTCCCCAAGCTCTTCAAAAGGTTGGGCTCCCCTGTCCTAAATGATCAGTGCAAATGACAGTCAGTATAATTGTCAAGTAATCAACCGTTGAGTATAAATTACATTTTATTGAACAAACCTCCTGATAACAGGATTGCTTTCACAAAATAAAATAACCAAAATGCCCTGCTACAAATTATTCTGCACAACAGAGTTGAAAAGAACTAAAAATTGTAATTTGTTGAATTTGCAGCTTTAACAGGTCTCGTTAACAGGTCACATTTACTGCCATCACAACCTATTTCAATCAAACACATCTTAACAGGCCAAGGACATAGTAACTTAGGAGCCCTTCATTCATCTCACCTTTACAAACTTTTTTGCATCCAAGCTTTGGGAGAGTATAGTCAAAATACCCCTGCAGAGCTGTTGTTTTGATGTGAACTGCCTCCCACCCTCATATATCTTTTTGTTGAGGATACTCCAAAGGTTCTCAATAAGGTTGAGGTCAGGGGAGGATGGTGGCCACACCACGAGTTTCTCTCCATATGTGCTCATAGCAGCCAATGGCACAGGGGCGTAGCTAAGGGGGATCAGGGGGGGCACTTGCCCCGGGTGCAGCAGGTCAGGGGGGTGCCAAAGGGTGGCCCGAGGAACAGATCGGGGGCACCATTTCGAGTGGTTAATCAGAAAAAAGGTCACCTGGGCACAGGCGGAAGCTGCACAGTGCTGCTCTGTGTATTCTCTGAGCCCAGGACCTGAGATGCTGGTAATAACGATGGATCCCGGCCGAAGTAAGGGGGGGTGGAGAGTAGGCTGGGTTCAGGGGTGCACATTGGAGACTGAACTTCCACTTTGAAGGGACATTCCAGGAAAAATGGTAAAATTATCCTGCTTTCAGCTTGCCCCATGCTGGCTGTCAGGGGCTGCATCTCTCATTCCCTGATAAACCCAATAGAACTTCTCTCCCTTCTGCTGACTCACTTTTCAGGATCCCCAAAATGAATTGACTTCTGAGGGGACTGAGTCATTGAGATATGCATGGATGAGTCATTATCTGCTGCTGAGGAGGCCCTGCAGAAAGAAGAGAGTTCACTGGAAGTTATTAAAGTCTCTTTGCCCCCCGGGCACTCCGATTGGGGATGCCCCACGGTGTGAAATCCCCCAGGTCACCCAATCTCACTCACTCTTCCTCGGTCCTACCGGCATGTGCAGCCTCTCATCCAGTCAGCGCGCTCGGATCCGCTCCTGCCCCTTCGTCTAAGAGCTTGAGATGGCACCTTGAGAAAGTGACACTCGGTCACGGAACGCGTGGGTGGATTATATGCTCTCTCAGCAGGAGGGGATCATATTTTGCACAGAGGTGAATTTATCTCAGTCAGTAGTTGTGTGGTATATGTACTGACTTCATTTGCACTTGTCACTTTGTACATTGGCACTTTACAATTAGTTTTTGATAGGTTATGTTTAATAGGAGGGATATTGTGGGTATTTTGGGGATAATGGGATTCCTATGGCACTCCTGCTGAGGTTAGCTTTGTTTACATGTTTTTAAATGTTTGTAGTGATGCTGTATCGTCCCTAATGTGTGTTTTTTAAGCAAATATATTGATGTATTAAATGAATTGATATTAAGATTGGTTAGTGATATTGATTTATTTTTGGGGGGGTGAGTGGTGCTCTCTTGGTAAATTTTCCTTAGTCTGTGCATTGCTGGAGCCACAGAGGTTTTTTTGTGTATTGTAGTATCAATATGGATTACCAGTTTTAGCACACTCACCATTCCCTGTGCTTAACAGGGGTCTCCCTTCTTAGTGTATAAGAGCTTGTCTATGGTGAGCATTCTGAGCACGCTGGCGGTCACATCCCCTGCTACCCTTTAACATGGAGCGTGCCCGTGTCGTCCATTCACAAATGCCTGGTGCGGGTATGCACCCTGCTTAGGATAGTGGGGATGTGGTCACTGCTCGCACATGCGCCTTTGGACCGGGGACAATTTTCCGATGACCTGGAAGGTTTAACTAAGTGAGGCATCCCGAATCTGGATGCCCAGGGAAAGCGAGTATTCCTGCCCTGGAGTCTGATAGACTCCAGTGTGGGTTGTGGTCCACTTTTTAAAGTAGACCAAAACTCACGCCGATCAGCCCGGGAATTTATAAGATTCCCGGGCCGATCGATTCCCTCCCTTGGGGCATCAAAAATTGGGATGCCCCGCTGTGTGAAACCCCCCAGGTCACCCCATACACTTACCTTGTTTCCCGGTCCAACTGCAGATGCGTGAGCTGTGGCCACATCCTCGCTATCCCTCTAGCAGGACGTGTGCCTGCACCAGGCATTTGTGAATTGCCGGCGCGGCCACACTCCCTGTTAGAGGGAAGCAGGGGATGCGGCCGCCATAGCGCTCATAGCTGCTGATCTTAGACAAAGGCTTAGACGATGTGACGTCAGCGCCCCCCAGCACGCTGATTGGACGAGCAAGCGCCCCATAGGACTGGGAGGAGGTGAGTTGCACTGGGGTAAAGGACCAAAACCCAGGATAGTCAAAATCCTGGGTTTTGGTCCACTTTAGGAAACATAAAGCAGGCTGAATTGAAAGATGCCAACACAGGGAGAGCAGAACGCAGGCTAATTTAACCCTTTGTCTGGAATGTCCTTTTAAGAACCAGATCCAGAAGCAGCTGCTGTGGGAAAGATAAGGTGACCATGGACTTTTTTTTCCTGTTTTTAAGCTGGACGTGCATTTTAAAATAGCAGAGCTGAAGAGCAATAATTCAGTAACCTCGCAGGACACTGATTGACTTATTAACATTATTTAACCTTACACTCACTTTGTCATCACATATTTTCCAAGCGTTTTGCTGACAAGACGCAAAGAAGGGGCCAAGGCAGGTTACCCGCTGAGTGAACAATGGCGTTTCCTGGACAGAAGATACTTTTTAACACAGGATAGTCAGCGAAATTTCCTGCGTTGGGGGTCATCCATCATGTCTCCACCATCATCTATTTTCCGTGTGTGAATCCCATTTTCAAAGAAAGTTGGTATAGTTATAAACTGATTCTCACACCTGACTCTCACCAGGAAACCGAACTTAGAGAAATAACAACCACAAGAAAACAGGACCACCTGCATGACTCGCCCCCATACTGCATGCACAGCCCCCTGCTCCAATCACAAACAGATGCTGCCAATGTGCCCACAGAATTTTATGATCCAGTGTTGGCACTTTGCAATGGAGAGAGGAAGAAGGGGGACACCACTGCTCTCACTCCCAGATGAGTGAGGGGGGGCACTGCTGCTCTTGCCCCCATCACCGTCTGTGGGCGAGAGAAAGAAGGAGTGGGTCACTGCTTTTGCTCTCCCCTTGGGGGAGCCGCTGCTCTCCCCCACAGCACCATCCGGAAGAGAGAGAAAGTAGGGGGGCACTGCTGCTCTCACCCCTAGCACTGTCCAGGGGAGAGGACACCACTGCTCTGTCCCCCACCACCGGCAAGGGGAGGGGGGCACTGCTCTTTTTCCCCGCTTGGGGGAGCCGCTGCTCTCCCGCACAGCACCAGCCGGGAGAGAGAGAAAGAAGGGGGTACCCCTTCTCTTGCTCCCAAGCGGCAGGGGGGGCGGATGCTCTCACGCTGGGCACTGGCAAAGGTGAGAGAGAAAGAATGGATGGCGGCTGTCGCAGCCACCTCCTCAGCCTCCTCACCTGTCCTACGCTCTCCGCGGGCTGGGCGTCTGTTGCAGCCGGCGGCGGGTCGGCGTCTCTCCTTCCCGCCCGCCGCTCGGCTGTCACGAGCAGCCGCTCGGGCGGCTTCCTTGTCAGCAGCGTCGGGAGCGGTCGCGCCGCTCTCTGTGCGGCGCGCTCCCGGCGCGTTACATCGTACGCGCGCGCGTCTGGTCTCCAGTTATGCCCTCCGGCGGCGCTGCACACAGCGCGCCCGCCGGAGGTGATCTGTGTGGGCCAATGAGCCCTTTCTGTTAGATGGGCCTATGAGCCCAATAGTACTGGGCCCGCCTTCCTGTTCAAACTGGGCAATCAGCCCAGAGATCCTATGTGGCACCAATCACCACACTCCCCCCTCAGCCTATCCAGTTAGCCCCCGTCCTATAAAGGTATTCACCCTGCAGTTAGTCCTTGCCCGTTATAGCGTGCTACTGGGTGCGATTTTGATAGCTTTCTCCTTGTGATTCTTGCCGTGTTTTTGACCATCCCTGATTGCCGCCTGGACCGACCTTGCTTGCTCTTTGACCACGATTCTGCCTGCTCCTCTGTACCGCGAACTTCTGACCTCCCGTTGTGACCCTTGGCTTGCCCTGACTACTCTTCCGTCTAACCCTTCTGTACCGTGCCTCCTCGGATTGACCACCCGTGTATGACCCCTGTCCGTTTATTGCTACTCAGTCTAGTCCCTGGTTCATCTGCCTTCCCCTGCATAAGTCAGCATCCTTTGTGCTAACAAGACCTGGGGGCAACCGTGTCCGGTGAGGCGTGTCTAGCGTCCCGGCAAACGGGGGCTTACTATAGGCGAAGAAAGCAGCGGAGATTGGGGGTTGCTGATTTATTGGAAGGTGGGTGTCCCACGGGACCTGACAGCGGCGCTGCTCTTGCCCCTGGCAACGTGTTTAGCCTGCCTGCTTTTGAATGACTTGGGGCAGCCATTTATGAGCATGAATGGAATTGAGGAGTGAGTGGGGCGGGCTAGACACAGGGAGGGGACGGGCATGAGGGTGGTGGGCATCTACACTTCGAGCAAACCCATGATTTGATTGCTCGATGTGTGTTAAGGGGCCAACATGGTTCCGGCAACTGGCGTTCAGGCCCAGTGCAGGGTGTGATCCAAAGATCGTATGAGTTCCCTTTTTGTTTTTTTTTATTTGAATGGTCAATTCCTTTAACTCTTTTAGAGCTTGGAGAGGGGAAAGGGGGAGAAATGACCCAGCAGCATGGCTGTTAGTGAATGTTGGTGCTTCACAATATCAGTAGCCTGCATGGCCCTGGCAGACAGAGAGCACTTTCCACATTCATTGCAGACATAGTTCATAAGTTCATATTAGGCAAAATGTGCCATTTTGGGGGGGGGGGGGGGGAACTTTCATCAGGGCTAATGTCAATTTTTGACTGTTCCCCAACCCCTTCTCGAGAGCCACCAAAGGATCATGTTTTGTGGATCTCCACATGGCTGCCCCTTAACTCTGTTACTTACTAATTGCTCCAACTGTGCTTTTGTGTGGAGATCTGTAAAATCTGGCCTGTTGGTGGCTCTCGAGGAGAGGGTTGGCCTTAGCCCATCACCATAATATTTTTTCCATGGGTTGGAAGCTTAGCTGCTGGGTAGATATATATATTGTAGGTGGAGTAGTATAGTTCTGCTTTAACATGTAGTCCCCAGATTCCATTTCATCCATACTGGCACCTCTGGCAGCATAGAGTCTCTTTTATGGCAGGTACTTCACACCAGCAGTCTTTTGGATTTCATATTGTAAGTCGTGCACCGGTAGGTCTTTCAAGGTACAGCAAAGCCACAGACAAGAAAGCGACAATGACACCAGCTTATGCAAAACACGTTTACTAAAACAGGCTTCTGAAAATACTTCAATTATATGCAGCAAACAGTGAAATAATAACAACAGTTCCCCTACCCCAAAGCTGACCCAAACTGCGTAGCAGGCACTGTTCCAGAGGGATGCACTGAGTAAAACTGCAGACAGCTCAGTGCACAACAGCCAATGTCTTCTGTAGCAAAGTTCCTGTGTAATCCGGAATCCAGAATCCAACAGCAAAGCAAAACAAAGTCTTGGCCTGTGTAAAGTCTCTCTATCTAACTAACTAGCTAACAGGCAGTCTATAGCACGTGCATGTATTAATTAAAGTACTGACCCGGGCCTTTGGTAAACTCCAGCTGAACAGATCTCCTTCACAAAACGACCGGATGCACCACGCAGCTCTCAGAAGTCTTTCAGGCAAAAATCCACAGCCTCTGATTCAGATCCAGTTGTCAGTCTTTCTTTATCTGCTGCACGCCAGGCCACCACTTGCTCACATGGCCTTTTTCTCTCTCTTTCAAAATGGTGCCCAGTCTGCTTCCTCCTTGCTCTAGCACACACAGCACATGTGATTTCCTGCTCCTTAAGATCAACAAGTCTCTGCAGAGAATTAGCTGTGTGAACAGGGGAACCAGTGGCCCCTTGTGGCCAAACAACAGGACGGCAGTTTTTATAGAATAGTCCTTTTTTCACCCTCTTACATGCCACCCCACTAGAGGTTGTCGTCCTCGGCAACCCTCCCCAAACAAACTCCTCCTGAGCATAGCGTTGCGGGGGCACACCAGCATTGGATCTCGTTGACCTTCTCAGCACAATGGTTTCAGGGGTATCGGGTGCATTAGGCAGCTCTGCCAAGGGAGGGGCCACCACTCTGTCAGCATTCTCGCGGGGTGGCAGACCCGATCCCCCTGGGGCAACAGCGGGTATCTGGGCAGGGGCGACCCACCAATCTTCCTCATCGGCTGAGAGGCTCCCCTCTGTTCTGGGAGCGTGAGGAGGCATCTCTTCCTCATGCACCGGCTCATCAAAGTTACATTGTCTTAGCATGTTACGGTGCAAGTTTCGTGAGGGTCCCCCAGTCCCCACTGGTTCTACCTCGTAGACCGGAATGTCAGGGTCCACTCTCCTTTTCACCATATATGGAACCGCCTCCCACCGCCCATCCAACTTCCCAGATGGTCGCTTAGCTCTGACCATCACTCTATCACCCGGGGAATAACTATCTCTCTGCACAGGTCCTGGGGCAGGGTGCACCACTTGTTCCAGGCGTTCCCCTACAACTTTGTGGATCGCTCTCAGACGGCGGCGGTGCTCTTGCATCCATGCAGTAGCACTTCTCGGTTGTGGTTCCTTTTGGTCAGGCATGCGGAGATCTTCCACCTCTCGTCCGGCTCTTCCAAACATGAGCATATGGGGGGAGTAGCCAGTGGTATTGTGAACCCTATTGTTATAGGCCCACATCAGTTCAGGTAGATATTTGGGCCACCTAGCCTTTTGTCCATTCTCCAATGTCCGTAACATCTGAATCAAAGTCCTATTAAAGCGCTCACAGGCCCCATTCCCTTGGGGATGGTACGGAGTGGTGCGGGATCGTTCAATCCCATACAATTGATACAGTTCATTCATCAGATTTCCTTGAAAACATGCTCCTTGATCTGAGTGTATTCTCTGGGGGCACCCGAAGACTTGGATAAAGTGTTTGCAGACAGCCTCTGCAGCTGACTCAGCCGTCTGGTCTCTGGTGGGTACAGCCACCGCATACTTGTGAAATGGTCGGTCATTACCAGACAATACGAGTGTCCTGAGGCAGAGTACCCAATCTGCACATAGTCAATCATAAGCAGTTCCAACGGGGCTGAAGTCTTGATTGTCTGGACGGGGGCCCGCTGTTCGGTGCTTTTACTCAGTCCACAAGGTCGACACTTAAGACAGGCTTCGGCCACCATGTCGGCCAGATCTGGACAATACACAAATCGTTGGAGCCACTTAAACGTTTTCTCACTTCCAAAATGAGCACCCCTCTCGTGGGCTTCCCGCGCAGCCTCTGGGCCCAATGACATAGGGATTACAATCTGTTGCCGATGCTGCAGCTCTGTCTGTAGGTATATGGTCCGACACAGGAGGCCCTGGGTAACAGTCAGCTTATCCCACTGTCTCAGCAACTTTTGGCCCTCTGGAGTCAAACGGGCCCTTTCTTCCGGCCGAGGCCAGGTCTTGGTCCTGACCCATTCTCTCACTCTCCACAGATCAGGACAGCTGTTCTGGACTCTCTCCCAGTCGGTCAATGTCTTCCCCAACACCATGGGCATTCCGGACGCCACCCCACTTGCATGTGCCACGTCCTGGAGCACGGGTAATCGACCAAGGTCAGGAGTTTCAATGTCCTCTAACTCCTCATCACCCCTCTGCGGCGGTGCCCCCACGGGGACTCGGGAAAGTGCATCGGCATTGCTGTTCTCTTTACCAGACCGGAACTTGATGCGATACTGAAATTTAGAAAGGCGAGCCAACCACCTCTGCTCCAGGGCACCGAGCTTGGCATTCTCCAGATGAGCTAGGGGGTTGTTGTCTGTCATCACGGTCACTTCCGCGCCTGTCAGGTATTCTGCAAACTTTTCAGTCATGGCCCACACCAGAGCCAACAGTTCCAGCTTGAAGGAGCTATAGTTGTCGGGGTTGCGCTCGGATTCCCTCAGAGACCGGCTCCCATAGGCAATGACTCTCTCGCGCCCATCCTGGACTTGGGATAGCACAGCTCCCAACCCATGCAGACTCCCATCAGTGTACAGCAGGAATGGTGTGTCAAACTGCGCGTAAGCCAGGATCGGGGCACTGGTTAGCGACTCCTTCACTGCCTCAAAGGCCTCTTGCTGCCGGGGCCCCCAAGCAATGGGGCGATTTTTCGGACCTCCTGCGGTGCCTCTCAGTAACTCGTTCAATGGGCCCACCAACTGAGCAAACTTGGGTATAAATCTCCTGTAGTAACTGGCCAGCCCCACGAATGCCCGTACTTCTCGTAATGTCACCGGCCGCGGCCACCGCTGGATGGCTTCCACCTTGCTGGGGGCGGGTTTTACACCCTCGGAGGTGACCACATGTCCCAAGTACTCTATCTGCTGTCGAAACAGTTGGCACTTCTTGGGCTTAATCTTGAGCCCATGATCTCGCAGTCGCCCAAGGACCTGTCGCAGCTTCTGAAGATGGTCCTCGAAGGAAGCTCCAAACACCACTATGTCGTCCAAGTATATCAACACTGACTCGAAGTTGAGGTCCCCCAGACAGTGCTCCATTAACCGCTGAAATGTCCCTGGGGCATTGGTGAGGCCGAATGGCATTCGGTTAAATTCGTAAAGTCCCATGGGTAAAATGAAAGCCGTCTTCGCTTTGTCTTTCTGGGCTACCGGTACTTGCCAATATCCACTGGCCAGGTCAAGGGTCGAGAAGAATTTCGCCTGGCCCAGGGCTGACAATGACTCTTCAATCCGCGGGAGAGGATATGCATCCCGGACGGTCTGGGCATTCAACTTCCGATAGTCCACGCAGAACCTGAGACTCCCATCTTTCTTCCGCACCAAGACTACTGGGGCAGCCCACGGACTCTGACTCTCTTGAATCACCCGATTTTCCAGCATGCTGGCTACCATGTCCTTCACCTCTTGGTACATTTTGGGAGGGATTTGTCGGTAACGTTCTCTAATCGGTGCAGCATCGCCCGTGGGGATTTCGTGTTCAATAGCAGAAGCACAGCCAAAGTCCTCGTCATGTCTTGAGAACGCCTCCTGAAATTCCCAGAGAGTATCTTCCAGCAACTTCTGTTGTCCTGGGGTCAGGGTCTTACAGTCCACTCCCAACTGGGCCATGATCACTCTCCCATTCCACTTCTCTGTTGGGATCTCCTTCTGCTGGACTTCCACAGCATAAGTCCAGGCCGACCTTCTATCAGGCTGTAACGTGAAGCGGCTCTTTCGGGGTATACCCCCTTCGGACACATAAACGTCTGCCAGGACAGCATTGCCAGGAACGGTTAGCTCACAGTCTTCAACGTTCAAGCAACGTACCGGTACACACCCATTTGTCACAATGGCAAGGGCCCGAGCTATCAATGGGCGAGCCTGGGGTTCCTCTTGCTGGGCTGGCTCAATCAGGACCTCCAATCCATTAAGTCGTCGCCCAGCCCCCACCGGCAGCATCAACACTCGTTCTTGTCGCGGTGGGATCTTTACCGGGGTCCCCCCTGGCACCTTCGCTCTTCCGACAGGTCGACCAGAGAGGTTACTCTTTTGCAGACTACAGCTTCTCACCATCTGTTGAAGAACCTTCTGAGTCGGCCGGTGAGTGGTGGCCCGTTGCCAATACTTTGGACCTTCTCTGGCATAGAGTTGATGGTCTAGGTCTCTCAGCACATTCATACCCAGCGTCACGTCCATCCCGCTCCGAGAAGAGTGGTCCACCAGCACGACCCCCTTCTTGCCCACATCTTGCCCAAGCACTCGGACCCGCATCCAGACTATCCCTCGGACATCCATCTCCTTATTGTCGGCAGCCGTCAACCTGATGACACTTCCATCTTCCGGCTCCATCATATGTCCAAAGTGTCTTTCAAAGAACTGTAAGGGCATAAGGGTGCACTCTGATCCTGTATCAACCAGGCAGCGTACCTTCTGACCTTCCAATTCAGCTTCCATGACGGGGCTGCTGGCATACAAGTCATGATCCTTTCGCACAGGGCTTAGCTGTTGACATACCGCCGCAGGGCGCCCAGTTACTGCGGCGGTCGGCAGTTTAACGGTTGCTCAGATTCCATCCGTTCAGGGCATTCTCGGGCTATATGGCCGTACTGCCGACAACCCCAACAGAGGGGGCTTCTTCTGACAGGTCCCCGCACCTGGCTTCTCATGCGTGGGGCGGTGTGGCGTGCTGGAGTCACTTCTGGGGGTTGGGAAGATTCTGTCTTCATCTGGGACACCTCCAACCGCAGTTCCCTTAATTCAGCTCGCAGGGCCTGGACCACTGTCTTTAGGGACTCGGATTCCTCAGATCCCGGGTGTTTCTTCATAGCATGAGAGCTGCTCACAACCCTCTCCTCCACAGGGACATGCTCCTCCTCCCTTTCCATGGCAGCTTGGTAGATACTATAAAATGACATGTCGGGTGCCACCCGGGTCATCTCTCGCAGCTTATCCTGCAGGAACTTGTTGGAGAGCCCCACTATGAACTGATCTCTCAGCAGTCGGTCCACTTCCCGGAAGGCTCCCATGCCACCTGGGTCTCGCCGCTGTATCTCATTGAGCATTTCTTGGAGGGCATTGGAATACTGCATAAGAGTCTCATCTTCCTGCTGTGGGCGGTTAAAGAAGTGGCTCCTTAGCTGTACAACTTTAGCATGGCCCCCATGAGCTATCTCCAGAAGGGACAATATTTTCTCTAGGGTGTCTCTCTCAGATTCTGGCCTTACCATCACTGTCCGCCTGAAATCACCCTCTAGCGTTCCCAGTGCAACCTCTGCCTGCAGTTCGGGGGTCAGGTTACACATTCTGGTG
Organism: Gastrophryne carolinensis; assembly: GCA_027917425.1. Taxonomy (NCBI): domain Eukaryota; kingdom Metazoa; phylum Chordata; class Amphibia; order Anura; family Microhylidae; genus Gastrophryne; species Gastrophryne carolinensis. The sequence goes on from CM051234.1 coordinate 604,188,261, forward strand.
GCACTCCGCACCCTCTCAGTCCAATCTTGCAAAGTCATGCTTTTCCCATCAAATTTTGGCAGATAGCGCAACAGTGCCCCCACCGGGATGTATGCTATTGGGGGAGACATGGTGCTACAGCCCGGCTGACCTTGGGCCGGCATACCCTGAGCTGGGTCCTGCTCCGGTGCCACTGGCGCCGGGGGAAGGTCTCCCGCCGCGTTTCCGTCCATAACGAATGCTGTACCCTGCCAGCTATACCAAAATGTAAGTCGTGCACCGGTAGGTCTTTCAAGGTACAGCAAAGCCACAGACAAGAAAGCGACAATGACACCAGCTTATGCAAAACACGTTTACTAAAACAGGCTTCTGAAAATACTTCAATTATATGCAGCAAACAGTGAAATAATAACAACAGTTCCCCTACCCCAAAGCTGACCCAAACTGCGTAGTAGGCACTGTTCCAGAGGGATGCACTGAGTAAAACTGCAGACAGCTCAGTGCACAACAGCCAATGTCTTCTGTAGCAAAGTTCCTGTGTAATCCGGAATCCAGAATCCAACAGCAAAGCAAAACAAAGTCTTGGCCTGTGTAAAGTCTCTCTATCTAACTAACTAGCTAACAGGCAGTCTATAGCACGTGCATGTATTAATTAAAGTACTGACCCGGGCCTTTGGTAAACTCCAGCTGAACAGATCTCTTTCACAAAACGACCGGATGCACCACGCAGCTCTCAGGAGTCTTTCAGGCAAAAATCCACAGCCTCTGATTCAGATCCAGTTGTCAGTCTTTCTTTATCTGCTGCACGCCAGGCCACCACTTGCTCACATGGCCTTTTTCTCTCTCTTTCAAAATGGTGCCCAGTCTGCTTCCTCCTTGCTCTAGCACACACAGCACATGTGATTTCCTGCTCCTTAAGATCAACAAGTCTCTGCAGAGAATTAGCTGTGTGAACAGGGGAACCAGTGGCCCCTTGTGGCCAAACAACAGGACGGCAGTTTTTATAGAATAGTCCTTTTTTCACCCTCTTACAATATCACAACAGTACGCCTGCTCTTTGCAGCTTTGTGAATCTCCCACTTTCCTGAGCCTCCATTAGGTCAGGGCAATGTGTTTACATTGTATTACATATCATTACAATTCATGTGTTGCAGTGGACAGATGACATCTGCCAGGATGTGTGGCCGGCATGTCCTATGACCTCCACTCTCTCTTCCTGCTTTTTGCTCCATCAGGATTCCAATCGTCCTCCGTTTCTGACTAAGCTGTAGGCCGTGCTTTGTGCTGACTTGGTAATTGTATTGGCTTCTTATGAATTCCTGGTGACAAATAACAAAGAAAAACAGATTTCCTAATTTTCCATATTGTTCTGACTAACAGTAAGTGTAAATCACATGCAGTGGTGCTCCGGGATCTTACTGGCCATTGACCAGTACATGACAGGGCATGTAAAAGTCTATAGAGTACTGTGGGGGCAGATAATGTGTCTGGTGTGGGTATGCCATCACCACAGGGGGCGCACATACCATAGAGGCAGGGCACATGCCAGGAGGAAGGCCAGGTGCCAGCTGCCTCCCTCCCCTTGCTGCACCTGTGGGCCTCCTGAAATTGTGCCAAATTGAATTGTCTGTGTGTGCATTTGTGTTGCCCCTAAGTTTAGGGAGCCCATGAGGAAATTTTCCAGTACCCCTGTGGTCCAGTCCAAGCTTGCCCGTAGGTTGCTCAGGCCAGAACTAACATAACAGCACTTTTCATCCCGGTGATCTGTGTATGGAGTTCTGGGGGAAACAAGGTGCTGGCATCTTAGTTCCTCATATGGCACCCAAATGCAAGGGTGTAGCTAGGGGGGAGCAAGAGGGGCACTTGCCCGGGGTGTCCCACACCACCAATCACTAATATAATCACTATCAATCAAGTGTTGTAGGTGTGCTTGCGATCAATGTTGGCCTATAGTACACATCAATTTTTCTAATGTGGCTCCAGCAACCACTGACAGCAAACCATAAGCCGCAGAACCTTCCCTCCAAAATTAATCAATTCATTTAGTCAAAAATATCCCAAGAATTCATCTTTATTATGAGCTAAAAGCTACATAAAACACAGAATATTAAAATATATCAACATATGGGGCATCCCACCCAGACCCACAATTTTAACCAATATCAGTATTATAAACCTTTTCATAGCCATAAATCTCCTGTATTTGTGCAAATCATACATAAAGTACAAAAGTGCATCCACTTTGCTAAACAATGTGCAAATCCCAATTAATAAATCCCATAAAAAATGATGAGTAAAGTGCAAACAGTGTAACAACAAATGAATCCAAGAACATCACCTAAGTGCTGTGGGTCTCAGGATTATATCCCATAGTGTAAAGCCAAGAGTTTTCCCAAAGTGTTATCACCTATCTCCTATCCATCATCAATGAGGGGGTGTGGCTTAATTTAACAATTGTCCCTTGTTCCCACCCTGAATAGTTGGAAAGTATGTAAATGGTGAGTAAGAGCCCCTGTCAACCCCCTCCCCCCAATCACATCTATAGGGCACCCTAGGTCCCAGAAGGACATGGTAACCAGGCAAATAACCCATTTTGCTTTATGCTGTTTAAAGTGGACCAACACCCAGGGGTGATCGGCCCGGGAATCTATAAGATTCCCGGGCCGATCACCTCCCTCACCGCGGGACATCCGAGATCGGGATGTCCCGCGGGGTGAAACCCCCCAAAAAACCTTACCTTATCGGTGGCGGCAGCCGCCGCCTCCCGCGCGCCCCTCTAGCCGCGCGCCCGCGGCGGCCGTTTGTGAATGGCCGACGCTGGCACGCGCCCTGTAAGAGTGACATTCGGGAGGCTGCGGCGGACGCGCTGTCTTGTCCGTCGCTGTCACCCGCTTGTCCGTCGGCGGGGATTGGACGGCGCGGTCACGTGGGAGCGTGGTGAGGTGAGTTTTTGGGGCTTTCTGGGGGGTTTCACACAGCCAATCGGGGTGCTCCCCCCCCGAAGTGGACCAAAACCCAGGATAGTCAAAATCCTGGGTGTTGGTCCACTTTAATAAAGATGGACTCCTCACTGGCAGACACTCCCATGAAGAAAATGTCGGCCTCACAGCCCACCTGCAGACCTGCCCGGAGCCAGAAGTATGGCCGCCAGACTCAGCTCCCCCTCCCAGGAGCTGCCGCCAGTGGAAAGTTTTCATCCTTGGAATTGAATTTACATAATCTGAAAACATTGTGGTTTAGTCCTCCGCTGCACAGCCCCATATTGCGGCGAATGTTTCTACCTTTTCTGATGACTCAGCCATTTTGTTTTTGCAGCGCTCAGGCCGCGAGGAAGCGATCTCCGGCGAAGCTCGCAGTCATGCTCGGGGCAGAGCGGCAGGGTGCTGCTGTGTTATAGGCCAGAGAGGAATGCTGAGATGTATTTTTAGGGCCACTAATTGCCTTCGCATGTCTGCCAGTGAGGAGTCCATCTTTATTAAACAGCATGGGATGTGTGAAGATCCGGAAACACACTGCTATTTATAAGATGCCTATGGGGGGGAATTCGCAAAGGTCTGAAGAAAAGAAAACAAGCGGGGTTACCCTTTACAGCCAGTTACATGCAATGTTTCAGCACATGATCAAAGAAATCTGTTTTTTATTATAACGTAAGAACTTGCTTTAGTCCAGTGATGGCGAACCTATGACATGCATGCCAGAGGCGGCACTCCTTTTGGGCACCCGTCATTGTCCCAGTACATGCACTGGTGCCATCAGGTTAAATAGCCTTGTTGGCACTTAAATAAAGTTTTGGGTCCCTAAAAGGTTTCCCATCAATGCTTTAGGCCCATAAAGTGGACCTTCAGCATCATTAAATTAAAAGCCTAAACCCTTAAAAAACTATTTCCCAGCATCTAAAATTAATATATTTCATGTTTTTAATCACTTGCTTTTTATTCTTTCCCCCCACTGGGCTGCAACTCTGTTCAGGACTCTAGGATATGGGCGCAGCCATCTTGCCTCAGAAGTATCACATACTGAGGAGAGGAGAGGGGGGGGGGAAACTGCAGGGGGGTGCTTTGCACAGAGAGAGCAGAGCTGGGGTCAGGAAAAGGTCAGCAATCCCAGATTGCAGAGCGACACAGTCAGAAGACACTTCCTATTTGCAGCCAGCCTGAGGCTACATGGGCCACCATCTTGGAAGTTTAAAGGCTCAGAAATTGGAGTAGATGCAGGTAGGATGATTTTTAATGTGGACAAGCTGTATATACTGGGTGGGGGAAACATATAAGAGAGGCTCTTATTTAGGGTGAAGGTCCGGTTTAAACCGGAACAGCACCCGTTAAAAAATCAATGTGGTCACATATTCACCGGTAGCTTCCCCATGTATCTGGCGACCATGTGATTGTGGCAGCCGATCGTGGGTCTCGATTTCGCCGGGGGAGCAATTTGGAAGGTAAGATTTTTTCAATCGGCGCCCCCCGCCCCCCACAAAGAGAAGGGTGTTGGTACAGTCCGCCAGCCCTGGGATCCAAAAGGCTGTACAATGCCAGTACAGCAGTACAAGCCCAAAGGGACTTCCCACACAGGGTGTGATAGAACATCACCCATTTTCTAACCTGTGGTAGCCTTCTAACCCTGTAGTCTGCTTTACAAGGCATCCCAATTTGGGCTGCCCCTGTGTGTGAACCCCCACCCCAGTTTGTTCAGCAACCTACCTTGATCCCTACTCTTATGGAGCATGCACAGGCTTTCGTCCAATCAGCATTCCTCCAGCTGCCCGCACTTGCTGCTGGTCATTTAGTTATATCTGCCTGGGGTGACGGCAGAAGATAGAGTGGTGCAGGGGATGCTGCTGGGAAATGTTCCTCGGAAACACATGGATTGGCGTCCAAAATCAGTATGTCCCTGGGGAGAGCTTTTACCTGTTCCTAGAGTCTTTTAACTTTTAGAACCAAAGTCTATGGTCATGGGGTTTTGAAATTCCTGGGTTTTGTAACTCTCAAGCAAGACATCCTGATTTGGGATGCCCCACTGTGTGAATCCCCCCATAATACTCACCTTGTGGGTGATCTCTTGGTGCATGCACAGGCTCTCCTCCAATCAGTGGCTAGCACTCCATTCAGCCATTCTAAAGTCAGAGCGCTGATCTCTCCCTTTCAACTGTGTTTAACCAAGCCAGACAATGGACTGAGCCATTGTGTGCGTTTCCAAGCGCTGAAATAGGAGAGATCAGCTGTGAATTATATATAGATGGAATGGGTCAGGTCTGATGAATATTTATAATTTATAGGAACATTTGTCTAGGTCATGGATCTTATTGGAGATCGTCCTCTGTGTATTCACCTAGACAGAGCATTTAGTTCCTTTGTGGTACATACATACTTTCTGTATTGCTGGAGGGTACATCATGTTTAATAGCAGGAAAGTTATGTAACTTTGTCAGCTGTTCTGAAGTTCCAGTCTCTGGGTGTCATTTTCCTGTAACTGGGTTTGCCTGAGAACTGCTTATACCATTGTGTCACTATGTATACTTCGATTTTTATTGCTACGGCTGCTGCTAGGAAATGGCTTGAAAAAAAGTGAGGCCATATGCAAAGATCTACATCCTGCTAAAATGTATCCCCACCCATGTTTCAGCCCCAGGTCTACTTTTACAAAGAAAAAAAAATCAAATCAGCCCTTACTATGGGACCTATGGCCGCCAAAGGGAGGGGGGGATATTCTCTGTAAAGGCTGTAATAAGCCATTAGTAGATATTAGTGCAAATAATCACTGGTCTCTGCAGTTAAAGCAATCGGCCAGGCTAAAAAAAAAAAGTAAAAAGCACAACCTTTGGTTTTACACCAAATCTGGTGTTATAAAACTCATGGACAATGGAAAACGAGAACGGGGAGGCTGATTTATTAATAGCGACATGTAGCGACAGTTGAGCGACTGTAGCGGTATTTTCACAGCGCCCCCTAGTAGTCGCTGTGCTTGGCCGTTGTTCGGTTGTTGACAGCGGCCATATTTTTGGAAACCAAAAAAAATAAGTATTTTAAATAATTTAGTAATATGAATACATTAATGTCAGACCTGTACTATCAATTCTGTACAATTTTTTTTACATTTTTTTCCCTTAAAAAAATTATCTAAAATGGCAGAAGTGGTCACAGAATTTTTCACATTTAAAAAAAAACAAAAAAAAAAAAACAAAACATTAATAACAATTAATTATTAATATTTAAAGATTGTTCCATTGAAATGCATTGGAGAGCGCCAGGTAGCGAGAGGTCATACCTGTCGCTGTTCAAGGTCGGACGCTGGCGCTGTGGGCTGAGGCTGGAATAATGATGAATGAGTCGCTATATGGCGCTATCTCCGTCGCTAAGCAGGATTGGCTTGATAAATGTGTGATTGTGGTGGGGAGCCGGCGTTCTCGTGGCTGGGCCCGTCATTACCGGCCGCTCACCAGTCGCTACCTGTCGCTATTCCTTCATAAATAAGGGCCTGTGTATCTCTACCTCCTCCAAGATGGAATTCCATCCCTTTGCTTGCCCACTCCATTTATTGCAATGGACAGGGGAGTGCAGAGGCAGGCCATGCCCAGACCAGAACTTTGTTGCCTCTGCATGCACCATCTATTACAAAGTTATCAGCATTTGGTTTTAAACCACCACCAGAGTCACATGGAGAATCTATGGGGGACAAGAATTGACTATAAGGTTTTTGTTTATTTGCATGGACAATCACTTTAACCTTAGAGATGTCTGTGGCACAGATAAGGGACTACTAACTCAAAACTGTATAAAGAATTGGGAGCATGAGGTATGACCTGCATCAGCACCTGACAAACCAGGTGGTTCTCGGGGCCCACTGAGCCTTGGGGTCCAGGATTTTCTGTGCCCTCTTTTATTGGGGACACAATTTCACTCTATTTACATATTTTGGGTCTAACTAACAGATTGAAACCCCTATATGAGGAAATAAATCTCAACTGGGTATAAAATACTCTAGGTTAGAAAATTTAGAGGGGTTTAACAGACAAATTGGCCTAAATTCAGTAACAGTTGAAAAAAAAATTATTGGTAGTAAATTCACTTTAGGTGAAAAAAGCCTAAGATTTTCATTGTTTCTAAATAACCTGCTAGAAAGACAGTGAAAGTCAATGGCATGTTTTACTCCTAAGAAAATTTGTGAAACCTTTTACACTGTAGCAAAAGATGCCATTGCATTTCATTGTCTTCCTACAGTAGCTGATGATTTAGCAATAGTGAAATTCTCAGGCATTTTTTACCTAAATTGTTTTTTTTTACTACCAAGAGAATCTTTATAAATCAACCACATTATCCAGAGCAGTGGAATCTGAATCAGTTTTATACCTTTTATGTAAAGATCAGTGGGCTATTTTTCTATACCTTAATTTTCAATTGGTAACTAAAGAATTTTAGGTGGTGCTATGAATGCTGAAAATTAAAATTAAGTAACTATTCTCTCTACTGTATATCTAAAATTCTGCCTGACTTAGCAGCAGGTGACGTAGATAATTATGTAAGAAGACTTGCAAAGGGTTTGATTTGCCGATAAGATGTAGTGGTAGCTGTAATTTGCCACAGCTCCAGCATATCTTGATAAATTGCAGCAACTAAAAAGAAAGTTCATTGCCAGGTTTACCGTAATTTACCACACAGCCTTGCAATTAGGTGTTTTTCTTTTTTTCCTTTTTTTCTTTTTTGCTGAATATTCTAGTAAATGTGCCTAATTTAAAAGATCTAATTTCTTAGTAGCATAGATACATTTTCTGGCCATCCATGAAGCATATCTACCCATACCTAGATGGGAGGTGTTGACCTGTGATTTCTGTGAACACACTGCAACATATGCTTTACTTGATCTGAGAACAGTGCACACATGTGAACTGCCCTATTAAAATACAACAGGGAGAGCTTTCCCTGCTGTCATGTTCAGGTGAATTACCGGTATATCACTAGGCAATCAGGGGAGTTTAGGAATTTCCTGGAATAGTCATAGGGACTGAGGAGTCAAAGGTAGCTCTAAACCAGGCAGCCAATTCCTCCCTTGAGGGCATAGCACTGACCATTGACTGGGGACAGAGAAGCAAAGTCACAGGCTGAGAACAGGTAAACAGAGTGGCAGGCTGGGAATCGGTAAGTTGGGACATAGGTTGGGAACAGAAGTGTGGAGTAGCAGGCTGGGAGCATATAAGCAACCAATCTACATGATCAGAGATGCAAGCTGCTGATCGCCTGGGGAGTAGGAGGTCTAGTACTCGACAGCAAGCCTGTGACCCCAGGCTTCAGAAGAACCCCCGAATGGAGGAGGTTATTCTAAGCCCTAGCCAGCCCTGCAGTGGTCGCATACTTGGGAAATGGGAAACAGAGGGTAAACAAACATTATTTTGGAGAACTTGGGTGGGCCCTGCATGTTTATCATAGGGGATGGAGGGAGTGGTCTATACGCACACTAAATACATAGCAAGGGAGGAGCTTGTTTTTATTTATTTTTGTATTATTTTTAAACTCACGCACTGTGACCTTTCCCAGTATGGGAAAATATGTGTAAGGGATCGCCGGACACCCCTCTTTCATAAGCCAAGCAATCCCCAATCTCCACCGCCTCTTGTGCCTATAGACAAGCCCCCGCTTGCTGGAGACACGGGTTATGCCTCTCCAGACTCGGTTGCCCCCAGGTCTTACTGGCGCAAAGATTGCAGGCTTATGGTGAAGAAGGATGAACAGCGGGGTATCCCAAATTGGTAGTTCGAGCGGGCTGAGTCCGAAACGTTGAGTCCAGCAGGTTAGACAAGAATGGTTGAGACGAGCAGGGGTCAAAGCCGGGTGGTCACAGGGCACGGTATCCAAGGGGTTAGACGGAGCAGGGTCGAGACAGGCAGGGGTCAAAAACCGGGTGGTCACCAGAACGCGGTATCAAAGGGGCAAGGCAAAGACGTGGTCAGACAGGCAGATGGTCGCTGCGGGCAGTGGGCAGGGATGGTCAAAGACAGAGCCGGATCAGTAAACACTAAACGCAATCCAAAAGCACACCCAAGCTACTAAAGGCTATAACGGGCACCGAAGGTCAGGACCGGGACACTTTTAAAAGGGAACTGGTCAATGGGAAAAAAGGGGAGAGTGTCTGATTGGTGCCACAGTAGGTGATTGGTGCAACTTAGGATAATGCTCATAATAGGAGCCCACCCAGGGACTGGACGCCCTGAGCAGCCAGGCTGCCCAGTCCCTGGGTTCATAATCCCAGAGGGCCCCCCCACTGGACCTGGATAGGTCCCTTTAAACTTGCCCCCGGCGAATGCGCTGGGAGCAGCGCCGCCGGGGGGCATAACAGAGCCCGAGCACGAGTCAGCCTGCCGGGCGCGCCCCCCGAGGGGGAGGACGAGCCGGCCGACGCGGCAGAGCTGCCGCCGCCGGGGTCCACAGACGCCACCGCCGGGCAGGGGGCGAAAGCCGAGTCCCCAGCGAGGGAGCGCGCCGGAGGACGGAGGAGGCCCGTGACTGGGGAACAGGTAAGTTCCTAACAATATGTTTTTCAAGGCAAACTTGTTGATGAGTACAAGAGAAAAGCAGAGTCTCTAAGCAGAAGTAATGAATCCAGAGAAGAGATAGCATTGCAGAATTAGGATTTCTCTAAAAATAAAAGCTATATAAAAGAAACTCGTCAATGTTTTGTGTGCAAAAAGCCTGGACACCTAAAGAAAAACTGCAGAGTTTGGAACACTAGAATGTGTCATCATCAGAAGCAGAAAGGTCAGCAAAGGGTTAGGTCTGCTGTGGAGGAAGCTGATGCTCCAGAATGCATTGAGGCTGATAAATGTATCAAAGCTGCATTTAATGTAAACATGGGCACAGCTGCAAGGAATGCATGGTGTATTGACTCAGGTGCAAACAGCCATATGACAAACAACAAAAACGTCAGAAATAGTTATCTTAGCTAAAGGTCACTATATGACTTCAGAAGGTGTGGCGAATGGTTTTATTCACTGCAAAGTTTTCCCAGAAAGATCCCAGTAATGGATGTGTTATATGTTCCCAGTCTTGAAAGCAATCTTCAGTGAGTGTCAGTCAGTCAGTCAGCTTAGTGAAAAACCTCACTAAACAGGGGAATCTAATTACTTTAAAACATGACAGCTGCATAATTTCAAAGGAGAGACACACTCCAGCAGTAGGGCAATTAAAGGCGAACTTTATCAGCTTTAGTGCAAAGAAAGTGTGTAAAGTTCTAGACAAGATACGCATGAAAACTGTATTCATGTATGGCACAGATGTCTTAGGCATAGACACCCAGAAACAGTAAGGAAGCTAGCTCAACAACCACTTGCAAATAGAATTGCAATAGACCAATGTAGTCAAGTGATAAAAATCAACAGTTGTCTTAAAGGGAAAATGACCAGAAAAAAAAATTCTAGAAATAGCAGCACTAGATCTGCACAGCTACTGGATTTGATACACACAGATGCATCTGGTCCAATGAGTGTTCAAACCCCAAGAAAGAAGAAATATTTTCCAACATTTATTGATGATTTTTCCAAATACTCAATTGTTTAACTGTTGCATAGCAAAGATAGCAAAATCCCAAAAGCCCTGCATTCAGATTCAGATACAAATGGAATTGAATATACAAGCCCAGATTCCTAGCTAGGGTGATTCCTAGCCTTTCAACAAGTACTGTATTCAGAGGATCACTGGAAGGGCTGGCAATGATCACTCTTAAAGAGATGGTACTGGGGGGGGGCTTTGCCCCTCGTGGGCTGGTAGGAAAAGTGTTTAGGGCAATGTTGCATAACCTCAGATCTCTGTACAATGTAAATGACATTGAAAAAGACGGTCAGATGACTCGCAAATCCTTTCGAGAAACAAAGCTTTCCTTATGGCAGTCATTGTAATTACATTTCTATAAAACATGACTAATGGTTTCTAATATCCATTTATTGGTCCTCCATGGAGATGACAGTTTGCTGATCAGCAGCTGGAAAGGAACTGCAGCCTGACAGACTGAAAAGCTCATTGTTAATCCCAGTCACGTAGCACCTTACCTAGCACAGCTATGTGGCGTGTTTCCAGGTGGGTGAAAAAGTCAAATGAGATTAAATGAAGTTCAATTTCTTGTTGATGGTTGTTACATAAGCTCAAAACGTAAGCCCGCTCTGTTACCCGGGAGGATCAAGGAAAAATTACACGAGTGCCAGGGGTAGCTGGAAACTGAAGCAAAACTGAAATGGTGACCAGCAGCTGCCAATATAATTTATTTTAAATATGAAACACCCATTTTTCACCCATTTTGCATCCTGATTGCAGACCACCAGTATATTAATGGGGACAAACAGGAGAAATTTTACCTTTGTTCTCATTCAGAGCGCCAGCAAACCATGTGGCCCAGCGACCAATAACATCGCCGGATTTCTCAGGGGGAAAGAGGAGAAAAGTAAGATTTCGAGAGATTTTTAATGTTTTATCGGCTATCAGATGCTGTTACAGAGCATCTTAGTCGCTGTAGTAACCTGGCCGGCATTGATGAATGAGATGTATTTTGGGCATTATAACACTAGTACAGCGATGCGGGGAGCGAAAGGTAGCTCCAGCTCATTGCGACCGACTCTCTGCAACTCTCTGGATCTGGTCACTATAGCATAGAGCGCCAGACGCTGTGTGATTAAAGTCTGTTTTTGAACACATATCCACCAGCAACAAAGTGAAAACACATGGAATGACATTGTTGTAAAATTGTAACATTAATACTTTAATGCCAGACCAAAGTTTTCAAAAATGACTCTTTCTAGGCCAGGAGAGATCACACAATTATTTGAGAGAAAAATAAATAAATAAAAACAAAAAACACTGTTTAAACAGAAGAAAAGGAACGTCCATTGAAATGTATGGGAGAGCGAACGGTAGCGACAGGTCTTACCTGGCGCTCTGGAAGCTAGAGCGCCGGCGCTATACACTAAACTGCCTATAATGATGAATCGTACGCTATATGGGGCTGTTAGTCGCTCACCAGCATCGCCTTCATAAATGTGGTTTTGCGTACAGCGCCCAGCATTCACCAGATGCTGCCTGCCGCTATGAGGCACTACCTGCCATTATCCCTTGATGAATAAACCCCACAGTGAAGACGGTTGGCCCCGCAGCACAGGAACCTGAGAACATAAGTATTAAAACCTTATTGGGGGCTTCCTACTTAGCTTCAATTGAAAGGACATTGCACCCTGGGTTAAATGTTCTTCCAGTCTATCTGTGACTAGAGTTCCATGTTAATGCTTTTTAAAGCACTGTACTCAAATGCAGTGTTTATTTTCATTTTTGGGATTAGAAAAAAATAATAAAACCTATGCTCACGTAAGTGACCTATACTCACCTAAACCCTACCTCCTCAATCCAAAATAGTTCTGGCTCCTAAAATGAAGTGCATCTCCTGCACCGATGAATCTTTCGCTCTTTGAAAAGATTGGCGCTGTATTTTTCCGGAGCTGGTCGGCATTTCACCATTACAGCATTTAGGCTGCGTTTTAGTTGTTGTTGTCCAAAATGTAAAACTAAGGGAATACAGCAAAGCCTGCTCACCAGGATCCCAAATAAAACTTAACATTTATTAAATATTGTTAGAAGCCATACGTGTCCCGTGCAAAGTGTGCAGTCTGATGTCCCAAATAAGGTGACGCTATGGCTTTTAACAATGTTAAGTTTTATTTGGGATCCTGGTGTGCTGGCTTAGCTGTATTCACATGGTTTCCAGCACTTCCCTACTGGGGAATTTTTTGAGCTGTCTACTTTTTGTTATAGACTGAAATATTAAGGGCTTTATTAAAGAAGTGCTAGTGCCATATAGTGCCAGGTGAACATCGGGTGAATGTCAGGTCCCAGTGCAAAAGGTGTATTTATCAAGTCAAACATCCAAAGTAATAAACAAAAAGAGGAAACCGCACTCTGGTCCCAAAGGGTGCATGATCCAGGGCCATCCCAAGCCCCACAAGCAGCTCTTCTTCAATGCCGTCATTAGTTCTGTTCTGTGTTTTTCTTTCTCTGTCTGGTTCGAAGGAGCTACAAAAAGGGACAAGTGCAGACTCCAAAGAACAATAAAGACAGCAGAAAGAATAATTGGAGCCCCCTTACCATCCCTACAGGAACTGCACAACCGCAGAATCAAGACGCGGGCTGAAAAGATACTCCGGGATCCGTCGCACCCTGGACACGCCCTATTCCATTATTTACCATCTGGGCGACGTCTTGCAGTCCCAGCTTGCAGGACTTCTAGGTCTAGGAAGGGTTTCTTTCCTTTGGCTGTCCGTATCCTCAACAATATCCAGGCACCATAGGACCAGGATCCCGCCGGAACCGATTGGTCTTCATACTCTGACTTTATAATAGATTATCTGTTTTTATAAGATATTATACCTTGACTTTATAAGAGATTATCTGCTTCTGTATCTCTGTCTTCCGTGTTCCCCTTCCTTTGGAACGGTAACTGTAGTTATCTGTCTACTGTTTTCTTATTGCACTGTGTATATGCTGAAAAGAATTCCTTGTTCATCTCACGATGTACTTGGCGAACAATAAATTGAATTGAATCGAATAAAACAAATGGATGGTGGATCCGCACTTCCTGAAAAAACTTATCTTTATTGCGTAAGAATTAAAATCATCATCATCTCCAAAGCTATGCAATTGGTAGCAGCAGCAGCATTAAAATCCAATACAGACTCGGGCGCAAAAAGGTGTGTGGTCCTCTGACGCGTTTCGGGTCTTTAGAGGCCCTTAGTCATAGATAAAGGACCACTACACAACACACATTATATACACACAAATGAGAGGAAACTTACCTCAGGTGACGGCGCAGCTTGCAGCAGCGGGAAGCCCCGGGCGTCCAGAGTCCATGGCGTCAGCAGCAGGGGAAAACGCGTCCACCAACCACAGGCGGCACCCGCGGACCAATCAGAGGGGAGAAACCTCCCACCTGACACCGCAGGATCAGCCAATGGAGGGGCGCATTACTCCCCTGGCTGCAACGTCAGGAATCAAAGCAGCCTGGACACCAGTGCCTCTGATAGTGCCAGGTAATCCCATCTATCATCCGTGCTGGTGATGGGATGAGTGCCCTTACAGTGCCAGATAAGACCAGGCGCTCACCCTGTGTGGCCTTATCCTATAGATGTTCATGGCCTGGGATGGTTGTAATTATTTTGGGCACTTTTTTTAATTTTTTGGGCTTGTGCATGTGCCACGGGATCCCTGGGCTGTTTGGAAAAGTTTTTGTATGCATTTTTTGCACTTTTGGGTTGCGCTGCAAACTTTGTGATTTGGGCCGTGCAAAACCTGTGTCATGCCTTTTCATGTGCCAATGCAATTCCTATTGTTTTTTTTTTTCCTTTTGATGTGCTGCCATTTCACCCCAAAACAAAAAAATTGGGATTGCAACAGGTCCTGTACGCCTGCAATCCCCTTTTGACATTGCCCACACAGGCGCTATGTTTTTTTTCTTAAAGAGGTCCTTCACCCTGAATAAAAGTCTATCTTATATGTTTCCCACATCGCTCACATTAAAAATCATCCTACCTGCATCTACTGCATGTTATGAGCTTTTAAACATCCAAGATGGCGGCCCATGGAACATCAGGCAGCCTGCAAACAGGAAGTGCCTTCTGACTCTGCTGCTCTGCATTCTGGGGTTGCTGACCTTTTCCTGACCCCAGCTCTGCTCTGTCTGAGCAAATCACAGCTATAACCCACCGCCCTGTACTTTATCCCACTCTCCTCTCCTCAGTAAGTGTAATGCTTCTGAGTCAATGACTAAAAACTTAAAATATATTAACTTTAGATGCTGGGGAATTGTTTTTTAAGGGTTTGGGCTTTTCAATAAATCATGCTGAAGGTCCGGTTTAAATTATGTGGTTTAACTGCGCTCCCAGCTCATGCTAGGGATCACTAGCGCAACGGCTTTTACAGGCCCTGCGCTAGCGCCCAGACGCGGGCCTTGAGCTAGCGAGGGAACAGCGCCGCTCTCTGCAGCCGGCTCTGCAGTTCAGTCAGCCAGAGTGTCTGGCAAGAGATGCTCAAGTGCTACCGACACATTTTATTAATAAATAAGGCTGCCCGTGTAATATACTGCGTTCTGAGCTGTTATCCTGCACAGATAAAAAGAAGTGATATAATCTCCATATATAACTACAAGCATGGCTCGTATAGTATGTTCTAAGAAAAAATATTTACCTTCAGGACAAAAGAGACTCCCTGCTTGCAGAAAAAAAAAAAGATTTTAGTGGGGGTAAGGGTTCTTTACTCTAAGAGCGGTGGTATGTTTGAAATGACTACCTCTACAACTGATTCTAACAGATATGGTAAATAACTTTAAAATAGGGCTGACTGCTCTCTTTAAAGCAGACCTAGGCTCAGAGCCAGCTCCAGGTCTATGTGGGCCCTTGGGCGATAGTTTCAATGGGTCCCTTGCATTGTGTTATGACACTCCACCAAGTGGCATTTATGGTGAGTACTGCCAAGGAATTGAAATAAATAAATAACAGAAGGAATGACAAAGTATAGTGGGAAGATTTGAAGGGATGAAAGAAAAAAAAAAGCAGGAAGGAGAGAAAAAAGGAATGAAAAAAAGAAAGACTAGATGGAAACAAATAAAGAAATATGAAAAATATGGATAAGTATGGAATTAAGTATAAAGAAAGGAACCACAGATAAAAACAGGAAAGAAAGAAAAAAAGGACTGATAGAAAATATATAATAGAAGGAAAAAAGAAAGAAAGGGGCCCTTTAAGGAGGGCAGCCACATGACTGTCCTGTGTTCCTATCCAGAAGCAGACCAGCCCTCTGGGAAGTGGTGGGGGGGGGGGGGGGGGAGTGTCTTCAGGGGGAGGGGGAGTATAAAGGGTTCGTCCCCCTCCTCTTCCTCTTTGACCCCTCTGACTTGGATGGACGAGCAGTCCCGCCCCGCCGTCCTGTTTTTTGGTTATGGAGGAGTTTGACCGGCCACAGTCCTGTTAAAAGGGGAGGGGGCCTTGAAGAGGGATATAGGGGACGTAAAAGCTATGTTAAGTATGTGATGTATTTTGTACATGTTAATGTAAAGATTTATTAAAAGAAAAAAAAATGAAAAGAAATGTGTTGCTGGCACTTGTCGGGGTGCATAGGCTTTAATGTTACTCATTTAATTTGAGATGTATTTATGTTTTATAACGCATAATGTTTATATGATAATATATGGTGTACTTTGGAGAAGTGATGTGTAATGTGGGGATGCCTGTTGTAATGTGGGTAATTGGCCTTTGACTTATCACAGCCATGGGGCGGGTCTCCTCTCGGGTTTCGGGTCTGAGATAGCAGGTCAGGGCATACGGCTGTTTCCAGCGGAAACCGGCCAGGATGAATCCGGTGGTAAGTTAAGGAATTTTTTGGTCAATTAGGGAGGGGGTGAACAGGGGCAGGGGAGGTTTTTGACCACTGGCGATTAGCCCAGTTAAGATCCCAGGCCTAGGAGGGATGCGGCCAAACTTGTATAGGCTTCTGCTTTGTGGATGGTTGTGAGGTAATTTCCGGCCTGGCCACAAATTTTTCTCTCCCCCTCCCATTGTTGTCTTAGCTTTGGGCTTCTCAGACCCAGAAAAAAAAGGTGAGGCTTTAATTTTGCTTGTTACTTGTTAAAGTGGACCAACACCCAGGAGGGGTCAGCCCAGGAATCTATAAGATTCCCGGGCCGATCAGATCCCTCCCCGCGGGCCATCCAAAATCGGGATGCCCGGCTGTGTGAAACCCCGCAGGACGCCCAGAAACCTTACCTTATCCCCGTTCCAACGGCGCATGCGCGAGCCGCGGCCGCATCTCGCACTTCTCTCTAGCAGGGGCGCACCTGTTTGAGGGAAGCGCGAGATGCGGCCTCCAGCGTGCTTAGAGTCGCTGTGGTTGTCCGTCGCTTGTCCGTATATACCACAGCGGCTCTGAGCGCTCTGATTGGACGAGCGCTTGCGTAGGAGCGGGGTGAGGTGAGTTTTTTTTAGGGCGATCTGGGGGGTTTCACGCAGCGGGGAACCTCCGATCGGAGGTGGAAGTGGACCAAAACCCAGGATAGTGAAAATCCTGGGTGTTGGTCCACTTTAAGTTGGGCTGTGGCAGTTTAAACATAATCTTTCCAAAGATATGGTGGTCTAGAGTTTTTATTTAGTGGTGGAGGTTAATGGAGGAAGGGCGTATGGAGAGCTAGGCCAATCAAGAAAGGTAACAGAGACATAACAGAAAGAAACAAAGAATAGAATGAAAAGAAAGAATAAAAAGACTGACAGAAAGAAAAAGAAGGAAAGAAATGTTCTCCCAATAGGCAATCTCCCCCTGGCTGGTTACTGCACAGCCTGTGTCCTGCATAATGACTGCCCAGGGTAGGGGGAATGAAGTGGGCTCTCCCAAGGTGCAGGGGCTGCTGGGGTGTTACAGGGGGAGGGGCATGTGCCCCGAGTGCAGCAGGTCAGAGGGGCGCCAATGGGGGGACCTGAGCACAGGTGGGGGGCACCATTTCTAATCTTTTCCCCAGGTGGCAGAAAGCCTAGTTACTGACCGCTGCCCTGCCTAGGCTCCTGTGTCCAGGTCCAGCCGTGATGTCTTAGGAGGTGGATTTAGGGCATCTCCAATCTGGACACTTATGCCAACTTCTCTTGTCACTGCCAACCCCAGAGGTTGAATCTAAGGGGTTTATTCATCAATGGATAGCCGCAGGTAGGGCCTCTCAGCAACAGGTAGCAAACAGTGAACTCCGGGCGCTGTACGCAATACCACATTTATCAAAGCGATTTCGGTGAGCGACTCTAACAGCGCCATGTAGCGTCCGATTCATCATTACCGACGGCTCAGTGTATAGCGCCGGCTCTCTGGCTTACCTGTCGCTACCTGTCGCTTTCCCATACATTTCAATGGACGTTACTTTTCTTCACTTTAAACAGGGTTTTCTTTTATTTCTTTATTTTTTTTCATCAAATCATTGTGTGACCTCTCCTGGCCTATTAAATGTCATTTTTGAAAACTTTATTGATTTTTTATATTTTTATGCAGAATTGTCGTTACAGGTCTGGTATTAAAGTGTTAATGTGACAATGTAATAACAGTGTCATTCCACGTGTTTTCGCTTTGTTACTGGTGGATATGTGATCAAAAATCACACAGCGTCTGGTGCTCTGGACTACAGCGACCAGTCGCTACCGTTCGCTTCCATACAGCGCTGTACTGGTGTTATAGCGACTCGCATATCAAATTCATCAATGCCGGCCAGCGACGCTCGGTAACAGTGAACCATAGCCGATCACAGCGACTGCTAGCAGTCGCTCTTAGCGCTTCACTGCAGACGCTCATCTGCCGATACCTGGCGCTAGTAATGAATCAGCCTCTAATTTGCTTTTCCTCTAGTTGTCCACATTGCAAACATACTGCTCCTCTCCCTGTTTGTTATGGAGATCATTTATTAAAAAGAAAGCTATGGACGTCACAGGCCCAAGAGCCTGTCTCCAGCTGCCTGCCAACCTCGGTTTCCTTCATATGTCACATGGGTTTCTCTAGCCAATAGAGAAGCCTACATGACCAAGAGGCAGCCTGGCCACTAGTTATAAGCTGTAAGTCAACTCCAAGCAGCCAACAAGACTGTACTGTACAAACTTAAACTGGACCAACAGCCTGGCACAGTTGGAAAAGAAAGGTAGCGGCCATTTTGGAGCTTCCTCTCCCAGCATCTCAGCCATGCTGCTGCCTGGATTCAACTGACATAACTGTCAATGCACAGTAACAGGAAGCCCAGCAGCACTTCCTGTTTGCAGGTGGCCTGAAAATGCATGAGCCGCTATCTTGTTTTTAAAATTGGGGGAGGGATGCATAGGAGCACTGTTTGTTGTTTTGGTCTGGTTTAAGTCATTTTTAACTGTTGGTCCGCTTTAACAGCCCTGTAAGAGGGGGAGAGGTGAGTACCACAGGCTCTTTGTATTAGGAAACCTTTTATTACCAACCCTTTAAACCAGACAATAGGAGTATATCTTATATGTTTCACCCAGCCTGTACATACAGATTGTTCCCATTCAAAATCATCCTACCTGCATCTACTGCATTTTCTGAGCCTTTAAACACCCAAGATGATAACCCATGGAGTCTCAGGCTTTCTGCAGACAGGAAGTGTCTTCTGACATTTCCTGACCCCAGCTCTGCAGTCCCCGACCCCTCTCCTCTCCTCAGTATGTGATGCTTCTGAGGCAAGATGGCGGCGCATGTATCCTAGAGTCCTGAACAGAGTTGCAGCCCAGCCGGGGAAAGAATAAAAAATAAGTGCCTAAAAAATGGAAAATCTATTAATTTTAGATGCTGGGGAATAGTTTTTTTACGGGTTTGGGCTTTTCATGAAATGATGCTGAAGGTCCGGCTTAAGTAAGTGTTATAATATTACAAACAAATGTTTTGTTTTTGTCTTCTAGGTGTTATTATGGCCGTCTACTGAGATTTGATTCGTAAGGAACTCTGATGCCAAGTCCTGGAGTTTAATGATACTGAAATTGTGACGCCAGTTGCAGCCATGTCTACTGATGTAGAGTCCAGTGCCAGCGCCTCAACCGAGGTAGCGCCTCCTGCCAAGCCGGCAGCTAAAAAAGAGAAGAAAAAAGGTAGGTGTCCGACCATGTGAGTCGTTTAAAGCGGACTTCCAGATAACCCCTGCCCCTGGCGCTGAAAAAACTCCGTACCTTGCCAGTTTTCTCTCACCTGGAGCTGAATCACATCTTTGATTTAGCACCAGGTGTAAAAAATGCGCTACCGTTTTTTTTAGAGGGAAGACTTCCATTCACTTTCATTGTATGCTAATGCAGCAGCAGGAAAGAGAGAAAGGGAAAATATGGAGATTTGGGATATAGAGAAATGGGGTTTATAGAGAATAACTCATTTTCGCCCCCCTCTCTCATAGTCTTTAGTCCTGGTTAGTCCTGCCTGAGGACGCTGAGTGCTGGCGCCTACTCTGGCCGGGACATTGGGGGCCTGCCACTGCAGTCAGAGGCAAAGCTTCTGGCCTACTGGTACCCAGGGCAAATATTCAAAATTACGCCTCCCCCACATGTGCTCAGGCCCCTTTGGCCCCCCCCTGAACTGCTGCACCCGGGGCATGTGCACCCCTGCTCCCCCCTAGCTATGCCCTGACTGCAGTCACGGGCCATGGTGATCAGAGTTGTTAGCTGGGCCCCTTGAGTAACTGGGCCCCATGTAGGAGTCCTACCTGTACAGCCCGAGTGTATTTTAATGTTACTAAAGTTTTATAAACTTATATTGGACTGTACATACTGCATGTTGATGGCTGCAGGATTTATCAGCATAGCTCGTTCTGCTGTCCATAAATCTAGCAATTAGGGCTTAACTCAAACCATGTCCTTGAAACACCACAAACATCTGGCCTGTGGACTGACCTCACCACCGAAACCTCAGACATGTGATAGTGCCGCTTTCCTGGGCGGATTTACAGCCTCTCCAGCGCTTGTCAAGGTTTACAGCGTATCATTACCTGACTGTGTTACCCTGTCCATGGGGCCTACACGAGGGTGTGACTCTATGTTACTACTTAGGGCCCTGTTATGACTTTTCAATGTATTTCAGCCTAGATACATGACCTACATTTTAAGCACATTGATAGATCAGGGTGCTGCAATGTAACAGAGACTAGGGGGGTTATTTAAAGTGGGCCAAAACCCATCGGATCGCCCCAGGAATCTATAAGATTCCCGGGCCGATTGATTCCCTCCCCCTAGGGCATCCAAAATCAGGATGCCCCGCTGTGTGACACCCCCCCGGTTGCCCGTTACACTTACCTTACTTCCCGGTCCAAAGATGCATGCGCGGGCCGCGGCCGCATCCCGCTATCACTTTAGCAGGCCGTCAGCGCACTCAGAGTCGCTCTGCTAAGACGTCGTCGCTCAGACGTGCATAGCTCAGCGGCTCCGAGCTTGCTGATTGAACGAGCGGCCATGCATGTGCCATAGGACCGGGATGAGGTGAGTTTCCTCGGGCTCTGGGGGGTTTCATGTAGCAGGGCCCCCACCCCCAGACTTAGAGCACCGACGCTGTGTGTGTGTCCTTTTGATAAGTATGATGTGAGTCGCTGAGAGTCGGTCATACTGAGCTTACGCTACCTCTCGCTCCCTGCAGTGCTGTACTGGTGTTAGAACGGCCAACATACATCACATTCATCAATGCCGACCAGGTTACTACAGCGACTGAGGCGCTCTGTTACAGCGCCCGATACCCGCTTACAGCGTCTACTAGTGGTCGCTCTAAGTGCTGCTATACAGACGCTCATCTGCTGATACCTGGTGTTAGTAATGAATCAGCCTCTAAGCATTCTGCTGAAACCCTTCACCTCTACAGGCTTCAATTCAGGGGTGTAAGTAAAAGTGTCTGGGCCCTGGTGCAAACATTAAATTGGGCCGCATCAGGGCTCAAGCAGTGGCCTTTTTTCTGCCATTTTAACAAAATTAGACATCCCTGCCGAGGCACTTTTTGGTCGGTTAAAAAGAATGTTATTTGCACGGGTGGATATGGCGACTTGCGCCCGGGCCTTTCTAAATGGGCGGCGCAGGCACGCCATGACTAGAAGGTGAGTAGGGGAATGCAGCTGGTGCAGCACTTGGCTCCCTTTGGCCTCATTCGGCTGCTTAGTCGCCCAGACGGCTTAGCCGTCAGCCGAAGGGAGCCGAGTGAAAGCGAGTGCACTGATTGGCTGAATAGGCAACTCAGTCAATCAGCGCCCTCGTTCTCGCCCGAGTCTGCACCGTGGGACATGCATTTCACAGCGCTTGAATTTTTGGAGCGTGATTTTTTGATGAATATGGTGGAAGCCGGTCGCTCTGACCAGTCGCTATCATGCGCACCCATACATCGCGGAACCTGGCAAATAGCGACTCGTAACGTTGTATTCAACATTACGCCACACCGACTGAGTCGCTGTCAACAACCGAACAACGGCCAAGCACAGCGACTACTAGCGGGCGCTGTGAAAATACCGCTACAGTCGCTCAACTGTCGCTACATGTCGCTATTAATAAATCAGCCTCTTAGTTTCCTCTTAGTTTCCTGTACATGGTGCTCAAGGGACAACAATGATGGGGCCCCCTGACCTTATGGGCACCGGTGCAGTCACAACCTCTGCACCCCCTATAGTTACACCCCTGCTTTAACAGTATTTGGATTCAGATCGAAATTCTGAAGAGTTCAGAGACAGATGTTATTGTAGGATGTGGGAATCAAGAAAGATTTTTTTTCAGGTTCAAATAAGTACCGTAAATATTGGAGGCTAAAATATGAACCTACTTTAAATCGGAATAAAACCCTTGTGATATGTCCTAAAAGAATCCAGGGCCAGCCGCTGGCCTTTCCCCCCGGGGTGCGACATCACTCACCTACTTCCTGGTTCTCTCGCCATTGTAAACAACGGCGGCTGCATTCCCGCATCCTTGAGCTGTGCATGAACTCCTGCACCTAGCCATTCAGATAGGCTGGGGGTGTGCACGCACTGGCTGCAGGGGATGCGCCCGCTCTCTTTCCTTTTGCCGAAGCCCTACATATAAACAGAGCTGTTTTCTGAGCATTACATATGTGCAGCAAACGGCTCTGATTAGAAGAGAGCTCGCACATGCCTGGTTGGACAGGGGAAAGGTGAGTTTGTATAGGCATTCTTGGGGTTTCACACACAGCAGGGCATCCCAATTTGGGATGTCTCCAGGGCACGGAACAAAAGATAGAGAATTAGTAAAAATTCGGGGATTTGTTCCGCTTTAAGACTTTGAGGGGGTAATCCAAAACATTTCCTGAGAAAGCACTTTGGAATTGCCTTTCCAGAATTTTTATGGAATATCCACCGATTCTTCAGTTGTAAATATATCCCACAGCCAGTCTCCATCCTTATCCCAGGGATTTATTGAAGGCGTGACACAAATATTCAAGATGATAGCCACTCAAAGCCCTAGCAATTACAATGTCACCACTTTAGCGTACTATCTCTGACAACCAATCAGAAAGTGTGTCATACCTCCCAACTTTTGAAAGCCGTAAAGAAGAAGAGTGGTGACGTTGCAGGACAAGTGCATGCGCCATAGGACGCGGGACGAACTGCCCAAAATCGGGATTGTCCTGGGGAAATCGGGGTGGTTGGGGGGTATAGACTGTGTTATTGTAGTAGTGTACATGTGATGGCTTTTCATAGCACCACTATTGAGTCCACCAGATTCCACTTAGCTAAGATCGTACCTTTGGATAGATTTCCGTACATTATTAAACTGGACCAACAACCGTTTTTTCTTTAACAGGTGTTGGTCCCCCAGACAGTGAATAAGAACAAGTTCGGGGGGGCATCCAGAATGCTACCCCCCTAAGACACTCGATATCCTTACCTTCACCGCGAGCCAGCGCCACTAAAAGAGTCCCGCGATTGGCCGCTGGGTGGTCATGTGGGCCATAGTCACATCACATCCTCCACCAGAATGCCTCGCCCATGTGTGGGCTGAAGGCCAATCGCGGAACTCCTTTCTCGAAGTGAAGGTAAGGAGATTGAGCGTTCTGGGGGTTATGTTTGGGGAGGGCTCCAGCATTCTTGATGCCCCCCAAGCTTGTTCTTATTCTCTGTCTGTAAAACCAACACCCGTTAAAGAAAAAAAAAAGGTGTTGGTCCGGTTTAAGGAAAGCGCATCCAAATACTTGCATTTAAATTGGAACAAAGTGATGTAGAATTGTATGTTCCGGGGGGAAATTCAACGCTAGTCATCAGGAGAGCATTTATCAGCAGAAGCAATGGTTGGTTTTTAGCACCTGTTTTCTTTGGAGACAAGCTTAGTATTCAAGATGGAAAAGAGGGACAATGGGATAGGCGCGCATGCTTTGGTGCAGTTAAGCCACGCCCCTGGTCACATCTATGCCACACCCCTAACCACACCAAATTTTCCACCTATCGACACCCGGTTTTCAAAAATATTGAAAACAGAGGGAGCGCGAACCGAGAGTCTGACAACTACTCTGTTTCCACGAAAATAAGCCTTAGTTTTTCAGTTTTTTCAGCATTTTTTGCTAATGCATGAAATACAAGCCCTACCCTAAAAATATTCGCTAGTTACAATTCATAGTCCAGCTGTCCTGTAAAGGAGGGTGGGGACATATCATGGCTGTAAAGGAGGGTGAGATCACCTCAAGTCACACAGGTAAGCTTGTCTGTTAGGAGTAAAATGTCTGATCTTGTTGTCAGCTCTCCTCCAGGCTGCCACAATGCCGGGTACATGGCCAAATCTCCCTGCTGCCAGCCGGCTCTGTGCATGTACTATAATAGGGCTGCTGTACTACCACTACCATCTGGACAGCTAAGACAATGTTTGTGGAGCAAAGATGAATATAAGACCTGTCTTCTTTTTGGGGAAACACGGTAACAAAAACACAACTTAATTCAGTTGTCTTGACTTATTACTGCAGATTATCTGGTGGGAGGGCTTCCCCCAATGCAAAGGGGTGGTTGTTCAACTTCCACTATATATTTATTGCTGCAGATCTGCATGCTAAACCCCAAAGAGGGACAAATAAGAACCACGAGGGACAGGGGGACATGGACCCAAAAGAGGCACAGTCCCTCCCAGGGCTGGATTAAGTGTGGTGGAGGCCCCTGGGCACAAAATCTGGTGGAGGCCCCAGATACAGTAATTTTTTTCCTTTAACATAATAGTCCAGCCAGTTAACTGATGGTTGTCTGGCACCCGCCTACTTACTGGAACGTCAGATCGAGTCCCTTGTGCGGGTGCGTGCTGCTCAGGAACTCCTGCTTTGCCATTCTGGATGGGGGGCAGAAAACAGTTCCCTGAATTGAGCTGCCAGTAGCTGTGCTTGGGGGCTTATGTACAGTGAGCAGCCACCAATTGACCGCTCTGCACCCACCCATCATTGTTGCGTTGCTGATGGCGGCTTTGCTGCTCCAGACTCTCCGTCTTGCCTTGTGGTGGCTTTAACTGTCCAGGGGCGGGGGCTCCCACTGCCGCTGACAGCTTTGTTGCTGGTCCTGCGGCCCGTCAAACCATAGACTGAAAAGCCTCCTGGACTAGACCATAACCCTAAGGTTGGTGGAGGCCCCCTTTGCAGGGCAAGTGGTGGAGGCCCTTGCGCCCCCCTCATAATCCGGCCCTAGTCCCTCCAAATCAGGGATAGTTGGGACGAATGGACAGCTGTGTGTATATATAGTTGTTTCAGATACACTAGACAGCACTTACATGAAAGATCCTCCCTGAATCATTCTCTAATATTATTGGCTGCCTGCAGGTCCGGAGAAGACAGATGAATTTCTTTTGGCCCGATTTAAAGGAGATGGCGTACGCTACAAAGCCAAATTGATTGGAATTGACGACGTTCCAGAAGCTCGTGGAGATAAAATGAGTCAGGACTCCATGATGAAGCTGAAAGTAAGTTTCCTGCAGATGAGTTATTGATGAATATGTGCCTGTGTGCATGCAGAATTGTCACTAAAACAGCTTAGGGCTGTTACCTTTCCCAACAAAAAATACCGGCCTTTCCCCGGGTACATGGGCATGGTCATTTGGGTGCTTGGTCTTGTGGGTACGTCGTCTTGTAAAATGTAAGTTTAACCATACTTCACATTAAATTAGATTATTTTTCACTTTCTAATGTGCAACAACCAACAAACACACACAGCACAGCTTCCCCAGAGTGCTCTAAAGTAACAGACCGGCTGGGATTGGATTCCTGACCCTGTTGCTTAGCAGTAACCAAAATACTGACAATTACCAAAAACTTACCGACAGGTTACCAAAAATAAAATACATGTAAGGTGGTAACCTTTAAGAAGGACATGGGACTGAAAATAAAAAGAGGCCGACCCCCCCCCGTCGGTTCCTACTTACCTTTTGGATGTCGCTGCTGCCTGCTGTGGTGACATCCGGCTGCTTCAGGGCCTGATTGCTGCCCCCCGCACCAGCTTAGCTATCTGTTAGTGACAGCACAGCTCTAGCCATGCTCTTGAAAATCCCACACCCATTAGCGAAGTATTATGGAATTTCTGGCGGCCCCATTCCATCCCATTTACGGACACTGCTCAGGCGCAAGATCGGGGGCCGCGCGCAGTGCCCCATGAGATGCAAGATGGCGCCACCCGTCAGAACTTCGCCCAGAAACAGAGGAACCCAGAATATTGATCCCTTGGCGAGGTGAGTAAATACCGGAGGGGGGGGGGAACAGATCAGTGAGGCTTGGGGGTGGTTTTATGGTGGTTATATTATTTGTTACTTACTATGACCTTCTTTTCCCCTTTAGGGAATGGCCGTTGCAGCTCGTTCTCAGGGACAACACAAGCAGAGGATCTGGGTGAACATTTCGCTTTCTGGTATAAAAATCATCGATGAAAAAACAGGTGTAAGTTATACAAATCTATGAATTCTAGGTAAAGATCACTCCCTTAAAACAGAAAAAGTTTACATGGCACACACAGTCCAAGAACAACTGCCTATACCCATTATTCTAGGTAGGCGGAGCCATGCAAATAATCCCTTTTTTTGTCTTTGGTTTATCTCAAGTGCTCAGTATGAGCTGGCTGGGCCTGCAATGCTTGAATATAGCTTAGAATAATTAAATGATGGCTGTGATTGCTAGAATGGACTGGGCCGTCTTGACAAGCAGCACTGCCCGGAGTGACGTCATTCTCTCCCAGTTACCAATGTGCTTCTCATCAGTAGGAGGATGGCGATTCAGGGCTGCTCATTTAAAATATGAAGGAGAGAGGTACTGACTGCCATCTGGCAGCACAGGGAGGAAGGGAGCTTATTAACCATTGATCCCAAAATGACTTGCATAACGTTCAGCAGCGTAGAGCCTGGAGGGTGCTGATTGTCATTCGATGGGGCCTTAGTCTGCTTTGCCTCGCCCTAACGCCGGCCCTGATTTCTACCCTGAACGTTGCTGCCTGGCCACTCAAAGCATTGAACACTTAAGCTGGCCGGCTTCCTATCTGCTGCTGCAGCATGACTGTAACATTGTGGTGTTGTGGGGCATGCGCGCCCCACCGGGGTTTCATCTGATGGCCAACCTGCCCCTGGCAGTGCAAATATTTTTGAAGATGTACTCGGTTATTGCATGCCCAGCCTGCTCTTTCTTGAGACATCACAGACAAAGAGAGGGCAGCACAGGGAGGAAGGGGGCTTATTAACCATTGATCCACCAATGACTTGCATAACGTTCAACAGCGTGGATTGAAGTAGAGCTGTACTGACTGCCATCTGGCAGCACAGGGAGGAAGGGAGCTTATTAACCATTGATCCAAAAATGACTTGCATAACGTTCAGCAGCGTAGAGCCTGGAGGGTGCTGATTGTCATTCGGCGGGGCCTTAGTCTGCTTTGCCTCGCCCTAACGCCGGCCCTGATTTCTACCCTGAACGTTGCTGCCTGGCCACTCAAAGCACTGAACACTTAAGCTGGCCAGCTTCTTATCTGCTGCTGCAGCATGATTTAAATATTGTGGTGTTGTGGGGCATGCGCGTCCCACTGGGATTTCTCCCGATCCTCCCGATGGTCGGCCTGCCCCTGGCAGTGCAAATATTTTTGAAGATGTCCTCAGTCATTGCATGCCCAGCCTGCTCTTTCTGAGTTCTAAAGACACCACAAAGACAAAGAGAAGATTTGGCTTATCGCTAGGAGTAATAGGTATAGCCTGTTTTCTTGGTCTTCTTACATCGACTTCTGTTTGGCTTAAATGGAATTTTGCCAAAAATTGCTGATCTGGGGAGTGACAGCATCTGCATCCCCGCATCTCTGGGCTCAGTTGTGCTCCTGCTCCTAGCCATTCATATTGGCTGGGGACGGGAGCGTGGCCACTTTCACTCCTGATTGCCAAGCGATGCCCCATTAATATGCATGGCAAACGGATTGGACGAGACACTTAATGTGCCATAGGACTGGTGAACATGAGTTTTTTTTTAAACATACTCAATTTTTATTGAAAGTTAAGACAGCATACAACAAAAACACAGACATTAACCGTCATTGACAATCTGTTACAGAGGTACAATATTGCACATGAAGGTATATAACTTATCCATTTTAATAGAGTCAGACAAAGCATATAAAAATACCATAACCGGGCATCTAGTGCCCATTAACCCTCTTCATTGTGGTAATAAAGAGGAAACCTCCCTCCCACTTGAAAACCCTGCTCGCCCCTAAACCATCTCCATAGCTCCCCCTCCAGGGGTCCCAAGTGCCTCTCAGGCGAGCAAGACACAACCTGCAAAACACAATCCTCGACTGATACCCACTATTAGTTGGCAATGCATTTCTCATCTCTCTCGCTTGCCAAATTGTAGGGCGGGCAGGAGAACATGAGTTTTTAACGAGCAATCTGGGGGAGGGGGTTAAACAGCAAGTCATGCCAAATTGGGAGATTTTGTTCCACTTTATCACCGATAATTTGTTGTTGTAGATGATGAAAGTCACCTATAGGCAACTACTATAAAAAAGTGGAAACAATAAATTAAACCTACTTTACTTTTAGTAAACATTCTGAATTCATTCATTCAGACCTTTACCAGAGTAAATTTAGATTTCCTTGCCACAATCTGAATGTAACAGGCACCACCGATTGGCTGAGCAGCCCGCACATGCTCTGTGGGAGTGAGGAAAATGTGAGTTTAGGGGTGATCCTGGTGGATACACATAGCCGGGCATCGCAAACCAAGCTGCGCGATCAGAGAGGAACTAAACCCAAGAAAGTCAATTTTTTGGGTGTTGTTCCACTGTTTTTTTTTTTTTATCTAAAGTGAAATTTTTACAAATCTTGTTCGACCCCCCCCCTTCATAGTGATGTCATTGAAGAGGACAAGAGGAGAATTTCTACCGGCTACTGAGATTCACGTTATTCAAGTTATGCAGGGATGGTTCTTTTGCATTTCAGCTACTGTTCACTACTCAGATCCAGGTTAAGTTGTTCGCCATGCCAGCAGCCATCACAGGGTAGTGCCATTTATTTCTTTTTTAATGGTGTGTTAACTGGCCAAAGGATCAATTCCTGAGGTGAGTATACAGGTGATCCAGGGGTTTTCAAAGCGTAATTCAACCTGGATTTTGCAGATTCGCTCCAGTTTGCCACATTCCGGATACTGACAAAAACCGGGTTAAATTTTTCTACCATTGCTGGCAGGTGGCATACTGGTCATCACAGGGTAGTTCCATTTTTTTTCTTTTTTGAAGATTTGTTAACTCTGGGGGTTTTCAAACATGGGTGCATCCCAAATCCCAATTTGGGTGACCCACCCGATATACATACCTCGCAAACGTTACCACAGCGCTAATGTGGCTCTGCTCCAATAAGCTTCTTTGACCGCACATATTAATGTGCAGCATATTAAGCGGTAACTGGTAGGGTTTCACACAGCAGGGCATCACAGGAGGTGGGTATTTAACCAGGACCTAGCATCCTACAAACCCTTTGTCCAATTAAAACTTGCTCACCAAATAACTAGTATGACCCCCGTTGCACAAAAAAACAATGCAAACACACTTGTGCCTTTCCACGGGCACAGAATCCCAACATTCCAGCCAAAGCCTGTGGAAGAAATAAATGAAGTGGGAAGACAAATACTGCGCCTTAGTCATCTGGCGTGTAACCTTCTCGTAAACACAGCGCTGTCCTGTCACTGGACACTTTAGCTGGTAGAAGTTTCTGGAGGTTTATGGTCCACAGCTGTTTAAATATTGCATCCAGCCATGGTGTGAATACAGGGCTGGCTTTCAGCAGGCGCTTGAGATTTCCAACACAAAGGCAGTAATGTGCCCATACCATCTTCTGGGGACACAAAAATAACACTGTGTTCTCATTAACGGGGCCATGTCCAATTTGTAGGAACCTTTCAACATTCACGTTCCAAAAAAGAAAGGAGCTGAGGAAAAGAAATGGCAGTCCTCTCCCAAATAATGCTCGGAAACCACAAAACGTCAATGTGGTTTTATGTTTCAGTTCTGAGTTGCATTACGCTCCACCATGATCGTAAAGCTTGTAATGTATGAGCTCCTGAAATGACCTTTTAGGGGGAACATTTTTATTTCATTTATTGAATTGACATATCTTTAGTGTTGCACGCGTATGCTTAGCGGGAGGGCCGGACTTGCATTGGTAGGAGTCCTGTGCAGGACTACAGGATGGTGCTCCCTGGGGCAAAACAGAACAAAAAAAAAGCCCCCTCCTCCCAGGAAGTGGTGCTTCACTCCTCAGTAGAGTTGTGCACGGCTCCTTCTTATGATGGGAATGCCACCCACTCGCTGGCAGGATGGTAGCCACCAATGACTGACTGTAAAAATAGGAAAGTGTGCAGGCGTCCCCTGATCTGCACTGAACCACAACCACAAATTATATATATAAAAAAATAAAAGTGAGAACTGGAGAACCCCTTCTACCCCAGGGGGGAGAAGATGGCCCCCATCTTTCTCCAGTAGCAAAAACACATCTACTTTCTAATGAACTATGCCTATTCTCCAAGAATATGGCAGAGCCTAAGCTGAGCAGGTGGTGTCCCCCTATCCTTTCGTGTGCCCCCAAACAGTGCTGGCCCACTGTTTCCCCTTGGCATCCCCTTGTGACAACTCGATCTGAACAACCCAAAGACCAGCAAGGCCTAGTGGCTGCAATCAGGGTAAGTGGGGGGTGGGGCATTTTAGGGTCCTGAGGAGTCCTGTGGAACTGGGGGTTACTGAAAGTCTCTAGTAGCCTGACAAGAACACAAACTCTCACAACAACTCCCCTCGAGGAGGGTCATTTACTTGAAGATCCAGTCTTC
The DNA here is from genome assembly GCA_027917425.1 of Gastrophryne carolinensis. NCBI lineage: Eukaryota > Metazoa > Chordata > Amphibia > Anura > Microhylidae > Gastrophryne > Gastrophryne carolinensis. The sequence goes on from CM051234.1 coordinate 604,219,043, forward strand.
CCAAACACCTTAAAGATGGTTTCTGTGCTCACACACGTGGGGTACTTCCAATTAAGATAATCTTGCAGGAATGTGCACGCCCTAATATTGGTTGTAAAAAAAGGGGCAAATTAAACTAGAATCAGGTGTAGAACCTCTGTACTTTGTCCCCCCCTTTCTGAATAGAATACTACAGCATTTTGAACCCTGTTTCCCAGGCATCTGGGCCTATAGCTGTCTCCTCAGAACCCTAGGGTAGATAGTTGGCCTAACTTCAGCTCTCCTGGGTTGTCAGTCCCTTTCTTCTCTGTACCTGCTCTCGTCTAGCTTCAACAATTAAAGATTTGCTATGGTTACTAGTTTCTCAACTTTTCTGGTTCCTCCCAGAACAAGCAATGTAACTATTTTAGCACATGGCTCACACTGACCTAGACATGTCAAAAACGTCTTGACTGAACTAGTGCTCCATGTTGTCTACCACTACTAGCCCAGTTACCCATCACCCCCCTTAAATAAAAACGCCATACACCGTCTTATCTTATGATACAAATGTAAACGGCCACAGCGTAACAATCACACAAAATAAAATCGACCCACTCCTATTTCGAGTCTGAATCACGTGCCAACCATTCTAACCAAAAAATGATAAGGTGGAGGAAAAAAACCTTACCGCACCAACATAGACAGAAGCTGATTAGTCTCTGCCCCATCTCCTTAGACTCCACAGGGCTAACCACCCGGGTGCAAGATTACCGTAGTCATGGCTACCACCATAATTGTAGCCAACTTCCAGTACCACACTGGCAGCCTCAGACCCGAAATAGGAAGGGAGACCACTCTACCAGCTGTGACGACTGATTGCAACAAATCACACACCAAGGTATACAATCCTCCCTACCATACAATGCTTAATGACCCTAAATAAATAAATATATATTTATATATAAAACTCAAAAAAGAAGTACTTACAAGGCATGTAAATGCAAGAATTACCCATTTTTTAAAACATATAAACATCAACCAATAAATTACAATTAAACCTTTTAAAGATAAGATTAAACTGTGAACTAACCAAACAAGGGGTGGGATGGCAGGACTGCTCGACCTCCACTGAGCGATGAGAGGTCGAAGATCAGAAGGAAGGTACTGACATCCCTATATAGCCTCAGCTTCCCCTGAATTCTGCTGTCAATGACTCAATAAAGCAGTGAGGCCTGTCAGGCTATCTACCACCCTGGCAAAACCAAACTAAAGGGGATTCACAGTGACATTAACAGTTACCAACTGCCTGACCAGCACTGGCTAACTGTCCATTAAACTAGTAAAAAAAAATTATTTTGAGATTTAAACAGTTAAGCAGTCTGCAGAACCCCTTAGAAAAGTGTGGTGACCTTCTCTGCCTCGTCAACTGCTTCAACCCAACACCTACCATCAGGTACAATGCAATAAAAAATGAGGATCTTTTGGATCCTAATACGTTTGATTTTGTGACATGTGCCATTTATGAAGCTCTGTAATAGACAGTGATTAGATATTTCTGTGTTTCATATCACTATAGGTAATCGAGCATGAACATCCTGTAAACAAGATTTCCTTTATCGCTCGAGATGTAACAGACAACCGGGCATTTGGATATGTTTGTGGAGCTGAAGGCCAACATCAGTTCTTTGCCATAAAAACAGCACAGCAGGTAAGTGCACACAGGAAACATGCGTTTTTATATAAAATACTTTAACGGACCTCTGTCGTAGAAATGTTTAAAATAATAAAGCATAAACATACTAGATAGTGGGGTAGTTAAAAAAATGGGATGTGAGTTTGCAAGCATCTAAAGTCTTATTGACACCTGCCAACCATCCTGGATCTTGCAGTACAGGACCATTTTTTACCACTGTCCCACCATCCCCAGTGGTTGTCTGCATATCCTGCTATGCCATTTACCTGCCCTGCATAGTAGGACATACAAGCAACCACCTGAGATGGCAGTGAAAAAACTGGACTGTCCCATTGTATCGGGGATTGTTGGGATGCCTTAGTGTTGCCCCAGACTGAGCTTCTCAACCTGCTTAACACAAGGATAATAATCCATCTCTGGTCAGGCAGGCCAGTCCCATTCTTTACCACTATCCAGGGTGGTTGCCTGCATGTCCTGCATGTCCCCTAAAGGGACTGTCCAGACAAAATGTAAAAAACATAATTAAACAGTTTTTTTGAACGAACTCGAAACTCAAAGTTTGGGTTTGTACCGAACTTTGTAAATTCGGGTTCCCAAAACCAGACACAGACTTCATCCAGAAGTCCGTTTTTAAGTTTAGCATTTGGTCTGAAGATGGAAAAGCTGAATGATGGGCTGCTGGCCAGCTCATCAACCAGCTTTACCTAAAGGATGCAGCCACAGGAAGCTGCTGAAAAACTTACATGATCCCTGTGATTGCGGTCCCCTCTGTTGTGGTGTTCCTTTAAAATTATTCTCGCCCGGAGCCACAAAAAGATGGCTGCTTCTCCCATGAGTGAGGACACTCCTAGTACCAGCAATGCCAGCTAGCACTAGGAGTGTCCGCACTCATGAGAGCAGCGGCCATCTTTCTGTGGCTCCTACCATGGGTCATTTAAACTAAACGCTGCTGCTGCCATTGGGACCATATTCGCTGGGCTCAGTTAAATTGAACAGCAGTGCTTCCTGCTGCACTTTCTAAACCCCCAGAGGCAGAATTGCTCCCCAAAGTTTGGGTCCCCATTGATTTCAATGGGGGCTGGATTTGGGTTTGGGTCCCCCGTATCTGATTTTTTTTTCAAAGTTCATCCAAACTTGCCAAACCCGACCTTATTCAGCAGCTTACCTCATTATATATGTCCTCTTCTCTCGCTCCCTGTAACCTTGAAGCAGCACCTAGAGGCAGAAACTTGACTTCTAGCACTCCCCCTGATTTCCTTAGCAGTAGACAACCAATTATAAGGCTCGACTGGTGGTCTATAACTCTGCTCCTCCCCGTGACCGCCTGTGTATTGCAGCACTGACTAGCATAAACATTATGCCTGATATTGTCCTGGAGAGCGGCCACTGGAGATTTCAAAATAAGTTTTCTCTGCTTGGGATTCCTTTCGGAAAAAAAGAAACGGGGAACATTAGGAGCTTTAGGGCTATGTGATTATATGTAGTTCCCTGCGCGGTCCTGTTACATGTGATTGCCTGTATGAATATTTCTCTAAACTTAGCAATGGCACGTCAAGCTCTATGTAGTGCATTGTGCTGTGACCATGACACTCCTGCTTTATTTTCTGTATAATTAGGATGGATCTGTTTTGCTCTAGGCTGAACCTCTAGTGGTGGATCTGAAGGATCTCTTTCAAGTCATATACAACGTAAAGAAAAGAGAAGACGAGGACAAAAAAAAGGTACATTTATTATATAGAACTTATTCATCTAGAGCAGGCCGCTAATTTCAATACACGCAACTGGGGGGGGGGGGGGGGGGGTCACACAGCAAGGCATTCCAAACCCGGGGTGTCCCATTGGTGGGTATTTACAGTGGACCAAAACCCATAGCGATCGGCTTGGGAATCTATGAGATTCCAGGCCGATCGGTTTCCCCCCCCGGGCATCCAAAAACGGGATGCCCCGCTGTGTGAAACCCCCAGGTCACCCATACACTTACCTTGTTTCCTGGCTGCATCCCCGCTATTCCTCTAGCAGGGCGCGTGCCCGAGTCAGGCATTTGTGAATGGCCAGCACGGGCATGCTCCCTGTAAGAGGGTAGTGGGGGATACGGCCGTCAGCGTGCTCAGAGACACTGGATGAAGGCTTAAACGATGTGACGTCAGCGGCTCCGAGCGTTCTGATTGGACGAGCAGCCATGCACGCGCCATAGGACCGGGAAGAAGTGAGTTGGCTTAGGGGGTCTGGGGGTTTTATCGCAGTGGGGCACTCCGATCGAGGTGCCCCGGAGGAAAGGACCAAAACCCAGGATAGTCAAAATCCTGGGTTTTGGTCCACTTTAACAGGAAATTTAAGGTTAAAGCGGACCTTCACCATGATTTATTGAAAAGCCCAAACCCTTATAAAAAGATTCCTCAGCATCTAAAATTAACATATTTTAAGTTTTTAGTCACTTACTTATTATTCCTTCCCCCACTGGGCTGCAACTCTGTTCAGGACTCGGGCACTGCCATCTTGACTCAGAAGCATCACATTTACTGAGGAGAGGAGAGTGGGGTAAAGTACAGGGGGGCGGGTTATAGCTGTGCTTTGTTCAGACAGAGCAGAGCTGGGGTCAGGAAAAGGTCAGCAATCCCAGAATGCAGAGCAGCACAGTCAGAAGGCACTTCCTGTTTGCAGGCTGCTTGTTGTTCCATGAGCCGCCATCTTGGATGTTTAAAGGCCCATAACATGCAGTAGATGCAGGTAGGGTGATTTTTAATGTGAGCAATCTGTATGTACAGGGTGTGGGAAACATATAAGATAGACTCTTATTCAGAGTGAAGGACCGCTTTAAGGTAATACCATTTATTGGCTAACTCAATAAGATTGAAAATGCGTTTATTTGCAGACGATGTTTTAATGGTGATCTCTAATCCAAGTATATCTCTTCCTGTGGTCTTACGGACGCTGAAAGAGTTTGAGTCGATTTCTGGCTTACAGGTTAATACGGCCAAGTCAAAGGCCTTAAATATTAATATACAACAGGAATTAGGTGCTCGATTGAAGGTTTCCTTTGACTTTCAATGGGAAACCATAGGATTAAAATATTTAGGCATCAGTTTAACGGGAGACTACTCTACACTCTTTACAGCTAACTACACCCCTCTGAGACAGAATCTTCTGGGTCTTTTAGATAAATGGAAGGGATATGGTCTATCTTGGTTGGGGAAAATTGCGGCGATCAAAATGTCTGTGCTGCCCAAATTTTTATATTTAGTGAGAACGTTACCAGTTATCATTCCCCGTAGTTATTTAAGTGAATTACAAAAGAAAATATTTGAGTTTATCTGGGGTGCCAAGAAGCCTAGAGTAGCAAGGAACATTATGCTACGCCCTAGGGAGCAAGGGGGACTAGGAGTACCTAACTTAGTTAAGTACTACCAATCCGCCCAATTAGCTCAGATCATGTCTTATTATGCCAAAGTCGATGTCCCTCTATGGGTACAATTAGAGTCGGAACTGAGCAGTCCGTCAATTTGCACCGCTATGTTATGGGTTCCCCGCAAGATTAGGGGAAAAGTCAGTAATCCGATTATGTCACATACACTCGAATTGTGGGATAGCCTTAAAGATACGTATGGCTTGGCATCCCCTCATTTGCTATTAATGAGCCTATGGGGTAATCCATTGTTTCCCCCGGCACTTATAGACTCGATTAGATTTGAGAATTGGAAAAAAGCGGGGGTAATGTGTCTATTAGATTGTATTGAGGGAAACAAAATAGCTGATTTTGGTGAATTGCAGCGGAAGTTTCAGTTGCAACCTAGAGACCTCTTTAGCTATCTTCAAATAAGACATTTTTTAAGTTCTAAGACGAGGGGGACTGAATCGATATCTCACCTTACCCTCTTCGAGAAGAGGTGTAGACTGGATCCTAGGGGGAGAGGTTTGATCTCTGAATTGTATAGAGCGCTGATTGGTACTGATCAAGGGGTAACCTTACCATATAGGCAGAAATGGGAGAGGGATTTAGGTGAAGATAGGAATATTAAAGAATGGCGTAAGATGTGGCTGACCTCATTTGGCCCAGCGGCCTCGGTGTGGGCGATTGAGGTTAATATTAAGGTGGCCATGCGATGGTATTTAGTTCCCAAGCAAATGGGGAGGTTTGGCAGGGGGACATCTAGTCTTTGCTTTAGAGGCTGCAATGAAGAGGGAACGTATTATCATACCTGGTGGAGTTGTCCCAGGGCTAGGAGTTTTTGGAGGAAAGTCTTTGCGGCTTTGAATAAGGTTTTAGGCAAACGTATTAATATAAGTCCTTGGATAGCGCTATTAAATGCCCCCCTGGGATTTACCTCAAGGAATCAGAAACGCTTGGCCTACCACATCTTGACGGCTGCTAAACTAACTATTGCAGGAGCATGGAAAACTTCAGCTCTTCCTTTTAGAGAATTCAAAACTAGAGTAAATTATATAATGTCTATGGAAAAAATGTCAGCGATCCAAGATAGGGAACTGGACAGATTCCGGGAGATGTGGTCTCTGTGGACACGTGAATTTATGCACTCTAATTTCAATGAAGATTTATTGATTTTGTAATTTTTTTTTTTTTTTTCCCTTTTCTCTTCCCTTACCCTTCTTTCCCTTCCCCCTTCCTTTCTGGAAATTCTATTTGTGTACATTAATATAAGGGCTTTCGTTTATGTAGATTTTTACATTAATTAGTTGAGCCCCTTTCTAATGTTGTTAGTTTATATAAGACCATGATCAGATCATATGTGGCCAATCATGGCGTTGTAGCCGAAGAGGCTTTTTTTTTTTTTTTTTCTCTTCCTCACGTATTATTCTATATATAACATTTACGACATTAGTATTGTCAAGTCATCTGGATTTCAAGATGTCATTTACGATCTACTGTATGTGACTGTCGAAGTGCTGTCTCTTTTAGAACAACTGTCATGACAAAATAAAAAATTTTTCTTGAAAAAAAAAAAAAGATTGAAAATGCAAGCTTTTGAAGCGGTTCAAGCTTCTTCTTCAGGCATAATACACGTCTGTGACTTAGACACACATTTATACAAAAAATTACAAAGGAGTGACACTTGTTTTTACACTGACACACATGAAAAATATGCTGTATACTGAGAGATAAGAATTGGGGGGATTATAACAATTAATGGTGGGCTGATAAGAATGAGAAGAAGCTTGAATTGCTTTGAAAGCTTGCATTTTCAATCTTATTAAACCGGACCTTCAGCGTGATGTAATGAAAAGCCCAAACTCTTAAAAAACGGTTCCCCAGCATCTAAAATTAATATATTTTACGTTTTTAGTCACTAACGTATTATTCTTTCCCCCACTGGGCTGCAACTCTGTTCAGGAATTTAGGATACGGGCGCCGCCATCTTGACTCAGAAGCATCACACTTACTGAGGAGAGGAGAGTGGGATAAGGTACAGGGGGGCAAGTTATAGCTGTGCTTTGCTCAGACAGAGCAGAGCTGGGGTCAGGTAAAGGTCAGCAGTCCCAGAATGCAGAGCAGCACAGTCAGGAGGCACTTCCTGTTCGCAGGCTGCCTGATAAGATGGCGGCTTCCATAAGCCGCCATCTTGGATGTTTAAAGGCTCATAACATGCAGTAGCTACAGGTAGGGTGATTTTTAATGTGGCCAATCTGTATGTACAGGGTGTGGGAAACATATAATATATATATTCAGAGTGAAGGTCCGCTTTAAGTTAGCCAATATTACCTTAACCTTGGATTTCCTGCTTACATCAATGGCTAATACGGTACAATAACTTACGGTCCACTTTAACCAGACCTAGCGTGTTCTAGACTTTAAGTGGCAATGAAGCGCTATGGTGTAAGGCTCAGAACGGTACAGTAGCAGAGGAAGGGACTTTCATAACCTTACAGAGCACCTGTCAGACACCCCCAACGCTGTCCAACATGAGCACACAGCTGATGCCGCATCATCTGCTATTCTTGTATCACACACTGCTAGGAAAGTTTTATAATGCAGCTATTTTAATCCAAGATTCCAAGAGATTGTTTACATTAAAAGAGTCCCCAACTCCGCGCAGCCATAATGGAAACATTCCCCTAGCGTCACCGAGAGGTCTAAGCTGACCCCAGTGCATATTCATGCTTAGCGATAAACAGAATGATTTGAATGTTCTTTAAAGGGACAGTCTGGACATTAAAAAATAATACTCACCTGCACTATCTTAAAACACTTTCTCCTGGTCCGGTGCTTAGATATTTGCTGAGGACAGGTCTGAGGACAGGTCCCACAACGACCTGGTGCACTTCTGCTGCCACCTCAGTTGCAGTGGATGGGACTAAAGAGGAAGTCCAAGCTTTTTGTAACCCCCAGCCACTCTACCTGTAACTCTACCTGTGCTAAGCCCCATTTGCACATTAAAATAAGAGGCCGATTCATTAACAGCGGCAGGTAGCGACAGTTGAGCGACTGTAGCAGTATTTTCACAGCGCCCGCTAGTAGTCGCTGTGCTTGGCCGTTGTTCGGTGGATGATAGCGACTCAGTCGGTGTGCAGTAATGTTGAATACGGGGTGACCAGTCGCTATTTGACAGGTTCCGCGATGTATGGGTGCGCATGATAGTGACTGGTCAGAGCGACCGGCTTCCACCATATTCATCAAAAAATCACGCTCCAAAAATTCTTGCGCTGTGAAATGCATGTTTAAACCCCAGAGCGCTGGCGGCGATGGGTTAAAAGTAGTTTTTTAACCCCCAAACCACCATATTTTTGGAAACCAAAAAAAAAATTTTTTAAAGAATTTAGTAATATGAATACAATAATATCAGACCTGTAATATCAATTCTGCACAAATTTTTTTTTTTTTTTTTTTTTACCTTAAAAAAATTATCTAACATGGCAGAAGTGGTCACAGAATTTTTCACATTTAAAAAAAAAAAAAAAACATTAATAATAATTAATTATGAATATTTAAAAATTGTTCCATTGAAATGCATTGGAGAGCGCCAGGTAGCGAGAGGTCATACCTGTCGCTGTTCAAGGTCGGACGCTGGCGCTGTGGGCTGAGGCTGGAATACTGATGAATGAGTCGCTATCTGGCGCTATCTCAGTCGCTAAGCAGGATCGGCTTAATAAATGTGTGATTGTGGTGGGGAGCCGGCGTTCTCGTGGCGGTGCCCGTCATTACTGGTCGCTCACCAGTCGCTACCTGTTGCTATTCCTTCATAAATAAGGGCCTAAGTAAAAACTCACCTGATCTCTGCAATCCTCCCCTAATCACAGAAGGAAGAAAAAATTCTTCTAAAACTGCGCTAAATATATTACAGTGAATTGTAATTAAATTGAATCATATTATAAAGGCAGTCCTTTCTTCCGCTGGAGTTGGTAAGACCGTATTGGTGCAGTCTTCAAACAATAGTAATTTTATGTATTAAAACACTAATAACTAATAACTCCGCGGGAAATATTAGTAATAAAATATTTCAATCAGCAACAACACCTTCAGTGTAGACAATAAATTGCAGGCTTTGTTAAATCACGTACCAGATTCCTTAGTTATTCATTCAATAATTCATTGATACCCTGGAAGATTACACCTGTTGTTTATTACAAAGTGTCCCTTGAGAGAAGTTATAATTTTGGCATTATCTAACTAAGGAATCTGGTACGTGATTTAACCATAAGTGGTGTTGGGATTCACAAAGCCTGCAATTTATTGTCTACACTGAAGGTGTTGTTGCTGATTGAAATATTCAATCCTCCCCTAATACCAGCGCAGGAGAGGGACTCGGCATGGCAAGAACATTTTATAACTGCCGCACTCTTACCAGTTTTTCCAATTACCGTATGTTTCGCCCTATAAGACGCACTTATTTTTTCCCCAAAAGTGGGGGAAAAATGTCCATGCGCCTTATCAGGCAAATGTAAAAAAAAAAACCAAAAAAAAAAACCAAAAAAAAAAACCTCACCTTTCCCGGCGCTCCCTCGTTGTCTGCCACACTGCGAGAGGCCAGAGGAGCGGCGGGGGTTCTGTCCCGGTCCCGCCGCTGCGATCGCTGTCTTTTCAGGCAGCGATGACAGCGGCGGGGCCAGAGACAGAGCCCCTGCCGCTCCTCCATCTGCTGTCTCTTCCGGGCTCAGAGCACATGCGAGCACGAAGATCCGGGCAGTGGGTGGGCGTGACCTGCACAGGTGCAGGCCATGCCCACCCGCTGCCCGGACTTTCGTGCTCGCATGTGCCCAGGAACAGCAGATGGAGGAGCGGCAGGGGCTCTGTCTCTGGCCCCGCCGCTGCCATCGCTGCCTGAAAAGACCGGGACAGAGCCACGCCCACCCCTTTCACGGAGCCGGCCGCACAGTGCAGCGGTGTCAGCGGACAGGTGAGTTTAACTTTTTTTTTTTATATATACATGGCGCCTGCCTATACTAATGGGGGGAGGGGGGCCACACAGCCTATTCTAATGGGATGAGAGGGGCCACACAGCCTATTCTAATGGGGGGAGGGGGATGCCACACAGCCTATGGGAATGGGGAGAGAGGGATGCCACACAGCCTATACTAATGGGGAGGGGGATGCCACACAGCCTATACTAATGGGGAGGGGGATGCCACACAGCCTATACTAATGGGGGGGAGGTGGATGCCACACAGCCTATGGGAATGGGGAGAGGGGGATGCCACACAGCCTATACTAATGGGGGGGAGGTGGATGCCACACAGCCTATGGGAATGGGGAGAGGGGGATGCCACACAGCCTATGGGAATGGGGAGAGAGGGATGCCACACAGCCTATACTAATGGGGGGAGGGGGATGCCACACAGCCTATGGGAATGGGGAGAGGGGGATGCCACACAGCCTATACTAATGGGGGGAGAGGGGAATGCCACACAGCCAATGGGTATATGGGGAATGGGAGTGGGGGATGCCACACTGGGTATACGGGGAATGGGATGGGGACATGCTACACTGTCTATGGAATGGGGGCATCCCACACGGCCTATGGGAATGGGATAGGGGAATGCCACACTGTCTGTAATGGTGCGTTTTTGGTTTAAAATATTTTTTTTCTTATTTTCTTCCCCCAAATCCTAGGTGCGTCTTATGGGCAGGTGCGTCTTATAGGGCGAAAAATACGGTATAATGTGTGGGTGCATGGTTCGCGGAGACGCCACAAGTTCAATCCTTCGTAAAGAGCCAGCACCTCAGATGCTCTTAAAACATCAAACTGTATTGTGAACAAAATCAAATCCAAACTGTGAAGGTTATTGGTCAATGTTTCGGGGTCCAATAGGCCCCCTTCCTCAGGACCAACCACAATCAGCAACAAGAGAAATAGTGCTATACTTAAACTATAACTATAGTAACTATACTTAAACTATTTAACTATAGTTAAATAAGCCTGAGGCCAAAAACGTTAGTTGCGAATTTTGAGTGCTCTGGGGCCTGGGATTGACCCCCAGGCTTATGTAACATGGAGGCTGACTCATGACTAGCGCCAGGTATCAGCAGATGAGCGTCTGTACAGAGGCGTTTAGAGTGACCGCTAGTGATCGGCTGTCGGGCGCTGTAATAGAGCGCCTCAGTCACTGTAGTAACCTGGCCGGCATTGAAGAATGAGATGTATGTTGGTTGTTCTAACACCAGTACAGCGTAGCAGGGAGCAAAAGGTAGCGCCAGCTCAGTGCAACTGTCTCTCAGTTACTCACGCCATATTCAACAAAAGAACATACACAGCATCGTCGCTCTGGATCTGCTCGCTATAGCATAGAGCGCCAGACGCTGTGTGATTAAAGTCTGTTTTTGAACACATATCCACAAAATGAAAACACATGAAATGACACTGTTGTAACATTGTGACATTTATACTTTAATGCCAGACCTGTAATGACAATTCTGCATAAAAATATAAAAAATCAAAAAAGTTTTCAAAAATGACTCTTTTTAGGCCAGGAGAGGTCACACAATTATTTGAGAGAAAAATAAATAAATGAAAGACAAAAACCATGTTTAAACAGAAGAAAAGGAACGTCCATTTAAATGTATGGGAGAGCGACAGGTAGCCACAGGTAATACCTGGCGCTCTGGAAGCCAGCCATAAACTGAGCCACCTGTAATGATGAATCGGATGCTACATGGCGCTGTTAGAGTCGCCACCAGAATCGCCTTCATAAATGTGGTATTGCGTACAGCGCCCAGCGTTCACCAGACGCTGCCTGACGCTTACAAGGCGCTACCTGCCGCTATCCCTTGATGAATAAACCCCTAAGTATAGCACGGTTTCTCTTGCTGCTGATTGTGATTGTGGTTGGTCCTGAAGAACGAGGCCTATTGGACTCCGAAACGTTGACCTATAACCTTCACAGTTTTGATTTAATTTTGTTCACAATACAGTTTGATGTTTAAGGAGCATCTGGAGTGCGGACTCAGCAGAACAATGCAGTCACACTGCTGCATGGATGGGGTAACTGACCTGTCTTTCCTTCAGCTTCCTTTCAGATTGCTCGCCCCACTGTGAGTTATTTTTATATGTTGACCAAACTGTATACAATTAAATGTATATATCTCCGCGGGACTTATAGTATAATAGTTTTCACCACGTGGATCTGTTCAAAACTATCAGTGTATTATCCACCACCTGATGTTCAAAAAACGTACCAGATACCAGTGTTAATTAGGCTTTGGCCCTTATTTAACAAGGGATAGCGCCAGGTAGCGAATGGTGAGCGAACGGTAATGACGCTCACCGCCACGAGAACGCCGGCTCCCCTCCGCAATCACACATTTATCAAGCCGATCCTGCTTAGCGACTGACAGAGCGCCAGATAGCGAATCATTCATCATTATTCCAGCCTCACCCCACAGCGCCAGCGAGCAACCTTGAACAGCGACAGGTATGACCTCTCGCTACCTGGCGCTCTGCAATGCATTTCAATGGAGCAATCTTTAATTATTCATAATTAATTGCTATTATTTATTTATTTTTTTTTTATTTTTTTAAATGTCAAAAATTCTGTGACCACTTCTGCAATGTTAGATTTTTTTTTTAAGGTAAAAAAAAAAAACATAAATTTGTGCAGAATTGATATTACAGGTCTGATATTAATGTATTCATATTACAAAATGTTTTGAAAAACATGTTTTATTTTTTTTTCTAAAAATATGGTTGTTTGGGGGTTAAAAAACGACTTTTAACCCATCGCCGCCAGTGCTCTGGGGTTTAAACAAGCATTTCACAGCGCGAGAATTTTTGGAGCGTGATTTGTTAATGAATATGCTGGGAGCCGTTCGCTATGGCCGTTCGCTGTCATGCGCTCCCATACAGCGCGGAACCTGTCAAACAGTGACTCCTAACCCCGTATTCAACATTACCGCACACCGACTGAGTCGCTCTCAACAGCCGAACAACGGCCAAGCACAGCGAATACTAGCGGGCGCTGTGAAAATAACGCTACTGTCGCTCATCTGTCGCTACCTGGCGCTATTAATGAATCGGCCTCTTTGTAAAATTCCAATCCCAATTCCTTATTATTCGATTTTCATATAAACCATTAGGATCACACTTCCTTATTTATCAGTTTCCATAGATCTCACTGGAGTTGCCGTTTTTTATATATAAAACTTCCTTTAAATAATAGCTGGCCAGTATGTAGTTTAAAAGAGGTACTCCTCGTTTATTCATTAGCCATGTAAAAAAGAATCAAATTGCCACACATAGCGTAATACTGAATAACTATCTATGCGCAACATAAAAAGGGTGTGGCAATTTGATTCTTTTTTACATGGCTAATGAATAAACGAGGAGTACCTCTTTTAAACTACCGTACATACTGGCCAGCTATTATTTAAAGGAAGTTTTATATATAAAAAAACGGCAACTCCAGTGAGATCTATGGAAACTGATAAGGAAGTGTGATCCTAATGGTTTATATGAAAATCGAATAATAAGGAATTGGGATTGGAATTTTACAAAGCCTAATTAACACCGGTATCTGGTACGTTTTTTGAACATCAGGTGGTGGATAATACACTGATAGTTTTGAACAGATCCACGTGGTGAAAACTATTATACTATAAGTCCCACGGAGATATATACATTTAATTGTATACAGTTTGGTCATTCTATGTAGAGCTCTTGTGACAAGCTCTGTTACTTTTCTCCTGCGTGTTGGACATTTAAAGATCTTTTAGAGTTATTATATAAGAAAGCAGCGAGCATGGATTTGCAAGATTTTTATTTTTATATGTTGTTTCCCAACAATGGGCTTGGCACAGGGGGAGGGCCGAATAAGTAGGTTGTTACAAAATTCTTAGACTTTCTCATTAAACTGGAATAACACACGTTTTTTTACAAAATGGGCTTTGTTCCTTGTGCAGAGGAGCATTCCGATTTCTGGTGCCCCCTGCGCAGTGATGCCCTCTAAATAAAGGTTTCTCACCTTTCAAATCACCCCCCCCAGCTTAATCGAGCACCGGCATGTGCTGTGCTGGTCACGTGGTCTGCAGGACTACCTAGGGATATGGCCGCTGGCGAGCACATGACTGTGGCAGCCAACCCTGGGGTTCGATTTCAGGGGAGTGATTTGAAAGGCAAAATATCTTTTAAAAATGGGCACTTCTTCACGGGGGAAGGGGGGGGGGCGGAAATCAGGATGCCCCCCTGTGCAGTGAACAATGGCCTTTTCGTATAAAATGGGTGTTGTTCTGATTTAAAGTGGACCAACACCCAGGATTTTGACTATCCTGGGTTTTGGTCCACTTCGGTGGGACACCCCCATCGTGGGTGCCCCGCTGTGTGAAATCCCCCAGAAAGCCCCAAAAACTCACCTCTCCCCGCTCCCACGTGACCACTGCAGCCAATCCCCGCCGGCGGAAAAGTGGGAGGCAGCGACGGACAAGAGTGCGCGCCCGCCGCCGCCTCCCGCGCGGCACTCTTATAGGGCGCGCGCCCGCGCCGGCCATTCACAAACGGCCAGCGCGGGTGCGCGTCCTGCTAGAGGGACGCGCGGGAGGCGGCGGCGGGTGCCGTTGGATCGAGGCGCAGGTAGGGATTTAGGGGTTTCTGGGGGGTTTCACACAGCGACCGATCGGGGTGCCCCGCAGTCAGGGAGCTGATCGGTCCGGGAATCTTATAGATTCCCGGGCCGATCAGCCATGGGTGTTGGTCCACTTTAAAGTGAACCAAAACCCAGGATTTTGACTATCCTGAGTTTTAGTCCTTGCCCGCAGGGCACCCCGATCAGGATGCCCCGCTGTGTGAAACCCCCCAGGTTGCCTGAACAAATTCACCTCTTCCAGGTCCTGTGACACATGCGCGGCCGCTCGTCCAATCAGCGCACTGGCGGCCGCATCCCTCGCTACCCTCTAACAGGGAGTGTGCCCGCGCCGGCCACTCCCAAATGCCTGGTGCGGGCATGCGCCTTACTAAAGGGTTAATGGGGATGCGGCCGCCGATCTCCAGGGGATTTGGTCCATTTTAAACATGCTCTATTCAATAGATGAGGCAAAGCAAACCCTCGCAGAACAGTCCTAGCCCTGGGGCATCCTAATGTTGAGTAAAACGAGGGGATCCAGCAGGAGTAGGCATTCCAGGCACTCACTCTGCAGTGACAGTGGGGGGCGCTCTCAGTAAAACTAGGGTCAGATCTTCAGGTGTGATAACTTTTAGACCTGGAAAGATATGTGAGGCAGCTATTTGGCTACAGTTGCTCTATAATTTGAACCCAAAGATGACCGGCAACCACTCACCAGCGCCCCATAACAAGCATGCTGCCATTACAAGCTTCTGATCTTCCTGCAGTCCCGGGCCGGGGTGTCACCAGGGATTCTAAGTAAATAGATGTTCTGTTTATTTCTCGCCATGACAGATAAAGCCATAAAGAATTCATCGTTTCTGGTGCGCTGGGACAGGCTGCGTCAATGTCGTTGTTGCAGCTTTTAAAGAAGGAGGAAATGTTCAATTATTTACTCAGAAAACTTAGCGGCCCTAAATAATTCAGAGTGGAAAACACATGAGATCATCAGCAGATGAATTATTTTGCTCTTAAAGTAAAAAAAAAATAGCTACAGTTAAAGGGCCGACATAGTTATATCAAGATGTATCTATATAATTGGCAGGGGCGCAGCTACATAGGGCACAGACGTGGCAACCGCCCTGAGACCCATGATGTCACCATTGTTGCTCCTATTTTATTAATTTTCACTCGAATGGCATCATTTATAGTAAGGATTCATCATTTGTCTCTATTGTTTCAGTCATTGGTAGCTGAATTGCAACCTATTAAGTTCAAAACTGGACAAGACGGGGAGGCTGATTTATTAATAGCGCCAGGTAGCGACAGTTGAGCGACTGTAGCGGTATTTTCTCATGCGCCCGCTAGTAGTCGCTGTGCTTGGCCGTTGTTCGGTTGTTGATAGCGACTCAGTCGGTGTGCAGTAATGTTGAATACAAGGTGATGATTCGCTATTTGACAGGTTCTGCGCTGTATGGGAGCGCATGATAGCGAATGGCCATAGCGAACGGCTCCCACCATATTCATTAACAAATCACGCTCAAAAAATTCTCGCGCTGTGAAATGCATGTTTAAACCCCAGAGCGCTGGCGGCGATGGGTTAAAAGTAGTTTTTTAACCCCCAAACAACCATATTTTTGGAAACCAAAAAAACATTTTGTAATATGAATACATTAATATCAGACCTGTAATATCAATTCTGCACATTTTTTTTTTTTTACCATAAAAAAAAATCTAACATTGCAGAAGTGGTCACAGAATTTTTGACATTTAAAAAAAAAAAAAAAAAACATTAATAACAATTAATTATGAATATTTAAAGATTGTTCCATTGAAATGCATTGGAGAGCGCCAGGTAGCGAGAGGCCATACCTGTCGCTGTTCAAGGTCGCTCGCTGGCGCTGTGGGCTGAGGCTGGAATAATGATGAATGAGTCGCTATATGGCGCTATCTCAGTCGCTAAGCAGGATTGGCTTGATAAATGTGTGATTGTGGTGGGGAGCCGGCGTTCTCGTGGCGGTGACCGTCATTACCGTTCGCTCACCAGTCGCTACCTGGCGCTATCCCTTGTTAAATAAGAGCCAAAGTTTATTACTGCATGAGCCATTGATAGGGCCACATTCAGTTTTTTTTAAAATTAAAATGTAATACACACATGTTTTTAATGATAAGTACATCCAAGAGGCAAACAAAGGGGAAGGACCAAAACCCAGGATAGTCAAAATCTTGGGTTTTGGTCCACTTTAAAAGACTACCGGTAAAATACTTGAAAGATTCCAAGCATTCCAGGCAGACTTGAGGTGATGACTCCTAAATGCGGCCAACTAGGGGCAAGACTTGGGATAGTCAAAATCCTGGGTTTTGGTCCACCTTAAGAAAATGTGTGTAGCATGACAAAGAGGCCGATTCATTAATAGCGCCAGGTAGCGACAGATGAGCGGCAGTAGCGTGATTTTCACAGCGCCAGCTAGTATTCGCTGTGCTTGGCCGGGGTTTGCTTGTTGACAGCGACTCAGTCGGTGTGCGGTAATGTTGAATACGGGCTTAGTGGTCGCTGTTTCACAGGTTCAGCGTTGTATGGGTGCGCCTGACAGCGAATGGCCAGAGCGAACGGCTTGCTGCAGATTCATTAACAAATCACGCTCCGAATTTTTTTGCGCTGTGAATTCCTTGTATAAACCCCAGAGCGCTGCCGGCGATGGATTTAAAATAGTTTTTAACCCCCAAACAACCATATTTTTTGATTGTAAAATTATACAAGTTTTTATAAACATCCCGTAATATGAATACATTCATATCAGACCTGTAATATCAATTCTGCACAAAATCAATTTTTATTTTTTTTTACCTTAAAAAAAAATCCTAACATTGCAGAAGTGGTCACAGAATTTTTGGCCTTTAAAAAAATAAAAAAAACATTAATAGCAATTAATTATGATTAGTGAAAGATTGCTCCATTGAAATGCATTGGACGTCGCCAGGGAGCGACAGGTCATACCTGTCGCTGTGATGGGATTAGCAGCGGCGCTGTTCGTTGCAGTCGGCTACATGATGAATCCTGCGCTAGCTGTCGCTCTCGCCGGCGCTAGCCTCATTTAGCTTGATAAATGCGTCATTGTGGCCAACGCCGGGCGTACTTGAGTCGGTAGCCGCCGTTAGCTGGCGGACCTGGCGCTCGTCAGACACTACCTGGCACTATCGCTTGATGAATAAGGGCAAAAGATGCTGTCCCATTTTTCTGAGACGTATATATGTCTTTGGTTTTAATCTGGGCTGCCGATAGCAAACCTTTAAGCTTTGCTGTAGCCCCACACTGACAGCCTGCCTTGTGTGGAGAGACAGAAACACACAGGTGTGCTGCAGCCCAGCTGGGAACTTTCTTTCCATCAGTCCACCTAGCTAGAGAAAAATATATTTTCTGCTTCGAAAATTCTATGTGGAAACAGACACAAATTGTCTCTAGCTGGATGGGCTACACATAATAAAGCTGCCAGCTAAGCTGCAGTGTGTCTGTGTGTTGGCACAGCCTCCCCCTGCCCTCTCATGTGTAAGCAGGTCTGTAGAATAATGGCCACTGCCATGCAGTTCAGGAGAGCAGCATCTCTATATTCACCAACATCTACATGGGGTTAAGCCCTCTCAAATTGCATATGCCACTGATTGCCAGAGGGGGATTTGGGAAGCAATATACTAAAGCTCATTTTAATTGGACATAGGGAAGTACATAACTGTCCACATCAGCCTCAGCAGTGCAGAGTCCTGGTCAACAGAAGCCATTCCCTCGGGACAGACTGCCATTCTGCAGTTCCAAATCACCCTCCAATCACCCAAGACCCCATCATCTCTGCTCTAGTGCCTGGTCTTCTGCCCCTAGGCAGCTGTTGGCGCCCACATATGTCCCTAAAAGAAAGCAATCACTGTGTATGTTTTGGGGCTTTAAAAGGCCTCTATGGGCAAATATCATTTTTTGATCAATTTACCCACTTGGCCCCCTAACCTCACTATGGGGGTTATTTAGGAACAGATAGCGTCAGGTAATGCATCGTAGCAGCAGGCAGCGTCAGGTCGGGCGCTGTGCGCAAAACCACACGGGGGAAGATCAGGAGCAATGTTAGAAAATATTATTTTACAGAAAGAGTAGTAGATGCTTGGAACAAACTTCCAGCAGAGGTAGTTGAAAAATCAACAGTCACTGAATGTAAACATGCCTGTGATAAGCCTCCATCTATCCTAAGATAAAGAGAACATACAGTATACACATAAGATAAAGAGAACATACAGTATACACATAAGATATAGAGAACATACAGTATACACATAAGATAAAAAGAACATACAGTATACACATAAGATACAGAGAACATACAGTATACACATAAGATAAAGAGAACATACAGTATACACATAAGATACAGAGAACATACAGTATACACATAAGATACAGAGAACATACAGTATACACATAAGATACAGAGAACATACAGTATACACATAAGATAAAGAGAACATACAGTATACACATAAGATAAAGAGAACATACAGTATACACATAAGATACAGAGAACATACAGTATATACATAAGATACAGAGAACATACAGTATACACATAAGATAAAGAGAACATACAGTATACACATAAGATAAAGAGTACATACAGTATACACATAAGGGCAGACTAGATGGACCGTATGGTCTCCTTCTGCCGTCAACCTTCTATGTTTCTATGTAAGAAAGCGAATCTGGTGAGCGACTCTAACAGCGCCATGTAGCGTCACATGTATTAATCCAGGCGCTCAGTGTATAGCACCGGCACTCTAGGCTCAGGAGCACCATGTAGTACCTGTCGCTCTGTAGCGCTCTCCCATATGTTTTAATGGGCTTTCATTAGTTGTGTATAAACAGCGTGATTGACAATTTTTTTATTTATTTATTTTTTTGCTCAAATCATTGTGTGACCTCTCCTGGCTGCAAACAAACATTTTTAGAAACTTTTTTGACTTATTTTTATGCAGAATTGTCATTACAGGTCTGGCACTAAAGTGTTATTGTCACCGTGTTATAACAATGTCATTCCATGTGTTTTCGCTTTGTCACTGGTGGACATGTGTGTAAAATCATACTTTGATCACACAGCGTCAGCGCCCAGCTTTAGAGCGCCAATGCTGTGTGTGGGTGTAGCTTTTTCTTGACTATGGTGTTGAGTGCCGAGTGCCGAGTGCTCTCTGAGCTGGCACTACCTCTCGCTCGCTGCTGTGCTGTACTGTTGTTAGAGTGCCCAACACACATCACATTCATCAATGCCGGCCAGGTTACTACAGCGTATGCAAAAACCTAAAAATAGATACGCACAGCCCAAAAACATAAGAAATGGGGGTGCTGGACCCGGTCTAAACAGCAAGCAAACACAATTTGGGGGGGGGGGGCTCTGGAAACCCCCCACAGTCCCTCAGAAGGTCCGCACTCAACCCACAAAAGCATTCAAAAAACTATGTACTGGGATAAAATCTAATTTTATTTTGTACAAAAGACTCTTAAGAAGGATTAAACACAAATTGACAAAACGAGTGACATTTTAAAATACATCAACACAATGACAAAGAAGGGGGATTTCCCACACAAAGGCTTAAATATATGTATATAAATATATAATATATACAAAAAAAACCCTGTTAAGCACCACTCAATCTAATCAAATTATAGGGGGAGATGTGTGCAAAAAAGCCTCTAAACCTTCAATTGGTACAACCAAACACAAGGAAAACCCTGTGGTTCCAGTAATCCACAGATAAGTTAAGTTAAACAGGCCGCACCCCCAGAAATCAATCAAAATCAATCAAAATATTCATTATTTAAATGTATTCATAATATTCACTTAAAACAACACACACATTAAATCACCACAACATACATTTAAAAACATATAAATGACTCAAACTCAGCAGGAGTTCCCTACATAACCCATTATATACCTACTGTCCCCCAAAAATGAGCACATTACAAACTAAATTTAAGGTGCTAGATAAAGTGACCAATGCGATAACAAGCTCAATTTAAAGTGCTATATAAAGTGACCAGTGCAACATATGATCCCATATACAATTATAAATCAAATACCTCAGTGCAAATGTGATCGCCTCCTGCTGAGAACATGTACATCCACCCACGCGTTCCGTGACACAGGGTCACTTTCTCAAGGTGTCATTTATATATAAATATATAAAAGTGGACACCTTCCTGATCCTAAAAATCAATAATATAAATAATTCAATAATGCTAAATGCCAGTGGGGATAGAGGGCAGGAAGGTATTGTTATATCTAGCTGCCATTGATACACATACGGATAGAAAACACGTAACAAAGAAAAAAGTGCTAAGTACAATGTGCTCACAGAAAGGAAAAGGTTACTGTGCAAATATTCAATGTATCAAAAAACATGTACACATATAAAGACACTGTATATGAATGTCTGCTATGAGGCAGACCAAAAACCACTGGCCAAAAATATACAAAATAATCAATATGTAGATAAGGAAGGTATTACATCACCATTTTAACAGATCATCTGTAGCCTGGGGTCCCCCATATGCTCAGCCTTTTTCTTGAATATGGTGTTGAGTGCCGAGTGCCGGACTCTCTGAGCTGGCGCTACCTCTCGCTCGCTGCTGTGCTGTACTGTTGTTAGAGCGCCCAACACACATCACATTCATCAATGCCGGCCAGGTTACTACAGCGATCGCAACGCTAGGTTACAGGGCCTACTAGTGGTCGCTCTAAGCGCTGCTATACAGGCGCTCATCTGGCAATACGTGGCATTAGTAGTGAATCAGTCTTCATGTATTATCGCTCCCTCCCCAGACATCACGCTGTTAGCAAACTGTATTAGAGATTGCCCATGTGTAAGACCCCATAGCCTTAAATGAGCCAGGACAGACTTGCGATCGCCATCACCCTAAAAGCATATAGCCAGGCAATAGTGAGCACACAGTGGCTTCCTTACTCCTGAGTTATGGATGCCCCTGCCGCTGTTCTGTTCATTAGCGCCTAGCAAGCTCCAGAAAGAATTAAAGCCCTCTGCTCATTTTTTTCCTGTAGACCAATGATTAAAAAAGGCTAGTGATGCTTAAAAGACTAGCGGTAAAATATTTGAAAGATTCCAAGCATTCCAGGCAGGCTTGAGATGATGAGTCCTAAATGCGGCGGAATCATTCTTCCACATCATTCTCAACAAAGATGAATAGAACATTGCAGCCAAGGCCGGCTTCCTGCAGTCCGCTAGTGTGCTATCCATTCTGCTGCAAGGCTACAGCTTCCCAGCCTTGGTTTTTGTCTCTATGATTCATTTGGCAGGCACAATGGCTTTTGGGTAACCAGAAAAAAAGATGATTACATTTTTTTTTATATTAAGAGCACTGATTATTTTAACTCAGTGTTCAAGTTTGTTAAAACCATCAGGGTGTATTGCTTCCCTCTGCTGGCCATAAATGGAACTTTTTGTCTATTCTTTAGTGTCAATGAATAGGGATGGACGAACTCGAACTGAAAAGTTGAGATTCATAGCGAACTTTGACAGTTCTGGTCCCTGAACCCAATCGTGGATTTCAACAATTTGAAATCCGTGCGAACGTTCTGAGCCCGGGAGAAGTGTGGGTACTCTTTAATACCACATGCTCCAACCACTTAGATGTGAGTACTCTTTAATACCACTTGCTCCAACCACTTGTGTGTCAGCAGTACTCTTTAATACCACTGGCTCCAACCACTTGGATGTGAGTACTCTTTAAAATCACTAGCTCAAACCACTGGTGTATCAGTACTATTTAATACCACTGGCTCAAACAAACCACTGGTGTGTCAGTACTCTTTAATACTACTTGCTCTGGTGTGTCAGTACTATTTAATGCCACTTGCCCCAACCACTTGGGTATGAGTACTCTTTAATACTACTTGCTCAAACCATTTGCAAGTCAGCAGTACTCTTTAATACCACTTGCTCTAACCACTTGGGTATGAGTATTCTTTAATACCACTTGCTAAAACCACTTGGGTGTGAGTGCTCTTTAACACCACTGGCTCCACTCACTGGTGTGTCAGTACTATTTATTACCACTTGCTCAAACCACTGGTGTGTCAGTACTCTTTAATACTACTTGTTCAAACCACTGGATTCTCTGTACTCTTTAATACCACTTGCTCAAACCACTGGTGTGTCAGTACTCTTTAATACTACTTGTTCAAACCACTGGATTCTCTGTACTCTTTAATACCACTTGCTCTAACCACTTGGGTATGAGTATTCTTTAATACCACTTGCTAAAACCACTTGGGTGTGAGTGCTCTTTAACACCACTGGCCCCACTCACTGGTGTGTCAGTACTATTTATTACCACTTGCTCAAACCACTGGTGTGTCAGTACTCTTTAATACTACTTGTTCAAACCACTGGATTCTCTGTACTCTTTAATACCACTTGCTCTAACCACTTGAGTGTGAGTACTCTTTAATACCACTTGTTCTTCTGCCACTTCCACCTCCTCTGTTTCTTCCGCTTACATCCCTTACATCCACCTCCAACACCCCCCCCCCCCATGAAACTCTGAGACCTTTACAAAATGTATTATTTTTATTAAGTTATTTTTGCATTTATTTATGTAAATATGTATATATTTATTGATGTTATTATTTACTTATGTATATTTGCAAATTATGTATTTACTTTTTGTATATATTGATTGATGAATGTATTTATGTATGTATTTCTTTCCTTTTTTTAGTTTTCTGTTACTATTTTGAGTACTTACCCTTGCAAATTTTGTGCAGGGCAATTGCCCAGATGCCCCCCCCCCCCCCCCCCCCATTTGGCCTACAACCCCCATAAAAAAATTGTTTTTTTTGTTCATTTATGTATGTATTTCTTTAATTTTTATTATTTATTATTTGTTATTAGTTTGAGTACTTTCCCCAGCCCATTTTGTGAAGGCCGATCACTCTGGTGTTCCCCTCGATTTGCAGCCCTTGCTACCCCCATTTTACAGCCATTTTTGGTCCCCCAAATTCGAGTCCCTATAGACTTCAGTGGGGTTTGGGTCCAGTCTGGGGTCCTGAATCGAACTTTAGCGGCATGTTTGATCGAACTTGAACTTCAGCGGGTTCAGTTATCCCCATCAATGAGTAAAATAATGTATTTTAAGATTATACAGAAGTCAGTGCAATTACAGTAAACTAAACAAAGAGGTTTTATTTTTTGTGAGGAGTATTATAAATGTGTAGATTACAGTCAGCAATGTAATGCCATATAATAATAATAATAATAATAGTAATTTTCTTAGTAGCAGTACAATAGGCATTGCAGGGTGCATGGCCTCCCCCTGCTGGCTATGTTTGGAACTTCAACTGGCTTGTTTATTTTAAAAACAGCAAGAGCATTGGTGATGTATAATCATTTAAAGTGCCCTGTGCAGCTCATCACCAGTCATTTACACTTTTAGAGTAAAGCGTTCCCTTTTTCTAACATCTAGCTGGGGGGGGGGGGGGGGGGGTCTATTCAGCGCCATGCGAAAAAAGATCATCACCAGTCATTTACACAGGGGGTCAGTTAAAAGGATTGTAAACCCTAAAACCTAAACAAAAAAATTATAAATGTCTATAAATATATATAAATACATTGTCTCCCCCGCAGCAGCTTTAAGCTCATCCGACGGTCAGAAACCTCTCAAGAGTCCCGCGGTGAGCAGCCACCTTAAAGTGGACCAAAACCCACCAGGAGTCTGAGACTCCAGGGCAGGCATACTCGCTCCCCCGGGGCATCCAGAATCAGGATGCCCCGCTGTGTAAAACCTCGAGGTCACCCGGAAACTCACCTTCTTTCCCGGCCAATGTCGCAGGCGCAAACAGTGGCCACATCCCCGCTATCCCTTTAGCAGGGCATGAGCCCGCGCCAGGCATTTGTGAATGGCCGGCGCGGGCACACTCCCTGTTAAAGGGTAGTGGGGGATGCGGCCGCCAGCGCCGAGCACTGGTGTATCCGAGCACGCTGACTGGACGAGCGGCTGCGCATGTGCCGTAGGACGGGTGAATGGTGAGTGAGATTCTGCGATCTGGAGGGTTTCAGAGAGCAAGGACCAGAACCCAGGATAGTCAAAATCCTTGGGTACCCAACCAACTTCTCCATGCCACAGTGACTTTGTATGCCCAACTCCATTTATTGCGATGGAAGGAAAAGGGAATGTCAAAGCAGTCTAGTGAATGGAGTGGCCGTGCTTATTCGCTGACTGACTTGATAGATGAATAGGACTGCACCTAAAACTTGAATTTAAAATTATTTTTAAATTTTAAAATTAAAAACTAAATAAAAAAAAAATTAAAAAAACAAATTTGAAATAAAAACGTCAGTAAATCTTAAAACAGAACAACTTCCACTTTTCTTTACAAAGTTTGTATTATTTCTAGAGCAGGAGGGCATCCCAAATGCTGATGCCCCCCCCCCTCACATTAACCCCTGCTAAACCCGAAAAATCGTACTTTTCTCCTCATTCCCGGGGCCTACAAACAGCACAGCATCCCAAAGCTAGATGCCCCATGCAGGAGGTAGGAAACTCAGCATAGTGAAAATACTAGGTTGTGATCCTCTTTAAAGTAGACCAACACCCAGGGGGGATCGGCCCGGGAATCTATAAGATTACCGGGCTGATCAGATCCCTCCCCGTGGGGCATCCGAAATCGGGATGTCCCACGGAGTGAAACCCCCCAGGAAGCCCAAAAACCTTACCTTAACCCCGTTCCAACGGCGCATGCGCGGCCCTCTAGCAGGGCGCGCACCCTCGCCGGTCGTTTGTAAATGGCCGGCGCGGGCGCGCTTCCCTCTAACAGGAGATGCGGCCTCCAGTGCTCAGAGCCGCTGTGGTTGGACGCCGCTTGTACGTGCATACCACAGCGGCTCTGAGCGCTCTGATTGGACGAGCACCCGCGTAGGAGCGTGGTGAGGTGAGTGTTTCCGGGCGTTCTGGGGGGTTTCACACAGCGGGGCACCCCACCGAAGTGGACCAAAACCCAGCATAGTGAAAATCCTGGGGGTTGGTCCAGTTTAAGGAAAGTTTTCTGATCAAAGGCCACTGCCTATAATTGCAACAATTTGTCCACATTTTATTAGTAATCAATTAAAAAATTCTGTTAATTCCAGTGGAGTCAACTCAGCACCAGGAAGCAAGAAATCCACTTAAGGTGGTAAATAAAATTAGAAGTTTGCTTTATGAACCTGGTGCTGAATCACCAGGTGCAACATGTACACTGCTGTCTTTTGGAGTAAAGCATGCTATTTCCAAGTTTTATTAACTCGCTAGGGAGTTTGAAGTGTACCTTATGAACCTGGTGCTGACTCTAATGACAAAGGATTCACTTTTTTTTTTTGCAACTATGTGCCAACCAGCAACTTCAGTAAATCATGCCCTTAGTGTACAGTGGGGGTAAATAGGCCTGAGCAGCAAGCATGGAAAGGGCTCCAGTAAACATTGCTATGTATAGTGTGTGAGTGTATACAGGGCCATATTATAGGCAGGGCCTAGGGGGCTTGTGCCCAGGGGCCTCCACCACTCGTTATATCCAGAGACGCTCCACCAACTAGTACCAGACATGTAGGAAATTGTTGCAGTATTTACACAAGGCACCACGTGAAACGGTTGATATCCCTATACACACAAATTAGGGATGCAGCTGCACCCTCTGTGTGGCCTCTGCCCGTGTGCGAGTGACAGTGCTGGATCCTGAGCGAGGTAAGAAGGTTATTTTTGTTGTAAGTGAGGTTACAGAAAAAAAAACTTGCTTCAACGCCAGGGAAGGGAGGCAGGGTGGAGTTGCTATGACTGAACAGCCACTTTAAGAGAAACATTTCAGTATGGGGGCCCATCAGCCTTTCTGATGAACAAGGGGCACAACCTGAAGTTAGTCGGAGGGAAGATCAGGAGCAAAGTTAGAAAATATTATTTTACACAAAGAGTAGTAGATGCTTGGAACAAACTTCCAGCAGAGGTAGTGAATGTAAGCATGCCCCGGATAAGACACATCTATCCTAAGATAAAGAGTACATACAGTATACACATAAGGGCAGACTAGATGGATCGTATGGACTCCTTCTGCCGCCAACCTTCTATGTTTCTACCTAGAGGCCTCCCCCACACTTAATAACTTTGTAATGCTTTCTTTCCCTGTTTGGTATTTTATTCCTATTTTTCTAGTTCTATGAGGTTTTAACTTGTTTATGGTTTTTCCTTTCCAGAGTGATGAAAGCAGCCAGCCAGTGGAGGTATTGTATGGATAGCCACTAGTTTCTTTATCACTCCTAAACAGCAGCATGGCTTTATAATAACCCTGCCTGATTTCTTGTATGCAGAATGGGAGCGACGCCCTGCTTAGCATCAGTGAGGAGGTCCAGAACATCAAGCTGGTGAGTGAAGATGTCCGTTTACATTCTGCTGGATATGCAGTGTCTGATATAACTTATGAAACTATCCTACACACCTGCCTACTATACAAAAGCCATTTCCAGCTAAATCATAATTGAAGTTGGGAAATAAATCCAGGGGTTCCCAACCAATGATTCAAGTACCACTGGTGGTAGTTGGGCTTCCCTTCGGTGGTACTCAAGGCCGCTGGGAGTGAAAACAGGGGGACATAAAGCACTGCACCGATAGGATGTGCCAGGTGGGCAAGTCTTGACATCTGATCTTGGGATGACTGCATTGCTCGTGGAAGATCTTGCATTGTTGGGCCAGTATAGAGCCTCCTCCCTCCCAGGGAATATGTGTTAATAGTGGTACTTGAGATAATTGCAAAATGGGAAGTGGTACTTCATAAAAAGTTTGAGAGCCTCTGTTCTGCACCAGTGTTGCCCAACCCTCCTCCTCAAGGCCCACCAGCAGGTCATGTTTTGTGGAAGTCCACATACCAGCTGTCTAGCTCGGCTGTGAAGCCCTAATTACGTTACCCGTGCATCTGTGTGGAGATCTGCCACCGTGACCTGTTAGTGGGCCTAGAGGAGGGTTGGGGTCCCTTTTGTAACAGGGACACCCAGATAGGTTTGGGTGAGCTGTTAAGCAAACCCAAGACAGGGCCACACTTGGGAAGGGGTTCTCCCTGGGCTAGGGGAAATGCAGGCTAGGTACTGGCTTAGTTCCTGTGGGAGACCAATATACCGTAGGTGACAATCTTCTCTCCGTCACAGCTGCGCGATGCACACATCATGGAAAGCTGCGAGCTATTTAAATTTCAATAGCAAACTTGTGACTGCTTTACAATGTATCACAGCTGATTACAATAGAAACTATTATAACATATTAGCTGCAGCCTAGCTATAACAATGTAACACAATGCAACTCTCACCATTCTTGCCAGAATGACCCATCTTGCTTGTTATAGTCACAGCAGGAGAGAGAGATAATGCAAACAGATTTTTTTTAAACTCTCATCCCAATGTATAGCACTTTGAGGTCTGTCACCTCGGATCCACCTGAAGGTAGGGCAGAGTTTCCTAGCTTAGGGGCAAGTGCTAGAGCCAGTTTTGGACTGTGATACCTGGGGTTCACCAATAGAACTGACTTTGGGGGCCCACCCCATTTAGTTGCAAGTATTACTGGCTTACCTTCAGGGCCCATGCACAGAGACATTATGTCAAACTGTATAGTCTGTGTGTGTGTGTGCACTTGGGATGCTACAAATAACAAATATACATAGTTAAGTTTCTGGAGATAAAGTCCTTCAGAGGGGCTCCTGGACTAGGTGCCTTCCTGGGGGGAATTCCTGGTGACCCTGTAGGACAGTGTGACCCTGGCTTGAGGTTCTCTAAATGCTGTAATTTATCCCAGCTGGGGAGGTCTTCTTATTTCTTGTTCTAGTAACAAGGTGTCTGAGTTGCTGTAGAATTCTGGAATGGAACTCTTTAGTTCAATAATGTTTGGGACTGGGAATAAATTGTAATGTCTAAAGTCTTAAAGCGGCAGTTTAGTCAAGTCATCTATTTGTGTAAAGTCAACCAACTTCATTGTATGAATGGGATGCCCCAGCAAAAGATCAGCAGCTGGTCCTGGAGTCTTTTAGAATCCATAGCCAGCCATAATGGTTTTCTGCTTTAAATCCAGGTAAGGGTAGGGAGGTGCAACATCTATTGCCTGGCATATTTAATGCAGTTATGACACCTCTCCTAAGCAGTTTAATAACACACCATCATGCAGATAGAATCAATACCCTACCATGAGTTCTCTGACATGCCGATTATACCAGATGATTCTGATCAGAATATATTCTTGTGATAGTTATTCCAAATTAAGTAAGAAAGATAACTGAGTAGCAAAATGTTGTTAAAATTTGTTTTTGTGCCAAAAAAACTTGGTGTGAACATTTTGGTCTTTCCTTTTGTACTAACATGTTTCTTTCTCTTTTAAACAACCGAATGGGAATTCCTTTTTATTTGGTCATAGCTTCTCCTTGATTCTTGAACAAGGCGACTTATTTCCCTGCCGCCCACCTGCACAGGAAAACCTGATATTCTGACTTCTTCAGTCAAACATCCTGATGCTTTTTAATACATTATTACCAGTAAGGAGTCTATAAACCCAGGAAAAGCTCACCTTTTCTCACCTGCAGCAGCTTCCTGCCAGTCCATTGGTCACAATCCTCTCGATTTAAAAAAATTGGGGCTTCTGGAATCCAAGATAGCTTCCACCACCCCTCATATTAGTAACACCATCTGACACTGCAGTGACATGCCCCCTTCATTGCTGTAAATAGAGGGGGTTGTGCACAGGAACTGTGACTGATGTGGGAGGGGGGCATCAATAATGTATACTTTGCTCATATGTGCTCAAAGTAATTTGTACACCTTTAACTCATATGTGCAACACACAACATAACCACATTAGTGAGCTCAGGGGCAGTGAGTTCACATGTGCCTGGAACCCCTAGCCATGGCACCTGGGGTGCAGTTGGAAGTTAGTTGTCTTGCTCAAGAACACTTGAGTAATTTCCTAGCTAGTAGGCCATGACTGCCCAATGAGACCAATTAGAGTCTCTAACGCCGGACTGGGAGGCTGCAGAGCATCATATCGTCTGGGAGCGGTATGGTACAAAAGGTGGGTTCTACAGTCCCTTTAAAATCTATTTTGTAAATGTTAACAATCCGCAAAGTGATATTAGACCCCAATGACTCCCCAAATAATGGCCAAATAAAAAGTGGACATCCCTATAAAAGGCTATACCAAAACCATCCCCAAAACGTAGTTTAGGGTGAAGTGTGAAAGGTTACAGTATATTTTCTTGCAAACCCATCGGGGACGGAATTGAGAGGTTACTAACTCTTCATACTTCACCCAGCACTACATTTAGAACTTTGGTTGGCCTTTTATGTTTTTTTTTTTTTTTGCACTTATCTTCTCCCTCCCTCTTTTTACTAAACCCTAATGTTTCCTTCCCTTGTCAGAACAAAAACAAAGATTGTTAAGGCTGCAAATATGTGTCGGTAAGTGTAACAGTGTACAGTGCAATAGTGACATAATCACAAAAAGATCTTTCACTAATGATTCCTGGTGGAATCAGAAATCCGGTAGAGCCCAGCGGTATTTGTTTTAACTGAAGTTAACTAAAAGGCAAAATAGACTTTTGTTCCTGGATAATACAGTCCAGGGAGAATCCCTGATAGTTTGCCCAATGAAAAGCAGGGAATACTTTTGCGCGCACTTCCTGTTTTGAATTTGTCAATAGCACTTGATCACGCTATCAATTTAGTCTAGTGTTTTTTGGCTGTATACTTCACTGTCCTCACACTACCTCAAACCCACGTAGTCCTAGGTCCAGCACTGGGGTGGTATGTACCTACAGCGGCTACAAAGCCTGGCTTCATTTGCATGCACTAACTAAACGATTTGGCGATGGCAGTCACATGATCTGATTTCTTTCGATAGACAGGAGGGGATTTCCTCTGCGATCAGGTTGCCCCCCCCCCCATGCTTAGTACAGAAGGGGCCCTTCCCACTCATACACCTGCTTTAAAGCCCCACTTGCCTCACCTGAATGTCCCTTCCTCAACTAAATTCTGCCACATTTTTTGGCTATGATCATGCGATCCGGTTTCCTCCGATGGACAGAAATGCAGCAATATTATAGTAATTCTTCTGTTACGATGGAGCAAGCTCCCTCATTGACTTGGAAGCTTGAATGTGCACCATGTAACCATCCACTATTGAGATGCTTATCAATGCTGGATCATCAAATGTGCTCCAGGTTCAGCCAATGGCAGGGCAGCAAGTGATCAAATCTGTGGGGGGTATATACTTTTTTAGTTTAATAAGACAAATCCTTTAATACGCAGGACTTGCAGTCAAAGGTAGTATGATAAGGTAATGGGACTCAAGTGGAGTTCTTTAGAAAAGATGCACCTTTCCTTGGTGCTGTGCACAGTACAACATGGGAGATTAGTCAATCCCAAGCAGAGACATGTCGGTGCCCCAACGTAATGGCCAAGCTTCACCGGAATTGCTACAGTTTTTTATTTCAGCAAAATTATTTTCCTATTTTTGGAGATAGGAATCATCCAACTGTCTTACACCCATCAATAATCAATAAACTCCACGTCCACCAGAAAAAAACTAATTTACAATTTGACAGCGGTTCCACTCTTATTATTATTTCTGTGACATCCCCCCTTCTATTATAAAACCAACAGGTATTACATATTAATTTGAAGAGGATCTTAGAATTGACAAACCAAAATGGGGAGGGGTGGGTACAAAAATGTTAAGGTTTGGTCCTCTTTATGGATTTGATGGCTGAATTAGATTCATGGTGAATTGAATCTCTAGTCACTACACTGGGATTCTAATGAAGCCTGTACATGTTTTAATAAATGTACTCCCTTTTTCTGATGACCAATTAGAATCCTAAATTTTTGATTTTTTTCTTACCTAAAGAAACAAAGCAAGGGATATAAATCAACCTCATATATTCTTTATCGAGTAATAGATTACATATCCCCTACCTCCTGCAAACTTGTTGATAAAATTGTGCATTCTCACCGGATTAAAAGTTTTGTTCCTTATATTTTATGTCACTATTGCACTAAACATTTGTGTGCATCTCACCAATTTTCTTTTCCACATCTTTTACATTTCTTTTAGAAGAGGTAAAAAATGCAGCTTTTTGTGTTCCGATCACCTACCTAGTCTGCAATATACTGAGCACAGGGGTCTGCTCCTGCTTTTTTGGGTACATTTTGTAAAACTTGCACAAATTGAAATTGCATAACGTTCAGTTCGCTTAAATGGGATCTCATACAGTTTGGGAATCTCTAAAGCATGGCGACCTGGTGGAGATCCTTACAATGCAATGAAGGTACATTTGTCATTGAGAGGCATTGGAGGCATGTCTAGGCCATAGAAACTCAATATTTATATAACAATTCCCAAGACACCAACCTAAATTGAGGGTGAAAGGCATATTAGGAAAATATATTTGGTCCTATTAAAATGCTAATCAAAAGTCCTTTTTATGGATATCAGTAAATTAAAATGTAGATGTTGCGGGTGCCTGCACTTTGCATTGCTTTAGTCTGTTATGATCCTCAGAGATAACGGTACTTTGGATCCTTCAGAGCTGGTTTCAGTTTAGTGACACATTTCATTTTGTTTTTCCATTTGCTTGAAGCATGTTCACCCTGTGTGTGTTGTTTCTTTATGAGCTGACTGTCAATCTTTAACTGTATCTAAAATAAGGCTTTTCAAACAGAATATTGATATTTGATTATTTGTCCATTGACAGTACCATGTAGGCCTACTGAACCTTTCACAGGATTAACTTTAGTAACAATAACAGCCTTGTAAAATACCTAAATTAACTTGCACTGTATTTGGAAGTCTGAGAAGGCAATAGGTGAGTCAGAATTTTGGAAAGGACTATGCTATTGCCAAATGGCCTTGATGACTCCGCTGTTCTTATCCGCAGAATTCCTCTTTGCACTGTCCCTCTTGTGTGCTCCCCCCCCCCCCCCCTTCCTGAACTGCCGCTCTGATGCTTTGTATAACCAAGATCATATATTGTGAACTTTATATTAGGTCCGGACATAAGGGGAAGGATGTCAGAGACTGGACACAAATCCAGGAGGGTGTCAGGGACTGGATATATATTGGAGGATGTCAGGGACTAGATATAAGAGAAAAAGGCAGAGGCTGGCTGTGGCGGAGGATTACAGGAGCTTTATATGGTGGAGGATGCCGAGGACTGGATATGGTGGAGGATGTCAGGGACTGGATATGATGGAGGATGTCAGGGACTGGATATGATGGAGGATGTCAGAGACTGGATATGGTGGAGGATGTCAGGGACTGCATATGGTGGAGGATGTCGGGAACTGGATATGGTGGAGGATGTCAGGGACTGGATATGGTGGAGGATGTCAGGGACTGGATACGGTGGAGGATGTCAGGGACTGGATACGGTGGAGGATGTCAGGGACTGGATACAATGGATGATGTCGGGGACTGGATACGATGGATGATGTCTGGGACTGAATACGATGGATGATGTCTGGGACTGAATACGATGGATGATGTCTGGGACTGGATACGATGGATGATATCGGGGACTGGATATGGTGGACGATGTCAGGGACTGGATATGGTGGAGGATGCCGGGGACTGGATATGGTGGAGGATGTCTGGGACTGGATATGGTGGAGGATGTCTGGGACTGGATATGGTGGAGGATGTCAGGGACTGGATATGGTGGAGGATGCCGGGGACTGGATACGGTGGAGGATGTCAGGGACTGGATATGGTGGAGGATGCCGGGGACTGGATACGGTGGAGGATGTCAGGGACTGGATATGGTGGAGGATGTCAGGGACTGGATATGGTGGAGGATGCCGGGGACTGGATACGGTGGAGGATGTCAGGGACTGGATATGGTGGAGGATGCCGGGGACTGGATACGGTGGAGGATGTCTGGGACTGGATATGGTGGAGGATGCCGGGGACTGGATACGGTGGAGGATGTCTGGGACTGGATATGGTGGAGGATGTCAGGGACTGGATATGGTGTAGGATGTCGGGGACTGGATATGGTGGAGGATGTCGGGGACTGGATATGGTGGAGGATGTCGGGGACTGGATATGGTGGAGGATGTCGGGGACTGGATATGGTGGAGGATGTCGGGGACTGGATATGCTGGAGGATGTCGGGTACTGGATATGGTGGAGGATGTCGGGGACTGGATATGGTGGAGGATGTCGGGGACTGGATATGGTGGAGGATGTCGGGGACTGGATATGGTGGAGGATGTCGAGGACTGGATATGGTGGAGGATGTCAGGGACTGGATACGGTGGATGATGTCAGGGACTGGATACGGTTGATGATGTCAGGGACTGGATATGGTGGATGATGTCGGGGACTGGATATGGCGGAGTATGTCAGGGACTGGATACAATGGATGATGTCGGGGACTGGATACGATGGATGATGTCGGAGACTGGATGCGATGGATGATGTCGGGGACTGGATGCGATGGATGATGTCAGGGACTGGATACGGTGGATGATGTCAGGGACTGGATACGGTGGATGATGTCAGGGACTGGATACGGTGGATGATGTCGGGGACTGGATATGGCGGAGTATGTCAGGGACTGGATACAATGGATGATGTCGGGGACTGGATACGATGGATGATGTCGGAGACTGGATGCGATGGATGATGTCGGGGACTGGATGCGATGGATGATGTCGGGGACTGGATGCGATGGATGATGTCGGGGACTGGATACGATGGATGATGTCTGGGACTGGATGCGATGGATGATGTCGGGGACTGGATGCAATGGAGGATGTCGGGGACTGGATGCGATGGATGATGTCGGGGACTGGATATGGTGGAGGATGTCGGGGACTGGATATAGTGGAGAATGTCAGCAACTGGATATGGTGGAGGATGTCAGGGATTGGATATGGTGGAGGATGTCAGGGACTGGATATGGTGGAGGATGTCGGGGACTGAATATGGGGGAGGATGTCAGGGACTGGATATGATGGAGGATGTCGGGGACTGGATATGGTGGAGGATATTGGGGACTGGATATGGTGGAGGATATCGGGGACTGGATATGGTGGAGGATGTCAGCAACTGGATATGGTGGAGGATGTCGGGGACTGGATATGGTGGAGGATATCGGGGACTGGATATAATGGAGGATGTCAGCAACTGGATATGGTGGAAGATGCCAGGGATTGGATATGGTGGAGGGTGTCAGGAGCTGGATATGGTGGAAGATGCCAGGGACTGGATATGTTGGAAGATGTCAGGAGCTGGATATGGTGGAGGATGTCAGGCTCTTGATACATATTAGAGGATGCCAGGGACTAAATATGGTGAATGATGCCAAGAACTGGACACATGGGGAAGGAAGGATAGTAGGTACTAGAAGCTTGAAGGAGGATAGCAGAAACAGAACATGGGGTATTTAAACATATATTTAATGAATGTGTGTAAAACTGGGACCCCAATGTATTTTTTTTATTTTGCCCAGGGCCACATTTTGCCAGCCCAGAGCTGTTAAAAGGGTCTTTGAACCTATGTATAAACCATAGGGTTATATGGGTAATTGGTATATAGAGGATAGGTAACAGAGGAAGATAGAGGATAATAGAGGATTATGTGATGTAATAGTGGGTCACAAGGGAGTGCAGGGAGCACTTGTCTGGTAACTGTAAACTTTAAATGATATGGGGTAGCAGGGTAATATAGGAGGGCACACAGAATGATGTAATAAGCCCTTTATTGAGGTAGTTATTTATTTGCTGCCTTCGTGTCTAGAAATGAGTTTAGGTTAAAGAAGTGTCCAACAAATTTGCTGTAATGAGCCCTTATATTTTTGATGGTGGCCCTTCCTGAATTAATTGTATATTTCTAGTCATCATTCCAAAATCAAAGCAACATCAGTGTATTCCTATCCATGCTAGAAAATACTACACCACAGCAAGGTCCCCAAGGATCTGCTGTGCATAGAGAACGGCACCTTTTTGGACAGTTATAAAAGCTTAGGGTAAATGACCAGAAGAACCTGCTTTGAATAAATGGATGATATTATCAGATGCTGCAATCAGTCCATTAGCTTTTAAAAATATAATACCTCACCCCTATTTAATCCTGTTTTACCATTTCCGTACTTCAGAAACAAGAGACCAAGGACAAGCACTGTGTAATCCTAGAGGAGGAAGATTAGTAGTCTGTGTTAGTGAATTATAACCTGATCTCATCTGTCGGTATCACAGTTTTTATGTGCTATTGTGGTAACCGGTTTCATGTGCTTGTTCTCTTCTAAGGGTGTTGACCAGATGAATTTATTTGGTGACATGTCCACACCCCCAGATCTCAACAGTCCAACTGTAAGTATAAAGGTTCAGTATGTGTCTTCCAAGTGGTCTAATGGGAAACTAAACATCTTATTGTATATAATACAGGAATGTTTACTACTTTTAGTACAATTTTACTTTTTCATTACTGTAATGTCAGTACAGTACAGTATCGGATTAATGTTGACCAAGAACATTAAATGTGAGGAACAGTTTTCGACAGGTAATACAGTGCTCCCTGAGTGAAACTGAGCCCTGCATTTGCCCAGGTGGTCATGTGGGCGGAAATTTGGAAAGTGAATCATGGCAATGTGACGTCCAACGGTCATCTAGGCTTGCAGAGGGGTTATGGAGGGATACCCTCCCTCCTGCTCCTGTCCCCCCAGAGGAGCAATGGTGGAGTAGGCACCTGGAGCAAGGGTGGTGGCAACAGCTGCAGTAACAGCATGAGGAGGAGGAGGAAGAGGAAGCGGTGGATGAAGGAGCTCCCAGAGAAGACTGGCGGTGGTGGGACCCAGCATCCTCCTCCAGTCTGGCACTGCAAAAGGCACTTCCTGGGGTCCTTCAACCCTCTGCTCTAGCAAGGGCCTGTGGAAGGACTCCAAGAAATTTTAAAAGTAAATCATGGCAATGTGACCGCCAACAGTCATCTAGGCTTGCAGAGGGGTTATGGAGGGATACCCTCCCTCCTGCTCTGCAATCCAATTGACCATTTCTACCCACTGCCCAAATTGATGTTGTATCGCTTTAGGTGTTTTCACACTTTGGAGTTTCCACCACATTGCAGTGGAAATACACACGTGCAGTGCAGTGTACAATTGTGCTGGATACGTGGTGCAGCAGCGGCACTACATGCTGCCCCGCACTGCACCATTGTTTGATGTCCCCACAGAGTAGCAATGGTGGAGTAGGCACCTGGAGCAAGGGTGGGGGCAACAG
This sequence comes from Gastrophryne carolinensis, assembly GCA_027917425.1. NCBI lineage: Eukaryota > Metazoa > Chordata > Amphibia > Anura > Microhylidae > Gastrophryne > Gastrophryne carolinensis. The sequence continues at coordinate 604,255,998 of CM051234.1, forward strand.
CTGCAGTAACAGCAGGAGGAGCAAGAGGAAGCGGTGGATGAGGGAGCTCCCAGAGAAGACTGGCGGTGTTGGGACCCGGGATCCTCTTTCAGTCTGGCAGTGCAAAAGGCACTTCCTGGGGTCCTTCAACCCTCTGCTCTAGCAAGGGCCTGTGGAAGGACTCCAAGAGGGTGGCTGCAGCAGTGCCAGACCGGAGGATGGAGACCAGGACAGCAGCGGGGGACCAGCGGTGATGGACCAGAAGGTGGAAGTAAATATGGTCCTGGGGTTGCACTGCAGGCAAAATGCTTCATGTTTTCCTCCTGTTTATGACATGGAGTCTTTCTACTCCAATTCTACGCAAACAGGAAGGTGCGAAAGGGGCCTTACAGTTATCTTGCCCACCCAGAGTAAAAGGTGTAAATAACCAACCTATAAGCACTTTAAAGCATTTCTGTAATGTTCTCACTTTCTTTGCATCAAACCGTATTTTAACTCATGCCTTATTCTGAAATAAAGTTTAAATCTTGCCTTTATGTTCAGGGGGAATTTAAGGAAACTCAATGACATGACTTAGGAGGATCTCACCCAATATATCGCTTAGTGGTATTAGTGTCCTATTTACAGAGGGATTTTGAGATATACTGATCGGGCAGAAAAAAACAAAACGTGACAGTGAAAATCCCGGGTTTGGTCCACTTTTAATATTGTTATTTTACCTAATGCACAACCTAGCAGATTGTACTCTTTATTGTTTACTGGGATTAAGGAACTCAGTAACAAGACCTGCTATTGATTAACTCTGGTCATGTGATGTAGAATAAACTAAGCTTTTATGTACAAAAGAAAGTCCACCCGATATGTATTGCTCAAACTGTATAATGTTTTATCCTAGATTTACTTTGTACAGATGTTCTAGAGACATTCTGCAGATCTTTTCAAACCAAATAGTTAGTAAAATCCCTCTTTACCTTGTAGCTGCTTTTCTATGCTCCTTGACTTTTAAATGTTGTAATGCATCCTATGACATTTTGAGAAAAGAAATTTACATTCTGTTTATCCCCTAATGAATAACACAAAGGTAACAATGCCACACTGCCACCTATGGGGAAAGGGAGAGAGGAATGCCACACTGCCAATAATGGGAAATAGGAGGGGGAGAATGCCATATTGCCTGTAATAGGGAATGGGAGGGGGTGCCTCACTGCCTGTAATGGGGAATGGAGGGGGCAGAATGCCACACTACCTATAATGAAGGAATGGAGGGGGCAGAATGCCACACTACCTATAATGAAGGAATGGGGGGTGGGGAGAATGTCACTCTGTCTGTGCATTATTATTATATTACATTATATAGCAGATGGTCCCCTAACGAATAATATTCATTTGGGGACCATCTCCTATATAATATCCAGATGTGCTAACTTCTGAACCAAATCCATCATAAGGGGCTACATGGCTAAATAAAATATTATGTACCGTAATGTCACCATATAAGACACGCCTGTCCATAAGACTCACCTAGAATTTGGAGGAGGAAAATAAGAAAAAAGATATTCTGAACTAAATGTTGTGCAAAAACACAATCCCCCAAGAAACAAATTATAGGCAAGGTGCAGAATCCCCTCATCACAGACAGAGTGTCATTCTTCCCCCATTCCCCCATAATAGGCAGTGCGGCATTCTCCCCCTCCCATTCCCCATTACAGGCAGTGTGGCATCCCCCCCCTTATTCCCCATAACAGGCGGTGTGGCATTCCCCCTACCCTCCCATTCCTAATTATAGGCAGTGTAGCATCCCCCCATTCCCCATAGGTGGCAGGGTGGCATTCCCCCCTCCTAATCCCCATAGGCAGTGAATCCTTCCTGCTGTCCCCGCTCTGGGTGCTGCTGATGCTCAGATGCTCGGCACACACTCACACACCCAGGTCCTTGCAGCAAGTCGCCTGCCTGCTGCATGGACCGGAGTGCTTGTGTGGACGAGCGTGCTGGGCCAAAAGACAGCGGCAATGGTGCTCAGAGGGGGGATGGCAGGCATCTGTTACACTGCCCGTCTGCCACTTTTCCATCATCTAGCTGCAATGGCTGCTGCACAGGAGCAGAGGTTATATATGTTATGTAAGTTTTTTTTCGCCCCTTAAGATGCACTGACATCCCCCCCCCCCCCCGCACTTTTGGTGGATAAATGCATCTTATAGAGGGGAAAATACAGTACATTTTAGAATCAGAACGATGCCAAGTATAAAAACATACATACTACACAAGGAGACAGAAAAACTTTTACACTTTTATCATCATACCTGGTTTATCATCATACCTGGTCAACAACTAACAGAAAATAAAATAATTACTGTATATGCACTGACCAATATAAAGCATAAAACCAGTCTGGAAGAAACCCCCTCCCCACCCTGCCCTTCTCCCCTGGTGCTGAGAAAGGACAGGGTTATTAAAAAAATAATATTAATAATTGAACGAGAGCCCACGCATGCACCGGGGGACCACCGGATATTGGTGGTTTTCGAGTGTGGCTTATTCTAAAAGTGGTGGTTTCCCCTCTTGCATTATGATTAGATTTTTTTTTGCTATTGGTTGTGCCCTCACTGCATGAATAGGACCACCAAAAAGGTGAGTTTTTATAGCAATCGGCAGGGTTTTAAACAGCCCAAGACAGGATGCTCCACCGCTAGCTCAGCCATTAAGTGTAATTTCACTTGGACCTCTCATGACCACTGGATCTTGGCGGAACTGGAAGTGCGATTCCTCACCATTGGGATGCATGGCAACAGCAAAATGTAATTTGCCACCTAAGTGTTTACTTTCAAGTACAATTGTTATTGGCTTAAAAAGAATTTGTTCATTTTTAATATTTTTCTATATTCTGAATTCATTTATGATTTGCATGTTTACATCGCTAATGTCTCATCCAATCCAATTTCTTCCCTCATCGCTAGGAAAGTAATGATATCCTGTTAGTGGATTTACACACTGAAATCGACACCAATCAAAACTGCGTTAAAGGAAATCCTTTCACCTACTCTTGTTCTTCTGCTCCTCATCCCAACGCTCGGTCACCTTTCTCACCCGAAAACCCATTTTCTGCCAGTCTCAGCTTTTTTCCTGCACCTAATCCAGACCCTTTTTGTGATGATCCTTTTACCACCTCAGATCAATCAGCTTCCTCTTCTCCACTTGATTCTTCCAAAACTGTCAATCATAAAAGCGAAAAATCAAAAAGTCTAAGGAATGGGCCCGACAGCAATGGCAATCTAAGTGATGATATTGAGTTTGGGCAGCAGTTTGACCAAATTGCCAGCCAGTCTGGTAAGCAGGAGACAAAGTCAGACCAGTGGCTTTTTAATGGTAGCCCGTCTGCTCCTCTTGCAAGAACTCAAAATGGCGTGATAGGACACAAACAAAACTGTTCTCTGAGCAGACCTAAACCAAACCCGTTTACTGAGTGCCCATCCAAAGGAGGGGATGTGCAAAATGGAATAAGAAAGAACTCCGAGTGTAGCCTCACTTACAAAAGAGACAATGTAAGCCCACATTCGCCTGACCCTATAACGATTAGCCCTCCGCCTCAAAACGCCAAGCCTGGAAGAGGAAGGAGAAGTGTAAAGGTGAGTTTTCTTGGTTCTATTTTGATAGCTTGGATTCAGTGAATGTTATTCAATTAACGCCTACTTTGGGATCAAAAAGTGCACTTTTCATTTTTTAAATAGGGCCCAAACCCAGGAATTTTACTTACCTGGGTTTTGGTCAACTTTACAGGGACATTCCAAAATGGTATGTGTGAAACCCCCTGGATAGCGGTAAATATTTAAGCCTGGAAATGAGTTCTGAATCGAGCTATTGCCAGGTGCCTCCTGCTGGTTGCTCCCCACTGCCACTGCTAGCCATTCAGATGCAAAAGGAGTGCAAGTGATGCCATGGGAGGCACAGACATATACTGTGGGATCGATCCCCGAAATGAATATATGGGCAATCCTGGGGCTTTCACACAGCAGGGGGCAAGCTGTAACCAAGCCCATGAGTCTTTTAGACTCTAGTGTTGGGTTACCAGGAGTTTTGGTCAGCTTTAAATTTGTGCAGTTCAGCAGTGTTGAAAAATGACTATCGGAGCCAAAAATATAAACAATAGATACTTACCAGTAGTCCCATGCAGCTGATCAGCCTCAGTTTCAAACTTACCTCCAGCTGGCGATACGGACTGCACTGTCCCCTCTCGCTACCATGGCCTACAGTTGCATGGTTGCCTCCTCGCATCACTTACGTGACTGGCCACACCTACTTTATTCATTTCAATAGAGGGGGCCTGCTGAGGGCTGGCACACCCCCTCCACTGTGGAAAATTGAGCTGGCGACTAGCAGGAGGGGTCAGGTCTCAGCTCAGTGTCACCAGGTTTGCGAGGACGAGATTGTCCATGCTGGTAAGCAAGGTTGGATTAAGTGTCGTAGAGGCCCCTGGGCACAATATCTGGTGGAGGCCCCACAAACAGTATTTTTTTTCTTTAAAATAATAGTCCAGCCAAGTAACTGATTGGTGGTTGTCTGGCACCCGCCTACTTACTGGAACATCAGATCGAGTCCCTTGTGCCACTCTTGTGCGGGTGCGTGCTGCTCGGGAACTCCTGCTTTGCCATTCTGTGTGAAGGGTAGTGTAGTCGCCCGGCTGGTCCAGCAGAAAACAGTTCCCTGCATTGAGCTGCCAGCGGCTCTGCTTGGTGGCTTATGTGCAGTGACAGCTGCAGGTTTGCAAAAACAAAAAAGGTTTGTCCAGGCGTGGGCGGGCCCCAACTGCCATCGATTGATGTGACGGCTGCGGGGGCCAGCAACAAAGCTACGACTGAAAAGCCTCCTAGACCAGACCATAACCCAAAGGTCAGTAGATGCCCCCTTTGCAGGGCAAGTGGTGGAGGCCCCAGGACGTGCGCGTCTTGCACCCCCTCATAATCCAACACTGCTGGTAAGTTTCAAATGGCAAATCAGCTGCATGGCACTATTGGTGAGTATCTATTGATTATTTGTTGCTGAGAAGCTTTCTGTATCCCCCAGTTAGAGGGGCTCTTCATGGCACCCATAGGCTTGAGTGTTATTGCCCGAATTGGACTTAGTACAGGGGGAGGGAGGGGTGAAATGTGGAATTACAAAATGCTTGGACTTACTCTTCAATGGTGTTTAATACAGTATGACAGCTGTTGGACTAGACAGGGGTATATCCAGCTTATTACCAAACGTGGGGTTTATTTAGCCTACAGATAGGCTTTCAAGAACATTAAGCTGCCCAGTGCAGCATGACTCTAATCCATTCTTCTGCTGTCAGTTCCAGTGCTGACAGTGTGCTACCAGCCCTGGAGTACTAATGAGTGCCCACCACTAATACAAATATCAGTGGGGAATGTGGTGCACCTCAGCTTCCAATTAATGGGGGAGGCTGCAGGGCATCATGACTAGAAACAAGGTTATGCTCAGAAGCCAGCCAGGGGACATGCTGTCAGCAGCAGAGCAGAAAAACAGGTAAGTGACAGCAGAAGAACAGAGGTAAGTTGAGCTGGGGAGAAACAGTCTTGTAGGGAGTAAGGAAAGTCTAGGCTTTTATTTTTGTATTTGTATTTACATGCATTTTAACACTCCCTTTGCTCTTAACTTCTGTTACCTCTTGCTGCCTTGGCTGTGTATTAGCGGTAAGTAAATCCTTGACAGTGTTTTTTTTTATATCATCCCAACACCTAGATTGGGTATAACTGTTTAATTGCCCTTTTTTTTTTACCTTACCTTCTCTATTAAAGTGGGTCTCCAACCATTGATAAACAATTCAGGTGAAGCTTTCCAACTGACCCCTGCCAAGGCTTCCAAAGCCGGGTTACCCACACTCCTGTGCCTTTTTTCATAATTATTATTATTGTTGTTTATTTAGATAGCGCCATCATCTTCCGTAGCGCTTTACAAGATATTATTACAGACAAGGTAAAACATAGTACAGGTCAGGGAACAATACAAAATTAGGTGCTACGAGGTTTAAACCAAGTGTTGTGAGCACAGGAGACAATAGGAAGGAGAGCCCTGCCCTTGTGAGCTTACAGTCTAAAGGATCAGCCTTTCGGAACTGTTTGAGTGTTTGGTGGTCCCCATTACTGTCGATAGGGGATCTATTGGTAAACTCAGGCACATATGTAAAGAAATAAAAGTTTTGGCCAAACTCAAAGCGCCATGTGACTAAGTGTGAGAGCAGTGGTAGTGGTGGGAAAGTGGTGCCTGCTGGGTTACCCTGGGGAGGTCTGATCTGGGGTTGTTTGAAAACTCCACTAAAAGTGTGCTATGTCTTTGAAAAGTAATTGGGTAATGGTTTCTATTTTTTACAGCCAGCTGCTGATGACATCTTTGGGTCAGACCTTTTTTCAGCAACAAACTCTGGGAATCCAGAAGCAGTATCATCGCCATCGTCTGTTCCATCATCATCAGCATCAGTACAACCAAATCCTCTGGATCTATTTAATACTAACAACCTTTCCAATGTATCATCTCTAGGAAGTGCTGGTGAGTGAATTTCATTTGCTACCTATCTGTTAAAGTGGATCAAGATGTGGCGGAGCCAGCGGGCAGTTAAGGTGAATAAACCGGACCTTCAGCATAATTTAATTAAAAGCCCAAACCCTTTTTTTTATTATTTCCCCCGCTGAGCTGCCCCAGAAGCATCACATAATAAGGAGAGGAAGGAAAACTGCAGGGCTGTGGGTTATAGCTGTGCTTTTTACAGACAAAACAGAGCTGGGAAAAGGACAGCAAAGTGTCAAAGTCAGAAGACACTTCCTGTCAGCAGGCAGTCTGAGACTCCATGGACCGCCATCTTGGATGTTTAAAGGCTCAAAAATGCAGTAATTGCAGGTAGGATGATTTTTTATGTGGGCAATCTGTATGTACAGGGTGGAGGAAACATAAGGTATTCTCTTATTTAGGGTGAAGGTCCGGTTTAAGTAATTAATAAGCAAGTAGAGGTTTAAAAGTACATTAAAAAGTAAAATAAAAACAAACTGTTGGTCCACTTTCAGAGGAGCTGAACTGACTGGACGTCCTCTTTATGATTTTTCAAAAATTCTATTGCGGTCGCTTTAAAGTGGACCAGCACCCAGGATTTTGACTATCCTGGGTTTTGGTCCACTTCGGTGGGGCACCCCGATCGGGGGTGCCCCGCTGTATGAAACCCCCCAGAAAGCCCCAAAAACTCACCTCTCCCCGCTCCCACGTGACCGCTGCAGCCAATCCCCGCCGGCGGACAAGTGGGAGGCAGCGATGGACAAGAGAGCGCGCCCGCCGCCGCCTCCCGCACGTCACTCTTACAGGGCGCGCGCCCGCCAGAGGGACGCGCGGGAGGCGGCGGCGGGCGCCGCTGGATCGAGGAGCAGGTAGGGATTTAGGGGTTTCTGGGGGCAGTCAGGGGTCTGATCGGTCCGGGAATTTTATAGATTCCCGGCCCGATCATGGGAGGGTGTTGGTCCACTTTAAACTAGCTCTTAGTGTCTATGCGTCAAGCAACCTCTAAGCAACCTCTAAGGACTACTTAATGTGTATCAACCTTCAGCAATAGTGTTGAGCATTGGATTTGGGTCACATTTAAATCCAAGCCAAATTCTGCCTATTAGGTTCTGCCAAAACAAAATTTCTGCTAGATATTGGGTCAAATTTAGCCATCTCATTTTTTTGTACAAAACAAAAAAAGAAAGAAAAAGTGAGAGGAGAAATGAAAAAAGCATTTAAACCTTTTGTTTAATTACTTTACAAGCAAAGATTGATATTTTACTGTCAAATCCATTCCCAATGTCATATATATGCACCAATCTGATGGAACAGTCCCTATCTTCATAAAGTCTTGAATATTAAAAAGAATGACTTTCCTACTACTGTATATCATTTCCTTAAAACACAAGGGATGTATGCCACCTGGACCGAGGAATTTGTCTATATTATTTTGGTGGTGCTGCCCATCTTCCTTGGTTAGCCTGGTAAAATTTAATGGAGAGCTTGGGTTATATGTCTGCATTTCAACTGACATGTCATGTTTCTCTGTAAATATATGGAAGCAAAGAAGAGGTTTAGTAAATTGGCTTTCTGTTCATTCCCCTTGCCTCCTTCTTGCTTTTCAGGGGCTCCACACTTTTCAGGTTTGCTTTTACTGTTTATGTAGCTAAAAAAACATGTCGGGGTTATTTTTCCACTTTTTGGCAATTGGTTGTTACTCTACTCCCTCAATAATAGGTGAAGGAGTTTGCAAGGGAGCCGATCTGAAGGGCAGAAGGAGCTGGTGCTACCCTACCCTTGGCCAGCTGCTATAGACGAGAACTGATAGGACAGTGTTTCTGGTGAAGATAGTTGGCAACTAGTGATGAGCTGGGCGGATTCCTTTAGTACAACTAACCCGCGAAACGAGCCATACTATCTGCATGTCCTGGTAGTCCTGGACCTGGACCGAGGAGAGGTGGCAATATAATTGGGCACTATTACCCTTGTTTGCCCTGGAGGAGTACTGGGCCTGTGTGAAAAGACTGCTGTTGTGGTCAGCTTTAAACTTGGTCAAACAGAGTTCTGTACATTATATACTGTAATACTACACTGTGAAATCAAATGTATTTAATAATAATGAGAGACTGTATTTTGTTATGTATCATTTTGTACTTTTAATTATCCTTTGTTGGACCAGTCCCTTCCCTTCCCACATTCACAGCTGTCATAGCAATTTTATTGAAAAACTCAACGGGGAAAGGCTGGGTTCTGTCGATCCAATGTGCCAGGCCTCCCACTAGCTCCATCTTTATTAATATAGATTGAAGTTCCTCTGCCATGTTGTCCTGCCAAGTAATCCTCTTCCCGAGTGGCAACAACTGCCATGGTCCACAAAGATCGATTAGACTTGGCATTTGTAACAGATGTGAAAGCTTTATAAATGGCATCCAGGAAGCTGGGGGATTAGTTAAGCGTCTATTGATTAGTAATACATTTTTAAGCTGTCCTGCTTAGGGGTTGCAGTTCAACTTCCAATAAAACATGTTCTTGCCGGGCTCTTATAATAGGTACTCCTCTAATAAAGTATCCTTATAATAAAAAATCTCTTATTTAATAGAAAAAGTACTCTTATAATTAGATATTCTTACTAATAAAGTACTATTTTGCTAAAATGATAAAGTACATTTATTATTCAGTAACTATATATAATAGTTATATACTATAATCAAGTAGTCATGTAATAAACAAGCATATGGGCAGCACTGTGTTAGCCAGGACCTTGGAGGAAAGAGATTTAGGGGTACTGATTACTGATAGCTGCAAGATGAGTGGACAGTGTAGCCAGGCAGTGGGAAAAGCAAGCAGGATGCTCGGCTGCATAGCTCGAGGCATCACCAGTAGGAAGAGGGAGGTTGTGATGCCGCTGTATAGAGCCCTGGTGAGGACACAGCTAGAATACTGTGTGCAGTTCTGGAGACCTTACCTGCAAAAATACATTATTCAAATAGAACGGGTCCAAAGGCCGGCAACGAAAATGGTGGAAGGACTTAAACTTAAAACTTATCAGGAGAGACTTAAAGAACTTAATTTGTACAGTCTGAAAGAAAGAAGGGAGAGGGGGGACATGACCTTTAAATACGTGAAAGGTTTGAATAAGGTTCAGGAGGGAAGTGTTTTTAAGAAGAAGCTTAATGATAGAACAAGGGGGCACAATCTGAAGCTAGTCGGGGGGAAGATCAGAAGCAATGTTAGAAAATATTATTTTACAGAAAGAGTAGTAGATGCTTGGAACAAACTTCCAGCAGAGATAGTTGAAAAATCAACAGTCACTGAATTAAAACATGCCTGGGATAAGCACACATCTATCCTAAGATAAAGAGTACATACAGTATACACATAAGGGCAGACGAGATGGACCGTATGGTCTCCTTCTGCCGTCACCCTTCTATGTTTCTATGTTAAAAAATACTCTCTTATAATAAGCACACTTATATTAAAGTACTCCCATAAACATGTAATCTTTTATTACAGTACCTAGTGGTACATCTTCTGCTCTGATTTGCTGACTAAGCAGTTAGTCACAGTCTGTGCAGCAATATCACCAGTGGAAGCAGAGCTTCGCGACCTGTTTCCCTGCGGGGGATCCAGTGTTGTACATGTGCCTAAAAGTAGGCTTACCAGGAGGAAGGGATGATGTACAGCAAAGAGCAGACTGGATGTCTGCTTTAAACAGTTGGGTTTTGGAGAAAAGCTGGTTTACCGCTGCAAATATTTGGGTTCAGAATTTAAATGTATGATGTTTTTTTCTGCTGTAGGTCCTCTACCACTAAATTCCTCTCAGCCTCAACAATGGATTCAACAACCTCTACTTTTTACTCAGCCGATGGCTTCACTTCCCAATCTGGTAATGGGTGCCCAACCTAGTTTCAGTCCACAAAATATCCTATCATCTCCATCTCCAATGGTGTCTTGGAACCAGCCAACCAGCTATGTCGTTCCTCCACCCATGCAAAATCCACCACTATGGAATCAGCCCGTATCGATTCAAGCTCCTGGATGGAACCAACCATCGACTAATCCATTTCAACCTAGGCCGCCAACATTAATTCAACCAGGACCGGTTGTAACAAGCCCTCCTCAGCTTCCACCTAGACCAGCTCCAGTAAAGGAATCTCCCAAGATGGAAAGTGATGCTTTCACTGCTCTGGATCCTCTAGGTGAAAAGGAAAAAAAAAACGTGAAGGATATGTTTAAAGACTACCAGCTGGCTAAGCCACCCGCCGTACCCGCACGACGGGGGGAACAGCAAAACAACCTGAGTGGAACATCTGGAGCATTTACCAATTATTTCAGTAACAAGGTTGGCATTCCCCAGGAAAGCGCGGACCATGATGATTATGATATCAACCAACTCTCTGCTACAATTAATGGTAATGTACTGTTTACTGTAGGCCAACAGACATAATGTTGCTCTTATTGAGTGGAATAGCAAGAAACCTTTACTATTGTCTTTAAAAAAACAAACAACAACAACAAGAAACTAGTCCAGTAGACCATTGGCCTCTCCTATGTGACAGACTATAGGCACAGCTAGGGTTTAGGTAAATGGGCGATTTGACCTCTACTTGCCTAAAGTTAGGAATAGACCCAGATATTTAATTTACAAAGGCTGGCAGTCAGATAGAACATCTAAGGAGCAAATAAAAACATATTCTGGCTCTTAACATTATACAGTATACTTGGTGGTAATAAATAGTGATGAGCAGGAGTGGGGTCTACCTGTTTCAGAAGCCCTCCCCAGTATCCAGCATTCAGTACGCTTGAATTCTGGATATAGTTGCTCTGCTTACCACTATATGTGAACTGGTATAGTGCGTCCTTCTGCTCTGGCAGCTGTCATGTTCTTCATTATGTCACTGGAGGAGAAGGACATGAAGGGGGAGTCCCTGGGAAATCATCCCTTCCATGTCCCCCCCTCCAGTGACATCAGAAATCATGTGAGGGAATTCCACAGAAGCTCCTCCTGTGTGGTATAAAAGGTTCCTTCTAAGGCAGGTAAGGCACTAGTTTGGCAGCCAAGGAAGGAGGAGGGGGGGGGGGCACCCCCTCATTACAGATGTTGGCAGAGCAGCTGCAATAGCTGTTCCCTGGCATAAAGAAGATGGCAACCACCGGACCAGGAGACGGCCCCCAACCCAATGGCCCTGCAAATAGAACATCGGCAGGGACAGATGAAGGAATATGCGGCATAGGTGATTTTTTTAAAATAATAATAATTTGTGAACGGGTAAGGACCCCTATGCCAGTTCACACGTGCAAGGTTATAATTTGACGTTAACATTTTATTTTAATTCTGATAGAGCCACCAAAGCCAGCACCACGAGGCCACACGCTGCCAGGGACCAAAACCAGGGAAGGCTTGTTTGAGAACCCATTTGGATCAGACAACTTTGGCACTTCATTAACAAACGCTGTAAGTAATATTTACCTATAATTACAGACCCTATAGAAAAAAAAAAAATTGGAAACCCTGGGTTAATAACTTTCATTATCAACTACATAAATTCACTGTCTTATTCAAGAAACTAGAAGCTGCAGCCACAAGGTTCCTTTTGTAAGTAGATCCCCTTTATTCAAACTTCACCCCAAAACAAAATTGCCCAAACTATTTAAAAAAGATTGGCCAAGATAGCAGCGATTCCAATGGCTATGCTAATAATCAAAAAAGATATTATATAAGATTATTAAGTTTAAAATATACACAGTACTTACAAACTTTTCATTTCAAAATGTATGTTTGGGACCTGACAGCTGTGTGTAATATATTCAACTTTATTGTATTTAAAGTAGGTGTCTAGTCAAAAATAACTGGTCACATTTCCACCCCCACCCCCCAAGAATGTGTATACTCTGTATATACTATTGGTACCTGCCTTAAGAGGGGAAAAGGAAGCTCCAAAAAAGGTTGTCCCTGTGATATAGAAAGACAGATGTGACATCTGATGTTTTTAGGTTTTAGATTGATTATCTCATTTAGTAATACATCTTGGTGTTCACCTAAAAACAAATTGTTGTGTGTATTTTGCTCTGGCTCTACTTTTATGCTGCACTAATATGGTGATGTGCATAAGTTCCTTGGAAAAGTTAAATAATCAGCTTGTTTGCTCAGTGGAGGTGAATGTCGTCCCCAGAGTCTGACTTTATCTCCAGAACAAATCAATAGCATGTCTGGGAAATGGGTCTGGCAGTATGGCCGTTATATCGTCTAGTTAGGGAGGGACCCATGTTAGGCAGTATAGGGAGATTAAAGAAATCTAAAAGCCCCTGGGTCATAAAAGCCAAGAATAATGGAATTTCTCCCAGAATGCTTTCCAGTAGGCAGGCCCATGACATTTATCCCTTTACACCTCTTAAAGCTATATCCAAAGCACTCATATCCACCAGGTTGTGCAATGCTCTGGAATAGCATATAAGAAAATATATCACCATCCATTTCTACTTGTGGTCATGTGTTTCTGGCTTTTGTCCCTCGCCAGCACAAGGCTGGAGTTAGATGGTGATATGGGTGGGTGAGGCTTGGAGTGCCAGAACATTGTCATAAGCCTGGTTAGGGAAAGAACCATGTTAGACAGGATAGGGTAATTAAAGGGATCTAAAGCCCTCTATTAAAGGTACAAAGCAGATAATGCTTTCCTAAAACAGAAATTTGCATGGGACATACAAGCCATGTATAATGGAATTTCTCCCAGAATCCCTTGCAGTAGGCCATTACTCATCATGGTTGAGGTTTTGGTGCAATGCTGTGGGCTGTCATTTGCCAGTATTATGTGCTCCAATTATATTGGTCCTCAATATTCTGGAACATGTGACCTAAAGTGACTTTTGTATACCTGTACAATGGTACAGATTAGCCACAACAAAGCATAAAAAATCTTTTCAGTGTAGGGAGTGGTCTGGAGTCATTCTAGTCTGCAGAATCAAACTATTTATAAGTCACCACAATCTACGCAACAAAAACTAAATGTTTCCACCTGCAGCAGTTTATACTAATCAGGATGAATGAAACTTTCCTATTCTGAAGACCAACTGCCCCTGACGTAACTCCCAGTGACTTTCCTCCCCCACCATTCACTTTAATGGAGAATACATGCCATATTAATTTAATTCAAACAGTTTTCACATGGATCAAGAGATACTCCAATGTCCCAGATGTCTTTACTTGGTTCCTGAGCCTAAGTGCATTAAAGAGTGGGGAGAACCACGGCAATTCCAAAATATTTTGCTGTCCATTATGTCATTTACAGGATTTGGCTTTGCTTGTAGACCATCATTGCTATGCATTTAGCCCGTCTTTTGCCCTGGTTTCTGCCGTAGATTCCACATATCACACTACTGAGGCATCACAACAGGCATGAACCCAGCGTAAAAGTTTCCTGTTCAATGTCTAGGATAGGTTATGTCTGCACCATCTTTGTAATCTTTAGCCATGAGGCCTATTGACTAATCATTTGCCTGCTCATGCCACATGCCCCTCAAAAATATCCACAGAATCTGCCCCTTTCTTACTTTAGAAGGAATGAAAACATTTATTGCTTAGATCATTCATTGCTAATCAACCTTCCCCACCAATCTCTCCCCTCTCTAATCCATCCTGGATAGACTTCTCTGTGTAACTGCTACCCTGAAACCTTCTCCCCCTGCCACTCATTGCATTGGCTTGCCTATACAGTACAGATGACAGTTTTAAGCTCATTCTCACAGACAAAGCTCTCCATGGTCTACATCTCCTCTTTCATTACAGTTGACCTTTCTGCCCCTGCTCTATGCTCTGCCAGTGATTTACAACTAGCAACCACCATAATCTGGACCTCAGGCCTCTCGCTTACATTTCCAAGATTTGTTCGGAGCTGCCCCAACTCTCTGGAATGCCTTAAAGTGGACCAACACCCAGGATTTTGACTATCCTGGGTGTCGGTCCACTTAGGTGGGGCACCCCGATCGGGGGTGCCCCGCTGTCTGAAACCCCCCCGATCGCCGCAAAAACTCACCTCTCCCCGCTCCCACGTGACCTCGTCCGGCCAATGACAGCGCTCAGAGCAGCTCTGGTATGCGCGTCCAAAGCTGCTTGGACGCGCATACCAGAGCGCTGTCATTGGCCGCGTCTCTCGCTTCCCTCTAACAGGGAGCGCTCCTGCGCCGGCCATTCACAAAACGGCCGGCGCGGGAGCGCGCCCTGCTAGAGGGAAGCGAGAGACGCGGCCGCGTCTCGCGCATGCGCCGTTGGATCGCCGGTAAGGTGAGGATTGTGGGCCTCCTGGGGGGTTCCTCCCCGCGGGACATCCCGATTTCGGATGCCCCGCGGGGAGGGATCTGATCGGTCCGGGAATCTTATAGATTTCCGGGCCGATCCCCCCTGGGTGTTGGTCCACTTTAAGTCCAATAAATTGATTAATTTACAACCTCAGCAGTTTTAGAATTTTTTTAAAACGCATCTTTTTAGGGTAGCCTACCACATCCCCTAATCTAACTCTTCTTCTTTAACCCAACTTCAACATCAATTTTCTGATGAAGACAGTGTCAGTAAGCTCGATGACATTAGCGATCAGCCAGATTTTATTTGCTTTAATATACAGGTGAAACAAGAAGGTGATAAAGTATAAACATTCATTAGAGATCCCAAGCAAAGAAAATTCCATTGTGATGGGACTGAGTTTTCTAAAAGAGATATATTCAAAAAACTGGAGAGAAAAAACAGGGTGAGATCTAGAAACAGAAGACAAGATCTGAAAGAGATCTCAAGTGATCAGTGGCAGACAGAAGCCTCTGATAATAGATCACCATCCACCGCATAGTAGGGACCCTGTTCGTTTTTTAGAGGCATGAGAGAGGAAGGGTATAAAGAAGAAGAAGAAACAGTAGTTGGAAGTGTAAGGCAGAGGAAAGGCGAACCCTAGTAGTTTGTAGTCAGCATCAGACTGGAGCCCACCAAAGATCATTCTTAAGACCCAACTTTCGGGTAAAATATAATATAAAATGTGGTTTATAAACTGAAAAACAAACGTAACTTAATGAATAAATAACACATTCACAGAACACTTCAGGCAAACCAGAACGGCTGTGTTAGTCTTGAATCTGCTGTACTGCCCAGATGATGGCCTTGGGTTAGTGTCTGGGGCCCAGCAGAGGATCCTCTAGTGTTTAAGTGGCCCAGTACAACCCTGAGTATAGCCCAGGATTGTGCAGGTCGCCCTTGCTTGCCTACTGGAAGAGCTTGGTACCCATTGTGAGGAACCTGCTGCTCTTCTGGGACAGGGACATGAAGAAGGTGGAATGAGTATTAATCTTAATTTTTCCCATTTATCATTGAATCATAATCGGGTTTTACAACAATTAGTGTACCAGAACCTAAAGGGGGGGTTTGTGGGTAGTACACAACACAATCCATAGAACATTTTTTTCGCATAAGGCACAACTGTACCTTTGCAGACCAATTTAAAGAGGAAGCTCAGGAAATAGATGCATGTTTCCGCTAAAGGAGATCCTGCATAGGCTTACACGAGTCTCTAACTGTTGTGCCAGTAATGAAAATCTTGCAGATCTGCTGGATACCACAGACTTATGACAACCAAAAAGAAGGGATAATGAGGTAATAATTGTTTAATTACACCATTTGTCAACAACATGGCGACAATTACGTGTGTCCCCTGCTTCCTGGGGCTCCTCTTATAATGCCCCCCCTCAGGCCCCAAAATACATTAAACTCAATTTACTGAAATAGAAAACCTTGAATAATTGAAACCACAAATGCGTAAACTGCAGAAACAGAGGGATGGTTGTACTGCTACTTATTTGTCCTATTAAATATAGGTGTCCTTTTTAATGGAACCATATTTTCTGTCTTCCAGAAGCTGCCAGCACATCAGATTACATCGTCTGATCCGTTCGGGGATCCGTTTGGGAATCCATTTGCGTAGGAATATGTCCTTAGTGTTTGCTGTAAGACATTTTATTTCAGAACGTTTACCTATTATTTGTCACCAATTGTTTATTTGATATATCTAGTAAATCAGAAATGTGCAAATAGCCTGTCAGCCTCATAGTGTGTGTATGTGTGGGTATATTATCTATTACAGTCTTGCTTCGGCAATGACTGTAATAGATGCCTTATCTCTTGAAACGCAGGACCATTTCCTGCTTTATTTAAATAATGCATGAGGTGCGATTCAGTAAACAGTGTAACTTTTTAAATTAGCTTTATAAGGTAAAACTTCAAAAAATCTTACAGTTTACAGTTGATTGTGGATCTATTCCTAGTATGTCACACACCCCACTTCCAAAGATCCATGACACTTGGGAACCCGGCCTGTAGAGGGCGATCTTGCAGAGATGACATGGAAAAAGGAGCCCCTCCTGGTCCATAAGTACTGGGTTCCTCCCACTATTCCTCAGTCTTTTCGTCTCTGCAGTCGGCGAAGCATTCAGAAGATGACTCTCCTTCAAGCTGCAGGTAGCCGGGTTTGCTCCCGGCCCCTTTTTTTCTCTATTTCTGTCTGAAACTCTTTAAACCTGTTTGGTTATATTGTATGCCTCCCAGCCCTGGCTGTGTGGTTCAGGCAAGGGTAGATACATACACCTTCTGGTGTATACAGGAGTTTTACTCCTCCGTGAGACCCAAATGTGGGTAGGCGGTTTCCGGGTTGGTGTTCTCGGCATGGGATGCCCCCTGTCCCTTTTTAATCCCCTTGTGCCTTATGGGTGCATTTCTGTCCTCTCCCCTTTAGTTCTCCTTTACCCTGCTGGGGTAAAAAGGAGGGGGGGGCGTTATCTGGGCTTATTTGTCAACATGCACACAAATGAAAAAAATAAAAAGATATATAAAATAAATCTTTATTACATATATTATGTATATTTACTATACTATTTAATAGGATATGTTTTATTTATATTTTCCTATTTCTGTCTAGGCAGCATTCTTTTTTGCTTACCTTTTAAAGCTCTTTGTTTCTGGCTATGTTCAGATTTGAATTTCCCTCCATTCTTGGTCATGTGATTCTGGGGGTGGGCGGGGCTTAGGCACACAGCATCATTTCATTCCCAGAGCACCCTGGTGTGCTCTCTTTGCCTGCCTGGCTCCTGCTGCTTCCCTATAGTCTTCCCTCATGGTGCGAGCTGATTTCCTGGTGCTGTGAGTACCCCTCAGCTTGCTGAAGGGAGTTTTCTGCCATTTCTTTCATGCTTTGTCATTTATTGTATTGTGTGCATTGGTGACTGTTTGTTTTCTTTGTAGGTGGAAACTCTTTATTTTAAAAGGGGTTTCTCCTGGTCTTTAGCCCTTAAAGCCTTATTTGGGGGTCCATTTGTGTTAATATCCTCCCACTTGGGACTATTTAAAGGGGCTTCCCGGGTATCAATTGCGTAAATCCCATATATACTTGGCGACTTTAATCAATTATAGTATAATACTAAACACCATATGGAGGCATCTCAGGACAACGGGCATGCAGTTCCCTCTGCACAGACTCGGCAATGTTTTGGATGTGGGGCATCCCTTGTTGGGGATAACGCAATTCTTTGCGTCCCTTGTGCTCAATTAACTATTAAGCAGCAAACTGGGGCCCAGGCTTCGGCGTCTGCGGCTTCTGCCTTATCTCCTACTCCGCCATGTCTTGTCCGTACCTCCAGTGATATTGTCATGGGTGGTGAGTCGCATTCTGATTTATGTGCCAGATTGGCTCATCTTGAAAAATTAATGTCTAGCTCTGTGGCCAAGAAGGCCTCAGCTAAAAGGAAACATTTGACTCAGGCCATTCCGGTAAGTGAGTCGGATAATTGTGAAATGCTTTATTGGTCTGATCCTTCTCAGTTAGAAGAAGGAGAATTATATGAGGAACCAGATGTTTCTGATGAACAGCAATTTGTTGGTACTGTGATTGAGCAGGGTAAAGCTAGTGTTGTGGATACCCCAAAGGCTCTTGCTCAGTTATTTGAGGTTTTGGTTATCACTCCTCCTGAAGTAGTCCCTCCTCAAAAAGGGGAATTCTTTGGAGTCTCTAAACCTCGTTTAGAATTTCCAAATCAAAAGCATTTTGATGAAATTATTCTTAAAGAATGGGAGAAGCCTGGGCGGCTTCCTGGCATTCCCTTGGGCTGGGACAAGAAATATCCCTTCCCAGCTGATACTGTTAAGCGTTGGTCATCACCACCTGTGGTGGATGCCCCTGTGCTTAATTTATCCAATTCTTCTGTGTTGCATTCTCCTGACTCCACTACACTTAAAGATGGAGAGGATAAGCGTATTGATCAAATGGCGTGCCACGCTTTTTCCAGTGTGGGCTCGGCCTTGCTGCCTGTTGGTGCTTCAGCGCTCATGACAGTGGCAATTAGGTCTGTTGTGAGAGACCTAATGAATTACTCAGGGCTTGATCCGGCCTCTGATGAGTATGCCGCTCTTAAGCGATGTGAGATGTTTGCATCTTTTGTACTTTCTGCCTTAGATGATACTCTGCTCATGTGCAGCAGAACCTCTGCCTTGTTAATCGCCATCAGGGGGTTAGTATGGTTGCGGCAGTGGGCGGCGGATGTTGTAGCCAAGAAATCGCTTACAGCGCTCCCTTTTGTGGGATTGCGCCTCTTTGGAGAAAAATTGGATTCTGTCATTAAAGGAGTCAAATTACCTCAGCGTAAGAAACAACGTCGTTCCTTTCATAGAGTGGCCTCTTTTAACCCTTCCTTTCGGGGGTCTAGATCTGGTAGAGGATCGGCCTTTTCAGCCCCTAGAGGGAATGCATGGAATAAAGGAAAGGGACGTGGCCGTCCAAGTCAGAATTGGGGGTCCAAAACCAAATCTGCCATTAAGCCTGCTCAACAATGAGAGGACACCCTCATTACGGGTGGGGGGACGGCTGCGGTTCATCTTCCAGGTCTGGGTTCAGGAGGTATCAGACAATTGTGTTCTGGAAGTAGTCTCTTCCGGTTACAAACTGGAATTCGAGTCCCAGCCTCCTCCCAGATTTTTCATGTCCCGGATGCCGTCAGATCCGGCAATTGCGCAGGGACTGTGGGCAGCAGTAGCGAATCTGTTAAACATGGCTGTCATCTGCCTAGTGCCTCCAGCGGAAAAGGGTTTGGGGTCTTACTCCAACCTATTCACGGTACCCAAGAAGGACGGCTCTGTTCGGCCTATCCTAGACCTAAGGAGACTCAATTTATCCGTTTCAGAAAATTGCGCATGGAGTCTCTGCGATCAACGATCGATGCTCTCCGTCAGGGGGACTTCTTGACATCCATAGACATCAAGGATGCTTATTGGCACATTCCAATTTTTCCGGGTCACCAGAGATTTCTCAGGTTCTCGATAGAAGACCAGCATTATCAATTTGTGGCCCTGCCATTCGGCCTTACCTCGGCCCCAAGAGTCTTTACCAAGATGCTGGCAGGAGTGATGGCTATATTCAGGGTCCAGGGAATCCGCATTGTGCCTTTTCTGGACGATCTTCTTATCGCGGCCTCCTCCCTCGAACAATCAGAGTTGGACACCAGGACGGTGGTCTCTACGCTAGAGAGGTTCGGATGGGTAATAAGTTACCCCAAATCCTCTCTCTGTCCGTCCAGGGAAATTCCCTTCCTGGGCCTGATTCTGGATACATTTCTGGCCAAGGTTTTTCTTCCTCAGTCCAAAATGGTTCTGATTCAGGACTTGATTCGTCTATTCTTGTCCAACCCTCGTCCGTCTATCCCTCTAGGGATGAGACTAGTGGGATTGATGGTAGCTGCATTCGAGGCAGTCCCGTTTGCCCAGTTTCACATAAGGACGCTTCAGCTCTTCCTCTTGGCAAAGTGGGACAGGTGCCCACTATCATTAAATCAGACTTGTCTATTGTCTCCCCACGTTTTGCAGTCCCTTCAGTGGTGGTTAATATCGCACAACCTCCAGAAGGGCAAGTCATTTCTGACTCCGCGTTGGGAACTGGTTACCACGGATACCAGCCTGGTAGGCTGGGGGGGCTTCTGGAAGAAGCATCATTTCCAAGGATTGTGGGGGCCTCAGGAGGCTCATTCTACAATCTATGTATTAGAGCTTCGGGCCATACGTCTTGTTCTACTTCGACTGACCCATTTCTTACAGGGTCTGCCAGTTTAGATTCGGTCAGACAACCGAACAGCTGTTGCATACATCAATCACCAGGGAGGGACTCGCAGTTGGGGTCTCCTCCAGGAAGTGTCTCTGATCCTTCAGTGGGCAGAGATCAATGTTCCCTGCATATCAGCAGTTTACATTCCGGGGATAGAGAATGTGGAGGCAGACTCCCTGAGCAGGGGATGTTCTCGCCAGGGAGAATTGTCTCTCAATCCAAGGGTCTTTCAGTTCCTCTGTCACAAGTGGGGGACTCCACGGTTGGACCTGTTTGCTTCTCGCCACAATCACAGGCTGCCAGCTTTTGTGTCTCTATCCCAGGATCCTTTGGCAGTGGCAGCGGATGTCATGTCTCTGGCCTGGAAGGATCTGGGGTTCCTATATCTGTTTCCCCCATTCTCCATGATCAGCAAGGTGGTGCGCAAGTTAGCACTGGAGGAGGCGCCAGCAATTCTGGTGGTGCCAAGGTGGCCAAGACGTCTGTGGTACGCAGACGTCGTAAGGCTGGCAGTGGATCGTTTCCATCTGCCTCTTCTTCCAGATCTCATCACTCAGGGTCAACTTTGTTACCCCAATTTACAAACGCTGGATTTGACAGCATGGCTGCTGAAGTTATTCAGACTCTTATTAGAGCTAGGAAGAAGTCTTTCTCTGTCATTTATTACAGGACTTGGAGGTCCTATATTGATTGGTGTGAATCCAGGGCTTTGCCCTGTAGAGTGTTTTTCTATTCCTAGAATTCTGGAATATCTGCAACAAGGTCTGGATATGGGATTCCAGATTAGTACTTTGAAAGGGCAAGTCTCTGCCTTGGCAATTTTCTTTCAAAGGTTGTTTGCTCTTCATTCTTTGGTTAAGACCTTTTTCCAAGGAGTCACGCATGTGCGGCCTCCCAGAAAGCCTATACTTCCTGTTTGGGACCTTAACCTGGTGCTTTCAGCTATGCAGGCCACTCCCTTTGAGCCTTTGCAGGATATTCCTCTTCCTATTCTTACTCAGAAGGTTGCCTTTTTGGTTGCTATTACTTCTGTCCGCCGAGTTTCTGAACTGGCGGCTTTGTCTATTCTAGCCCTTTATTTTGAGAGGCATCAAGATAAGGTTGTTTTCCGTTTTAAACCGGATTTCCTTCCTAAGGTGGTGTCTGCTTTCCACCTAAATCAGGATATAGTTCTTCCTTCCTTGTGTCCCAAACCTAGTAACGACAAGGAAAGGGTCTTACATTCCTTGGATGTAGTTCGTTGTGTTAAGTATTATTTAGTTACTACCTCGACCTTCCGCAAGACGGATGCCTTTTTTGTTGTGCCTTCTGGGCCCATTAGGGTTTGCCTCCTGTCAAATCTTCCCTTAGTAAGTGGATACGTCAGGCCATCATTGGGGCTGATCGCTCATTCTACTCAGGCTATTGGTGCCTCTTGGGCTTTTCAGCACCAGGCTTCTGTTGAACAAGTTTGCAAGGCTGCGACTTGGTCTTCTGTGATTACTTTTTCTAAGTTTTACAAGGTTGATGTGCGGGCCTCAGCGGATGCTGCTTTTGGCCGCAAAATTCTGCAAGCTGCAGTAATTTAAGTTATGCATTATTCCTTGGGGATCCCCACCCATTATAGACACTGCTATTGGATGTCCCAAGTGTCATGGATCTTTGGAAGTGGGGTGTGTGACATACTAGGAATAATACCATTTTGTGAGTACTCACGTGTAAAATGGTTATTACGAGCATGTCACACACCCCACTTCCCCCGCCCTTTTTTGTTCTAGGGATCCTTTATATGGTGATTATTATTTTCTAACTATTTTTCAATTATTGAATATAATTGGCTCTTCCTGGTTCTTCACTGCTTTTTAAAAAGACTGAGGAATAGTGGGAGGAACCCAGTACTTATGGACCAGGAGGGGCTCTTTTTTCCATGTCATCTCTGCAAGATCGCCCTCTACAGGCCGGGATCCCAAGTGTCATGGATCTTTGGAAGTGGGGTGTGTGACATACTCGTAATAACCATTTTACAGGTGAGTACTCACGAAATGGTATTTTTTTGGCCTGCAGTAAACGTTTTAGGTGTGATAGCTAACACAAGCAATTTTCAGCATTTTCAAACTCCAGCAACTTTTTCTCTTCTTTGAATTACATGTTATTTTATCTCATGCCTTGCCCATAAATGGCCCCTTATATTCATGAGATACTTTAGGAAAGGTTTACATAAATGCCTACAAGTTTTATAGAGGAAGAAGGAAGGAAAAAAGACATACTAAATAATATCCCCAAAAAGAAAAAACTTCCAGGTACACTAAACATTACACCTTCCCACCCCTTCCTGAATGCTGTGAAGTAATAGGGGCAACTGAAGCTCTCTAATCAGCTGATACCACTGATGCTGCTGCAGTCAACAAGAGGGACTGTTAGTAATCAAATCACTGTACAGTAGTGATGCGGCTGCTGCAGTAATTGGGCAACCAAGCAGTCAGTTCACATCAATGCTTTAGCTCAAAAGGAAAAAATGGGCTCTACAGTGCTTCTACCACCAGCGAATTGGGGCATTTAAATGCCTCTAATCAGTACCAGCACAATGGAAATGGGGTAGTTTTTTTTGTACCTGGAGGTTAATACTTTATTAATGTCCTTGTGAGCACTCTCCAAGGAAAGATAATTCTCCTATACAGATTTGACCTGTGTACATGGAAACAGATCTAAATATTCCACTGCTCTCTTTAACGTTTCCTGCCAATAGGCAGAGGGTTCAGTACCTCCCCAGCCAGTTGTCATCAGGAAAGTACAGGTATGTGGCCTAGCCAATTGCCTGCTGTGCACAGCAGTGTCAATATGAACCCCTGACACAACTGGTCACTACTTTAGTAGGTTATTTATGTTTATTATACAGCAGCAAGGTTGTATAAAGGCATGGGTTGGGGGGTTCTTGGATTGTATAAATGGAGAGATTAGTGAGTAAGAGTGTTATGGGGGCCCTAAGGGTAATCCCAGGATGGTGTAGGATTCCTTGCATGATATTCATCTTTGAAGGACAGCTGAGGGGGGCTTGAATAATATGTGGCACCCAAATTATTAAAAAAAATAGATTGGCATGAGGGGTACATGCAAATAAAACCGGTTTAAGTAGGGCCCTAATAATTTGTCTTTATGGGGCCCAGAAATTCATGATGGCGGCCCTAACCCCAGAGCCCCAATTAGTAGGCAGAGATTGCAGCATTCCAATCCATCCGAGATTCTTATCAATGGGCAGAGGTTGCAGCACTCTCACCCCCAACTATGACACACAATAGGCAGAGAATGTGCGCGCTTATAGAGCTTCCACTACAATCAGTGAAATTAATTACTTGTGTGTTTTTTTCCAGATCCGCAAAAAGTGGGAAGCAAAAGAAATCGGAAAACACTGGGGGTCCAGTTTCATTAGCTTTATTCTTTATGACATAAATGAAAATGTTTGCACTGAATCTCAAAACATTTCACCTAAGCAGATTGTTTTCCATTCATTCCATCATATACACTCAAGCAGGGTATTTGGCTGGCTTTTGTGCATTAATTTAACAGGTATTAGGTCATGGCAAAATGGGCAGCATCCAATAAGCAGAGATGCTAAATTGTATGAGATTATATATATGTATAAACAAATCACCAGTAGGGACCAGTGAGGTCTGTATGCATTAGGTTAAAATCCAAAAAATAGTCCTCTTATGGGGCTCCAATGCACTATCCAGTGTCTCCCAGCTGCTCAAGGGAAATGGTCATACTGCTCTGTATGGATTGCTTAGACTCGGTAACTTTGACTGCATTGCTCTCAGTATTGTAGGATAGATACCTCAGCTTACTGCCTTAAAGTGATCCAATGGTCAAATGTACCGCTCCACCCTCTGGACACCCCAATGTAGTAATGTCTGACTGCTAACATCTCCTTAAAATGCTTAATATCGTAAAATGAAACTTTCTTCTTGCCCCTTCTGTGGATCATATCACTTCTGACATCTAGTGTGGTTCACCAAGCAGGGGTGTGTGCAGTCAGTGGAGTATCCTGGAGTTTGATCCAGGGAGGTCTGTTAGGGGGCATGGCACAAATGGGGCGTGGCTTCTGCATTCCCCATCTGCTGAAGTGGTGCACCTGAGGATGTGACTGTTGCAGGAACATTGATGGGTATTTTGCCTGACTTTCTGGGTATATCGGAGCTTCTGCTGAACTCTTTGTGGGCAGATACCCACTTCTGCTCTCTAGTGATGGGCAAACCGAACCACAAATTGCGGGTTCATACCAAACTTTGCTAAATTTGGGTTCCCAAAACCCGAATACGGATTTCAGCCAGAAGTCTGTGTACGAATTCGGTGGCCACCCTGAACACAGAAAAGTGGGTTGATGGGCTGCTAAGCCAAAGCTGCTGTAACACTTACGTGTCCTCGGCTGTGGACCATTTCAAATGCCGCCGCCAGGTGGATCTCGCGGGGCTCATGTAAGTTTTTATAGCAGCGTGATTCCTGCTGCACACTCTGCACCCCCGTTACAGCCACCCCCAAGTTTGGGTCCCTATTGATTTCAGTGGGGACCGGGTTCGGGTTCTTTTACTCAAAGTTCGGCCGAACTTGCCAGACCTGAACTTTGGGGGGTTCGCCTACTCCTCTCCCTGAGATGTGTCCACCTGGACTCCATAAACTTGCAGCTCCTGTTCTGGCTCATTTTCCCATTGCAGCTTTCCTTTTAGTGCTGATCTTACTTGCTACATGCTTTACAAGTTTTTTTAAAAGAGCTGTCATTTATGTTTATCAGAAACATGAAATCACTGAAGGATTTTGGTCGCTCAATAGAAACCTAAAAATGCAACCTCAACACGTTTTTCTTAATAAACAATAAACTTTCCTTTACCTGTTCCTGCACCCAGCCCCTTCCAACAGTCTTACCTAATCCAGCACTACCACATCTCCTCCACACCATGCATTAATTCCAACCACCAGTTAATAAGATAAAGTTTAGTAAAATGCTCCACTACCCCCCCCCCCCCCCCCATTGTTCAGTGAGTTTAAGGGCTTAACACCATGCAGATGTTGTGGAATATATTTGCAGATGCTGAGCTTCTAAATAACATGGAACTGCTCATCTTGCTACATCTGGAAGTCCTGCTTATGTATGAGCATGAGTTGGGGGTGGGGGAGGGCTTTTGATAGCAAATAGAAGCACTGCAGCTGAGCTGGGAGCTTTTTCATAATCAGCTCATCCAGCTAAAGGGAAATTGTATCTTGTTTCACACAGAATCTTAAAAATATATAAAATCATTTTCCAGCTGGCTGCATTGATGTAAAGATCAGCTGGCCTGTAGTGTGTCTGTATGATATTGTTTCTCCACACAAGACAGGCTAACCAGCAGCAAAACTTGTAGATATGCTAAACTGAGAGAGATATATGTCTAAGAAAAAGAGTGCAGCATCTCTATCATGAATCCCGAACACTTAATCAACAGCTGGTGTAGAAAATGAATGCAGCCACAGTGTATTGAAACGCTTGCTACAATGTTTCAAAGAGCTTTCTGAACAATGATGAGTCTAACTCAAAAACTGATGGCTTTTTTTTTCTAGTGATAAGAGATGATTGCAGATATTTTGACTATGCTACAGGTGTGTAGCAAGATGGCCGCTCCCATGCAGTTCAGTACTGCAGACTCTGCATGCTATTCTGCAACATCTGCATGGGGTTAAGCCTTCTTAAATAGCTTAAGTCATTAATTTAGGGGACAACTTTACAAAACTGATTTGTTGACTGGAGGTCTGCTTTAAGTAATCCAGAGTAAGAGGGGGAGCTTTTAAGTGCTGAGTGGCAGCCCATCCTCATATTTTATCACTGTTCCATCATTGCATAAAAATAGCCAATTATATGCAAGGACCACCACCACTAAATGAATAACCCCTTAACTTATAAGATGGTCTTCTGGATCCCATCTACATTTATATACCTCCCCACACCACATTCATTTGAAAAGAATTAGAGCTTAGTCATTAACTGAACCCTCACTAATCTGGGACAAATATAATACTAGGAATTATTTTGTATCTACAGATCAGCCCCGGTGCATCCTCCACCTTAGGCCATGATCTATTTGTGTGCCTATTGTACTACAGGACAATCTTTAGTATCATCTTGGCAGAAGCTATTTTAAAATACTAATGCCTGAAATGCTGTCCTCAGGAACTTTTTATGCAGCTCTCAGTAGACGTTTAACTACTGCTTATCTATTGCATTGCTTCTCAACCATTTTACACCAAGTACCCCCTAGCAACCAGAATTTCCAACCAAAAACCTCAAAGGAGGGGATCAATTGTTAATGTTACCAAAATAAGTAGGTCATGCCAGAAGTAATAATACTTTATTGTTAAAGTAAATAAGAGACCTATCAGACCTCCCCTGTTGGTTCCCCCCTAAACATTGCTGTGTACCCCATCAACCCCCCTTGGGGTGTACATATCATGGGTTGAGAAATGAGTGTTCTAGAGGGGACATTGGATGGACAACAATGGTTAAAAGAAGTCAAGACCCCCACTGTCCTAGATGACTCTTTTAAATGCAATTGATTTTCAAGAGGGGTTGAGATGATGCCAGTCTATCGGGGAACGCGATACTGTATTACAAATCTTCCATTATCTATTACATTTGCCCCACCCAAAAAGTCAGAAGGTTAACGACAACTAGTACTGCTGTCCTCCATTTAGTTATTGCTCGTCTTATGTTAACCTGGAGTTTCGTTTATAACAATACGTAGAATCTCTGGCTTTCCCTAATTATGTTTTTACATTCAACAAGAAAGTTAAAACAAAACCACATTAACACTCACCGTACTCGTCACTAAAGTCTATAGACCTGACCATACATGAGCTCAGAGTAAGCTTTCCCTTATCTTTTTTATGCCCAATTTTGAACACAACGCACCATAGCTAAAAGTCTAACCTGCAGCACGATTACCCACATTGCCTAACCAACCCCCTAAGTGATATACCTTGACCTTCTTGATACCAAATTCTCATTTTGATGGCTTCTGAATGTTACTCCACTTCAAGCCAGTGGAAGTGGAGTAACAAAAATAAATCCTTGGCCTCCCTCTTACTTCTCTGTTGGTAGGCTCTAGCGTGTCATTGTTTTTCTGATGCTATCTTTATCTGTTGTTGAATTCTTATATCCAGTGTCTACTGGTATTATAGGAGTCCTATTACGATGTTCTGTGCCACTGAGCAACAAGTTTGTAATATGTAAGGTACACAAGTCCTTCTCAATCCTGCCCTTGTGCATCACCAATAGGTCGTGTCTTCTTTGTGGATCTCTTGGTGGAGCCTAAGGACAGAATTGAGAAACAGTTGTGTACGTTTCAGATTTTGATCCTCTTCTGTTGTTGGCCACCTGGCCTGCCAAGCTGCTTTAAAGTCAAGACTTCACTGAAGATATTAAGAAAGTTTAGATTGGTTGGTACTGGCAGAGGATGGCAGCTTTTTGACCGGCTACTGACTGTAGTAGCAGCAACTGGATAAAACCTGAAGAAACTCAAGACCCAATGACTGAGTAAAAAAAAGACTTGATGAGTATTTTCTATTTAACTGTTATGTTGGGGAGCGATTGGAGTGGGGACTTACGTTTTCACTACCAGTTCTGTTTGCAGTTACTAAGCTACATAAAGCTTGCAAGCATTACAGGAAGTGTATGGTGAAATTCTGTAATATTAAAAATCCATTTAAACATATCGGCTAATTGGAGGAGCGGTCACTTATACACCTGGACTGAATAAAATTTAGGGGTGCCAGGTTTGAGTGTATCAGAGGTGACAGAAACTGTCACCCCTGATTTCTTTCTCCCTTCCATTAAAGGAAGAAACAAGTCTGGATGGATGTTTCTTGCTGCTGGGTGGATTTTGATAATCGGGCCTTTTTTTCGCAATAGCCCTCCTTTAAAATGCCCCTATAGTGTAAACTTTAGTCCTCCCTCTGATCCTTCCACCTACGAAGCTATTACACATTTGTAATGTCCTCAAACAGCCCAGGCTTTCCTCATTTGCTGTGAAATTTGGCACAAGGCAGGAGTGTACAGGTGGGAGAATGAGGGCAGAGTGCAGAAGATGGCTTCTTTGGTCAAGCCTAGGGCGCTGAACCCAATGGCCCCTTTGTTGATTGGCAATTGCCTAGTTTGCCATCCCATAATGCGGGCCCTGGCAGGAGACCATATATATAATGAAATCCCAGTTTGCGATACTTTGACCTGTGTTATCTCCCATCGGTTTTTTGCTTTATTTTTTACAACCCAGTTATCTGGACATTTCCTTGGGACAATGACATGAAATGACCAATGTACTTGAATAAATGTTTGCTTTTTTCCCAAGGCTTCTAGTTGTGCAAGATCACCAGTAAACAGTTTGCTCACCACCCGACAGCCTTTCTGGATTTTGCAGAAATGTTGACTCTTATTATGACATACCGCCTGGGCTGTGGAAACTCTTTTGCTATGCCAAGGGAGATTTAAAGGACTTAAACCTTTGTTAATGATCTAACGGATAGCTGCTTCAGCTATCGAACCTACCGATGGACCTCTTGGGAAAATTTCACATTGACTTCAATCTTTTTTTTTTTTTTAAATACAACCAAACACAATAAAGACAATTTTAGGGAATATTTTATAGATTTTCCTTGTAGTTGATCTGGTATCAGCTTGGAGAAACAGCTGGAGTAGTATTTTTTTTTCATTATGACAATTATTGGTCTGGGCTCAATATTTTTCAATATGAACTTGAAATAGTATATAATTGAATCATATATATGTATTGCTAAACTGGAAAACCTTTTAAATTCTGGAAGTGATTTGTCAAGCAGGTCCTGCGCGGTATCTGCGTATACCTATATTATCAATGCACTTTTTATTTTGTAAAAGAAATCAATCTATAAGGTTTTAATTGCATTTTCAGTTTAACTGGATATGTAATACTTTGAAATTTTTATTCATTGCTCTCTCTGTATAAACTCAAATTGTGTTCCTTATATAATGTATTAAAATATATTATGCAAGAGTCTGTTTTCATTTTCTATTTTGATAACATGTATCTATTGGTAGTTACCTGAAATATTATTATAATGGATTCTGAATGTTACTCCACTTCCAGCCAGTGGAAGTGGAATAACAGAAATAAATCCCTGATCTTCCTCTTACTTCTCTGTTGGTAGGCTCTAGCTTATCATTGTTTTTCTGATGCTGTCTATATCTGTTGTTCAATTCTTATATCCAGTGGCACACTTATAAAATTGTCAACTGGTATTACCGTATTTTTCGCCCTATAAGACGCACTTATTTTCCCCCAGTTCCACAGTAGCAAAACGGGCCACCGGAATATAAGAAACTTGGAAGCAGCAATGCTAATTAGTAAATCACAGGTCAATCCTAACACAGATGTTTATTTTACATTCTAGAAGAAGTAAGCAATAAGGCGGAGCCCCAAAAAACAGACAAAAAGGGAGTTTTCCATTAAAGTGGCCCTTCCCCCTGAATAAGAGCAAATCTTATATGTTTCCACACCCTGTACATACAGATTGCTCACATTAAAAATCACCCTACCTGCATCTATTGCATGTTATGAGCCTTTAAAAATCCAAGATGGTGGCTCATGGAGCATCAGGCAGCCTGCAAACAGGAAATGTCTTCTGACTGTGCCGCTCTGCATTCTGGGATTGCTGTCCTTTCCCTGACCCCAGCTTTGCTCTATCTGTGCAAAGCAGAGATATAACCCCACCCCCTGTACTTTATCCCCCCCTCCTCTCCTCAGTATATGATGCTTCTGAGTCAAGATGGCGGCCCCCGTATCCTAGAGTCCTGAACAGAGTTGTAGCCCTGTGAGGGGAAGAAAAATAAGTAAATGATTAAAAACTTAAAATATATTAATTTTAGATGCTGGTTGATAGTTTTTTAAGGGTTTGGGCTTTTCATTAAATCATGCTGAAGGTCTGGTTTAAGCCTAACTTAAAGTCAAATACTGTGTTAACAACAAGCTCTTCTACTTACCCACTGGCCATGGTGATCTAGTGTTGAGCTGATAATATAAATGGCTCCTTTTCATGTTAATATTAGAAGCTGAATCGATTCAGATGGAATCAAATTAGGTTTGAATTTCCCAATATATCAGGTTCAAAACAAATCAGACTTTTCAGGATTAAGTGGATATTACAGTTGTCCACAATGAACAAGCTTCCTAAAGAGGAACATTACAGGTCTTGGGGAGTTAATAAAAACTCCCCAAACCTGGCTTGCCCGCCCCCCCTGCCCCTCCGGTTTAGCAGTTAACTATCAAAAAAATTACCTCTTCAGTTACATTGCGCTTGGCAACCCTCCGCTCCCTGCCATGCTCCGTAGGGTAGCACCATCTTGAAAGCCGAAGGCCTCCCGACAGACACTGTGTCGTCCCTCAGATCTCCCATAGGCTGCAATGACACTGGGCACAGACGCTTGTGAGATTTGAGAAGCGTGCGGGATTCGAACAGCGAGCGGCGAAGAGTTGAGTATGCTGCCATCATTCAATGACGGCTAAGGGACGGAGGGGGTGGAATTCAGCAGGATGTCGGCGTTTAAGATAATGCTGATATTCAAAACGCAGTGAGGGAGGGATTATCTGACAGGAACATCAGAAAAGGTTTGATGTTCCTCTTTAAAGTCATACTTTAGTCGAGGAATAAAAAAAACTCTATACTTACCTTTCATCCAGCGCAGGCTATCGCTGCTAGTCCGGTCTGCATACACTCACAGGAACGCTCGATGCCAGTGCGGCGCTGACTGCCGATCCCTCCGCCGCATCGTCACTCGACAATGCTCTCTTGTAGATGAGGGCAAGGCACACCATCGTCGCAGGAACTATGGCACTGCAATGGAGGGGGGCATGCCATAGTTCCCATGACAATGGCGTTTCCTGTCCTTCTCTACAACTACAGGGCTGTATCGAGTGAGGGGGAGGGATAGGCGCGCCGGAGCGGCACGGAAAGGGGCCATCATGTAGCTGTTTCAACACTATTTAGATAGAATCAGTAGGCTTAAAACTCCTGTCCAAAAGTTGAGACTCATATAGCAATAATACCTTAATATTGAGATTCAAACACTGGTCTCTCTAGTCCATCGCTTTGTCCATTACACCACCAAACTCCCAGGCTTAATCTGTTGTAGATGTTAAAGGTAGCCAGTCTCTGCACCACTAAGATAAACTACCCTAGTAGACTGGTCCAAAAATGATCCTGCAGTCACATTAAGGCCAAAACCACCCAAAATGAATCCCAAAAGACTCAGCCATCTCTAGTTATGAGCTGATCTTCAGAAGCATGCGATTTTAGCCCTGCTCTCATGATGGAGCATGCGCCCTCACTTTTGGTGGCAGCAGAGCATTTAAAGACTGTCACACTGCTTGCTTAGATGTCTGCTTAGTGCAGGGCCGGATTAAGTGTGGTGGAGGCCCCAAATACAGTATTTCTTTTCTTTAAAATAATTGTCCAGCCAAGTAACTGATTGGTGGTTGTCTGGCACCCGCCTACTTAATGGAACGTCAGAATGAGGCGGGAACTCCTGCTTTGCCATTCTGGCAGTGTAGTCACCCGGCTGGTCCAGCAGAAAACATTTCCCTGCATTGAGCTGCCAGCGGCTGTGCTTGGTGGCTTATGTGCAGTGACAGCTCTGCACCCATCACTGTTGCGTTGCTGATGGCGGCTTTGCTGCTCTAGACTCTCCGTCATAGCCTGTGGTAGCTTCAGCTGCAGGTTTGCAAAAACCCATCAGCCCGAAGACTGAAAAGCCTCCTGGACCAGACCATAACCCAAAGGTTGGTGGAATGCCCCTTTGCAGGGCAAGTGGTGGAGGCCCAAGGGCATGCCCCCCCCCCTCATAATCCATCCCTGGCTCAGTGTGCTGCAGAGGACCAGCTAAAAGCAGAAAGAGTCTCTTTCTGTTATCAGTCAGGGGCTGAGTGAGTGTAATTTGAGTGACACTATAGGCCCATTTTAAGTGAGTGACACTATAGGCCCATTTCTGACAAAAAAATCATCATCTTCACTTTTAATCCCATTCAGCACCAGTTAGGGACTAAACCTACTGAGATGCCTTATTGAGGTGTGTGGTTTTGACAGGCATAAATGCAACCAGGGCGTACATACTTGGGAGGCAGTGCAGGCACCTGCCCCCTGTCCCATGGAACAAGGGGGCCCAGTGCAACCCTGCCTCCACGGCCTCTGAACTATGTACTTAGTATGTACTTTCCCAGCCATGCTGTCTCCTTCCTCCACGCTGGTTTCACTGCAGAATGCCGGACTGCCTCTTCCGCTTCCCCCTGGCCGCTGTGCACGCACGTCTTCCTCTGCGCTGTGCACATGCGTCACCCTCCCTGACATCGCTCCTTGCGTCGCCCACTCCATATTTAACAGGTGAAGCAGCTTGCTGTTCCCTTCACTTGAATTTCTTCGGTTCCCGTGCTGTATTGTCCCAATGCCAAAAAAGGTTCACAGAGTGGCCCGTTCCAAGGTACATGATATTAAACCACATTTTGTTAATGAGTAACAATAGCAAAAAGAAAATAAAAAAGCCCCAGCTTGTTCCCCAAATCATCAGAACCCTCTCTCTGGTCACCATGGGTAATCTTTCTCCTCTTCTGGGAATCATTTTGGTACTATGTACACTACAAAGCCCAAGTTCTGTTTCAGGGCTTAGGTGAGCATTTCTGAACTCATTTTTATTTCTTTTCATATACTAATTCATCTTTCAAGGTTGTAGATGGCGAGTAACTGTGATTTTAGCACACTACCGTTAAAGAACTTGGTCTAACTTTTGGACACCAGACTCAATGATTTATCTCTTACTTCCGCATCGTTGTTCTGTTCTCTGAATGGAGGTGTGGGTTCAAATGTCACTTCTAATAGTACTTTACCTTGCTTGGGAATCTACCATGCCAACTAATATTGGTTTAATGTGCCATTTAAAATAGACCTGGCCTTCCTACAGGGGATGATCTATAAATGGTGGGGCCCCATGGCAGACAATTTAACAACCTTGCAACCATGATGTTCTAACAAAGTGGAAACTTACCGGTATATTGTGTAGTAATCTTATAAAAGACCCATTAGTTCTCATTTTTCACTTTTGGGAAGTCAGGCAGGGCATAGGGTATTAAAAGGGTAGTTCTTCCCAAATAGGCCACTCGCATCAAACTTTTGAGTGATCTTAATATTTCAGACCCAAGACAGCAACAGGGTCACATTTTGATTCTATTAACCCCATAACTTTGATTTGTCTTTGACTTATAAGTGGGGATGAGCTAATCTATTCGGATAGGTATACACTCGGCATAAACTTGAAACAGAGTACTGGACCAATGGTGAAGGGCACAGGGGCTGGAGGCAGGCTTCCGAGCTATGGGGATACCCACACATTTGTTGAGAAGGATCTGGGGGTATTGGAAGGCCAGAGGCTAGTTATTAGTAAGTTAATAGATGCAATGCAAAGCAATCAGCTGCTTCCAAGACCAGTAAGATATTGGGGTAGATTCTGAGCCAGGTGAGTATTCTTACTCCTTTTTTATTATGGAAAACTGCCATTGACTTTCATTGTCTACCGGGTGTAAATTTTCACCTGGCTCTGATTCAGCCCCAAGTTAGACAATGAAAGTCAATGACAGTTGTCTCTCCTAAAAAAAAGAGTTGTTTTCTCACCTGGCTCTGGATCAACCCAGATTAAAAGAGGCATGTTGTAGTGGGGTAGAGATGTATTATCTTCTCTTATCAAGGCAGTGCTGGTCCCTCATCTAGAATATGTGGTTTATTTTTGGGCATTAGTTCATAGAACAAGAATTGAAGCCCTGATAAGGCGACTTAATAATTTTAGTTATGAAGAGAGACTATGGAGATTATATGTATTTAGTCTTTAGAGGAGATGCCAAAGGGGGACATTTTTAAGTTATATAAAAATAGGAAAAGCTCAATATAAAAAATATTGGGAAAAAACATTTCATGTAAAATCCTCTCAAAATACAATCTGGACAAAAAAAAAAAACATTCTTTTATATCATAAGAACTATAAATATGTGAAATAGCCTCCGATAGAAGTTTGTTACAGCATCAGGTCAAATACAATATAAACTTCTAGCACTTTATTTAATATATATATATTAGACAATTGGAGAACAATGCAATTGATTTATTTAATTTAGCAATTAAAGGAAAACAGGTGCTTTCCTAGAATGGAGTAAATATTTACACAGCACCCAACACAAGGATTAATAGAATTATCCGTCACTCCTTGCAGTGGGTGGAGCCATGCAAATCATCTCTTTCTGCTTCAGGCACTCAGAAGCCGCTGAGTGTGCAACGCCAAAGATTAGCTTTAAATTTACAGTCAAATACCTAGATGCCTTGAATGGCTCATAAAGAGATGATTTGCATGACTCACTGCAATGAGTGATGGGTAATTCTTTTATGCCTCATGTTGGGTGCTTTGTAAATACTTTCTGTTCTAGGAAAGCACCTCTTTTTATTTACCTCTGAGTAGAGGGTCTTTTGGTCTTATTAGCCCCCCTATATCAAGCCTAACATGGGTCTTTCTACATGGTGGCTTGTAACTCTATTTTACTAAGAAATTCAGTTATCTTACCAACTAAACAATACATAATATTATTAAAGCAATAGCAATAGTTTAAAAGGAAAGTTCATTTTAGTGGACTTCCCCCCCTACCTCAAATCAGGGGGTTGCCACTTGCCAAAGGGCACGAGGCTCCTCTGCTTCCACCGGCTGTGAGTGGCATTTGGCCGAGTGATTGAGTATAATGGGCGCCTCCATATATGTAGGTTTCTTGTACAGAGGCGCTAAGTGTCCTCAAAAGGAGCCTCCTCACACAGCCCACTCTCACCGCAAGACCATGAGACTCCAAGCTTACCATACCAGTCTGCCCGACAGTGTGGGATCGAGTGGAGCGTAAGCAGAGGAGGCTCGTGCCCTCCAGCAACCCCTGATCTGAGGTATGTGGGAAAGTGCATTAATGTGGACATTCCCTTAAATTTAACAATATTATCAATGACATCTTGGCTGGGAGACCCTGATCGAAATGTGCACCTCAACCAGGACCACTTCCCGAGAAGTACTACCTGGCTGTAGTGCGTCTACCAGTCAAGAGGTCAGTGAGAATAATTCTAACTTTAAACTCTCAGTGATGAACGTTTTCACTATCTTGGGTTTTGTTCCTCCTGCTGGGGGACATCCCAGTTTGGGATGCCCTGGGACTTCTGTAAACTTACCTTTACCTCGTTCCCCGCTCACAGCGGCATAAAAAATTAAATGGAAAGCGCAACACTGGCCACATTCCTGTCATCTCTAACAGTTGGTGTGCACCTACCAGCCATTCAGAAATGCCTGGCATGGTTACGCACCTAGCTAGAGGTATAGCAGGGTTTGGAGGAAAAGTGAGCAAATCCAGTGACCCCCAGGGTTTCACATAGCGGGGCATCCCGCTTAAGATTTTGTCCATCCATAGTGTATCCCACCCACAGTTACCCAAAAGATGCTCTTCAAGAAATTTCAATTTGGAATGGCAGGGCTCAGCAGAGGTGAGCTTTTTTTGGCTCAGGCTGGAACCTGGGGAAGACGCCAAGCATGTAGAATCTTTGGGCTTGGCGCTTAAAGTGGAACAAAACCCACTGGCCGACTCTGGAATCTAAACGATTTCCCAGGTTTTTTTCTGCTTTAAAGTGGACTTTTTGGAATTTTTGGAATTGAAAAAGTGGAATTTTGACTATCCTGGATTTTGGTCCTTGCCCCGGGGCACCACGATCGGGGATGCCCCGCTGTGTGAAACCCCCCAGGTCACCCAAAGAAACTCACCTCTGCCCGGTCCTGCAGCACATGTGTGGCCGCTCGTCCAACCGGTGCAATTGGATCCGCTCCTGCCCCTTCGTCTAAGGCTGGCTGAACCGGAAAAGAAGGTGAGTTTATGGGCGACGTGGGGGGTTTCACACAGCGGGGCATCCCCATTGTCGAACCCCCAGGGGGTGGGAGGGGATCAATCGGCCTGTGAATCCTATAGATTCTATGGCCGATCTCCGTGGATTTTGGTCCACTTTAACGATAGAAGAAGCGACAAGGTATATTCTATAGGCTTGGTGTTTAAATGGTTAAACTCTCATCCCAATATATAGCAATATGAGAACCGTTGTGAACATTACAAAAATATTTCTTCTAGGCTCCCAAGAGAAGCAGATGCACCATCTACAGTAGATTGCGAGTACGGCCCCTGGAGCGCATGGAGTGAATGTGAGCCGTGCGTAGAAGAAAAGGTAATAGTTTGTTTTAGCTAGCGTGTAGAATGGTACAAGCCTTCCCCGGCACTGAATATTCTATAGTACATGATTTTACCCTTGTTTTATCCTAATAATAATAATAACAATAATAATAGTAATAATAGAAGGAAGAAGGTAGATAAAGGAAAGCCTGCTTTTTGGAGGACAAAAGCAAGCAATCAGAACCAGTAAAATAAAGTCCTGAGTTGACAACCAACTAGAAGCTGACAAAACCATCAACCACATTCTCTGTCACCGCAGAAAGCACAAAGTACAAACAGTGACACAACAGCTTGGCCAAGATGAATCTGTTAAAACTACCACCTGCCCTCAGCACAGAACTGGTGGGAAAACATGGTTAAAAATACCATTTTGTGAGTACTCACCTGAAAAATGGATATTATCGGTGTGCCACACTCCCCGCTTCCCTTTTAATACTTACGATCGGGTTACTCCACCAGCAGGTGGTGACGTGCAGGGAGAAGTCTTGAAAACGAGCCCCTTCCGGCCTATATATACCTGGGACCTCCCACTGAATCACCAGTTATTTAAAAAGCAGAAAGACAAGGTACCAGGAAATCCAACGGTAACCTCAAAATAAAGAAAGGCTTCACCATATAAAGGATTCGGGATACCGAAAAGGGCGGGTGAAGCGGGGTGTGTGGCACACCGATAATATCCATTTTTCAGGTGAGTACTCACAAAATGGTATTATTCTCGGTGTGCCACACACCCCGCTTCCCTTTTAATACTTACGATCGGGACATCCAAAAGCAGTGTCCACAAGGGATAGGTATCCAAAGGCAAGGTGAAGCATAACTTAAATGACTGCAGTCTGCAGAACTTTGCGGCCAAAAACAGCATCCGCTGAGGCCCGCACATCAACCTTGTAAAACTTAGCAAAAGTATGAACAGAAGACCAAGTAGCGGCCTTACAAACTTGTTCAACAGAAGCTTGGTGCTGAAAAGCCCAAGACGCTCCAATGGCGCGAGTAGAATGAGCAGTGATACGAAAAGGGGGAACTTTCCCCTTAGCAGAATAGGCCGCAATAATGGCCTGACGTATCCATTTGCTAATGGAAGATTTGGCCGGCGCCAAACCCTTCCTAGGCCCACAGGGCATAACAAAAAAGGCATCAGTCTTACAAAAAGGAGAAGTAATAATCAAATAGTACTTAACACAGCGTACTACATCCAAACAATGCAAAACCCTCTCCTTGTCATTCTTAGGCTTAGGACACAGGGAGGGAAGAACAATATCCTGATTCAAATGAAAAGCAGAAACAACCTTAGGAAGAAAGTCTGGTTTGAACCGAAAGACCACTTTGTCCTGATGCCTCTCAAAGTAAGGCGCCTGAATAGACAAGGCCGCCAACTCCGAGACACGCCGGACCGAAGTGATAGCTACCAAGAAGACAATCTTCAGGGTAGACAAAGCAATATCTTGCAAAGGCTCAAAGGGAGGAGCCTGAAGAGCAGAAAGAACCAAATTGAAGTCCCAGACATGGAGTAATGGTTTCCTGGGAGGCCGCACATGCGTAACCCCCTGGAAAAAAGTTTTAACTAAAGGAAGAAGCGCAAAGCGCTTCTGAAAAAAGATAGATAAGGTAGAAACCTGCCCTTTCAAAGTACTCAGCTGAAGACCAGAGTCCAGCCCTGATTGTAAAAACTCCAGAATCCTGGAGACCGAAAAGACCCTACAAGGCAAAGACCTAACCTCACACCAAGCGATATAGGCATTCCAAGTCCTATAGTAGGTGATAGAAGAAGACCTCTTTCGGGCAGCGATCAGAGTCTTAATAACCGAGTCAGAAAGACCCTCCTCCTTCAAGATGGAGGTCTCAGCAGCCAAGCCATCAAAACCAGCGTTGGTAAACTGGGGTAAGACAGCCGACCCTGAGTGAGCAGATCGGGCCGAAGAGGCAGAACGAGCTGATTCACTGTCAGCCAAACGATGTCTGCGCACCACACTCGTCTTGGTCCTCTTGGGGCCACGAGAATGGCGGACACCCTTTCCAGAACCAGCTTCCGTACCACTCAGCCTAGCATGAGTATCGGAGGAAACAGGTACAGAAAACCCGGGTTCCCCCGGCTCAGGGATATGGCTTCTGCCGCCCGAGCCAGAGGATCCTGGGAGGGTGACACAAAGATCGGGAGCCTGCAATTGTGGCGAAAGGAAAACAGGACCACCTCCGGTGTCTCCCACCGGAGCGGACTGCAGACTGCCGAGAGACAAGGAACATGTGTCTTCGCCCAGGTCAGGATCAGGTACTCCACTCTGAGAGCACCGAGACTGGAAGTCCCTCCCTGATGATTGAAGTAAGCAACCGCTGCTTGACTGTCCGAGTGTAGCTGAACCAGAAGGCCCAGACCATGATGGGACAAAAGAGCAAGAACCAGACGGAAGGCTCTCAGCTCCAGAACAGACGGCCGAGGATTGGAAAGAAGGATCCAAACCAACTCCTGAATCAGACAGACCTTGGACTGAGTGAGCAACACCCTGTGTTGACCGAAATCCGACCGTATTCCCCGAAAGGACACCACCCTGGCTAGAGCAAGGGGGGACCTGGGAAGTTTGAAAAACTTCAGATGCAGGACCGGGCAAGCTGACCCGTCCTTCTAGGGGACTGCGAAGAGAATGGTGTAAAAATCGAGGCCCACCTCTAAGTGCGGCACCGGCCAGATGACCGCCATTTCCAGGAAAACCCGTGAGGGAGGGCGAGACTCGAACTCCAGTCTGTAACCGGGCAACACTACCTCCCAGATCTATGTGTCCGGAGACTCCCGACCTTAAACCAGGGAGGAGTGTCGCAATTGTCCCCCCACCCGCACGGCTGAGGGCTGCCCCTCATTGCTGAGTGGGCTTAGCAGTAGGTTTAGGCTTGGCGCCCCAGGACTGACCGGGACGGCCACGACCTCTTCCCCGGGACCAACCTACAGCCCCGGTAACGGGAAGGGAAGCCCCTCTGCCCGCTCTGGCTCCTCGAAAGGAGGGACTAAAGGAACTCGCACCCCTGAAGGAGCGACGAGGTTTCTTGTAATTGAGGCAACTTACCATCCTTGGTAACAGCAACCAACAGCAACCAATTTCTCGCCAAAAAGGCGTAAACCTACGAAGGGTAGCGCTGTAAGCGCCTTTTTAGAATTAAGGTCCGCCGTCCACTGGCGCAGCCATATAGACCGACGAATGGCCACCAGCAATGCCGCTGTCCTGCTACTCGTCGCAAGAGCATCGTCCTGAGCAGTCAGGGCAAAAGAAACAAACGACTCACACTGCTTGAGAGAGCTAATCATATCACAAGCGGGATCAAGATCTGCAAGCAGATCCCTAATCATGGATCTAACAGCCAGCAAAAGAAGCGCCAAAGCACAAATTGGCCGTAGTGTCGAGCCGGCACTGATAAAACCATGGTGAGCCAATTGATCAATCCGACGATCCTCACCATCCTTAATGGTAGTGGTGCCAGAAAGGTGCAACGCAGCCGGGCCAGTCAACCCCAACACCGGGGTGTCGACTTCGGGGGGCACTGACCAAAGCTTCACCAAGTCCTCTGGAAAGGGATAACGCTTATCCCAATTAGGAGGAGTTCCAGCCAGGCGCGTGGGTTGTTCCCATTCCTTAAGGACAAGCTTCTCAAAGTGCTGTTGCCCGGGAAACACCAAACGCGGCTGGGGTACATCAAACAACTCACCTTTTGGCAGAGGGACCACCGCAGGCGGATCCAAGGCCAAAACTTTAAACATTTGAGCCAAAATGGAAGGAGTGTCAAGGGACACCCCCACAGCCTGATCACCAGCAGTATCAAACAATAGCTGGTCTGCAGGCTCATCCGATTCCTCAAGAAGTTCCCCCTCCTCATCAGGGGGACAATCGGAATAATCCAAAAATTCAGATACCTCATCCTCCGGGGCAGGTACTGCCGGAGCAAGGTGCTTCCGCTTTGCCGTAGCCTTCTGAGCCACTGAAGCGGAAATAATTTTCTCGAGGTTGGCCAACCGCGCATGCACCTCGGAATGCGAATCCCAATTTTTGACAGTGTCACATGGGGTCCGGACTAGGTTGGGGGGGATAGGAGATGACGGAAATTGCGAGGAGCCAGAAGCCGGAGCAACGGACTGGCACGCAATGTTCTGCTGAGCACATGGAACACATAATATGACATCATCGCCTGGGAGCGGAACCCTACAGCCCCCACACAACCTGGATGGCCCCGAGGAGCCATTTCCGGTAACATTGGAAGCCTCCATATGGTGAATTTATGGTATTCGCAACAACCCAGGGTTTTACGCAATAAGTAACCCGGGATGCCCCTTTATAATTAAAGTCCCGGAAGTGGGAGGATTTTTTATTTTTTTTTAATCCTAGGAAAATCCCAATTTAGAGACTAAGACTAGCCAGGTATAACAGACCGAGAGAGCCACTGCAGTGAGGGGATCCCAGAATCTGTGGGGGAAAAGAGACCACAGTCAGTCCCCCAGCTACAATCATACATAACCAATAAGGCAAACATATATGGCTAGCTTAAACATCTTGAATAAATATACATGACACATGTAATTTCAAGGCAAAGCAGAGTGCAAAAAATCAGAGCACATACTGTGTATAAATACATGCCCATACACATACATATATATATACATACCTGTACATACATACACATACATATATAAATATAAATACATATATATATATATATATATATATATATATATATATACATACACATACCTACACACTACACATTAAATATATATAAATATATATATATATATATATATATATATATATATATATACGAATACACATCACAAAGGTAAAGTGAACAATCGCAGCCACTGGAGCACATATCCCACCTATGTGAAAAAACAACAGTAGAAATGCCCCAGGGAGAAAAATGCTGCACAAGCAGCCATAGCATAAGAAGGGCCCCACGTGCGCAATGGTGGGGCCGTTTTACCTGTGTAGTTTTCAGCTGCAAGGAAGCTCTTCCCCCACCGGCTGCAGCGTCCAGGTCTCTAATGAGACCAGGAAAGCGAGGGGCGGGCCCGGAGACAGCGCGTCCCGGCCATGCCCCCCCGCAAAAGGAGGGAAAAACAAACAAAAACAGGCCCCAGCAGCCCTGGCCATGCGCTGACACTAAGAGGCCGATTCATTAATAGCGCCAGGTAGCGACAGATGAGCGCCAGTAGCGTGATTTTCTCAGCGCCAGCTAGTATTCGCTGTGCTTGGCCGGGGTTTGCTTGTTGACAGCGACTCAGTCGGTGTGCGGTAATGTTGAATACGGGCTGGGGGGTCGCTGTTTCACAGGTTCAGCGTTGTATGGGTGCGCCTGACAACGAATGGCCAGAGCGAAGGGCTTGCTGCAGATTCATTAACAAATCACGCTCCGAATGTTTTCGCGCTGTGAATTCCTTGTTTAAACCCCAGAGCGCTGGCGGCGATGGATTTAAAATAGTTTTTAACCCCCAAACAACCATATTTTTTGATTTAAAAATTATACAAGTTTTTATAAACATTTTGTAATATGAATACATTAATATCAGACCTGTAATATCAATTCTGCACAAAATCTTTTTTTTTTTTATTTTTACCTTAAAAAAAAAATCCTAACATTGCAGAAGTGGTCACAGAATTTTTGACATTAAAAAAAAAAAAACCCATTAATAGCAAGTAATTATGATTAATTAAAGATTGCTCCATTGAAATGCATTGGACATCGCCAGGGAGCGACAGGTCATACCTGGCGCTGTGACGGGATTAGCAGCGGCGCTGTTCGTTGCAGTCGGCTACATGATGAATCCCGCGGTAGCTGTCGCTCTCGCCGGCGCTAGCCTCATTTAGCGCGAAAAATGCGTCATTGTGGCCGACGCCGGGCGTACTTGAGTCATTGTCGGCCGACGCCGTTAGCTGGCGGGACCTGGCGCTCGTCAGACACTACCTGGCGCTATCGCTTGATGAATAAGGACATCAGACCTTTTCACAGTAAAGTAAAGCACTCATGCACATTACACACACACCCCCCCCCCCCTTTAGCGAAGGGAGAAGGCCAAGCGGGAGAAGGTGACCTAAAGGGACATCGGGACAGGGGCATCCCAAATCCGGATCACCAGCCGGATAGCCGCATTGCCCCGCAAGTGGGGTCGAGCGGAGGAGATAAGCTCCTAGGCACCTAAAGTGCCATCTACCTTTGCCCAGCCCGCAGCCTAGGCTGGGAGGCTTCCATTTAACTAAGCATAATAAACACACAAGAACTGGGCAGAAATAGACCAAAAGGGGATGCCGGATTTTACCCCGGCTACCTGCAAGCAGGAGACTTCATTCTTCTGTCTTGTCGCTTCATGCAGAGAGAAAAAACTGGTGATTCAGTGGGAGGTCCCAGGTATATATAGGCTGGAAGGGGCTCGTTTTCAAGACTTCTCCCTGCACGTCGCCACCTGCTGGTGGAGTAACCCGATCGTAAGTATTAAAAGGGAAGCGGAATACTTTGGACTATCCAGACGCAAGCAGACAAATTGCTGAAGCACAACACCCCTGACCTGGGCCAGAAATGTGGTGGAGGCCTCTGAGCACAAAATCTGGTGGAGGCTCCAGATACAGTATTTTTCCTTTAAAATAATAGTCCAGCCAAGTAACTGATTGGTGGTTGTTTGGCATCTGCCTACTTACTGGAACGTCAGATCGAGTCCCTTGTGCCCCCCTTGTGCGGGTGCGTGCTGCTCGGGAACTCCTGCTTTGCCATTCTGGGTGGGGGGTAGTGTAGTCACCCGGCTGGTCCAGCAGAAAACAGTTCCCTGCATTGC
Source organism: Gastrophryne carolinensis (assembly GCA_027917425.1). Classification (NCBI taxonomy): domain Eukaryota; kingdom Metazoa; phylum Chordata; class Amphibia; order Anura; family Microhylidae; genus Gastrophryne; species Gastrophryne carolinensis. The sequence goes on from CM051234.1 coordinate 604,299,716, forward strand.
GCTGCCAGCGGCTGTGCTTGGTGGCTTATGTGCAGTGACAGCTCTGCACCCATCACTGTTGCGTTTGTGGCGGTTGCTTTGCTGCTCTAGACTCTCCCTCCTGCCCTGTGGTGGCTTTGGCTGAAGGTCTTGCCCAGACGCGTCCCCAATAGCTTTGTAGTTGGCCCCGCAGCCCGTCAGACCGAAGAATGAAAAGCCTCCTGGACCAGACCATTACCCAAAGGTTGGTGGAGGCCCCCTGTGCAGAGCAAGTGGTGGCGCCCCCGGGGTATCTTGTCAACGTTAAGGGGAGGAGAGGATAAAAAAATACGAGGACCTGAATATCAAAATCCAGTGACTCTGGCAGAATGCTCATTAGGGCTTTTTCTATCGTCTTGCACAAATCTAAATCGTTCAGCCACGTGGTGTGTATAAAAGTATGTCTGTAAGATTCAGATATCTATTATGTGCACAAACAAAGGAATTTTTCCTCCACATTTAGCCCATGCAGTGAGTCAAACAGTAAGGCCTCGATTCAATAAAGGTAGAAAAAAATTCTCATGGTAGTAAAAAATTCAATTCATGAGAAAAAAAGCCTGAGAATGTCACTGTTACTGAATCACCCGATAAAAAGACAATGAAAGTCAATGGCAGCTTTTACTACAGTGTAGAAAGGAGTAAACAGTTCTCTACTTTTCTTAGGAGTAAAAAAAGTGCCATTGACTTTCATTGTTTTCCCAGCTGGTGATACAGCAATAGTGACATTCTCAGGCTTTTTTCTCATGAATTGAATCTTTTACTACCATGAGAATTTTTTTCTACCTTTATTGAATCGAGACCAAGGAGTGCGTGTACACATGGCCAAAGCGGTGGATTAGGAATTGAACCTGCACAAGATTGGTTCCTTACCACTAGGCAGCGACTGCTTCTTATATCCCCTTCTATTAGCTTTAGTATTACTTGAACTTCAGATGTTCTAATACATATACAATCTAGCAACGCTGGTCTCCCATGTACTAGTCCAGTGCTTAACAACTTTCCATTGGCAACGTTGTAGCTGTTGAAAGGAACAAGACTCTTCATTGGTCAAGTCAGCTGCTTCCTCTGAATTCAGGGGAATCCACAACAAAGCAATGTTGGAGGCTTTGCTTATCTTAAAATGGACCAAAACACAGGATTTTAAATATCATGGGTTTTGGTCCTTGCCGCCCGGGCACCCTGATCGGGGATGCCCAGCTGTGTGAAATTCGCCTGATCACACTCACCCTTCCTTGGTCCTATAGCGCATGCACAGCCTCTCGTCCAATCAGCGCACGTCAGCTTGTCTAAGCCATCGTCTAATGCAAGCAGGGATGAGGCCGTTGCTCACACATGCGCCGTTGGACCGGAAACAAAGGTGAGTTTATGGGCGACCTGGGGGGTTTCACACACCCAATTTTGGATGCCTCAGGGGGAGGGAATCAATCCACCCATCAATCAATCTCCGTTGGTTTTGGTTCACTTTAAAGGGTCTCTGTAGGCAAAGTGCATAAACTGTCATTCAGCAGCCCACCTCATCATGGCTGCGCTCTCCCTTCCTATCAGAACGCAGCTGCTTCTGAAAGTAGAAACAAGGCAAAGAGTAATGGCACACACCCTAATTTCCTTTGCCATAGACCACCAATCATAGGGATAAGCTGGTGGTCTAAAGATCCACATCGTCAGATTGTGGACACTGGGAAAGAGGGAGAACAGCCAGGGTGATGCAAATGCCTTTCTTCGTACATAATGCTGATTATTATGTGGCATCACAGAGCCAAGGCCCTCGCCCAAATATTTCAAAAGATAAATTATAAGGTGAAACTGTAAACTTTGATATCTCAGCCATTTCTTCTTCAATTTAAAAATGAAAAACATTTTAGGACAGTGCCAAACATAGCCCAACGCAATGATGTAACAATTGCCTTTTCCTGCAGTATCCCATCAAGCTCTGATCAAACTGTACATACAGTAAACCGGGCCTTTCGTAACCATTCGGATTACCCCCCTTGTTTATAGGATTTTCTGCTAATGGTCTCTGTCTCTTCACAGTATCGTTCTAGGAGCATCATCAGATATGGCCAGTTTGGTGGACAGGTTTGTCAGGAATATTTGGGAGACTCCCAGAGCTGCGTACCAACTACAGAATGTGAGAATAAGCACATTGATTGCGGGAATGATTTTCAGTGTGGAACAGGTAACACAATGTTTTGTCTTTACATCTGAAATATAGTTTCTAATTAAAATGAATTAAGCATTACAATGTAGACAGGTTGAGGCATTTTGTTTAGTAAGTGTGCCTTGATTTGTATATGTAAAGCTGCCCATGCCCCGCGGCTGCCACACTGACAGGCTGCACAATTTCCTGGTCTACGTTGGTCACTAGTGTTACTAGAATCTGCTTCTGTTCATTTTAGCCAAATTTTTGGGGATATTGTGGTTCTGCACCCAATTTATGGTCACTCATTTATGTTGATGACATCCTCATCTTTTCTCGATCAGCAAAAACTGCAAGTCTTGGAAAGTGTGTTTTTGAAGTATCTGAAGTTCCATTCCTGGGGTATCTGGTCTCTAGTCAGGGTTTGGCTATGGAACCCTTCAAAGTGTTGGCCTTCTTGGAGTGGGTACAACCTCAAACCCTGAAAGCCTTACAGAGATTCCTAGGCTTCGCCAGTTTTTACAGGTGTTTTATTAAAGGATTCTCTTCTATTGTGGCTCCCTTAACTGACCTTACCCGGAAAGGTGCTTTTGTGGAGAATTGGCTTCCTACAGCTATTAATCCTTTCAGATCATAAACCAGACCTTCTGTACATACAGATTGCCCACATTAAAAATCCTACCTGCATCTACTGCATTTTCTGAGAATTTAAACATCCAAGATGGTAGCCCATGAAGATGCAGACTGCCTGCAACAGGAAGTGTCTTCTCACTATGCCGCTCTGCATTCTGGGATTGCTGACATTTTCCTGACCCCAGCTCTGCTCTGTCTGTGCAAAGCACAGCTATAACCCCGCCCCCTGCACTTTTGACCCCTCTCCTCAGTATGTGATGCTACTGAGCCACGATGGAGGGGCCCGTTTCCTATATTGCTGAACAGAGTTGCAGGCTAGTTGGGGAAAGAATAAAAAGCAAGAGATTAAAAACATTAAATATATTAGTTTTAGATGCTGAAGAATAGTTTTTTGGGCTTTTAATTTAATGATGCTGAAGGTCAACTTTAATGTGTGGAGTGAAAATATATGACCAGTCTGGACATACACAGACCTAAAAATGGCTTGTGTGTCGGGTGGATACAGTGGTCAACACTACACTTAGGAAACAGAAGAGCCCTGTCAGTGGGACAGGCCCTGATAGTTATAGTTTAACAATAGTGGTTAAATATAGAACTTAGGTGCCATTGCGTCATGAATCCACATGATGGCAGTGTTGCCTAAGGAATGAACATAGATAATATTAATTAGTCTAGCGTACCCCTTAAAATAGATAAATAGAGACTCAGCCAGGTGGCATTGGCAACGTTACCTGCCCTCCCATTGGTTGGGCCTAGCAGCATAGTTGGTTAAGGCAACATTTCAGAGGTTATATAAGGGAGAACCCAACCCTTCTAGAGTGTTCTTCTAAGTACTGCTTAGATGTGAAGAGGGGAAGTGTTAATGTAGTGGAGGAGCCGAGCAACAGTGAGGGAAGAAGCCTGTGGAAAGTAACTGGAAGCTGTAAAGACTGTTTGCTGTACCTGCTAAGGAACATTGCCTGTACTGAATATGCTGTTTGATGATGGAAGCCCTCAAATAAAGACCCTGTTGTTTGCATCAAAGTGTGTTATCAATGGAGACCAGCATCGACTGAGTCAGTAAGTGCACCTCCACCCCACACATGCCACACCAACCTGAGTTGCTCTACCCTAGGTCCAAGAACCCCCCTCGCTCCTCAGAGCATGTGCCATTGGCCAGGCACGCGCCCGCTACACTTGTCATTCAGATGGTTTGTGGTCTGAGTTTTATGGTGGCCCGCACTGTTGGCTTTTGAGGCCGTAGGCTGTTTCCCGAGGGTTCCTTGAAGCAGGGATGTACAATAGTCATTTAAAGATAAAGTCTAGCCTCTTGGCAACCCCTCACTCCCCTTGTGCTAAGTCCAATTTTGGCAAAAAAATATAACAGCCATTTATTGGATTGCCTCAAACCCCCTTTGTTGATAGAGGAACACATGGCTGTCTCACGTTCATGAGCCCAAAATAAAATAGGTTCAATTAATTTGAGGCCTGCACTGGGAGAAGGAAGCTGCAGTCCAAAGTCCTTGAGAAATGCTGTATGTGACCATCGTCGGATCCCAGAACTCTCAGGTGAGTATAAAGCAAGGGCGAGGGGGTAACTGTAACGTTACACATGGCAGGGCATCCCACGAAATATTTTATGTGGTTTAGATTTTTGGTCCACTTTAATTATAAAATGTTTACTGCATATGTTCACAGGTAGATGTATAAGACAGAGATTAAAATGCAATGGCGACAATGATTGCGAAGATAATTCTGATGAAGATGACTGTGACAAAATAACCTCTCCCTGTAAGAAGGACCTTGAGGAGTCGCAGGTGGCCCGAATAGCAGGAGGCGGGTGTGTAATGTCATTCAAATGGCTAACTGAAGAAACATTCTCAAGTTTATGTTTTTTAATCCCTTTTTAACCTGCTTTTCTAAGAGACAACCCCCCCCCCACAGCAGGCCTCTCAGAATGGTAGACACCATTACATGATTCAGCTTTGGGTGGGTAGAGGTGAGTAAAAGGACTGCTCTGTTGAAACAGCTATGGGGGTTATTCAAGAAGGGATAGCGCCAGGTAGTGCTTCGTAGCAGCAGGCAGCGTCTGGTGAATGCCAGGCGCTGTACGCAAAACCACATTTATGAACGCAAATCAGGTGAGCGACTCTAACAGCGCCATTTAGCTTCACATGTATTAATACAGGTGGCTCAGCGTATAGCGCCAGCGCTCTAGCTTCTAGAGCGCCAGGTATTACCTTTCGCTCAGTGTCGCTCTCCCATACATTTCAATGACCGTTCATTTGCTTGTGTTTAAACAGTGTTTGACATTTTTAATCAGTCGGTCACACTGAGCTGGCGCTACCTTTCGCTGAAAAAAAAGAGATTTCCTATTCATGCTTTTTTTATAAGTTACAATTTAGGTGTGATTCAAAGAAAAAGTTAGAGGCACAATATACACCTAAAATTAGCAATGTGGGGCATCCTTAATTTGACAGATTAATGGGGTTTAAGGGAGGGATTCTGCTCACTGTCATTTAGGAGGTGATTGCGGGGATTCAGCACACTGCTTGTTATGGGGATCTGGAGATGGATTCTGAATGCTGCCATTTATGAGGTAATTGGGGGGGATTCTGCCCACTGCCTGTTATAGTGTTCTGGGGAGGCATTCTACACACTGCCATTCATGAGGTGATTGGGGGGGAGGTATTCTGCATGCTGCCTGTTATGGGATGATTGGGGGGGTCTACATACTGCCTGTTATGGGTTGATTGGGGAAATTCTGCAAGCTGCCTATTATTAGGTTCTGGGGGGGGGGGGGGGGTTAACATTCTGGAGTTCTGGGGAGGGATTCTGTATGTTGCCAATTATCTGGTGATTGGGGGGAAGGTTTTGCACACTGCCTGTTATTGGGGGGGATTCTGCACACTACCTGTTATTGGGTTATTGGGGGGAATTCTGCACTTCCTGTTATTGGGTTATTGGGGGGAATTCTGTGCACTGCCTGTTATTTGGGTTATTGGGGGGAATTCTGCACTTCCTGTTATTGGGTTATTGGGGGGAATTCGCCACACTGCCTGTTATTGGGTTATTGGGGGGAATTCTGCACTTCCTGTTATTGGGGGGAATTATGCACACTGCCTGTTATTGGGGGGGATTCTTCACACTGCCTGTTATTAGGTTCTGGTATAGTCTTAAAATAACAGTACTTTGAAGGATGTGTATTGAATTATTATTTTCATTCCATATGACCCTTTCTCTTTTCAGAATTAATATTCTTGGAGCAAAGGCCAATAGATTTGCTTTCGACAGTGAAACTTACAATGGTGTCTGTACGAAGGTTTGGGATGGCAATACAAAAACATACTATCGCACACCATATAATGTTGTATTCAAATATGAGGTAAGGAAAAAGGACAAATGTTCTGAAATGATTTGAACAAGCTTTCGCTATAATGGAACTGAACGTGAAGCAGTTTTTGATTCTTGTCATAGATATACACTGTTACCTGACCTTCTGCAGGTTCAATCTATCGCAACCCTATCATCTGAATTCCCTTCCCCCTCCTGGTTTTTTGCCCCGGCAATACATTGATTTCCCCAAGCCAACCCTGCCTCCTCCGGGCCATTCTCTTAAGCTGGGATAAAGGGGTTGCAGGGGATAGAGACAGGAGATCATCAGAGTGAGGTGAGTATCGGTTGACCAGGGGGCTTCATACATCTGCGGCATCCAAAACCGAGAAAGATAAGCTGTAACCTAGCTCGGAATCTTTTTGAATCCATAGTCGTATATACCTCACACACCGGGTGTTCGGTGAGGACAGCAGGGACCAGGTGTCAAGCTTCCCGGCTACAAGCAAGGAAGGGCAGGTGTGGGAGCGAAGCGAAGCAAATAAATCCAAAAGAACAAATCAAAAGTTAGGGCTGGCGGCAGACAGGCAAAGTCCAATGGATGAATCCAGGTTCAGGGGCTGGCGGCAGACAGGCAAAGTCCAAGAATAAGTCAGAGTTCAGGGGGCGGCAGCAAACAGGCAAAGTCCAGTGAAAGAATCCGGGTCAAAAACCAAATCATCCGCACAAGGGTTAATCCAGGAAATCAGACCAGGAACTCAGGAATCATGAAAACAGAATCCAGAAAGTAAGCTGATAACACAGCATTGTTTGTATGCAGGCCAGCTGTCCTCCTAAATAGGGCTGTCAATTATAGCAGGGAGGGATGTGTCAGAGTCTGAGTGAGGTCACTTCCTGTCCATTTAGACCCAGGAACCAGGAAGTAAAAAGCAAGCCCAAGAGCTTACGCTCTAGGCTTTGTGCACTTACAGTGTGCTAAACACCAGGTGTCACTGTTGAGCAGTGCAACAGATGAAGAGCCTTCTCTGGTACAAACACCCAGATGTGCACGTCTCCGGCTACATGCAAACAGTGATAGAGCACGCCCACGTCTCCTTGAAGAGCAAGGAAGGCGAGGAGACTGACAGCAGTTTCTTCTGGGCCCAGGGTGCTCTACATGTGTGTGTGGGTAGGTAAGGGTTAGGGTGCAGTTGCGGGAAAGGTTAGTACTCACTGTTACCGCTTGGAAAGATGTACACTAGTCCAGGAGATGCAAGCAGAGTTCCTCTTTATTTAATCCACAGGCAAACAGCAAACATGGCACAGGTACAATATGTCCATCCAGTTACAGTTTGGGTTCTGTCCATAGTCACGGGTACAATTAGAAAGTATTGCTTCCCAAGGAGAACTTTTCCCTTACTGGATCTCTCCCTCCTCTCTCTGTCAGGAGTGAATCACACCAACATGGCTTTGGGATTGGGGCTTCCCAATATCCCTTCTAGCTACCTTCCAGAACATTCTATCACATTTTCGGCCTCATGTTCGACATCTGATAGGTTGCTCTCTAAAACTTCTAACCAATCATTACCCTTTTAGTTATAACTATGTTTCTACTCTACATCCTGTTATGACTAACAACCCTTCTTACATAACCTTCTGGAACAATCCCCATTATAGCCTATGGCCTAATGTTAGTCTATGGCCTAAACCCACTACTGCCATCTTGAGTCTAGTTTTGGGTACTGTACTGCCTATGCAATTTCATGGGTAGAAACCACAAAAGAGCTTAATGTATAGTTAACTCTATATTTATGGGTTCTTATTAGTTAAGTGATATTCTAGTCCTAGTTATACCTAGGCTCCTACAGTCATGTTAAATAGATTTTGGTCCATTTTGAAGCGTAAGCCCAGGCTGAAAAAAAACACTTATCTCTTAGCACTAAGCCCCATGTGGGTTAAGAAAAAAATGTATTAAAACATTTATGCTGAATAGTTAGGGAATAGGGAATAGGGATTATGAAGTCTCTTAGTTATTAAGAAAGGTTACTGGAATTAAAGGAGCCCTATCACGAAATTGTGTAATATTAAAAATTCATATAAACATGTCGGCTAATGAGACTTTTACACTCGAACTGAATAAAACTCCCACCAAGCTAGTGGTTTATTCTCTCATGGAGAGGAATAAAACCCAGGGGTCACAGGTTTAGTCTATCAGGGGTGGCAGAGCCTGTCACCCCAGATGTCCTTTTCTTTCTATTAAAAGAGAGAAAAACAACCCTGGCTGGATATTTCTTAATGTCAGGTGTATAAGTGACCCCTACCCACCATCCAGCATATTTAAATGTTTTTGTCACTGGGCCATCTTTTAGCGATAGAGCTCCTTTAAATCTGTTTTAAAAAAATTAAATTAGTTTAGAGAGATGTCTAAGGGGGGGGATGATTAACTTGTACAAATATATATATAAATATGGCCAATAAAAAATATGGGGAAAAACTATTTCAGGTAAAATCTTCCCCAAAGACAAGGGCGTTCTCCTTACAGCTAGAAAAAAAATAATCCGACGAACAAGGTGACGATCAAGGAAGCGACTGTAATCTTACATGAGATGGTGAATCAGTCAGCGGTCGGCGTTCTTTCCACTGTCAAATTGGCTGCGGTCGAGGCTACAGAAAGATGGCCACTGCTTCCATGAGTGAGGACAATGGCAGTTGGCCCTAGAAGTGCTGCTGACTGCTGCCAGTGACAGCCATCCTTTTGTAGGCCTGACCGTAGCCAATTTGTCAATGAAAAGAACACCGACTGCAGCTGCTTCCTGCTGAACCCTCTGCATAGGTTAAAGCGCCCCCCCACCAAAATTCTTTTTTTTTTTACAGTCCCCACCACAATTCTGCCACTAGGAGACCCTTGCTTTCAATGGGGACCGGCTCCGGGTCAAGTGCGGGTGCCTAAACTGAACATTTGTTTAAAGCTTGGCAAAACTTGCCGAACTTGAACCTCTGGGGGTTCACCCCACAACACTACTGAAGAGTTCAGATACCAGCATGTCCTGACATTTATTAGATGAAAAGACATGCTTAATTTGGATTTATATTGTAATAAATATTATCATATGTGCTTTGTTATATGTTGACTCTTTTTTCCTTTTTCCCATTTGCCTTTTCAGACTCGAACTGACAAGAGTTTTATTTCAGAAACCTATAATGATGTCACCTCACTAGTGACAAAGATTGTGACTAAGAAAACGAACAAGCTTGAAGGCTCACTTGAATTCAAATTCAACCCAACTGAGCTCAAGAAAAAAAAGAAAACAGATGGAGGCAAGGGCAAGGGGGGAAATGAACTAGACAAAGCAGCCGAAGGAGATGGTGGTGCTGAAGGAGATGGTGGTGCTGAAGGAGATGGTGGTGCTGAAGGTGATGGTGGTGCTGAAGGTGATGGTGGTGCTGAAGGTGATGGAGGCACTGAAGGTGGTAATGGAGATGACAAAAAGGATAAAGTTGGTGATAACGGAGATGACAAAAAGGGTAAAGATGGTGATAACGGAGATAATGGAGGAGGAGGAAAACCTATTACGATTGGAGGGAAAGCAGGATTTGAGAAATCTTGGGATGAGTCTTTAACAGAACTAAAAGAGTTCTCAAAAGATGTGGTAATATAGTGTTTGACACCTAAATGCTTTGTTTTGGAGCATGGCCTATCTATCTATCTGTCTGTCTATCTATTTAGGAAATGTTTGTTTCATCCCTTTGCAGAATAAGGAATTTCTACGTGTATCTGGACAAATCCAGCTGGCACATTTCCAGATGAGAACTCGGGATCCTGTCTTGACCATTGATTTTATTGAGGACATAAATAAACTGCCATCCTTTTATGACAAGGGAAAATATTTTGAATTTTTGGAAATGTACGGCTCCCACTATGCAATCTCTGGATATCTTGGGGGCAACTATGAACTTGTCTATGTGTTGGATAAAACAACTTTAACATCTAAAGGTGAGGATCTTCAATGCTTTTATTGTTATTTTTTGGGGGGAATTCGGAATTCTTGGGGCATTGATGACCATTGTATGCGCACAAATAAGACATTTTCCTCCGAATTTAACCCTGCATTTAACCCATCCATGAAGTGAGTGTACACATGCCTGGAGTGGTGGGCAGCCTTAATTATGGCACCTGGGGAGCCGTTGGGGGTTTAGGTGCCTTGCTCAGGAGCACTTTAATCATGTCCCATGGCCAGGATTGGAACCTACAACATTGGCCTTCCTTACCACTATGTTATTTTTATTGTTCTAGTGTTTTGTGTTTTCTAAATCTAATGTGTTTTGTTTTTCTGGAGTAACACAAGGCCTACTATCTACTAGTGTCATGTTGAACAATTTACCTGCCTGGACAATATCTTGTGCTCATATGCATCAGATTGCTACACATAAAAAATAATGTACCTTTTCTTAACGCCTTCTGTGGTCAATGTAATAAAAGCAAAATGGCACTGTGCATTGTGGGTTATATCAGTTGAATCAAGGCAGCAGCATGGCTGGGATGCTCTATAACGAAGCTCCAAAGGGAGTTACCAAGGGAAAATCAGTGAGGCGGTGTTTCATCTTTGAGTGGATGCAAGAGCAAATGTAAGTGCTGACAATAATTTAGTATCATGCAGGCAGATGGGTCAAGTAAGTTTACTTTTCGAACTGAGCAAGACTGTTGGTTCAGTTTAAGTAGTGGGCATGTAAAACAACGTCATACAGCCATAATAAACTATTACATTTTGACTGAAAAAAGCAATTAATTAATTGAATTATAAGCAAAATGATGAACGAAAATTGCTTATACAGGTGCAGAAGTTGCTAATACACACAGAAGTAACTGAAAAGCATTGAATATGTCAAAATAAAGTTCTGCTATTTTGCATTTAACCAAACCCTTGTTTGAGGCCGAAAAATGGGCACTACACCCCAACTATTTGATAAAACCAATAGTTTTAATGTTATTTATTAAACGACCACAAAAAAGATAAAAAATAAACAAATACACACAAGACAAAATTAAAAAGACCTGTCTTCACTGGACCCTAAATTGATATGTAGATCGCAAATAATGGGTAAAATACCCTGGGCGGTTATCCTCAATCTCCTTATTGCTACATGAAAATCCCTCCCCCCTCTCGCACAAACAAAATGAATAAATGATATATATATATATATATATATATATATATATATATATATATATATATATCTTGAACACACCCTAAATCTAATTAATTATACAACAAATTTCCTTGCTATAGAAAAATACATAAATATATAGAAAAAATGTGCATATAAAGTGCAAAGCGCTACAAAAAGTGCTGACAATAAGGCCCTTATTTATCAAGGGCTAGCGCCAGGTAGTGTCTGACGAGCGCCAGGTCCCGCCAGCTATCGGCGGCTACCGAATCAAGTACGCCCGGCGGCAGTCACAATGACACATTTATCACGCTAAATGAGGCTAGCGCCGGCGAGAGCGTCAGCTAGCGCGGGATTCATCATGTAGCCGACTACAACGAACAGCGCCGCTGCTAATCCCATCACAGCGACAGGTATGACCTGGCGCTCCCTGGCGTGGTCCAATGCATTTCAATGGAGCAATCTTTAAATAAAATACTGTTTTTTTTTTTTTTTTTTTTTTTTAATGTCAAAAATTCTGTGACCACTTCTGCAATGTTAGGTTTTTTTTTAAAGTAAAAAAAAAAAAAAATGTGCAGAATTGATATTACAGGTCTGATATTCATGTATTCATATTACAAAATGTTTAGAAAAACTTGTATAATTTTTACATATAAAAAAAAGGTTGTTTGGGGGTTAAAAACTACTTTACACACATCGCTGCCAGCGCTCTGGGGTTTAAACAAGGAATTCACAGCGCGAGAAATTTTTGAGCGTGATTTTTTAATGAATCTGCAGCAAGCCGTTCGCTCTGGCCATTCGCTGTCAGGCGCACCCATACAACGCTGAACCTGTGAAACAGCGACCCCTAAGCCCGTATTCAACATTACCGCACACCGACTGAGTCGCTGTCAACAAGCAAACCCCGGCCAAGCACAGCGAATACTAGCTGGCGCTGTGAAAATCACGCTACTGGCGCTCATCTGTCGCTACCTGGCGCTATTAATGAATCGGCCTCTATATGACAGTATGAATTGATAAAACTAACCATTAACTGCAAAACACAATAAATAAAAATATTAATTAATATAACTATGTTGCAATAAACTGGGCAAACCACAAATGGATCCTAATAGTTCTTGAAAACATCATGCAAAATGATGCTGTAGGCAAAAAAGGTTTTTATGCCCAAAAATCAAAGTGTCCAGGCTAATGATTAAGGATCAATAAAGCGTGCCATGGAGCGGAGGGGAGGGAAGATAAACAAAGATATGCCACACGCTATTGCGCCTGATACATAACTACCGCCATTTGGTTAAATAATGTAAGGTTCAGGTCAGCAGGGATGCTACCCCGCGCGCTTCGCCATGTGCCCACAGCTTCAGGAAGGCAAGCAAGGCTTCAGGTGCCCACTTCTTCTGAATAGCTGCTGTAAGTTCAGGGAGTACAACGGACATTCAGATTTGCTTTCCGCTGTTAGCTCAGAGCAGCATAACAAAAGATGAACAGAATGCGAATCGGTGATTGGCACTGTAGGATGACCAAAAAGGTGAGTTTACTTGCAATCTGTTGGGTTTCAAAAAGCAAGGCATCCCAAATCAGGAATCCAAAGGCAGAAGAAACTGCTAGAATAGTAGATATGCCTGGTGATATTCCTTTTTAAATGGTTAGTGTTCTTTTGCTAAGGTGCTATCATCTCCAGTAACTGACAAGTACCCCCAGCCTGGTTGCAGAAAGCAGGGAAGCAGACCATGCTGAGCTGTCATGTGATGCTAATGCACCACCACTGCATCTATTCATTGAGAGTATCAGCCTCCTTATTTCCTCAGTAGCAGCAGCTCAACCTGGTCTGCTTCCCTGATCCTGGTCCCGAGTGAATGCATTAGCTACCACAGCTGACAGTGGAAAAATGGCTGGAATGTTGTACCCCAGGCCAGGACTGGGGCCAAAAATCAGCCCCAGCCAACCAAGTGCATCATGGCTGATGTTATAGAAACATAGAAATTTGACAGCAGAAGGAGACCATATGGTCCATCTAGTCTGCCCTTATGTGTATATGTTCTCTTTATCTTGGAGAGATGCACATTTAAAGGCCTCAGTCATGTCTCCTCTCTCCATTCTTTCCTCCAGACTGTACAAATTAAGTTCTTTAAGTCTCTCCATCCATTTTAGTTGTCCGCATTTGGAAAAGTTCTGTCTGACCCTACAATACTGAAGCCGCAGATCAGAAGAAGCTTTAGTATTGTAGGGTAGGATAAAAGGGAGGGGCATGGACTAGATAGATTGCTGCATCCCTATACTAAACTGCATTCAAACATAGCAAGGTCCATCAGCACTCAACTTCATAAGTGATATGGTTTATTTGGTCAAAATATTCAACGTTTCGGGACCACAAGATAAAGGGGCCCCTTATGGTCATGAAACGTTGGATCTTTTCATGTAATAAACCATATCACTTATTGAGTGCTGGTGGACCCTGCTTTGTTTAAATATTGTTTATGATGGCACCATTTGTTGTACTATCACAGAACCACAAATTGTGGAGTACATTCTACTCTACTCATTTTTATACTAAATCATATGGCATAGTGGCTATTCCACCCTCTGAGTGGCTGTCAGAATTCTTCATGGGTACCCAACGGGCTCTATAATTTCCTCTGCTTCTCCTTCACAGATATGACTACAAAGGATGTGAAAGATTGTCTTGGATACAATCTAGGTTTGAATGTAGATGCTTCTGTAATTAGTGGAGATGCCAGTCTGAAAAATCCAAAATGCCGCGACCTGGTTAATGAAACAACAGGTAGGTACCTCATTGTAACACAACATATTATATAAGCACTTTGTTATCAGTGTTAATGGGGCCGATAGAGGCAGTAGATTAACTGTTGCTCTTTTAAATACATAGCTAGTAAAGGAAGCTAATTCAGATTTAGCAGTGAAGGTCTAATTATTAGGGTGCTCTTGGATGGGGATAAGCAAACCAAATGGGAAGGGACTGATAGAAAGCTGAGTAGCTAATGAGTCTGAGTCTAAAAGTCTCTATCTGGGGATTTATAGAACTACAAAACACTTCAGGTTTCCAGTACAGGCCACCAGTTTGTAGCCAACATGTGCCAGGATAGATGGTAGTGTGGCAGAAAATGGTTTTTTTTGGGTAACTCAGTGTCTTGTAATGCATGCGACAGGGTAGGGAGCTTCACATTATCATAACAAATGCATATTTCTTTGTAAGGTAAGAAATCCAAGAGAATCCAAGTCAGTTAAAAGGGTAGGGGGGCATCAAACCAGGGGGAAATAGTATAAAATACATTTTTACAACAAAAACATGCAAAAATTGACTACTTATGTAAAGAAGAAATGTGGCCTAACAGCCCTGCAGGGAACCCTCGCATCGGGCCCCATTGGGAACAACTGTTGGAGGTCCTGGTGCATTTATGTTGCCCACACACCACTGACAAGACTGGGTAGCGTTTGGTATTATGGATTCTTTGGGATCTTAAGGGAAGTGTGTGGGGGCAGCTGTGTCTGTACACTCTGTCTTATTCTCGAGAGAAATCACACTGTTTCAACAGTCACTTTTGGTGCTGGGGTGTACAGACTATCGGACATAGAATGTCTTCAGTGTTAGTGCCCTTCCTTCTAGGCTCCACTGTATCCTCCATCAGGACTGTGCTGGCTTGTTTACTGGCTGACCAGGTGTTCTGCTTCTCTTCCTCTGGTGTGTTGGTCCACACTGGTGCACCCGACACTGTTCTCTGTCCATGTGCTCACTCAGCTAACACTAGCACATGTCTCATGACACTGAACTGAACTGAAAAAACCAGGAAGGGTCAGATCTATATATCTACTCTGTTTTTAGGGATGAGCGAATCGATCCGGACGAACCCGGATTCGATCCGAATTTCAGGAAAAATTCGATTCGGATCGAATCCGAATTTCCCCGCGATTCGATCACTCGAAGTTTTCCTTTAACATCCATTCATTTACATTTACAGGCATTCTAAGATGGCGGACGGGACATGTCTGGACATGTATCCCGCGCCAGTGCAAGCTGGGGCAGTCACATGCAGCCTATCAGCAGCCAGCAAGCCCGGTGACGTCACACAGCGGTATTTAACGGCGGCCATCTTGCTTTTCCTCATTTCTCTATTGCATTCGTGACAGACAGACAGAACGCTGTGTAGCTGAGGCAGTTAGACAGGCTGGAGACAGGGACAGACAGGGACAGGCAGGAGACAGGCAGGAGACAGACAGGAGACAGACAGAAAGCCAGGGAAAGGTAGGAAAAACGGAGCTGGCTGACAGGGAGATTTTTTTTTTTTCATCCAGCCTTTGTTAGCGTTTTCAGGCTGCTTATAGTAACTAACTGTGCATATATACTGAACTGATCTTAAGTCTGCTGTGAGGCATCCCATTCTGTGACTAAAGCAGCCTCTGTTTAAGACCATATAAGCATTTGCTCTTATCATATTTGAAATTAGGCCTGATAAAGACACTTTTGCTGGCCAAAGCACTACTGGACCCTGCCAGGTCCATTCCTGCCCAGGGCATCCCATTCTGTGACTACAGCAGCCTCTGTTTAAGACCATATAAGCATTTGCTCTTATCATATTTGAAATTAGCCTGATAAAGACACTTTTGCTGGCCAAAGCACTACTGGACCCTGCCAGGTCCATTCCTGCCCAGGGCATCCCATTCTGTGACTAAAGCAGCCTCTGTTTAAGACCATATAAGCATTTGCTCTTATCATATTTGAAATTAGGCCTGATAAAGACACTTTTGCTGGCCAAAGCACTACTGGACCCTGCCAGGTCCATTCCTGCCCAGGGCATCCCATTCTGTGACTACAGCAGCCTCTGTTTAAGACCATATAAGCATTTGCTCTTATCATATTTGAAATTAGCCTGATAAAGACACTTTTGCTGGCCAAAGCACTACTGGACCCTGCCAGGTCCATTCCTGCCCAGGGCATCCCATTCTGTGACTAAAGCAGCCTCTGTTTAAGACCATATAAGCATTTGCTCTTATCATATTTGAAATTAGGCCTGATAAAGACACTTTTGCTGGCCAAAGCACTACTGGACCCTGCCAGGTCCATTCCTGCCCAGGGCATCCCATTCTGTGACTACAGCAGCCTCTGTTTAAGACCATATAAGCATTTGCTCTTATCATATTTGAAATTAGGCCTGATAAAGACACTTTTGCTGGCCAAAGCACTACTGGACCCTGCCAGGTCCATTCCTGCCCGGGGCATCCCATTCTGTGACTACAGCAGCCTCTGTTTAAGACCATATAAGCATTTGCTCTTATCATATTTGAAATTAGGCCTGATAAAGACACTTTTGCTGGCCAAAGCACTACTGGACCCTGCCAGGTCCATTCCTGCCCAGGGCATCCCATTCTGTGACTACAGCAGCCTCTGTTTAAGACCATATAAGCATTTGCTCTTATCATATTTGAAATTAGGCCTGATAAAGACACTTTTGCTGGCCAAAGCACTACTGGACCCTGCCAGGTCGATTCCTGTTGGGGCATCCCATTCTGTGACTAAAGCAGCCTCTGTTTAAGACCATATAAGCATTTGCTCTTATCATATTTGAAATTAGGCCTGATAAAGACACTTTTGCTGGCCAAAGCACTACTGGACCCTGCCAGGTCGATTCCTGTTGGGGCATCCCATTCTGTGACTACAGCAGCCTCTGTTTAAGACCATATAAGCATTTGCTCTTATCATATTTGAAATTAGCCTGATAAAGACACTTTTGCTGGCCAAAGCACTACTGGACCCTGCCAGGTCCATTCCTGCCCAGGGCATCCCATTCTGTGACTAAAGCAGCCTCTGTTTAAGACCATATAAGCATTTGCTCTTATCATATTTGAAATTAGGCCTGATAAAGACACTTTTGCTGGCCAAAGCACTACTGGACCCTGCCAGGTCCATTCCTGCCCGGGGCATCCCATTCTGTGACTACAGCAGCCTCTGTTTAAGACCATATAAGCATTTGCTCTTATCATATTTGAAATTAGCCTGATAAAGACACTTTTGCTGGCCAAAGCACTACTGGACCCTGCCAGGTCCATTCCTGCCCAGGGCATCCCATTCTGTGACTAAAGCAGCCTCTGTTTAAGACCATATAAGCATTTGCTCTTATCATATTTGAAATTAGGCCTGATAAAGACACTTTTGCTGGCCAAAGCACTACTGGACCCTGCCAGGTCCATTCCTGCCCAGGGCATCCCATTCTGTGACTACAGCAGCCTCTGTTTAAGACCATATAAGCATTTGCTCTTATCATATTTGAAATTAGGCCTGATAAAGACACTTTTGCTGGCCAAAGCACTACTGGACCCTGCCAGGTCCATTCCTGCCCGGGGCATCCCATTCTGTGACTACAGCAGCCTCTGTTTAAGACCATATAAGCATTTGCTCTTATCATATTTGAAATTAGCCTGATAAAGACACTTTTGCTGGCCAAAGCACTACTGGACCCTGCCAGGTCCATTCCTGCCCAGGGCATCCCATTCTGTGACTAAAGCAGCCTCTGTTTAAGACCATATAAGCATTTGCTCTTATCATATTTGAAATTAGGCCTGATAAAGACACTTTTGCTGGCCAAAGCACTACTGGACCCTGCCAGGTCCATTCCTGCCCAGGGCATCCCATTCTGTGACTACAGCAGCCTCTGTTTAAGACCATATAAGCATTTGCTCTTATCATATTTGAAATTAGGCCTGATAAAGACACTTTTGCTGGCCAAAGCACTACTGGACCCTGCCAGGTCCATTCCTGCCCGGGGCATCCCATTCTGTGACTACAGCAGCCTCTGTTTAAGACCATATAAGCATTTGCTCTTATCATATTTGATATTAGGCCTGATAAAGACACTTTTGCTGGCCAAAGCACTACTGGACCCTGCCAGGTCCATTCCTGCCCAGGGCATCCCATTCTGTGACTACAGCAGCCTCTGTTTAAGACCATATAAGCATTTGCTCTTATCATATTTGAAATTAAGCCTGATAAAGACACTTTTGCTGGCCAAAGCACTACTGGACCCTGCCAGGTCGATTCCTGTTGGGGCATCCCATTCTGTGACTAAAGCAGCCTCTGTTTAAGACCATATAAGCATTTGCTCTTATCATATTTGAAATTAGGCCTGATAAAGACACTTTTGCTGGCCAAAGCACTACTGGACCCTGCCAGGTCCATTCCTGCCCAGGGCATCCCATTCTGTGACTAAAGCAGCCTCTGTTTAAGACCATATAAGCATTTGCTCTTATCATATTTGAAATTAGGCCTGATAAAGACACTTTTGCTGGCCAAAGCACTACTGGACCCTGCCAGGTACATTCCTGCCCGGGGCATCCCATTCTGTGACTACAGCAGCCTCTGTTTAAGACCATATAAGCATTTGCTCTTATCATATTTGAAATTAGCCTGATAAAGACACTTTTGCTGGCCAAAGCACTACTGGACCCTGCCAGGTCCATTCCTGCCCAGGGCATCCCATTCTGTGACTAAAGCAGCCTCTGTTTAAGACCATATAAGCATTTGCTCTTATCATATTTGAAATTAGGCCTGATAAAGACACTTTTGCTGGCCAAAGCACTACTGGACCCTGCCAGGTCGATTCCTGCCCGGGGCATCCCATTCTGTGACTACAGCAGCCTCTGTTTAAGACCATATAAGCATTTGCTCTTATCATATTTGAAATTAGCCTGATAAAGACACTTTTGCTGGCCAAAGCACTACTGGACCCTGCCAGGTCCATTCCTGCCCAGGGCATCCCATTCTGTGACTAAAGCAGCCTCTGTTTAAGACCATATAAGCATTTGCTCTTATTATATTTATATTATAAGACACTTTTGCTGGGCATAGGCTTACTGCTGCCTGCCAGGTGCACTTCTGTTGAGGCATCCCATTCTGTAACATAGCATACCCCTCTTTATTTACACTAAGCAGCTCTCTTATTTACACTAAGCAGGCCTGTTGGAGGCTGAGTGTTACTGCTCACTTTTGGTGTGCATTATATTCTGTTTCATATAGACCCACCGCTGCCCGGGGTTTTTTTAAATATCACCTACTACCACGCCAGTTAGACTATGTCGGGCAGACAAGTGCCTGGAAGTGAAAAGAGGAGTGGCAGAGGCCAAGATTCCGCAGGCAGAGCTCGCATCAGACTGGGGGCCAGTAGCAGCAGGAGTCACGCTGAGAGACCTAATCTGCCAGTATCTGCTAGCGGTCGGGTCTCCACCAGTAACGCATCTGCCGTGGTAGATTGGTTGACGCGCTCATCAACAACATCATCACAACTTACGTCTGAGACCCCCAGTCTAGGGTCGGTAGGTTCCTCTGACACAACCCTGAGTTGGCATGCCCCGAGAGCAGTCCCTGTCCTCCCATTGCCTCTGGCCTACGCCGTTCCCTCCCCCAGCGACGTATCCTATGCTTTGGGTTCAGCTCCACTCTTTAGTGAGGAGGACCATCAGATAGAGGACAGTCAGCAGCTACTGCCCAGCCAAGAAATGGAGGTGGCTTCTTTAGCTAGGCAGACAAATAGTGATGTGGACAGTGTCGTGGGTGCTGCGAGCGTTCCAGCTCCTGCGCCAGACACTGTTGACGAATCCACGAACATCAGTGACGTACAGCCACAACTCGGTGATGATGATGATGATGACGATGAAGCCGATCGCACTTGGGAGCCGGGTGATGAAGGGGCTTCATCGTCATCATCAGGAGAAGAGGGGTGCAGGTTGCCCCGGAGTCAGCAGCTGAGGCAGCAAGGTGGTAGCAGTCAGCATGGGGGCACAATTCCAAAGGCTGGAGCCGGCCGGGGCCGGGGCCGGGGTAGAGCACCTGCTGTGCGGCAGTCTACCTTATCGGGAGGTAGTGGAGCAGGGGTTCCTGGAGTTGGCAACAGCAGCAGTGAATCAGTGAGGCCAGGGGGTGGGAAAAGTAGCTACTCGGCAGTGTGGCAGTTTTTCCTGAGGCATCCGCAGGAGGGTAACATGGCCACATGCAAGATATGTAGGCAAAAGGTGAAGCGTGGCCAGGGTCCAAATGTTGGCACCACGGCCCTGCGTCAACATATGATGCGTCACCATAAAACGACCTGGGAGAACCGAGGCTCCCAAGGGGTGGTCCAGTCTGCTTCCTCACCAAGTGAGCTCCCAATTTCTGCCAGCCAAGGCTCCAGCACCTCAGCCGAAGGCAGCTGTGCGTCATACCCATCCTCTGTCGCTCCTGCTCCTCCTCCTCCAAGTCATGCATCCCGCCAGCAATCCATCAGCGAAGCCATGTCCAAGAGACAGCAGTATGCGCCCACTCATCCTACGGCGCAGAAGCTGAATGTGCTCCTGTCCAAGTTGCTGGTGCTGCAGTCGCTCCCTTTTCAGGTGGTGGAATCTGCACCTTTCAGAGAACTGATGGCTTGTGCCGAGCCGAGGTGGAGAGTCCCAAGCCGTCATTTCTTTGCCAAGAAGGCAGTACCAGCGCTGCACACTTTTGTTGAACAGAAGGTGGGCCAGTCCTTGAGCCTGTCGGTGTGTAGCAAAATACATGGCAGCGCCGACATCTGGAGCTGTAACTACGGTCAGGGGCAGTACATGTCGTTTACGGCCCACTGGGTGAATGTGGTCCCTTTGCAGCAGCAACTTGGACAGGTCACGCCGCTTCGGCCTCCGCGCTCTCTGCCCATTGGGCCTGTGACACCGTGCGACTCGGCCTCCTCATCCTCCGCCATCTCCTCACCCTCCACTGTAGGCTCAAGTCTCAGTGCCCCTCCAGTCTACCATGTGTGCAGGGCACGGAGGTGTCACGCAGTGCTTCACATGGTTTGTCTTGGCGAACGGAGTCACACAGGGGAGGAACTGCTTAAATGTATTCATCAGGAAATCCAAACATGGCTTACTCCGAGAAAACTTAAAATAGGAATCATGGTTACCGACAATGGGAAGAACATTTTGTCTGCGCTGCGCCAAGGAAGCCTGACCCATGCCCCCTGCATGGCTCACGTCTTCAATCTGGTTGTCAAGCGGTTTCTGAAGTGTTCCCCCCATCTGCAGGACATCCTAACAACTTCACGGAAACTTTGCATGCACTTCAGCCACTCCTACACCGCCAAACACACCCTTCTTGAGCTACAGCGTCAGAATGGTATCCCCCAACATAGTCTGATTTGCGATGTTTCCACCCGTTGGAATTCCACCCTTCACATGTTGGACCGATTATATGAACAGAGAAAAGCCATCACGGATTTCCTGATGATCCAAGCAGATAGGGGGACTCCCCTGTGTAACTTCAATGTCAACCAGTGGCAGCTCATACGTGACACCTGCCGTTTGCTCAGGCCCTTTGAGGAAGCCACTTTATTTGTCAGTCGGCAGGATTACGGGATGAACGACGTGATTCCACTGCTTCATGTACTACAGCACATGTTGGAAACCATGGCTGGTCAGGGCACTGGAGACATGGCGTTTACATCTTACGGCCACATGAACCCCGTTGGAGCTGAACTGGAGGAGGAGGAGGAGGAAGAGGAGGAGGAGGAGTTGCCCAGCGAAACACAGTTTAGGCTTGGCGAAATGGCTGGTTTATCTAGTCAGCGGACAGGAGAGGAGGAGCAGGAGCAGCCAGAGGAGCTAGAGGTTTTTGAGGAAGGAGAGACAGAGGACCCGGGCACACCGTGGCAGTATGCAGTGGAGATGGAGACAGGTAGTCCATCCGAGTCACTTGCGCAAATGGCACGAAGCATGCTCACATGCTTGCGTAGTGACCCCAGAATTGTTTCCATCTGTCGGCGGGATGACTTCTGGCTGTCCACCTTATTGGACCCTCGCTTCCGGCACAAAATGGGGGCATTTTTTAAACCCACCGAGAGGGAGGACAAACTCAACTACTACAAAGACATTCTACGTAGGCAGTTGGCCGATGCCTATCTGCGCCATGGTCCATACTCTCGCAGGTCTGACTCGAGGGGACCTCTGCGCTCACCTTCCACTGCCATGGCCGCTGGGGGGGTTGGCAGCAGCAGCAGCAGAAGCTCCATCAGCAGCAGCAGCCTCAGTCTTCAGTCGCTAATGAGTAGCTTTCTACACCCGCATAGTGAGGCTACTCATGAGCAGCAGGAAGACCTGGAGCAGGACCTGAACCAGCAGGTCATGTCATACTTTGACATGACCATGCCAACACACCTTGAGGATCCGCTGGACTTCTGGGCAGCCAAACTTGATTTGTGGCCGCAACTAGCAGAGTTTGCCCTGGAAAAGCTGTCCTGCCCGGCAAGTAGCGTGCCATCTGAGCGGGTGTTTAGTGCGGCGGGGGCCATAGTTACGGCGAGGAGAACTCGTCTGTCAACTAAAAATGTGGAGAGACTCACCTTTGTCAAAATGAATCAGGGATGGATCAGCCAGGATTTCCACCCACCAATGCCTGATGCATGCGACTAGATTCAGCATGGTGCCACGTTTTACACTTTCCAAATGGTGCAAAACAAATTTATGTCTTTAGGCCATTTTTTGGGCTCCTGCTGCTGCTGCTGCCAACTCCTGCCAACTCCAGGGTGTGATTCATCCAATTTTTGGGCTCCTGAGGCCAACTCCAGTGTATATTTGGGCTCCTGCTGCTGCTACTGTCAACTCCTGCCAACTCCAGGGTGTGATTCATCCAATTTTTGGGCTCCTGAGGCCAACTCCAGTGTATATTTGGGCTCCTGCTGCTGCTGCTGCCAACTTCTGCCAACTCCAGGGTGTGATTCATCCAATTTTTGGGCTCCTGAGGCCAACTCCAGTGTATATTTGGGCTCCTGCTGCTGCTGCTGCCAACTTCTGCCAACTCCAGGGTGTGATTCATCCAATTTTTGGGCTCCTGAGGCCAACTCCAGTGTATATTTGGGCTCCTGCTGCTGCTACTGTCAACTCCTGCCAACTCCAGGGTGTGATTCATCCAATTTTTGGGCTCCTGAGGCCAACTCCAGTGTATATTTGGGCTCCTGCTGCTGCTGCTGCCAACTTCTGCCAACTCCAGGGTGTGATTCATCCAATTTTTGGGCTCCTGAGGCCAACTCCAGTGTATATTTGGGCTCCTGCTGCTGCTGCTGCCAACTTCTGCCAACTCCAGGGTGTGATTCATCCAATTTTTGGGCTCCTGAAGCCAACTCCAGTGTATATTTGGGCTCCTGCTGCTGCTACTGTCAACTCCTGCCAACTCCAGGGTGTGATTCATCCAATTTTTGGGCTCCTGAGGCCAACTCCAGTGTATATTTGGGCTCCTGCTGCTGCTGCTGCCAACTTCTGCCAACTCCAGGGTGTGATTCATCCAATTTTTGGGCTCCTGAAGCCAACTCCAGTGTATATTTGGGCTCCTGCTGCTGCTGGTGTCAACTCCTGCCAACTCCAGGGTGTGATTCATCCAATTTTTGGGCTCCTGAAGCCAACTCCAGTGTATATTTGGGCTCCTGCTGCTGCTGCTGCCAACTTCTGCCAACTCCAGGGTGTGATTCATCCAATTTTTGGGCTCCCGAGGCCAACTCCAGTGTATATTTGGGCTCCTGCTGCTGCTGCTGCCAACTTCTGCCAACTCCAGGGTGTGATTCATCCAATTTTTGGGCTCCTGAAGCCAACTCCAGTGTATATTTGGGCTCCTGCTGCTGCTGCTGCCAACTTCTGCCAACTCCAGGGTGTGATTCATCCAATTTTTGGGCTCCTGAGGCCAACTCCAGTGTATATTTGGGCTCCTGCTGCTGCTACTGTCAACTCCTGCCAACTCCAGGGTGTGATTCATCCAATTTTTGGGCTCCTGAGGCCAACTCCAGTGTATATTTGGGCTCCTGCTGCTGCTACTGTCAACTCCTGCCAACTCCAGGGTGTGATTCATCCAATTTTTGGGCTCCTGAGGCCAACTCCAGTGTATATTTGGGCTCCTGCTGCTGCTGCTGCCAACTTCTGCCAACTCCAGGGTGTGATTCATCCAATTTTTGGGCTCCTGAAGCCAACTCCAGTGTATATTTGGGCTCCTGCTGCTGCTGCTGCCAACTTCTGCCAACTCCAGGGTGTGATTCATCCAATTTTTGGGCTCCTGAAGCCAACTCCAGTGTATATTTGGGCTCCTGCTGCTGCTACTGTCAACTCCTGCCAACTCCAGGGTGTGATTCATCCAATTTTTGGGCTCCTGAGGCCAACTCCAGTGTATATTTGGGCTCCTGCTGCTGCTGCTGCCAACTTCTGCCAACTCCAGGGTGTGATTCATCCAATTTTTGGGCTCCTGAAGCCAACTCCAGTGTATATTTGGGCTCCTGCTGCTGCTGCTGCCAACTTCTGCCAACTCCAGGGTGTGATTCATCCAATTTTTGGGCTCCTGAGGCCAACTCCAGTGTATATTTGGGCTCCTGCTGCTGCTGCTGCCAACTCCTGCCAACTCCAGGGTGTGATTCATCCAATTTTTGGGCTCCTGAGGCCAACTCCAGTGTATATTTGGGCTCCTGCTGCTGCTACTGTCAACTCCTGCCAACTCCAGGGTGTGATTCATCCAATTTTTGGGCTCCTGAGGCCAACTCCAGTGTATATTTGGGCTCCTGCTGCTGCCAACTTCTGCCAACTCCAGGGTGTGATTCATCCAATTTTTGGGCTCCTGAGGCCAACTCCAGTGTATATTTGGGCTCCTGCTGCTGCTGCTGCCAACTTCTGCCAACTCCAGGGTGTGATTCATCCAATTTTTGGGCTCCTGAGGCCAACTCCAGTGTATATTTGGGCTCCTGCTGCTGCTGCTGCCAACTTCTGCCAACTCCAGGGTGTGATTCATCCAATTTTTGGGCTCCTGAGGCCAACTCCAGTGTATATTTGGGCTCCTGCTGCTGCTGCTGCCAACTTCTGCCAACTCCAGGGTGTGATTCATCCAATTTTTGGGCTCCTGAAGCCAACTCCAGTGTATATTTGGGCTCCTGCTGCTGCTGGTGTCAACTCCTGCCAACTCCAGGGTGTGATTCATCCAATTTTTGGGCTCCTGAAGCCAACTCCAGTGTATATTTGGGCTCCTGCTGCTGCTGCTGCCAACTTCTGCCAACTCCAGGGTGTGATTCATCCAATTTTTGGGCTCCTGAGGCCAACTCCAGTGTATATTTGGGCTCCTGCTGCTGCTGCTGCCAACTTCTGCCAACTCCAGGGTGTGATTCATCCAATTTTTGGGCTCCTGAGGCCAACTCCAGTGTATATTTGGGCTCCTGCTGCTGCTGCTGCCAACTTCTGCCAACTCCAGGGTGTGATTCATCCAATTTTTGGGCTCCTGAAGCCAACTCCAGTGTATATTTGGGCTCCTGCTGCTGCTGGTGTCAACTCCTGCCAACTCCAGGGTGTGATTCATCCAATTTTTGGGCTCCTGAAGCCAACTCCAGTGTATATTTGGGCTCCTGCTGCTGCTGCTGCCAACTTCTGCCAACTCCAGGGTGTGATTCATCCAATTTTTGGGCTCCTGAGGCCAACTCCAGTGTATATTTGGGCTCCTGCTGCTGCTACTGTCAACTCCTGCCAACTCCAGGGTGTGATTCATCCAATTTTTGGGCTCCTGAGGCCAACTCCAGTGTATATTTGGGCTCCTGCTGCTGCTGCTGCCAACTTCTGCCAACTCCAGGGTGTGATTCATCCAATTTTTGGGCTCCTGAGGCCAACTCCAGTGTATATTTGGGCTCCTGCTGCTGCTGCTGCCAACTTCTGCCAACTCCAGGGTGTGATTCATCCAATTTTTGGGCTCCTGAAGCCAACTCCAGTGTATATTTGGGCTCCTGCTGCTGCTGGTGTCAACTCCTGCCAACTCCAGGGTGTGATTCATCCAATTTTTGGGCTCCTGAAGCCAACTCCAGTGTATATTTGGGCTCCTGCTGCTGCTGCTGCCAACTTCTGCCAACTCCAGGGTGTGATTCATCCAATTTTTGGGCTCCTGAGGCCAACTCCAGTGTATATTTGGTCTCCTTCTGCCCCTCATAGTGATGCCACTTCAACTCTCTGCAATTGTGCCGCTCTGCGATTCTATTAGCGATGCCTCTGATCTGCATGTGATATTTCTTCAAAGTATTATTTAACTAACCCAGCACGCATCCTGTGCGTGTTACAGCAAGGCTGAATGGTTTACAACCCTATTGAGGCTGTAGGATGCTCAGAAATAGCCGTTTTTAATAGCGATTCGTCGCGAATTTATTCGGGTCGAAACGATTTTTGTCGGAAAATTCGGCAAATCAGTCGAATCGAATTTTTCGAAAGTTCGCTCATCTCTATCTGTTTTCCCAGGCTGCATTGGGGTCTTTCCATGTGATGTCATCTCTAGCAGCTTCTGCCTGTTAACTCCATAGCTGCTGTCACTTATTACATGCAGCTTAGCTGCTTATTATCAGAGATGTTTAGTGGAATCTATGCATACCTATTTTTAGCTAGGCCACACTCCCCCCCTCTGAAAATTATGTTGTCCTCAACATCAGAGGTTACAGTGGTTGAGGACAGGTGGATTGGGTCTACCTGTCTGCCCCTATGTTCTGGTATAGGTTTCTACTATTTAAATGTTTTTACCTTGAGCATTTAACTTGTAATTACACTCTGTGGTCCCAGTATTAAACTGGTTGTGTGTGTTTTCCCAGAGGTCTACTGAAGTAGGCTATTTATTTGTGAACCTGCCTCTTTTTAGAGTGGAAGGGATGTGGTTACCTAACATATAAACGATTGTAAACAATTCTTAATGAATGTAAACAATAACAGTAATGAATAATAACATTATATTCTGCAAATTCTAACTACAATCGAAAGGTTATCATTTAAAAAGGAGAAAAGAGTCCATAAACAGTTTTTGTTTGGATCTACTTTAGGGTGATCTTTTTTGGTATCTTGAATCTTCAAACCTAACTAAACAGTATACTAAGTATGCTCTTAGTCCAACAAAAAGTATTTTGAAGGTTCAAAGTACAACGTTTTCTGAAAAACAGGTTGTTGGTCGGTACCATTCAGGTTGTTTTTCCTGGTCAGCAGACAATGTTACCTGTTTCAGCTGAACAGTTCTTGGTATGAAACTTGGTTCACTCAATATGTCATAGGTTAAAGACAAAGGGCTTCTTCATTCTCCAAGTAGATACCTTTCGGCTTGGCAATTCTTTTGATGTCTCAGTTTCTTCAGTTTCTGCATCTTCAGTTCTTAAATCAACAGTTTCTTATTCCATAGCTGGATCAACTGCTTCAGCATTCTCTGTTGGGTCTTCCATGGTTACCTAAGGAGTTGCTGCAGGACATTGGGGAGTTTCTTCACACTCTACACAGCAATCTGCTGGTACTTGTAGTATAAACTCTGTAGCCTCAGGATCTAACACGCTCCTATAGTGACTAGTTGTTGTAGGCATTCTAAGTACATAGGTACATCTTCCTCATCTGAACTTTCAGAATTGGTTTCCACAAATCAATTCCAAAAACCACAGTCATCTTTTGAAAAGGCAGGACACTCTTCTCTCAACATCTGTCTCACCATCTGTTGTTCTTCTGCTCCCAGATGTTCAAATGACACTGGTGGGTCCCACTGCTCTCTTGATGAGGACATTCTTTCTCTCCGTTAGACAACTGTTTACATTGGGAGATGATGTTGTGTTTTCAGGAGACATCTGGACTGGTCTCACATGAGCTGGATATATTGTCTTGATCGCTTCAAGGTGTCCCAAAGGGGTTTTAGGATTCAACCTCACTTCATGCTTTGTGGAGTTCATCACTAACACATCTGTGCCAGTTGTACAGAATTTTGAGACTCAAAAAGCATGTTCTGTGGTTTCTGTCTGGGACCTCCAAGCACACCACACTTCACTCCCAATGCTGTATATGCGGGGATGGTAGTTGGGCGCAGGCCTATTTTGACCTCTTTAACTGCCACTGTAATTGTTGTCTTTCTCATGGCTTGCCTTGAAATATCTCATGAAAATTAGAACGGTTTCTTGCTTTATTTCAAAATAATGCATAAGTTAAATGATGTGTGATTCAGTAAAAGTTAGAGCTAATTGCACCTGAAACATTAACTACAGCAATGTGACAACTTACTTCATTTGTTGTTTAAAATACAGACCCAAAGTAAATGTTTTAGGAGTTACTAACCAACATTTTAAGTGGAACAGTCTAAAAGAAAAAAAAGCCCAGAGGCACAGGTTCGGATGTCCCTGCAGCCACATAGCTGACTAATGACGGCTGTGCAGCTGTTTCTGCAAGACGCGTCCGGGTTTATGGAGCAGAATCTGCCGCTCCGTGAATTAACAGCCAGCTGCAGACTATCGGCCGGTGATGCGAGTCATCGGCCAACGTCTGAAGCTTCTTACCTCATCAGCGGCATCTCGCGCTGCTCCATGCTTTTGTCAGCTCACCGTGCAGCCCGCACCCACGCCCCTCACTTCCATGTCGCCCACTCCCACGCAACCCTCTTACCACGGCACCGCTACTCCCGGTGTCAGAGCCAGCTGCTCTCTGTGAGGGGCCTGTTCACTGGGAGGGTCAAAGGCTGCACCCAGGAGGATTGTGGGATAGATACACCTGGGTATAGTCAAAATCCTGGGTTTTGGTCCACTTTAAGGTGAGTGAGTCATTAATAAGCATGCAGCGCTTTGCATAACAATAAATAACCTTCTTTTTTTTTTCAATTTACAAAACATTACGCTGTTGGTCCACTTTAAGAACTTCTGTTATGTTCTTCCCTCTTTGAATCACACCTTATTTTATCTTGTGCCTTATTTTGAATTTAAAGTGAATGGAAAACCAAAAATGGCTCAATCTATGACTCCCCACCCCCCCTCCTGAGAAGCCAGACGCTGCTGCTCTGTTAAAGAAAACCAGGCTTTTCCACCGGCGAAGTCACAGCTCTTTCAAAAGTGCCACTGTAATGAGGTGCTGCCGGCTGGTCGCATCCTCAGCACGCAATTCGGACTGTTCAAGGAAAATCAAGCTTTTCCACCTCCGAAGCCAGGGCTCTCTCCATGATGCCACTGTAATAAGGTGCAGCCAGCTAGCCGCATCCCCGCATGCTGTTCAGCCGCGCACTTCTGTGCCTAGCCATGCAGAAAGACTGGGCGCAGGAGTGCACATGCCTGAAGATCACTGGTGTGCCGGGGGTTTCTCACAGCGGGGCATCTGGTGTTGGATGCCCCAGGGGCAGGCTAGCAGCAGGGCCTGGAATATTTTAGATTCCAGGGCCCAACCACAAGGGTTTTGACCCACTTTATGCTTAAAACGTATTTTTCATGAGATATATTTTAAAAAGTTAACAATCCCCAAACTAGACCATATTTAAAGTGGAAGAAAACCCCCCAAAAGATCTAAAAAATTTTAGGGCTTGCTTCCTCCCAGTGCATTCCAAATTGGGATGCCCTGCTGTGTGAAACCCCCCTTGGGCACTAATAAATACTCGCCTTTCCCCGCTCCAACAGCGCATGAACAGACTCTCATACAATCAGAGCCTTTCGGCAAATGACTCTGATTGTTTCCAGTGGGGAAAACACAGGGGCATCCCCTGCATCCCATCGGCATGGTTGTGCTTCCATCCCAAGTAGACTGGGGTAGGATCATGCACTTTGCTGGGGTTGTGGGCTATGCGGCTGTACGCACTCCCCATTGATTATATTAAGAGCTCTTCGCTGAAAGACAAGTCAGGGAAAAGGGCTCTGATTGGACAAGAGACTACGCGCATGTGCCATTGGAGCAGGAAAAGGTGGTCACGTGGGGCATGGTCACGTCCTCAGCGCTGGCCATCGGAATGACCTGCCCCTGTGACCGCCCACCGGCCAATCGCAGGACTCCTTTCCCAGCACTGGCTCATAGTGAAGGTGGCATTACGGGTGTTGGGGGGGTTATGTGCAGGGCGGATTGCAGTATTCTGGATGCACCCCCCTAAGCTTGTTTTGATTAGCTGACAGCGGGACCAACACCTGTTAAACAAAAAATGGGTGTTGGTCCGTTTGAAGTGCACAGCAACTTCTTCCCCCCCCCCCCCCATCATGTGCTTAGTGCCCAGTGTTGGATTCCTAAGGATCTTAATCTGTAGAGTCACCCCAAACTGAGATGAATGTGAAAAGGTGACATACATTCATTTTCATCTGGTGGTCCGCTTTAAGGACCCCTGAAATGGTAGGAGAGCTTCCATACCCACAGGTGACTTGCAAACACTCCTCACCCTATTACCTGAAATCCCACTTGGTATAGGGGTATAAAATAGAACCAGAATTGTGGTGAAAAGTATGGGGGCTGGATGTTTCTATAGGTTGCCGAGCCTTATATCAACTCCCTAAATGATGGCCTCAGCAACCACCCAAACAGTCCTCAAAGTGCAGCACCCCCTCCACAACAATCAATCAAGATATATTTCAAGAATTCATGTTATTATTTGGCTTTCCATCTAAAATTTAAATACAACACATAAAATAAAAATGCCCAAGGCTATTCATTAAAAAGGGCATCCCATGTTGACCCGCAAAAATATCATAATCTGTGCAAAATCCATCACAATATAAAAAACAGCAATCAAATCAAATATAAAGTGCTATTGGCTGAGTTAAAGTGCTAAAGTGCGCTAAAGTGACTGCTTTTTCAAGATTAGAAGTCCAGAGAGGTAAAGAGATCAAATGGTTCGCCTGAACGCACTTTTAATGATGATGTAGAATTGCACAAAATGTTACTTAAACCGGACCTTCACCCTGAATAAGAGCTTATATGTTCCCCACACCCTGTACATACAGATTGCCAACATTAAAAATCATCCTACCTGCATCTACCGCATGTTATGAGCCTTTAAACATCCAAGATGGCGACTCATGGAGTCTCAGGCTGTGACTTCTGACTGTGCCGCTCTGCATTCTGGGATTGCTGTCCTTTTCCTGACCCAAGCTGTTCTCTGTCTCTGCTATAATCGACCCCACTTTTGCCCCCTCCCCTCTCTTCAATATGTGACGCTTCTAAGGCATGATGGCGACGCCTGTATCCTAGAGTTCTGAACAGAGTTGCAGCCCGATCGGGGAAAGAATAAAAAGTAAATGACTAAAAATGTAAAATATATTAATTTTAGATGCAGGGAATAGTTTGGGCTTTTTATGAAATTATGCTGAAGGTCCAGTTTAAGCTTTTACTTGTGTTTTTAATGTGTCCCAGGTTTCTACAGTACTTCACTGCTACAGAACTGTTAAAAAAATGATTTCAATGTTTTTTTTGATATGGAACTGTATAAATATATTTTCAGTGTCAGGAGATAAAAAAGGAGGAATCGATAAAACGCTCTCTTTCGTTCTGGGAGGAACGTTGCAAATTGCTACAAAGTTTAGTGAACAACTGAAAAAAGGTGAAAGTATAGACATTAATGATTTTGTGGAATGGGCCGGCTCTTTAGCGGACTCTCCAGTGATTATAAAACCAAAGGTAATTATATATTTATTTAAAAGAAATATACAACATCTCTGTATATTTAGTGATTCGTGATTCGTGAATTCGTGAAGTGCGCCAATTTCCACTCCCGTACGCTATTTCACATTAGTAGCGCTGCTGATGTCACTGTTTTGGCGGTCACACTCGCATGGAAATGGAAAACAGCGGATAATGGCAGAAAGCAGTGTACATCTGCTTAAAGTGTACCAAAAATCCCCAAAACAACTCAAACAACAAACAAGACTATTTTGCTCCCCCACCCCAGGTACATTACCGTTTGGATGTTCTCTGCCCTCAATGCTGCTTGGTATTCCTGTTATAGTGATTTTAATTTTCAATTTCCCCATTGACATTGCATGCCATTGGTTTCTGACAGGATACTGTCAATCCAATGCTGGGGCAATTACAGCCTATTGATAGTACTAGAATGAAGTTAAGGGCCGAAAGAAGATTTCATTTTCCCTTTATTTCCCCTAATTTATCCTTTGAATCCAAAATTGTTTGTGAGTATTTTGATCCAATTAATTACCAGAACACTAAGGGGAGTTGATTGTTGATGTTGAGACGTGTTTTTTTTTTTTATTTAACCTTCCATAGGACAAGGTTTAATGCAATGTCTGACCAGTATCCGCTAATGACTTACTTCAGGTGGCCATGAATAAATATAATCCATGGGTTGGCCTACGAAAAGGGCTTGAATCTCTGCAGCAATGACTTTGGGCCTTATTTATCAAGGGCTAGCGCCAGGTAGTGTCTGACTAGCGCCAGGGATCGCCAGCTATCAGCGGCTACCGACTCCAGAACGCCAGGCGGCGGACACAATCACGCATTTATCACGCTAAATGAGGCTAGCGCCGGCGAGAGCGTCAGCTAGCGCGGGATTCATCATGTAGCCGACTGCAACGAACAGCGCCGCTACTAATCCCATCACAGCGCCAGGTATGACCTGTCGCTCCCTGGCGCTCTGCAATGCATTTCAATGGAGCAATCTTTAATTATTCATAATTAATTGATTTTAAGGTTTTTTTTTTTTTTTGTTTTTTTTTTTTAACTGTCAAAAATTCTGTGACCATTACGGCAATGTTAGATATTTTTTTTAAGGTAAAAAAAAAAAAAAAATTGTGCAGAATTGATATTACAGGTCTGATATTAATGTATTCATATTACAAAATGTTTAGAAAAACTTGTTTAATTTTTAAATCAAAAAATATGGTTGTTTGGGGGTTAAAAAACTACTTTTAACACATCGCCTCCAGCGCTCTGGGGTTTAAACAAGCATTTCACAGCGCGAGAATTTTTGGAGCGTGATTTGTTAATGAATATGCTGGGAGCCGTTCGCTCTGGCCATTCGCTGTCAGGCGCACCCATACAGCGCGGAACCTGTGAAACAGCGACTCCTAACCCCGTATTTAACATTACCGCACACCGACTGAGTCGCTGTCAACAAGCGAACAACGGCCAAGCACAGCGAATACTAGCGGACGCTGTGAAAATCACGCTACTGGCGCTCATCTGTCACTACCTGGCGCTATTAACGAATCGGCCTCTTTATTTAGCAGATTATCAGGATGAATCTTTTGCTTGTCATATAAGCAAACCACAATTTTTTTTTACACTAAACAATCCCTTTAACTGCCAGATATTCATGGCTATAGGTCCCCTGCTAAGCTTATGAACTAGGATTATAATTTGACTTTCCTGGGTTTTATTCTGTTTCCCAGGGGCATCACGATTGGAGATGCCCCACTGTGTGAATTCCCCCCACAAAACCCCCAAACAACTCACCTCTTCCATGTTCCAATAGCACATGTGCAGGCGCTCAGCCAATGAGAGCTGTTTGCTGTGTTTATCTCTTTTATCTCTCACTGACTTACAGGCTGATTCATTACTAGTGCCAGCAATCCGCAGATGAGCGTCTGTACAGAGGCGCTAAGAGCGACCGCTAGTAAACGCTGTGATCGCCTATTGGGGCGCTGTAACAGAGCGCCTCAGTCGCTGTAGTAACCTGGCTGGCATTGATGAATGAGATGTATGTTGGGCGTTCTAACACCAGTACAGCTTTGCAGGGAGCGAAAGGTAGCGCCAGATCATTGCGACCAACTCTCAGCGACTCACACCATATTCAACAAAAAAAACACACACACAGCGTCGGCGCTCTGGATCTGGTCGCTATAGCATAGAGCACCAGACGCTGTGTGATTAAAGTTTTTGAACACATATCCACCAGTAACAAAGCAAAAACACATGGAATGACATTGCTGTAACATTGTGACATTAATACTTTAATGCCAGACCTGTAATGACAATTCTGCATAAAAATATAACAAATCAAAAAAGTTTTCAAAAAAGATTTTTCTAGGCCAGGAGAGGTCACACAATTATTTGAGAGAAAAAAAAATTAAAAACAAAAAACCCTGTTTAAACAGAAGAAAAGGAACGTTCGTTGAAATGTATGGGAGAGTGACAGGTAGCGACAGGTAATACCTGGTGCTCTGGAAGCTAGAGCGCCGGCGCTATATGCTGAGCCACTTGTAATGATGAATCGTACGCTACATGGCGCTGTTAGAGTTGCTCACCAGATTTGCTTTCATAAATGTGGTATTGCGTACAGCGCCCGGCGTTCACCAGACTCCAGTCTGCCGCTACGAGGCGCTACCTGCCGCTATCCCTTAATGAATAAATAAAATCTGAGTGGCTGGCACAGGAGCGTGTGCACGTTTCCGGGGATGCAGGGGATGGGTCAGTGTGTGCTCGCCATTTAAAACAATGAGAGCCACCTCCCGAATGACGTAGTCATAGCAGGTTCATTGGACAAGAGTCCACACATGCGCAGTTGGTCGAGGCAATGGTAAGAGATTACTACTGACCTGGGGGTTTCACAGAGTGATGCCCAGGTGGAAAGCCAGCCAGGAGGCCCTGGAATCTTTTAGATTCTATGCCAATCGCTGGTGGGTTTTGTACCGCTTTAACAGTAACAGTAGCATTTTTCCATTTTTACTGTTAGAATGAAAGTAGTATATAGTAGTAGTATGAAAGGTTTACTATATATTTTCTCTCTAAAAAATACAGTTAGAAGACGTTTTCAAGAAGGTAAAAGGGAATCCACCTTTACTCTAAAAATAATTCGCGAAAGGGAATTCAAGCACAAAAAATGGATTACTAACGTATTTTTCGCCCTATAAGATGCACTATTTTTTCCCCAAAAGGCGGAAAATGCTTACATTTCGCATCCGCTGTCCCTGTTCTGTCTCCGCCACTCGCCTCTCGTGCTGACACTCGGGTGTTTGTGTCAGCGCGCACTGACAGTGATGGCGCTGGAAGCCAGAGCGGGGACAGTGTTCATGTAAGTATACTTTTTTATGGGGGTTTGGGAGGAATACCACACTGAATAAGGGGATAGGGTGGTGGATGATATGCCACACAACGCCTATAGGGGAATGGGATGTAGGGGATGCCCCACTGCCTATGGGGAATGGGGGGTGCCACACTGTCTATGGGAGGGGGAATGCCACACTGCCTTTATGGGGAATGGGAGGGGGAATGCCACACTGCCTATATGGGGAATGGGAGGGGGAATGCCACACTGCCTATATGGGGAATGGGAGGGAGGAATGCCACACTGCCTATGGGGAATGGGATCAGGGGAATGCCACACTGCCTATGGGGAATGGGAGGGGGGAATGCCACACTGCCTATGGGGAATGGGAGGGGGGAAATGCCATACTGCCTATGGGGAATGGGATGGGGGAAATGCCACACTGCCTTTAGGGTGTTTTAGCACAGCATTTAGTTTAGAATTTTTTTTGGTATGTTCCTCCTAGGTGCTTCTAATAGGGCAGGTGCGTCTTATAGAGCAAAAACACTGTAGCTACAAGTGGATCAAAACCCAGGCTTTTGACAATCCTGGATTTTGGTCGATGCCCCGCTGTGTGAAACCCCTTAGGTTGCCCTATCTCACTCACCCTTCCCCGGTCCTACGGCGCATGCGCAGCCCTCTCATCCAGTCAGCAAGCTCTGATCCGCTTCCGCCCCTTTGTCTAATATCTTGTCTAAGACAAGCAGATCTGAGCACACTGTCAGCCGTCTCCCCTGCTACCCTCTAACCGGGAGCGTGCGGTGCTAAAAGTCGCATGCGCCGTTGGAACGGGAAAGAAAGTTTCCGGGTAAGCTGGGGGGTTTCACACAGCAGGGCAATCCGATTCTGGATGCCCCGGGGGGAGTAAATTCAGCTGCCTTGGAACCTTATAGATTTCAGGGCTGTTGGGGCGTGGGTTTTGAGCCACTTTAAAGTGGACCAAAACCCAGGGTAGTCAAAAGTTCCTTTCCCCGGGTGCCCCGCTGTGTGAACCCCCCCCCCCCCCCCCCAGATCGCCACAGCAACTCACCTCTACCCGGGCATGCGCACTGCTAGAGGGAAGTGGAGGATGCAGCCTCCAGAGCCGCTGCTTTTAGACGCGCAGTGGGACCAGGATAAGGTGAGTTGGCTGCAGCAATCTGGGGTTTCACACAGCGGGAAAGGACCAAAACCCAGGATAGTCAAAACCCTGGGTTTTGGTCCACTTTAAGAGTCCAGGCACTGACAATAATAAAGCGGCAAGCAGATCGCCTGTGCCATGTGCCTCACCTCCTTTTCCTGGAGCATGTTGTTTCGCCCCTCCTTTTTTCCATTCTGTTCCTCCACGACCACAGGCCAAATATGGTCACACAACTGCCCCTGTCCCTCAGCGCTCCCAGTATGAATAAGTCCAGGCAAGCTACAGTGGTCTTATTGCCAGGTCTCTGACCACAACAGGGCTTGTGAATGACTCAATAAATCAAGCAGTACTGGTCACCCGAGGAATGGAGGCACAGCGTGTCATGACGTGGAATGGAGGCACAGCGTGTCATGACGTGGAATGGAGGCAAAACTAATGCTTTTGATTCGAAAACATAAGGTGTTTCATTAGAATTATAGATGGGTACATGGATCATGGTGAATCGGTGATTGGCCAAACCAGAATATTTCAAAAACATTTGCCAAGCTGCCAACAAAACAGAAGCATAGTCTAGTGACACAAGTCTTTATACATATTGATAAGATCCCCTCTATGTTGTCTCTCTGCTAAACGAATCATATTCAGTTTCTCCCATACCATTTAATAATTCTGGATGGCTTCTGTCTTCAATCTGCCCATGTCCTTTGTCATGAGAGAAATTGTTTCTTCTTATAAAAAACATATTTTTGAAATCTATACATATATATATATATATATATATATAAATCTCGTTTCTTTTTATCCACAGATCTCACCAATTTATACCCTGATTCCCAATGCTTTAATAGATTCATATATTAAGAAACAGAACCTGCAAAAAGCCGTTAATGAGTACATTGATGAGCACAGCGCGTGTAAATGTCAGCCGTGTAGAAATGGCGGCACGGTGGTTGCAATAGATGGGGCATGCTTTTGCAAGTGCCCTGATCTCTTCAAAGGTGTGGCCTGCCAAATCCCTGTGGCTGGAGGCGTTGGGGGTAAGACATTTTTGAAACTTAATGGGCAAAGTATAAAAACACTTTCAGAATATTGCTACTTAAAGGGACTGTCCGGGCAAACTCTAAAATGTGATTCAGCAGTTTACCTAATCATTTCTGCTCTCTCCCTCCCTGTGACATTGCAGTAGCACCTAGAAGGAGAAACTTGGCACTGACCTCTGCCACTCTCCCTAGCAGTAGACCACCAATCATAGGGCTCGACTGGTGCTCAATAGAGTATTGCAACAATTTATACGGTGTCAAAATTTGTTGATATAAACACACTGCCTGCTATTCTACCGGAAAGCAGCTACAGTCACTGGCCGGAAATTTAAAAAATGAATAAAAACGTCAAAATGAGTTTTCTCTACTTTGGGGAATCTGTTTAAAAAAAAAAAAGATTAGAAGAACATTAGGAGCTTGAAAGCTATGTGATTATACAGTCTATGTAGTTGCCTGGACAATCCCTTTAACCCTCTTAGTGCCAGACTACCTAGAGTTTTTGTCATCCTCTTTTGCCAGACCATTTTTCACTATTTTGCGCTACAGATGTTCAACTGTGATTCTTAAAAGGATTTCCCAGGAAAATTACATATTGAGTCTGGGCTTTAACATGAAATGTCTTGTTTGTCATTTTTTAGTGTACTCTCATTTTTGGGGGGTGAAATATGTGCAAAAATAGTTTTGTTGTTTTGGAATAAAAAATTTAAGTTTTTCAATAAAATTTTTTGAATGTAAAAGCCCCATTTCTCCCGGTTACAGCGGTACCACATTATTGGTATTATTGCATTGGAAGACACCCTTTCCTGCCCAGGAGACTCCCCCAAACCAAAACAATACTTTAGGAGATTTTCAGATAAAATACAACTATGCTCTGCACTATGCATAAAAGAAAATTCCCTTTACATTTGAAATAACCCCCACAAACTATATATTCTCTGGAAGAACACACCTCCAAGCTTTCTAGGCCTACCAAGCTTGTTGATGTGGGTGCACTTTTCTGGAAGTAATCCCTCAATTAATTCTTTGGTTGCACAGGGTTTCCCTAAAAAAAGAATACAAAAGCAGGATCAAGACCACATTTTCCTTAATAAAACAATTAAGAAAAACAAGGTAAATGTGAAAAAAAGCAAGGTCCCCCGATCAGAACAATACCCAACATGCATAGCTATTGTCAAGGGAAGAGTTGCCAAACACCACAAAGTAATGCATGTGCGTAACAGTAATTTTACTCGAGAATTTCAGCTCTGCAGACACACCTTGCGCTTTTTCAACCAAAACAACTCTTTACATTTGGAAACCCCCCCCCCATAAACCACCATATTCCCTGAAATTACACCCATTAAGCTTACTAGGCATACCCAGCTTATTGTAGTGGGCTCATTTTTCTGGAAGTAATTCTTTGAAGGATTCTTTGGTTGCACAGAGTTTCCCTAAAAATATATAAAAAACAGAATAAAAAAACACATTTTCCTAAAATATCAATATGCAAGCAAGAAAAGATAAATCTGACAGCACAAGGTCCCCCGAACAGAACAATACCCAACATGCATAGGTACCTCAGCCAGCCTACTTGAGATTTTGCCACTCTCTGTTGACAGGTCATTTCTTACCATTTTAACTGTAATTTTTGCAGGAATTTCTGGGAAAATTACATTTTTTTGGTGGCAGAGTTTAGGCTTAACATGAGATGTCTTGTTTGTAATTTCTCCATAGATTTTTTAAATATTTTTGAGTAAAAATAACTAAAATATTATTTTTTTTCAATTGTCTCATTTATTTTAAATAAAACATTGATTTTATTAAAGAAAACCATATTGCATGTGAACGCCCTATTTCTCCTGATTTCAATGGTACCACATATGTATCAGTAGCCCCCCGTTCCTGCCCTTCCCCCCAAACTGAAAAGAGCACTTTATAACATTTACAAATAAAATACAACTACTATCCACACTATAAAGGGTTAAATAAAATAAACTTTTCAAAATCCCCCGAAAAGTGGAGTGAGGTCCCCCCTACCCAGTACAATCAGCCCGCGGGCCAGCTATGGTGGCTTGTACAACAGCACGCAAGGCCCGGCCTTGGTGGCCCCCTGTCCTGCAGGCTACAAGCCCGCACAGCCTAAATGGCTCTTCTGCACCCCCCGAGGCAGGTAATGGGGGAGCTGGGGGGGTGACTTGCCAGCCCCCTAAGCCTTGTGAATAGGGGTCTCATGTATCCCTTACCGCTTCACAAAGGGTTAAGGGTAAAAAAAAAGACACATCCATTTTCATCCATTAAAAAGATAACTGAATTGCATAAACAATCTGTTAAAGCGGACCAGCAGTCAAAAATTACTTAACCCAGACCAACAAGCTGCTTCGTGTTACTGTGCATTGTCAGTTATGTCAGTTGAATCCAGGCAGCAGCATGGCTGAGATGCTGGGAGAGGAAGCTCCAAAACAGCCGCCACCTTTCTTTTCCAACTGTGCCAGGCTGTTGGTCCGGTTTAAGAGCACAAAGGAAATAGCACAATACAGTCTAAAGCTCATATATGTGTGTTATTATTACATCACATTGATTAAGCGGGACATTAACTCGTGAAACATGTTTGCGTATTCCCACTATGAATAAAACATTAATGCTATGAGGAGTACTCAGAGAGGCTCCTTTGGAGCTCTCATATCAGAAGATAATATATGAAGGGCAATAAGTACACCAATGTATCTATGGAAAATTAAATTCAATTAAATTTATATAATTGTTATTAATTTAATAAATTGTATTGTTTTGGTATTGACAAGTGGAACTAAACTTATGTCTAATTAGGCAAAAGAGTAAGGCTTGTGGGTCAGGGGAGGGGATCACACCAAGGTAACTTGGGGGTAACTTTCCCCTCTCTCCATTTTTGTTTTACATTTCATTTTCACAGGTGTTTAATGTTCGATGTCCTTTAATCTGTATATTAAATTGTCATTACAGTGACAACTTCTTCAGTCACGGATGGGCGTTGGAGTTGCTGGAAGGACTCATCTGATTGTGAGCACAATGAGAAGACTCAAACACGCGATTGTGACAACCCGGCCCCGCAGAATGGTGGAAAGCCTTGTGAGGGCGACAAAAGCAGGACAATCTTTTGTTAAGCAGGACATGTCTGAAAACTCCAGAGCTGCTTATTTCATTGGTCACAATGCAGCTGTGTGACTTCTATATGCAAATTTGTAGCTTCTGAGGAAATATTAAACAGTTCTTGATGGATTCTTGGTGATGTGAATTATTTGCCATTTAAAAGTTAGGGGATGGATTGATCTTGATGGATTCTTATTGATGTGAATTATTTACCATTTAAATGTTAAAGGGTCAGTAGCCACCCCACCCCCCAGAAAAACACACAAAAATGTGATACCAAGCTTTTGTCCCCTACGGCTATAAAGCACCCCAGAATTCCTTTGGGCATCTTACCGTTTGCTGTGGCCCTGCATCTTTTATCAGTTGTAGTGCCTGTGCATTAGAGGGGGTTACTTCTTGTCTTTCAGAGGCTGGGCGGGGGGATGGAGGGGTTAGCTAGGCTTGAATAGCAGCTCTGAGAGTGCCATTCAAGCCATCAATACAGGTGGGGTCATGGTTTGGACTGGCACCTTGAGCTAGTATTAGTGGCCCACATTGGCGGGTGCCGCTGGAAGAGCAGATGAGGAACTGCATTTCCTCATTCGCGGCGCTGAGCTGAGAGGAGGCACAGTGCTGGAGGAACACTTGGCAAAGTTAAATCCCTTTAAAGAGAAACACCAGGGGAGGTTAAAACCTCCACCAAGCCTCACAGATCTGCTGCCCCCACCCTCCAGTCCTACCTTAGGACATCCTTTACTCACCCCGCCAAAGGAACCATCTTCTAGGTCCCTCGGTTTCCGAGAGACCTTCCGACGGGCGGCACCCATCTTACACCCCATACGGCACTGCACGAGCCCCCGATCTCGCACCTGCGCAGTGCCGATGAGTGGGGTGCAATGGGGCCACCCGAAATCCCTCGAGATTTCCTCAGCAACATCTTTTTATTTTCAGTCCAATGTTCCTCTTTAAGCAATCCTAGTAACTAGTGGGAATTAATAATATTATGATCACTGTTTCCAAGGTGTCCCCCAGCCTGTAACTTTGTTACTTTGTCTGTGGCCCTCCCACCAGGTGGAGCTTGCATTTGATGGGAAAGGTTCTTCTGTTTTTGACAAAAAACTTTTACCTTTTGGTAAAAGGTTTCAGCTTCAGAATCTATATCTGTGTAAAGTTAA
This sequence comes from Gastrophryne carolinensis, assembly GCA_027917425.1. Lineage (NCBI taxonomy): Eukaryota > Metazoa > Chordata > Amphibia > Anura > Microhylidae > Gastrophryne > Gastrophryne carolinensis. The sequence goes on from CM051234.1 coordinate 604,341,123, forward strand.
AATTCCCCATAATAATCACTTTACTTAAATTAGTGGCTTTATCTATTTGCCTTAGCAGCAGGTTTTCTGTGGATTCCAATATATTTGGAGGCTTGAAGCAAATCGGAGTCAGTATTCTATTTTTGTCCTCCATGTATTTTATTTTCCTCCATGTATTTCTACCCATACACACTCCATTTGTTAATTACCCTCTGTTATATCCTCCTGCAGTGTGGGCTGTAGAGAAGATTTTAGAAATAAGCAGGCCCCATCCCCTTGCGATTTTCAAGGTCCTTCCTAAACACACAGTAACCCTGTAGGTTTACTGCCCATCCCAGCCAAGGAATACTAGGAAGGCATCACATGGAGCCTATCAGCAGCCAGGCTCCCTTATATAAGCAGCCCTATATCAGCAGCCCTATCAGTGGCACCAATTTTGTAGGCACTTACTATAGCGGGGTATTGTGGCGAGAACAGGATAGAGTGAGGGAGAGAAAAAGACAGGGAGAGAGAAAGAGGCAGGGAGAGAAAAAGACAGGGAGAGAAAGAGACAGGGAGAGAAAAAGACAGGGAGAGAAAGAGACAGGGAGAGACAGAGTGACAGTGTACAGTGTAAAGGAAAAGCAATTCTCCACAAGGACAGTGTGTGTAGCAGAAGCCATTCCCGTGTCAGAATTCAAGCGTAGCGGCAGTGACAGGGAAGGGAAAGGGCTTGTGAAACAGTGTGGTGCAGCAGTGGTGTGTCTGTCTACAATTCAAAAGGTTTCATTTTTTTTTCTTCACAAAAGCTATTAGTAGTCAGCCAGTGAGCAAAGCACTAAAAGTATATTGTGCCCTGTGAAGTGTAACCTGTGCGTACATGAAAATGGTGTACCAATTTGTTTGTTGTTATTACTTAACTAGCCCTCACCAGGGCATCCCATTTAAATGCATCTGACTGTTTTTGCATTTTGTCATATATTAAAGTGACACACCTACCCAAATAATTCCACCTCTTGCAACAAACCCCTGTTTTAAGCCTGCTGTAGCCCATTTAACTGGCTCTCACCAGGTCATCCCATTTAAGCGCATCTGAGAGTTTTCCTATTTTGTTTTATGCCCAGGTGTTGATACCTAGTTAGTGTGAAAGGCCACACACCTGCCCAAAAAATCCACCTCTTGCTGTTGTAACTAAATCCTGTTGTTAATCCTGCTGGAGTGCATTTAACTGGCCCAATCAGGGCACCCCATTTAAGCGCATCTGAGAGTTTTTGCATTTTGTTTTATGTCAAAGTGTTAATGGGCGGTTAGTGTGAAAGGCCACACAAAACCACACACCTGCCCAAAATATACAGCTCTTGATTTTGTACCAAAACTTTGTTATAAAGCTTGCTGGAGTGCATTTAGCTGGCATAATAAGGGCATCTCACTTAAGTGCATCTGAGAGTTTTTGCATTTTGTTTTATGCCCAGGTGTCCATAGCCTACTTAAAGCGGACCTTCAGCATCATTTAATGAAAAGCCCAAACCCTTAAAAAACTATTCCCCAGCATCTAAAATGAATATATTTAACATTTAGTCACTTACATTTTATTCTTTCCCTCACTGGCCTGCAACTCTGTTCAGCACTCTAGGATACAGGCGCCGCCATCTTGGTTCAGTAGCATCACATACTGAGGAGAGGAGAAGGTTCAAAAGTGCACAAACAGAGCAGAGCTGGGGTCAGGAAAAGGTCAGCAATCCCAGAATGCAGAGTGGCACAGTCAGAACATACTTCCTGTTTGCAGGCAGCCTGCACCTCGATGGGTCGCCATCTTGGATGTTTAAAGTCTCAGAAAATGCAGTAGATGCAGGTAGGATGATTTTTATTGTGGGCAATCTGTATGCACAGCGTGGGGGAAACATATAAGATAGGCTCTTATTTAGGGTGAAGGTCCAGTTGAATGTAAAATGCCACACAAAACCACACACCTGCCCAAAAATATAGACCTCTTGCTTTTGTACCAAAACCTTGTTTTAAAGTTGACCAAAACCCAGGATTTTGACTATCCTGGGTTTTGGTCCCTTTCCTCGGTGCATCCCGATCAGGTAAGTGTAAGTATGGGGCGACCTAGGGGACTCACACAGTGAGGCATAGCATTGAACTGCCTTTATCAGTGCACACCACATACGTACATCTAAGAGTTGTACCATTTTGTTCCTGTTAAAGTATTCAGGGCCTAGTTACTGTGAAAGACCAGACACATTTTTCGTGGAGTTCTCCTTTGGGTTACTATGGCTCCTGCCGCACTAAACACCCACTCTGATGGCACAATACTGGCCGGGCAGGACAGCTTTCCCTGGGGCAAACTCTGCTAGTTGGGGCCACAAATCAAGTTTGGCTGGCCAGAAGTTTAGCGGATCCTCAAAGTGTGTTGACATAGGTCATAGGTCAGTTTGTCCTCCCTCTCAGTAGGTGTAAAAAGGCTCCCATTTTGTCCAGAAGTCATCCTGATGCCGAATGGTGACAATTCGACAGTCACTACACAAGCACGTGAGTGACTAGGAGGGACTACCTCCATCTCCACTGCATACTGCCACGGTGTGTCTGGGTCCTCTGTCTCGCCTTACTCACAACCCTCTAGCTTCTCTGGCTGCTCCTGTTCCTCCTATTCTGTCAGATGACTAGAAAAACGCCCATTTTGCAAAACCTAAACTGTGCTCCATTGTACCCCTCCCCCTCCCTGCTGGCTCGGCACAAGCCATCGGCTCCACCATCTGAAAAGGGAGGAACTGCAGCACCAGCAACTTGGACAGGAGCACATTTAGCCTTTGCGCGTTGGATGAGTGGGCACCTACTTTTGTCTCTTGGACATGGCTTTGCCAATGGATTGCTGGCGGAATGATTGACTCGGAGTAGGAGGAGCAGGAGCATCTGGAGCAACAGGATGGGTATGACACACAGCTCCCTTCAGCAGAGGTGGTGGAGCCTTGACTGGCTGAAACAGGGAGCGGCGTGCCACTGGGTGATGCAGCAGGATGGACCACAACGTCGGAGCCACGGTTCTCCCAGGTCGCTTTATGGTGATGCTGCATATGTTGATGCAGGGCCGTGGTGCCAACAATTGGACTCTGGCCGCGCTTCGTCTACTGCCTACACATCTTGCATGTGGACATGTTAACCTCCTTCGGATGCTTAATGAAAAACTGCCAGATCGCAGAGTAGCTGATTTTCCCACCAACAGTCCGCACTAATTCACTGCTACTGCAGCTGACTCCAGGAACCCCTGTTCCACTACCTCCTGGGAAGGTAGCCTGCCGCGCAGCAGGTGGTCTAACTCCACCCCTGCAAGTTTGCCTAGACTTTTCACTTTTGCCACCATGCTGACTGCCAAACATGCTACCACCTTGCTGCCTCAACTGTTGACTCATGGGCAACCTACAACCCTCTTCTCCTGATGATGATGAAGCCCCTTCTGCACCTAGATCCCAAGTGCGATTGGCTTCATCATCATCGAGTTGTGTCAACACGTCACTGATATCCTCCTCGGGTTCCTCAACAGTGTCTGCTTCAGGAGCCGGGAATGCTTGGCTGGGCAGTAGCTGCTGATTGTCCTCTATCAGATTGTCCTCACTGAATAGTGGAGCTGAACCCAAAGCATAGTATACTTTGTTGGGGGAGGGAACAGCATAGGACAGAGGCAATGGGAGGACAGGGACCACTCCCGGGCCATGCCAAGTGAGGGTTGTGTCTGAGGAAGCCACTGAAGTTGACTGGGGGTGCCAGATGTCACTTGTGATGGATGACCGTGTTAACCAATCGATGACAGAAGATGGGTTGCTGGTCAAGATAAGACCACTAGCTGATACCGGGAGATCAGGCCTCTCGCTGCGACTCCTGCTGCCTCTCACCCCTAGTCTGCTGCGTCCTCTGCTTTATGAATTTAGGCCTCTGGCACTCCTCTGTTCCTGGTCTGACACTTCTCTGCCTGACATACTGAGTGCGTAATTGAGGGGAGGACAAAACACTTTACTACGCTTAAAACAGGATTTGTCAACAACAGCCTTTCACAGTAACTAGGCCCTGAAGACTTTAAAGTGGACCAACACCCAGGATTTTGACTATCCTGGATTTTGGTCCACTTCGGGGGGCACCCCGATTGGGGGTGCCCCGCTGTGTGAAACACCGAAGAAAGCCCCAAAAACTCACCTCACCACGCTCCCACGTGACCGCACCGTCCAATCCTGCCGACGGGCAAGCGGGTGACAGCGACGGACAAGATAGCACGTCCGCCGCCGTCTCCCGCACGTCACGCTTACAGGGAGCGCGCCCGCGCTGGCCATTCACAAACGGCCGGCGCGGGCGAGCGCACGTCTAGAGGGGCGATAAGGTAAGGTTTTTTTGGGGTTTTGTTATATGTAAAAATAGTAATGCCAAAATGGTAGTGCCAAATTATAAAAAGACGCAGGTACTCCAAGGAGGACCCATATGCCAGCAAAATGCAGTTAATGGAGCACTTCATAAATGACCTCAGTTATCTTAAATGAGTGGGGTAACCCACTTTTACCTTACTAGTCAGATTAATGACCCCCCAAACAGACATCACAAAGGTTTCAGATCAATAATTTTCAGATCAAATTATAAAAAGACGCAGGTACTCCAAGGAGGACCCATATGCCAGCAAAATGCAGTTAATGGAGCACTTCATAAATGACCTCAGTTATCTTAAATGAGTGGGGTAACCCACTTTTACCTTACTAGTCAGATTAATGACCCCCTCAAACAGACATCACAAAGGTTTCAGATCAATTCATCAATTACTATGAAAAACTTCACTACATACAAAGCATTAAATTGCACTTTTCTCCACATAGTATATTACACAAGTGTTCATTTATACATTTTGACTGGTTTGGTTAAAATGTTTTTATTGTGTCGGATCTCTCTTCATAAATGAGGCTCCTTATGTCTTGAACACCCTTCTGCTTGTAATGAAAGTCCTTTAGTGTTTACAGGTCATCACCTTTGCTGTAAAATACAACTTAGACACAATAGGGTTGATTTAGAGCCCCTTTCTCACCTTTTTTTTGTGTGAAAATGTCCATTCTCGTTAATTTTTTCCCCTAGTCTGATGCAGCAAAGCCTTTTTTCTGCGAGAACTTTAGTGTGAAATGTTTTCATTTTTGCATGATTTATCGTTTGGTAGCAAGACCTCCATAAAATTGATGAGAAAGGGGCTCTGAATCAACCCTAATGTCGGAAAAATCCTGCTAAAAAGTCAACACACAGCAGCACTTTACAGGTTTAATGTCAGCCAGGTACTGATTACTATTTAGCCAAAAGCATATGAAGCAGGTTTTGGTGTGCTTTAATGAGAACGAAAAATCAGTACAAACACACAAACCGGCACCTGTAATGGTAGTATTAGGTTTACCCAGCAGTAATCACGGTCAGCTGTAGTTGCAATCCCAAGTATGTCATGGCGTCAACTCATCTCAAGCAATGTCACAGCACATAGGTATGGTAGCCAAGGGTAAGGGTTAATGGGACCACAGCATAGAAAGATGACAAGATGGTATTTCAGCAGACAGACACTCAATGGCAAACAGAATAGGTGAAAGCAACAGCTTGTTTTATTGGTTGGCATGGTTATGAAAAGAAAGGTTTAATCCTTTTCATGGTCAAATACAGGCCAAAACTGCATCACTTTGTAGAAAACCAACAAAGGCACAATTGCTTCATAAAGCCATTTCAGTGTAAGGGTTAAATAGTCTTGTGCTCTCCAGGCAGGACACAGGTACTCTTGCTTGTCAGAACATTCCAGCATGGGGCTACACAGTACTGTATTTCCCAATTAAATGTAGGCCTTTTTCCAGAGGGGGGACTCAAAATCTCAGTGCCCCCCCTGTGTCCTTTGATCATATCAGCCACTCTTCTCTCCTTTTCACCTCCATGTAGGAGTTGATCAGCTGATGGGTGCTTGAACCGTCAGGGAGGAAAGAGACAGAGTGCAGCCATTACTGCTTGAGCCAGATGGAGATAAGGCAGCTAGGGCTAGAGGTGACATAAAGCTGATTCTTTAGTTCATTGGAGACAGTTGAAGGCCCCCCAAGCAACTTAGGCCTGGAGCAACTCCTCCATTCCACCAAAAATTATCTGTCCTTGCATGGCCCTATTGAAGGTGGAAAAGGTTCTGAAATGATTCTTCTTGGTCTGATTTGTTTACATTGCAAAAATATGCCATTTTAACAGTGGTGTGTAGGTTTTTTATATCAACTGTAATGCAGGTGACACAGGACACAATCTTTCATGAATCACATACCATTTTCCATATGCAAACGATTTACTGTTTCATTTTAACTTACCTAACTGGGATCCAAATCAGGCCCTTATCAGTAGTGGAATTGCTAAATTAGACACTGCACTGGTGAGAAGAAAATGCCAACACCAACATCCCAACCTCAGCTTGTTATCATTCTGGGAGATTCCAAGCACGCCCTGTTGTAACTGAGCTGTCCGACCTCTAAACCTTGGGTGAGTCGCGACCGAGGGGGAAAAAAACCGGTCACTCCACTCACTCGAAGTATTCCTGGAATTGACCAACATTTTTAGGAATTAGTTGTTCACCTAATCTGTCTACAATATCACCTATGTCTCCAATGATGAATTACAGTATGTCTATCCCAAATCCAAGGGCCCCTGTACCACTTGGGGTAGAGCATGGGGGGCAGCAAGCAGATGGCTTACCCTTACCCCTGTCAAATTTTCCTCACTCCCACCAGCAGTGTGTTGAAGTGCCTTCAGCATGGGTCCAATGCCCCCCCCCCCCCCCGGCATTCCTGGAAGAGCACCGAAACTGTGCTGAAGGGCATAGCGGCTGGTAACTAGGGTCAGGGGCTGGCAGTCCTTCCTTTGAGCCCTGGCTTACCATTTCCTTTGCCTTAAAATGGACCAAAACCCAGGATAGTTAAAGGTTTTTTTCCCAATCGGGGGTGCCCCACTGTGAAACCCCCCCCAGATCGTCACAGCAACTCACCTTATCCCACTCTAATGGCCGCATCCTCTGCCTCCCTCTAACAGGGAGCGTGCCTGCACCGGTCATTCACAAATTTCTGGTGCGGGCACGCTCACTTTTACAGGGAAGCGGGGGATGCGGCCGCCAGAGCGGGATAAGGTGAGTTGCTGCGCCGATTTGGGGGGGTTTCACACAGCGAATTTGGGGTTTCACACCCCAAATTGGGGTGCCCCCGGGGAAAGGACCAAAACCCAGGATAGTCAAAATCCTGGGTTTTGGTCCACTTTAAGCGGACTTCCAATCAAAAAACAAAGTTTAGTAAATTGCTTCCCATCTTATGATGAGTGACATAAGCAATTAGAGAGGGCTTAACCCCATGCAGATATTGTGGAATGGCATAAGTATTATTCACTTTTGAATTACTGTACATGGGGGCGGTCATCTTGCCACACCGCTGACAGTCCTGCTTATACATGAGAATTAGGGGGTGCTGTTCCAGCAGAAATTCACACCAATCTGAGAGAAAGATATGCCTCAGAAACAAGGAGGAGCTTGCCTGTCATTTTTCTCACACACAAATACTAAATAAACAGACAATGTAGCAAAATAAATCTGTGTTACAATGTATCTCTATGGCAGCAAAAGCATCAATTCAGTAGCTACATTGTATACCAAGGTCCTTATTTATGAAGGAATAGCGACAGGTAGCGACTGGTGAGCGACCGGTAATGACGGGCCCCGCCACATGAACGCCGACTCCCCACCACAATCACACATTTATCACGGCGATCTTGCTTAGCGACTGAGATAGCGCCATATAGCGACTCATTCATCATTATTCCAGCCTCAGCCCACAGCGCCAGCGTCCGACCTTGAACAGCGACAGGTATGACCTCTCGCTACCTGGCGCTCTCCAATGCATTTCAATGGAACAATCTTTAAATATTCATAATTCATTGTTATTAATTTTTTTTTGTTTGTTTTTTTTTTTAAATGTGAAAAATTCTGTGACCACTTCTGCCATGTTAGATAATTTTTTTAAGGTAAAAAAAAAAAGATATATTTGTGCAGAATTGATATACAGGCCTGACGAGCGCTGAGACGGACACCTTCACTAACGCGCACCCCACGGAAACCACGGGCTCACCACTCACCAAGCGCACCGGACATAATAACAAGCGCAGACCTCGCGCATTACTGTCAGCAGCGCTACCCTCCACATATATACCCCAGCGGGGGATATGGAGGGCCCGGATCTCCACACACAGGGCACATTAAACTAATGAGGAATACAAACAACACATCTATGGTTAACCCCTAGTATGCCAGCAATCCGAGCACCGGGGCACCCCCATCAGCCGGAATTATAGGCTCCCACACTGAAGAAGCCACAGGCGAAACGCGTCTGTAAGGAGTCTACAACCACTTGCTACAAACCTGAAGGGTTAACAGCTGGCTACAAACTGAGGAGCTACGACCCAACCTTGCTACAAACGTGAGGCAAACACCTTAGGACATTGAGGACGGGCAAGTAACCTGAGCCGCTCCTTTCCTCTTCATCCATCTAGAGACTATTTATACCTTATTACCACTGCAGAAAATGAAACACTAATTTCTGCCATGGACTTTTATTAGGATGATATTTGATGTGTACGCACCATTGTAAATAACACTTGTATATCAGAATAAAAACAATTCATCAGAGTACAGTGTAGAGGTTAATAGTTTTCCCTGGGGGACACACGGGGCCCCCCCAGTGTAACCCCACCAGGAAAACCCCCTCTTCTCTGATATTATTGTATTCATATTACTAAATTCTTAAAAAAAAATTATTTTTTTTGTTTCCAAAAATATGGTGGTTTGGGGGTTAAAAAACTACTTTTAACACATCGCTGCCAGCGCTCTGGGGTTTAAACATGCATTTCACAGCGCGAGAATTCTTTTTTGAATGTGATTTTTTGATGAATATGGTGGGAGCCGGTCGCTCTGACCAGTCGCTATCACGCGCACCCATACATCGCGGAACCTGTCAAATAGCGACTCGTCACCCCGTATTCAACATTACTGCACACCGACTCAGTCGCTATCAACAACCGAACAATGGCCAAGCACAGCGACTACTAGCGGGCTCTGTGAAAATACTGCTACAGTCGCTCAACTGTCGCTACCTGCCGCTATTAATGAAATGGCCTCCATGTATTTTATTCAATGATGAGTCATTACAGAAGGCCTACTACTTCTGGCTAGAAATAGATGATTGCAAAAGAGTTTGTGTACATAAAGGTTTGTGTAATCTAATTGCCTTGCTAACATGATGCCCTAGCTTAGTTATATATTGGCCTGAGCAGCGGTCACCTTCACCTTTTGATTCCTTTGGATTTGTGCAAGCACGTGATAGGGGGGCTTTAGCTGTATGGGGGAGGAGTTCAACCCCCCTCCTTCCTCATGTGCTGCGCTGGATGTATAGGGCCACCTCAGGTAAGCTACTTCTAATATATCCATTTCTGTGTATGACCCAAATGGGGCTCTCATATACAACTCAAGCCTTCCAATCTGACCAATTTGGAGCTCATTGCAAGGAAGAGTGGGCAAAGTCTAGATGGTCCCTGCTGATAGTCTCCCTACTTAAACAGACTGATTGCTGCCATAAATTCAAAGGACCATTCAACAAAGTATTAGTTTAACTATGTGCATATTTATGCAAGCACAATATTTAACATTTTTCCACACTAAAAGATTTCTGTTTATTCTCCAATTGAATTAAACATGAACCACATAATGAATCGTTTAATATTAGAAATCCATATAAACATGTCAGCTAATGAGAGGAGGGGTCATTTATAAACCTGAACTGAATAAAAACTCCCACAAAGCTTGTGGTTTTCCTCTAATGGTAGGAACTAAGGTGTTTATTCATCAAGGGACAGGGCGGGTAGCGCCTTGTAGCGGCAGGCAGCGTCTGGTGAACGTCTGATTCATCATTACAAGCAGCTCAGTGTATAGCACCAGCACTCTAGCTTCCAGAGCGCCAGGTGTTACCCGTTGCTACCTGTCGCTCTCCCACACATTTCAATTTCCTTTTCTTCCGTTTAAACAGGGTATTTTTTTATTTTTTTTTCTCTCAAATAATTGTGTCATTATTGAAAGTCATTTTTGAAAACTTTTTTGATTTTTTATATTTTTATGCAGAATTGTCATTACAGGTCTGGCATTAAAGTGTTAATGTCACAATGTTACAACAATGTAATTTCATGTGTTTTCGCTTTGTTACTGGTGGATATGTGTTCAAAAACAGACTTTAATTACACAGCGGCTGGCGCTCTATGCTATAGCAACCAGATCCAGAGCTCCTACCCTCCGTGAATCTGTTTTTTTTGTTGAATATGGTGTGAGTTGCTGAGAATCGGTTGCACTGAGCTGGCGCTACCTTTCACTCCCTGCAACGCTGTGCTGGTGTTAGAACGCCCAACATACATCTCATTCATCAATGCTGGCCAGGTTACTACAGCGACTGAGGTACTGGTACCAAATATGTATTGGTAGACACCCTTTCCCACCCAGGAGACTGAAACAGCGCTTTAGGAGATTTTCAGATAGAATACAACTGCTATGCGCACCTTGCAGTTTTTCGAGAAAAACAACCCTTTACATTTGAAATACCCCCCAAACTATATATTATCTGTATCAGTACACACCTCAGGCTATAGGCGTACCAGGCTCGTTGACGTGGACACAGTTTTCTGGAAGTAATCCCTCAATGAAATCATTGGTTGCACAGGGTTTCCTCAAAAAAAGAATAAAAAAGGAGTATTAAAGCCACATTTTCCAAAAAAAAAAACAATATTCAAACAAGTAAAATCTGAAGCATCAATGCCCCCCAAACAGAACAATACCCAACATACATAGGTACTGTCAAGGGAAGAGTTGCCAAACACCCCAAAATAAAGCATGTGTACGCAAGGGTAATTTTACTTAAACATTTCAGCTCTGCACACAAAGTGCGCACCTTTACGCTTTTTCAACCAAAACATTCCTTTACATTTGAAATAGCCCCACAAACTATATATTCCCTGAAAGTACATACATTAGGCTTTCTAGATGTACCCAGCTTGTTGAAGTGGGCACATCTTTCTGAAAGTAATCCCTCAAAGAATTCTTTAGTTGAACTGGATTTCCCTAAAAAAATGTATAAATAAGCAGAATAAAAACACATTTTCCTAATATAGCAATATGCAAACAAGAAAAAACAAGATAAATCTGAAAGCACAAGGTCCCCCGAACAGAACAATACCCACCATACATAGGTCCTTTAACTCTTTTAACTGCCTGCCTACTTGACATTTTGTCAGACTTTGTTGACAGGTCATTTTCACCATTTTGTGCTATGTTTAACTGTGATTTTTGCAGGAATTTCCAGGAAAATTCTAAATAGTTTTTCGACAAAGTTTGGGATTTAACATGAAATGTCTTTTTTTTCTGTGATTTCATAATAATTTTTTGTAAATTGTTTTGAAAAATAAATATTTTCTTTAATGTTGTTGCGTTTTTTTTTTATTTTTTACAATTAAAAAACATATTGCATGTGCAAGCCCCATTTCTCACGAGTGCTTTATGACATTTTTTAAATAAAATATTACTATGTGCTCTATCACAGGTTAAAATAAAAAAAAAAGTATAAAATAAAAAAAGGTTAAAGCCCTAAAAATGTTTTAAAAATCGCGTGGGGTCCCCCCTTCCTAGTAAAACCAGCCCAGGCACTAGCTATGCAGGGCTTGTAGACCAGAGCCCAGAGGCCAGCCTCTGAGTAAGGTGCAAGGCCAGGACGCAAAGGCCTAATGCCCATCCCCTGGCCCTGAAGGCTACCAGCGTGCATAGCCCATATGGCTGTGAGTCCTTCTGCACCCCCCTGAGCTTTGCAGGTGCAGGTAATGGGGCGGGGGTTATGAAAAGTCACCCACTTACTGGCTCCCCTTACCAGTTCACAAAGGGTTAAATGTAAACACAAACACAGTGGTGTAACTAGATGTGACAGGGCCCTGGTAGGACCATTAAATGGGACCCTTTCATGGCTCATACAGTAATCTTTATTCTGTCTTGTCAGAGCCAAATGATGCTTCCTTTATCTAAATGATGCCAAATGTACAAAAATGTGATAAATATGGTGGAGGAGCAAAAATGATGCCCCCCCCCCCCCCCCCTGACCTTCTGGGCCTGACAAGTCAGCTAACTTCTGGTATGAAAGGCCCCTGCTCCGCTTGGGGCAAAGAACGGGGGTTCTCTGCTCCACTAAAGACCTCGGAGGGATAGGAGGCCCCAATGCTGAATCCTGATTGGAGGTGAGCACCTTTTTTGGGGGGAGGGATAATGGCAGGCATTTGAAATTTACATGGTTGGCATTTAACAGTAGGAGAGGCAACTACATGAATTTCATGTGCTTGGTGTTTATTTGGTTAAAAGAAAGAAACAAGCCTGGCTGGATATTTCTTGATGCTGTGTGGCCTCCTCTCACCATGCAGAATATTTACATGGATTTTAATAATCGGGCCAATTTTTCATGTTATATGAAATTATTCTTTACATAGCAAAAAACTGCCATTTAAACATGTGTGTGTAGATCTTTTATATCCACTGTATGCAGAGCCAGATTATGAGGGGGGTGCAAGGGCGCATGCTCCACTACTTGCCCTGCAAAGGGGGCCTCCACCAACTTTTGGGTTATGGTCTGGTCCAGGAAACTTTTCAGTCTTTGGTCTGACGGGCTGCAGCACCAGCAACAAAGCTATAGATGGCAGTGGGGGCCCCCTGTGCCTGGGCAAGCCTCTTTCTGTTTTTACAAACTTGCAGCCAAAGCCACCACAGGACAGAGAGTCTAGAGCAGCAAAGACGTCGTCAGTAACGCTACAGTGATGGGTGCGTGCAGAGATGTCAATCGGCGGACGCTCACTGCATATAAGCCACAACGCACAGCCGCTGGCAGCTCAATGCAGGGAACTACACCACCCCCCACCCAGAATGCCAAAGCAGGAGTTCCCGAGCAGCACGCACCCACACAAGGGGGGCACAGGAGACTCCATCTGATGTTCCAGTAAGTAGGCGGGTGCCAGAAAAACCAATCAGTTACTTGGCTGGATTATTATTTTAAAGGAAAAAATACTGTATCTGGGGCCTCCACCAGATTTTGTGCCCAGGGGCCTCCACCACACTTAATCTGGCCCTGACTGTATGTAATGTGTGATTTTGTTTGTTTCTCATATGATTCCGATTCCTGTAAATACGATTTAACCTTTGGTGTTACTCATTTGCCATTGGTTCGTTGCTTTATTTTGTTTACCTAGTTATCTAAGCATTTCCTCGGAATAATTACATGGAACAATAAATGTACCTAAATAAATGTTTGCTCTGTTACAAGGCTTCTAGTTGAGCAAGATAGATCACCAGTAAACAGTTTACTCTACAGCACCAGACAGCCTTCATGGATTCAGCAGAAATGTTGACTTTTGTTGTGACATACATCCAGGGCTGTGGGACCCAAGGGCATGTTGAATTCGGGAAGTGGTTTGATAAGCAGGTTATGCTGGGAAACTGTGCATGTATTTGTTCAATACATTTTTTTGATTGGTAGGAAATAAAACTAAGGTTTAAGTTAGATTTTAATTTTATGTAGATTTGTCCTATTTTGACATTTGTATTTAGCATTGGACTGAGGTATCTAAGGCCCACCAATAGTACTGAATCTGGAGGACCACTCTACAGATACAGTGGAATGCAAAAGTTTGGATCAAAGTTACTATTACATTGAACAGTTATGCAAGTTGACAATGAAATTATCTAATAATAAAAATAATTAATCATTTTTGTCATTTCAGTAATTTGTTTTGGTTATCACAACAGATGCCAGCAACTGGGGTTGGGAAGCCCACTTGGAAAGCCTACAGGTTCAGGGAAAGTGGCCGAGGCACTTGGCAGTCAAAGTTACTATTACAGTGAACAGTTAAGCAATTTGACAATAAAATTATCTAATTTTAAAATAATTACTAATTTTTTACTCATTTTTGTCATTTCAGTAATTTGATTTGGTTATCACAACAGATGCCAGCAACTGGGGTTGGGAGGCCCACTTGGAAAGCCTGCAGGTTCGGGGAAAGTGTCTGAGGCCCTTGGCAGTCATGTCCTCAAATTCCTGAGAACTTCTGGCGGTCAAGCCGACACTGAATCACATTCCGCCAGTCATAGCAGGCAAAGATCTACAGAAATGTCCAGACAATGCTTCCACGGTAGCTTATCGAAATCATCAGGGAGGCACCAGATCCTCAGCACTGATGAACTTGTCAAATTCCATTCTTATACCCCTACAGGAGCAAGTTCGGTCCATTTCGGCAGCCCATCTGAGTTAGATTTTAATTTTATGTAGATTTGTACTATTTTGACATTTGTATTTAGCATTGGGCTGAGGTATCTAAGGCCCACCAATAGTACTGAATCTGGGGGACCACTCTACAGATACAGTGGAATGCAAAAGTTTGGATCAAAGTTACTATTTCAGTGAACAGCTATGCAAGTTGACAATGAAATTATCTAATGATAAAAATAATTAATCATTTTTGTCATTTCAGTAATTTGTTTTGGTTATCACAACAGATGCCAGCAACTGGGGTTGGGAAACCCACTTGGAAAGCCTACAGGTTCAGGGAAAGTGGCCGAGGCACTTGGCAGTCAAAGTTACTATTACAGTGAACAGTTAAGCAAGTTGACAATAAAATTATCTAATTTTAAAATAATGACTAACTTTTTACTCATTTTTGTCATTTCAGTAATTTGATTTGGTTATCACAACAGATGCCAGCAACTGGGGTTGGGAGGCCCACTTGGAAAGCCTACAGGTTCAGGGAAAGTGTCCGAGGCCCTTGGCAGTCATGTCCTCAAATTCCTGAGAACTTCTGGCGGTCAAGCCGACACTGAATCACATTCCGCCAGTCATAGCAGGCAAAGATCTACAGAAATGTCCAGACAATGCTTCCACGGTAGCTTATCAAAATCATCAGGGAGGCACCAGATCCTCAGCACTGATGAACTTGTCAAATTCCATTCTTATACCCCTACAGGAGCAAGTTCGGTCCATCTCGGCAGTCCATCTGAAGAGGACCCTCAATACTAGCAGACAAGTCAAGTCAGGGTTCAGCAGACAGAGTGGTGTCTGAACCAAGAGATTTTTCTACAAATTGTGAGGGCAGATATACCTTATGCCAATGGCAGCAATGCAAAATGTGAGACATTTTATTCACTGAATGAATTAGCCTGTTAGAATGAAGGTCCGTTCACATTTATGTATGGAAAGGCCAGGTCAAAGCTTTATAAATACTCAGGCTCCTCTAACCTTGTCCCAATACACAGCAGCCATGGGTTTTAAGCAGCTGCCTAACTCTCTTAAAGTGGAGCAACACCCAGGGGGGATCAGCCCGGGAATCTATAAGATTCCCAGGCCGATCAGATCCCTCCCCACGGGGCATCCGAAATCGGGATGTCCCACGGGGTGAAACCCCCCAGGACGCCCACAAACCTTACCTCAACCCCGTTCCAACGGCGCATGCGCGGGCCGCGGCCGCGTCTCACGCTTCCCTCTAGCAGGGCGCGCACCAGCGCCGGCCGTTTGTGAATGGCCGGCGCGGGCGCGCTCCCTGTTAGAAGGAAGCGCGAGACGCGGCCTCCAGCGCTCAGAGCCGCTGTGGTTGGACGCTGCTTGTAAGTGCATTACACAGCTCTCTGAGCTCTCTGGACGAGCGCCCGCGTAGGAGCGTGTGGAGGTGAGTGTTTACGGGCGTTCTGTGGGGTTTCACACAGCGGGGCGTCCCACCGAAGTGGACCAAAACCCAGGATAGTCAAAATCCTGGGTGTTGGTCCACTTTAAAATGAAAATGTTTGCGTCCCAAAAAGCAGAAGGCTGTAAGAAGAAAGCAAAGAGGTTTTAGGGTGCCATTTCCTCATCTTGAAATGTAATTAAGAAATGGCAGTTGACAGACAAATTTAGAACCCCAGCTTGATTGCAAAACTAAAACTAAAACAGTGGGCAGATGTAGCTGACTGAAATTGTGGTACATTATTCTATTGTTCAGCAAAACCTCTGTCTCCAACACAAACTCAGAAGATAGCAAAAGAATATATGAACAAGCCTGATGCATTGTGGAAACAGGTTCTTAAAAGTGGACCAAAACCAATCTGGATCGGCCCGGGATCTATAAGTTTCCCGGGCCGATCCATTCCCCCCCCCCCCCCCCTCCGCGGTGCATCCAAGATCGGGATTCCCACTGTGTAAAACCCCCCAAAACGCGCGCTACACTTACCTTAATCCCGGTCCGCCGCTGCATCCCTGCTATCCCTCTACCAGGGCGAGTGCCCGTGCGGCCATTCCCTGTTAGGGGGAAGAGCAAGATGCGGCTGCCAGCGCTCTTGGAGCCGCTGAGCTAAGACGGCACTAAGACGAGTGGCCGCGGTGAGGTGAGTTGATGCGGGCGATCTGAGGGGTTTCACATAGCGATCCGATCAGGGTGCCCCGGGGGAGTGGACCAAAACCCAGGATAGTCAGGTTTTGGGCCACTTTAAGCCAATGATGTCAAATAGAACTTTTTGGCTACAATGAATAAAGTTCTGTTTAGAGAAAAATGCCACAGAATTTAATGAAAGGATCACCTCTCCAACCATTAAGCATGAGTGTGGATCAATCATGTTTTTGGATTGCGTCGCAACCAGTGGAACATTTTCACGGGTAGAGGGAAGAATGGATACAATGAAAATCCAGCAAATTCTGAAAGCAAACATAACGGTAGACTACCTCAAATGGTGCAAGCTGAAGGTTTAACATGTCCCTCACAGTCCCCTCACCTCAGGGCCAGATAAAGTGTGGTGGAGGCCCCGGTGCACAGAATCTGGTGGAGGCCCCAGTCCAGCCAAGTAACTGATTGGTGGTTGTCTGGCACCCGCCTACTTACTGGAATGTCAGATCGAGTCCTTTGTGTCCCCCTTGTGCAGGTGCGTGCTGCTCAGGAACTCCTGCTTTGCCATTCTGGGTGGGGGGTAGTGTAGTCGCCCGGCTGGTCCAGCAGAAAACAGTTCCCTGCAATGAGCTGCCAGCGGCTGTGCTTGGTGGCTTATGTGCAGTGAGCGGCCACTGAGTGACAGCTCTGCAGTCACCCATCACTGTAGCGTTACTGACGGCGGCGTTGCTGCTCTAGACTCTCCGCCCTGCCTTGTGGTGGATTTGGATGCAGCTTTGCAAAAACAAAAAAAGGCTTGCCAGGCGTGCAAGGTGGGGGGGGGGGGGCACCGATAGCTTTGTTGCTGGCCATGCAGCCCATCAGACCAAAGACTGAAAAGCCTCCTGGACCAGTCCATACCTCAAAGTTTGGTGGAGGCCCCCTTTTGCAGGGAAAGTGGTGGAGGCCCCGGGTCTCGTACCCCTTGTGCCCTCCTTATAATCCGGCCCTGTCTACATAATTTCACATCTGTGGATAGACCCCAAAAGAGCAGCACATGCAAGAGGAGCCAGGAATCTCACAGAACTGGAGGCCTTCAGTTCCCTGAAAGGAGGAATGGATGAAAATCCCTCAAAAGAGAATCAAAAGACATTTGGCTAGCTACAAAAAGTGATACTTGCCAAGGGGAGTATTAATGGCTACTAATTGTACAGGGTACCGAAAGTTATGCTTCAACCGATTTTCTTTTTATCATATTTTAAAATGTAAACAAAGAAAATATTCTTTTTGTTGCTTAAAATACAAAGGGAATGTGTCATCTTGGGTTTTGTGACATTTGGAGAGCATTTAATCTTTCTTAACAATTCACAGGAACAGACGTGTACAGGCCACTGTACATAGATATCACACATCATATTTAGGGTCCATGCACACAAACATTCTGCCAAACTGTATTGTCTGTCTGTGCACCTGGGATGCCACAAATAAGTTAAACATAATTGAGGGATACTGTATAGATAATATAATATATATGGATACTGTATAGATAATATAATATATATGCAGCAGGTAATACTGAGTTACTTACATAGTCTTAAAAGAGGGACTAGGCCTAAAACAGGCAAAATAAGGAAAGGGGTAACTACTAACTAGCCAAGGTCATCATGAGGGCAGTAGAGCCCAGAGCAACTATTCTAGACCCCATAGGTAATAGTGAAATATTAGGGTCACTAAGCTGGGTGAGACACCAGGAAGGTAGTTAAAAAACAAGAATGCTCTTTTAAAGTGGACCAAAAGCCAGACTCGGGGTGCTCCACTGTGTCAAAGCCCCCAGGTCGCCCCAAAACTTACCTTCGCTCCCAGTCCAACGGCACATGCGCGAGCAGCAGCCGCATCCCCGCTATCCCTTTAGCAGGGCGTGTGCCCGTCCCAAGTATTTGCGAATGAAACTCCTTGTTAAAAGGTAGTGGGGTATGCGGCTGCCAGCACGCTTGGATCCGCTCGCCTCAGATGTGCTCTTGGACACATTGGACAAGAGGCTGCCCATGCGCCATAGGATCTGGGGGGTTCCCGATCGGGGTGCCCTGGAGGCAAAGACCAAAACCCAGCATAGTCAAAATCCTGGGTTTTGGTCCACTTTAAGACTACAGAGTCCTGAGCAGTAATAGAAAAGGGGTAATAGAAAAGTCTATACTGTTGTGCTGTGTGTTAGGTGGACCAGCCAAGCAAGGAAGTCAGGGACATGTGAACACTATACAAATGGGTTATGTATATTGGTGAAAGGCCTGTAGCTAATCAGAACCAGATAAGTGGTTGCAGGTAGTGGAACCGAAGCAAGAAGATGGAGTGAGCAGCTCAGCAAGGAACTAATGGAAACCAAGGTAAGAGCAACCCCTGGCCTTAACTACATACGTCCCTAGGGCCGGAGGTCTCCGTACCCCAGGATCAGCCGATAAAACATACTACAGCGCACGTGTGGGACACATACCCACTTCCCTCCAGAGGATGTACGTACCCACACATGGCATCTCTGAATGGCTGACTCAGGTACGTGAGGGAGTGGCTTGCACTCCATTCATCTTTGCTATGCCTCTTTGCGGTCAGAGCAGCATTGCAAATCAAAATACGAGCGCAAGCTACTGATTGACTGGCTATCCATGCTCCATGCCTCTGTGGGATTGCAGGAGGGGTGAGTTTTTACAGCAATCTGGGGGATTTTACACAGAAAGGCATCCCAAATCGGGATTACTCAGGAATGAGGAACAAAACCCGGGTAAAATAAGTCCAAGGTTTTTTTCCACTTTATGCCCGGGATCCCAGATGTCATCATGATCATGAGGAGAAGAGCTGCTGAGAGTAATAGAACAGTGCTGGGATTGTGGAATAGCTGTGTCTTAAGAATACTAGATACTTCTGTTGAAGTTGAATCAAGACTCTAGGAAGTTAAGCAGAATGGCTTGTGACTCCATATATACCCCTGAGAGAGTGTGCTGTCCCCTACAACCATAGGTGCCACACAGGACCTAACCATCTGCATCCACTGTTACCAGGGCTGGATTATGAGGTGGGTGCAAGGGGTGTGTGCCCCCGGGCCTTCACCAACCTTTGCGTTATGGTCTGGTCTAGGAATCTTTTCAGTCCTTGGTCTGATGGGCCGCAGGGCCAGCAACAAAGCTATTGGCTGCAGTGTGCCCCCCCCCCTTTCCCCCGTGCCTGAACAAGCCTTTTTTTGCTTTTGCAAACCTGCAGCCAAGCTAGGTCAGCAATGCTACAGTGATGGGTGCGTGCAGAGCTGTCACTGCACATAAGCCACCAAGCACAGCCGCTGGCAGCTCGATGCAGGGAACTGTTTTCTGCTGGACCCCCCCCCACCCAGAATGGCAAAGCAGGAGTTCCCGAGCAGCACGCACCCACACAAGGGGGGCACAAGGGACTCCATCTGATGTTCCAGTAAGTTACTTGGCTGGACCATTATTTTAAAAGAAACAAAATACTGTATCTGGGGCCTCCTCCAGATTTTGTGCCCAGGGGCCTCCACCACAACACTGACTGATAATACACCCTGGGTTGTGTGTGGTTGTGGCTTATGCAGCATCCCCAAATGACTTTGGTTGAATATCTTAGGCCCTTATTTAACAAGGGATAGCGCCAGGTAGCGAATGGTGAGCAAACGGTAATGACACTCCCCGCCACGTGAACGCCGGCTCCCCACCACAATCACACATTTATCAAGCCGATCCTGCTTAGCGACTGAGAGAGCGCCAGATAGCGAATCATTCATCATTATTCCAGCCTCACCCCACAGCGCCAGCGAACGACCTTGAACAGCGACAGGTATGACCTCTCGCTACCTGGCGCTCTCCAATGCATTTCAATGGAACAATCTTTAATTAATCATAAATAATTGTTATTCATTTTTTTTTTTTTTTATGTGAAAAATTCTGTTACCACTTCTGCCATGTTAGATATTTTTTTTAAGTTAAAAAAAAAAAAATGTGCAGAATTGATATTACAGGTCTGATATTAATGTATTCATATTACAAAATGTTTTTATAAACTTGTTTTTTTTGTTTCAAAAAATATGGTTGTTTGGGGGTTAAAAAACTACTTTTAACCCATCGCCACCAGCGCTCTGGGGTTTAAACATGCATTTCACAGCGCGAGAATTTTTGTAGCGTGACTTGTTAATGAATATGGTGGGAGCCGTTCGCTATGGCCATTCGCTATCATGCGCTCCCATACAGCGCGGAACCTGTCAAATAGCGACTCCTCACCCAATATTAAACATTACCGCACGCCGACTGAGTCGCTGTCAACATCCGAACAACGGCCAAGCACAGCGACTACTAGCGGGCGCTCTGAAAATACCGCTACAGTCGCTCAACTGTCGCTACCTGGCGCTATTAATGAATCGGCCTCCCCGTAGGCCTCCTATTTGGCACATTCTTTAGAAACCTGAAGGGTCACAGGCTGGTCAACTAATTAATTAATAAATTACAGCTTTTTCAATTATGTCACAAAAGTAAATACTAAAGAACTCAAAAAAGCTATTTGAGTTTTTTTCTGCTGATAAGACCCTAATGTTTAAGTTCTAAAGTTCTTGTTGCAACATTTGGACAAATCAGGCGTGAGGATCTAGTGTTTATTTGACTGCCGATGGACACCCCCTTCCAAATAACCTTTGGACAACCACTTCTTTGGAATTTTAATTTAATATAAATAATATAAATAACATAAATAACAGTCAATACAACCAAGCTTAGCTCACCCTCCTGTTCCAGGTCTGAGATGCCCATCCAGAGATATTCAATCCAAAGTTAGACTAAAAGGGGAGGAAGGGAGTGAGGGGTAAAAGGCTCAAAATACCTCTCTAAATAAAGTATTAGAGGGCTATATATGAACACCCAGGAAACGTAACTATGCAAAAAAGTGTATATATTTAATCCGAGTGACAATAAACTATATACAAAGAGTACATGTCAGAACATACGTGTTAACAGTATATACAGTTCTTTCTTCATTGGGGTAATTATTGAATTCCAAGGTAATAATCACGGGGAGGCCGATTCATAAATAGCGCCAGGTAGCGACAGATGAGCGACAGTAGCGACATTTTCAGAGCGCCCGCTAGTAGTCGCTGTGCTTGGCCGTTGTTCGGTTGTTGACAGCGACTCAGTCGGTTTGCCGTAATGTTGAATATTGGGTGAGGAGTCGCTATTTGACAGGTTCCGCGCTGTATGGGAGCGCATGACAGCGAATGGCCCTAGCGACCGGCTCCCACCATATTCATTAACAAATCACGCTCAAAAAATTCTCGCGCAGTGAAATGCTTGTTTAAACCCCAGAGCGCTGGCGGCGTTGGATTAAAAGTAGTTTTTTAACCCCCAAACAACCATATTTTTTGAAAAAAAAAAAACAAGTTTTTCAAAACATTTTGTAATATGAATACATTAATATCAGACCTGTAATATCAATTCTGCACAATTTTTTTTTTTTTCTTTTTTTTTAACCTTAAAAAAAATATCTAACATTGCAGAAGTGGTCACAGAATTTTTGACATTTAAAAAAAAAAAAAAAAAAAAAAAAAACATTAATAACAATTAATTATTAATATTTAAAGATTGCTCCATTGAAATGCATTGGAGAGCGCCAGGTAGCGAGAGGTCATACCTGTCGCTGTTCAAGGTCGCTCGCTGGCGCTGTGGGGTGAGGCTGGAATAATGATGAATGATTCGCTATCTGGCGCTCTGTCAGTCGCTAAGCAGGATCGGCTTGATAAATGTGTAATTGCGGAGGGGAGCCGGCGTTCTCGTGGCGGTGAGCCTCATTACCGTTCACTCACCATTCGCTACCTGGCGCTATCCCTTGTTAAATAAGGGCCTAGGTAGCATATAGGGTTGGAGCATGAGGAGGTCCCAGTAAGCCGTCTTTACAGATAACACATAAATGGTTAAGATACCAAAGATACAGTCTGATAGTGTAAATGGTCCTCCAACATACAGAATGACCCAAGCACTTAAATGCATAGAACGGTAAAGCAAGAAGTAACATTAAGCAAGCTCAATAAGTAGTAAGTCAAATAAGCAAAACAAGGGCAAAGCAGTGTACCTAATGGATAAATGACACCATGAAAACTCCCAACGTTTCGGTACCTAGACCTTCATCAGGAGGGCATGCCTAATCTTAATATTGTTAAAATACCTCTCTAACCAGACACATGCAGAAGCCAATTTGGGCCACGACCCTTCCAAGGCCTAGAGCTCAACTGGGCTAACCGCCACCCCGAATGCAAGCAGAACTGTTCCTTCTTCACGCCAAAACACTTTCCCTCCTGGCCGGTTTCCATTGAAAGAGCCGCATACTCGATACTCTGCTTACCAATTGACCTGAGATCTCAGACCCGGAATTCGAGATGAAAATTGCCCAATGGCTGTGACAATCCAAAAACATCCATAAATGTACAGTAATTCCCAACAATAAATTAACAAGGTAAAGGGGGAGGGAGTAGCTCCATCACTATTATTTATACAAAATTATTATCATCATTATTAGACTGCATTGCATGTCCCAACTTTGGGGACTCAAAAATAAGAGTAGGGACCACACTAAACACAGAGTGCCTTGGCGGGGTGATGTGGCTTCCACATGTATCTGCAGATATATGGAGCACAGTACAGCCTCTATTCTGGCCTCTGCCTATGGACCTGCCACCAGGTGCTGCGCCTATAAAAGTGTCTGGCACAGTAGTGTCGGCATGTGTGCCGCTGGGCAACCAGCTCTCACCACCAAGGGGGCCCTCCTAACCCACCCAACTTAGTGCCACCACAAAGAAGGATATTGCTAGCTACTGCCAGGCAGTGTGGGGGCTGTCCTGGGCAATATTATTGTCTGTCCTGAGCAAAATATTTCAGCATCTGTGATGGGCAACAAACTCCAGTGCCTACCAGAATCTTTCCTGGGGAAAATATTGCTTCTGTCAGCCTCCCAGGGTGAGGTAAGCTGTTTTTTGGTGTAGGAACTAGTTCTTAGGGTTCACCAGAGGAATCGTTTTTGGGACCCACCAGAGGTAATCATTATTGGGGACCACCAAAGGGATTACTTCTAGGGGGACCACCAGAGGAAATCATTCTTGGGACCCAGCAGGGGAATTATTCTTGGGACCCACCTGAGAAATGTATTCTTGGGGTCCATCAGAGGGAATCATTCCTCGGACCCACCAGAGGCAATCATTATTGGGACCCACCAGTGGCAATCATTTTTGGGACCCACCAGCGGAAAAAAATATTGGGGTCCACCAAAGGGATTAATTCTAGGGGGCCCACCAGAGAAAATCATTCTTGGGGCTCACCAGAGGCAATCATTCTCGAAACCCACCAGGGGCAATCAATCTCAGAACCCACCAGAGGCAGTCAATCTCGGAACCCAACAGAGGCAATCATTCTTTGGACCCACCAGAGGCAATCAATCTCAGAACCCACCAGAGGCAATCAATCTCAGAACCCACCAGAGACAATCATTATTTGGACCCACCAGAGGCAATCAATCTCAGAACCCACCAGAGACAATCTTTCTTGGGACCCACAAGAGGCAATCAATCTCGGAACCCACCAGAGGCAATCAATCTCAGGACCCACCAGAGGCAATCAATCTCGGACCCACCAGAGGCAATCAATCTCGGAACCCACCAGAGGCAATCAATCTCAGAACCCACCAGAGGCAATCAATCTCAGGACCCACCAGAGGCAATCAATCTCAGAACCCACCAGAGGCAATCAATCTCAGGACCCACCAGAGGCAATCAATCTCGGACCCACCAGAGGCAATCAATCTCGGAACTCACCAGAGGCAATCAATCTCAGAACCCACCAGAGGCAATCAATCTCGGAACCCACCAGAGGCAATCATTCTTGGGACCCACCAGAGGCAATCAATCTCGGAACCCACCAGAGGCAATGGATCTCGGAACCCACCAGAGGCAATCATTTTTGGGACCCACCAGAGGGAATAATTCTTGGAACCCACCAGAGGGAATAATTCTTGGAACCCACCAGAAGGAATAATTCTTGGAACCCACCAGAGGCAATAAATCTCAGAACCCACCAGAGGCAATCAATCTCAGAACCCACCAGAGACAATCATTCTTGGGACCCACCAGAGGCAATCAATCTCGGAACCCACCAGAGGCAATGGATCTCGGAACCCACAAGAGGCAATCATTCTTGGAACCCATCAGAGGGAATATTTCTTGGAACCCACCAGAGGGAATATTTCTTGGAACCCATCAGAGGGAATATTTCTTGGAACCCACCAGAGGGAATGGTCAATCATATACACAGCAAGGAATGCTGACTGGTGGAAAGCCTGTGCATGTGCATAATGGGAGGGTAGTTTGAGGTAAGTGACTGTGTAAACCAGAGGGGTTTCACACAAAGGGGCATCTAAAAGCAGGATGTAAAGAGTTATAGTAAAATAGAAACCTCACGATCTGGGATGCCCTTGTGCGTGAAATTCTCTCGATCACTTAAAATCTTAACTCACTCAGTTCTCACTTCTCTTGTCCCGATAATTCTATTATGTATTGCTTGCTGGCCACCTACCACTGGCTGCTGCCTTAGGCTGTGTGCCCCGGCCACCTGCCATTTAGATATGCCTGCCAGGAGGTGCGCACATTGGATAATGGGGTGCTGGGGATGCCGCCAGAGACCTTTCACACAGCGGGAAGGACTTTCAAATGTTCCCGGATTCTTCTAGAATCTAGGAACAGGTGCCACGTTAAAATAACTGTATGTAATGCTAAGGATCCCTTTTAACAAAATGTAGTTTTAGCCATACTTTTGATCTCGGATTTAGAGTTACAAAGTCACACGTAACAATGATGTGGAATGACATTTCCTATGAAAGACCCAGAAGGAGTGTCAACGTAGGTATCTGTCAATGATTACCAGTGACACTCAGTGCCCAGTGTATTTAATGCGACTTGTTGACCTGCACTTGCAATCTACCTGTTCACCATGACCAGTCTTCTCCTCGGCATTATCTTCATACTGGGTGCACTACAATGCCCAGCTTCTGTAACAGGACATAGGTAAGAACTTTTCTTTTGACATAAGAATAATTATGGAAGAGAATTTGACATTTCAGTTACGCCCAACATTTTTTAACACTTTTAGAGGGAAATGTTTAAATAGTGAGAAGCAGAATTCTTCCGATAAGACTAAAATTTGAAGAGACCATGGGGGGGGCATGTGTGAAACCCCACTAGTCGCCTGATATTCTTACCTCGTCTACAAACCCCCAGCGCATGCATGCATCTCTCGCATCTTTCTAGGTACCCGCTGGAACAGTGTCCACCTATAGCCATAGAGAAATGCATGGGGTGCCTGGTGCCAATCACAGGGCCGGTTAAGCTCCACTTTAGCTTCTTTAGCTGCACATTAATATACACAGCCAAAAAAGCTGATTGGAGCCGCACCTGCACCATAGAAAGGTCAGTGAAGTATGTATATTGGACGACCAGCAGGGTTTCACACAGTGGGGAATCCCAAATCACAATGCCCCAAGGGTACGAAGCAAAACCCGGGATAGTAAAAAACCCAGGTTTTGGTCCAATTTAAAGTTAAAAGCTCATTGAGATGCACTGAGATGCAGGTTTAAATTCACAATGTGACGCAGACTTACACTGGTTTCACCAAATAATTAGCATGGCTTTGATTAAAATAATTTTCTTCCAAAAAACTCTTGCAAATAAATCATATTCATGTTCTACTAAAAGGCTAAAAAGGTTTGACTGGAAGCCAAGAGCACATTACAGGTTTTTATGCATGCTGATTCAATGAACCTTCCTCAAAGTGGACCAAAATACAGGAATTTTACTATTCCAGGTTTTGGCCCATATCCTCCCAAACCGGGATGCCCCGCTGATCGAAACCCTCACATAATTTACATACATAATTTGCCAGTAAACCCACTGCATGTGCAGTTTCATTGGCTGCACATATAAAAGAGTGGCTCAAAGCTGAATGGGAGCATAACGGCTCTCGCAATTGGCAGCACCAGTCTCTGCATCCCTTTATAGGTATACACGTGTGTGCCAGACATTCTGTTTCTCACAGATGCAGAAGGATGCAAAAGATGGCGACAGTGATCATGCATGTGCCGTGGGATCGCCGGTGAGTTAAGTACATCAGGCGACTGGTGGGGTTTCACATGGTGGGCATGGAATGGGTATTAAACCGAGCCTATAGGTTAATTAGGTTCGGTTGTAGCACACTGTAATAAGTAGCTTCAAAAAAATGAGAGAGAAAACTTAGAGGCCGATTCATTAATAGCGCCAGGTAGCGACAGATGAGCGACTGTAGCGTGATTTTTTCAGCGCCAGCCAGTATTCGCTGTGCTTGGCCGGCGTTAGCTTGATGACAGCGACTCAGTCGGTGTGCGGTAATGTTGAATACGGGCTGGGGGGTCGCTGTTTCACAGGTCCAGCGTTGTATGTGAGCGCCTGACAACGAATGGCCAGAGCGAACGGCTAGCTTCATATTCATCAACAAATCACGCTCCGAATGTGCTGTCGCTGTCCATTCCTTGTTTAAACCCCAGAGCGCTGGCGGCGATGTGTATTAACTAGTTTTTAACCCCTAAACAACCATATTTTTTGAATGTAACATTATACATGTTTTTAGAATCATTTTGTAATATGAATACATTAATCTCAGATATCCTGTTAGATCAATTCTGCACATATTTTTTTTTTTTTTTTTGACTTAAAAATAAATCCTAACATTGCAGAAGTGGTCTCCGATTTTTTGACATTAAAAAAATAAAAAAATAAAAAATTACCAATTAATTATGATTAATTATAGATTGCTCCATTGAAATGCATTGGACATCGCCAGGGAGCGACAGCTCATACCTGGCGCTGTGAGGGAATTTGCAGCGGCGCTGTTCGGTCCAGGCGGCTTCATGATGAATGCCGCGCTAGCCGTCGCTCTCGCCGGCGCTAGCCTCATTTTGCTTGATAAATGCGTCATTGTGACCGCCGCCGGGCGTACTTGAGTCGGTAGTCGCCGTTAGCTGCCGCTACCTGGCGCTCGTCAGACACTACCTGGCGCTATCGCTTGATGAATAAGGGCCAAAGACCAGAGAGATCTGGGTTTAACCACCTCAATGGTGTCCTCTGCTTATTGGACACTAATACATAAGATAAAAATAGGAGCAATGAGGTAATGAACACCATAAACAAAGTTATGCATGATAGCTCATGATTTTAATGCTTATAAAATGTGAAATACAGACGTGTAAGCTATATACAATGAGAAATATAGGTTCTATGACAACCAAGTATATATGCAGCATAAGGAAGGCATCATACACATAGGGCAAATAACAGATAACAGAACTGAATATAAGAGCAGACAATCATACCGTATGGGCAGCACTGTGTTATCCAGGACCTCGGAGGAGAGAGATTTAGGGGTACTGATTACTGATAGCTGCAAGATGAGTGGACAGTGTAGCCAGGCAGTGGGAAAAGCAAGCAGGATGCTCGGCTGCATAGCTCGAGGCATCACCAGTAGGAAGAGGGAGGTTGTGATGCCGCTGTATAGAGCCCTGGTGAGGCCACAGCTAGAATACTGTGTGCAGTTCTGGAGACCTTACCTGCAAAAAGACATTATTCAAATAGAACGAGTCCAAAGGCCGGCAACGAAAATGGTGGAACTTAAAAGAACTTAATTTGTACAGTCTGGAGGAAAGAAGGGAGAGAGGGGAAATGATTGAGACCTTTAAATATGTGAAAGGACTGAATAAGGTTCAGGAGGGAAGTGTTTTTAAGAAGCACCTTAATGATAGAACAAGGGGGCACAACCTGAAGCTAGTCGGGGAAAGATCAGGAGCAATGTTAGAAAATATTATTTTACAGAAAGAGTAGTAGATGCTTGGAAAAAACTTCCAGCAGAGGTAGAAAAATCAGCAGTCACTGAATGTAAACATGCCTGGGATAAGCACACATCTATCCTAAGATAAAGAGAACATACACTATACACATAAGGGCAGACTAGATGGAGCGTATGGTCTCCTTCTGCCGTCAACCTTCTATGTATCTATGTCTTGCCCTTAAAATTGACTGATGCTTGGAATTATTCATACTTTCCTCCATCTTGACTATAGCTCCAGTTCCAGCTGCAGAATTATAGTCCCACAAACATAATTCTGCCCCCCACCATATTTAACCTTGGTCTCATCAGTTCTGGTACCTGAGATTGGTCTCATTTTCCCTTAGCAGACTTGACGTAGAGTTTTGGCAAAACATAGCCAGGCTTGGATGTTTTTCTTTGCAAGAAGAGGCTTCCAACTTCCCACCCTACCCCACAGCCCGGACATCAGAAGAATACAGGAATCTTTTGTTATGCACAGTACCCAAACAGCACTTCTGAAGCTCCTTTGAAGTGGACCAAAACCCATGCCGATCGGCCCGGGAATCTGCCGATCGTTTTCCTTCTCCCGGGGCATCCACAACCGGGATGCCCCACTGTGTGGAATCCCCAAGGTTGCCCCATACACTTACCTTGTTTCCTGGTCCAACGGCGCTTGCACAAGCCGCCGCCACGTCCCCGCTATCCCTCTAGAAGGGCACGTGCCCAAGGCAGGCCTTTGTGAATGGCCCGCTCCCTGTTAGAGGGAAGTGGGGGATGCGGCCACCAGCGTGCTCTGAGCCACTTGCCTTAGATGAAGGCTCAGCTGATGTGATGGCTCCAAGCACGCTGACTGGCTGTGGAAGAGGTGAGTTAACTTCGGCGACCTAGGGGGTTTCACGCAAGGGAATGGACCAAAACCCAGGATAGTTAAAATCCTGGGTCTTGGTCCACTTTAATATTGCTGTAGGCCTCTCAGCAGTTTTTTGGAAAAATTGTCTTTGCATCAATTTTTAAGGTTGTCTCTAGAGATGAGCGAACTTCTCAAAAATTTGATTTGGGTGATTCGCCGAATTTCTCAAAGAAATTCGGGTTCGTCCGAATCAAACTTTTACGAATTGCTCATCTCTGGTGGGAGCGGGGAGGCCGACTGCGCTGTCAGATGTCATCAGAGGACGCATCATCAGAGGAAGCCGCTTCCTCTGATGACGCGTCCTCTGATGATAGCTGACAGTGCAGCCGGCCTCCCCGCTCCCACCATGCCGGTAAGTGTTTGCTGTATAGTGGGAGCGGGGAGGCCGCCGCGGTAAGTGTTTGCTGTATAGTGGGAGCGGGGAGGCCGCCGCCGGTAAGTGTTTGCTGTATAGTGGGAGCGGGGAGGCCGCCGCGGTAAGTGTTTGCTGTATAGTGGGAGCGGGGAGGCCGCCGCGGTAAGTGTTTGCTGTATAGTGGGAGCGGGGAGGCCGCCGCCGGTAAGTGTTTGCTGTATAGTGGGAGCGGGGAGGCCGCCGCTGCCGGTAAGTGTTTGCTGTATAGTGGGAGCGGGGAGGCCGCCGCCGGTAAGTGTTTGCTGTATAGTGGGAGCGGGGAGGCCGCCGCTGCCGGTAAGTGTTTGCTGTATAGTGGGAGCGGGGAGGCCGCCGCCCGCTGACAGCGCAGCCGGCCTCCCCGCTCCCACCATGCCGGCATTTTTTTTTTTTTATTTCAGGGAAAATTCGGTCAGCACGAACCACTAAAAATTCGGGTTCGTGCTGAATCGAATTTTTCCTGAAATTCGGAGCGAATTCATGTTCGTTAGAACCGATTCGCTCATCCCTAGTTGTCTCGTTCTTGGTAATGTCAATGTGGTGGCAAATTGTATTCATCTTTTGCTCATATTGCTCATTGTGTTCCATGGTATATCTAATGCCTTAGATTTCTTTCTGAAACTTTCTCCTGACTGATACATTTCAGCAATAAGATCCCTTTCATGTGTTGTTTGATGTAAAAGTCTACATAAAGAGATTCTCTGTTCGCTGTTGATTGCTCAGGGTCAATACCCTTACAGCAATCATGATGATAAAACCTCAGTGTACCTCTGACCATGAACTTTGCCGGACAGTTCCCAGTGCTGGTCATACACAAGGGCACTCATCTGCGCAATCCTCAACCACAGTAATGTGTCAGTGACCAAAAACTAAGCCACCACGGCCATAAAAACACATGACTGGGCTAGCGCTCCATATGCCCTACCTCCCTTAACAACTCCGATCACCATATCCTCCATATCCACCATATCTTTGGAAAGAT
Organism: Gastrophryne carolinensis; assembly: GCA_027917425.1. Classification (NCBI taxonomy): domain Eukaryota; kingdom Metazoa; phylum Chordata; class Amphibia; order Anura; family Microhylidae; genus Gastrophryne; species Gastrophryne carolinensis. Next base: position 604,371,740 of record CM051234.1, read on the forward strand.
TAAAATTTAATCGGCCACAGCCAAACATATAAACAAGTTACACGCAATAAAGGGCCCCCCCCCTTTTCGTACCGGGTCTGAGCAGCCTAAGATAAGACAACCATGGGAGGGGGGAGAGACAAACGCACCACAAAGCGGAAGCCAACGTAAGCTCGGCCGCGTACCTCCTAGGCCTGGAGCTTAACTGAGCTAACCGCCAGAAGACAAAATTCCCCCTGTCCCCCCCCCCCCCCCTCCTCCCTAACTGATCCACCAATTTCCTTATCTTACCAACCTGAACCTTCCTGGACGGTTTCCACTGGAAACAGCCGCATACCCAACCCATACCCAAAACCCGAGAGGAGACCCACCAAACAGCTGTGACAATTACATTACAACAATTAACCCCGTTACAACAAAAATCCCCCCCCCCCCATACACAAAGGATCATACATTAACATATAAATAAAATTCAAAAATTTCTTCTCTCTCTTTTTTTTTTATAACAAACTGCATCTTACAGTAATAAATAACATTAAGACTGAAGCACTCCCAACAGGTGCCCATAACAATAGTGCAAAACAGAAAGAACATTTATTATTTTAATTTATTTTATTTTTTTTATAAAATATGTACATAGTTAACCTATATAACATACCTCACATATCACCCACACAATAATACCCCCAATCCACCAGGACTGTGGCCGAACAAACCAAACCATAAAGAAAAACAGGGCAGGCGGGTGGGACTGCTCGTCCATCCAAGCCGGGGGTCAAAGAGGAAGGGGAGGAGGGATGTCCCTTTATACTCCCCCTCCCTTTGATGTCACTTCCCCACGTGACCATTTCCACAAGGCCGGTCTGCTTCCGGGCAGGCGCCTTCTTGAGCATCTGACTGAAACATAATATAGACATCTGTATGCTGGACTCATCCTCACACAGTAACGTGTTTGTTTTCCAGCAACCAAATGCCACCAACCACCCAAAAGAGCTGTTCCAACTTAAATGTCGACCATCTACTTAGGATATAATCATGCAGTCCATGAAATGGACGACCGAGGAGGGTCAGTGGATCTGTAATGAGTCTACTGTATATGTGACAGTCTGAACTAATGCGGGGCTTAGCAGCGCTACTGAGGGACAACTAGAATGACAGCCTAATTGGGCCTTGGTGCTAATGAAAAGCTAGTAGGAGCATACAAAAAATATAAAAAAGCTATTTTTATGAACACTCTACGCTTGCTTTATGCAAAAAGTGACAGATTTTAATAAGAGAGTCAATAAACTAACGAGAGTCTCAGGCAAAAAACACAAGAATGAAAATAAGGTTGTGGCGAATTATGTACAAAAAGAGCAAGGGGGGTTATTTAAGAGCAGATAGCGCCAGGTAGTGGCTGGTAGTGGCAGGCAGCGCCTGGTGAACGTCGGGCTCTGTACACAATACCACATTTATGAAAGCGAATCTGGTGAGCGCCTCTAACAGCGCCATGTAGCATCACATGTATTACCAGAGGCAGCTCGATGTATAGTGCCAGCCCTCTAGGCTCAGGGGCGCCATGTAGTACCTGTCGCTCTTTATCGCTCTCCCATGCATTTCAATGGGTTTCATTAGTTGTGTATAAATAGCGTGTTTGGCAATGTATTTATCTTTTTGAGCTCAAATCATTGTGTGACCTCCCCTGGCTGCAAACAAACACTTTTTTTGACTTTTTTTATTTTTATGCAGAATTATCATTACAGGTCTGGCACTAAAGTGTTATTGTCCCAGTGTTAAAACAATGTCATTCTATGAGGCCGATTCATTAATAGCGCCAGGTAGCGACAGATGAGCGACTGTAGCGTGATTTTTTCAGCGCCAGCCAGTATTCGCTGTGCTTGGCCGGCATTAGCTTGATGACAGCGACTCAGTCGGTGTGCGGTAATGTTGAATACGGGCTGGGGGGTCGCTGTTTCACAGGTCCAGCGTTGTATGTGAGCGCCTGACAACGAATGGCCAGAGCGAACGGCTAGCTTCATATTCATCAACAAATCACGCTCCGAATGTGCTGTCGCTGTCCATTCCTTGTTTAAACCCCAGAGCGCTGGCGGCGATCTGTATTAACTAGTTTTTAACCCCTAAACAACCATATTTTTTGAATGTAACATTATACATGTTTTTAGAATCATTTTGTAATATGAATACATTAATCTCAGACCTGTTAGATCAATTCTGCACATATTTTTTTTTTTTTTTGACTTAAAAATAAATCCTAACAGCAGAAGTGTTCTCCGATTTTTTGACGTTAAAAAAAAAAAAAAATATTACCAATTATTTATGAATAATTATAGATTGCTCCATTGAAATGCATTGGACATCGCCAGGGAGCGACAGCTCATACCTGGCGCTGTGAGGGAATTTGCAGCGGCGCTGTTCGGTCCAGGCAGCTTCATGATGAATGCCGCGCTAGCCGTCGCTCTCGCCGGCGCTAGCCTCATTTTGCTTGATAAATGCGTCATTGTGACCGCCGCCGGACGTACTTGAGTCGGTAGTCGCCGTTAGCTGCCGCTACCTGCCGCTCGTCAGACACTACCTGGCGCTATCGCTTGATGAATAAGGGCCTATGTGTTTTAGCTTTGTTACTGGTGGATATGTGTTCAAAAAAAGACTTTGACCACACAGTGTCTGGCGCTCTATGCTAAAGCACCCAGCCAACGCTGTGTGCATAGTTTTTTCTTAGGTATGGTGTGGAGCCCCGAGTGCCGGACGCACTGATCTGGAGCTACATGCTGCTCGCTGTATTGTTGTTAGAGCGCCCAACACACATCACATTCATCAATGCCAGCCAGGTTACTAGAGCGACCGAGACTCTCTGTAACAGCGCCCAATACCCGCTTACAGCGTCGCTCTAAGAGCTGCTAGTAGTGAATAAGCCTCCAAATGCAAAGTATTCCTATGTAAAGCATCTAACACAAAGAGAATCACAAAGAGTATATCTAGTGGATGACACCAAAAGGGGGCTATTTTGGTGTCATCCACTAAGTATACTGCTTTACTTGTTTGACTCATTAACTCGATTGGTTACTCTTATAGATGCTTTATTATCTATATGCAATCATTAACTGATGTATATTATTGAGGCACATGGTGTGATTCTCTCTGTGTTAGATGCTTTACATAGGCTATTTACATGTCAGCTGAGATTGTTAGTTGCTTTGAAATGGCTCATATTACATTGTTTCCAAGGGGGATAAGGCATGAAGAAGTTAGTGTGTGAGCGCTCAGGGAAATTAAGATTTATGTAACAAAAATAAAGATATATCATAGGTACAAAAGTCTACTTGGAAATTTACCAAGCATATTGGAGGCCGATTCATTAATAGCGGCAGGTAGTGACAGTTGAGCGACTGTAGCGGCATTTTCTGAGCGCCCGCTAGAAGTCGCTGTGCTTGGCCGTTGTTCGGTTGTTGATAGCGACTGAGTCGGTGTGCAGTAATGCTGAATACAGGGTGACGAGTCGCTATTTGACAGGTTCCGCGATGTATGGGTGCGCATGATAGCGACTGGTCAGAGCGACCGGCTCCCACCATATTCATCAAAAAATCACGCTCAAAAAATTCTCGCGCTGTGAAATGCATGTTTAAACCCCAGAGCGCTGGCGGCGTTGTGTTAAAAGTCGTTTTTTAACCCCCAAACCACCATATTTTTGGAAACCAAAAAAAAAAAAATTTTTTTAAGAATTAGTAATACGAATACAATAATATCAGACCTGTAATATCAATTCTGCACACATTTTTTTTTTTTTTACCTTAAAAAAATTATCTAACATGGCAGAAGTGGTCACAGAATTTTTCACATTTAAAAAAAAAAAAAAACATTAATAACAATTAATTATGAATATTTAAAGATTACAGTAATGTGAAGAACCCGCGCTGCTATCTTAAGGCTTGAATTTAGAAAACACTATGGTTACTTAAATTGAGAACTGCTCGACGTGTTAGAACCTCTTATCCCAAATAGAGAGTGTATAACAAATATAAATATATAAACACAGAGCAGAAAGAATGCCTCTATTAGGTCTAATTAGGAGGTATTGGCTCCTTGGTTGGCTCCTATTCTTAGAGACACTACTCCTTTAACACTTCTAGTGTCAAAATTCAAATTAGGAATACAGAGCTCATTCTTAGAACGCTGCACCTTTAGCACCTCAGGTATCAAAGTTCAAATTGTAAATATAAAACTACAGAGAAATGCTGCTAGCAGTTTTCTTAACAGGTGACACTGGCTCTTTAAATAGTCCTTGTTTATATAGTGGTAGAGTTATAATTCTTCCTCTTCCATTCAAAGTGATATCTGGCTGTAGTTCTTTCTTATACAGTATTTTCAGTGCCCATAAACTTATAAAGTCACCACTGTGCCCGTCACCGTTGCTAGGTACTCTTACCGGCTGGTGAATGAATATAGAGCTGTATATATTAACTCCTCTTAGATCTTTCTCCTCTATGTAGATATCCAATTAGGGGCTATAGGTGCTGGTTGCACTAGATTTCAGCTCACCAGGGTAGTACAGGTGTAGGATAAAACAAAAGAGAGAAAATCTAGTGTATTCCCGCTTTTTAATATTAAAAATTATAAAATGCAACCTACAAGTGCGCACTCACATTTAAAAAGTGACAAATCGCTTGTTTTAAGGATAGGCGAGGCTCTCACCCGACTCCAGTCACCACGGCCGTTGGTGTTACTGTTTAGAAGGGCGGGATAGCTATCGCAAGTGGATCCTCTTTGGTTTCATATGCCTGTCGCCATCAACGCGTTTCACTGCCAGCGGCAGCTTTATCAAGACTGGCGAGGCGGCTGTAAGTCACTGCTGATATAGTTTTGGAGTGTGACATCACTCCTTTTCAGCCCTATTAGAGCAGCTAATTAAGTACCTGTATGCTGCAGCTGATCATCTAAGTCCGGCTGTGTGTTTTCCTGGGATTTCCCTCTCTCTGTCAGTTGGATTTCACTTTGTTTGTTATCCTTTATGTTTAGCAAAAAACTGGGGCTGCATTACCAGCGTCCCTCAGTTTGCTATCTGGTTTTATAATAGGGGAAGCCGAATAAAGCGCCTGTTGACAGGAGCAGGGTGAAAGTCTCTCCTTTACAAAGACATCATTTCTACATAAAATACATAGTCTTCCCGGACAGGTTCCTTATTATTAATTGATGGCTGATGACATAAGCCTCAACTGTACTTGCAATATCTAGCATCTGTTGTAGGACATAATTACTACTTATTTTGTGATATTAATTATACATGTGTCCTCTAAATGACTACTAACATACTCATTGTAATAAAAATTAAAAAATATATGTGAAGTGAATCATAGTGTTCAATAAGCACCCGTTAATCTTTAAGGGTGTGTGGAAGTGAATTAGGGCTTACCTAAAGCTGTGTGTATATTACAGTTACCATTGGGGGACCGTGATGGGTTCCAAGTGAGTTTGTGTGGATGGATTAAAGCTTACCTAAACCTATATTGCTCCTCAGTGATTGGGATGCTGTGAACTTATTAGGCATTAACCATTAAACCATAATAAAGGAATTATTATACTTATAGTGCATGAATCTAAGAAGTGTCAATGAAACAGTTGAGGTCAAATTCCACATTTAACCCCTTGGGTGCTAAAGTGTCCAACGTGTAAATCCAAAAGCTCTCCCTACGTGAGATGTCCCTAATTAAGTGAGATCCCCTCCAGTGTCGTTCTATTTTATCTATGCCCATAAATGATGCTAGGCTTGGGTTTTGAGAATGATGTGTTTTAAAGTGGGCTGACAAGTTGTGGGTTTCTAGCCCTTTTTTTTTATATTGTAAAGGTGCTCTCTAATGCGTATCTTAAGTGGCCGGCTGGTTCTGCCTATATATTGTAGCCCACATGGGCACAGGATCATATAAATCACCCCTACTGAGTTACAAGTGATGAATTTTTTGATTTTATATTCAATTGTTCCAGTTTTATCCTTGAAAGATCTTAATGATTTTTCAGTAGATGTACTTATTTTACACCCTGCACACTTCCCACATTTGAAAAAACCTTCCTGTGTATTAAATAACATAGCGGGTTTGTGTGGAGGGTCCAAGTAACTTTTAGTGAGGATATCTTTCAGGTTAGGGGCTCTACGGAATATAATTTTAGGTTTATCTGGCAGGGTTGGACCCAGCGTTGCATCGCTTTTTAGAATATGCCAGTGTTTTGCCAATAGGTGTTTAATTTCCCGATGTTGCACATTATATCCTGTTATGAATGAGAAGTCTTGGCCTATATCATTCTTATTCCTATTCGATGTTCCTGCTGAGATAATTCTCTCTTTTCCTCTTATGTTATTCCTCTGTTCTTCTATGTCTAACCGTTTATATCCTTTCTCTATAAACCTAGTCACCAATAGGTTCGATTGGGTATCATAGTCCGCTATTTTAGTACAGTTACGTCTTATACGCATAAACTGACCTCTCGGTATAGCTTTGAGCCAAGTGGAGTGGTGACAGCTAGTTGCTGGTACATAGCCATTTCTATCCGTTGTCTTAAAGTACGTTGATGTTATTAATTTGGGGCCCTCTTTTATGATATTTAGATCGAGGAAATTAATTGAGGTCGCACTAGTTTCAGCCGTAAACACTAGATTAAATGAGTTGTTATTTACCTCCTGAAAAAATTCATCTATCTGTGATTGGGTGCCTTCCCAGACGCACACAATATCATCTATGTATCTTCTCCAGCACTTCAGCTCTGGTCTACTTTGGCTGTAAATGAATTGCTCCTCCCACCACCCCACATATAGGTTAGCCATACTGGGGGCAAATTTGGCCCCCATGGCTACGCCCGTTTTTTGTAGATAGAAGGTCTTATTGTACCAAAAATAATTGTGCTGTAATGCAAAATCCAGGCAGCTGATTAAGAACTCTATTTGCTGGGGTGGTGGGAGGAGCAATTCATTTACAGCCAAAGTAGACCAGAGCTGAAGTGCTGGAGAAGATACATAGATGATATTGTGTGCGTCTGGGAAGGCACCCAATCACAGATAGATGAATTTTTTCAGGAGGTAAATAACAACTCATTTAATCTAGTGTTTACGGCTGAAACTAGTGCGACCTCAATTAATTTCCTCGATCTAAATATCATAAAAGAGGGCCCCAAATTAATAACATCAACGTACTTTAAGACAACGGATAGAAATGGCTATGTACCAGCAACTAGCTGTCACCACTCCACTTGGCTCAAAGCTATACCGAGAGGTCAGTTTATGCGTATAAGACGTAACTGTACTAAAATAGCGGACTATGATACCCAATCGAACCTATTGGTGACTAGGTTTATAGAGAAAGGATATAAACGGTTAGACATAGAAGAACAGAGGAATAACATAAGAGGAAAAGAGAGAATTATCTCAGCAGGAACATCGAATAGGAATAAGAATGATATAGGCCAAGACTTCTCATTCATAACAGGATATAATGTGCAACATCGGGAAATTAAACACCTATTGGCAAAACACTGGCATATTCTAAAAAGCGATGCAACGCTGGGTCCAACCCTGCCAGATAAACCTAAAATTATATTCCGTAGAGCCCCTAACCTGAAAGATATCCTCACTAAAAGTTACTTGGACCCTCCACACAAACCCGCTATGTTATTTAATACACAGGAAGGTTTTTTCAAATGTGGGAAGTGTGCAGGGTGTAAAATAAGTACATCTACTGAAAAATCATTAAGATCTTTCAAGGATAAAACTGGAACAATTGAATATAAAATCAAAAAATTCATCACTTGTAACTCAGTAGGGGTGATTTATATGATCCTGTGCCCATGTGGGCTACAATATATAGGCAGAACCAGCCGGCCACTTAAGATACGCATTAGAGAGCACCTTTACAATATAAAAAAAGGGCTAGAAACCCACAACTTGTCAGCCCACTTTAAAACACATCATTCTCAAAACCCAAGCCTAGCATCATTTATGGGCATAGATAAAATAGAACGACACTGGAGGGGATCTCACTTAATTAGGGACATCTCACGTAGGGAGAGCTTTTGGATTTACACGTTGGACACTTTAGCACCCAAGGGGTTAAATGTGGAATTTGACCTCAACTGTTTCATTGACACTTCTTAGATTCATGCACTATAAGTATAATAATTCCTTTATTATGGTTTAATGGTTAATGCCTAATAAGTTCACAGCATCCCAATCACTGAGGAGCAATATAGGTTTAGGTAAGCTTTAATCCATCCACACAAACTCACTTGGAACCCATCACGGTCCCCCAATGGTAACTGTAATATACACACAGCTTTAGGTAAGCCCTAATTCACTTCCACACACCCTTAAAGATTAACGGGTGCTTATTGAACACTATGATTCACTTCACATATATTTTTTAATTTTTATTACAATGAGTATGTTAGTAGTCATTTAGAGGACACATGTATAATTAATATCACAAAATAAGTAGTAATTATGTCCTACAACAGATGCTAGATATTGCAAGTACAGTTGAGGCTTATGTCATCAGCCATCAATTAATAATAAGGAACCTGTCCGGGAAGACTATGTATTTTATGTAGAAATGATGTCTTTGTAAAGGAGAGACTTTCACCCTGCTCCTGTCAACAGGCGCTTTATTCGGCTTCCCCTATTATAAAACCAGATAGCAAACTGAGGGACGCTGGTAATGCAGCCCCAGTTTTTTGCTAAACATAAAGGATAACAAACAAAGTGAAATCCAACTGACAGAGAGAGGGAAATCCCAGGAAAACACACAGCCGGACTTAGATGATCAGCTGCAGCATACAGGTACTTAATTAGCTGCTCTAATAGGGCTGAAAAGGAGTGATGTCACACTCCAAAACTATATCAGCAGTGACTTACAGCCGCCTCGCCAGTCTTGATAAAGCTGCCGCTGGCAGTGAAACGCGTTGATGGCGACAGGCATATGAAACCAAAGAGGATCCACTTGCGATAGCTATCCCGCCCTTCTAAACAGTAACACCAACGGCCGTGGTGACTGGAGTCGGGTGAGAGCCTCGCCTATCCTTAAAACAAGCGATTTGTCACTTTTTAAATGTGAGTGCGCACTTGTAGGTTGCATTTTATAATTTTTAATATTAAAAAGCGGGAATACACTAGATTTTCTCTCTTTTGTTTTATCCTACACCTGTACTACCCTGGTGAGCTGAAATCTAGTGCAACCAGCACCTATAGCCCCTAATTGGATATCTACATAGAGGAGAAAGATCTAAGAGGAGTTAATATATACAGCTCTATATTCATTCACCAGCCGGTAAGAGTACCTAGCAACGGTGACGGGCACAGTGGTGACTTTATAAGTTTATGGGCACTGAAAATACTGTATAAGAAAGAACTACAGCCAGATATCACTTTGAATGGAAGAGGAAGAATTATAACTCTACCACTATATAAACAAGGACTATTTAAAGAGCCAGTGTCACCTGTTAAGAAAACTGCTAGCAGCATTTCTCTGTAGTTTTATATTTACAATTTGAACTTTGATACCTGAGGTGCTAAAGGTGCAGCGTTCTAAGAATGAGCTCTGTATTCCTAATTTGAATTTTGACACTAGAAGTGTTAAAGGAGTAGTGTCTCTAAGAATAGGAGCCAACCAAGGAGCCAATACCTCCTAATTAGACCTAATAGAGGCATTCTTTCTGCTCTGTGTTTATATATTTATAATATTTAAAGATTGTTACATTGAAATGCATTGGAGCGCGCCAGGTAGCGAGAGGTCATACCTGTCGCTGTTCAAGGTCGGACGCTGGCGCTGTGGGCTGAGGCTGGAATAATGATGAATGAGTGGCTATCTGGCGCTATCTCAGTCGCTAAGCAGGATCGGCTTGATAAATGTGTGATTGTGGTGGGGAGCCGGCGTTCTCGTGGCGGTGCCCGTCATTACCGGTCGCTCACCAGTCGCTACCTGTCGCTATTCCTTCATAAATAAGGGCCTTGGTGTGATACATGTGACATTCCGATCAGCATGAGCATCAGGGTCTGATACAATGTATTGCTCCAATGTATCACTATGGATATTGCAATCCATACCTGAAAAACTACTTAAATTTAATAACAATAAAGACTCTATACATTTTTTACAGCTGCACCATCTGAACCCACCAGTGTCAAAACGGGATACTGCTAAGTTTCCTAAACCCTGTGCTGTTCACATATGGCCATGAGCAGAGGCATCCCCTCCCCTCCACTATGTGTACCCCGCTAGCAGATACACAGAGACCTGGGTTACCGCTGCAGAGAAAAGCCCTTTGTATTTGAAGAGCACAGGATCCCAGAACTAGATGATTATGTGGTTCAAACCAGGGTGGGTTCTTAGGGTCTTAGACTGTGGGGCCTGCCCCCTAGGACACTACACCTTTGACATCAAAGTGGATCAAAAAATAGAATTTTGATTATCCAGGGTTTTGGTACTTTTCTGATTTGGGATACCCTGCTGTGTGAAATTCCACTATCCACCAGCAAAACTCACCGCACATGCATGGGCTCTTGTCCAAGTGAACGGTGGTCTCAGCATGCCTGAAGCCCCTCCTGACCCCCCCCCCGCCACCAGCCAGGATCTCAGATGCCAATGTGCCACCATTTCAACAGAAACAGGATACTTTGGAAACCAAGGTGACACCCCCACCCAAGACACCATATGATCAGACAAAGATATCCTAAATATATCTGACTGCAGGTATCCAGCATATCAGTGCCTAGGCAGACAATATTATACTCAATGCTATTTTTCAAACTCGGAGAGACCCTACTTTTAGATTCCTGCATCCTTGAAATAACATTTCCACCACCAATATATTCCCTCTGAGGACGGCGTTTGACGAAACGCGCCAGGGCTTCAAAACTGATCTAAGAGCCATTAATATGGACCTGGCTGTTTTTGGCAGGAACCAAGGTTGAACCCAAAATACCATAAAGAAGCCCAAAATAGTGCCAATTCCCCTCCATTTTTTGTTGGATGCAACGATGCCTGTGTGACACAGGTGTGTTTTTGTCAGCTGTATATATTAAGCTATAAAAAAGTATTTGAATGTGATATTTTCAGGATTACTGTAAATATATATATATATATATATATATATATATATATATATATATATATATTTGTAATATACCACAAAGATACTAGGAAATCTTGATATAATTTTTATAAACTTTATGCACATTTTCTATTAATATTTGGTTTGGTACCAGAGTTGGTACCAGAGGTTCCATTCTCTCCTCTAGTGATTTAAAGTGGACCTCAACTTTAAAATGACTGAAGTGCCACTAACCCTCTAGGCAGGGGCATCCCATTTGGGCATGATGCTCTAGCTCCAGGTGAGCAGTGTGGCCACTCGAGGTGCCAGCTGACTGCATTGTACTGCCCACAATCACTATTAATACCCCATCCACCATGAGATACATCCTTTTATTTTCTGTACATTAAAAAAATGATTTACGAAAAGTATTCTTATTTTTTAGGCTCCGGAGAGAAGTGGATGCACCAGGTAAAATAGACTGCGAGTACGGCCCATGGAGCGGATGGAGCGAATGTGAGCCATGTGCACAAGAAAAGGTAATAGACTTTCAGGCTGATTCATCATTAGCGGCAGGTAGCGACAGATGAGCGTCTGTAGCGGCATTTTCAGAGCGCCCGCTAGTAGTCGCAGTGCTCGCCCGTGAGTCGCTAGTTTATAGCGACTCAGTCGCTGTTCAGTAATGTTGAATACATTGTGAGGAGTCGCTATTTGACCAGTACAGCGCTGTATGGGAGCGCATGTTAGCGACTGCTCATAGCGACCGACTCACACCATATTCAGCAAAAAAACAGCCTCACAAATCTCTGGCGCTGAAAAATACTTGTTTGAAGCCCAGAGCGCAGGAGGCGGTGTGTTTAAAGTCTGTTTTCAAGCATCTATCAACTAGTAACAAAGCAAAAACATTGTAACAACATTGTAACATGAACACTTTAATGGCAGACCTGTAATGTCATTTCTGAGGAAAAAATATAAAAAATGAAAAAAATTTGAAAAAAATGCTATTTCAATGCCAGAAGAGGTCACAGAATTATTTGTGATTTTTTTGGTAAAAAAAAAACCCTGTTTAAAGAGAAGAAAAGGATCGTCCATTGAAATGTATGGGAGAGCGACAGGTAGCGAGAGGTCATACCTGGCGCTGTGCAAGGCTGAACGCTGGCGCTGTTCGCTGAGGCTGTGAAAATGATGAATCAGACGCTACATGGAGCTATTCCAGTCACTAAACAGATTCTGCTTGATAAATGTGTAATTGCGTGCCGTGTCCGGCGTTGACCAGTCGCTATCTGTCGCTACCTCTCATTAACCAGACGCTACCTGACGCTATCCCTTCTTAAATAAGGTCCTTTGTGTTAAAATGTGCCCAGGACTCTTTTATACCAAAGTTTATATTTGTAAGTCACCTGTAACTGTTTGGGTAAGACTAAAAGGCCAGAAAAATGAAATGGAGCCCTTTGAGCTTATCTGAATGCTTATCTTTGCCACTGCCTATAATCAGGGGCATAGCTAAGGGGGGGGCAGGGGGGGGCACTTGCCCCGGGAGCAGCAGGTCCAGGGGGCCCAGAAGGAGGGCCTGAGAACAGGTGGGGGGCACCATTTCAAATCTTTGCCCTGGGTGCCAGAAAGCCTAGCTACTCCTCTGCCTATAATTCTACCTTGTAGTGCGCTATGGTAGAAGAGGGCGCTATAGAAAACAAACAATAATAATAAGTCCTACCAACAGCAAAATACCTGCCCCCACCCCATCCTCAACTTACCCATTTTGCCATTGGCAGCTTAAGAGCTTCCAAGATGGCTTTGGTGTGCCTCCCTGATTTGGTGGTTTCATTCACCCCCTGCACCTCCTGGTCATCCATACTTGGAATGAACCACTGTACAGACATTTTAATTGGACCAAAACCCAGGATTTTGTTTATCCTGGGTTTTGGTCCTTTTCTCCAATCGGGGGATGCCCCCCTGCGTGAAACCCCCCTAGATCACCAATGGCAACTCACCTCTTCCCGGTCCTACGGCGCATGCGCGGGCGCACGTCCAATCAGCGCGCTCGTAGCCGCTGACGTCGCGTTGTCTAAGCCTTCGTCTAAGGCAAGCAGCTGAGAGTGTGCCGACGGCTGCATCCCCCGCTTCCCTCTAACAGGGAGCGTGCCCGCGCCGGACTGGCAAACAAGGTAAGTGTATGGCGTGACCTTGGGGGTTTAACACATCGGGGCATCCCAATTTTGGATGCCCCAGGGGGAGGGAATCGATCGGCGCAGTTTTTGGTCCACTTTAAGGGAAACCTGAAACCAAGCCTAACTACTTACCGGGTCACATGCTGCTATTGTAATCCTACATTACCACTGCCCACCAATGGGCTTTTCTGGAGAAGCACGCGCACATGAACCTAACCAGATCGGCCCACCTTCGATGAGACACTTTGATTTGTCCCACTGCCCCCAAAACTTGGGGGACCACTTAAATATCGCTCTCTTTTGACCTTATGGAGAAAACTGTCCCGCTGGATGCAGATCATGTCCTCAGTTGAGCTCATTGGCTGAACGGCAGTAGTGGAAAGTATGGACACGCTGAGTGTTAAACCGGACCAACAGCCTGGCACATTTGGAAAAGAAAGCTCCCCAAAACTCCCTATACCCCATCTGCATGCATGATGCTGAATCATTGTCAGCACTTACATTTGCTCCTGCATCCACTTAAAGCTGAAACACCACCTCACCGATTTTTCTCCTGGTACCGGCCATTTTGGAGCGTCCTCTCCCAGAATCTCAGCCATGCTGCTGACATAACTGACAATGCACAGTAACAGGAAGCCCAGCAGCACTTCCTGTTTGCAGGTAGCTCCAGGAGATACCATTCCTTTTAAAATTGAACACAGCGGGAGATATACACTACCTGGCGCTATCGCTTGATGAATAAGGGCAATAATAAGGTACATACATTTTTATGTGCAGCAATCTGAATTGCCCTGGGGAGGGATGCATATGAGCACTTTTGTTGAAAGGGTTTGTTGTAAGGGTGTGGGTCCGGTTTAAAGTGGACCGTCACCCATGGGTGATCGGCCCGGGAATCTATAAGATTCCCAGGCCGATCACCCCCCTCACCGCGGGACATCCGAGATCGGGATGTCCCGCGGTGAGGGACCCCCCCCAAAACCCCAAAAGAACTCACCGCGCGCTCCTCTAGCCGTGCGGGCGCCCGCGCCGGCCGTTTGTGAATGGCCGGCGCGGGCGCGCGCACTGTCAGAGGGGCGCGCGGGAGGCGGCGGCGGACGCGCTGCCTTGTCCGCCGTTTGTCCGTGGGAGCGTGGTGAGGTGAGTTTGGGGGTTTCTGGGGGGTTTTACACAGCGGGGCACCCCTAATCGGGGTGCCCCCCTGAAGTGGACCAAAACCCAGGATAGTCAAAATCCTGGGTGTTGGTCCACTTTAAGTCAATCACATCATTGTGAATAAAAGTAGAACAAAAGCCATATAAGTCTGTTAACCCTCTTTAAGGGATTTCCTTAGGGGCATCCCAATTTGGGATGTCCCACAGCGCTAAACCTTTTTGTGCTGTAGCAGCCTGACTGCTACAGCATTGATTGGCTGGCTAGGCACTAGTCACGGTCGGGGCAGGCAGTCTCCCAGCCAGGGGTGTACCTAGATTTTATAGGGCCCCAAAGCAAAATCCCAAATAAAAGCAGGATGCTTTGGGCTCTGGTGTGACTCCTGTCTGGGTCGCCAACACAGTCGGCGTGTTGACTGTGGGCGAAGGTTGCACAGAATGGAACTATGATGACAGTAACTTGTTTCTCCCAGAACTCTAAATATTAAGCTTAGGGGTGGGCACAATGTGCTGACCTACAGGCAGTGGCGGACTGGAGCCAAAAATCAGCCCTGGATTTTTCCCCTAGCCAGCCCGAGACATCCCTGCTGTGGCCCTCTAACCATGATGCCAGGGCTATAGAATTGGGGGCTGGGGTTCCCTGGCTTATGCATACCTCCCAACTTCTGAAAACGTGAAAGCGGGACAAGCCATGCCCCCGGCCACACCCCCGTCATGCCCCGGCCACACCCCGTCACGCCCCGGCCACACCCCCATCACGCCCCGGGCACACCCCCGTCACGCCCCGGCCACGCCCCCGTCACGCCCCGGCCACGCTCTCCAGCTCCAGCAATGTCGGCTGCCTTCACCCCTGCATGCGTACGTATCCCCAAACCAGCATACCGCCCGCCCCCCACCCCCGTGCGCCTGCCCACCCACCCCCGTGCGCCCGCCCCACTCTCTCACCCCACGCGCCAGGAAGTTATCTTCGCGCCGGCGTCATTGCGGCCCTGGGCTGTCACAGCGCAGGGCGTCCCGGGACATTTGGTAATGTTCCGGGACCGCGGGATCCTTCTCAAAAATCGGGACAATCCCGGGAAAATCGGGACAGTTGGGAGGCATGCTTATGAGTACATTGGGGCTGGGTACAGGGGGCTGAGAGAGAGACTAAGGGGCAGGGATTGAATGTGGATTTTAAAAGCAGCATCCCAACTGACCCCAAAGCAGTGCGGCCCACCGGGCATTGTCCCGGGTCTCCCTATGGCCAGTCCGCCCCTGCCTACAGGTCAGAGGAGGCAGCTTGTGATGGGCCCCCATCTGCCACAGGCCTGCCTCTATGGTATGTATGTCCCTGCACCCAGTGGCTGCTGTTGATCGGGTTGTATTTTTAATGCCCAATCCACCTCAGCACCAAATGTTGGGGCATCTGCTGGCCCATTACTTTACTTTGAAGAGACTGGATGGAGCGCCATAGAGGGGAAATGGATGTGAGATCTCCTCTGCGGCGAGGTGCAGCAATGACATCCCCTGCCAATCACAACAGAGGCAATGAATTGATGCTAACGCAAGCGGCATTAGCGACAAGTAGACTGAAGCAGGAGCAGTGAAAATTACTCAAAGGTACTCTATATGGGGGGGGGGGGGGGGAATTCAGCTGATGCCAGTTGAAAATGAGGGTTTTGGTCTACTTTAACTTAAAGCGGAACAAAACCCAACAGAAGCCGGTCTGGAATCTAAAAAATTCCAGGGCCGGCGCTAGCTTTCCCCTGAAGCACTCCAAATCGCCATTCCAAATATGATACCCCCAGGAGACTGGAAATTGCTTACCTTAACCCTGGTCCAACGGTGCATACTAGGGCTCTTGTCCAATGAGCCGTTTGCCGTATCTGGGAGGCCGATTCATTAACAGCGGCAGGTAGCGACAGTTGAGCGACTGTAGCGGCATTTTCAGAGCGCCCGCTAGTAGTCGCTGTGCTTGGCCGTTGTTCGGTAGTTGATAGCGACTCAGTCGGTTTGCCGTAATGTTGAATATTGGGTGAGGAGTCGCTATTTGACAGGTTCCGCGATGTATGGGAGCGCATGATAGCGACTGGCCCTAGCGACCGGCTCCCACCATATTCATTAAAAAATCACGCTCAGAAAATTCTCGCGCTGTGAAATGCATGTTTAAACCCCAGAGCGCTGGCGGCGATGTGTTAAAAGTAGTTTTTTAACCCCCAAACAACCATATTTTTGGAAAAAGAAAAAAACATGTTTTTACAAACATTTTGTAATATGAATACATTAATATCAGACCTGTAATATCAGTTCTGCACAATTTTTTTTTTTTTACCTTAAAAAAATTATCTAAAATGGCAGAAGTGGTCACAGAATTTTTCACATTTAAAAGAAAAAAAAAAATCATAACAATGAATTGTAAATATTTAAAGATTGCTCCACTGAAATGCATTGGAGAGCGCCAGGTAGCGAGAGGTCATACCTGTCACTGTTCGAGGTTGGACGCTGGCGCTGTGGGCTGAGGCTGGAATAATGATGAATGAGTGGCTATATGGCGCTATCTCAGTCGCTAAGCAGGATTGGCTTGATAAATGTGTGATTGCGGTGGGGAGCCGGCGTTCTCGTGGCGGGGCCCGTCATTACCGGCCGCTCACCAGTCGTTACCTGTCCCTATCCCTTGTTAGATAAGGGCCTATGTCATTCGGCAAATGGCTGTCATTGGGGGTCAATTCAGAGCCAGGTGAGAATTCTCACTTCTTTTTTAGGAAAGAAAACTGCCATTTCATTGTCTACCGTGTGTAAAATTTAATCTGGCTCTGAATCAGCCCCAAGGAAGACAATGAAAGTCAATGGCAGTTTTCTCTTCTAAAAGGGAGTGAGAATTCTCACCTGCCTCTGAATTAACCCCATTGACTTTAACGGGGAGTGCGGACTGCCGCATCCCCTGCATCCCCGATGTGGGGGGTGTGGCAGCCCACGCTTTCCTGTAAAGTCATTGGGAGCCGTCTGCCGAAGGATGGCAAACAGCTCTGGCTGTGCGCTTGCGCATGTGACATAGGAATGAGGATGTACTCGGCATCCTGGGGGGTTTCACACAGCGGGACATCCCAATTCAAGTTCCTGGATCTTGTTTTGCTTTAAAACAAAACCCAGGAATTTGATTTCATTGGTTAAATACATTGGCCTTGATTCAATAAGAGTTAAAAAAAATTCTCATGGTAGTAAAAAATTCAATTCATGAGAAAAAAAGCCTGAGAATGTCACTGTTACTGAATCACTAGATAAAAAGACAATGAAAGTCAATGGCAGCTTTTACTACAGTGTAGAAAGGAGGAAACAGTTCTCTACTTTTTCTTAGGAGTAAAAAAGTGCCATTGACTTTCATTGTTTTCTTATCTGGTGATTCAGCAACAGTGACATTCTCAGGCTTTTTTCTTATGAATTGAATCTTTTACTATCATGAGAATTTTTGATCTACCTTTATTAAATCGAGGCCATTGTGTGTGGATTTTTATAGTGACGCTCTGCATCTCTTTTAGTATCGTTCTAGGAGTATCGTTAAATTTGGGCAGTTTGGCGGACAGGCCTGTCAACAAAATTTGGGAGAGACCCAGTCATGTCAGCCGGATCGAAATTGCGAGGACAAACAAATCGATTGCGGCAATGATTTTCAGTGTCCATCAGGTAACTCTGCACCTTGTCTTTCTCTCCAAAATACGCCTACAAACTATTAAAATGAATTGTTACGAAACACACATTTGGGCCTAGTTCAGTTGGTGTTCGTTTTGTTCCCATGGTAACATGCCTTAATGGGACTGTAAACTGACATAAAAAATCAAATGGCACTTACCTTCTTCTACAGCACCTGACTCCTGGAGTCCTCACGCCATGCCCTCGTCCCTCACATCAGTCACAGTGACTCTGTAAGCTTTCTCACTTCATTGCCATTAATAGAGGGGATGCGCACATGCACTGTGACTGGCACGGAGGAGCAGGGCCATGACCAACAGGGAATATTGGTCATGGCACAAGGAATTCTGGGGGCGCAGCCAGGAGGTTTCTGAGTGGCGGACTGCCTGGGAGTTGCAGTGGGGGAGAGAAAGAAGCCTTTTTGTTTTCTTTATTTGGATTTACAGACCCTTTAAAGTGGACAAAAAAGAATTTTACCAAATCACAATGCCTCATGGATGGGTATTTAGCCAGGCCTGCAAACTGCCTGGTATGGAGAGGGGGTTCTCCAAACTGCCTGTTATGGGGAGGGGGGTTCTCCACACTGCCTGTTATGGGGAGGGGGGTTCTCCAAACTGCCTGTTATGGGGAGGGGGGTTCTCCACACTGCCTGTTATGGGGAGGGGGGTTCTGCATACTGCCTGGTATGGAGAGGGGGTTTTCACACTGCCTGTTATGGGGAGGGGGCTCTCCACACTGCCTGTTATGGGGAGGGGGGTTCTCCACACTGCCTGTTTAGGTGGATGGGGGTCTGCACACTGCCTGGTATGGAGAGGGGGTTTTCACACTGCCTGTTATGGCAGGGGGGGGGGTTCTCCACGCTGCCTGTTATGGGGAGGGGGTTCTCCACGCTGCCTGTTATGGGGAGGGGGTTCTGCACACTGCCTGTTATCGGGAGGCAGGCTCTCCACACTGCCTGTTATGGGGAGGCGGTTCTGCACACGGTCTGTTATGGGGAGGGGGGTTCTGCACACTGCCTGTTATGGGGCGGGGTTCTGCACACTGCCCGTTATGGGGGAGGGGGTTCTCCACACTGCCTGTTATGGGGAGGGGGTTCTGCGCACTGCCTGTTATGGGGGGGTTCTCCACACTGCCTGTTATGGGGAGGGAGGTTCTCCACACTGCCTGTTATGGGGAGGGGAGTTCTCCACATTTTTTGTTATGGGGTGGAGTTCTCCACATTGTCTGTTATGAGGAGGGGGGTTCTGCACACTGCCTGTTATGGGGAGCAGGGTTCTGCACACTGCCTGTTATGGGGAGAGGGGTTCTCCACGCTGCCTGTAATGGGGAGTGGGGTTCTGCACACTGCCTGTTATGGAGAGGGGGTTCTGCACACTGCCTGTAATGGGGAGGGGTTCTTCACGCTGCCTGTTATAGGGAGGGGCTTCTGCACACTACCTGTTATGGGGAGGGGGGCTCTCCACACTGCCTGTTATGGGGAGGGGGGGTTTCTGCACACTGCCTGTTATAATGATGGGGGAGACCGCTGCTAACTAGTAGCAAGCGAGAGGTTTCAATGCAGCTTTTTTAGTCTGACTTACGCACATGTTGTGTTTATTTTTGACATTCTAATATACAATTACTGTTATCTGTGTGGTTCTTTTCTTAAATGGCCCCGCGCGTTTCGCCACTTCCTGGTGGCTTCTTCAGAGGCATCACAACAAATAATTGGATGGGGCTGTAACTAATTTACTTCTGGATTTCACAGGTAGATGTATAAAGCAACGGCTGAAGTGTAATAGCGACAATGACTGTGGCGATTTTGCTGATGAAGATGACTGTGAACAAGATCCCAAATCTCCCTGTCGTCAGCAGGATGTTGAGGAGTCAGAAGTGGCCAGGACAGCAGGAACCGGGTGTGTAATGACATCTTAATGATGATGCTCAGCGGTGCCCCGGGGATAAGGACTAAAACCAGGATAGTCAAAATCCTGGGTTTTGGTCCACTTTAACAAAATTTGTGGTGTTCCCTGTGTGTAGAGGGGGAGGGGCAGAGGAGTAGCTTTCTGGCACCCGGGGCAATGATTCGAAATGGTGCCCAGGCCCCCCTTTGGCACCCTCTGACCGGCTGCACCAGGGGTAAGTGCCCCCCCTGCTCCCCCCTAGCTATGCCCCGGGGGGGGGGTAAACTTACCGATTGCTGATGCCGCCTACGCAGTAACATGTAGTAAACAACAAAATCTTACCGATCAAATTGTTCCCCCGGCTAACTCAAACCCCACGATTGGCCACCATGTCAGTGTGGCGGCCAGTCGCAGGGCTCCATTTCACTGGGGGAGACAATTAAAAGATATGATTTTGTGGTTTACTAATCGTTACAGAGCGGGAGGGGGCATTGGATTTTTGCTAAAAATGGGCTGTTCTGTACGTGTTCCCAAGCCCAGGGTTAGGTGAGCAGTAAAGGACAGTGGAGGAGTTAGGTGAGTGGTATTGGACAGCAGCAAGGGGTGGAGGTGAGCAGTAGAGGACAGTGGCCTTGGTGCCCAGGGCAAATGCCCTGCTTGCCCTAGAAACTGCCCTGTGAGAATGAATAGTTTGCTGATAAGGCAGGAGGATCAGGGAAAGAGTGTGGAATTTGTATGGCTCTCTTCAGTAACATCAGCCCAGGGTCCGGGGGACCCCATACCAGCTCGAAAGGTAATAGGGCCGGCATGAAACCTGCCGACGGGTGGCCTCCCAATCGCCCCCAGTCGATTACCCACACCCTCTCCTGAGCACAGGGGCAGGGCAGCCATCAGGGCAGGAGAGCCAAGACTCTAGCATCAGGCCTAAGGGGCCCAGCTGTGAAAAGGGGTCCCCGGCCTGGTGGCCCTAATGGCCACCCTGACCTGAGACCACATTATTGCTGCTGGTGTTCATGATAAATGAGGGTCTCTGCCCCCCCCCCCCCTTAGGGCTAGGGTTGCCACCTTTCCCAGCAAAAAATACCGGCCTTTTCACTGGTACATGAGTGTGGTCTTGTAAAATGTAAGTTTAACCATACATTTCACTTAAAATACCTTATTTTTCACTTTCTAAATTGCAACAACCAACAAACACACACACAGCACGCTTCCCCAGAGTGCTCTAATGTGACCGGCTTGGGGTACGACCCCCGGGCCCTGCTGCTGAAAGTGGACTGAAACCGAGCCTTTAAGATTCTCGGGCCGATTCGTTCCCTTCCCCCGGGGCAAAATCAGGATGCCCCGCTGTGTGAAACCCTCCAGGTCGCCCGCTACACTTACCTTACTTCCCGGTCCAACGACGAATGGGGGGGCTGCGGGCATATCCCCCGCTATCCCTCTAGCAGGACGCATTCCCACGTCGGCCATTTGTGAATGGCTGGCACAGGCACACTCCCTGTTAGAGGGAGGCGTGCGATGCGGCCGCCAGCGCGCTCTGAGCCGCTGCGCTAAGACGTCGGTTTCCAATCAGCGTCTCCGAGTGCGCTGATTGGACAAGCGGCCGCACATGTGCCGCAGGACCGCGGTAAGGTGAGTTGTAGGGATGAGCGAATCGATCCGGACGAACCCGGATTCGATCCGAATTTCAGGAAAAATTCGATTCGGATCGAATCCGAATTTCCCCGCGATTCGATCACTCGAAGTTTTCCTTTAACATCCATTCATTTACATTACAGGCATTCTAAGATGGCGGGCGGGACATGTCTGGACATGTATCCCGCGCCAGTGCAAGCTGGGGCAGTCACATGCAGCCTATCAGCAGCCAGCAAGCCCGGTGACGTCACACAGCGGTATTTAACGGCGGCCATCTTGCTTTTCCTCATTTCTCTATTGCATTCGTGACAGACAGAACGCTGTGTAGCTGAGGCACTTAGACAGGCAGGGACAGACAGGGACAGGCTGGAGACAGGCAGGAGACAGGCAGGAGACAGACAGGAGACAGACAGAAAGCCAGGGAAAGGTAGGAAAAACGGAGGCTGTGACAGGGAGATTTTTTTTTTTTCATCCAGCCTTTGTTAGCGTTTTCAGGCTGCTTATAGTAACTAACTGTGCATATATACTGAACTGATCTTAAGTCTGCTGTGAGGCATCCCATTCTGTGACTAAAGCAGCCTCTATTTAATAGCATAATAAACATTTGCACTTATTCTCATAGAAATCAGGCCTGATAAAGACACTTTTGCTGTGCATGCTCTCTGGTTTTTGTGGCACTGGCATCCCATTCTGTGACTAAAGCAGCCTCTATTTAATAGCATAATAAACATTTGCACTTATTCTCATAGAAATCAGGCCTGATAAAGACACTTTTGCTGTGCATGCTCTCTGGTTTTTGTGGCACTGGCATCCCATTCTGTGACTAAAGCAGCCTCTATTTAATAGCATAATAAACATTTGCACTTATTCTCATAGAAATCAGGCCTGATAAAGACACTTTTGCTGTGCATGCTCTCTGGTTTTTGTGGCACTGGCATCCCATTCTGTGACTAAAGCAGCCTCTATTTAATAGCATAATAAACATTTGCACTTATTCTCATAGAAATCAGGCCTGATAAAGACACTTTTGCTGTGCATGCTCTCTGGTTTTTGTGGCACTGGCATCCCATTCTGTGACTAAAGCAGCCTCTATTTAATAGCATAATAAACATTTGCACTTATTCTCATAGAAATCAGGCCTGATAAAGACACTTTTGCTGTGCATGCTCTCTGGTTTTTGTGGCACTGGCATCCCATTCTGTGACTAAAGCAGCCTCTATTTAATAGCATAATAACCATTTGCACTTATTCTCATAGAAATCAGGCCTGATAAAGACACTTTTGCTGTGCATGCTCTCTGGTTTTTGTGGCACTGGCATCCCCTTCTGTGACTAAAGCAGCCTCTATTTAATAGCATAATAAACATTTGCACTTATTCTCATAGAAATCAGGCCTGATAAAGACACTTTTGCTGTGCATGCTCTCTGGTTTTTGTGGCACTGGCATCCCATTCTGTGACTAAAGCAGCCTCTATTTAATAGCATAATAACCATTTGCACTTATTCTCATAGAAATCAGGCCTGATAAAGACACTTTTGCTGTGCATGCTCTCTGGTTTTCGTGGCACTGGCATCCCATTCTGTGACTAAAGCAGCCTCTATTTAATAGCATAATAAACATTTGCACTTATTCTCATAGAAATCAGGCCTGATAAAGACACTTTTGCTGTGCATGCTCTCTGGTTTTTGTGGCACTGGCATCCCATTCTGTGACTAAAGCAGCCTCTATTTAATAGCATAATAAACATTTGCACTTATTCTCATAGAAATCAGGCCTGATAAAGACACTTTTGCTGTGCATGCTCTCTGGTTTTTGTGGCACTGGCATCCCATTCTGTGACTAAAGCAGCCTCTATTTAATAGCATAATAAACATTTGCACTTATTCTCATAGAAATCAGGCCTGATAAAGACACTTTTGCTGTGCATGCTCTCTGGTTTTTGTGGCACTGGCATCCCATTCTGTGACTAAAGCAGCCTCTATTTAATAGCATAATAAACATTTGCACTTATTCTCATAGAAATCAGGCCTGATAAAGACACTTTTGCTGTGCATGCTCTCTGGTTTTTGTGGCACTGGCATCCCATTCTGTGACTAAAGCAGCCTCTATTTAATAGCATAATAAACATTTGCACTTATTCTCATAGAAATCAGGCCTGATAAAGACACTTTTGCTGTGCATGCTCTCTGGTTTTTGTGGCACTGGCATCCCATTCTGTGACTAAAGCAGCCTCTATTTAATAGCATAATAAACATTTGCACTTATTCTCATAGAAATCAGGCCTGATAAAGACACTTTTGCTGTGCATGCTCTCTGGTTTTTGTGGCACTGGCATCCCATTCTGTGACTAAAGCAGCCTCTATTTAATAGCATAATAAACATTTGCACTTATTCTCATAGAAATCAGGCCTGATAAAGACACTTTTGCTGTGCATGCTCTCTGGTTTTTGTGGCACTGGCATCCCATTCTGTGACTAAAGCAGCCTCTATTTAATAGCATAATAACCATTTGCACTTATTCTCATAGAAATCAGGCCTGATAAAGACACTTTTGCTGTGCATGCTCTCTGGTTTTTGTGGCACTGGCATCCCATTCTGTGACTAAAGCAGCCTCTATTTAATAGCATAATAAACATTTGCACTTATTCTCATAGAAATCAGGCCTGATAAAGACACTTTTGCTGTGCATGCTCTCTGGTTTTTGTGGCACTGGCATCCCATTCTGTGACTAAAGCAGCCTCTATTTAATAGCATAATAACCATTTGCACTTATTCTCATAGAAATCAGGCCTGATAAAGACACTTTTGCTGTGCATGCTCTCTGGTTTTTGTGGCACTGGCATCCCATTCTGTGACTAAAGCAGCCTCTATTTAATAGCATAATAAACATTTGCACTTATTCTCATAGAAATCAGGCCTGATAAAGACACTTTTGCTGTGCATGCTCTCTGGTTTTTGTGGCACTGGCATCCCATTCTGTGACTAAAGCAGCCTCTATTTAATAGCATAATAACCATTTGCACTTATTCTCATAGAAATCAGGCCTGATAAAGACACTTTTGCTGTGCATGCTCTCTGGTTTTTGTGGCACTGGCATCCCATTCTGTGACTAAAGCAGCCTCTATTTAATAGCATAATAAACATTTGCACTTATTCTCATAGAAATCAGGCCTGATAAAGACACTTTTGCTGTGCATGCTCTCTGGTTTTTGTGGCACTGGCATCCCATTCTGTGACTAAAGCAGCCTCTATTTAATAGCATAATAAACATTTGCACTTATTCTCATAGAAATCAGGCCTGATAAAGACACTTTTGCTGTGCATGCTCTCTGGTTTTTGTGGCACTGGCATCCCATTCTGTGACTAAAGCAGCCTCTATTTAATAGCATAATAAACATTTGCACTTATTCTCATAGAAATCAGGCCTGATAAAGACACTTTTGCTGTGCATGCTCTCTGGTTTTTGTGGCACTGGCATCCCATTCTGTGACTAAAGCAGCCTCTATTTAATAGCATAATAACCATTTGCACTTATTCTCATAGAAATCAGGCCTGATAAAGACACTTTTGCTGTGCATGCTCTCTGGTTTTTGTGGCACTGGCATCCCATTCTGTGACTAAAGCAGCCTCTATTTAATAGCATAATAACCATTTGCACTTATTCTCATAGAAATCAGGCCTGATAAAGACACTTTTGCTGTGCATGCTCTCTGGTTTTTGTGGCACTGGCATCCCATTCTGTGACTAAAGCAGCCTCTATTTAATAGCATAATAAACATTTGCACTTATTCTCATAGAAATCAGGCCTGATAAAGACACTTTTGCTGTGCATGCTCTCTGGTTTTTGTGGC
The DNA here is from genome assembly GCA_027917425.1 of Gastrophryne carolinensis. Classification (NCBI taxonomy): domain Eukaryota; kingdom Metazoa; phylum Chordata; class Amphibia; order Anura; family Microhylidae; genus Gastrophryne; species Gastrophryne carolinensis. Next base: position 604,397,131 of record CM051234.1, read on the forward strand.
ACTGGCATCCCATTCTGTGACTAAAGCAGCCTCTATTTAATAGCATAATAAACATTTGCACTTATTCTCATAGAAATCAGGCCTGATAAAGACACTTTTGCTGTGCATGCTCTCTGGTTTTTGTGGCACTGGCATCCCATTCTGTGACTAAAGCAGCCTCTATTTAATAGCATAATAAACATTTGCACTTATTCTCATAGAAATCAGGCCTGATAAAGACACTTTTGCTGTGCATGCTCTCTGGTTTTTGTGGCACTGGCATCCCATTCTGTGACTAAAGCAGCCTCTATTTAATAGCATAATAACCATTTGCACTTATTCTCATAGAAATCAGGCCTGATAAAGACACTTTTGCTGTGCATGCTCTCTGGTTTTTGTGGCACTGGCATCCCATTCTGTGACTAAAGCAGCCTCTATTTAATAGCATAATAACCATTTGCACTTATTCTCATAGAAATCAGGCCTGATAAAGACACTTTTGCTGTGCATGCTCTCTGGTTTTTGTGGCACTGGCATCCCATTCTGTGACTAAAGCAGCCTCTATTTAATAGCATAATAAACATTTGCACTTATTCTCATAGAAATCAGGCCTGATAAAGACACTTTTGCTGTGCATGCTCTCTGGTTTTTGTGGCACTGGCATCCCATTCTGTGACTAAAGCAGCCTCTATTTAATAGCATAATAAACATTTGCACTTATTCTCATAGAAATCAGGCCTGATAAAGACACTTTTGCTGGCCAAAGCCCTACTGGACCCTGCCAGGTCCATTCCTGCCCAGGGCATCCCATTCTGTGACTAAAGCAGCCTCTGTTTAAGACCATATAAGCATTTGCTCTTATTATATTTATATTATAAGACACTTTTGCTGGGCATAGGCTTACTGCTGCCTGCCAGGTGCACTTCTGTTGAGGCATCCCATTCTGTAACATAGCATACCCCTCTTTATTTACACTAAGCAGCTCTCTTATTTACACTAAGCAGGCCTGTTGGAGGCTGAGTGTTACTGCTCACTTTTGGTGTGCATTATATTCTGTTTTATATAGACCCACTGCTGCCTGGGGGTTCTTAAAATATCACCTACTACCACGCCAGTTAGACTATGTCGGGCAGACAAGTGCCTGGAAGTGAAAAGAGGAGTGGCAGAGGCCAAGATTCCGCAGGCAGAGCTCGCATCAGACTGGGGGCCAGTAGCAGCAGGAGTCACGCTGAGAGACCTAATCTGCCAGTATCTGCTAGCGGTCGGGTCTCCACCAGTAACGCATCTGCCGTGGTAGATTGGCTGACGCGCTCATCAACAACATCATCACAACTTACATCTGAGACCCCCAGTCTAGGGTCGGTAGGTTCCTCTGACACAACCCTGAGTTGGCATGCCCCGAGAGCAGTCCCTGTCCTCCCATTGCCTCTGTCCTACGCCGTTCCCTCCCCCAGCGACGTATCCTATGCTTTGGGTTCAGCTCCACTCTTTAGTGAGGAGGACGATCAGATACAGGAGGACAGTCAGCAGCTACTGCCCAGCCAAGAAATGGAGGTGGCTTCTTTAGCTAGGCAGACAAATAGTGATGTGGACAGTGTCGTGGGTGCTGCGAGCGTTCCAGCTCCTGCGCCAGACACTGTTGACGAATCCACGAACATCAGTGACGTACAGCCACAACCCGGTGATGATGATGATGATGACGATGAAGCCGATCGCACTTGGGAGCCGGGTGATGAAGGGGCTTCATCGTCATCATCAGGAGAAGAGGGGCGCAGGTTGCCCCGGAGTCAGCAGCTGAGGCAGCAAGGTGGTAGCAGTCAGCATGGGGGCACAATTCCAAAGGCTGGAGCCGGCCGGGGCCGGGGCCGGGGTAGAGCACCTGCTGTGCGGCAGTCTACCTTATCGGGAGGTAGTGGAGCAGGGGTTCCTGGAGTTGGCAACAGCAGCAGTGAATCAGTGAGGCCAGGGGGTGGGAAAAGTAGCTACTCAGCAGTGTGGCAGTTTTTCCTGAGGCATCCGCAGGAGGGTAACATGGCCACATGCAAGATATGTAGGCAAAAGGTGAAGTGTGGCCAGGGTCCAAATGTTGGCACCACGGCCCTGCGTCAACATATGATGCGTCACCATAAAACGACCTGGGAGAACCGAGGCTCCCAAGGGGTGGTCCAGTCTGCTTCCTCACCAAGTGAGCTCCCAATTTCTGCCAGCCAAGGCTCCAGCACCTCAGCCGAAGGCAGCTGTGCGTCACACCCATCCTCTGTCGCTCCTGCTCCTCCTCCTCCTCCTCCAAGTCATGCATCCCGCCAGCAATCCATCAGCGAAGCCATGTCCAAGAGACAGCAGTATGCGCCCACTCATCCTACGGCGCAGAAGCTGAATGTGCTCCTGTCCAAGTTGCTGGTGCTGCAGTCGCTCCCTTTTCAGGTGGTGGAATCTGCACCTTTCAGAGAACTGATGGCTTGTGCCGAGCCGAGGTGGAGAGTCCCAAGCCGTCATTTCTTTGCCAAGAAGGCAGTACCAGCGCTGCACACTTTTGTTGAACAGAAGGTGGGCCAGTCCTTGAGCCTGTCGGTGTGTAGCAAAATACATGGCAGCGCCGACATCTGGAGCTGTAACTACGGTCAGGGGCAGTACATGTCGTTTACGGCCCACTGGGTGAATGTGGTCCCTTTGCAGCAGCAACTTGGACAGGTCACGCCGCTTCGGCCTCCGCGCTCTCTGCCCATTGGGCCTGTGACACCGTGCGACTCGGCCTCCTCATCCTCCGCCATCTCCTCACCCTCCACTGTAGGCTCAAGTCTCAGTGCCCCTCCAGTCTACCATGTGTGCAGGGCACGGAGGTGTCACGCAGTGCTTCACATGGTTTGTCTTGGCGAACGGAGTCACACAGGGGAGGAACTGCTTAAATGTATTCATCAGGAAATCCAAACATGGTTTACTCCGAGAAAACTTAAAATGGGAATCATGGTTACCGACAATGGGAAGAACATTTTGTCTGCGCTGCGCCAAGGAAGCCTGACCCATGCCCCCTGCATGGCTCACGTCTTCAATCTGGTTGTCAAGCGGTTTCTGAAGTGTTCCCCCCATCTGCAGGACATCCTAACAACTTCACGGAAACTTTGCATGCACTTCAGCCACTCCTACACCGCCAAACACACCCTTCTTGAGCTACAGCGTCAGAATGGTATCCCCCAACATAGTCTGATTTGCGATGTTTCCACCCGTTGGAATTCCACCCTTCACATGTTGGACCGATTATATGAACAGAGAAAAGCCATCACGGATTTCCTGATGATCCAAGCAGATAGGGGGACTCCCCTGTGTAACTTCAATGTCAACCAGTGGCAGCTCATACGTGACACCTGCCGTTTGCTCAGGCCCTTTGAGGAAGCCACTTTATTTGTCAGTCGGCAGGATTACGGGATGAACGACGTGATTCCACTGCTTCATGTACTACAGCACATGTTGGAAACCATGGCTGGTCAGGGCACTGGAGACATGGCGTTTACATCTTACGGCCACATGAACCCCGTTGGAGCTGAACTGGAGGAGGAGGAGGAGGAAGAGGAGGAGGAGGAGTTGCCCAGCGAAACACAGTTTAGGCTTGGCGAAATGGCTGGTTTATCTAGTCAGCGGACAGGAGAGGAGGAGCAGGAGCAGCCAGAGGAGCTAGAGGTTTTTGAGGAAGGAGAGACAGAGGACCCGGGCACACCGTGGCAGTATGCAGTGGAGATGGAGACAGGTAGTCCATCCGAGTCACTTGCGCAAATGGCACGAAGCATGCTCACATGCTTGCGTAGTGACCCCAGAATTGTTTCCATCTGTCGGCGGGATGACTTCTGGCTGTCCACCTTATTGGACCCTCGCTTCCGGCACAAAATGGGGGCATTTTTTAAACCCACCGAGAGGGAGGACAAACTCAACTACTACAAAGACATTCTACGTAGGCAGTTGGCCGATGCCTATCTGCGCCATGGTCCATACTCTCGCAGGTCTGACTCGAGGGGACCTCTGCGCTCACCTTCCACTGCCATGGCCGCTGGGGGGGTTGGCAGCAGCAGCAGCAGAAGCTCCATCAGCAGCAGCAGCCTCAGTCTTCAGTCGCTAATGAGTAGCTTTCTACACCCGCATAGTGAGGCTACTCATGAGCAGCAGGAAGACCTGGAGCAGGACCTGAACCAGCAGGTCATGTCATACTTTGACATGACCATGCCAACACACCTTGAGGATCCGCTGGACTTCTGGGCAGCCAAACTTGATTTGTGGCCGCAACTAGCAGAGTTTGCCCTGGAAAAGCTGTCCTGCCCGGCAAGTAGCGTGCCATCTGAGCGGGTGTTTAGTGCGGCGGGGGCCATAGTTACGGCGAGGAGAACTCGTCTGTCAACTAAAAATGTGGAGAGACTCACCTTTGTCAAAATGAATCAGGGATGGATCAGCCAGGATTTCCACCCACCAATGCCTGATGCATGCGACTAGATTCAGCATGGTGCCACGTTTTACACTTTACAAATGGTGCAAAACATATTTATGTCTTTAGGCCATTTTTTGGGCTCCTGCTGCTGCTACTGCCAACTTCTGCCAACTCCAGGGTGTGATTCATCCAATTTTTGGGCTCCTGAGGCCAACTCCAGTGTATATTTGGGCTCCTGCTGCTGCTACTGTCAACTCCTGCCAACTCCAGGGTGTGATTCATCCAATTTTTGGGCTCCTGAAGCCAACTCCAGTGTATATTTGGGCTCCTGCTGCTGCTGCTGCTGCCAACTTCTGCCAACTCCAGGGTGTGATTCATCCAATTTTTGGGCTCCTGAAGCCAACTCCAGTGTATATTTGGGCTCCTGCTGCTGCTGCTGTCAACTCCTGCCAACTCCAGGGTGTGATTCATCCAATTTATGGGCTCCTGAAGCCAACTCCAGTGTATATTTGGGCTCCTGCTGCTGCTGCTGCCAACTTCTGCCAACTCCAGGGTGTGATTCATCCAATTTTTGGGCTCCTGAAGCCAACTCCAGTGTATATTTGGGCTCCTGCTGCTACTACTGCCAACTTCTGCCAACTCCAGGGTGTGATTCATCCAATTTTTGGGCTCCTGAGGCCAACTCCAGTGTATATTTGGGCTCCTGCTGCTGCTGCTGCCAACTTCTGCCAACTCCAGGGTGTGATTCATCCAATTTTTGGGCTCCTGAAGCCAACTCCAGTGTATATTTGGGCTCCTGCTGCTACTACTGTCAACTCCTGCCAACTCCAGGGTGTGATTCATCCAATTTTTGGGCTCCTGAGGCCAACTCCAGTGTATATTTGGGCTCCTGCTGCTGCTACTGCCAACTTCTGCCAACTCCAGGGTGTGATTCATCCAATTTTTGGGCTCCTGAAGCCAACTCCAGTGTATATTTGGGCTCCTGCTGCTGCTACTGTCAACTCCTGCCAACTCCAGGGTGTGATTCATCCAATTTTTGGGCTCCTGAGGCCAACTCCAGTGTATATTTGGGCTCCTGCTGCTGCTACTGTCAACTCCTGCCAACTCCAGGGTGTGATTCATCCAATTTTTGGGCTCCTGAAGCCAACTCCAGTGTATATTTGGGCTCCTGCTGCTGCTGCTGCTGCCAACTTCTGCCAACTCCAGGGTGTGATTCATCCAATTTTTGGGCTCCTGAAGCCAACTCCAGTGTATATTTGGGCTCCTGCTGCTACTACTGCCAACTTCTGCCAACTCCAGGGTGTGATTCATCCAATTTTTGGGCTCCTGAAGCCAACTCCAGTGTATATTTGGGCTCCTGCTGCTGCTGCTGCCAACTTCTGCCAACTCCAGGGTGTGATTCATCCAATTTTTGGGCTCCTGAAGCCAACTCCAGTGTATATTTGGGCTCCTGCTGCTGCTACTGTCAACTCCTGCCAACTCCAGGGTGTGATTCATCCAATTTTTGGGCTCCTGAGGCCAACTCCAGTGTATATTTGGGCTCCTGCTGCTGCTACTGTCAACTCCTGCCAACTCCAGGGTGTGATTCATCCAATTTTTGGGCTCCTGAAGCCAACTCCAGTGTATATTTGGGCTCCTGCTGCTACTACTGTCAACTCCTGCCAACTCCAGGGTGTGATTCATCCAATTTTTGGGCTCCTGAGGCCAACTCCAGTGTATATTTGGGCTCCTGCTGCTGCTACTGCCAACTTCTGCCAACTCCAGGGTGTGATTCATCCAATTTTTGGGCTCCTGAAGCCAACTCCAGTGTATATTTGGGCTCCTGCTGCTGCTACTGTCAACTCCTGCCAACTCCAGGGTGTGATTCATCCAATTTTTGGGCTCCTGAGGCCAACTCCAGTGTATATTTGGGCTCCTGCTGCTGCTACTGTCAACTCCTGCCAACTCCAGGGTGTGATTCATCCAATTTTTGGGCTCCTGAAGCCAACTCCAGTGTATATTTGGGCTCCTGCTGCTGCTGCTGCTGCCAACTTCTGCCAACTCCAGGGTGTGATTCATCCAATTTTTGGGCTCCTGAAGCCAACTCCAGTGTATATTTGGGCTCCTGCTGCTACTACTGCCAACTTCTGCCAACTCCAGGGTGTGATTCATCCAATTTTTGGGCTCCTGAAGCCAACTCCAGTGTATATTTGGGCTCCTGCTGCTGCTACTGCCAACTTCTGCCAACTCCAGGGTGTGATTCATCCAATTTTTGGGCTCCTGAAGCCAACTCCAGTGTATATTTGGGCTCCTGCTGCTGCTACTGTCAACTCCTGCCAACTCCAGGGTGTGATTCATCCAATTTTTGGGCTCCTGAGGCCAACTCCAGTGTATATTTGGGCTCCTGCTGCTGCTACTGTCAACTCCTGCCAACTCCAGGGTGTGATTCATCCAATTTTTGGGCTCCTGAAGCCAACTCCAGTGTATATTTGGGCTCCTGCTGCTGCTGCTGCTGCCAACTTCTGCCAACTCCAGGGTGTGATTCATCCAATTTTTGGGCTCCTGAAGCCAACTCCAGTGTATATTTGGGCTCCTGCTGCTGCTACTGTCAACTCCTGCCAACTCCAGGGTGTGATTCATCCAATTTTTGGGCTCCTGAGGCCAACTCCAGTGTATATTTGGGCTCCTGCTGCTGCTACTGTCAACTCCTGCCAACTCCAGGGTGTGATTCATCCAATTTTTGGGCTCCTGAAGCCAACTCCAGTGTATATTTGGGCTCCTGCTGCTGCTACTGCCAACTTCTGCCAACTCCAGGGTGTGATTCATCCAATTTTTGGGCTCCTGAAGCCAACTCCAGTGTATATTTGGGCTCCTGCTGCTACTACTGCCAACTTCTGCCAACTCCAGGGTGTGATTCATCCAATTTTTGGGCTCCTGAGGCCAACTCCAGTGTATATTTGGGCTCCTGCTGCTGCTGCTGCCAACTTCTGCCAACTCCAGGGTGTGATTCATCCAATTTTTGGGCTCCTGAAGCCAACTCCAGTGTATATTTGGGCTCCTGCTGCTACTACTGTCAACTCCTGCCAACTCCAGGGTGTGATTCATCCAATTTTTGGGCTCCTGAGGCCAACTCCAGTGTATATTTGGGCTCCTGCTGCTGCTGCTGCCAACTTCTGCCAACTCCAGGGTGTGATTCATCCAATTTTTGGGCTCCTGAGGCCAACTCCAGTGTATATTTGGGCTCCTGCTCCTGCTGCTGCCAACTTCTGCCAACTCCAGGGTGTGATTCATCCAATTTTTGGGCTCCTGAAGCCAACTCCAGTGTATATTTGGGCTCCTGCTGCTACTACTGCCAACTTCTGCCAACTCCAGGGTGTGATTCATCCAATTTTTGGGCTCCTGAGGCCAACTCCAGTGTATATTTGGGCTCCTGCTGCTGCTGCTGCCAACTTCTGCCAACTCCAGGGTGTGATTCATCCAATTTTTGGGCTCCTGAAGCCAACTCCAGTGTATATTTGGGCTCCTGCTGCTACTACTGTCAACTCCTGCCAACTCCAGGGTGTGATTCATCCAATTTTTGGGCTCCTGAGGCCAACTCCAGTGTATATTTGGGCTCCTGCTGCTGCTGCTGCCAACTTCTGCCAACTCCAGGGTGTGATTCATCCAATTTTTGGGCTCCTGAGGCCAACTCCAGTGTATATTTGGGCTCCTGCTCCTGCTGCTGCCAACTTCTGCCAACTCCAGGGTGTGATTCATCCAATTTTTGGGCTCCTGAAGCCAACTCCAGTGTATATTTGGGCTCCTGCTGCTACTACTGCCAACTTCTGCCAACTCCAGGGTGTGATTCATCCAATTTTTGGGCTCCTGAAGCCAACTCCAGTGTATATTTGGGCTCCTGCTGCTGCTACTGTCAACTCCTGCCAACTCCAGGGTGTGATTCATCCAATTTTTGGGCTCCTGAAGCCAACTCCAGTGTATATTTGGGCTCCTGCTGCTGCTACTGCCAACTTCTGCCAACTCCAGGGTGTGATTCATCCAATTTTTGGGCTCCTGAAGCCAACTCCAGTGTATATTTGGGCTCCTGCTGCTGCTACTGTCAACTCCTGCCAACTCCAGGGTGTGATTCATCCAATTTTTGGGCTCCTGAGGCCAACTCCAGTGTATATTTGGGCTCCTGCTGCTGCTACTGTCAACTCCTGCCAACTCCAGGGTGTGATTCATCCAATTTTTGGGCTCCTGAAGCCAACTCCAGTGTATATTTGGGCTCCTGCTGCTGCTGCTGCTGCCAACTTCTGCCAACTCCAGGGTGTGATTCATCCAATTTTTGGGCTCCTGAAGCCAACTCCAGTGTATATTTGGGCTCCTGCTGCTACTACTGCCAACTTCTGCCAACTCCAGGGTGTGATTCATCCAATTTTTGGGCTCCTGAAGCCAACTCCAGTGTATATTTGGGCTCCTGCTGCTGCTACTGCCAACTTCTGCCAACTCCAGGGTGTGATTCATCCAATTTTTGGGCTCCTGAAGCCAACTCCAGTGTATATTTGGGCTCCTGCTGCTGCTACTGTCAACTCCTGCCAACTCCAGGGTGTGATTCATCCAATTTTTGGGCTCCTGAGGCCAACTCCAGTGTATATTTGGGCTCCTGCTGCTGCCAACTTCTGCCAACTCCAGGGTGTGATTCATCCAATTTTTGGGCTCCTGAGGCCAACTCCAGTGTATATTTGGGCTCCTGCTCCTGCTGCTGCCAACTTCTGCCAACTCCAGGGTGTGATTCATCCAATTTTTGGGCTCCTGAAGCCAACTCCAGTGTATATTTGGGCTCCTGCTGCTGCTGCCAACTTCTGCCAACTCCAGGGTGTGATTCATCCAATTTTTGGGCTCCTGAGGCCAACTCCAGTGTATATTTGGGCTCCTTCTGCCCCTCATAGTGATGCCACTTCAACTCTCTGCAATTGTGCCGCTCTGCGATTCTATTAGCGATGCCTCTGATCTGCATGTGATATTTCTTCAAAGTATTATTTAACAAACCCAGCACGCATCCTGTGCGTGTTACAGCAAGGCTGAATGGTTTAAAACCCTATTGAGGCTGTAGGAGGCTCAGAAATAGCCGTTTTTAATAGCGATTCGTCGCGAATTTATTCGGGTCGAAACGATTTTTGTCGGAAAATTCGGCGAATCAGTCGAATCGAATTTTTCAAAAGTTCGCTCATCTCTAGTGAGTTGATGTGGGAGATCTGGGAGGTTTCACATAGCGGGGGGAAGGACCAAAATCCAGAACAGTAGCCAGAATACGGGCAATTACCAATAACGCACTGACCAAAAAGGGATCAAAAATACCGTCTGTGCGCGTAAAAAGTAAAATGCAACCTTACTTGGGGCTCAGTTCAAAATAGGGAGCTAACCACCACACATAGGTTATGGGGGGCAGACTTTATATGGCTTATGTTGTATATGAGATCCCCATAACATATAATGGGATGGCTAGGCCTCTTGTTTGATCTGCATTTTCTGAGCCTCTGGCCCCAAGTAAGGTTGCCACCTGGCCGGTATTTTATTGGCAGGAAGTGTCAGGAAGTTAACAGCAATTACTGCTGCCACTGCTTTACTGTTAGTTGTAATTGCTGGTAAACTTTTTGACACTTCCTGACTGTAAAATATAAGCCAGGTGGCAACCTTACTCAGGGCCAGAGGCTCAGTTAAAGTGGACCAACACCCTCCAGGGTGAGGGTTTCGGCTGCCGCTAAAATGACGGGCTGAGGGGAGGCATCCAGAATGCTGGAGTCCCCCCCCTCCCCCGCACATAACCCCCTCAGACGCCCGTATTCCTTACCTTTAAGTGCACCTATACTCAGAAAGGAAGTTTATGTCTTCACCTTCTATTCCCAAATCAGTGTTTCTTTTTTTACTAAAGCCTTTGCCCAGTATTGATAAAAAGACCAACAGGAAGTAGTATTATCGTGAATGGCAGCCATATGCTAATTAGTTCAGTTACAACTAAACTGTCACATGATTCAACAACGCAATACGTTTTTCTGTGAAAAAACAGAGAATTATTATTATTAGAATTATTTTTTTTCCTTATTCAGCACCATTTTAGCTGTGCACATTTTTGAATGGAAAAAAATCATTTAAAAAAAAATTCTCACAAAAAAAGTGAGAAAAAAATGTAATCTTACTTTATTTCCACAGTGCAATTTAGCATCTTTTTTTATCTGTGCACGTTTATAAAACATTTGCACAGCTAAACACGCTGCTAAATTGCACTAAGAAAAAAAAATCAAGATACTGTACATTTTTTTTTCTCACAAAAAACATGAGGTAAAAAAATCTCACAGTGCTGAGACAGCCCTAATGGCAGTTAGGTTGAAGTGCTCCCCATTGCTGAGCTGTGTGCTTAAAGCAGACCTACATGCGGAAATAATTAAACCAGACCAACACAACAAACAGTGCTCATATGCATCCCTTCCCAGGGTAATTTAGATTGCTGCGCATAAAAATTCACTAACTCTTGCTGTGGTAAATTTTAAAAACAAGATGGCGGCTCATCTTGCAAACAGGAAGTGCTGCTGGGCTTCCTGTCCAGGCAGCATAAAGCTCCAAAATGGCCGATACCTTTCTTTTCCAACTGTGCCAGGCTGTTGGTCCGGTTTAACCCCCACACATATCATGCAGATGCCAGGTGGCCCCCAGAGGCCTCACACAGTGGGGCATCCTAGTTTGGGATGCCACTGGAAGTAGAACTTGGACAGCCATATTGGCCATTCCCAGAAAATTCCCTATGCCACAGACAGACAATGCCAGGATGCAGGGCCGGCTTCAGCACCCGGCAAGGCGGGCAGCTGCCGGGGCCTCCAGACCCCAGGGGGGCCCACTGACAGCTGGCACAATGTGGTTTAAAAAACAAATTCTTTGTTTTTGGAGGTTAGAATCTCTCTATTTGGGATCCCCCATTTGGGAAACAACCCCCTGATTCGGCTGTTAACTCAAACTGGCGATCCCACAATGCATTCACCAGATCAAGGAAAGTAATGAGTGAACTGGGCGGGGGGGGGGGGGGGGGTGCCACAGACAGGGCCGCCAAAATCAGGACCAAAATCCTTAGGCGGCAACCAGATTTGGGATTGCCCTCAGTGATGTGACCCGACTCTTCACCACAAAGTAGCCCACTGAAACCATGACTCCCAAGGGCCCACATAAACCTGGAGCCGGCCCTGCCAGGATGCCTCTCTGTGTGAAACCCCCTGGGTTCGCTCACGCTCCCGCAGCACATGGGCAGGCCGCGGGTACATGATAAGATGCGTTAATATTGTATTTCATTGTCATTTTAGTGGTGGCCCCAGCAGCAACCAACACCCTCACCAAAGAGGTTGTTGGTCTGCTTTAAAACTAGGGTCCAAGCTATGACACGTTGGTTATGAGGGGGGTGGAGACATTGCTGCTATATGGGGCCAGAAATTTCCAGATTGCAGCCTTGCACCAGGGTGCAGAAGAGCCCTATGCCCATTGCCTGGTGCATCTGGTGCATCTGGTGCATCTATGCCTGGTGCATGTGCAGGGGCGCGCTTATCATTTCTGGGGCCCATGCTAAGTTGCAAAGGAAGTTTATGTCTTCACCTTTTTCTATTCCCGACTCTGTTTCTATAAGATTCCGGGGCCGATCACCTCCCTCACCGAGGGGCATCCGAGATCAGGATGCCCCGCTGTGTGAAACCCCCCCCAAAAGCCCAAAAAAACTTACAAGCCGCCGCCGCCGCCTCCCGCGCGTCCCTGTTACAGGGCGCGCGCCCGCGCCGGCCATTCACAAACGGCCGGTGCGGGCGCGCGCACTGCTAGAGGGGCGGCGGCTGATCCGTCGCCGATAAGGTAGACCAACACCCAGGATAGCGAAAATCCTCGGTGTTGGTCCACGTTAAAGTATTAATGTCACAATGTAATAACAATGTCATTCCATATGTTTTCGCTTTGTTACTGGTGGACATGTGTTCAAAAACAGACTTTAATCACACAGCGTCTGGCGCTCTATGCTACAGCGACCAGATCCAGAGCGCCGACGCTCTCTGCGTGTGTTTTTTTGGCTGAACATGGTGTGAGTCGCAATAAGCTAGCGCTACCTTTCGCTGTACTGCCCAACATACATCTCATTCATCAATGCCGGCCAGGTTACTACATCACCTGGCGATCACAGCGTCTACTAGCGGTCGCTCTTAGCATCTGCCGATACCTGGCGCTAGTAATGAATCAGCCTGAAAAAAACATGCAGGAATATAAAGCGGGCTTTATATAATATATAGAAGTATAATAAAATACTAGTAGCAACAGCTGAAGCAAAGTGCGACAAAAAATCACAAATAAAAAAAAAAAAAAAAAAAAATGGAAAAAACAAAAGCCTGCTGATATGGATGAACTTTTTTTTTGTATCAAGGCCATAGCATGGATTTTTCTCTCTCTTTCAGAGTGAATGTTCTGGGGGCGAAGGCCAATGGCATTGCTTTTGACAATTCATTCTTCAATGGTCTCTGTAATAAAATGCGGGATGGGAACACAAGAACTTATTACCGGCTGCCGTGGAATGCTGCCTCTGTGAATTATCAGGTGAGGAGGAAATGCAAAGGATTTATCATACTCAACCCATACCTCCCAAGTGTCCCTGATTTGGTGGGACTGTCCCTCTTTTGAGTCCAGGTCCCCCTCGTTGTTCTCGTTTGTCCCTCTTTGAGGTGTAACATGCAGATGTGCATCAATAAATGATTCATTTGCCTATTCCAAGTGTTTAAATTGTTGTAACTGTTACATCCTATCTCCTATCCATCCCTCAATTAGGGGGCGTGGCCTAAATTAACAAATGTCCCTCTTTGCCACCCTGAAAAGTAGGAGGATATGTCACTGTATGTGGAGAAATAGGGGGATTCCTTTGAGGTGTGCGATCACACAGGGCGCCATCCCCAGAGCTCTTAACTGGACCAGCAGGCCTCTCTTTTTTTTTTTTTAATCCTCCTCCTTTTTTGCTCATGTCTTTATAATTCTCTTTTACCTTTTTCCTTCTTCTTGAATTTCCATTTTTCTATCTTTCTGCACCCCCCATTTTTCATCACTTTTTCACATTCCCTCCATCTTTTTCTTGTCACCTTCCTCCCGTCTGCCTCATTATTCAGCTTCTTCACTTCTCCCACTTTTTTTTTTTACATTCCCTCCACCTCTATTTTGCAGTTTTTCATTCTTTCTCTTGCTTTCTTTCCCTCTCCCTCTTTCATTCTGTCTTTCTCACTCTCTCTTTTCCTTTCCTTCCCACTCTTTCAATCTCTCTTTTTGTTTCACTCTCTCTCTCCTCTCATTCCTTCTCCCTTTCTTTCTTTCTCTCTCTTTCTTTCCCTCTTTCTCTCTCTATCTATTTCTTTGTTTATTTCCTCATCTTTCTCTCTCTCTCTTTCTCTCACTCTTTGTTGATTTCTTTCCCTCTGTACTCCTCCTCTCTTTCTCTTTGTTTCTTTACCTCTTTTTTCTTTCTCTCTTTGTTTTACTCTCTATTTCTTTCTTTCTTTCCCTCGCTTTATTTCTCTCTCTTTTTCTCTCTCTCTCTTTGTTTCCCTCTTTCTCTCTCTTTTTTTCTCTCTCTTTTTCTTTCCCTCTTTCTCTCTCTTTTTTTCTCTCTCTTTTTCTTTCCCTCTTTCTCTCTCTTTTTGTTTCCCTCTTTCTCTCTCTTTTTTTCTCTCTCTTTTTCTTTCCCTCTTTCTATCTCTTTTTTTCTCTCTCTTTTTGTTTCCCTCTTTTTTTCTCTATCTCTTTTTCTTTCCCTCTTTCTCTCTCTTTTTTTCTCTCTCGCTCTTTCTCCCCTTCTGAGGGAGTCAGCCTGTCCTGGAGTCTCATAGACTTCAGTTTGGTCCATCTTAAAGAAGAGCAACCACCTTGCTAGAATCTATAAGACATTAGGGTGGGTTGTATCCCTCTTTCTGGCGTATCCCTCTGTGTGTATCCCCCGGGGATCACCCACTATGCGAGGTGCCAGGTGATCTCATGGCGCTTCCCTGCGATACGCGCGTACCATCGCCTGGTATTCCTGAATGGCCACACCCCACAGCTGGAGGGGAGCAGAGATGCAGAAAAATCTACATCTATCTACAATGTCTTTTTTCTTTTTTCTTCAGACGAAAGCTGACAAGAGTTTTACTTCGGAAAGCTTTTCTGACTCCGCCTCGGTGGTAACGAAGATCATGAGCGAGAAAACCGGCTCAGTGGAAGGGTCAGCGAGTATAAAATTCAGCCCAACTGAAATGAAGAAGAACAAGAAGAAGAAGGCAACCGGAGGAGAAGGAGGAAAAGGAGGAGAAGGAGGAGAAGGAGGAGAAGGAGGAGAGGGGGAAGGCGGCACTGGAGGAGACGTTTCCATTACAGGAAAGGGAGGATTTGAGAAATCTTGGGGTGACGCTGTAACGGCACTGAAAGAATATTCAACAGAAAAGGTAAAAACAAGCAAGATCAGTCTTTGCCACCCAATCTCACTCCACATCCTCCCAGTGGTGCAGCTCAATGTGACGGGGCCCTGGTGCAAACATTACATCAGATCCTTTCATACACTAAGAGGCCGATTCATTAATAGCGCCAGGTAGCGACAGATGAGCGACAGTAGCGTTATTTTCACAGCGCCCGCTAGTATTCGCTGTGCTTGGCCGTTGTTCGGCTGTTGACAGCGACTCAGTCGGTGTGCGGTAATGTTGAATACGGGGTTAGGAGTCGCTGTTTGACAGGTTCCGCGCTGTATGGGAGCGCATGACAACGAATGGCCATAGCGACCGGCTCCCAGCATATTCATTAACAAATCACGCTCAAAAAATTCTCGCGCTGTGAAATGCATGTTTAAACCCCAGAGCGCTGGCGGCGATGGGTTAAACGTAGTTTTTTAACCCCCAAACAACCTTATTTTTGGAAAAAAATAATAAACAAGTTTTTATAAACATTTTGTAATATGAATACATTAATATCAGACCTCTAATATCAATTCTGCACAATTTTTTTTTCTTTTTTTACCTTAAAAAAATATATAACATTGCAGAAGTGGTCACAGAATTTTTGACATTTAAAAAAAAAAAAAAAAAAAAAACATTAATATCAATTAATTATGAATATTTAAAGATTGTTCCATTGAAATGCATTGGAGAGCGCCAGGTAGCGAGAGGTCATACCTGGCGCTGTTCAAGGTCGGACGCTGGCGCTGTGGGCTGAGGCTGGAATAATGATGAATGAGTGGCTATCTGGCGCTATCTCAGTCGCTAAGCAGGATTGGCTTGATAAATGTGTGATTGTGGTGGGGAGCCGGCGTTCTCGTGGCGGTGCCCGTCATTACCGGCCGCTCACCAGGCGCTACCTGACGCTATTCCTTCATTCAAGGGCCATGGTATACAATGTAGCTACTGAATTGATGCTTTTGCTGCCATAGAGATACATTGTAACACAGATTTATTTTGCTACATTATCTGTTTATTTAGTATTTGTGTGTGAGAAAAATGACAGGCAAGCTCCTCCTTGTTTCTGAGGCATATCTTTCTCTTAGATTAGCAGCGGCGCTGTTCGCTGAAGTCTGCAACATGATGAATCCTGCGCTAGCTGACGCTCGCGCCGGCGCTAGCCTCATTTAGCGTGATAAATGAGTGATTGTGTTCTCAGCCTGGCGTTCTGGAGTCGGTAGCCGCCGATAGCTGGCGATACCTGGCGCTAGTGAGACACTACCTGGCGCTATCCCTTGATAAATAAGGCCCTAAGCTTCTGCCTTTTAAACCGGACCTTCACCATGATTTAATGAAAAGTCCGAACCCTTAAAAATGATTCCCCAGCATCTAAAATTAATATATTTTAAGTTTTTAGTCACTTACTTATTTTTTCCCCCACTGGGCTGCAACTCTGTTCAGGACTATAGGATACGGGCGCCGCCATCTTGACTCAGAAGCATCACATACTGAGGAGAGGAGAGCAGGATAAAGTACAGGGGGTGGGGTTATAGTCATGCTTTGCATAGACAGAGCAGAGCTGGGGTCATGTGCACAGTGGGGAATCCCAATTTGGGATGCTCTCGGGGCCAGAACAAAGCCCGGGCTATTCAAAATCACGGGTTCTGCTTTTAACCGGACCTTCAGCATCATTTAATGAAAAGCTGAAACCCTTAAAAAAAATTCCCCAACATCTAAAATTAATATATTTGAAGTTCTTAGTTGCCTACTTTTTATTCTTTCCCCCACTGGGCTGCAACTCTGTTCAGCACTCTATTATACGGGCGCCGCCATCTTGCCTCAGAAGCATCACACATACTGAGGAGAGCATAGGGATGGAAACTGCAGGGGGGCGGGGTTATAGCTGTGCTTTGCACAGACAGAGCAGAGCTGGGGTCAGGAAAAAGACAGCAATCCCACAATGCAGAGCGGAACAGTCAGAAGACACTTGCTGTCTGCAGGCAGCCTGAGACTTCATGTGCCACCATCTTGTTGATGTTTAAAAGCTCAGAAAAGTCAGTAGGTGCATGTAGGATGGTTTTTCATGTGGGCAATCTGTATGCACAGGGTGGGGGGCAACATATAAGATCCGGTTCGGTTTAAAACAGAACCAAACTGGGGAATCGCAAATAGGGATGTCCCGCTGTGTGAAATCCACATCAACTCACCTCTTCCCTGTCCAACGACACATGCGTGGGCTCTTGTCCAATCACAGCCGTTTGCTATGACTGGGAGGCTGATTCATTAATAGCGGCAGGTAGCGACAGATGAGCGTCTGTAGCGGCATTTTCAGAGCGCCCGCTAGTAGTCGCTGGGCTCAGCCATGGGTCACTACTTCATAGCGACTCAGTCGCTGTTCGGTAATGTTGAATACATTGTGAGGAGTCGCTATTTGACCAGTACAGCGCTGTATGGGAGCGCATGTTAGCGACTGCTCATAGCGACCGACTCACACCATATTCATCAAAAAAACAGCCTCACAAATCTCTGGCGCTAAAACATGCTTCTCTGAAGCCCAGAGCGCAGGAGGCGGTGTGTTTAAAGTCTGTTTTTCAGCATCTATCCACTAGTAACAAAGCGAAAACATATGGAATTACATTGTAACAACATTGTAACATGAACACTTTAATGCCAGACCTGTAATGTCATTTCTGAAGAAACTTTTAATAAATCATAAAAATGTGAAAAAACTACTTTTTCAATGTCAGAAGAGGTCACAGAATTATTTGTGATTTTTTGGCAAAAAAAAAAAAACCCGGTTTAAAGAGAAGAAAAGGTTCGTCCATTGAAATGTATTGGAGAGCGACAGGTAGCGAGAGGTCATACCTGGCGCTGTGCAAGGCTGAACGCCGGCGCTGTTCGCTGAGGCTGGGAAAATGATAAATCAGATGCTACATGGCGCTATCCCAGTCGCTAAACAGATTCTGCTTGATAAATGTGTAATTGTGTGCCGTGTCCGGCGTTCACCAGTCGCTATCTGTCGCTACCTCTCATTAACCAGCGGCTACCTGACGCTATTCCTTCTTAAATAAGGGCCTATGTCATTCTGCAAATGGCTCTGATAGGCTTCAATGGGGAGCGAGAGTGGCCATATCCCCAGCAGCGTCCTATCTGAATGGCTGGGCGGTAGGTTGCGCACAGTCCAAGGATGAAGGGGATACGGCTGCTCTCACTCCCCATTGTAAACAATCAGAGGCGTTTGGCGAATTTCATAGGCACGGGAAACAGCTCTGATCCCCGCATACGCCGCTGGACCAGGAAAAGAGTTCACACAAAAGGGCATCTCAATTCGGGGTGTCCAAGGGGAAGGCCTGTGGCCGGCCCTGGCATCTTTAGCTTTAAAGTGGACCAACACCCAGGATTTTGACTATCCTGGGTGTTGGTCCACTTAGGTGGGGCACCCCGATCGGGGGTGCCCCGCTGTCTGAAACCCCCCCGATCGCCGCAAAAACTCACCTCTCCCCGCTCCCACGTGACCTCGTCCGGCCAATGATAGCGCTCAGAGCAGCTCTGGTATGCGCGTCCAAAGCCGCTTGGACGCGCATACCAGAGCGCTGTCATTGGCTGCGTCTCTCGCTTCCCTCTAACAGGGAGCGCGCCTGCGCCGGCCATTCACAAAACGGCCGGCGCGGGAGCGCGCCCTGCTAGAGGGAAGCGAGAGACGCGGCCGCGTCTCGCGCATGCGCCGTTGGATCGCCGGTAAGGTGAGGATTGTGGGCCTCCTGGGGGGTTCCTCCCCGCGGGACATCCCGATTTCGGATGCCCCGCGGGGAGGGATCTGATCGGTCCGGGAATCTTATAGATTTCCGGGCCGATCCCCCCTGGGTGTTGGTCCACTTTAAGGTGGATGTCTAGTGAACAAAACCAGACCTGTAATGACAATTCTGCATAGAAATATAAAAAGTCCAAAACGTTTCTAAAAGTGTTTGTTTGCAGCCAGGAGAGGTCACACAATGATTTGAGCAAAAAAAAATAAAAAATGTCAAACACGCTGTTTAAACACAAGCAAATGAACGGCTATTGAAATGTATGGGAGAGCGACACTGAGCGAAAGGTAATACCTGGCGCTCTGGAAGATAGAGCGCCAGCGCAATACGCTGAGCCACCTGTAATGATGAATCGTACACTACATGGTGCTGTTAGAGGCGCTCACCAGATTCGCTTTCATAAATGTGGTTTTGCGTACAGCGCCCGGCGTTCACCAGACGCTGCCTGCCGCTATGAGGCGCTACCTGGCACTATCCCTTCATGAATAAACTCCAGAGACTCTGCAAAGACATGACCAGCAGGAGGGCAGGCTGAAAGCATAAGATTGGATGCAGCCACTTAATGCAATGATTGTCAATGCTGAGCCTGATTAAGGCACGTCCTGTAATAACAGGCTGATTCATCACTAACGCCAGGTAGCGACAGATGAGCGTCTGTAGCAGGCATTTCAGAGCGCCCGCTAGTAGTCGCTGTGCTAGGCCGTTGCTCGCTAGTTCAAAGCGACTCAGTCGCTGTGCAGCAATGATGAATACATTGTGAGGAGTCACTATTTGACCAGTACAGCGCTGTATGGGAGCGCATGTTAGCGACTGGTCAGTGCGACCGACTCACAACACATCAAAAAAACAGCCTCACACACCTCCGGCGCTCAAAAATGCTTCTCTGAAGGCCAGAGCGCCGGAGGCTGTGTGATTAAAGTCTGTTTTTTTTGCATGTATCCACCAGTAACAAAGCGAAAACATATGGAATGACATTGTAATACATTGTAACATGAACACTTTAATGCCAGACCTGTAATGTTAATTCTGCATAAATATATAAAACATGAAAAATATTGTCAAAAATGGCTTTTTCTATGGCAGAAGAGGTCACAACATTATTTGAAATTAAAAAAAAAAAAAAAAACCCTGTTTAATGAGAAATAAAAGAACGTCTATTGAAATGTACGGGAGAGCGACAGGTAGCGAGAGGTAATACGCGGTGCTCTGCAAGGCTGAACGCCGGCGCTGTTCGCTGAGGCTGGGATAATGATGAATCGGACGCTACATGGCGTTATCCCAGTCGCTCAACAGATTCTGCTTGATAAATGTGTCATTGCGCTGTGTCCGGCGTTCACCTGTCGCTACCTGTCATTTACAAGGCGCTACCTGGCGCTATCCCTTCATGAGTTTACATGAATTAATGTGGTTGTGTGTTTGTTTTAACCCCTTGCAGAATAAGGAATTTCTACGCGTACATGGAAAAATCCAGCTGGCAAATTTCCAGATGAGAACCAGGGATTTCGCTTTGACCTCCACTTTTATTGACGATGTAAACGCTCTGCCAACGTTTTATAGCAAAGCCGCATATTATTCATTTTTGGAAATGTACGGCACCCACTATGCAGCCTCTGGAAACGTCGGGGGCAATTATGACCTTGTCTATGTCTTGGATAAAACGGTTCTAAAAGCTAGAGGTAAGAATGTTTTCTGCGATTGTCATTTTATTCTTCCAGTGTTTTAATTAGAGATGGCGAAACAAAATCGCAAAGTTCGGGTTTGGTACCGGCCAGAAGTTTGTGTTCGAGTTCGGCATCCGCCTCAGTTAGGGCCCCAATGGGAGATTCTCTGAGGCCGATTCAGTAATAGCGCCAGGTAGCGACAGATGAGCGCCAGTAGCGTTATTTTCACAGCGCCCGCTAGTATTCGCTGTGCTTGGCCGTTGTTCGGTTGTTGACAGCGACTCAGCCGGTGTGCGGTAATGTTGAATACGGGGTTAGGAGTCGCTGTTTGACAGGTTCCACGCTGTATGGGTGCGCCTGACAGCGAATGGCCAGAGCGAACGGCTCCCAGCATATTCATTAACAAATCACGCTCAAAAAATTCTCGCGCTGTGAAATGCTTGTTTAAACCCCAGAGCGCTGGCGGCGATGGCTTAAAAGTAGTTTTTTAACCCCCAAACAACCATATTTTTTGATTTAAAAATGAAACAAGTTTTTCTAAACATTTTGTAATATGAATACATTAATATCAGACCTGTAATATCAATTCTGCACACATTTTTTTTTTTTTTTTTTTTTTTTACCTTAAAAAAAATATCTAACATTGCCGAAGTGGTCACAGAATTTTTCACATTTAAAAAAAAAAAAAACATTAATAATTAATTATGAATATTTAAAGATTGCTCCATTGAAATGCATTGGAGAGCGCCAGGTAGCGAGAGGTCATACCTGGCGCTGTGATGGGATTAGCAGCGGCGCTGTTCGTTGCAGTCGGCTACATGATGAATCCCGCGCTAGCTGACGCTCTCGCCGGCGCTAGCCTCATTTATCGTGATAAATGCGTGATTGTGTCCGCCGCCGGGCGTTCTGGAGTCGGTAGCCGCCGATAGCTGGCGCTACCTGGCGCTAGGGAGACACTACCTGGCACTAGCCCTTGATAAATAAGGCCCTCTGTTAAAGTGGACCAACACCCACGGGTGATCGGCCCGGGAATCTATAAGATACCCGGGCCGATCACCTCCCTCACCGCAGGACATCCGAGATCGGGATGTCCCGCGGTGAGGGACCCCCCAAAAGCCCCCAAAAACCTTACCTTATCGGCGACGGATCAGCCGCCGCCGCCTCCCGCGCGCCCCTCTAGCAGTGCACGCGCCCGCGCCGGCTTCCACCATATTCATCCAAAAATCACGCTCAAAAAATTCTCGCGCTGTGAAATGCATGTTTAAACCCCAGAGCGCTGGAGGCGATGTGTTAAAAGTAGTTTTTTAACCCCCAAACCACCATATTTTTGGAAACCAAAATTTAGTAATATGAATACATTAATATCAGACCTGTAATATCAATTCTGCACAATTTTTTTTTTCTTCCCTTAAAAAAATGATCTAAAATGGCAGAAGTGGAATTTTTCACATTTAAAAAAAAAAAAAAAACATTAATAGCAATTAATTATTAATATTTAAAGATTGTTCCATTGAAATGCATTGGAGAGCGCCAGGTAGCGAGAGGTCATACCTGTCGCTGTTCAAGGTCAGACGCTGGCGCTGTGGGCTGAGGCTGGAATAATGATGAATGATTCGCTATCTGGCGCTATCTCAGTCGCTAAGCAGGATTGGCTTGATAAATGTGTGATTGTGGTGGGGAGCCGGCGTTCTCGTGGCGGGGCCCGTCATTACCGGCCGCTCACCAGTCGCTACCCGTCGCTATTCCTTCATAAATAAGGGCCTGAGCAGAGCTGGGGTCAGGGAAAGGATATCAATCCCAGAATGCAGAGCAGCAAAGTCAGAAGACACTTCCTGTCTGCAGGCAGCCTGAGACTCCATGGGCCGCCATCTTGGATGTTTAAAGGCTCAGAAAAGGCAGTAGGTGCAGGTAGGATGATTTTTAATGTGAGCATTATGTATGTACAGGGTCGGGGAAACATATAGGATAGGATCTTATTTAGAGTGAAGGTCCGGTTTAACCTGGTGAACCAGTCCAAGCCTGATTTCTGATTTCTGGTCTAATCACAACCCAAGGCCGCAGTCCCTGCACTTTATTGCAGGTATGTTACTGCAGGGGTAGGGGTTTTTTTTTGTGTGTGGGCCCACTCTGATTTTTGCTAGGGGGCCCTGTTATACCTATGTACACCCCTAGTTGGAGACTCACACATATATATGCACATACCTCCCAAGTGTCCCTGATTTGGAGGGACTGTCCCTCTTTTGAGTCCATGTCCCCCGCCCCTCGTTGTTCCTATTTGTCCCTCTTTGAGGAGTAACATGCAGATCTGCACCAATAATAGATTCATTTATCTATTGGAAGTGTTGATATTGTTTTAACTGTTTCAACCTATTTCCTATCGATCCCTCAATGAGGGGGTGTGGCCTAATTTGACAACTGTCCCTCTTTCCCACCCTAAAAAGTTGGTAGGTATGGCACAACATGCAGGCCGTGTGTACCCCTGGAAGATAAGCTTACCGTTGCTGAAGGACATAATGGCAGGTAAATACTGGGGGCTAGGGGTCTGCAGTTTGGTGAGCTATAGGTGAGCTCTTCTAAATGTGCTTTCAAGCATTATGCCCCTCCCCTCAAGCAGGGGCGGACTGGCCATAGGGAGACCCGGGAATACGCCCGGTGGGCCGCACTGCTTTGGGGCCAGTTGGGCTGCTGATTATTACACCCGCAATCAATTTCTGCATCCCTAGTTTTCTTCTAGCACACGGCCCAACTCTATCTTCGAGCTAAGAAACCCTAGCCCCGTGTTCTGCCTCCAATGCCTAAGCCTCACCCTCCCTGCCCACACCGGTTACATTATCTGCCCCTAAACTACAAAAGCTTGAGGACCTTCAGCTGGCCATATCTGCCTCCTGCATCCTGCAATGCTGTAGCCTCAGCCTTGATGGGCAATCATGCTCAATGGGGATGTAGTGTGCTGGTCATAGGCTGCCCGGGCCGCTAAAGTCTACCACTGCCCTCAAGTGATGCCTTTTTGGGATGCTCATCCCTAAGAAAAGAAAGAGAAAAAAAAAAGCTTACCGACCCGAAACTTGGAGGCCGATTCATCAATAGCGCCAGGTAGCGACAGATGAGCGACTGTAGCGTGATTTTTTCAGCGCCAGCCAGTATTCGCTGTGCTTGGCCGGCGTTAGCTTGATGACAGCGACTCAGTCGGTGTGCGGTAATGTTGAATACGGGCTGGGGGGTCGCTGTTTCACAGGTTCAGCGTTGTATGTGAGCGCATGACAACGAATGGCCAGAGCGAACGGCTAGCTTCATATTCATCAAAAACTCACGCTCCGAATGTGCTGTCGCTGTCCATTCCTTGTTTAAACCCCAGAGCGCTGGCGGCGATGGGTATTAACTAGTTTTTAACCCCTAAACAACCATATTTTTTTAATGTAACATTATACATGTTTTTAGAATCATTTTGTTATATTAATACATTAATCTCAGACCTGTTAGATCAATTCTGCACATTTTTTTTTTTTTTTTTTTTTTTTACTTAAAAATAAATCCTAACATTGCAGAAGTGGTCTCCGATTTTTTGACATTTAAAAAATTAAAAAAAAAATTATTACCAATTAATCATGAATTATTATAGATTGCTCCATTGAAATGCATTGGACATCGCCAGGGAGCGACAGCTCATACCTGGCGCTGTGAGGGAATTTGCAGCGGCGCTGTTCGGTCCAGGCGGCTTCATGATGAATGCCGCGCTAGCCGTCGCTCTCGCCGGCGCTAGCCTCATTTTGCTTGATAAATGCGTCATTGTGACCGCCGCCGGGCGTACTTGAGTCGGTAGTCGCCGTTAGCTGCCGCTACCTGGCGCTCGTCGGACACTACCTGGCGCTATCGCTTGATGAATAAGGGCCCTAGACTTAAAGGCTGAACTGCCAGCCCCCAGCCCTAGTATTTACTATCCCCTTTCTGTACCCCCCCCCCCCAATCTGCTAGGGATACAAAGGCGACAGAGCTCAAGAAGCCATTTATGTGATGTTAAAATCTTGTAATGGGCTATCTCTCCCTCCTGCTGGCACTATAACAAACAAGACGAGTCAGTCTGAAAAGCCTGACAGTCCCCTGCTGAGAGGTCCATTGTGCTAAATTATTTAAGCCAAATAGAAATCCTTTTATCTTAATTGTTTCTATTTTAATCAGCTTTAAAAAACATTCATGAGCCTACTATGGGAATTTAGATAGCTTACAGCACAATGTGTTGTGTGCATCGTACTGTGGGATGGAAAAGGTTCTGTAAGGACTGACTCCTCTGTACATGTAATGGGTCGGCGGTATGGGCACCTGCTGGCATGTGGCTTGCTGCCCGTCTATCCTTTGAACTGGTATAAGAATCCTTAGGGGTCCTTGAACCATTGGGTGGCATCCTCTCTATAGGTCTTCTGGTGAGGGCATCTTGAGTTGAATTATTTTAGCAGAGGCATACAGGTCCAAATTCCCTCCACCATGATATCCTGCCAAGGGTACTGCCAGCCATCGGGGAGCACAGAGGTGGGGCCTTCTGTGTAATCTCCCCCATGTAACTCTTACATTACTGAAGGGGAGAGACATGAAGGGGACTCACTGGGAAATGGTAAAAAGTCCCTCTTGTGTGCCCCCCAGCCACACAAAAGATGCAAGCAGTGTGTGTGAGTGTGTATAGAATGCAAGGGGTTAATTGCAGTCTCCCCGCTGTCAAGGGGGCAAGTTTTCCCTGCTCCTCTCCCTGCCTCCAATGCTGTGGTCATGTGACTCAGGCCCTTATTTATGAAGGAATAGCGACAGGTAGCGACTGGTGAGCGGCCGGTAATGACGGGCCCCGCCACGAGAACGCCGGCTCCCCACCACAATCACACATTTATCAAGCCAATCCTGCTTAGCGACTGAGATAGCGCCATATAGCCACTCATTCATCATTATTCCAGCCTCAGCCCACAGCGCCAGCGTCCAACCTTGAACAGCGACAGGTATGACCTCTCGCTACCTGGCGCTCTCCAATGCATTTCAATGGAACAATCTTTAAATATTCATAAATAATTGTTATTAATGTTTTTTTTTTTTTTTGTTAAATGTGAAAAATTCTGTGACCACTTCTGCCATTTTAAATAATTTTTTTAAGGTTAAAAAAAAAAAAATTGTACAGAATTGATATTACAGGTCTGATATTAATGTATTCATATTACAAAATTTTTTTAAAAACTAGTTTTTTTTGGTTTCCAAAAATATGGTGGTTTGGGGGTTAAAAAACTACTTTTAACCCATCGCCGCCAGCGCTCTGGGGTTTAAACATGCATTTTACAGCGCGAGAATTTTTTTAGCTTGATTTGTTAATGAATATGGTGGGAGCTGGTCGCTCTGACCAGTCGCTATTATGCACTCCCATACAGCGCGGAACCTGTCAAATAGCGACTCCTCACACAATATTCAACATTACGGCAAACCGACTGAGTCGCTATCAACTACCGAACAACAGCCAAGCACAGCGACTACTAGCGGACGCTCTGAAAATGCCGCTACAGTCGCTCAACTGTCGCTACCTGCCGCTGTTAATGAATCGGCCTCCCTGTCTGTGTGTTTGAAGCCAGAATGCCTGTAAGAAGTATATACTTGCCTGAGACTCTGCATTTAACCTCTTGCACCCTCCCCTCCGTCCACATGCATAAACACTTTTTTTTTGCGTTTAAAAATCTTTGCTCTCAGGCCTGGGTACACATACGCTGCATATTTATGTTAGGTGCAGTGGGACAGTTCACCCGTATGCTTAGGAGGAGCCAGGGCTTGTGGCTTTTTTATATTCGCAGACATTATGCAACATTATGTAAAGTGGGAGGTTACAAAGAAAAAGGAAACCCTCACCCACTGTCCGGGGTCATTCTCCCTGGTCCGTGTGGCTGCCATACAGAAAGGTACAAATCGGCCTCCCCAGCATTGTGCACACTTCCGTCCGCCCATTGGATGAAGGGAGCACGCACAATGCTGCATTATTCTTTCTCCCAAGACGTTTGCGTCCAGGACCTGCCGGGAGAACAGGGCTGAACCATGGGTGAGGTAAGGTTTTTTTTTTTTAGAACTAGTGTTGGGCTCACCAAGTTTGGTTTGGGTACCCAAACTTGACCCGAACAGGTCTCCGTTGAAATCAATGGAGACCCGAACTTTTCAGGAGCAATTCTGCCTCTGGGAGACTTCTGGCTGAAATTCATGTTCGGGTTTGGGATCCTGAACTCCCAACGTTTTTTTATGAACCTGAACTTTTGCAGTTCAGATTTGCCCAACACTATTTAGAACCACTCCTGCCTCAGCAGCAGGGGAGGGTGGCAGGGCTACCCCAGGATTGGACTTCTGCTTTAACAAAAGGGGTGCAGGCGCAAAGGATATTCTTAATGCTTCACTGCGTAGCTGGGTGCTCAACCCTGAGTAGTCTCAAACCCAAGTCCTGAAAGATTAATGGTCCACACTCTATACAGTAAAACACTCCTTTTATTTGTTCAAATCAAAAGCATCTCCATTATAAATCTTTGCAAACCTTTAAAATCCATAAATTACAATGGTCCTGGCCAAAGTTAGTGGTTAGGGGGGCCGCTAACACGTTTCGGACGCAATCCTGTCCTTAGTCATAGTTAATAAGGCCTACCGAACTCACCCTTTATATACATGTACACATACACACATTTAGAAAGAGCTTACCCCTGTATTGGGGAGCAACAATCGTAACCCGATCTGATTAACTCAGCAGTGGAATGTCTAAGGCTGCCAGGATCGGGGAACAAATAAGATGGACACCCCTAGTGATAAATACAGACTAGGTTAGCTGCACTAAGAGGCCGATTCATTAATAGCGCCAGGTAGCGACAGATGAGCGACAGTAGCGTTATTTTCACAGCGCCCTCTAGTATTCGCTGTGCTTGGCCGTTGTTCGGCTGTTGACAGCGACTCAGTCGGTGTGCGGTAATGTTGAATACGGGGTTAGGAGTCGCTGTTTGACAGGTTCCGCGCTGTATGGGAGCGCATGACAGCGAATGGCCATAGCGAACGGCTCCCAGCATATTCATTAACAAATCACGCTCAAAAAATTATCGCGCTGTGAAATGCTTGTTTAAACCCCAGAGCGCTGGCGGCGATGGGTTAAAAGTAGTTTTTTAACCCCCAACCATATTTTTTGAAGAAAAAAAAAAAACATGTTTTTCAAAACATTTTGTAATATGAATACATTAATATCAGACCTGTAATATCAATTCTGCACAAATTTTTCTTTTTTTTTTTACCTTAAAAAAAAAATCTAACATTGCAGAAGTGGTCACAGAATTTTTGACATTTAAAAAAATAAATAAATAAATAAAATAAATTAATAGCAATTAATTATGAATATTTAAAGATTGCTCGCTGGCGCTGTGGGGTGAGGCTGGAATAATGATGAATGATTCGCTATCTGGCGCTCTGTCAGTCGCTAAGCAGGATCGGCTTGATAAATGTGTGATTGCGGAGGGGAGCCAGCGTTCTTGTGGCGGTGAGCGTCATTACCGTTCGCTCACCATTCGCTACCTGGCGCTATCCCTTGTTAAATAAGGGCCTAAGTGTATGTTAGACCTGTGGGAATTAATAGTCGTTGTTATATGTCACTATTATACCTTATACATCATCATAATTGTGATTATACCTTTTACAATATAAAAAATGTAATATAAAAATATAAATGCACAAATATAACTTACCTATTTAAAAAAAATAATTAAATAAATAATCGAATTATTAATCAAATAAAATAAATAAAATAATCAAATTAAATGATTAATTGGTTGGATGAATAACTGACCAACCAAACAAAACAACCCTTGAATTTTAAAGTGCAGATAACCATATTAATGCATTAGATCGAACCTCATAACTGATGTATTTAAGGAAAATGAGGGATGGTTAAATATCCACAATGCCTATTAGTGCCAGATTAAGTGTGGTGGAGGCACCTGGGCACAAAATCTGGTGGAGGCCCCAGATACAGTATTTTTTTGCTTTAAAATAATAGTCCAGGCAAGTAACTGATTGGTGGTTTTCTGGCACCCGCCTACTTACTAAGATGTCAGATCGAGCCCCAGGTGCTTTGCCATTCTGGGTGGGGGGGGTGTAGTCGCCCGGCTGGTCCAGCAAAAAACAGTTCCCTGCATTGCGCTGCCAGCGGCTGTGCTTGGTGGCTTATGCGCAGTGAGCGGCCCCCGATTGGTAGCTCTGCACCCACCCATCACTGTAGCGCTGCTGATGATAGCTTTGCTGCTCTAGACTCTCTGTCCTGCCCTGTGTTGGCTTTGGCTGCTCAGACACGGGGCCACAATGCCGCCGATAGCTTTGTTGCTGGCCCCGTGGCCCATCAGACCAAATACTGAAAAGCCTCCTGGAGCAGACCATAACCTAAAGGTTGGTGGCGCCCCCTTTGCAGGGCAAGTGGTGGAGGCCCTGGGGCTCGTGCCCCTTGCGCCCCCCTCATAATCCGGCCCTGATGCTTAACCATATCAAGCATGTAATTCTCACCTATCTACAAAGAATGCTATATCACTCCTATAATTAAGCCCCTGGAGAATCCTGGTGCCCAAAACAAAAATCCAGTATGCTTCTCGAATTAAAAGTTTCCTGAGGAGGTCCACTCCCCTTGGTCCTAATGTCATCTTTTCAATGCCCATAATCCCTAGGGTGGTAAATCAGCATGGCAGTCATTCTGGTGACGCGCCATGCTGGAATTACGGGCAAATGTACCTGGTTTTCAATCTCCTTTTTGTACAACCCACATACTGCAGGCACCAAACACAGCATTGCCCCATAGGTTTCATCTGTTTCCACCTTCCTCAGTCCCCTCCCTATAACTGAGCTTCCCTGACAGCGGCCCTTCTTTACACAATACACCTGACCCCCCCTCCATCCTCGCCCTGCTCGCCCGCCCGCCCGCCCCTAGAATTGGCTCTGCTCTTATGTATGCTTAAAGGAGCAGTATCGCGAAATTTGCATTAAAAAAGATAAATAATTAAATAGCCACACAATAGCTTATAACATGTGTATAAATAATGTGGCGATAGAAAAAGAAAAAAAATATATGCCTCTCTTTTAAATTGTATAATTAAAATGGCTCAGTCCATTTGCTGAATAGGGGGATCTGCTGGCTTGTATTTAGTGAGCTGCTTCATTTAGCCCACTGGTCTCCTAGCAACACTTTACCTCAGAGGCTGACACTGTAATCAGTGGTAACGGCTGTGTGTGTGTGAGGTGCTGCTTTTGTTATGAGACCAGGTGACTCAAATGTGTAAAATCTATACAAAATAAACTAAACTGACTGAAAATGACTGAAATTCTTCTTTGAATAACTGTGCAGGAAAATCTAAAGGTATTAAAGTGGAACAAAACCCCATTCTAAATCAGGATGCCCACTGTGTGAAACGACCCCTGGATAACCACAGATCCCCCCATTTTTCTGGCGCGCTCACGCAGATAGTCATTTAGACAGGCCGGGCGGCCAGGAAGGTTACTGCTCAGGCTCCCCATCTGCGTGCAAACAGAGCTGATTGGATGAGAGCCCGCGCATGCGCTGTGGGACAGGGAAAGGTACGTTTTCACAGGCGAACTTGGGGATTTCACATATCAGGGCATCCCAAGTCAGGATGCCCCTAGGGGCACAAAACAAAACTCCAGATAGTGAAAATCCTGGGTTGGGCTTTGCTCAAAACACACAAAGCTGAAAGAAAGATCACATGGAAAAAAGAAAAATAAGAATATGAAAGAGAAAATGGTAAACTGAAAGATTCTGCAGCAGAGCCAACATGAAGGGAAAACTGTCAAAATCAGCTAAATGACTTCTAGAGCTTTTCTCTCTGTTTTAGATATATAAGTTCTGGCCAGGCAATGTTACAATGTTATCTGATGCTGGACGGCTGCCAGCACTGAACAGCTGAGACTTTGATACATTCTCCTCAGCATGGAACTGATACATTGTTTCCCCCTCTCCTCAGCATGGAACTGATACATTTGTATCTCCCTCTCCTCAGCATGGAACAGGCGAAGAGTGTCGGCTGCCGACACTGACAAGACATAAACATGAGCTATTAGTCTCCAGCTGCTCAACACACACATCATTTTTTTCTACATTTGTAATTCTTACTCCAACACTTACCTACATTCCAAGTACCATTTAAATATAAGTCACCAAGAAAAATTCGCGATACTGCTCCTTTAAAGTATTGGGTAGCAGTAGACTGATTCAAGTGAGACTTTGCTACATTTGTACACTCGTACACTTTAAGACTGATTTATTACTAACGCCAGGTATTGGCAGATGAGCGTCTGTATAGCGGCGCTTACAGCAACCACTAGTAGACGCTGTAAGCAGGTATCGGGCACTGTAACAGAGTGCCTCAGTCACTCTAGTAACCTGGCCGGCATTGATGAATGTGATGTATGTTGGACGCTCTAATACCAGTACAGCGCTGCAGGGAGCGTAAGGTAGCGCCAGCTCAGTGCGGCCGACTCTTAGCGACTCACACCAGACGCTGTGTGATAAACGTCTGTTTTTGAACACATATCCACCAGTAACAAAGCGAAAACACATGGAATGACATTGTGTTAACACTGTGACATTAACGCTTTAGTGCCAGACCTGTAATGACAATTCTGCATAAAAATATAAAAAGTCCAAAAAGTTTCTGAAAGTGTTCGTTTGCAGCCAGGAGAAAAACGCTGTTTAAACGCAAGCAATCAACGCCCATTGAAATGTATGGGAGAGCGACATTGAGCAAAAGGTAATACCTGGAAGCTAGAGCGTCGGCGCTATACGCTGAGCCGCCTGTAATAATACATCGGACGCTACATGGCGCTGTTAGAGTCGCTCATCAGATTCACTTTCATAAATGTGGTATTGCGTACAGTGCCCGGCGTTCACCAGAAGCTGCCTGCCGCTACGAGGCGCTACCTGCCGCTATTCCCTTCATGAATAGTCCCCAATGTAAAGTCAGTTGTACAGGCTGACTGCTGCCATTAATGTCCTCTGCTTTTTATTTACAGATATGAATTCAAAGGATGTGAAAGATTGTCTTGGATTCAATCTAGGTTTGGAAGTAGACGCTCCTGGAATTAGCGGAGATGCCAGTCTAAAGCATCCAAAATGCAAGAATTTGGTCAATGAAACAACAGGTAGGCCCACTACTGTAACAGGAAGTATTTTAAGTATTAAATTACTATCACATTTCAGTAGGAATAAAGGACCAATTGCCTAAAAAAACAAAGACCACTTTCTTCCTATGCTGCGTCACAATCCCACAGTCCTGTGGACTACAGCCCACCGCCGTAACCCACCATAAATCAGTGAGGGAAGCTCATGAGTGATGCGGCCCCTGCGGCCAATCAATGAGTGAGACTCCTCCACCGTGACCGGCAGCATGGTAAGGAGGCGAGGTCAGCGACGGAGCAGGCGGCACTGAAACTGAGAGGGCTGTTTTATTTAGAAGGGTGACGGCAGAAGGAGACCATACGGTCCATCTAGTCTGCCCTTATGTGTATACTGTATGTACTCTTTATCTTAGGATAGATGTGTGCTTATCCCAGGCATGTTTAAATTCACTGACTGACGATTTTTCAACTACCTCTGCTGGAAGTTTGTTCCAAGCATCTACTACTCTTTCTGTAAAAATAATATTTTTTTAACATTGTTCCTGATCTTCCCTCTGACTAGCTTCAGGTTGTGCCCCCTTGTTCTATCATTAAGCTTCTTCTTAAAAACACTTCCCTCCTTATTGAATCTTTTCACATATTTAAAGGTCTCAATCATGTCCCCCCTCTCCCTTCTTTCCTCCAGACTGTACAAATTAAGTTCTTTAAGTCTCTCCTGATAAGTTTTAAGTTTAAGTCCTTCCACTATTTTTGTTGCCGGCCTTTGGACACGTTCTATTTGAATAATGTCTTTTACGCAGGTAAGGTCTCCAGAACTGCACACAGTATTCTAGCTGTGGCCTCACCAGGGCTCTATACAGCGGCATCACAACCTCCCACTTCCTACTGGTGATGCCTCGAGCTATGCAGCCGAGCATCCTGCTTGCTTTTCCCACTGCCTGGCTACACTGTCCACTCATCTTGCAGCTATCAGTAATCAGTATCCCTAAATCTCTCTCCTCCGAGGTCCTGGATAACACAGTACTGCCCATACAGTACTCAGAGCAGGGATTCCTTCTACCCAAGTGCAGGATTTTACATTTAGAGACATTAAACTCTAGTTTCCACAGTTTTGATCATCTATCCAGTAAAGCTAAATCATTTTCCTTGTTGCAGACTATTTTAAAGTCCCCGTCCTGCCATTCATTAACTTGGAAACAGTGTAAAATGAGCCACTTTAAATCATCCTAAAATCTCAGATTATATGTAAATACCTTATGTATTGTAAGCAAAGCCGCATTCCTCACTGAGCGCATGCTCAGCTGTGGACAGAGACAGCTGTGGCTTGCCATGCTCGCTCATGCTAAGAGCAACAAGGAACTGAGTGCCTGTTTTTTTCATGGTCCTGGAGAAAAGAAATTGAATTGGGGAACATTTGGAGCCCTGCTACAGCTTCTGCCTTGCTCTGCAGGTAATTTAGGAGAGGCACGTGAGACAGGCATCGGGTGAACTACTTGCTGACTTATTATTGCCATTGGGTTTACAGTTCCTTTAAAGTGGACCAAAACCCAGCTTGATCGATTTCCCCCTCCCCGCGCCAAAATTGGGATGCCCCGCTGTGTGAAACCCCCCAGGTCGCCCCATTTAATTTACCTTTTTTCCCGGTCCCACAGCGCGTCTAAGAGCAGCGGCCGCATCCCGCTCTCCCTCTAGCAAGGCACTTACCTGCGCCAGGCATTTGTGAATGGTCGGTGCGGGCACGCTCCCTGTCAGAGGGAAGCGGAGGATGCGGCCGTCAGAGCCAACTCTTAGACTCGCCGTGAAGAGGTGAGCTGGTCTTGGCGACCTGGGGGGGTTTCACACAAGTGGGGTGCCCCCGATCGGGGTCCTACCAGGGAAAAGACCAAAACTCAGGATAGTCCAAATCCCGGGTTTTGGTTCACTTTAAAGAGGAATTATCATCAGGAATTTCACAAGGTAATTGTTCCTCTCTAATTTGGAGAAACCCAAAGCTCTGTGAACCCCCCTGGATAACCAGACCAAAAGTTAAAGTGGCTCATGAGCCACAATGGTCAGCCACAAACCAGCCCCTCGGGCCCCCCGCTGGTCATTTTACCTTTCCCCAGATTCCCTTCAGCTTGTTGCGATATTCAGGCGCAGGAGCCACACTATGGAGAAACCGGGGATACGGCCATGCCAGCCAGCATTTGTGAGATGGCCAAATCTAAAAAATACAGTGGGCCTTGGTGGTGGAAACCCCCTTATTTTTAAAACTGGGCCATTGCCGAGTCGGCTGCCTCACCCAAGGCCCAGGAAGAAATTTGTGCCACTTTAAATGTGACTTTTGAAACAGTTTCTGTTTTAGTATAATCAAATTGTATTGATTTTCAGAAGAAAAAAAAAAGAAAAGGACAATAACAATAAATTGGGGGGGACAAGGGATTACAGAAGGCAAGAAAGGGAAGGGAAGGGGGTACAGCAAGACTATTTCACAGTTTATACAACATCCATTTTACATCTCATCAATCATCAAAGATAGCGTTCCTGCTTACTATCATATAGAGACATACATTCATCTATGTACTAGTGGATCATGTTGCTCGTGTCGGCTCCCAGTGGAGAGCTTTTAAGGTCATTTTTACATGTGTATAGATCTTGCTAAGGCTGTTTGCATATTAAAGTGGACCAACACCGAGAGGTGATCGGCCCGGAAATCTATAAGATTCCCGGGCCGATCACCTCCCACCCCGCGGGACATCCGAGATCGGGATGTCCCGCGGGGTGAAACCCCCCCAAACACCCCAAATCACCTACCTTATCTTCCGCCGCCGCCTCCCTCGCGCCCCTCTAGGCGTGCGCGCCCCCGCGCCGGCCGCCTGTGAATGGCCGGCACGGGCGCGCGCGCGCCGAAAGTGACGCGAGGGAGGCGGCGGCGGCGGAAGCCGCTTGGACGTTCCTGTTCCCCGCCTGGACGTTGACGGATAGTCAAAATCCTGGGTGTTGGTCCACTTTAAAGGTGAGCTGCTAACCAGCGACCTAATTCTTATCTTGTCTCTACTTAGGGTAGGGGGCTGGTAAGCCAGGGAGGGATACCCCGGATTAAGGGGAAAGTGGG
Source organism: Gastrophryne carolinensis (assembly GCA_027917425.1). Lineage (NCBI taxonomy): Eukaryota > Metazoa > Chordata > Amphibia > Anura > Microhylidae > Gastrophryne > Gastrophryne carolinensis. Next base: position 604,431,651 of record CM051234.1, read on the forward strand.
CTTAGGTGATTAAAGTGGACCAACACCCAGGATTTTGACTATCCTGGGTTTTGGTCCACTTTGGTGTGGCACCCCGGTCCGGGGTGTCCCGCTGTGTGAAACCCCCCAGAAAGCCCCGAAAACTGACCTCACCCCGCTCCCACGTGACCGCTGCAGCCAATCCCCGCCGCCAGACAAGCGAGAGGCAGCGCTGGACAAGCAGAGCTAGAGGGACGCGCGGGAGGCGGCAGCACATGCGCAGCTGGAACGTGGAAAAGGTTGGATTGTGGGCTTCCTGGGGGGTTTCACCCCGCGGGACATCCCGATTTCGGATGCCCCGCGGGGAGGGATCTGATCAGCCCAGGAATCTTATAGATTCCCGGGCCGATCCCCCCTGGGTGTTGGTCCACTTTAACTGATGCGTTAATGGTTGGGTACAGAGCTCCAGAGGGCGGAGTGAGGCGGAGCCCTTCAGGCAGATTTTGGATTCACAGCCTGATGCCAAAATCCACTTTATGTGTTCTGTGAGTTCCGAAACAGCTAGGGTCCGAAAGGGTGCATCAGGGTGGCGAGTGGGTGTTGTTCGCAAGTCTAACCATTGGATTGTATCAAGTTAGGGAGATGTGTGTCTCGGTAGTTCAACCATCCGGACCAGGTCATTAGATATCTGTTTGTGGCTTCCATGTCATTCGCAACCAAGCTTTCCATGTAACGGATCAATTCAAGTTCCTGAACCCACTCTATCAGCATGGGAGGGGCCTGTTTTTTCCAGTGTCTTGGGATGATAACCCTCATGGCTGCCAGGAAATGTCGCAAAATATCTTTTTTGGAGCTAGCTATGGAGTTTTGAAAAAGGCATAGAAGTGCCACTTGGGGGTGTTAGTTACTTTATTTTTGCTGAGACCTGTCCATAAATAGAGAAGATTTGGTCCCAAAGAGCTTTGATGGTTGGGCAACTCCACCAGATATGGGTCATGTTACCAACCTCTTTCTGACATCTCCAACACGTGTCAGTGTAAGGCTCAGCAAATTGATAGATATCTGCTAAGCATCTGTACCACCGAGCCAGAATCGTATAATTCCGCTCTTGTACAGAATTAGCCACAGAGGTGCCATGAGTTCAGGCATATATTTTGGTTAAGTCGGTCTCCGGGAGATTGATTCCTAACTCCTTCTCCCATCTTACGATGAACTTGGGTGGTGCCGGGTGGCTTGTTTTAATAAGGAGCGCGTAAAGGGATGCTGTCACATGGGTGGTGGGGGGCGTTCACATGGGTGGTGGGGGGCGTTCACATGGGTGGTGGGGGGCGTTCACATGGGGGGGGGGCGTTTCTTTCTGTTTTGACTGTAGAAAAAGAGGGAATGTTACTTTTACATGTCTTTATTTTGATACTTGTGCAATGTTTAGTTTTTCATACTTTCTTTTAACCTATATTTACAGTGTCAGGGGAAAAAGTAGGAGTCATCGAGAAAACACTTTCTTTTGTTGAGGGAGGAACAACAGCAGCTGCAGCAAAATTGAATGAACAAATGGAGAAGGGTGCAAAAGTTGACATTAATGATTTTGTGGACTGGGCTTCTTCTTTAGTGGAGGCCCCTGTAGTTATAAAGTCAAAGGTAAGTTTTAGTAATTTCCTACATTCATTGGAAAATATGTCCCTTTATTAAAGGGACAGGAGGGCAGATGATTCAATCTCTAGCATTCAAATCTCCTATTATACAGCCACACTGCTGCTTCCTGTATCTGGATGAGAAAGAGACTGGGAATGTTCCATTCATGTAGTGAAAGCAGGGGGAAGTTCCAAGTATCTAGATGTCTCTGTCTTTTCCTCTCATTTTCTCAGCAATATGAGAACTATTTTTGTTGTCGAAACTTGTACTGAGCTCAAAAGCACATAAGAGACAAACTAGAAAGGGTAGAAACAGATGGATGGTGTGTGCCACTTAGAGGCCGATTCATTAATAGCGGCAGGTAGCGACAGTTGAGCAACTGTAGCGGCATTTTCAGAGCGCCCGCTAGTAGTCGCTGTGCTTGGCCGTTGTTCGGTAGTTGATAGCGACTCAGTCGGTTTGCCGTAATGTTGAATATTGGGGGAGGAGTCGCTATTTGACAGGTTCCGCGCTGTATGGGAGCGCATGATAGCGACTGGCCTTAGCGACCGGCTTCCCCCATATTCATTAAAAAATCACGCTCAAAAAATTCTCGCGCTGTGAAATGCATGTTTAAACCCCAGAGCGCTGGTGGCGATGGGTTAAAAGTCGTTTTTTAACCCCCAAACCACCATATTTTTGGAAATCAAAAAAAAATTTTTTTTTAATAATTTAGTAATATGAATACATTAATATCAGACCTGTAATATCAATTCTGTACAATTTATTTTTTTAATTATCTAACATGGCAGAAGTGGTCACAGAATTTTTCACATTTAAAAAAAAAAAAAATAATAACAATTAATTATGAATATTTAAAGATTGTTCCATTGAAATGCATTGGAGAGCGCCAGGTAGCGAGAGGTCATACCTGTCGCTGTTCAAGGTCGGACGCTGGCGCTGTGGGCTGAGGCTGGAATAATGATGACTGAGTGGCTATATGGCGCTATCTCAGTCGCTAAGCAGGATTGGCTTGATAAATGTGTGATTGTGGTGGGGAGCCGGCGTTCTTGTGGCGGGGCCCATCATTACCGGCCGCTCACCAGTCGCTACCTGTCGCTATTCCTTCATAAATAAGCGCCATAGTCTGATGTAAAATGGGTTAGGTAAGGGCTCTTACTATCATTATGTAGTAGAGGACAGCGGCAGGGTGTGGAGGGCATAGGTAAGTGTTTACACTGCACCATATACAGCACTGATTGAGCAGGAGCCTGTGCATGTGCCGTGGGACTGCCACAAAGGTGACTTTTTACGGCAATTGGGTCTTAATGAACAGGTAGCTCTCAGCCCATGTATCTTATTATCATCCCCTAATTGGGCATAGTAACTGATGGGAATAATGTATGTGAATTGGCAGCCTATCCCTGCATTAGGGACTTGGTATTATCCCTGTATGTTGCCCCTTATTTAACCCGGATGGGGTCAGATGGTGCAGTTGTGAATAAATATATAGAGCCTATTCTTTTTTTTTTTTGGTAGATTTACAAGTAGTTTTTCTACTGTGGATTGTAATATCTATTCAGAGGCCAGGTGAAAATTCTCACTCCATTTTTAGGAGAGAAAACTGTCATTCACTTTCATCGCCCTTGATTCACGGGCAGGCTGATTCATTACTAGCGCCAGGTAATAGCAGTCTGTACTGCGGCGCTAAGAACGACCACTAGTGGTCGCTCTGATCGGCAGTGATTCGCTTGTACAGAGCGCCTCATTCGCTGTAGCAACATTGCCGGCATTGATGAATTTGATGTGTGAGTCGCTCGCTGTAACACCAGTACAGAGCTATATGGGAGCGAACGGCAGCGACTGGTCAGTGTGAGCGACTCAAACCATATTCATCAAAAAAACAGCCTCGCACAGCGCCGGCGCTCAAAATTGTGTCGCTGTAGCCCAGAGCGCCAGAAGCTGTGTGATTAAAGTCTGTTTTTGAACACATATCCACTAGTAACAAAGCGAAAACATATGGAATGACATTGTTATTACATTGTGACATTAACACTTTAATACCAGATCTGTAATTACAATTTCTGCATAAAAAAATAAAAATTCAAAAAAGTTTTCAAAAATGTATTTAAATAGGCCAGGAGAGGTCACACAATGATTTGATACAAAACAAACAAAAAAAAAAGAAACCCCTGTTTAAAGAGAAGAAAAGTGACGTCCATTGAAATGTATGGGAGGGCGACAGGTAGCGGCAGGTAATACCAGGCGCTCTGAAAGCCACAGCGCCGCCGGGATCCGCTGAGCCGTCTGTGATGATGAATCGGTCGCTACGTGTTGCAGTAAGAGGCGCTCACCAGATTCGTTTTCATAAACGTGGTATTGCGTGCCGCGGCACGCGTTCATCTGCCGCTACCTGCCGCTTACAAGGCACCACCTGTCGCTATCACTTGATGAATAAAGCCCTAAGAGTTCTTATGGTAGTAAAAAATTCAATTCATGAGAAAAAAGCCTGAGAATTTAGTGAATGACCAGATAGGATAGGAACTATTTTAAATCCATTGCCGCCAGCACTCTGGGGTTTAAACAAGGAATTCACAGCGCGAAAAATTTCGGAGCGTGATTTGTTAATGAATCTGCAGCAAGCCGATCGCTCTGGCCATTCGCTGTCAGGCGCACCCATACAACGCTGAACCTGTGAAACAGCGACCCCTAAGCCCGTATTCAACATTACCGCACACCGACTGAGTCGCTGTCAACAAGCAAACCCCGGCCAAACACAGCGAATACTAGCTGGCGCTGTGAAAATCACGCTACTGGCGCTCATCTGTCGCTACCTGGCGCTATTAATGAATCGGCCTCCCCAAGTGACACCTCAGGCTTTTTTCTCATGAATTGAATTTTTTACCGCCATGAGAATTTTTTTAAGCTGTTAGCGAATCAAGCCCATTGTCTACTTTGGGGCTGATTCAACACAGGTGAAAATATGTTGAATCAGGCCCAAAGTACACAATGAAAGTGAATTAAAGAAAAAAGAAGTGAGTTTTCTCACCTGGTCGCCGGCAAGCCAAGCTGCACTTATGCATACCTTCCAACTTTTCAGGGTGGGAAAGAGGGACAATTGTTAAACTAAACCACGCCCCTCTCATTAATGTGGACCAAAACCCAGCTCGATTGGCCCGGGAATCTATAAGGGTCGATCAATTCTCTCCCCCCCTCCAAAATCAGGATGTCCCGCTGTGTGAAACCCCCTAAGTCGCCCCGTTCACTTACCTTACTTCCCGGTCCAACAGCGCATGCGCAGGCTGCATACCCGCCATCCCTCTATCACGCCATCCCTCCATTTCTGAATGCCCGGCGTGGGCGCGCTCCCTGTTAGAGGGAAGCAGGGGATGCGGCCACCAGAGCGCTTTGAACTGCTGTCCCTAGATGCCGTCTTAGGCCCTTATTTAAGAAGGGATAGCGTCAGGTAGCGCCTGGTTAATGAGAGGTAGCGGCAGATAGCGACTGGTCAATGCCGGACACGGCACGCAATTTATCAAGCAGAATCTGTTGAGCGACTGGGATAGCGCCATGTAGCGTCTGATTCATCATTTTCACAGCCTCAGCGAACAGCGCCAGCGTTCAGCCTTGCACAGCGCCAGGTATGACCTCTCGCTACCTGTCGCTCTCCAATACATTTCAATGGACGATCCTTTTCGTCTCTTTAAACTGTTTTTTTTTTTTTTCAAAAAAATCACAAATAATTCTGTGACCTCTTCTGGCATTGAAAAAGCAGTTTTTTCATAATTTTTTCATTTTTTAAATATTTCCTCAGAAATGACATTACAGGTTTGGCATTAAAGTGTTCATGTTACAATGTTGTTACAATGTAATTCCATATGTTTTCGCTTTGTTACTAGTGGATAGATGCTTGAAAACAGACTTTAAACACACCGCCTCCGGCGCTCTGGGCTTCAGAGAAGCATTTTTCAGCGCCAGAGATTTGTGAGGCTGTTTTTTTCCTGAATATGGTGTGAGTCGGTCGCTATGAGCAGTCGCTAACATGCGCTCCCATACAGCGCTGTACTGGTCAAATAGCGACTCCTCACAATGTATTCAACATTACTGAACAGCGACTGAGTCGCTACAAAGTAGCGACTCACGGCCGAGCACTGCGACTACTAGCGGGCGCTCTGAAAATGCCTGCTACAGACGCTCATCTGTCGCTACCTGTCGCTAATGATGAATCAGCCTGTTAGACAGCATGGCGCCAGCGGCTCCAAGCGCGCTAATTGGATGAACGCCGTAGGACCGGGAAGAGGTGAGTTTCTTCGTGCGATCTGGGGGGTCTCACACAGCCCCGGGGGAAAAGACCAAAACCCAGGATTTTGACTCACTTTAAGTGATAGTTAGGAGGAAGGTTGTAATAGTTACAACAATAGAAACACTTTGAATAGGCAAATCAATCATTTATTGATGCAGATCTGCATGTTACACCTCAAAGAGGGACACATAAAACAAAGGACAGGGGGACATGGACTCAAAAAAGGGACAGTCCCTTCAAATGAGGGGCAGTTGGGAGGGAGGTATGTTTATGTTCTCTATAACTATATAGATTATCTGAATAAAGGGGGTGGGAGCAGCTCAATCACTATTATTTATACAAAATTATTATTATTATTCAGGGCCTGGGAACTAATTTACCGCCCAGTTTAACCCTCTCATCAACTAAATATCAAGCAACAAACATGTCTAGCTATGTGGAAAGAAATATATAGATTATCTAGAATAGATATTAAAAAAAATATATATATATATATATATATATATATATATAGAATTTGCAGTTTTGCATTATATTCATTACCAAGGTTTTGTTTTTTATCCGCAGAACTCGCCCATAAATTCATTGATTCCAAACGCATTACCAGATTCCTACACTAAGAAACAGAACCTGCAAAGAGCCATTCAAGATTACATCGATGAGCACAGCGTGTGTAAATGCCAGCCGTGCAAAAATGGCGGCACCGTCGTTGTCTTGGACGGGTTATGCTTGTGCAAGTGCCCTCATTTATTCGAGGGAGTGGCCTGCCAGATACCCTCGGCTGTAGACAAAGGCGTACAACCCGGTAAGTGTAATATAAAAAAAAAAAAATTAAATACTGCTAGAAAGGACAAGGTATTCATATAGGAAGGACAAGTTATTCCTTCGCTTTCTATCCATCATGCTTATACTGAATACTGACCACCAAGTAAGTACAGGTTACATACAAGGAATGCTTTTTGGCAGGAGATTCACCATTAGAGCTATAAACAATAACATATAATACATATAATACGGGGAGGCTGATTTATTAATAGCGACATGTAGCGACAGTTGAGCGACTGTAGCGGTATTTTCACAGCGCCCGCTAGTAGTCGCTGTGCTTGCCCGTTGTTCGGTTGTTGACAGCGACTCAGTCGGTGTGACGTAATGTTGACTACAAGGTTACGAGTCGCTATTTGACAGGTTCCGCGCTGTATGGGAGCGCATGATAGCGACTGGTCAGAGCGACCGTCTTCCACCATATTCATCAAAAAATCACGCTCAAAAAATTGAAATGCAGTGAAATGCATGTTTAAACCCCAGAGCGCTGGAGGCGATGTGTTAAAAGTAGTTTTTTAACCCCCAAACCACCATATTTTTGGAAACCAAAAAAAATATATATTTTAAATAATTTAGTAATATGAATATTTTTTTTCCCTTAAAAAATTATCTAAAATGGCAGAAGTGGTCACAGAATTTTTCACATTTAAAAAAAAAAAAAAAGAAAAATATTAATAACAATTAATTATTAATATTTAAAGATTGTTCCATTGAAATGCATTGGAGAGCGCCAGGTAGTGAGAGGTCATACCTGTCGCTGTTCAAGGTCGGACGCTGGCGCTGTGGGCTGAGGCTGGAATAATGATGAATGAGTATAGCGCTATATGGCGCTATCTCAGTCGCTAAGCAGGATTGGCTTGATAAATGTGTGATTGTGGTGGGGAGCCGGCGTTCTCGTGGCGGGGCCCATCATTACCGGCCGCTCACCAGTCGCTACCTGTCGCTATTCCTTCATAAATAAGGGCCTAAGTATATTTGTTTAATTGTAGACCATTTTGCGATTGAGCTCCTTTAAAGCGGACCTTCAACCTGAATATGAGTTTATCTTATATGTTCCCCACACCCTGTACATACAGATTGCTCACATTAAAAATCATCCTACCTGCATCTACTCATGTTATGAGCCTTTAAACATCCAAGATGGAGCATCAGGCTGCCTACAGGAAGTGTCTTCTGACTGTGTCGCTCTGCATTCTGGGATTGCTGTCCTTTCCCTGACCCCGGCTCTGCTCTGTCTGTACAAAGCACAGCCATAACCCCTGCCCCCTTGTACTTTATCCCGCTCTCCTCTCCTCAGTATGTGTGATGCTTCTGAGTCAAGATGGCGGTGGCCGTATCCTAGAGTCCTGAACAGAGTTGCAACACGTTGGGGGAAAGAATAATAAGTAATTGACTAAAAACTTGAAATATATTCATTTTAGATTCTGGGGAATAGTTTTTTTAAGGGTTTGGGCCTTTCATTAAATCATGCTGAAGGTCCGGTTTAAGTTGTATTGGAACCTGCGTTGCGGGGCCCTGAAATCTAAAAGATTCCTGGCCGCTAGCCTACCCCTGAGGGATTCTACACCAGATGCCCCGCTGTGTGGAACCCCCCCCCCCCCCCCCCCCAGGTAATATTACCTAATTCCAGAGATTGCGTTGCCAGATCTGCCGGGATCAGGTAATATTACCGGCACCCGGGGGGAGGATTCACACAATGGGACATCAGGTGCCATATGCCCGACATCTCTGCGGCCACTTGCGCTCCCACACCCAGCCTGGGCCTGGAAGAGCGCGTGCCCAAACAGCATGGATGCACCTTGTCACAACGAGTGTTCGGCTCCATGAACACAGAAGCGACTAGCTGACAGTAGCTGGCCGTGTGGCTACAAGAACATCCGGACCTGCACCAGGAATGTGAGACCTCTGGGCTTTTTTGACTTTTGGTCCACTTATCAAGGAATGCTCAGGCAATAAATAGGAACAAAACCCAGGATTTTCACTCCTTTTGCCTGGGGCATCCCACATTGGTGATTGTTTCATTCCTTTATGCTGTGTTTCGCCTCTTTGGCTTCATCAGAGAAGGAGATGCTTCATATAATAACGTTTAGAGGCCGATTCATTAATAGCGGCAGGTAGCAACAGTTGAGCGACTGTAGCGGCGTTTTCAGAGCGCCCGCTAGTAGTCGCTGTGCTTGGCCGTTGTTCAGTAGTTGATAGCGACTCAGTCAGTTTGCCGTAATGTTGAATATTGGGTGAGGAGTAGCTATTTGACCGGTTCCGCGCTGTATGGGTGCGCATGATAGCGACTGGCCCTAGCGACCGGCTCCCACCATATTCATTAAAAATCACGCTCAAAAAATTCTCGCGCTGTGAAATGCTTGTTTAAACCCCAGAGCGCTGGCGGCGATGGGTTAAAAGTAGTTTTTTAACCCCCAAACAACCATATTTTTTTAAATAATTTTGTAATATGAATACATTAATATCAGACCTGTAATATCAATTCTGGTCCTTTTTTTTTTAAATTTTTTTTACCTTAAAAAAATGATCTAAAATGGCAGAAGTGGTCACAGAATTTTTCACATTTAAAAAAAAAAAAAAAAAGAAAAATATTAATAACAATTAATTAGGAATATTTAAAGATTGTTCCATTGAAATGCATTGGAGAGCGCCAGGTAGCGAGAGGTCATACCTGTCGCTGTTCAAGGTCGGACGCTGGCGCTGTGGGCTGAGGCTGGAATAATGATGAATGAGTGGCTATATGGCGCTATCTCAGTCGCTAAGCAGGATCGGCTTGATAAATGTGTGATTGTGGTGGGGAGCCGGCGTTCTCGTGGCGGGGCCCGTCATTACCGGCCGCTCACCAGTCGCTATTCCTTGTTAAATAAGGGCCTTAGTCATTTTTTTAGCTTCTCTGATTATTTCTGCTTCTAAATTTATTCAATAACTCATCAAATACAATTTTCTTTTTTTAAATGGTCGCACTTACATCATTGCATTGCCCCCATTAGGGTGTCAGCTGCAGGGTTAGTTTTTTTGATTGTCGTATAGGACATTATCTGTATCCCTTAAAAGTTAAGTTCTACATGTGATGCACTCTATACATCAATAATAACACTTTCTTTAACTGTGATATACACATTGTAGCTTTAATATGTAGTTTCTTTTATTAAGTCTGTTATTAAAATGTCATTACAGGGAAACCTTCCTCAGCCATTGATGGACAATGGAGCTGCTATACGGACTCCTCTCCCTGCGTTAACAATGAGAAGTCCCAGATACGCCATTGTAACAACCCAGCCCCAAAGAATGGCGGAAAGACGTGTGAAGGAGACAGGAGCAGGACCATCTTTTGTTAAGAAGAAGAACACTTAGCGGCTCTAAAATTTCTGTCTGTTTATACAGCACATTGAACTGTTCACAAAATACCCGAACAAGCAAGTGTTAAACTTTTTGTAAGTGCCGAGAAATAAAAAAATAAACTGGTCTTAAAATGTAACTTCTTGGTTATATCATTTATTTAACACAGAGGAGCTGATTCAGCACCAGGTTCACTATGGCCTTTCTATTTCTACCTCAAAGTGGACCAACCACCAGGATTTTGACTATCCTAGTGATTGGTACCTGCCCCGCGGGCATGCCAATGTGTGATGCCCCCCTGCCAATGTGTGATGCCCCCCTGCCAATGTGTGATGCCCCCCTGCCAATGTGTGATGCCCCCCTGCCAATGTGTGATGCCCCCCTGCCAATGTGTGATGCCCCCTGCCAATGTGTGATGCCCCCCTGCCAATGTGTGATGCCCCCTGCCAATGTGTGATGCCCCCCTGCCAATGTATGATGCCCCCTTGCCAATGTATGATGCCCCCTGCCAATGTATGATGCCCCCCTGCCAATGTGTGATGCCCCCCTGCCAATGTGTGATGCCCCCCTGCCAATGTGTGATGCCCCCCTGCCAATGTATGATGCCCCCCTGCCAATGTGTGATGCCCCCCTGCCAATGTGTGATGCCCCCCTGCCAATGTATGATGCCCCCCTGCCAATGTGTGATGCCCCCCTGCCAATGTGTGATGCCCCCCTGCCAATGTGCGATGCCCCCCTGCCAATGTGTGATGCCCCCCTGCCAATGTGTGATGCCCCCCTGCCAATGTGTGATGCCCCCCTGCCAATGTGTGATGCCCCCCTGCCAATGTGTGATGCCCCCCTGCCAATGTGTGATGCCCCCCTGCCAATGTGTGATGCCCCCTGCAAATGTGTGATGCCCCCTGCCAATGTATGATGCCCCCTGCCAATGTGTGATGCCCCCCTGCCAATGTGTGATGCCCCCCTGCCAATGTGTGATGCCCCCCTGCCAATGTGTGATGCCCCCCTGCCAATGTGTGATGCCCCCCTGCCAATGTGTGATGCCCCCTGCAAATGTGTGATGCCCCCTGCCAATGTATGATGCCCCCTGCCAATGTGTGATGCCCCCCTGCCAATGTGTGATGCCCCCCTGCCAATGTGTGATGCCCCCCTGCCAATGTGTGATGCCCCCCTGCCAATGTGTGATGCCCCCCTGCCAATGTGTGATGCCCCCCTGCCAATGTGTGATGCCCCCCTGCCAATGTGTGATGCCCCCCTGCCAATGTGTGATGCCCCCCTGCCAATGTATGATGCCCCCCTGCCAATGTGTGATGCCCCCCTGCCAATGTGTGATGCCCCCCTGCCAATGTGTGATGCCCCCTGCCAATGTGTGATGCCCCCCTGCCAATGTGTGATGCCCCCCTGCCAATGTGTGATGCCCCCCTGCCAATGTGTGATGCCCCCTGCCAATGTATGATGCCCCCCTGCCAATGTGTGATGCCCCCCTGCCAATGTATGATGCCCCCTGCCAATGTGTGATGCCCCCCTGCCAATGTGTGATGCCCCCCTGCCAATGTGTGATGCCCCCCTGCCAATGTGTGATGCCCCCTGCCAATGTGTGATGCCCCCCTGCCAATGTGTGATGCCCCCCTGCCAATGTATGATGCCCCCTGCCAATGTGTGATGCCCCCCTGCCAATGTGTGATGCCCCCCTGCCAACGTGTGATGCCCCCCTGCCAATGTGTGATGCCCCCCTGCCAATGTGTGATGCCCCCCTGCCAATGTGTGATGCCCCCTGCCAATGTGTGATGCCCCCCTGCCAATGTGTGATGCCCCCCTGCCAATGTGTGATGCCCCCCTGCCAATGTGTGATGCCCCCCCCTGCATAAAACCTCCCAGATCACCCATGTTAAACTGGACCTTCACTCTAAAGAAGAGTCTATCTTGTATGTTTCCCCCCACCCTGTACATACAGATTGCCAAAATTTAAAATGATCCTACCTGTATCTACTGTCTTTTCTGAGTTTTTAAATATCCAAGATGGCGGCACAGGCTGCCTGCAAACAGGAAGTGTCTTCTGACTGTGCTGCTCTGCATTCTGGGATTGCTGTCCTTTTCCTGACCCTAGGTCTGCTTTGTCTGTGCAAAGCACAGCTATAACCCCCCCCCTTCCCCTCTCCTCAATATGTGATGCTTCTGAGGCAAGATGGCGGCACCCAAATCCTAGACTTCTGAACAGAGTTGTAGCCCAGTGGGGGAAAGAATAATAAGTAAGTGACTTAAAGATTAAAATATATATATTATATTTTAATTATATACATTAATTTTAAATACTGAGAAATGGTTTTTTTTAAGGATTGGGGCTTTTCATTAAATGACGCATAAGGTCTGGTTTGACTCACCTTTCCGCTGTTCCAACGGCACATGCACGGGCGCTTACCCAATCAGCGCTTTGTGTGGCGCATACTAAGGCGGGGCATAAAGTCGCTGATTTAAACTTCGTGCCAGCATAGGTGCACCTGCGCCTGCATCCCTGGCTCCCCTGTGGAGTGGACGCTCCCATGCGCCCTGCCTATACGAATAGCCGGGCACGGGGAGAGCGCACAGCGCCAGGGAAGCAGGCGCCAGCAAAGACAGTGTCGTGGGACCTGCTAAGATTACCAGTGCCCCGGGGTGGGTTCACACAGCAGGGCATCCGGGATAGGCTGCCCCAGGGGAATCTTTTGGATTGCAGGGCAGCCGCTGCCGCAGGGGGGTGAGTGGTCCACTTTAAGTGCAAATTTACTTTAAAAGATACTGAGGAAACTTACTATATGCTTTCCAGGAATCCAGAGGGTATGCTAAAGAAGAACCTGAAAAGTAAAAAATATTATATTTAAAGTGGACCAAAACCCACCGCAATCAGCCTGCGATCGATCCCCCCCCCCCGGGCATCCAAAATTGGGATGCCCCACTGTGTGAAACCCCCAGGTCACCCCATACACTTGCCTTGTTTCCCGGTCCAACGGTGCATACGCGAGCTGTGGTCGCATCCCGCTATCCCTGCAGCAGGCAATTGTGAATGGCCGACATGGGCGCGCTCCCTGTTATAAGGTAGCGGGGGATGCGCCCGCAGCCACACATTTATCAAGCCAATCCTGCTTAGCGACTGAGATAGCGCCATATAGCCACTCATTCATCATTATTCCAGCCTCAGCCCACAGCGCCAGCGTCCGACCTTGAACAGCGACAGGTATGACCTCTCGCTACCTGGCGCTCTCCAATGCATTTCAATGGAACAATCTTTAAATATTCATAATTAATTGTTATTAATGTTTATTTTTTTTTTTTTTTTTTAAATGTGAAAAATTCTGTGACCACTTCTGCCATTTTAGATAATTTTTTTAAGGTAAAAAAAAAAAAATTTACAGAATTGATATTACAGGTCTGATATTAATGTATTCATATTACTAAATTATTTTCAAAACCTGTTTTTTTTGGTTTCCAAAAATATGGTTGTTTGGGGGTTAAACTACTTTTAACCCATCGCCGCCAGCGCTCTGGGGTGTAAACATGCATTTCACAGCGCGATAATTTTTTGAGCGTGATTTTTTAATGAATATGGTGGGAGCCGGTCGCTATGGCCAGTCGCTATCATGCGCTCCCATACAGCGCGGAACCTGTCAAATAGCGACTCCTCACCCAATATTCAACATTACGGCAAACCGACTGAGTCGCTATCAACTACCGAACAACGGCCAAGCACAGCGACTACTAGCGGGCGCTCTGAAAATGCCGCTACAGTCGCTCAACTGTCGCTGCATGTCGCTATTAGTGAATCGGCCTCTTGGTTTAAACCTGGTAGTATCTAGTTTGTATTGTTCCCTGTACTAGATGTCTTACCTTGTCTGTAATCATACATTGCAAAGTGCTATTGAAGATGATTGCACTATATAAATAAGAAAGCAGATTTGGGGTTCTTATGTAGGACACCCCTTTTTACACATCCCATTTACTTGACCACATCACAAACATAATTGTTGTATTAAAACATCTCATGGTTTATTAAGCATAATTAAAAGATATCTTTGTTACACATAGACGGGGGCCGATTCATCATTAGCGGCAGGTAGCGACAGATGAGCATCTGTAGCAGGCATTTTCAGAGCGCCCGCTAGTAGTCACAGTGCTCGGTTGTGAGTCGCTACTTTATAGCGACTCAGTCGCTGTTCAGTAATGTTGAATACATTGTGAGGAGTCGCTATTTGACCAGTACAGCACTGTATGGGAGCGCATGTTAGCGACTGCTCATAGCGACGGACTCACACCATATTCAGCAAAAAAACAGCTTCACAAATCTCTGGCGCTGAAAAATAGTTGTTTGAAGCCCAGAGCGCAGGATGCGGTGTGTTTAAAGTCTGTTTTCAGCATCTGTCCACTAGTAACAAAGCGAAAACATATGGAATTACATTGTAACAACATTGTAACATGAACACTTTAATGCCAGACCTGTAATGTCATTTCTGAGGAAATATTTAAAAAATGAAAAAATTATGAAAAAAAAACTGCTTTTTCAATGCCAGAAGAGGTCACAGAATTATTTGTGATTTTTTTGAAAAAAAAATAAAAAACCCAGTTTAACGAGAAGAAAAGGATCGTCCATTGAAATGTATGGGAGAGTGACAGGTAGCGAGAGGTCATACCAAGGTCGGACGCTGGCGCTGTGGGCTGAGGCTGGAATAATGATGAATGAGTCGCTATATGGCGCTATCTCAGTTGCTAAGCAGGATCGGCTTGATAAATGTGTGATTGTGGTGGGGAGCCGGCGTTCTCGTGGCGGGGCCCGTCATTACCGGCCGCTCACCAGTCGCTACCTGTCGCTATTCCTTCATAAATAAGGGCCAAAGCAGACATATGTAGATGGAGTAACTAAAATTCCCATTGAGCTTCCAGCTGGTTTCCTCAGCAATAGGCAGGGAAAGTTTAACAATGCCCAGGTTCCATCTAATATAAAACAGTATTAAGCACCTTTCACATGGAGGCTGATTCACTACTAACGCCAGGTATCGGCAGATGTCTGTATAGCGGCGCTTAGAGCGACCACTAGTAGATGCTGTAAGCGGGTATCGGGCGCTGTAACAGAGCGCCTCAGTCGCTGTAGTAACCTGGCTGGCATTGATGAATATGATGTGTGTTGTGCGCTGTAACAACAGTACAGCACTGCAGGGAGCGAGATGTAGCTCCAGCTCAGTGCCCCCGGCACTCGGCACTCCACACCATACTTATGAAAAAAGGACAAACACAGCGTCGGTGCTCTAAATCTAGTCGTTATAGCATAGAGCGCCAGACGCTGTGTGATTAAAGTCTGTTTTTGAACACATATCCACCAGTAACAAAGAAAACACATGGAATGACATTGTTTTAACACTGTGACATTTACACTTTAGTGCCAGACCTGTAATGACAATTCTGCATAAAAATATAAAAAGTCCAAAAAGTTTATTAAAGTGTTTGTTTGCAGCCAAAAGAGGTCACACAATGATTTGATTAAAAAAAAAAAAAAAAAAATTAAAAATGTCAAACACGCTGTTTAAACACATGAGCGAAAAGTAATACCTGGCGCTCCTGAGCCTAGAGCGCAGGCGCTATACACTGAGCCGCCTGTAATAATACATGTGACGCTACATGGCGCTGTTAGAGTCGCTCACCAGATTCGCTTTCATAAATGTGGTTTTGTGTACAGAGCCCGACGTTCACCAGACGCTGCCTGCCGCTACGAGGCGCTATCCCTTCATGAATAACCTGCATAGTGCACTTCCACTGCATCTGGCACCTGGAGCAGCAGCGAGGAGTCGGCCTCTTGGTTATGGTTGGTTATGAAGTTATCTAGAAAAAAGTCTTAACCTTTGCGCCGGGTACATTTTATGTTTAAATTCTGACTTCACCCCAGTGAATGCCAAGGGCTTCTTACAAAACTGGTCAGTATCACCTACTCAGCTTGCCCTTCATTTTATTAAAAAAAAAGAAGGTGTAAGCCCCCTTTGCCTGGCCTGTGGCAGAGGCTGGATGAGTAAGGGGGGTTCTTGGACCTAGGGGAGGGTCAGGGCCGGCGCCAGCACAAGGCAAACCTGGGCAATTGCCAGGGCCCCTGGCATCCTCAGGGGCCCCGTCAGGCTCACACTTGGCCATGGTATTATTTTACAGTGAACCTGAACCACTGAACGCCGGGTATTGTGTGCAGACCTGCTCATGGCTGACCTCAGATACAGGGGATGGTCAGCAACATTGGAGAAGGTGGCCTGGAATGGAGGGCAATTGATGGAAGCTCGGAAAGTGGCTAAAGGGTGATTGGTGGCAGTAGAGTATTCAACAAGGACTAGAGGATGATTGGTGGCTATAGGGAAGGCAATATGGAGGGCGATCAGCAGCAGAAGATGACCCATTTGTGGCAGCAGAGCTGAAAGGTTACATCATGTGACTCACTACTTTGGGGCCCACTAAGACTCTCCCCCGCAAACCTAGAGCCGGCCCTGGGTAGCGTGACGTAGGTTGGCGTGAAGTGTGGGGTGAGGTGCACTTATTCTGCAAAGCCGGTCTCCATACATGACACTTCAGTAGGTAAAACAACAGGCTCTTTATAGCTCCATAGCTCCCAACTGTCCCTCTTTTGGGTCCATACCCCCTGTACCTTGTTGTTCTCATTTGTCCCTCTTTGAGGTGTAACATGCAGATCTGCATCAATAAATGACTCATTTGCCTATTCAAAGGCTTTGATTCACAAAGAGTTGAAAAAAAACTCTCATGGTAGTAAAAAATTCAATTCATGAGAAAAAAAGCCTGAGAATGTCATTGTTAATGAATCACCAGATAGGAAGACAATGAAAGTCAATGGCACTTTTTACTAAAGGTAAAAAGGGGTAAAAAGTTCAATAATTTTTTTCAGGAGTAAAAAAGTATCATTGACTTTCATTGTCTTCCTATCTGGTGATTCACTAACAGTGACATTCTCAGGCTTTTTTCTCATGTATTGAATTTTTTACTACCATGAGAATTTTTTTCAACTCTTAGTAAATCAAGGCGAAAGTGTTTATTTTGTTGTGACTCTTATAACCTATCTACTATCCATCCTCCAATGAGGGGGTGTGGCTTAATTTACCTATTGTCCCTCTTTCCCACCCAAATAAGCATATGAATGGACCAGAAGCACACCAAACTTAATATGCAAATAAAAAGTGTATTGAAGTATCACAGCAAAAGGATCAATCATATATACATATCTACATATCTACATGATAATACAGAAAAAGGATACAATTAGTATGTATGGGGTTCAGCTTGTTCTCTTTAGGAGCGCTTTGGTTACCTCACTAATCAAAGAAATAGGTGTATTTTAGCATTAATGCGTACAATATAGCCCAGAAAAACACTATGAAGGGTAACAAACCATTACCAAGTAGACTATTGGGTGGTGATCGCACGTTCCTGATGAGTGGTGTAGATGACTGGCTTTTGGTTAAATCATAGAGTGTGGGACATTAAACATCACAGTTATGAAGAAGATTCTGGTCAGTCACAATGTGTCATAAGCTCAGCATCATACCAGAAGTGAACCGACATATAAGCATAGTTTAGACATAATGAATCATCATGACGCCAAGTACAATAATCATGTCATTATTGTATATGCATAGCAAGAAGTCATTACCAATAAACCTGTAATCGCAAATGTGCGTGCCCACGTTCCGGAGCCCATGGCTCCTTACTCAAGGCTTTCGTGGGCTCCGGAACGTGGGCACGCACATTTGCGATCACAGGTTTCACACTGTCTTTTGGTAATGACTTCTTGCTATGCATATACAATACTGACATGATTATTGTACTTGGCGTCATGATGAGCGCCAGCTGATTGCGACCGACTCTCAGCGACTCACACCATATTCAACAAAAACACATACACAGGCGCTGTGTGCTATAGAATAGAGCGCCAGACGCTGTGTGATTAAAGCCTGTTTTTGAACATATATCCACCAGTAACAAAGCGAAAATACACGGAATGACATTGTTTTAACACTGTGACATTAACACTTTAGTGACAGACCTGTAACGACAATTCTGCATAAAAATATGAAAAATCAAAAACGTTTTAAAAAATGACTCTTTCTAGGCCAGGAGAGGTGACAATTATTTGAGAGAAAAAAAAATAAAAAACAAAAAACCCTGTTTAAACAGAAGAAAAGGAACGTCCACTGAAATGTATGGGAGAGCGACAGGTAATACCTGGTGCTCTGGAAGCTAGAGCACGGCGCTATACACTGAGCTGTCTGTGATGATGAATCGGACGCTACATGACGCTGTTAAAGTCGCTCACCAGAATCGTCTTTATAAATGTGGTATTACGTACTGCGCCCCGCGTTCACCAGACGCTGCCTGCCGCTATGAGGCATTACCCTTGATGAATAAACCCCTATGTATGTATCTTAATGTCCAGATCCGGGCCCCCCTCCCCCTTAGTTATGCCCCTGGTGTTTGGGGGGAAAATTCTTGCACAGAGTGACATTCACCCTGAGGCCGACCAGTGTGTCAAAGAAAGTTCCTGGGAAGCTTTGTTTTGTGTATTAGCCTTCCAGGAACCACTTACCATATCAGCTCTGGCTTAGGCTGGAGGAAACTGGATCAAACTGCCGGATGCCAGATGTCACAAATCAAGCCCCAGGTGCCTGAAAATGTTTAGATTTTTAGCTAAATTGATATTTTTTATGTAAAGTTTCCAAAATGGCGCCGTACATACCTAAAACATATATAAAACAATTTCCTATAAAACAACTAAACAATAACATTCACCAGCAAAAAAACAATGATTTTGACACACAGGGGTGCAACCTGAGGGGTTACAACCGCACCAGGACACAAAAGGTCAGGGGAGTTCCATCAATGTTACTTCCACTTTATTTATCATAGTTGTGCTCAAGGGGTGCTGGGGTCGTTGAGGGTTAGAGGTGGGGGGGTTATAGGTGAGAGGTGGGCGGGTTAGGTGAGGGGTAGGGGTGGGGGGGTTAGGTGAGGGGTAGGGGTGCTGGGGTCGTTGAGGGTTAGAGGTGGGGGGGTTATAGGTGAGAGGTGGGCGGGTTAGGTGAGGGGTAGGGGTGGGGGGGTTAGGTGAGGGGTAGGGGCCTTAGGTGAGGGGTAGGGGTGGGGGCTCTAGGTGAGGTGTAGAGGGGCCAGGTTATGTGAGCAGTAGAGGACAGTGATAGGGGGTGGAGCAGTTAACTTAAGGGTGGAGGACAACAGCAGGGGTGAAAGGGTTAGGTGACCTGTGGAGGATAGTGACAGGGGGTGGAGGGGTAAAAAAGTGGTAGAGCACAATGACAGGGAAGGAAGGGTTAGGTGAGTGTTAGAGGAAAGTGTCAGGGGTTGGAGGGGTTAGGTGACAGGTAGAGGACAGCAACAGGGGGTGGAGGGGTGCAGTGAGTTCTAGAGGTCAGTGTCAGGGGTTGGAGGGGTTAGGTGAGCAGTAGAGGACAGTGACAGGGGTGGAGGGGTTAGGTGAGCAGTAGAGGACAGTGACAGGGGTGGAGGGGTTAAGTAAGTGGTGGAGGACAGCAGCAGGGGTGAAAAGGTTAGGTAGTCAATGGCGAAAAGTGACAGGGGTGGAGGGGTTTGTTGAGTGGTAGAGGACAGCGACAGGGGGTAAAGGACACGGCAGGGGGTGGATGACACGCCAAGCCTAAATCATATAGGGATAGTCAAAATCGCCAGATTTGGTCCATTTTAAAGTCAAAATAGAATGCATCCTAGGGAGCATCTTGATTAGGGATGCCCTACAATCCAAAACCCTATGGCCCAGTCAGTGAGAATCACATAGTCGTCTATTTTTGAGAAGCTTTCCTCTGCAGCATTGCCCCTGGCCTGCCGGTGGGGGACACATAGTGGATGGATGGGGATGTGGCTATTCATGGCCACATTGAAACAGCACGGGATCTCGCAATTAGGTGAGTATGTGCCCACATTGGGCCTTATGACAAAGTAGATCTCAGACCATATTTCTTCTTATCACCCCCTAATCAGGCACAGTAAGTGGCAGTGTATGTGGAGCGGCAGTCTACACTTGCAATAGAGACATTGTATTATCCCTGTGTTTATATGGCCCCTTTTTATAACCATGATGGGGTCAGATGGTGCAGTTGTAATTAAATATTCATAGTCTTTTCTCTTTTTGGTATTGTTTTTACAAGTAGTTTTTCTGCAGTGGATTGTAATATCCAGAGTGTGAACTTGGAGCTATACATTCTATCAGACACACCATGATGCTTGGCAGCTTGCCAAGTGGCTAGTGTACATATAGGGGGTTATTTAAGAAGGGATAGCGCCAGGTAGTGCTTCGTAGCGGCAGGTAGTGTATGGTGAGCGCCGGGCGCTGTGCGCAAAACCACATTTAAGAAAGTGAATCTGGTGAGCGCCTCTAACAGCGCCATGTAGCGTCACATATATTACTACAGGCGGGTTAGCGTATAGCGCAGGCTCCACATATTACCTTTCACTCTCCCATACATTTCAATGGGGCTTCATTTGTTGGTGTTTAAATTGCGTTTTTGGGCAATAAAAATTGACATTTTTGTTTATCCAATCATTGTGTGACCTCTCCTGGCTGCAAACAAACGCTTTTATACATTTTTGGAACTTTTTATATTTTTATGCAGAATTGTGATTACAGGTCTGGCACTAAAATGTTATCCTCCCAGTGTTAAAACAATGTAATGCCATGTGTTTTCCCTTTGTTACTGGTGGATATGTGTTCAGAAACAGACTTTAATCACACAGCGTCTGGCACTCTATGCTATAACGCCCAGCTTTAGAGCGTCTACTCTGTGTGTCTAGTATTTTGTTAAATATGGTGTGGAGCGCCGAGTGCCGGTCGCACTGAGCTGGCGCTACCTCTCATTCGCTGCAGCGCTGTACTGTTGTTAAAGTGGACCAACACCCAGGATTTTGACTATCCTGAGTCTTGGTCCACTTCAGTGGGGCACCCCCGATAGGGGTGCCCCGCTGTGTGAAACCCCCCCGAACCCCCCGAAAAACTCACCTCTCCCCGCTCCCAGCGCCGACGGACAAGCCGCGGACAAGCGGCTCCTCCGCCGCCGCCTCCCGCGCGTCCCTCTTGAGGCGCGCGCGCACGCGCCGGCCATTCGCAGACGGCCGACGCGGGCGCGCGCACGCCTAGAGGGGCGCGAGGGAGGCGGCGGCGGCCGGCCGCCGCAGAAGATAAGGTAAGGAGTTTGGGGTGTTTGGGGGGGTTTCACCCCGCGGGACATCCCGATCTCGGATGTCCCGCGGGGAGGGAGGTGATCGGCCCGGGCCGATCACCCGTGGGTGTTGGTCCACTTTAAGCACCCAACACACATCACATTCATCAATACCAGCCCAGTTACTACAGCGACTGAGGCGCTTTGTTACAGCAACCATTACCCGCTTAGAGCGTCTACTAGCGGTCGCTCTAAGCGCAGCTATACAGACGCTCATCTGCCAATACCTGGCGTTAGTTATGAATCAGTCTCCACATGTTCATAGTTTTTTTTTAGTATTATTTTTTCTGAAGTGGATTGTAATATCCAGAGTGTGAACTTGGTGTTATACATTGTATCAGACACATCATGAAGCTTGGCAGCTTGCCAGGTGGATTGTGTACATATAATGTATCTTTATTTTTGTTACATTAGTCTTGTTACACATCAGACACTGCAATGTATGTATCTGAATGTCTAGATCGTATTTCTTTATTTAAAGTGGACCAACACCCTCCTTGATCTATAAGATTCCCAGGCCGATCCAATCCCCCCCTTGCGGGGCAACCGAAATCGGGATGTCCCACTGTGTGAAACCCCCAGAACGCCCTGTAACCTTACCTTACTCCCGGTCCAACGGCGCATGCGCGGGCCGCTTCTCGCGCTTCTCTCTAGCAGGGCGCTCCCTGTTAGAGGGAAGCGTGAGATGCGGCCGCCAGCTTGCTCGGAGCCTCTGTGGTTGGACGCAGCTTTCACGCACATACCACAGCGGCTCCGAGCTGGACAATATATTATATATATGTAAGTGTACTGAGGCTCTCCATGAGGCAGACATTCACCCTGAGGCCGGCCAGTGTGTCAAAGAAAGTCCCTGGGAAGCTTTGTTTTGTGTATTAGCCTTCCAGGAACCACTTACCATATCAGCTCTAGTTTAGGCTGAAGGAAACTGGATCAAACTGCCGGATGCCAGTGTCACAAATCAAGCCCCAGGTGCCTGAAAATGTTTAGATTTTTAGCTAAATTCATATTTTTTATTTCTTTTGTTACTCAAAAAAGCAGATGCTTTATGTAAAATTCCAAAATGGTGCCCGTATATACCTAAAACATATATAAAAAACAGTTTCCTATAAAACAACTAAACAATAACATTCACCAGCAAAAAACAACAAAAGACTACTTAAAGCGGAACAAAACACAGGATCACACAGGGGTGTAACTTGAGGGGGTGCAACCACATTGGGACTTAGAAGGACAGGAGCCCCATCACTGTTGCACCTTCACCCTATTGATCATAGTTGTGCTCACTTAGCATTGTTTAGAAAAAGGAAGCAATATATAACCTTACTGCTTTCATTCTTTAGTTATATGGCTGCATCCAATTGATAAAAGAGATAAATTACAGAAAAAAGGCTCTATGAGCTGTGGAAGGATGCTATTTAATGTTCACACATTTAGGTAAGCCACTGCTATCCGTGGTTTTATTCCATCCTCCGGGGCATCCTGATTTGGGATTTCCTGCAGGAGGAAACCCCCCAATCAGAGCTGTGTAATGTTCCGCAAATGGCTTTGTTTATGGTATATGGGAGCAAAAGTGGCCTTATTCATGAAGGGATAGCGCCAGGTAGTGCCTTGTAAGCGGCAGGTAGCGGCAGGTGAAAGCTGGACACGGCACGCAATTACACATTTA
Source organism: Gastrophryne carolinensis (assembly GCA_027917425.1). Classification (NCBI taxonomy): domain Eukaryota; kingdom Metazoa; phylum Chordata; class Amphibia; order Anura; family Microhylidae; genus Gastrophryne; species Gastrophryne carolinensis. The sequence continues at coordinate 604,454,608 of CM051234.1, forward strand.
TGAAGCCGATTCTGGTGAGCGACTGGAAAAACGCCATGTAGCGTACGATTGTGAGTCAGTCGCACTAAGCTGGCGCTACCATTCTTTCCCATACAGCGTAATACTGCGAATCACATAATGTGTTCAACAATGCCGGCCAGCGACTGAGACGCTCTGAAACAACAAACCATGGCCGAGCACAGCCACTACTAGCGTTTGCTCTGAAATCCTCGCTACAGACGCTCATCTGTCGCTACCTGGCGTTAGTAATGAATCAGCCTGCCCGACGCAAATAATGATGGGACTGGCGGATATTTACATTGGCGAGAGAGCCAGGAAGAAGGTTTAGGAGGGGGGCTCACATAGAGGGGCATCCCGATTCTAGGGTTGGCCCCATTGGGGCCCATTGGGCTTTGAGTTGCACTATCCTGAAGTAAGCTGGACAAGAGAGAGAGTTGAAATAACAGATTCAGCACCATGCAGGAGGGCTGGCGAAAAGCACTGGATGCCACTCGCATGTGGAAAATGTTTGGGTACCTCACATATATTTTTAACTGTTAAAAAGACATGATGCAAAACACCTGCAAATTAACATCCCGATGGGATCAGGCTCTTCCACACCCCAGTGACCCAAGAGAGGGTGTGGGTAATCTGCTGCCTCCCCTACTCTGTGGCCTGTATAAATGTCCCCCTGGACCCCTTACCGGGTCACCCACAGTAGTAAAAAAAAAAAACACACTGAACTACTTACCAATATGGGACTAACTTGTCCTGTTCCTTGCCGGACGGTATCCTTTTCTTTCGAAGCTGGGTCGGGGGTTTCCTGGGATCCATGGCTGAGATCTTCAATGCCAGTGGCATCTAATGCAGGCGCCGCTGCCAGCATCTCTCGAAGGGGGGGCCATCCTGTCCCCCAGCCTTAGATTTCCTGGGGTATCCCCCACCATGTCCCTCTGCTTCATTGAGGTATTTTGTCCTCCTGTTCAGGAGATGCCGGGGGGGCAGCTGTATTAGATGCCAGAACACAGGCACATTTAAACTTGCAGGCTGATTCATTACTAACGCCAGGTAGCGACAGATGAGCGTCTGTAGCGAGGATTTCAGAGCGAACACTAGTAGTTGCTGTGCTCGGCCATGGTTCATTGTTTCAGAGCGCCTCAGTCGCTGGCTGCCATTGTTGAATACATTATGTGATTCGCAGTACTACGCTGTATGGGAGCAAATGGTAGAGCAAGCTTAGTGCGACTGACTCACACCACATTCATCAAAAAAACAGCCTCAAACAGTTCCTGCACTCAAAATCGGGTTGCTGTAGCCCACGGCGCCAGAGGCTGTGTGATTAAAGTCTGTTTTTGAACATTTATCCACTAGTAGCAAAGCAAAAACATATGGAATGACATTGTTATTACATTGTAACATGAACACTTTAATACCAGACCTGTAAGGACAAGTCTGCATAAAAATGTTATTAATCCAAAAAGTTTTCAAAAATGTCATTTTCTAGACCAGGATACATGTCTAATAGATTTTAGTTTTAAAAATAAAAAAATTAAAAAAATTGGGATCAGGAGAGGGATTTAAGGATAAATGTATGGGAGAGCGCCAGGTGGTGACAGGTAAGACGTGGCGCTCTGCAAGGATGAACACCGGCGCTGTACGCTGAGCCTGGGATAGTGATGAATCGGCATGCCACCCCGAATGCCCCTCCAGAGAGAAACAACTCCCAAGAAAGTCAAATTACTTTGGTGCTGACAGTCCAGGCAGTGACAATATTAAAGCAGCAAGGAGCTTGCCTGAAGCCTGTCCCATGTGCCAACCTCCATATCCTTTAGCGTGCTGTAGATGCTGTAGCAGAGCTCCACATCATCCCTCCTTTATATTCTATTCCTCCACAACCACTTTAAAATGTGGGTGCATGAGCAATCCATGCAAGCCACAGGGGTTGTTCATGCTGGGAGCACTGAGGAACAGCTGTGCGACCACATTTGGAGCATGGAGCCCTGCTACAGCATCTAAGTAGAAGAGGCACATGGGACAGGCTTCAGATGAGCTCTTTGCTGCCCTTACATCTCTGTGCCACACAAAACTAAGGCCCTTATTTAACAAGGGATAACGCCAGGTAGCGAATAGTGAGCGAACAGTAATGACGCTCACCGCCACGAGAACGCCGGCTCCCCTCCGCAATCACACATTTATCAAGCCGATCCTGCTTAGCGACTGACAGAGCGCCAGATAGCGAATCATTCATCATTATTCCAGTCTCACCCCACAGCGCCAGCGAGCGACCTTGAACAGCGACAGGTATGACCTCTCGCTACCTGGCGCTTTCCAATGCATTTCAATGGAGCAATCTTTAAATATTCTTAATTAATTGCTATTAATGTTTTTTTTTTTTTTTTTTTAAATGTCAAAAATTCTGTGACCACTTCTGCAATGTTAGAAATTTTTTTAAGGTAAAAAAAAATAAAAATTTGTGCAGAATTGATATTACAGGTCTGATATTAATGTATTCATATTACAAAATGTTTGTAAAAACATGTTTTTTATTTTTACCAAAAATATGGATGTTTGGGGGTTAAAAAAACTACTTTTAACCCATCGCCGCCAGCGCTCTGGGGTTTAAACATGAATTTCACAGCGCGAGAATTTTTGGAGCGTGATTTGTTAATGAATATGCTGGGAGCCGTTCGCTATGGCCATTCGCTGTCATGCGCTCCCATACAGCGCGGAACCTGTCAAACAGCGACTCCTAACCCCGTATTCAACATTACCGCACACCGACTGAGTCGCTGTCAACAGCCGAACAACGGCCAAGCACAGCGAATACTAGCGTGCGCTGTGAAAATCACGCTACTGGCGCTCATCTGTCGCTACCTGGCGCTATTAATGAATCGACCTCTCAGAGAAATGGATGGAGCAAGAAAAAGGCTTAAACCAGAAACAGGAATGCAGAAAAAAAGAGAGAGTGGAGTAGGGTGTAAACAAGAGAGAAGGAGGGGATGTTGAAAAAAAAAATAGAAGGAAGGTGGGAAGGTGCCAAAAAGAGAAAGAAGGAGGGAAAGTGGAAAATAGAGAAAAAAAGGAGAGAATACGGAAATAAGAGAGACAGAAAGAACAGAAGTGGAAAAAAATGGAGAAAAGGAGGGAATACAGGAAAAACAGAGAGAAATAGATAATTTGGAAAGAGAGAGAAGAAGTGGAAAAAAAAAGAAATGCAAAAAGAGAGGAAGACACAGAGAAGTTAAAAGTAAAGGCAGATGTGATAAGAAAATGCTATGTAGGCTATGTGGAAAAGGGAATAAGGAAAAAAAAAAGTTAAATGACAAGTCGAGAAGAGGAAATAATAGGCGAAAAAAAGAAAAAGCATGTGATAGAGAATGAGTAAGAGAGAAGGATGGATGCAATGTATCAAAGAAAGAGAGAAATGTATGAAACATTGACTCATCTGAGTGCCTTTTCTCAAAAGTGGTGCCAGAATCATACCTTCCAACTTTTTTAGGATGGGGAAGAGGGACATTTGTTAAATTAGGCCACATCCCCTCATTGAAGGATGGGTAGGAGATTGGTTATAACAGTAAAAACAATATAAACTTTTTAAATTGGCAAATAAATCATTTATTGATGCAGAGCTGCATGTTACACCTCAAAGGGGGTAAATGAAAACAACAAGGGGCAGGGGGACACAGGCTCAAAGGAGGGATGGTCCCTCCAAATCAGGGACACTTGGGAGGTATGCAGAATAGTGTTCCCTGGGGCCCCCTTACACCATCATCGCCATCTGCATTAGATAGATACTTACCTTTTCCAACACACACATGCAGTGGGTGCAGCCATTCCCCCCTCCTAATGAAGAGCTCCATGCCAGTTTTTTGGGGCTTCCTAACCCAGGATGGCCCTGGTTTAAATGTTTTTTAAACAACTGGTCTGTTTAAAAAGACTCTTTTGTTGTCTTGTGCTGGAGGTGCTTGGTTTTATAAGGTGATTGCTTCCTGCCAGTCCTATCTGCACTTTAAGGGCCTCAGCTTTGTGTTAATTGTCAATCAACCAATCATAATGCTGTGTAAAGACAATCAATAGGACCTGTCAATGGATAAACCTAACAAGCGTCAAGGTCTATTGTATTTACCAAAAGCTTTTGTCCAGAAGCAGCTGGTCTGTTGTTAAAATTCTATACAAGAACTTTCCAACAATATGAGAACAATGCCAGACACCCCCCCCCCCCCCAGTCCCCACCACCATTATGGTCACTCAGTCTCATTGTGCAGGGGGATGGCTTTCTATAGTGACTTACTGGAATATGATGCTTAAGAAGACCACGCCCCAATAGGTGTAACCTTCCATTAAGGGACAAGGAGCTCCCTATAAGACCCCTGGCCCATCTCTCAGAGCTCATCACCTCCCTGATCACCATGGGCGCTCTTCCTCTTCTAGCAACCATCTCCCTACTATTGGCATGCCATTGCCTTGACCTAGTCTCAGGAAACCGGTAAGTTTTTCTCTAAGTTTTTTACCTTCTCTTGACAATTTTCTTAAAGGAGCTCTGTTATAAAAATATTAACATAATGATACTGGGATTCTAGATATATCCCAAAAGAAATGCCCCCTTAAGTAAGCAGCACTCAAATGTAAAATCTAATATTTTATTAAAGTGGACCAACACCCTGAGGTGATCGGCCCAGGAATCTATAAGATTCCCGGGCCGATCACCTCACACACCGCGGGACATCCGAGATCGGGATGTCCCGCGGGGTGTAAACCCCCAAAACACCCCGAAAAACCTTACCTCTCCAGACGCTGCATCCGCCGCCGCCGCCTCACTCGCGCTCCTCTAGACGTGCGCGCGCCCGCGCCGGCCGTCTCTGAATGGCCGGCGCGGGCGCGCACACGTCAAGAGTGACGCGCGGGAGGCGCCGACGGGCAAGCTGCTTGTACGTCGCTGTCAATCAGCTTGTCCGTCGGCGCCGATTGGACGCCGATTGGACGGCGCGGCCACGTGGGAGCGGGGAGAGGTGAGTTTTGGGGGCTTTCTGGGGGGTTTCACACAGGGGAAGTGGACCAATACCCAGGATAGTCAAAATCCTGGGTGTTGGTCCACTTTAAAGATAAATAAACAAATACAGCATATGATGAAAATATACACAATTAAAAAACATGCTGCGGGGGACCCGGACCTGACTTGACTGGTGATGTAGTATAAATTATACCCTATTTTTCTTCCTTGCCCTATTCGTTTCATGGACTAGCATTGTCTTTAAATTTGTTTCTGCACATACAGCACTTTATAATAAGTGCCTACTTTTGCACATTTGTTTTTGCACAGTTTAGCACATTGTTCTTATGCACTTAGCACTTTGTCTTAAGAATTGATTGGTAGTTTACATTTTGCTCATATATTTATTGGTCCTGTATAAGGACATATTATTATATTACTTACTAAATTATATATATATATATATATATAACGACAGTAATATATTTATAACGACAGTAATGTTGAATATGTGAGGAGTCGCTATTTGACCAGTACAGCGCTGTATGGGAGCGCATGTTAGCGACTGCTCATAGCGACCGACTCACAACATATTCAAGAAAAAAAAGCCTCACACAACTCTGGCTCAGAAAAATGCTTCTCTGAAGCCCAGAGCGCCGGAGACGGTGTGTGTGTTTTTCTGCATCTATCCACTAGTAACAAAGCGAAAACATATGGAATTACATTGTAGCAACATTGTAACATTAAAGAGAAGAAAAGGATTGTCCATTGAAATGTATGGGAGAGCGACAGGTAGCGAGAGGTCATACCTGGCGCTGTGCAAGGCTGAACACCGGCGCTGTTCGCTGAGGCTGGGAAAATGATGAATCGGACGATACATGGCGTTATCCCAGTCGCTAAACAGATTCTGCTTGATAAATGTGTCATTGCGTGCCGTGTCCTGCGTTCACCAGTCGCTACCTCTCATTAACCAGCCACTACCTGACGCTATCCATTCTTAAATAAGGGCCATAGGTGACAAGTTTTGGAATGTACCCTTCTTCTTTTTATTATTTGATATTATTATTATATTTATATTATATATATTATATTATTTTATATTTGAAGGGGCAGATTAACTGGCTGTTTCCTAAACCAGCCTGTGCAGAAATAATGGCAATTTTTAATGCGTGTCGATGCTTTTATCCAGCTGCTTCCAGCAGATATTAGAGACCGGCCATTAGATGTTAGCAGTTCTCCCCTGTAAAGGAGGAATAGTACATTCGAACCCCTGTCACCCTTGTGTTTTCACCCATTCTGGGGAGGACTGGCCATAGGGAGACCTGGGATAATGTCCGGTGGGTTGCACTGCTTGGGCTGCTGCTTTTAACACCCACATTCAATCCCTGCCCCCTTAGTCTCCCTCTCAGCCCCACTGTACCCAAGCCAAGGAACCTCAGCCCCAATACTATAGCCCCGGCATCATGGTTGGGGGGCCTCAGCAAGGATACCTCAGGCCGGCTAGGGGCTGGTAAAATCCAGGGCCGAATTATTGCCCCAGTCCGCCACTGCACTGACTCTTCTTCTTGCCATGCAGAGCATGTTTATTCACATTTTTATTGTTAACTTTTTTCTTGATAGATCTCCTTTAAAAAGGGCAACAAAACCCAGGATTTTGACTATCCTGGGTTTTGGTCCTTGCCCCCGGGGCACCACAATTGTGTGGAACCCCCCAGGTCGCCGAAACCAACTCACCTCTTTCCGGTCCTGCGGCGCATGTGCAGCCGCTCGTCCAATCAGCGCACCGTCATCTAAGCCAGTGGCTCCGAGCGCACAGGTGGGCGCATCCCCCGCTTCCCTCTGACAGGGAGCATGCCCGCCTTGGAAATTCACAAATGCCTGGCACGGGCATGCGCCCTACTAGAGGGATAGCGGGGATGTGGCGGCGGCTTGCGCTGTTGGACTGGGAAAAAAGGTATGTGGGGCTACCTGGGGGTTTCACACAGCAGGGCATCCCGATTTTGGATGCCCTGGGGGGGGACTGTGAAGCTTACGAGGGAACTTAAAGGGAAAGTCCACTTTTGATAGCATATATATTTTTGTGTGTCAATATGATGCCCTCAAGGTGCTGAGCTTATCTTGTATTTTATTTTTCTTATGTTGGCAGATGCCTGTTTTATGGAAGCAGTTTTCACTATCTCCTATCTGTTGCTCTTGGCAACCATTTTTTTATATTTTACAACAAGTCTGTACACGACACAAAAAGAGAGAAGTAAGTCCTATACACACAAAACACTGCTGCTGGGCATGTATAGGTATAAGTGAGCTCCCTCACCTTTGCAGTGGCCATCAGTGGACATCAGTGTTCTGTGTGTACAGGGCTCACTTCTCTCTTCTTGTAGATCTTACTTTGCAGACGGGGTGTACAGTTGCCAATAGCAACAGACCGCAGATAGTATAAACTGCTTCCATAAAACACACTTGCACACATTTGCTAACATAAGGAAAACCTTAAAGTGGACTATCCTGGGTTTTGTTCCTTGTCCCCGGGCCACCCCGATTGGGGTTGCCCCGCTGTGTGAAACCCCGGAGGTCGCCAAAACAAACTCACCTTTGCCTGGTCCTACTGCGCATGTGCGGCCGCTCATCCAATCAGCGTGCTCAGATCGGCTCATGCCAGCACGTCTAAGGCCAGCGGCTCCGGGCTGACGGTTGCATCACCCGCATCACCATTTACAAATGCCTGGTGCGGGCACGTGCCCTGCTAGTGGGATGCGGCTTGCGCATGCGTGTGTGCCAAAAGAAGGTAAGTGTGTTGGCGACCTGGGGGGTTTCACACAGCAGGGCATCCCGATTTTGGATGCCCTGGGGGAGAGAAGATTCCCAGGCAGATCGCCGTGGGTTTTTATCCACTTTAGGCACATCAATATACTTTCTCTTTAAATTGGAACAATCTGCAACACGGCAGGCCTTGGAGTTTAAAAAAACTCCAGGTCCGGCCGACTAGCTGTCACTGGGGCATCCCAATTCGGTATGCCCTATTGTGTGAGTCCCCCCAAATCGCCCGCAAACCCCTTACTTTACTTACTGTCGCTTGCCGCGATTGCGGGCCGCTGCTGCATCTCCGGCATCCCTGCAGCTGTGATTCTGGCCAGGGGTGGGGGAGCAGGCGCTCTGCAGAGAAACTGGAAAAGCAGTAGCACCCTATGCAGACCCTCAATCCAAACATTGGTATGCATGGCATAAAGCGCTGATTGGACGAGGTGAGCTGAGCGGGCGATCCCGGGGGGTTCACTCAAAGGGGCATCCTAAATCTGAATAAAGGGGGGTGGGAGCAGCTCAATCACTATTATTTATACAAAATTATTATTATTATTCAGGGCCTGGGAACTAATTTACCGCCCAGTTTAACCCTCTCATCAACTAAATATCAAGCAACAAACATGTCTAGCTATGTGGAAAGACAGAGATTTGGTTGCATATATCTGCAGATACATGTGGAAGCCACACTGCCCCGGCAAGGCACTCTGTGTTTAGTGTGGTCCCTACTCTTAATTCTGAGTCCCCAAAGTTGGGACATGCAATGCAGACAAATATCTGAGAGCTACTCACCTGGGAAGCTGCCAGCCTCCCTTTAGAACACTTCACAGGGAGAAATCCATATTGACTGAATTCCTCCCTGTGTGTGCTCAAATCTGGATAGTGAAAATCTTGGTGATTGGTCCACTTTTACATTTTATGTAACAATGTAAATGTTATAGTGTATAGTGTACAAGCTTTAGGTGTTAATCATGTTCCGCACACTGTATGTTAGCTCATGCCTGAAATATTTGTGCAATAAATAACAATAGTCTCTCTTTTTAGGATTCCCAGAGAGACTGATGAACCGGATAAAATAGAGTGCCAATATGGCTCCTGGGGTCAATGGAGCGAGTGTGACCCATGCAGACAAATAAGAGTAAGTATTGTTATTTGTGGTAACGCTTTATATTTCTCTTTACCTTGTAGCTTTAAATAGGGAGAATTTAGATCTTTTCAGGCCCATTATATTATGCCTAACATGGTATCTTCTAAGGTGGCTTTCTCCCTCTGTTAGGCTGCTCCCAGGACTCACACTATCCCCATATAGCCATCAATTCCAGCCGAGTGCTAATGAGGGCTCTCACAAGTAGGAGCGATGGCTTTATAAGGATTATAAGAGATACATATGGAATGCCTGGGCGTTTCTTTCTGAGCACTTGATATCTCACAAAAGCAGAAGGATGATTCCACATCCTGTTAGATGCCAGAGGGTCGCACCACGCAGAAGATGCAGAGGATGAGAAATGGATTTTATTTGGGGGGGGGGGGGGTGCAGGGGCACGCAGAATACAGATTCTGATCCTTTGTAAACCCAATTTAGGATACTCTGAAATTAACCAAAAGCGGACCTAGAGTCTATAAGGGCATTCTTATTTGGAATACCGTACAGTGTGAAACTCCATCGGTCATCTGGTATACATACTCCAAAAGGCTGATTAGAGGAGAACCGCGTCTGCACCATGGGATGTATAATCAGCCACTAGTGAGGGATGCCCAAAGGGTATGGACTAAAACCCTGGATAGTGAAAATCCTAGGTTTTGGTCCGCTTTAAATGTTAAAAGAAAGTGTACAAAATGAATTACTTACAGGCTGATTCATTACTAGCGCCAGGTAATAGCAGATAAGCGTCTGTACTGCGGCGCTAAGAGCGACCGCTAGTGGTCGCTCTGATCAGCCGTGAGTCGCTATTACAGAGTGCCTCAGTCGATGTAGTAACATGGCCGGCATTGATGAATTTGATGTGTGAGTTGCTATAACACCGGTACAGAGCTATATGGGAGCGAACGGTAGTGACCAGTCAGTGTTAGCGACTCAAACCACATTCATCAAAAAAAAACAGCCTCACACAGAGACGGCGCTCAAAATTGTGTCGCTGTAGCCCAGAGCGCCAGACGCTGTGTGATTAAAGTCTGTTTTTGAACACATATCCACTAGTAACAAAGCGAAAACATATGGAATTACATTGTTATTACATTGTAACATGAACATTTTAATACCAGACCTGTAAGGACAATTCTGCATACAAATATTATTAATCAAAAAATGTATCAATAATTTCACTTTCTAGGCCAGGATACATGTCAGAAAGATTTGAGATTTTGTAAAAAAATAAATTAAAAAAAATTGGGATCAGGAAAGGGATTTAAGGATCATCCATAGAAATGTATGGGAGAGCGCCAGGTAGTGTCAGGTAAGACGTGGCGCTCTGCAAGACTGAACGGCAGCGCTGTACGCTGAGCCGGGGATAATGATGAAACGTACGCTACATGGCGTTGTTCCAGTCACTCACCAGATTCGGCTTCATAATTGTGTCATTTCGTTCTGTGTCCGGCGTTCACCTGCCGCTACCTTCCGCTACCTGCTGCTTACCAGGCACTACCTGTCGCTATCCCTTCATGAATAAAGCCCTTAGAGGCCGATTCATTAACAGCGGCAGGTAGCGACAGTTGAGCGACTGTAGCGGCATTTTCAGAGTGCCCGCTAGTAGTCGCTGTGCTTGGCCGTTGTTCGGTAGTTGCTAGCGACTCAGTCGGTTTGCCGTAATGTTGAATATTGTGTGAGGAGTCGCAATTTGACAGGTTCAGCGCTGTATGGGAGCGCATGATAGCGACCGGCCCTAGCGACCGGCTCCCACCATATTCTTTAAAAAATCACGCTCAAAAAATTCTCGCGCTGTAAAATGCATGTTTAAACCCCAGAGCGCTGGCGGCGATGTGTTAAAAGTAGTTTTTTAACCCCCAAACAACCATATTTTTGGAAACCAAAAAAAACAAGTTTTTTAAATAATTTTGTAATATGAATACATTAATATCAGACCTGTAATATTAATTCTGTACAATTTTATTTTTTTATTTTTTTTCCCTTAAAAAAATTCTCTAAAATGGCAGAAGTGGTCACAGAATTTTTCACATTTAAAAAAAAAAAAATAATAATAACAATTAATTATTAATATTTAAAGATTGTTCCATTGAAATGCATTGGAGAGCGCCAGGTAGCGAGAGGTCATACCTGTCGCTGTTCATGGTCGGACGCTGGCGCTGTGGGCTGAGGCTGGAATAATGATGAATGAGTCGCTATATGGCGCGATCTCAGTCGCTAAGCAGGATTGGCTTGATAAATGTGTGATTGTGGTGGGGAGCCGGCGTTCTCGTGGCGGGGTACGTCATTACCGGCCGCTCACCAGTCGCTACCTGTCGCTATTCCTTCATAAATAAGGGCCATAGTCTGATGTAAAATGGGTTAGGTAAGGGCTCTTACTATCATTATGTAGTAGAGGACAGCGGCAGGGTGTGGAGGGCATATGTAAGTGTTTACACTGCACCATATACAGCATTGATTGAGCAGGAGCCTGTGCATGTGCCGTGGGGCTGCCACAAAGGTGATTTTTTACAGCAATTGGGCCTTAATGAACAGGTAGATCTCAGCCCATGTATCTTATTATCATCCCCTAATTGGGCATAGTAACTGATGGGAATAATGTATGTGAATTGGAAGCCTATCCCTGCATTAGGGACTTGGTATTTTCCCTGTATGTTGCCTTAGTCCACACCCCATGGTCTTATGTGACCATTGTTGGCCAATAGATCACAATCCACAACTGTCACAATGCGGTCCGCCACCCATATAATGGACAAAATAGTCCCTGGGCAATAATTCTCCCTCCCCCGTAAGTTACTGTAAATAATGACTGACTCATTAACAAGTGATAGAGACCCTGGGGCTGGAGCCTTTGTTCACCCTCCCCCTTTAATCCGGCCAGTGATCACTATTGGCCACCTGTGGAGCAGGAAACACAAGAGCTCACTGGCCTGGGAAGGGTGAGTAATTACCTTGGTTTTAGGCATTCCTTTTAACCTGGAATGCCCGGGGGTGAGTCTGTAAGGCTCACTTGAAATGACTGTCTGGCTAAATGGATTTTGTGTTTGATTCATCTGGGAATATTCTCTTGTTCTTTTCAGTACCGCTCTCGCAGCATTGTTGCATTTGGCCAGTTTGGAGGCACCGTATGTCGGATGTCTTTGGGGGATGAACAGCAGTGTATACCAGATGAGGACTGCCAGGAAGTTGAAGTTGACTGCAAGAATGATTTTCAGTGTGAATCAGGTACAAAAACCTTTAGGCGCTGATTAAAAATGAAGCTGTGTTGCTCCACTCCGGCACAGGTCGGCACAGCTTGCACAGCAGACACAGCAGTATCACGGGCAGGCTGATTCATTACTAGCGCCAGCAGATGAGCGTCCGTACAGCGGCGCTAAGAGAGACCGCTAGTGGTCGCTCTGATGGGTCGTGAGTCGCTATTACAAATCGGCTCAGTCGCTGTAGTAACATGGCCGGCATGGATGAATTTGATTTGTGAGTCGCTATAACACAAATAAAGCGATATATGGGAGCGAACGTTAGCGACTGGTCAGTGTGAGCGACTCAAACCATATTCATCAAAAAACAGCGATGCTCAAAATTGGTTCGCTGTAGCCCAGAGCGCCAGACGCTGCGTGATTAAAGTCCGTTTTTGAACACATATCCACTAGTAACAAAGCGAAAACACATGAATAACATTGTTATTACATTGTGACATTAACACTTTAATACCAGACCTGTAACTGTAATGACAAATCTGCATAAAAATATAAAAAATCCAAAAAGTTTTCAAAAATGACTCTCTAGGCCAGGAGAGGTCACACTATGATTTGATAAAAAAATAAAAATAAAAGAAAACTCTGTTTAAAGTGGACCAACACCCAGGATTTTGACTATACTGGGTTTTGGTCCACTGCCCCACTATGTGAAACCCCCCAGATCGTGAGTTACAACTCACCTCAAAGTATGAATAAATAGAAGGAGGATATATGCACACCACACACTCAAAAGATTACTTGCAATTAAAAAGGTATTTATGTAGAGTTGCTGCACATGCTCATATATTTACATATTTACATATTTGTAGGTAACACAGTAAAGGATACAGTATAATCAGAAAGACATGTAGCCATTCCTCATATCTCCAGGATCGTGCACCACCTCCAGAAAAAAGAAGAATATGCCGTATATACTGTAACACTAACGTATAGTATAGTAGGACTAAAGTACAGGTAAAACATTACCCATGAGTCTATTGAGGGGTTAACACTCAGGTCCTGTAGAGCAGGCTTCTTTGGTTACTGACCAGGCAATAGTGAGTTAAGGTAAATATACAACAGTGATAGACATAATGAATAATACAAGTCTATTCCTGGTCAATTAACATATACAGGTTAATACATCATGCCAAGGATAGCTAGACATATGGTACCCAACAAATACAATAGCAAAGTACATTAATCATGACGTCCGTCATATTGAAAAAATGCCATTACCAGTTTTAACAGAGACAATGATCGCGTAGTAGGTAGCCTACGTTTTGGGACCTCTGGCCCCTTTCTCAAGGCTGCGATCATTGTCTCTGTTAAAACTGTTAATGGCATTTTTTCAATATGACGGACGTCATGATTAATGTACTTTGCTATTGTATTTGTTGGGTACCATATGTCTAGCTATCCTTGGCATGATGTATTAACCTGTATATGTTAACTGACCAGGAATAGACTTGTATTATTCATTATGTCTATCACTGTTGTATATTTACCTTAACTCACTATTGCCTGGTCAGTAACCAAAGAAGCCTGCTCTACAGGACCTGAGTGTTAGCCCCTCAATAGACTCATGGGTAATGTTTTACCTGTACTTTAGTCCTACTATACTATACGTTAGTGTTACAGTATATACGGCATATTCTTCTTTTTTCTGGAGGTGGTGCACGATCCTGGAGATATGAGGAATGGCTACATGTCTTTCTGATTATACTGTATCCTTTACTGTGTTACCTACAAATATGTAAATATGTAAATATATGAGCATGTGCAGCAACTCTACATAAATACCTTTTTAATTGCAAGTAATCTTTTGAGTGTGTGGTGTGCATATATCCTCCTTCTATTTATTCATACTTTGAGTTTGGGTACCAGGTGGGGAGGTACCTGGGATATTTTTTGCACCCTAGGAAAATATAAATATAGATATTCTGATAATATGTAAGGTGTGCTTTGAGCCTACAAAAAAGATTACAACTCACCTCACCTTATCCAATCAGCGCTCGGAGCCGCTGAGGTATGCGTGTCAAAGCCGCGTCTTACCTCAGCGGCTCTGAGCACAGTGGCGGTCGCATCTCGCGCTGCCCTCTAACAGGGAGCGCGCCCACCATTCACAAATGGCTGGCACGCGCTCTGCTAGAGAGAAGCGCGTCGGTCCACTTTAAAGAGAAGAAAGAAATCACCAGGATAGTCAAAATACTAGTGATTGGTCTACTTTAAAGCTTGTCCCACACCCATTGCCTACATAATGAGTGTGGAGCCGCATTGAGACAGTCTTGGGGGGCATCCAGGTTGCTGGACCCCCGCAACAACCCAAGCACCCCCATACACTGCAATTCTTACCTGAATCTCAATCTGTTGGTGAACTGTGATTGGCCCCGGTCGTGACTTCCGGCAACCAATCATGAGACTGCATTTCACTGGCAAATCAAGTTAAAGGTAAGGATTATATGGGGGGGTCTATGTGGGGGTTAGGTTCAAGCAACCTGGATTTCCGCTGAAAACTCTCACAATGAGGCCATTATGTAGAAACAAGGCATGGGACTGCTTTAAGTTGAGCTTAAATATATTTATATACACCAGGGCCAGCCGCTAGCCTGCCCCCAAGGCATCCTGCTTTGTGACACCGCCCGGGTTGCGGGTAAACTCACCTTTTCCTGCAGGTCCTGCGACACTGTGAACGCCGGCCAACGCTTTACTGGCTACCCAGCGGCCATAATCCAATATCCAAAGCCAGCCAGCATAAAAAAATCCCAACTTTATTCCAAAGCATTAAAAAGTGCCAGGCAAAGCATTATTTAGAAGCAATAAACGGTAAAATACAAAGCCTACGTGTTTCAGACTGTCCAGTCCTTAGTCACGCCATGACTAAGGACTGCACAGTCTGAAACGCGTAGGCTTTGTATTCTACCATTTATTCTAAATACCGCCTTGTAATGCTTTGCTTGGCACTTTTTACTGCTTTGGAATAAAGTTTGGATTTTTTACGCTGGCTGGCCTTGGATATTGGATTATGAGGTATGCGAGGTGAGCACACGCAGCCATTGCCTCCACAAGCCCTCATCTGTCTTGGAAGAAGGTAGAGCTGACTCATTCTCTTTGTTGTATACCCAGCGGCCATGCTTACTCCCGTGCCTTTCTAAATGGCTGGACGCAGGGGCACGCACGCCTGAGCATAGAGCAGGGTTTCAGAATGGGCGCGGCACCTTTGAGAGCAGATCGGCGATAAAAAAAGTGCCACTGGGCGTGGCTTAGGCGATGGAAAAAACATTTTTTTGGGGGGGGTTTGCTGTGGACTAATCTACCTAATTATTTATTGATGCTAAGAACTGACCCGGGAGGGATGGGGCTGCAGTGACTTGCTATGGGTCCCTATGAGTAATTCTCTTCTCATTACAGGCAAATGCATAAAGCAGAGGCTGAAGTGTAACGTGGACAATGATTGTGGCGATTCTTCGGATGAAGTTGAATGTGATCGTGACCCAAGACCTCCCTGTGGACAAAATGACATTGAGATAGCCGAGGTGGCCAGAACAGCAGGAATGGGGTATGTGATTGCACAATAAAATTCCTTTTATCAGTGATTTCTATAAATGTCAGTTACCCTTTAAAGTGATCCTATTCCCAGTCCAGCTAAACTGTCACATAATGCGTATATGGCAGTTTAGCCTGTGGCACTTTTAGATTTATTGCAGTTATTATAACTGATAAGGCTGCCCCTTGATGCTGAGCTGTATGTAACGGGCAGGCTGATTCATTACTAACGCCAGGTACCTACAGATGAGCGTCTGTAGCAAGGCATTGAGAGCGACCATTAGTAGTCGCTGTGCTCGGCCATGGTTCGTTGTTTCAGAGCGTCTCGGCCGGCATTGGTGAATATATTGTGTGAGTCGCTCTAACACCAGTACAGCGCTGCATGGGAGTGAACGGTAGCGCCAGCTCAGTGCGACTGACTCACACCATATTCAGCAAAAAATATTAGCCTCACACAGTGTCGGCGCTCAAAATTGGGTGGTTGTAGCCCAGAGCACCAGAGGCTGTGTGATTAAAGTCTGTTTTTGAACACATATCCCCTAGTAACAAAGCGAAAACTTATGGAATTACATTGTTATTACATTGTAACATATACCAGACATGTAAGGACAATTCTGCATAAAAATATTATAAATCAAAAAATACTTTTTTCTAGGCCTTGAGAAGTGACACAATTATTTGATCATTAAAAAATAAAAAATAAAATAAAATAAAACCCTGTTTAAAGAGAAGAAAAGGAACGTCCATTGGGATGTATGGGAGAGCGTCAGGTAGCGTGTCGCTGTTAGAGTCGCTCACCAGATTCACTGTGATAAATGTGGTATTGCGTACAGCGCACCGTTCGCTACCTGTCGCTGCCAGTCGTTACCTGGCGCTATGGCTTGATGAATAAAGCCCGAAATGTATCATCCGCGGAAAGCATCTGGGGACGGCGCTGCATTCAAACACCAGACTGCATCGGGTTATTGTTTTTAGGAAGAATTTAATAAAAAACAAAAGAAACACAGGCTGGGGATTGAAAGCGTCTAAATAAACTTCCTTTCTGGGTATATGATCACTTTAAACTCAGGCCGGTACTGCTTTATGAACCATGGATTCAGGTTAGGGACGCCACATGCACAGGTGTGACTGCTGGAAAGATGAGATGAGGGTAAGGCCCTTATTTAACAAGGGATAGCGCCAGGTAGCGAATGGTGAGCGAACGGTAATGACGGTCACCGCCACGAGAACGCCGGCTCCCCTCCGCAATCACACATTTATGAAGCCGATCCTGCTTAGCGACTGACAGAGCGCCAGATAGCCACTCATTCATCATTATTCCAGCCTCACCCCACAGCGCCAGGGAGCGACCTTGGACAGCGACAGGTATGACCTCTCGCTACCTGGCGCTCTCCAATGCATTTCAATGGAGCAATCTTTAAATATTCTTAATTAATTGCTATTATTTTTTTATTTTTTTTTTTTTAATGTCAAAAATTCTGTGACCACTACTGCAATGCTAGATATTTTTTTTTAAGGTAAAAAAAAAAAAAAAAATTTGTGCAGAATTGATATTACAGGTCTGATAGTAATGTATTCATACTAGAAAATGTTTTGAAAAACTTTTTTTCCAAAAATATGGTTGTTTGGGGGTTAAAAAACTACTTTTAACCCATCGCCGCCAGCGCTCTGGGGTTTAAACAAGTATTTCACTGCACGATAATTTTTTGAGCGTGATTTGTTAATGAATATGCTGGGAGCCGTTCGCTATGGCCATTCGCTGTCATGCGCTCCCATACAGCGCGGAACCTGTCAAACAGCGACTCCTAACCCCGTATTCAACATTACCGCACACCGACTGAGTCGCTGTCAACAGCCGAACAACGGCCAAGCACAACGAATACTAGCGTGCGCTGTGAAAATACCGCTACTGTCGCTCATCTGTCGCTACCTGGCGCTATTAATGAATCGGCCTCTAAGTATTAAAGGCTATTTTGAGATTTTTAGGGGTTGTTATAATCTAGGAGTTTTCTACCTATTCTATTAGTGTAATGGTTCATTATGGTAATGGTTATTATATTATATAAAATTATTCTTTTCCCTGTGTTTACAGAGTTAATATTCTCGGAGTAAAGGCAAACATGAACCCTTTTAATAATGAGTTTTACAATGGAGTATGTAATAGAGTTCGTGATGGCAACACGAGAACTTATTATCGTCAGCCATGGAATGTTGCGGGCCTCGTATATCGGGTAAGAAATAAAAAAAAAAATTATATAACCCTTACCTCCCAACTTTTCAGGGTGGGAAAGAGGGACATTTTTTACATTAGGCCACGTCCCCTTATTGATTGATGTATAGGAGATACATTGTAACAGTTACAACAATAGAAACACTTCGAATAGGCAAATAAATAATTTATTGATGCAGATCTGCATGTTACACCTCAAAGAGGGACACATGAGAATAATGTGGGATAGGGGGACATGGACTCAAAAGAGGGACAGTCCCTCCAAATCAGGTACGCTTCCGAGGCATGTATAACCTTCTGTATAAGCACTGAGCCCCCAAAGGCCCTCCCTAAGGGTCATAGCTGTGCCCTAATTATTGTGGGCCCAGAAGTTGGGGGAATGGCAGTACCTTTTAAAGGACCTCTTTATCAGTTTAAAGTGGAACAAAACTCAACCAGGCTGACCATGGAATCTAAAAGGTTTCAGGGCCGGCTGCGGGGCTTCCCTAGGGCATCCAAAATCTGGATGCTCCACTGTGTGAACCCCCCCCCCCCCAGGTCGCCACAAAACTCACCTTTGCCCTGGCTCCCTCGCTGATGTTAACATCACTGGGCGCATCCCCAGCACTGAGGTGCGCTCCCGCCATTTAGATACGCTGGTTGCGGGAGCGCACCCGCGTCTGGGGATGCGCCTGCTATTGCACCTGATTGCCCAGTGAAGAGTTTGCTGAGCATTGATATGCCATTGGACTGTGGCTTTTATAGCCAAGCTTGGGGGTTTCACATAACGGGCCATCCCGAATTGGGATCCCCCAGAGCAGGAAACTAAAGAAGGTATAATTAAAATCCTGGGTACAATTTAAAGTGGACCAACACCCTCCTTGATCGGCCCGGGAATCTATAAGATTCCCAGGCCGATCCGTTCCCTCCCTGCGGGGCATCCAAAATCAGGATGCCCCGCTGTGTGAAACCCCCCCTCTAACTTTACCTTACTCCTGGTCCAACGACGTATGCGCAGGGCATTTCTGAATGGTTGGCGCGGGCGCGCTCCCTGTTAGAGGGAAGCGGAGGTGTGTCCGCCAGCGTGCTCAGAGCCGCTGTGGTTGTACGTCCCTTGGACACACATACCACAGCGGCTCCGAGCGCGCCTATTGGACGAGTGGACGCACATGCGCCATAGGAGCGGGGTGAGGTGAGTTTTATCGGGCGTTCTGGGGGGTTTCACGCAGCGGGGCACCACTGATTGGGGTGCCCTGCGGAAGTGGACCAAAACCCAGGATAGTGAAAATGGAAGATAGAGGATTTGGACTATCCTGGGTTTTGGTCTGAGGTGGACTCCTCCGGGCACCCCGATCGCGATGCCCCGCTGTGTGAAACCCCCCAGGTCGTGCAATCTCACTCACCCTTCCCTAGTCCTACAGCACATGTGCAGCCTCTCATCCAGTCAGTGCACTTGGATGCGCTCCTGCTCCTTTGTCCGAGAGCTCTTCTAAGGTGTGCGGATCCGGGCGTGCTGGCAGCCGCATATCCCCTTAAAGTAGACCAAAACCCAGGATTTTGACTATTCTGAGTCTTGGTCCTCTCCCCCGCGGGGTGCCCCGCTGCGTGAAAACCCCCAGATCGGCTATAGCAACTCACCTCTTCCCAGTCCTACGGCGCATGTGCGTCCGCTCGTCCAATCAGCATGCTCGAAGCTGCTCCAACAGCTCCGAACATGCTGGCAGCTGCATCCTCCACTTCCCTCTAACAGGCGCAGGCATGTGTCTTGCTGCTGCTGCTCATGCATATGCCGTTGGACCGGAGTTTTCGGGTGTCCTGGGGGGTTTGACACAGCAGGCATATCGAATCTGGATGTCCCGGGGGGAGTGAGTATGCCTACCCTGGAGTCTCATGCACTCCATGGTGAGTTTTGGTCCACTCTAAGGTCAGGTTTAAGGGATACATCAAGGCGGTGCTGAATTGCACTAAGGAAAATAATCATTATCAAAATATTTCTCCTGGACCATGTTACCGTCCTATGTGAACACTCTGTCCTTTATTGTTCTCAGACTGAAGCTGACAAGTCTTTTACATCGGAGACCTACTCAGACGCCACAACGTTGATGACCAAGATCATATCGGAGCAAACCGAGTCTCTGGAGGCATCAATATCCGTCAAGTACACGCGGACTGAAAAACGCAAGCCAGGCAACAAGGTGGCAAAACCTGACGAAACTGGGGAAACTGACGAGACCGGGGGAGATGGGGAAGATGAGGAAGCTGCCGGAGCTGGAAATCCATCGCTTTCAATTGGGGCTGAGGCAGGAATTGATACATCTAAGGAAAAAGCTGTGACACAGCTCAAGGAGTTAACAAGACTTGAGGTAAGAGGAGAATGTCCGCGCACTCACTGATTCCTGTTCTCGCATATGACGCCTTTTTTAGCCTTTATAAATAATTGCAAACAGAACCTACAGGCGGGGGCGGACTGGCCATAGGGAGCCAAGTCTGGCCCCATACTTGGCCCCACTGCACCCCCAACCCAAATGTTGCCCTCCCCTATACTTATAGCCCCAGCATCATGGCTGGGGGGGGCATAGCCACTTCTGAAACAGTATCTGCCCCACAATACTTAAAGTGGTCCTTTACCCTGAATAAGAGTCTATCTTATAAGTTTCCCACACCCTGTACATATAGATTGCTCACATTAATCCGGACCCTCACCCTGAATAAGAGCATATCTTATATGTTTCCCACACACTGTACATACAGATTGCTCACATTAATCCGGACCCTCACCCTGAATAAGAGCATATCTTATATGTTTCCCACACACTGTACATACAGATTGCCCACATTAAACATCATCCTACCTGCATGTACTGCATGGTATGAGCCTTTAAACATCCAGGATGGCTGCTCATGGAGCTTCAGGCAGCCTGCAAACAGGAAGTGCCTTCTGGCTGTGTTGCTCTGCATTCTGGGATTGCTGTCCTTTTCCTGACCCCAGCTCTGCTCTGTCTGAGCAAAACACAGCTATAACCCCACCCCTGTACTTTATCCTGCTCTCCTCGCCTAAGTATGTGTGATTCAAGATGGCAGCGCCCGTATCCCAGAGTCCTCAACGGAGTTGCAGCCCGGTGGGGGAAAGAATAATAACTGACTAAAAACTTAAAATATATTAATTTTGATGCTGGGGAATAGTTTGGGTTTGGGCTTTTCATTAAATGATGCTCAAGGTCCCAGACCACCTGTAATATTCACCTTCATTACAATCCAGTGCTGGGAAAGGAGTCCAGCAATTGGCCGCCAGGTGGTCATGTGGGCCATAGTTGCATCCTCCTCTGCACCGGCCACCGACAGGACCTGCCCATGTGACCACCTGGTTGCCCAGACCAACACCTGTCTTTTCTTTAACTGGCAGTGGTCCCGCTCCCAGACCACCCGTAATATTCACCTTCATTACGAGCTGGCGCTGGGAAAGGAGTCCAGCGATTGGCCGCCAGGTGGTCATGTGGGCCATAGTTGCGTCCTCCTCTGTGCCGGCCACTGGCAGGACCAGCCCATGTGACCACCTGGTAGCCAATCGTGAGACTCTTTTCCTGGCTTGTAATGAGGGTGAGCATTATGAGCGTTCTGGGAGGTTACCTGCGAGGGGGTTCCAGCATTCTGGATGCCCCCCCTGAGCTTGTTGTGATGAACAGACAGTGGGACCAACACCCGTTAAAGAAAAAATGCATGTTGGTTCGGTTTAGGGTTCAGGACCATCTCATTGAAGCCAATCACGGTCTGGTCCGGCCCTGGAGTCTTAATACCGAAAACCTTTCCCCCAGTCCTAGCTGTGATTGCGGGTCCCGGCCGACTCCCCAGAAATCCTGCAGCTGTGTATGCTCCCGCTCCCAGCTGTTCAGATAGGCTGACGCAGGGGGATGCACTCCACGGGGAAACTGGGGATGCGGCCATCGCCGCAATCTATGACGGTGCTCAGTCCAAAACAATGGCTTTATGACATGAATTAGTATGCACACCATAAAGTGCTGATTGGGCGGGAGGCCACATGATACATGACAGATCATGGCTCGCATGAATGAGAACCTTAAAGCAGATCAACAGTAAAAATAAATTAAATCAGACCAACACAACAAACAGTGCTCATATCATAAGCATCCCTCCCCGGTAGCAATTTAGATTGCTGCACATAAAAATTCATTTACCTTTTTCTAACGCCTGCTGGGGTACATTTTAAAAGCAAGATGGCCGCTCATGAGCTTGTAGGTCACCTGCAAACAGGAAGTGCTGCTGGGCTTCCTGTAACTGTGCATTGTCAGTTATGTCAGCTGAATCCAGGCAGCAGCATGGCTGAGATGCTGGCAGAGGAAGCTCCAAAATGGCCGCTACCTTTCTTTTCCAACTGTGTCAGGATGTTGGTTTGGTTTAAGTCCTTAAGTGATATTTTTTTTGTTTGCTCTGCAGAATAAGGAATTTCTACGGATAACTGGAAAAATACAACTTGCGTCCTTCCAGATGAGAAATCGGGGGTTAGAGCTGTCCAGAACATTTATTGATGACGTCAATGCTCTCCCGTCTTTTTATGAGCCTTCACCATATTTCGCCTTTTTGGAAATGTACGGGACCCATTATGCAACCTCTGGAAGTGTTGGTGGAAAATATGACCTCGTCTATGTCCTGAATTCAGTTGTTTTAAAGAATAAAGGTGAGCGACCATCTAACACGGCTTTATGATACGAGGATAATGTAATGCCGATGGTCAGGGCCAGCTCTAGGTTTGTGGGGGCCTTTGGGCAAGAGAGTCTTAGCGCTACCCCAAGTAGTGTGTCACATGGTGTCACCTTTTAGCTCCGTACCTTCCCTATAGCCACCAATCATCCGCCAGTCCTTATTGCCTTCCCTATAGCCACCAATCATCCGCCAGTCCTTATTGCCTTCCCTATAGCCACCAACCATCCGCCAGTCCTTATTGCCTTCCCTATAGCCACCAACCATCCGCCAGTCCTTATTGCCTTCCCTATAGCCACCAATCATCCGCCAGTCCTTATTGCTTTCCCTATAGCCACCAATCATCTTCTAGTCCTTATTGCCTTCCCTATAGTCACCAATAGGCCGCCAGTCCTTATTGCCTTCCCTATAGCCACCAATCATCCTCTAGTCCTTATTGCCTTCCCTATAGCCACCAATAGGCCACCAGTCCTTATTGCCTTCCCTATAGCCACCAATCATCCTCTAGTCCTTATTGCCTTCCCTATAGCCACCAATCATCCGCCAGTCCTTATGGCCTTCCCTATAGCCACCAATCATCCGCCAGTCCTTATGGCCTTCCCTATAGCCACCAATCATCCTCTAGTCCTTATGGCCTTCCCTATAGCCACCAATCCTCCGCCAGTCCTTATGGCCTTCCCTATAGCCACCAATCATCCTCCAGTCTTATGGCCTTCCCTATAGCCACCAATCATCACCCAGTCTTATGGCCTTCCCTATAGCCACCAATCATCCTCCAGTCTTATGGCCTTCCCTATAGCCACCAATCATCACCCAGTCTTATGGCCTTCCCTATAGCCACCAATCATCCTCTAGTCCTTATTGCCTTCCCTATAGCCACCAATAGGCCACCAGTCCTTATTGCCTTCCCTATAGCCACCAATCATCCGCCAGTCCTTATGGCCTTCCCTATAGCCACCAATCATCCGCCAGTCCTTATGGCCTTCCCTATAGCCACCAATCATCCTCTAGTCCTTATGGCCTTCCCTATAGCCACCAATCATCCGCCAGTCTTCTGGCCTTCCCTATAGCCACCAATCATCACCCAGTCTTATGGCCTTCCCTATAGCCACCAATCATCCTCCAGTCCTTATGGCCTTCCCTATAGCCACCAATCATCCTCCAGTCTTATGGCCTTCCCTATAGCCACCAATTATCCTCCAGTCTTATGGCCTTCCCTATAGCCACCAATCATCCTCTAGTCCTTGTTGCATTTTCTACTGCCACCAAGCACCCCTCAGCCCTTTCTGCTTGCTCCGCTGCCACTAAAGACTTCATTATTGCCCCATCAATCCCCCATTCCATGCCACCGTCTCTAACGTTGCTGATCACCCCCTCTTGCTGAGGCCAGCCATGAGTAGGCCTGCACACAGCACCTGGCATTTGGTGGTTGGGGTCCACTGTTAAAAAATACCCTGAAGATGCAAGGGGCCCTGGCAATTGCCCAGGTTCACCCTGTGCTGGCACCGGCCCTGCCAATGGTAAGTCACAACTTTGTCCACTGGTTTGGTCTAGATACACCTATCCTGGAGCAATAGCCTGGTAACCATGGGCGGACTGGACATAGGAGGACCAGGAAGAATCCACGGTGGGCCACTAGCCTCCTGCTTCCAACAACCCTATTCATTCCCTGCATTTGTAGCTTTCTCCTTTATGCACCCCAATATAAGCCACCAGACAAGAATCCCCAGCTGCTGTTTTTCCCCAATCCTGTAGTCTCAGCATTATGACCAAGGAGATCCACATCCTTTCCTTCCACCTGTCTCTTTAAAGTGGACCTGAATCCCGATCCAATGGTGAATGCGCGGGCCGTGGCCGCATCTGGCGCTTCTCCGGCCGGCATGGGGAGTGTGCCAAGGGGATTTGTGGTCAGGGTTTCACAAAGCAGGGCATTCCAAATTGGGATGCCCCATCGACAAGGACAATCACCAGAACAATAAAAATCTTGATGATAGGCCCACTTTAAAGGGATTGACCACCCAAATAAAAATAAAAAAAAGGGTACTCATCTTTTCTCTCCTTTAAAGCAGAACAAATATGTAAACCCCATTTTCATTTTTCTATTGCCAGGATCCTACTTCATCAGCTCGCATCCCCGGGGATGGTCAGTTCATACATAATAATGGCATTTTCAAATACCAGGTACTGGGTCAGCATGTAATCCGGCAATTGCTGATCCTGCCACTCAACCCCCCAGCAATCTGGAACTTCGGGGAAACTAGCCAAAATGTACTGCCCGTAAAAGAGAGGGCTGCAGGGGGATATTAGTCAAAAAGATGAGTTTTGGTCTGCTTTACAATCTGTCCTCCATCCAGTACAAGCTATGTTTTTATTGTATTTATCTATCAGAAACTGTCATGGGTTGTCTTTACTAATGCCTGCTTTTTCCACCACAGATATGACTACAAATGATGTGAAAGAATGTCTTGGATACAGAGCTGGTGTGTCTCTGGAGGCCTCTGGACTTCAAGCAGGAGCAAATGTAAAAAGGCCTAAATGCAAGAATGTTTCAGGAGAAACAGGAAGTAGGTTCAATTTATCTTGATTGTCATTAGAACGCACGCGAAACATTCAAATGACAGATTAAGTGGCCTGTAAAAGTGTATTCATCCTGAGAAGGTAAAGCGGACCTCCAGTGAAAAAGCTTAGAAATTGCTCCCCCAAAGCCCACCTCTAGCAATCAGTGATGCAAGCTGTTTGAGAGGGCTTAATCCCATGTAGATGTTACAGAATAGCATGCAGATTCTATGCTCCTGAACTGCATGGAAGCTTGCCACACAAATTAAACCCCTGCTTCTCAAAAACCCAGTCCCACTGTCAAAATTGCCTTAAATCAATATGCAATAATCCCTTATTTCTAGCCATTACAAATCCATCTTCTACAATGCCTCATCATGGCTCTGAAAGCTCTTTAAACAAAAAACAGACGGGATCAGCAAGATCCATGTTGAATCTATGTTCGACCCAGATCCAGGCCAACTCAGCCAAAAGATGGAACTAAAAATACAACCACAAGCTAAAATAAGCATGACAAGACTAAAAAAGTAGACCTGTAAACCCCAGCAGCCATAATCAAGATATTATGTGTGGCTGGTGTGATAGCTGCAGTGACCTGACCAACCCACCACACTAAAGTAAATTCACCCAATGTGGTCACGCAGCTACCCCTGTCCTTCAATGCTCCCAACATGACATAAGTGACCCTAGCGGGCCTAGCCGATGTGCCATGACAGACCCAGGAGCAAAGCCACTTATGAGGCTCCTCTTATTACCTGTAGCTGCTCCTGCGGTGTCTATCTTTCTCCTCACAACTGCATACCTTCTGAGGTATGCAGCTGGATATCTCCATCATCTCCCTGCAGGAACAGCTTCTGTGGCCTCAAGGTGGGTGTGGAGCTACATTGTTCTCTAGATGGGTGCCTCAGCCTGATCCCATTGTTCTCTAGATGGGTGCCTCAGCCTGATCCCATTGTTCTCTAGATGGTTGCCTCAGCCTGATCCCATTGTTCTCTAGATGGGTGCCTCAGCCTGATCCCATTGTTCTCTAGATGGGTGCCTCAGCCTGATCCCATTGTTCTCTAGATGGGTGCCTCATCCTGATCCCATTGCTCTCTAGATGGGTGCCTCAGCCTGATCCCATCGTTCTCTAGATGGGTGCCTAAGCCTGATCCCATTGCTCTCTAGATGGGCGCCCCAACCTGTTCCCATTGTTCTCTAGGTGGGCGCCTCATCCTGATCCCAGCGTTCTCTAGATGGGTGCCTCAGTCTGATCCCATTGCTCTCTAGATGGGCACCCCAGCCTGATTCCATTGTGCTCTAGATGGGTGCCTCAGCCTGATCCCATTGTTCTCTAGATGGGTGCCTCAGCCTGATCCCATGGAAATCCAGTGAGAGCGAAGCCACAAGTACAAATAGGTCCCGGAGGCTGTAAGGAGAGCAATAGAAACAGTAGAAGCACGGAACGGTTCTCTCAGGAAAGTCCACCAAATTGGGGAAAAAATGAAGTGGTCATTTTTCTTTTTTTATTTAACCTGGACAACCGCTTTAATGTTGCAGTTCAGAGGTCGGAATTGTGCTGCACATCAGCCAGCAACTACGAGAATCGTAGAATCGAAAACTCCAGATCTTGCAGAAGATCTGCTTTGTATAGGAAGTTATAGCATTTTCTCATTCTAAACCTTTTACAATTCTCTCTTTGCAGCATCCCCAGATAAAAGTGCAGTCATCGATAAAGTCGTCTCTTTGGTTGAGGGAGGCACAGTAGCATTTGCCGCAAAGCTGAGTGAGAAACTTAAGAAAAATGATCAAATTGATGTGGATGATTTTGCGGAATGGGCCGGCTCCTTAGTAGATGCCCCTGTGACTATAAAGCAAAGGGTAAGTTCACTAGTGTGTACAATTACAGTGACTAATGTGATTTAAAGCAAGATTTGAACCAGACCCAAGTTCAATAACGCCCTTTATTCCTTCCAATATGTCTTCTCCTGGGCTGGGAAGCGATGGGGTGAAAGAGAAGAAAAAAAAATCACCTGGTCCTAGTTATTCACCTATTCCAGCACGTGAAAATGACACAATAAGATATCTGCACCACCCTAAAGATAATACACATTTGGGTGAAATGTGTCTATAATGGGTTCCCTGAAATATGTAGGTACTAACAAATGAAAGTAATTGTGGCCCCAGCAATCACAAAGGGATATCCCACAGGCGCCAGAACCCCAATAAATCACAAAACTATCCTCTCATATTAAATCTGTATATTTATTCTAAAAAATCACTTACAACATATAATTAAAAACACATGTTCCACAGCAGGGATTTTTCAGCCAAAGGAATAACAAGCTGTATCCAAAAAGTATAATCCATCACAGACAATCAATAATCAATGTCATACATTAATGCAAGAACCAAGATATAAAATGCCAGGGCTACCCTAGAATATTCTCATCAAAGTGCCCTAAAGTGCTATATGCAATAAACTACTCAAATACAGAAAGAGAAAATGCAATCAAAAAGCAAAGTGCTTAATTAAGGTTAGCATGAAAGGATATCACCATAGTGAAGGCTGGATAGTGTCCCCGCTGTGGCCTGGTATCCTCTATTGCCCACGCGTTTCGTGGGATTAATCTACTTTATCAAGGTGCCAGGTCTCATTCCAGCACTTGACACTTAGGCCCTTATTTAACAAGGGATAGCGACAGGTAGCGACTGGTGAGCGACCGGTAATGACGGGCACCGCCACGAGAACGCCGGGTCCCCACCACAATCACACATTTATCAAGCCGATCCTGCTTAGCGACTGAGATAGCGCCAGATAGCCACTCATTCATCATTATTCCAGCCTCAGCCCACAGCGCCAGCGTCCGACCTTGAACAGCGACAGGTATGACCTCTCGCTACCTGGCGCTCCCCAATGCATTTCAATGGAACAATCTTTAAATATTCATAATTAATTGTTATTAATGTTTTTGTTTTTTTTTTTTAAATGTGAAAAATTCTGTGACCACTTCTGCCATGTTAGATATTTTTTTTAAGGTAAGAAAAAAAAAAAAAATTGTGCACAATTGATATTACAGGTCTGATATTAATGTATTCATATTACAAAATGTTTTTAAAAACTATTTTTTTTTGGTTTCCAAAAATATGGTTGTTTGAGGGTTAAAAAACTACTTTTAACCCATCGCCGCCAGCGCTCTGGGGTTTAAACATGCATTTCACAGCGCGATAATTTTTTGAGCGTGATTTGTTAATGAATATGGTGGGAGCCGGTCGCTATCATGCGCTCCCATACAGCGCGGAACCTGTCAAATAGCGACTCCTCACCCAATATTCAACATTACTGCAAACCGACTGAGTCGCTGTCAACAACCGAACAACGGCCAAGCACAGCGACTACTAGCGGGCGCTCTGAAAATACTGCTACAGTCGCTCAACTGTCGCTACCTGCCGCTATTAATGAATCGGCCTCTTAGACTTCTGTCCTCTCTGGGGATCATGGGTGATGGGCTTGTCAATCTATAACCGCAGTCAGGACCAGCCTTGGGGTAAGTGCATCGGCGGACTGGAGCCAAAAATCAGCCCAAGGCATCCCTGCGGAGGCACTGAACAAATTAGTATTAAAAAAAAATCTTGATTCTTAAAGGAGCACTATCATGAAACTGTATAATATTAAAAACCCATATAAACACATGGGCTAATGAGAGGGGGGGCTCTTATACACCCAAACAGAATAAAACCCCAGCCAAGCTTTTGGTTTTCTTCTCCTGGTAGAAATAAAATCCAGGAGTGACAGGTTTAGTGTATTAGGGGTGACAGAACCTGTCACCCGATTTTCTCTTCCTTCCATTAATAAAAATAAAAAAGCCTGGCTGGATATTTCTTGATGCCGGGTGTATAAGTGACCTCTCCTCCAGCCATACAGCATATTTATATGGATTTTTATTTTTGGCCCATTTTTTCGCGATAGTGCTCCTTTAACCTCAATGAAAAACCTTCATTTCAGGATCCAGCCAGGTTTAGGGGTCAGGAGAGATACATAATTAAAAAGATAAATGGCACAAATTACTTTGGCATAAATAGTTGAGTCATCAATACTTTTTTTTATTAATTATTATTATTATTATTATTATTATTATTATTATTATTATTTGCAATAATAATAATAGAACATAATTATTATTATTATGATTAATGATTAAATTATTCATTATTTTGTTTTTTTATCTACAGACTGCTCCGATTTATTCCCTGATTCCAGTTGACCTAAAAGATTCTTACACTAAGAAACAAAACCTGCAAAAAGCCATTGAAGATTACATTGATGAGCACAGCGTGTGTAAATGTCAGCCATGTCAAAACGGCGGCACGCCAATTGTGGTGGACGGCGAATGCCTGTGCAAGTGTATGGATCTCTACCATGGCGTGGCGTGCCAGATGAAAAAGCCACAACTGGATTGTAAGTCGCCACAATTTCTGTGCTTTTTAGCATTCTGTCATATAATTAAAGTAGACCTCCAACCAGGAAATCCTGTGGCCCCTGCATCCCCTGGGCATTCTGCTTTAGGCTCTTTCCACTGAAAGACCTAAAAAAACACAGGCAGTAACGCACTATTTCTGTGCGCCAGCATGCCAGACACCCTATTGGCTGCCGGTAAAGCTATGAAGACACAGATGCAGCTGTCGTCATACTGCAGGGGGGTGGAAGGGTGAACGTTTTGCCTGGGCTTCATTGGTATATTTAGTAGAACAGACATCCTACACTAAATCGAGCTACTGGGGCTTGTCAGTTAAATCATTTTTTTTTTTACATTAAGCTCTGCTTAAAGTGGACCAAAACCCACCGCAATCTGCCCGGGAATCTATAAGATCAATCTATTCCCTCCCCCCTATCCAAAATTGGGATGCCCCGATGTGTGAAACCCCCCATACACTTACCTTGTTTCCTGGTCCAACAGCGCATGCGCGAGCCGTCAGCCCCATCAGCGCACTTGGAGCCACTGGACTTAGACGAAGGTTTAGACGCTGTGACGTCAGCGGCTCCAAGTGCGCTGATACGACGAGCCCCTGCGCATGCGCCGTAGGAGCAGGAAGAAGTGAGTTGACTTAGGCGATCTGCGGGGTTTCACACAGTGAGGCACCTTCAATCTGGGTGTCCCGGGGGAAAGGACCAAAACCCAGGATACTCAAAATCCTGGGTTTTCATCCACTTTAACGCAGAACAAAATCATGGATTCTTAATCCCTGTCTCGGGGGCCTCCCAATGCTTTGTGAACCCCCCCCCCCCCCCCCGATCTCATAGAAGACCTTGCCCCAGTCCTACAATGCATGCACGGGCTCTCATCCAAACAGAGGCAGGTGACGTGCATGTAATGTTCACCAAACGGTTCTGTTTATAGCCATCGGGAGCGAAAGTGAGCGCGCACACATCTGAATGGCTCAGAGCTCAAACATGCTGGGGATACAGCCGTCTGATATTTACATTAGCAAAGGAGCCAGGAAGAAGGTGAGTTTTGCAGTACCCCGGGTGGGGGTTTCACACAGCGATTTTGGATGCCCCGGGGGAAGACCAGTGTGTTTTGTTCTGCTTTAAAAGTGGACCAACCGATGATACATTCAGCTGCAAGCTAAACTGCCACATGAGGTGTATATGACAGTTTACCCTGTAGCATTTTCAGATTTATTGCAGTTATTATAACTAATAACCCTGACCCTCAATGCTGGACTGTGTAACTGAATCATTGCTGGAGAGCACCAGGAGGAGCTGCTGCATAGCCAAAGGCCGCCATTCGAACATTACATTACTTCCTGTTAGTGTTTTTATGAATATCGGGCAAATGCTTTAGATAAACAAAAAATGAAACACAGGCTGTTTTGGGGCACTGGGCTGGGAACAAAGCTCGTGCCTGGCAAGCTCGGCTGCACTTTGAATAAATGTTCAGGGGGTGGGGTGCAGAGTGTGCAACAATAAGCGACTCTTACCTCAGCCCCAAATCCTCTTCCTCAGTAGCTGCAGTGGAGCAGCAGCAGCATTTTAATGTGGCCCCAGCCGAGGCTACAAAAAGATGGCCGCCGCCTCTTATGAGTGAGGACACGCCTAGTGTCAGCTGCAGTGCTCACTCACTCATGGGAGGCGTCTGCCATCTTTTTGTAGCCCTGACTGGATAAAAATTGAAAGCCACGCCACCGCTGCTGATGAAGAGGATCGGGGCTGAGGTGAGTTCCAGCAGCTTCAGCTGCTGCATCCTTTAGGTGAAGCCGGTTGATGTGAACTTCTGGCCGAAGCCTGTGTTCGGGTTTGGGAAATTTGCGGTTCGGGTTTGTGCATATCTAGCGATGACCTCCCTCCAGAGCATCCAAAATTGGGATGCCCTGCTGTGTGAAACCCCCAGGTTGACCATAAACTCACCTCATGTTCCAGTCCAACGGCGCATGCGCAAGCCGTGGCCGCATCCCTGCTGTCCCTCTCGCAAGGTGTGTGTCCACACCAGGCATTTGTAAATGGCACGCTCCCTGTTAGAGGGTCAAATAACTATTAAAATAGGGATGTCCAAACCCCAAAGGAGTATATTATATATTGAATATACAGAATATTGCACACACTAGAATAATATCAAAGGCATTTCTTTATTCAATCTATATTTTACAGCATTACTAAAGACAATTTAAAAAACATAAAAGACACACACAATCTCATAATCTGCCATGGGGGGCGCTGTTGTTCAAGGTTGCCATTAAAACTAATCAATCAATAATAAATAGAGTGCAATACCCACAGCCCTTCTAAGGGCAAAAATCATCAAAACTAAAGTGCTATGTGCTTCCAATCAAGTGCATCAAAAACTAATAAACAGTCAGGACAATCCAGTGCAAAAATCTGCAATATATAATATGAGGTGGGTACAAATACATACTATTACTATTTATTATTGATTGATTAGTTTTAATGGCAGCCTTGAACAACAGCACCCCCCATGGCAGATTATGAGATTGTGTGTGTCTTTTATGTTTTTTAAATTGTCTTTTAAATTGTTAGTAATGCTATATCATATGGATTGAATAAAGAAATGCCTTTGATATCATTCTAGTGTGTGCAATATTAAGTCTCTGGCCTATACTCCTTGGGGGGTTTGGGCATCCCCATTTTTAATAGTTATTTGGTTCTTTGAGTGGTTTCCAGAGCACTACACCACATTTACTTAGCAATTAGTTGGTGCCATCCATCCTTAAAAACATTAGACCCTGTTAGAGGGTAGCGAGGGGTGCGGACGCCAGTGTGCTGATTGGGCGAAAGGCTGCGCATGTGCTATAGGACTGGGAATAGGTGATTTTTTTCGGGCGACCTAGGAGGTTTCACACAGTGGGTTATACCTGATTGGGATGCCCTGAGGGCAAGGACCAAAACCTAGAATAGGCCAAATCCTGGGTTTTGGTCCACTTTAAGGTGTGGTTACCAAGCATGGGCCCATACAGATTGGCTGGAGTTTCTTGAAACATTAGACCTGTACATAACTTCTCTCCCTTACCATCCACAGGGTTCAGTGGACCTGCACCAATCAATGGACAATTTGGATGCTGGAAAGACACCTCTGTCTGTGTGAACAATGAGAAGACGCAGAGACGTTTATGTAACAACCCTGCCCCACAAAGGTATGGGAAGATCTGCAACGGAGCCAGCACCAGGACCATCTTCTGCTTAGACAAATTGACGTCCTCATGATTTAAGAAATGCGCAACTGTGCATTTATTTTTGTACTGAAAATAAAGGGTTTTTTTTTAAACTGTCTGTTTATTTATAAGGTGATCAGCATGGTTTGGGTTCGGTGCTTTATGGGCTGTGGCTTATGCTTATAAGCTTTGGAGGAAATTTATACACGAGTAAAGGCATACCTACCAACTCTTCAGAATGAGAAAGAGGGACGTTTGTTAAATTAGGCCACACCCCCTCATTGAGGGATGGATAGGTTGGATAGGTTGTAACAGTTAAAACAATATAAACACTTCAAATAGCTAAATGAATCATTGATGCAGATCTGCATGTAACACCTCAAAGAGAGACAAATGAGAACAGCAAGGGTCGGGGCTCAAAAAAGGGACAGTCCCTCCAAATCGGGGACACTTGGGAGGTATGGTAAAGGGAGTGGCAGTCGCTCCATCACTAATATTTATACAAAATTATTGGGAATCAATTTACAGCCCAGTTCTCATCACTATATAATATTCAGCAAACAGGCATATGAATCCTGTACAGAAACGAGGGGCCTTTGTTTGCATACAATTGCAATAGCACGTGTTAAACCCCACGCCACGTTAAGACTAGGGATGAGGGAATCGGTTCTAACGAACCTGAATTCGCTCCGAATTTCAGGGAAAATTCGATTCAGCACGAACCCGAATTTTTAGTGGTTCGTGCTGACCGAATTTTCCCTGAAATAAAAAAAAAAAAGCGTGGAGGCCGGCTGCGCTGTCAGCGGGCGGCGGAAGATTCGTTACAGTTCGATTCGGACGAACCCGAATTTCTTTGAGAAATTCGGCGAATCGGCCGAATCGAATTTTTGAGATGTTCGCTCATCTCTAGTTAAGACGCTCCGTTTGGTGGGGTCCCTACTCCTATTTTTGAGTTCCCAAAGTTGGGACATGTAATGCAATCAAATATTTCAGAGCTACTCACCTGGGAAGCTGCCAGCCTCCCTTTATAACACTCCACAGGGAGAAATGGCTGAATCTCTCCCTGTGTGTGTTCATGGCAATCCAACTGAGTAAGGGGGGGGGGGGGGTGGGAGTCGCTCCATCACTACTTTTTATACAAAATTATTATTTAGGGCCTGGGAACCAATTTACAGCCCAGTTTAACCCTCTCATCACAATATGATATTCAGCAAACAGGCATATGAATCCTGTACAGAAACGAGGGGCCTTTGTTTGCATACAATTGCAATTACATGTGTTAAACCCCCATTGCCATATTAAGGCAGGAATTTATACATGTTTATACATGTTCCTTGGGTGTCTGTCCACCACTGACCTGTGATATAGGGAACGTGGCCTGCCCCCCCCCCCCCCCCCCCCCGTGTCTGGAGCACAGCAACTCTATTCACCACATTGCTTCTACAGGAAGCTCAGGGGGTCCCAAGTGCAGGACCCAGCAATGGAAGAGGATCCTCTATCCTGCGCCTGGATCCGCTGCTCACTTCCGGCTGAAGACAGAAGCCATCAGACAACGGGGAACAGCACCAGTTGTAAGTAGTAAATATAGTAATATACATATATATATATATGTGTGTGTGTGATGGAGGCCCCAGGCACAAAATCTGGTGGAAGCCCCAGATACAATATTTTTTTCTTTTAAAATAATAGTCCAGCCAAGTAACTGATTGGTGGTTGTCTGGCACCCGCCTACTTACTGGAACATCAGATCGAGTCCCTTGTGCCCCCCTTGTGCGGGTGCGTGCTGCTCAGGAACTTCTGCTTTGCCATTCTGGGTGGGGGGTAGTGTAGTCACCCGGCTGGTCCAGCAGAAAACAGTCCCCAGCATTGAGCTGCCAGCGGCTGTGCTTGGTGGCTTATGTGCAGTGACAGCTCTGCACCCATCACTGTAGCGGTGATGACGGCGGCTTTGCTGCTCTAGCACCCTGTGTTGGCTTTGGCTGCAGGTTTGCAAAAACAAAGTCTTGCTCAGGCGCAGGGGGTCCCCACTGCCACCGATAACTTTGTTGCTGGCCCCACGGCCCTTCAGACCAAAGACTGAAAAAGCCTCCTGGACCAGACCATAACCCAAAGGTTGGTGGAGGCCTCCTTTGCAGGATAAGTGGTGGAGGCCCCGGGGCACGAGTGCCTTGCGTCTCCTTCATAATCCGGTCCTGAGCACAGGGCAGGAGCAGCCACAGCTAACAGTAGAAAAATACATGTCCTAGAAACAAAGGCTACTGCATTTCCAGAATGAATGTGATTTATAACATACAAGCTTACACACTCAAAACCTTGCACAACAATGCTAAAAAAAAACACTAGATGTCACTGTTGCTACATGTTCCAGCAGAGCCACATAAATAATCTTGTCAGAGAATCCTGAAATTCGGCATCAGAATATATAGATTTGAGTAAAAATTATTCTCTTAAATAGTAAAAAATAAACCTACACACCTCCCCTTTGCAATACTCTGGTGTGGGGGCGTCCCAAGCCGTTCTCACAGGCCTGATCCTCTTAATTTTTACTTTAATGGACCAAAACCCATGCTGATCGGGAATCTTATAGATTCCCAGGCCGATCATTTCCCTCCCCCCAGGCCATTCAGAATCGGGATGCCCCCCTGTGTTAAGCCCCCCAGGTCTCCCCATACACTTACCATGTTTCTCGGTCCAACGGCACATGCACAAGCTGCAGCTGCATCCCCGCTTTCCCTCTAGCAGGACGTGTGATCGGGGTGCCCCGGGGGAAAGGACCAAAACCCAGGATAGTCAAAATCCTGGGTTGTGGTCCACTAAGGATTAAACCCTTAAAAATAAAAACATATAAATGTTGTGGAGCAAAACCAGCCCATGCACCAGCTATGTGGGACTGCATACCTACCAACTTTTCAGGGTGGGAAAGAGGGACATTTGTTAAATTAGCCCACGCCCCCTCGTTGAAGGATGGATAGGAGATGTTGTAACAGTTACCCCAATACAAACACTTTAAATAGGCAAATGGAACATTTATTGATGCAGATCTGCATGTTACACCTCAAAGAGGGACAATGAGAGGGACAGGGGTCATGGACTCAAAAGAGGGACAGTTCCTCCAAATCAGGGACACTTAGGAGGTATGTGATTGTAGTCCAGGGCCTGGAGGACGAGCAGCCGGTCACTGACCCTAAAGGCTACCAGCCCACATAGCCCACACGGGTGTCAGGCTCTTCTGCAGCCCGCTGTCTGGTGGAGGTGCAGTTAGTTGGGTGGGGGTTTTGGGTTGCCAGGAGGTGACTTGCCAGCCCCTTCAAAGGTATAGGGGTCCTAAGGACCTTACTGCTCCCTACTATTTTCCGAAACAAGAACACCAGCAACTATGCATATCCCTGACACTATTAGCTAAAGGAAGCCTCAGCAGAATGCATGGTTTGGTGGTATGCAAGTCCTGTGGCCCAAATTTCACCAGCAGAGCCGGGATTTTTACTGGCTGGCCAATGCCCTTATTTTCAAATGAAAAAGGGTCACGCCGAAACGCGTTTGATTTTATCCCTGCATTTGCACTGATGGGCTGCTTTTAATGATTTTTGACAATAAATAAATGTTTTATGGGAGTGCAGACTGGCATCATTATATATTGGATTTATCATGGTTGTGGACTAATCAGGTCGGGCACTCTATTTCCTACTATCTGCTACAGCTGGAGAGTCTTCCCATTTATTTTTTTTATCAACCCATATCAATCCAGATGGGACCAATTCCTAAAAATAAGACCGGTCATATATTAATTTTTGCTCCCAAAATAGGTGCTAGGGCATATATTTAGGGGATGTTTTTTAGCCGACTGGCAACTGGCAAAATGGTGGTGGCAGTACAGCAGCTCCAGTACAGTACGTGCACAGAGCCAGCTGGCAGCGGGTATATGTGTGGAGGATTCAGCCATGGCGGCAGGCTTGGGTAGATCAGACATTTCACTCCCGACAATCTTACCTGTGCGACTGAGAGGCCGATTCATTAATAGCGGCAGGTAGCGACAGTTGAGCGACTGTAGCGGCATTTTCAGAGCGCCCGCTAATAGTCACTGTGCTTGGCCATTGTTTGGTTGTTGATAGCGACTCAGTCGGTTTGCCGTAATGTTGAATATTGGGTGAGGAGTCGCTATTTGACAGGTTCCGCGCTGTATGGGAGCGCATGATAGCGACTGGCCCTAGCGACCGGCTCCCACCATATTCATTAAAAAATCACACTCAAAAAATTCTCGCGCTGTAAAATGCATGTTTAAACCCCAGAGCGCTGGCGGCGATGGGTTAAAAGTAGTTTTTTAACCCCCAAACAACCATATTTTTGGAAACCCAAAAAAAATTGTTTTTTAAATAATTTAGTAATATGAATACATTAATATCAGACCTGTAATATCAATTCTGTACAATTTTTTTTTTTACCCTAAAATGGCAGAAGTGGTCACAGAATTTTTCACATTTAAAAAAAAAAACATTAATAACAATTAATTCTGAATATTTAAAGATTGTTCCATTGAAATGCATTGGAGAGCGCCAGGTAGCGAGAGGTCATACCTGTCGCTGTTCAAGGTCGGACGCTGGCGATGTGGGCTGAGGCTGGAATAATGATGAATGAGTCGCTATATGGCGCTATCTCAGTCGCTAAGCAGGATTGGCTTGATAAATGTGTGATTGTGGTGGGGAGCCGGCGTTCTCGTGGCGGGGCCCGTCATTACCGGCCGCTCACCAGTCGCTACCTGTCGCTATTCCTTCATAAATAAGGGCCTTGATGTGTCCTCACCCTCCTTTACAGCTTCTCCCGTCCCTCTACTGAAGCCTGGCAACTGAATTATGAATTGTAACTAGAGCTTATTTTCGGGGAAGGGCTTATATTTCAAGCATTAGCAAGAAATGTTGAAAAATATTACTAGGGTTTATTTTCGGGTCAAGCCTTTTTTTCGGTACCTTAATAGACATTTATTTCTGGGTCTCCTTCCAAACAATAACCTCTTTCTAAACTGCTTCAGATAAGAGGTCAGTGCATACAATGCATTCAAACACAGCTACACCCACAAACGTACAACAATTTGCATTGCTCAGCATTGGATCTTCAGAATACTTAGGGGTTTATTCATCAAGGGATAGCGGCAGTTAGGGCCTCGTAGCGATAGGTAGCGAACGGTGAACGCCGGGCACTGTACGCAATACCACGTTTATCAAAGAGATTCTGGTGAGCGACTCTAACAGAGCCATGTAGCGTCCGATTCATCATCACAGATAGCTCAGCATATACATATACAGCATATACTGGCTTCCAGAGAGCCTAGTATTACCTGTCGCTACCTGTCGCTCTCCCATACATTTCAATGGACGTTACCTTTCTTCTCTTTAAACAGGGTTTTATTTTATTTTATTTTTTTTGTCAAATCATTGTGTGACCTCTCCTGGCCTATTTAAAGTCATTTTTGAATTTTTATTTTTTACATTTTTATACAGAATTGTCATTACAGGTCTGGTATTAAAGTGTTAATGTCACAATGTAATAACAATGTAATTCAATATGTTTTCACATTGTTACTGGTGGCTATGTGTTCAAAAACGGACACACAGCTTCTGGCGCTCTGGGCTACAGCGACCCAATTTTGAGCGCCGGCGCTGTGTGTGTCTGTTTTTTGATGAGTATGGTTTGAGTCGCTCACACTGACCAGTTGCTACCGTTTGCTCCCATATAGCTCTGTACTGGTGTTATAGCAACTCACACATCAAATTCATCAATGCCGGCCAGTGACTGAGGCGTTTGGTAACAGCGACCCATAGCCCATCAGAGCGACTACTAGCAATCGCTCTGAGCGCTTCGCTACAGACGCTCATCTGCCGGTACCTGGCGACAGTAATGAATCAGCCTGCCACTTTTTTTTACCTAAGTGGAAGGGGGTTTGTGTAGGTTTTACAGATGCTGATATTAGGGTCGATTCAGAGCCAGGTGAGAATTCTCACTACTTTTTTAGGAGAGAAAACTACTATTTACTTTCACTGTCTACTGGTTGTAGATTTTCACCTGGCTCTGAATCAGCCCCAAGGTATACAATGAAAGTCAATAGCAGTTTCCTCTTCTAAAAAAAGGAGTGAGAATTCTCCCCTGGCTCAGAATCGACCCCATTGTTGGCTTTCTCACATTGGTTTCACCATAGCTTGATGAATACAGAGAAGGTGACCAAAAAATTCAATGTGAGAAAACTGGACTGCAGCGACGCCAACAGCTTCTAGGAACCTCATGTACAATGCGCACAAACACAGCGAGCGTGGTGGCCGGCCTGGGCTAGAGGTAAAGGTGAATGTTACCTGGGCTCAGTGCATAGTTCACATTGCAAAACACACAGAAAAGAATAACACTACATCACTGACATCAGGCACTTTCCCTGCGGTTATTAAGTGTTCTTGCATAGCAAGATCACTTATTGTTCTTGCTGATACCGTATATTATTCCACCATATTTTGCACTGTAACTCCTCCCACAGTTTTTACACTACATAGACCATAATATACGCGCGGATCGTTCCCGAATGGTGTGCTATAACTTTGCGGAACGTTTCGCCAAACGGTTTCCGAAATATTGGCGTTTTTCTGGCGCAATTTTCCCATAGGAATGAATGGGAGGAATATTCAAAACTAGAGTGGGAGATGAGTGTGAAGTGAAAAATCAGGACATGATTTCTAAACTGCGACCTCTCCCTAATTTTTAAGCTCCACCTACACAAATCTTATATCAAAACGTTCAGCTACCCCTGCTGCCGCTAAAAATGTCCAAGGCTAAGCTATAGCCCTAACAGTTTTCACAATATGACCTTTTGTTTGCAACTCACACCTCCCAATGACATTCATTAAAACTCCACTCTAGACACCACAAATTTGAATGGCAATTTCTAAACTGCGACTGTGCCTTCATTATTAATTATTAATAATATAATATTACAGAGACATGCTATATAACTCTTGTGATTCTTACAGTATAAAGCTCTTTGCTGTAGGATGTATACTTTTTAAGCTACAGCCATTTGAATATGGCAACCACCAGTGAATTAGAAATGTGTTTTAATGTGCATTCTCTGGTTACCTCAGAGTGAGTTGCCATAGCAACACAGCTGCAGCCTGGCTCGTTACATTCATTTTACAGCTGCTCCGCCCACACAGCCAGTCTCAGGAAAACTCCCCATGAAAACATGTTATGGAAAACAGCTTAGACAAATGACATAGCCAGTCATTTAATGCCTACTATCTTTACTCACTCCAAACAATCCATATAGTTACTCTGCCCAGTCAAACCTTTCTGCAGTTACTCCAGCCCCTGGAGGAAGAAACCCACCCGGACCATGTCAACCCTTCCCACCCCCGTGTCCAATAAACCCCCTTTATTTTAAGAAAGGTTGGTGTGGGAATGTATTTTACTCGTTTGTTTTTTATATATATTTTTTGTTACTACTACACCACTACTATGCAGAGGACACTCAAATATACCTCTCAGGCCCAGATCTCGCTTCTCTTCTCATCACATGGTCACTTCAGCTGACTAAGCACATTTCTTGACATTATATTGAACTTGTCTCTTTAATCATATATCTACTGCACTTATCTCTTCCTTATTCTAGAGAATGCCCTGGTCATATCCCGACATAATGACTGCAACATCCTCTTTTGTGGTCTACAAGCACACATTGGCACCCCTCTCTTCCAGCTTCTCCAATGTAGCAAGCAAGAAGACACTGGGTACAAGCCAAGAAGACCCCGAGGAACTTTAGCATCAAGCAAAAAGACAAGCAACGCAGTTTAGATTTTGAATAAAAGTCAGCCTGCCATAGGCAAGTGAACTGCCTTTGCCTTCTCCCACTTACCTACACAGCCTGTCCTGGGTACCAAGGATGTGGCCTCAGCCAAATGCTCAATCACTGTGCCCATTTTTGAGGGCAGACCTGGAATATCAGCAGTTAAACTGGACCAACAGCATGGCACATTTGGAAAAGAAAGGCAGCGGCATTTTGGAGCTTCCTCTCCCAACTGACATAACTGAAATGAACAGTAACAGGAAGCCCAGCATGACTTCCGCTTTGCAGGTGGCCTGCAAGCCCATGAGCGACCATCTTGTTTTTAAAATGTATCCCAGTAGGCATTAGAAAAAGATTTTTTTACATGCAGCAATGTAAATTGTCCCGGAGAGGGCTGCATAAGGACTTTTGTTGTGTTAGTCTGATCTAATTAATTTTTAAAAGTTGGTCCACTTTAAATGCTGCGGGAAAAGAGGCAGACATTCAACATAGCTAAAAGCTGTCCGTGCAGTTTCTAAGGCCCTTATTTATGAAGGAATAGCGACAGGTAGCGACTGGTGAGCGGCCGGTAATGACGGGCCCCGCCACGAGAACGCCGGCTCCCCACCACAATCACACATTTATCAAGCCAATCCTGCTTAGCGACTGAGATAGCGCCATATAGCGACTCATTCATCATTATTCCAGCCTCAACCCACAGCGCCAGCGTCCGACCTTGAACAGCGACAGGTATGACCTCTCGCTACCTGGCGCTCTCCAATGCATTTCAATGGAACGATCTTTAAATATTCATAATTTATTGTTATTAATTTATTTTTTTTTTTTTAATGTGAAAAATTCTGTGACCACTTCTGCCATTTTAGATAATTAAAAAAAAAAAAATAAAAAAATAAAAATGTACAGAATTGATATTACAGGTCTGATATTAATGTAGTCATATTTCAAAATGTTTTTATAAACTTGTTTTTTTTTGTTTCAAAAAATATGGTTGTTTGGGGGTTAAAAAACTACTTTTAACCCATCGCCGCCAGCGCTCTGGGGTTTAAACATGCATTTCACAGCGCGAGAATTTTTTGAGTGTGATTTGTTAATGAATATGGTGGGAGCCGGTTGCTATGGCCAGTCGCTATCATGCGCTCCCATACAGCGCGGAACCTGTCAAATAGCGACTCCTCACCCAATATTCCGGCAAACCGACTGAGTCGCTATCAACTACAGAACAACGGACAAGCACAGCGACTACTAGCGGGCGCTCTGAAAATGCCGCTACAGTCGCTCAACTGTCGCTACCTGCTGCTATTAATGAATCGGCCTCTTAGCTAAAAGCTGTCCATGCAGTTTCTAAGTCAGGGGGAGATAGCAGGCACTATGCTTCTTTTTACTGTGCTGATGTCTCAGGAGGGGGGTCCACCATGTTTTTTTATTACATTACATTATTAGTTAAAATGTAGTTGCATTAGAACCTAATTTATGAAGTGTGCCTTTCTGTGCCATGTGGTGTCATTTTGCTACCCTATGCATACACCTTGGAGCGACCACATATTTTTATTTTGGCACTGCTTTTTTTTCAGAATGATGTTGCAACCCATTGGGTGGCCTGTTTCAGCATCTGTTGGACTCTTATGATTATAACAGCACCAGTGGTGCTCGCTGTTATGCCAACTTATAGGCATGCCGTATTTATTACTTTTTTACATGTACTGTATTTAATAGGCGCTGGTCAGATTTTCTTCATTACAGACACAGGATATCACTGCTGTGAACAAAAGGAACAAACTTTAGAGTGTGTTTTGGCTGTTGTTAGTTGTTGAGCTACTGCAGCACTATAAACTGGTGCAGCTTATACAAGAGTACCGGTTACTGTGTTCAAAAACGCACATGTGATAAATTAGATGGCTGGTGGACACATCGGCTCAGTGTGTTTTGGGCTTCTTTAATCGCTCATTAAAGTGGAGCAACACCCAGGATTTTGACTATCCTGGGTTTTGGTCCACTTCGGTGGGGCACCCCCCAGAACGCCCGGAAACCTCACCTCAGCATGCTCCTACGCGGTCGCTCGTCCAATCAGAACGCTCAGAGCCGCTGTGGTATGCACGTACAAGCGCCGTCCAACCACAGCGGCTCTGAGCGCTGGAGGCCGCGTCTCGTGCTTCCCTCTAACAGGGAGCGCGCCTGCGCCGGCCATTCACAAACGGCCGGCGCGGGTGCGCGCCCTGCTAGAGGGAAGCGCGAGACGCGCCCGCGGTAAGGTTTCTGGGCTTCCTGGGGGGTTTCACCCCGTGGGACATCCCGATTTCGGATGCCCCGCGGGGAGGGATCTGATCGGCCCAGGAATCTTATAGATTCCCGGGCCGATCCCCCGTGGGTGTTGGTCCACTTTAAGTGCCGCTGAGGCTACACCATTGCCGCTGAGTAGAATGGACTGGCACTCAGTAAGCAGAAGATTGCACCTCATTTAATATAAAAAAATCTTCGATGGCTGAACCCAAAATAACAGAGATAATTAAGCAACCCATGTTTGAAGCATTCAGGGGCTTTGGGATGAGAGCAAATTCTCATGAGTCCCCACATAAGACCTTTGAAAATTACTTATTTGCCAAGCTAGGAAAACACCCTTACCATAAAGAAGGTAATGGTCAAGTTGTCTGCTTCAACCGTACCTTGTCAATGCTGAAGACCCTGACAGCTAAAGACCCTGACAACTACTGGTTAATCCCCATTCTACTTCTTATTTGGTAGATCACTAACTTATCGGATACTTACAAGATGTATCTTGAATATATGGGTGCCAGAAAGCCTAGCTACTCCTCTGCATAATTATTCCCCTAAAAAAGACAAACCCTCACTTTTATCATCTTAAAGAGGAACAGCACCCGGGATCTACACTTTTCAGGGTGTTGTCCCTCCCTTGTGGGGCATCACGCTTATAAAACTCACCCTGCCGGCCATCCCATGGCACAGACTGGCAGCCATTCAGCTCCATTCAGCTTGTCTACACTATACTGTAGCTTGGCTGGAAGGAAAGGCCAGGATAGCAAGCTGGTATTTAATGGCGTTCTTCTCTATGGTAATGAGAAGTAAAATAAACTGGGTAAACAGAGTAATAACATTGGATGATGATGATGGCTAAACCAGCGTCAGCTATTTGCTATTCAAATCATCTAATCGGGTATCTATGGTGCTTTCTTATATGGCATTCCTGCAGACTAGGGCAGACCTGTGGGATGTTCTGTCATATATGCAAAGAGCTACACAAAAATATCACTTTTCATGACTCATTTAAGCAAATGCCAAGAAAAGGAGAACCTGGGGCAAGACAATGGCGACAAAGCAGAATATCCAGTTATACCTGCTAGGTAACCAACCTCTATAGGTCTTTGTACTCAGGAATTAAAATAGCTGGCTAAATCTAATGAATAGCTAACAAAATGCCACCAAGGTATATATTAGCTAATACCTAAAACAGATCATTCCAACAGCTACTCCTTAGAACCACTACTTCACTGGGAGTCTGATTTATCAACCATCAGCTTCTGTTAATACCTCTCAGTGCCAATATTTTTGCCCCAGCGGCACTCCATGTTCGATTTATCAAGCAA
Organism: Gastrophryne carolinensis; assembly: GCA_027917425.1. Lineage (NCBI taxonomy): Eukaryota > Metazoa > Chordata > Amphibia > Anura > Microhylidae > Gastrophryne > Gastrophryne carolinensis. Next base: position 604,498,842 of record CM051234.1, read on the forward strand.
AAGAATCGAACCAAATTATTATGCAGATTTTATGGAAATGTCATATAAATGTCATTTTACAGTTTTCCAATTGAGATTATGGATGATATTGTGTCTCAGGGATAATAATGATCGGTAATGCGGCTCTGTTTAGACCAGAGCTTGGCACTCGGGAGGGAGTGGGCCAATGACAGTGACCTCTGGATGCAGGACCGGCTCCAGGTTAATGTGGGCCCTTGGGCAGCATGGTCTCAGTGGGCACCTTTGCAGTGGAAAGTCGCAGGTCAAGGGGTCTATAAATTCCATGGCCGAAACTAAGAAGGGTTTCTTGCCCTCCAACTCCCTATTGGAGCTGTTTTTTAGTGAGTCTCATGTAGCTGGCACTTAACAGTAAGAGAGGCTACTACGTGAGAATCATGAAGCTGGCACTAGAAGGGTTAACCACATTGTGCGAGTTGTTAGGCGGATGGCGGACCACGGCAGCTGACCCGGCTTGCCGGATGGTGACGCCGGCCCTGTCTGGATGCCTCACTGCAGAGATGCCGGAGATGCCACCGCCAGTTTCACTCACTGTGGGAGCCGCTGGTAAAGGGATTTCACAGAAGCGGGGCATCCCAATATAGGATGCTTCAGGGGAAAGCCAGCATCCGGCCCTGGAGTATTTTAGTCTATAGTGCCAGCCGCTTACTGTTTTGTTTTGCTTTAAAGTGGACCAACTCATGCTCAACTGCTCTGGAATTTATAAGACCACAGAGACGTCTGGTTCCCACCCCTCCGGGACATCCCGAAACCCCCTCCAAGTCCCCTAAGAAACCTCCCTTCTCCTCGATCCTACGCTGTCAGCTATGCCTTTAGCTCTGGCACTAGTACATGGCCAGCGCGTGCATGCACCCTATAAGAGGGTAGCGGGGATGCGGGCACCAGCATGCTTGCCACCACTCAGCTCCTTTTGGCTAAACTTGGCCCTTAGCCAAATCTTAGCTGGTATTGCCGAGCTCGCGGATTAGACGAGAGCCTGTACATGAGCCGTAGGACTGGGGAAAGCCGAGCATTCTTCGGCGACCTGGGAGGTGTCACACAGTGGGGCATGCCAAATCGGGGAGCACCGGTGGCAAGGACCAAAACCTGGAGAAGTCAAAATCACAGGTTATGGTCCACCTTAAGACTACATACCTGCAAAACACAGAAGTGCTGCACCATGACACATGTGGACCCGAAGATCCCCCCCTTAATCTATTATTATCTATTATCTATCTATTAAATTTGCAGAGAAAGTTTGAGTTTCATAATTTTCCTTTATTGCTTTACAACATGTTTGTGCATCTAAGTCAGAGAGGAAACACCCATTTGATATGAGGAACTTAATGTCATATCAGAATAAAGCAGACCGCGTATATGAAATAAGGAAAGCCTGCCAAATGGGCTTTCTCTTAGTCAGGGCCGGATTAAGTGTGGTGGAGGCCCCTGGGCACAAAATCTGGTGGAGGCCCCAGATACAGTATTTTTTTTTTATTTCAAATAATAGTCCAGGCAAGTAACTGATTGGTGGTTGTCTGGCACCCGCCCACTTATTGGAAATCAGATCGAGTCCCTTGGGCCCCCCTTGTGCGGGTGCGTGCTGCTCGGGAACTCCCATTCTGGGTGGGGGGGGGGGTGTAGTCGCCCGGCTGGTCCAGCAGAAAACAGTTCCCTGCATTGAGCTGCCAGCGGCTGTGCTTGGTGGCTTATGTGCAGTGACAGCTCTGCACCCATCACTGTAGCGTTGCTGCTCTAGACTCTCCGTCCTGCCCTGTGGTGGCTTTGGCTGCAGGTTGGCAAAAAGCTTGCCCCCACTGCTGCCGATAGCTTTGTTTCTGATCCCGTGGTCCATCAGACCAAAGACTGATAAGCCTCCTCACCAGACCATAACCCAAAGGTTGGTGGAGGCCCCCTTTGCAGGGCAAGTGGTGGAAGCCCCGGGGTGCGTGCCCTTTGCGCCCCCCTTATAATCCGGCTCTGCTGTTAGTATTACAAAAACAAATACCTCTTTTCTTGCTCATTCCCTCAGCTTATTCCTTCCTGTGCCAGGTTTCCGCTTCTCTAGTGGACCTCCTCTTGACAGAGAAACAGCAGGGTGTGCAATGGCGTCTGGTCCTCCAGTGGGGGAGAAGCTCTGGTGCTGGATGAGAGGAGTCAGAATATGTTCACACTCAATGAATCACACTTTTCAGCAGTAGAGCCGATGATGACCCATCCATGCATGGGGAGGCCCTGCAAAGGTCTTAAAGGGGCCACAGCACTCAAACCAGTTAGCTTGCTGACCAACCTACAATCTGTCTCTAAACTAGGTTAAAAACAGAGGACTCGGTCACACACATCTGCAGAAGTATGCTGAAGCTGCACCACCAGCGCCAAGGTGCCCCTGTGAGGTGCAGTCCTAACTCTAGTACTAATTCTAGTCTCTAAGAGGCCCTGCAAAGGGAAGAGAGTGCAATAGGGCTTATCAAGAAATATAAAGCAGGCTAAATGAAAGATACAGACCCTCACTGCCAGCATGGGGAGAGCAGAAAATGAGCTAAATTAAAGGATAACTTCATTTTAGATTGCATTTGTAAAAGTTTCCATTATTGTGTGTCAAAATAATGTCCTCAAGGTGCCGAGCTTATCTGTTAGTATTTTCTTTTTTTTATTTATTTGCAACTCTGTGTTATAAAAGAAAACAGTTTTCTCTAGCAATAATGTGTTTGCTATAGCAACGTACAACAACCAGTATGTTTGGTGTACGGAGCAGAGACTTCATGACTCTGGCTTGCTAACCATCTGATTGGCTGAGACAGAGATGATGCTTCACATTCCTGAGCTCACAAGTTTAACCCCTCCTGCTCTAATTCAGCTTTTTCAGACAATTTTATTATATTATATTCCGATAGAGAAAGGATTACTGGCAGCATTCTCACCTGGGGAGGCCATTACTGCTTGATGATTTTGCAAAAGCTGCTGATGAGTTTACCTGTTACGGTGGATTTTTTTGTCAGAAACTATACTAAGGTCTTCAAGTCCAAGAAAACTGTTCCCATCAGCATATATAGCTAGGATGTGGCATGGAATTGCTAATGTGTACACAAGCCTTAAAGGGGCCACAGTACTCAACCCTGTTAGCTTGAAACCAAACCTATAATCTGTCACACACATCTGCAGAAGTATGCTAAAGCTGCACCACCAAACGCTACTGAGATCCTATAGACTTTATGGAGGTGGTTGCTCCTATTGAAGTAAAAGAGGACACAGGGCACAACATTGGTCCATAAGAAGCAATTTGTTTTAACTTAAAGCAGACCAAAATCCACCAAACTTGTGAAATACATTTGTCCATAGCCCCTGGAGATATTTCCTTCTTAGGGTGTAGAACTACATATCATACTGGAACACTGATTTTTTTGTTGCCCCTCTCTGTAAGATGGCAGACGATCACCCATTGCATTGGTGTGACAATGACATTGCCAGACACAGCAATGGCAATGAATGGAGGCGGAGCTTTACAGCTAAATCGCCGTTATCTGGGATTAGAGTGAAACAGGAGCACTAAAAATTGGCAAAAGTTTCTCTTCATGGGTGGAGCAATTCAGGTGATGCTAGTTAAAAATGTGGCTTTGGTCCACTTTAAGGCGCAAAGTTGATAATGCACAGGTGTTATATCTAGGAATGTCACCAAATATTGTCTTTGATATAACATTTCCTGTATGTGAAAAAATAGTTTATTTAAAGTACATATTCAGGCAAATAAAAAAAAGCTATACTCACCTTTTCTCTCATGCAGAGCATGGCTCCTAGTCCAGAGCAGCAATACTCACCAGCGAGCAGAGCGGTGCTTTGCATGATGCCAGGTGGCAAGGGACATGGATCCAGCCTTTCAGGTGAGTGCTGTAGCTCCAGACTAGAAAGATGCTCTGCATCAGAGAAAATGTAAGTATAGTTTTTTTTTGCCTAAAAATTGTCTTTAAAGTGGACCAACACCCATGGGGATCCCGGGCCGATCAGATCCCTCCCCGCGGGGCACCTGAAATCTGGATGTCCCGCGGGGTGAAACCCCCCAGGAAGCCCAGAAACCTTACCTTAACCCCGTTACAACGGCGCATGCACGGGCCCCGAACAGGGCGCGCACCCGCGCCGGCCATTCACATTCCTGTTAGAGGGAAGCGCGAGACGCGGCCTCCAGTGCTCAGAGCCACTGTGGTTGGACGCCGCTTGTACGTGCATACCACAGCGGCTCTGAGCGCTCTGATTGGACGAGCGCCCGCGTAGGAGCATGGTGAGTGTTTACAGGCGTTCTGGGGGGTTTCACACAGCGGGGCACCCCCGATCGGGGTGCCCCACCGAAGGGGACCAAAACCCAGGATAGTCAAAATCCCGGGTGTTGGTCCACTTTAAAGAGGAACAACACACAGGAATTTCACTTTCCTGTGTGTTGTTCCTCTGTGCGGTGGCATTCCGAATTGGGATGCCCGCTGTGTGTATCCCCCAGGTCGACCCATACACTCACCTTCCTTTCACTCCCACGATGGAGACTTGGCCGATAGCAAGTGTGCTGATTGGCTGAGCGGTGCGGCTCCCTGCGGACTCTTTGATAGCTAAGCAGACTGGACCGCCTAGCACCCAAGTGGCGCCAAAGGGAGCTGATTGCACCGCCAGCCGGATCCCTCACTCAGCTTGTGGCCGTGGCATGTTCATGCCACTCATTCAGAAAGGCCCATTTTCAGTTACACCATCTATTTATCCTGGCATCTCAAGTCTCCCCTCAAGCCCTTCCCCATATTCAGCCCCACTATAGCCCCAGCCAAGAAACCCCAGTCCATACTCTACCTCTGCAATGCTATAGGCTAAGTATCATGACCACACCAACTCCTGCCACAGCATCTTCCTCCACAATATTAATGTTTTACTAAAATCCATTTAAGAATGGCCATATCCACCCCTGCCCATCAAAATGGGTTTTTGGCCACTGTCTGCCACTAGTGTCATATAACACACTATTGACCGACCAGGAAGCACAGCCACTTGTTGGCGCCGGCCAGTTGGCAGTGAAATGATGAGTAGTGATGGGCTTCGTATAAGGTCCAAAGCTAAATTCGACCCAGGTCATGCTGATTTAGTCCGGTTCACCCCATCCCGGATACTGGCAAGATATACCATGCCACCAATCATGTGTCATGCCACCAACTGATGCTGGCAGGTGGCATGCCGGCCATCACTACCCTGTGAATTGTTATAGGTGTCCCTTGTTCCCAGTTTACAAAAAAAAAAAAAAAAGAAAACACATACAGTTTTACAATAAAAAAATAAATCACTATCGGTTTGACTTCTCTCATCTGCGAACCCCCCCCCCCCCTGGAGTCCTCTGCACAGGTCCCACAGGTTGGGGGTCCTGGTGGTCTGCTGCTGATGGGGATCTGTGATTGTCGCCACCCACTGGCATCTGTAGTGACGGGGGACACAGGTCCCTCCCACCCCTTCCTTGGTGTCCCAGCAAGCTAATGTCAGGCTGCTGGGACGGGGACATTTTTATACCACAGAAGAGGAGCCTATGTGGAATCCCACACATGTGACTAATGATGTCACTGTAGGGGAGGAAAATGGAGGGTGGTTCCCGGGAACCGGACCACTAAGCACCCAAGTGGCGCCACAGGGAGCTGAGTGCACCGCCAGCCGGATCCCTCCCTCAGCTTGTGGGCGTGGCATGCCGTGCGACTCATTCGGAAAGGCTGGACGAGGGCGCACGCTAAGGGTGAGCGGGGATGCGGCTGCAGCGCAAAGGCAATGATAAAAATCCATGTAAATATACTGGATAGAGGGGGGGAGGAGAAAAGGTCGCTTATACATCCGGCATCAAAAAATATGCAGCCAGGCTTGTTTCTTTCTTTTAATGGAAGGAACAGGAAATCGGGGGGCAGGTTCTATCACCCGATATACTCAGACCTGGCACCCCTGGATTGTATTTCTACCAGGAGAAGAAAACTACAAGCTTGTCGGGAGTTTCATTCAGTTAGAGCGTATAAGTGACCCCTCCTTTCACTAGCCAATGTGTTAATATTGATTTTTATTATTACACAATTTTTGCAATAGTGCCTCTTTAAGGACGTACAGCTATGCCTAGATCCTCCACAATCTTACGTCTTTACCAAACACCCGGTATACGATTACTCTACTTTAACTTTCTTTTAACAAAATCCCCGTACAAAAGTGCAAGGGCAGAGTACACAATGCAGCATACACACCACTGATAATCATGCTGAGATAACAATAAGTTAAACAAAAGCAACAAAAAAGAGGAAGTATGTTCTTGGGCTCTGAGCTGCAATTCCATCCCGCGGATAATCATTAAACGCTGTCACTTCATTTCACCGACACTACCAAACTGGAGCCACAATGGTGAGTAAAACAAATGTATTCTTATTATATGTTCACTTGCTGCAGATACAGTGATACAGACAAACAATACAGGATCAAAAAAGATAGAACGATAGATAGATAGATAGATAGATAGATAGATAGATAGATAGATGATAGATAGATAGATAGACCGATAGATAGACCGATAGATAGATAGTAGATAGATAGATAGATAGATAGATAGATAGACCGATAGATAGATAGATAGACCGATAGATAGATAGATAGATAGATAGATAGATAGATAGATAGATAGATAGACAGACAGACAGACAGACAGACAGACAGACAGACAGACAGACAGACAGACAGACAGATAGATAGATAGATAGATAGATAGATAGATAGACCGATAGATAGATAGAGAGATAGAGAGATAGATAGATAGATAGATAGATAGACAGACAGACAGACAGACAGACAGACAGACAGACCGATAGACAGATAGATAGATAGATAGATAGATAGATAGATAGATAGACAGACAGACAGACAGACAGACAGACAGACAGACAGACAGACAGACAAACAGACAGACAGACAGACAGACAGATAGATAGATAGATAGATAGATAGATAGATAGAACGATAGATAGATAGATAGATAGATAGATAGAGAGATAGATAGATAGATAGATAGATAGATAGATAGATAGATAGACAGACAGACAGACAGACAGACAGACAGACAGACAGACAGACAGACCGATAGACAGATAGATAGATAGATAGATAGATAGATAGACAGACAGACAGACAGACAGACAGACAGACAGACAGACAGACAGACAGACAGACAGACAGATAGATAGATAGATAGATAGATAGATAGATAGATAGATAGAACGATAGATAGATAGATAGATAGATAGATAGATAGATAGATAGATAGATAGATAGATAGATAGATAGAACGATAGATAGATAGATAGATAGATAGATAGATAGATAGATAGATAGATAGATAGATAGATAGATAGATGGTAGTAAGTTCACCCTACAAATCTGGAATCATTTCATGTCTACTGTATACTGTACTCTACTGTCTACTCTACTGTATAGCATAGGAGAAAATCTATGTTACATAAATATTGGTCAGCTATTAGTGTGCAGAATTATTATGTAACTAAATGGAAAAAAACTGTATTAGAAAGCAATTAGAGGTTTATTCATCAAGGGATATGCCCAGGTAGTGCCTCGTAGCGCCAGGCAGCGTCTGGTGAACTCCGGGCACTGTACGGGAGGCGATTCTGGTGAGCGATTCTAACAGCGCTATGTAGCGTACGATTCATCATTACAGGCAGCTCAGCGTATAGCGCCGGTGCTCTAGCTTCCAGATCGCCAGGTATTACCTTTCGCTACCTGTCGCTCTCCCATACATTGCAATGGACGTTCCTTTTCTTCTGTTTAAACAGGGTTTTTTGTTTTTAATTTTTTTTTTCTCTAAAATAATTGTGTGACCTCTCCTGGCCTAGAAAGAGTCATTTTTGAAAACATTTTTGATTTTTTATATTTTTATGCAGAATTGTCATTACAGGTCTGGCATTAAAGTATTAATGTCACAATGTGACAACAACGTAATTCCATGTGTTTTCGCTTTTTTACTGGTGGACATGCGTTCGAAAACAGCGTCTGGCGCTCTATGCTATAGCGACCAGATCCAGAGCGCCTACGCTGTGTGTGTGTACTTTTTTTGTTGAATTTGGTGTGAGTCGCTGAGAGTCGGTCGCACTGAGCTGGCGCTACCTTTCGCTCCCTGCAATGCTGTACTGGTGTTAGAACGCCCAGCACACATCACATTCATCAATGCCGGCCAGGTTACTACAGTGACTGAAGCACTCTGTTACAGCGCCCGATAGCCGATCACTAGTGGTCGCTCTTAGCGCCTCTGTACAGACGCTCATCTGCCGATAGCTGGCGCTAGTAATGAATCAGCCTGTATGTTACATAAATATTGGTCAACTATTAGTGTGCTGAATTATTATGTAACTAAAGGGAAAAAAAATACTATAAAAATACTATTATAACACAATTAGAAAATCTGTTTTTAGTGATTAAGCTATTTGTGTTTTTTAATTAGCTATAATTAATTGTAATTGTTTATATGTACAGATGAGCTAACAGTTTGTTAGAACTGGGGTTCATTCCAAATTTCAGGGAAAAGTCGATTTGGCACAAAAGCAATTTTTTGGGGGTGAATGTTGGCTGAATTTTACCTGAAATTCACTGTCATTTTCCTTGGCTCCCCCTGTCGCTCGGGTCCAGTGGCAGCAGTGGACAGCAGACACTGACAGTGCAGCCGGCTTCCCCTGCTTCCCCTGCTGCCCCCCCCCCCCCCCACTGTGTGTATTGCAGCTTCCTCTAAAAGGCACATCTGCTGTACAACTTATCTCAGCCCACAGCATGGACTTCAAAAAAATGGCCGCCCCCATAAGTGAGGATGCTCACAGCAGCTTACAATGTAAAGTGTCCTCACTCATAGGGCATTAAGCAAAACAATAAATAAATAGTGATTATCTGGCTAATGTGTGCTTGCACACACCTAGGAATGTGCATTTAACCCATCCATTCAGTGTGTACAAATCCGCCAATTATTATTATTATTATTTTTGTTTATTTATATAGCGCAATCAGCTTCCGTAGCGCTTTACAAGGTATGATTACAGACAGGGTAAAACATATAGCACAGAGAACAATACAAAATTAGATGCCACAGGTTAAAACCAAGTGTTGTGAGCACAGGAGACAATAGGAAGGAGAGCCCTGCCCTTGTGAGCTTACAGTCTAAAGTTGGGGGTGTAGACAAGGGGGCCGGATCACAAGTGGTAGAGCTTGAGTAGGGCTGCATGTGCCATTGACGGTTATAGTAGTTGCTTAAGCCAGGTCATATGCTTGTCTGAAGAATTGAGTTTTGAAGGCACATGTAAAGGCTTGGAGTGATGGAGAGTGACGGATCGAGCAGCGAAGTGCATTCCAGAGAAGTGGGGAGGCACGGGAGAAGTCTTGAAAGTGGGAGTGCGAGGAAGTAACCAAGGAGGAGGACAGGAGAATGTCAGAGGCAGAGCGGAGGTTGTGCTTGGGTTGGTAACGCTCGATCAGAGATGAAATGTAGGAAGGGGCCTGGTTAGAGAGAGCTTTGTAGGTTAGCGTTAGAAGTTTGAACTGAACTCTATGGGAGACAGGTAACCAGTGGAGGGACTGACAGAGGGGAGTAGCACTGGAGAAGCGAGAGGAGAGATGGATGAGGCGAGCAGCAGAGTTTAGGATAGATTGGAGGGGAGCCAGTCTGTTTGTTGGCAAACCACAGAGGAGGGTGTTGCAATAGTCCAGTTGGGATATGACCAGGGCATGCACTAACATTTAGTGGTGTCAGGTGAGAGGAAGGAACGGATGCGGGAGATATTTTTGAGTTGGAGGCGACAGGAGGTGGCTAAGGAGTGAATGTGAGGTCTGAAGGAGAGAGAGGAGTCCAGAATGCCGTCCAGGCATCGAGCTTGAGGAGTTGCAGTTATTGTAAGATTATTTACAGAGATTGTGGTGTTAGAGAGGGGAGGGGAGTGAGATGGAGGGAAAATGACCAGTTGTGTTTTGTCCATGTTCAGTTTAAGGGAGCGAGATGTCATGAAGGAAGAGATGGCTGTTAGTCAGTCAGGAAGGCGAGAGAGGAGAGAAGAGAGATTCGGGCCAGAGAGGTAGATCTGAGTGTCATCTGCATAAAAGTGATATTGGAAGCCTAGTGAGGTTATTAGTCGTCCTAGACCAGAAGTGTATATTGAAAAAAGTAGGGGTCCTAGGACTGAGCCTTGTGGAACCCCAACAGACAGAGCCCGGGGAGAGGAAATGGTGTTTGAGTAAGATAAACTAAATGTGCGGTGAGAGAGATAGGAGGAGAGCCAAGAGAGTGCGAGACCTTGGATTCCAAGAGAAGAAAGAATATTGAGAAGCAGAGCATGGTCGACAGTGTCAATAGCAGAGGATAAGTCGAGAAGAATGAGAGCAGAGAATGAATCGAACCAGTGACCAGGGAGTGGTGGGCTGCTGTGGTGCAGCACTTAATTCATGTCCCATGGCCAGAAACTGAACCTGCAACCCTCTGGTCACAAGGCTGCTTCCTTACCTATGGCCACAACTGCCCCGGTCCTGGACATTTTGACAGCGGAACGTCGATGGTTCGCGGTTCTCAGGTAAGTCGAACAGCTGTTTCTTGCTGCTGGCTCTGCATTAGGAGACCCCCCTCTGCCCCCCCCCCCCCCACTCCTCACACATCCGCCTGGGCTCCATGGGCTCTTCATCTATCAATAATTTTAATTCCGCTGACCGGCGGGTGAGGTGTGGGGGGGGGGCGTAAGGGGGTCCCCTGTCATTTTTGTGTCCCAAAGTTCGGGTTTGCCCAACTCTAATCTTATTACACATATGCTCCTCCTCATTCTCTCTGTATTTTAACCAGCATATGACTACTTTCAAGCACCTCTCTGTACTCAGTGTCCGACAGGGATGCCTGGGTCCCACCAGTACAACTGACTCTGAGGACCAACCCCTACGTTTAGATGCAAGTATGCAATGTAAAACATTATGCCAGACTGTTTTGTCTCTGTGTGGGCTCTTGGGGTACCACAAATAAGCTATAGATAGTTCAGATTTTGGTGGAACCAAGGGCTTACAGGGAATTTCCTGGGAACTCTGTGGGCCAATGCGAGCCTGTCAGTCCTCTCTTCTTTGAATAGCTACCTCATCTTGTGCTTTATTCAAAGATAAAAAATGATGGTACTCCTAGTGTTATACAATAGAAAAAAGTATGTCCCGCACAGCTAACTATATCCGACTAGTATAAAGGTAGTGCTGGTGCAGGCTGATAGCGGAACACCAGAAAGGTGTGTATAGGACAAAGCAAAAAGGATTGCGCTGCCAGCACAAACAAAAAAAACCCCTAACAATGAGCCGCAGCAAATTTGTAAAATTTCTATGACATGCCTTTATTGAAACATCAATATTACAACATTAAAACATTAAAGACAAAAACAGTTAAAAAACAATAAAAGTGCTTGGGAGATGGACCCTTAAGTATATGGCTCTAATACAATTGAAGTACGGTTACAGGCTGATTCATTATTAGCAGCAGGTAGCGACAGATGAGCGTCTGTAGCAGGCATTTCTAGTAGTCGCTGTGCTCGGCCGTGGTTCGCTAGTTCGGAGCAACGTCGCTGTGCAGCATTGATGAATACATTGTGGGGAGTCGCTATATGACCAGTACAGCGCTGTATGGGAGCGAATGTTAGCGACTGGTCAGTGCCACTGACTCACACCATATTCATCAAAAAAACAGCCTCACACACCTCCGGCGCTCAAAAATGCTTCTCTTAAGCCCAGAGAGCCAGAGGCTGTGTGATTAAAGGCTGTTTTTTAACATGTATCCACCAGTAACAAAGCAAAAACATATGGAATGACATTGTTATAACATTGTAACATGAACACATTAATGCCAGAGACCTGTAATATCAATTCTGCATAAATATATAAAATGTAAAAAAAAAAAAAAGAAAAAATGGCTTTTTCAAGGCTAGGAAAGATTCAAATATTATTTGAGAATAAAAAAAAATAAGAAAACAAAAACCCTGTTTAAAGAGAAATAAAAGAATGTCCATTGAAATGTATGGGAGAGCGACAGGTAGCGAGAGGTAATCCGTGGCGCTCTGCAAGGCAGTACGCCAGCGCTGTACGCTGAGGCTGGGATAATGATGAATCGGACGCTACATGGCGTTATCCCAGTCACTCAACAGATTCTGCTTGATAAATGTGTAATTGTGTGACATGTCCGGCGTTCACCTGCCGCTACCTGTCGCTACCTGTCATTTACAAGGCACTACCTGACGCTATCCCGTCATGAATAAGGGCCTTAATCTCATAATCTACAGGTGAGAGAAACAGGCTATAGTGCTGAACGATAGTTGACCAACCCAATAATGGGAAAAAAATGTATATATGTACTTTTAGTGTTATAGCAAAAATGTGCACTGTTCAAGTGCCAATTGTACTGCCCCAACAATAAAACAGACAATTAAAATGTTAGAGTGACTTATAAGGTGCCATATAAAATGTGCAAAAGACTGCATAAAAATAAACTGAAAAAAGTATCACCAAGCTGGTAGATTAATGGAGCCGGTCCCCTCACCATTCCTAGTGTAATACACGGATATACCTAGAGCTCAGTCAGAGTGAATAAAGTAACAAACCTGTGAAAAGCAGAATTCTAAGGAAAGTTAGCCGAGTTAGCTGCAGGCCCCTGGGACAAGATCTTTGCACTCTGAAATTCACAAAGCCAGCCAGAGACTAGAGTATTGAGCAATTTTTCAACAAGCGAGATGAACACTCGTGATTATTATTCTGACCATGTTTTGAAATCCACATGTCCTGCTTCCACAATGTATGAGCCAGTGAGTGGTGGCAGCTGGGTTGGAAATTCCTCTCTGTCTAGACGTCACTTCCCCCATGTGGTTTGGGTTTATTGTTGGCTTTTTATAATGACCTAATGAAGGTGAAAAGACAGAAAGGGTTGCAAGTTGAAAGTACAGCCAGATCCAATAGAATCTAACTCACACAGACTTAAAAGCAGTCAATCTGAAAAACATTACATGGACGGGCAAACTGTCAGTGCTACATGCTCCAACTGTCACTGTTGCCACCAGGGGTGACTTGACCATGGGTAGAAGAGGGAAACTTTCTGGTAGGCAGCACTGTTTCGAGGCTCGTTGTGCTGACCCACCTGACCCAGAGCCCATGGAGGGGTGTATTCAGTTCTCTTCTTATACCATCCATTTCTCCTGGCCTCTCAAGTCTCCCCTCAAGCCCTTCCCCATACTCAGCCCCACTAAAGCCCTAGCCAAGAAACATAAAAAAAAAGATATAGGGAATGGGAAAATTCTGAAAAGAGGAAGACAGAAGAAACTCAGAAAACAGAAAGAGAGAGTAAAGCAGAAGAGTCAGACAGGAAATGTGGAAAATAGAGAAGTGAAGGAGAAGAGAGGAAGATAAGGTGAAAAGATGGAGGTGAAGGAAAGATGGCAGGAGTGCTGGAGGAAAGAAAGAGGGAATGCCAACAGGTGGAGAAGGAAATGAAAACACAAGGAATAAGGAAAGAGATAAAGAAAGACTGGGAAATGCAAGAAGATGGGGAGGAAGGTAAATAAGAGAGAGGAAGGTCAGTGCAATGAACGGAAGAGAGAGAGACAGATGGAATGGAAAGACCTGATAGGCAAGCTGAGAGCCCCTTTTCTAAAGGGCTGTCTAAAAGGGATCTTCTAATATTGGGGGGGAACGCTGCGTGTCCACACAGCTTGCACACCCCAATGGACAGTCATGCACACGATATTCTGATTACCTTTTATCTAGTCTGCATAAGATTAACTCTGATGAACTGGACATGGACATGCATGTGTTCTGTGGACCAGCTCCTTCTGTTAAATATGTTTAAGACAAGTAGCTATTACTATGCTGCACATTATTATTATTATTATTGTTTATTTATATAGCGCCATCATCTTCCGTAGCGCTTTACAAAGTAGTAATTACAGACAGGGTAGAAACATACGATACATATACTATTTCAAATGTAGTTTTACAGAGTTGACAATGGATATGCTGAATACAAGATACAATAGGGGAGAGAGCCCCGCCCTTGTGAGCTTACAGTCTAAAGGAAGAGGGGTGAAGACGAGGTGGAAGGATCACAAACAGTCAGTATTGAGCTTTGTGGCATGTGCTCTTTAGAAGATTGGTTAGGCCAGATTATATGCTTGTCTGAATAAGTGCGTTTTAAGGGTGCCTTTGAAGGTTTTGAGGGTTGTGGAGTGGCGGATTGGGTGTGGGAGGGCATTCCAGAAGATTGAAGTTGCACGTGAGAAGTCCTGGAGGCGGGCGTGAGAGGAGGTGACCAGGGTGGAGGACAGGAGAAGGTCAGCAGCAGAGCGGAGGCTGCGTGTAGGTTGATACTGTTGGATTAGAGATGAGATGTAGGGAGGGGCCTGGTTGGAGAGAGCCTTGTATGCGAGAGTTAGAGTTTTGAACAGGATTCGCTGTGGGACTGGCAGCCAGTGTAGGGATTGGCAGAGAGGCGCAGAACTGGAGGAGCAAGAGGAGAGATGGATGAGGCGAGCAGCAGAGTTCAGGATAGATTGGAGGGGTGCCAGTCTGTTAGTTGGTAGGCCACAAAGAAGGATGTTGCAATAATCCAGTCGGGATATGACCAGGGCATGCACTAGCATTTTAGTGGTGTCAGGTGAGAGGAAAGCACGGATGCGGGAGATGTTTTTAAGTTGGAGGCGACAGGAGGTGGCCAGGGAGTGAATATGTGGTTTGAAAGAGAGGGCAGAGTCCAGAGTGACTCCCAGGCACCAAGCTTGGGGAGTTGCTGTTATTGTGTAATTGTTGACAGAAATAGACGTGTTAGAGAGGGGAGGGGAGTTAGAGGGTGGGAAAATGACCAGTTCTGTCTTGTCCATGTTTAGCTTGAGGTAGCGAGATGACATGAATGAAGAAATAGCTGAGAGGCAGTTGGGGAGACGAGATAGAAGAGAAGAGAGATTGGGGCCTGAGACATATATCTGAGTGTCATTCGCATAGAAGTGGTATCGGAAGCCTAATGAAGTTAAAAGTATGCCAAGGCCATGGTTGTAGACTGAGAAGAGTAGGGGGCCTAGGACAGAACCTTGTGGCACACCAACAGAAAGGGAACGTGAGGATGAGACCGTGTTAGAATAGAATACACTGAATGATCTATCAGAGAGGTAAGAGTTGAGCCAAGAGAGCGCAAGCCCTTGAACCCCAAGAGAGGAGAGAATATCAATAAGCAGAGAGTGGTCGACAGTATCAAAGGCTGAGGAGAGGTCAAGAAGGATGAGGATGGAGTAGTGACCTTTGCTTTTGGCAGTGAGCAGATCATTGGTGACTTTGGTGAGGGCAGTTTCAGTGGAGTGGTTACGGCGGAATCCTGATTGTAAGGGGTCAAATAAATTGTTGGTGGATAAGTATTGTGCCAGTTCTGAGTGGACATGTTGTTCAAGAAGTTTGGAGGAGAAAGGGAGTAGTGAGATAGGGCGATAGCTGGAGAGGGCAGAGGGGTCGAGAGAGGGTTTCTTGAGTATCGGAGTAATAACAGCATGTTTGTAGGAAGAAGGAAAGGTGCCAGTGGAGAGAGAAAGGTTGAATATGCAGGTTAAGGCTGGAGTGAGGGATGGAGACAGTTAAGGAATAAGGTGGATTGGAATAGGATCGAGGGAGCAGGTAGTCAGGTGGGCCCTAGATATGAGAGAGGTTAGTCCAGGCTCAGTTATTGGAGTGAAGAAAGTAAGAGAGTGAGGCAGGGGGATAGTTTGAAGTGGTGAGGGATTCTGAGGGGCAAAGCCAAGTCGAATGTTGTCAATTTTTCCTTTGAAGAATGTCGAAAATTCTTCTGCTGTTATTTGGGAGGTTGGAGGAGGAGGTGGAGGGCGGAGTAAGGAACTGAAAGTATTGAAGAGTTGTTTGGGATTCGGGGCTTGTGCAGAAATCAGTGAGGAGAAATAAGCTTGCTTAGCAGATGAAAGGGCCATCCTGAGATCCTGAAGGGCTTGTTTATAGAATAGAAAGTCGTGATTGGCTTTGGTTTTCCTCCATCGCCGTTCAGCAGCTCGAGACAGCTGTTTCAATCTGGCTGTGCTTGCATTTAGCCAGGGTTGGGGGTTTTTGGTGCGGGGACGGCTATAGGTGAGGGGGGCGACAAAGTCCAGAGCTGAGGAGAGAGTATTATGGTAGTGTGATGATGCAGCGTCTATGTCCGTGAATGAGGTCAAGGTCTGAAGAGGTTGAAGTGAGGCAGAAAAGGACTGAAG
The DNA here is from genome assembly GCA_027917425.1 of Gastrophryne carolinensis. NCBI lineage: Eukaryota > Metazoa > Chordata > Amphibia > Anura > Microhylidae > Gastrophryne > Gastrophryne carolinensis. The sequence goes on from CM051234.1 coordinate 604,515,110, forward strand.
GTCTAGGTTTCTTAAGTTTCTGCGTTGAGTTGTGGGTTTGTGTGGAAGGGGGTTTGCAGGCATTGGAGAGAGGGTCATAGTCAGCAGGTTATGGTCAGAGAGGGGGAGCAAAGAGGACGAGAGGTTTGATACAGAGCAGAGGTGAGAGAAGAGGATCAATTGTGTGGCCGTCTTTGTGGGTGGGTGCAGTAGACCATTGCTTGAGGCCGAAAGATGAGGTTAGTGACAGTAGTCTGGTGGCAGCAGGGTTGCTAGTGTCCACAGATATGTTGAAGTCACCCATGATGATTGCAGGGATGTCTGTGGACAGAAACTGAAGGAGCCAGGTAGAAAAGTGGTCGAAGAAGAGAGTAGTAGTTCCAGGAGGGCGGTAGATGACTGCGATTTTCAGGTTACAGGGAGAATATAAGCGGACACAGTGAACTTCAAAAGATGAGAAGGATAGAGATGGCAAGGCAGGGAGTGGGTTAAAGGAGCAGAGTTTGGATAGAAGGATGCCCACACCCCCACCCTGTTTGTTGTTGGATCTGGGGGTGTGGCTGAGATGTAGTCCCCCATGTGAGAGGGCAGCAGCTGAAGCTGTATCTGATGGGGTAAGCCATGTTTCTGTGAACCCCATGAAGGTAAAAGAGTTAGAGAGAAACAGGTCGTGAATATAGGTGAGTTTATTGCGCACTGAGCGTGCATTCCACAGTGCGCAGGTGACAGTGGCGGGAAGGGATGGAGAGTGACTAAGCTGTAACAGATTAGATAGGTTGCGTGTGTATCCCGGTTTAACACGGTTGTAGACTTTTGGCTTTGATGAAAAGTGAATAGGTATGGAGGAGGGGGGTGGAGAGAGTGGGCCTGGATTAGGACTGATGTCTCCGGCGGCAAGTAAAAGTAAAAGGAGAGAGAAGAGATGGTTGTGGCTTTTGAGGGTGGAGTAATGTGTCTTGTGCTTGGATATAGAGGTGGTGTGTGATTTTGCCAAAGAAAGGAATTCGTGAGCAGAGAGGTAGGGGGAGGAGAGCAGAGAGGGGGAGATATATAGGGACTTACCAGGAGCAGGGGGATACTGTGAGCCTAGGATTCTGAGGGTAAGAGGAAGCAGTGTGATGTGATGTACATCATATTTTCCTACTGTAAACAAATATTAGAATATATCCTTATAGCAAAAGAAATGTTCCCTTTGTTACACTGACACTAAACATACAGGGACTGACCAGGAAATAGAAATAAAAGGCAGCAATGAGCTCACCTGAAGTCTGTCCCATGTGCCTCTCCTCCATTGCCTATAGCAGGCTGTAGATGCTCCGAATGTGGTCGCACAGCCATCCCTGTCACTTAGTGATCCTAGTGTGAGCGAGACCAGCAAGTGTGACTTTGGGGACCCACCTAAAGAAGTGCTAGGTGAAATGGTAAGTTTTAAAAAATAACATATCTAAACACATCAGCTGTTGCCTAGAGTAGCATGCTATGCAAATAAAGGTCTAACTAAGGAATAAAATAGCAATTATTTTATTCTAGAAAGTATTGTGGCTTCAATGTGCTTATAGTTGGCGGTGAGCTGAACCTGCCTCTGTTCTGTTCTGGTGGAGTTCTACTGAATAGCTTGCACTATTCTGGTTCTGCATCACCCGGATCATAATCCCATTAAAGTCTATGGGGGAGGGGGATTCAGGATGTGCTTTTGACCAACGTAGTCAAGTACCCCAAATTGTATGATGGGTCAGGCACAAAATCTGGGGCATGTTGTTGGATTTGAAACGGGGAGGCCGATTCATTAATAGTGCCAGGTAGCGACAGATGAGCGCCAGTAGCGTGATTTTCACAGCGCCAGCTAGTATTCGCTGTGCTTGGCCGGGGTTTGCTTGTTGACAGCGACTCAGTCGGTGTGCGGTAATGTTGAATACGGGGTTAGGGGTCGCTGTTTCACAGGTTCCGCGTTGTATGGGTGCGCCTGACAGCGAATGGCCAGAGCGAACGGCTTGCTGCAGATTCATTAACAAATCACGCTCAAAAATTTCTCGCGCTGTGAATTCCTTGTTTAAACCCCAGAGCGCTGGCGGCGATGTGTGTAAAGTAGTTTTTAACCCCCAAACAACCATTTTTTTTTATGTAAAAATTATAAAAGTTTTTCTAAACATTTTGTAATATGAATACATGAATATCAGACCTGTAATTTCAATTCTGCACAATTTTTTTTTTTTTTTTTTTTTTTTACTTAAAAAAAATCCTAACATTGCAGAAGTGGTCACAGAATTTTTGACATTAAAAAAAAAAAAAAAAAAATTAATAGCAATTAATTATGATTATTTAAAGATTGCTCCATTGAAATGCATTGGACAATGCCAGGGTGCGCCAGGTCATACCTGTCGCTGTGATGGGATTAGCAGCGGCGCTGTTCGTTGCAGTCGGCTACATGATGAATCCCGCGCTAGCTGACGCTCTCGCCGGCGCTAGCCTCATTTAGCGTGATAAATGCGTCATTGTGACCGCCGCCGGGCGTACTTGATTCGGTAGCCGCCGATAGCTGGCGGTACCTGGCGCTCATCAGACACTACCTGGCGCTAGCCCTTGATAAATAAGGCCGTAAAACTTAACCAAATAATGTATTTTTGAAATTTGAAAAACAAAACTCTTTAACTCCATGTAAAGCTACAGCTTTCCTTTAACAGAATTATGTCATTTTAGAATGGAAGAATTTACTTTTTTATTTTAGTACAACATCTGTATAAAAAGCTCAAAATCCTAAAAATGAAAAAGAACAATCCCAGAAAACGTATTTTTAGTGAGGTGAACTTTATGTAACCATCAAAGGCTTCTTCTATTTGCTGATACAAATGTGCAGGTTCAATTTGTCTTCCTACCCCGATTAACTGTTATATGCTGGTATCATGGACTAAAACTGGTTAAAGTGGACCAACACCCAGGATTTTGACTATCCTGGGTCTTGGTCCACTTCGGTGGGGCACCCCGATCGGGGTGCCCCGCTGTGTGGAACCCCCCGAACCCCAAGAAAAACTCACCTCTCCCCGCGCCGACGGACAAGCCGCGGACAAGCGGCTCCTCCGCCGCCGCCTCCCGCGCGTCACTCTTGACGCGCACGTGCCCGCGCCGGCCATTCACAGACGGCCGGCGCGGGCGCACGCACGTCTAGAGGGGTGCGAGGGAGGAAGATAAGGTAAGGAGTTTGGGGTGTTTGGGGGGGTTTCACCCCGCGGGACGTCCCGATCTCGGATGTCCCGCGGGGAGGGAGGGGATCGGCCCGGGAATCTTATAGATTCCTGGGCCGATCACCTGTGGGTGTTGGTCCACTTTAACTATAGTAGAAAACAAGCAAGAGGAGAGGGATGATACATATAAACTTGAATGATAACATGTAACAGTTACTGATGCATTTGTATTCTTGGCTTTATATGCAGATGTTATAACATAATACCACAATTCTTCCACTCATATTATTCTTTTAAAAGGGCCCGCTAGCTTTACATAAAGACAGTTTAAAGGAGTTTAACAGAATAATATATTTTCCCAGTGAATGAATAATTCTCCTTTAAGGGGGTCTCTAACATTAATTGTAAAGTTTACTATAGTTAAAAGGGGTTTCTTCTATCTTTTTCCACTCTCAAATGCATACGTTGATGTTGGGTACCGCTCTCATTATCTACACACAGATTACTGGTGTCAAAACTTTTTTTTAACGAAAAAACTGAATTTGACGAATTGGACCCTAATATTGATAATATTCTTTTTTGGATGAACTAAACCGAATTTGCAAAATTCTGGTTGAATTTACCTGAATCCTGAAGCCCAACACTACTTACAGTGTATCCATGATCAAAATATGGCAGCTAAATAAGTCAGCTCTTGTGCCTTTAGGCTACTCATAGGTGACAGTACCAGCAATAAGAGCATCTGGACAAAACGTAGAGCATATGCAGGGGTAGGTACTATTATGCAACACCTAACAATAGCCCTGGGTCATTGATGTGATAAAAGATAAATTGGCACAGATTTGATGGCCATTCCTATTGTTCTTAGACCAGCTTTCTTACTGGTAAATAAAGTCTGCATCTGTAAGGTTAGAAAGCAGAGTTTGTAACGCATCCATCTGCCATAGTCCTAGCCCCTATTCTCCCAAACCACATGTACTGTACTATAATACGGGTATTGGTAAGCAAACTCTTTGACTCTACCTACTCCATTTACTGCAATGGAGCAGGGCATTCCTGTGATGAATAATGCGGACCAGTAAGGATGTAAGTCAAAAAGGTAGCTGTTCTTGAAGGCCTTGAAATCTCTACCTTTTGAAGAGACCTAGACTGGACTGTTACATTGTGTATCAGCACATCTACTATAGAAATCCACTACATATTCTGGGCAGTGATCTGGGAAATACTATATAGGGAAGTTTCTGAAGACGCAACCCAGCTGAGATCATGAAACATCATTGCCGGGGATCCAGGGAATTCAGGATGGGAATGTCTCTTTCCAGCAGAAAGTGAGACCAGGAAAGAGATACCCCCCCCCCCCCTAATAGTGTTGTATGCATAGGTTTAAGGATGTAAGTCAAAAAGGTAGCTGTTCTTGAAGGCCTTGAAATTGGTCCCCGGGAACAGCTACATTTTGAAGGATCTTGTGCAGAGGAGAGTCGGGGGGCACGAAAGTGGGAATATGCAATAAGTTAAGAACGCCAGACCAGCATCAATCACCTGCTGGGGATAAAAGAATAGTGTTTTTTTGTTTTTTGCCTGCAGAATAATTGTAAATTGCCTTCCTGGTAGCTGTAGAGTATTAAAAAATTAAAAAATGACCAGTTTCAACAATTGAGAGCCAAAGGACCAAAGGTGACCTAAGACCTTACTCAAAAAGGAGTTTAAAGTGGACCAACACCCAGGATTTTGACTATCCTGGGTTTTGGGCCACTTAGGTGGGGCACCCCGATCGGGGGTGTCCCGCTCTCTGAAACCCCCCAGAAACCCCCAAAAACTCACCTCTACCCGCTCCCATGTGACCGCGCCATCCAATCCCCGCCGACGTCCAAGCGGGTGACAGCGGCGTCCAAGACAGCGTGTCCGCCTCCGCCTCCCGCGCGTCACTCTCGTCTAGAGGGGCGCGCAGCAGGCGGCGGCGGATCAGGTAAGGAGTTTGGGTTTTTTTTGGGGGGTTTCACCCCGCGGGACATCCCGATCTCGGTGAGTGAGGTGATCGGCCCAGGTGTTGGTCCACTTTAACTAAAAAATGCCCTGCAGCTCCACAATCACGGGGAGTTTTGCTGATAATCCAGCTGGGGCAAGTAGAAGGTCCCCTAACTCATGGTGGCACCTATTCAAGCTAGTCTGAACTGATATTCTCATCACATCTCTCTTGCAAGCAACAATTAATCTGGAAGGGAAAATGCATTTCAAATAGGCCTAATAATAATAATAAGGCACAGAGGCCAAGGTGCAAGAAAAGAGGGCTGCTGCTAAGAGGCTGATTCGTTACTAGTGCCAAGTAACGGCAGATGAGCGTCTGTATAGCGGCACTAAGAGCAACCGCTAATAGTCGCTGTGATCACCTATGGGTCGCTGTTACCGAACGCATCAGTCACTGGCCGGCATTGATGAATTTGATGTGTGAGTCGCTATAACACCAGTGCAGCGCTATATGTGAGTGAACGGTAGTGACTGGTCAATGTGATCAACTCAAAAACCATAAAACACAGCCTCACACAGCGCAGATGGTCAAAAATGGGTCGCTGTAGCCCAGAGCGCCAGAAGCTGTGTGATTAAAGTCCGTTTTTGAACACATATCACTAGTAACAAAGTGAAAACACATGGAATTACATTGTTATTACATTGTGACATTAACACTTTAGTGCCAGACCTGTAATGACAATTCTGCATAAAAATATAAAAAATCAAAAAAATTTACAATAATGACTTTTAATAGGCCCGGAGAAGTCACACAATGATTTGATTAAAAAAAAAAAAAAATTTAAATAAAACCCTGTTTAAAGGGAAGAAAAGGAACGTCGATTGAAATGTATGGGAGAGCGAACAGTAGCAACAGGTCTTACCTGTCGCTCTGCAAGGCTGAACGCCAGCGCTCTACTCTGAGCCTTGGGTAATGATGAATCATAGAAAAACATAGAAAACATAGAAGGTTGACGGCAGAAGGAGCCATACGCTCCATCTAGTCTGCCCTTATGTGTATACTGTATGTTCTCTTTATCTTAGGATAGATGAGTGCTTATCCCAGGCATGTTTAAATTCAGTGACTGTTGATTTTTCAACTACCTCTGCTGGAAGTTTGTTCCAAGCATCTACTACTCTTTCTGTAAAATAATATTTTCTAACATTGCTCCTGATCTTCCCCCCGACTAACTTCAGGTTGTGCCCCCTTGTTCTATCATTAAGTTTCTTCTTAAAAACACTTCCCTCCTGAACCTTATTCAATCCTTTCACATATTTAAAGGTCTCCATCATGCCCCCCCTCTCCCTTCTTTCCTCCAGACTGTACAAATTAAGTTCTTTAAGTCTCTCCTGATAAGTTTTAAGTTTAAGTCCTTCCACCATTTTTGTTGCCGGCCTTTGGACACGTTCTATTTGAATAATGTCTTTTTGCAGGTAAGGTCTCCAGAACTGCACACAGTATTCTAGCTGTGGCCTCACCAGGGCTCTATACAGCGGCATCACAACCTCCCTCTTCCTACTGGTGATGCCTCGAGCTATGCAGCCGAGCATCCTGCTTGCTTTTCCCACTGCCTGGCTACACTGTCCACTCATCTTGCAGCTATCAGTAATCAGTACCCCTAAATCTCTCTCCTCCGAGGTCCTGGCTAACACAGCACTGCCCATACGGTACTCAGAGCAGGGATTCCTTCTACCCAAGTGCATGATTTTACATTTAGAGACATTAAACTCTAGTTTCCACAGTTTTGACCATCTATCCAGTAAAGCTAAATCATTTTCCATGTTGCAGACACCTCCAGGAATATCCACCCTATTACTAACCTTTGTATCATCAGCAAACAGACAAACTTTTCCTACCAAGCCTTCTCCTATGTCACTTACAAATATATTAAAAAGAATGGAGCCCAGGACAGAGCCTTGTGGCACACCACTTGTAACTCGCCTTGTTCAGATTGCACGCCATTTACAACAACACTCTGATACCGATCCCTCAGCCAACTGGAAATCCACTGAACTATCCAGGGATTGAGTCCTACCTTCAATAAGTTATCTATGAGCTCCTTATGTGGTACAGTGTCAAAGGCTTTGCTAAAATCCAGATAGGCGATATCCACAGCACCACCTTCATCCAACACTTTAGTGACATTGTCAAAGAAATCAATAAGATTGGTCTGACATGATCTGTTCTCAGTAAAGCCGGGCTGTTTTGGGTCCAATAGGTCATTAATTTTTAGATGGGAAATTATCTGTTTTTTTAAGAGTGTTTCCATTAATTTGACCACTATAGATGTTAAACTAACTGGCCTGTAATTACTGGCTTCTTCTCTACTCCCCTTTTTATGGATTGGTACAACATTGGCCATTCTCCAATCATCTGGAACCTCACCAGTTGAAAGGGAATGGTTAAGTAAATCAGTCAGAGGGGCTGCAATCACAAACCTAAGTTCCCTTAGAACTCTGGGGTGGATTCCATCTGGACCCATCGCCTTACTTACCTTTAGATGTGCCAGCTCGGCTAAGACATCAGCCTCCAGAAACTCCGGAGCTGTACCCTCCCAGCGGGATGCTGTGCTATGACCATGCCTGCTACTATCTGAAAATACCGAACAAAAGTAGCTATTCAGATGGTCAGCCACAGCCCTATCTCCGTCAATATATTTATTTTCCCTATTTCTAATTTTTGAGACTGCATTGTTTTTCTTCTTTCTGTCACCAATATATCGGAAAAAGGTTTTATCTCCCCTCTTCATAGATTTGGCATTTCTTCCTCTTTTTGCCCTTTAGCGGTCCTTATAATCAGTTTTGCTTCCCTCTGTTTAATTTTATACGCCTCTCTGTCAGCTACACTTCACTTACTTTATACTTCTTATAGGCAGACTTCTTATCTTTTATGATAGTGCTGACTTTCCTAGTAAACCATAATGGTTTCTTCTTCCTTTTATTCTTGCTAGTTTGTTTTACATATTGCTTAGTTGCCTTTAAGATGGCCATTTTTAATAGTGACCACTGGGCACTCACTTCTGCTACTCTGTTCCACTCACCTAATTTTCTTTCTACATACTCCGCCATTTCCTTGAAGTTTGTCTTCCTAAAGTCTAGCACTTTGGTTCTGGTGTGTGATTGCACAATGTCTGTTTTTTAAATCAGACACTATTGGGTTGATTCAAAGAAACATGTAACAGCTTGGATTTTGCTCACGATCATCCTATTTTTCACGTCCGCTCGTGCGTTCGTATGAACTTGCGAGTGATTCAATAAGCAAATACGTTTCTATCCTAAAATATACGTCCGTTCGTATGGCAGTTCGGGAATCAGACCTATGTCAGTTTCCATCCTGAATTTTCCGTTTCATTTCTCAGGTTGCAACATTGGTTTTGCCCTTTTTCCTTTTTTGTCTGGACGTAAATCCTTCTGATCTTGCGGCTCCGCAATACAAACTTACCTCATTAAAGTGCATTCTAAATATTTGGTCTTTTAATTTTCGTTATTTCATTCATTTTGTAGTAACCAACCATTAATGAATGCATTTGCATAAGTAAATCTTACTTTGTTTAATTTTTAGTTAACTTGCATTTTTTACTTGTGGATTTAATTTTAATATTTTGGCTTCAAATGGTACAACTTTAACTTTTTTGTGTGGTTACCCACACCCTCTACATACAGATTGCTCACAAATATTAAAAAACACCCAGCAACTTCTGCATGTTATGAGCCTAGAAACAGCCAAGATGGCGGCTCAGGTATTATCGGGCAGCCTGCAAACAGAAAGGGCCTTGTGACTGTGTTGCTCTGGATTCTTTGATTTCTGACCTTTCCATGCCCCCAGCTCTGCTGTGTCTGTGCAAAATACAGCAGTAACCCACATCCAGCACTTTATCCCGCTCTCCTCTCCTCAGTAAGTGTGATGCATCTGACCAAAGATGTGCTTAAATAATTAAACAAAGCAAAGGTAAACAACTACACCAATAAATGCAATCTAAAAATATTATTCTAGTACCTCAATTTTAAAATAAATAACAAAGGACATAAGTTTCTTTAATTAACGCAAATATATTGCAAAATAAAGGTTTACATGCAAAGGACTAATTAAGGTCCACATTAAAATGCTTTTATAAGGCATACATGAATCAGGTATGCATTGCCATACAATTTATGGCCTCGGCCATGCTGATACATGCAGTTCATTGGAGCTCAAGACGCGCAGACTCCTCCACATAGCCAAAAAACCTGTTCACGAACAGCAATCCGGCTGCTAAAAGGTGTCGGCTGTGGCTTTCTTTTAAAACGCGTTTAGAGGTTTCTCTGAATCACACCTAAACACATCCAATTAACCTAAGTTTTACGTTTTGATCGTAAGTTTTAGGATTTGATCCTAAGTTTTACGTTTTGATCCTAAAATTTACGAACGAACTGCCGCTGATCGTAAGAGCATATACGCATACGTACGTAGGCTCGTGCGAGTCGGGAATGGCCAAAAAAACAGGAAAAAATGACTAACACCCACCCAAACTTACGATTCTCGATACGAAATCAATTAACTTTTGCTCTTTGAATCGAGGGGTATGTCTGTTTTTTGAATCAGACACTACATGGCGCTGTTGCAGTTGCTCACCAGAATCGGATTCATAAATGTGGTATTGTGTACAGCGCCCGGCGTTCACCAGACGCTACCTGCTGCTACCTGCCGATTACAAGGCACTACCTGTCGCTATCCCTTGATGAATAAACCCCTTCAGAGCCCAATCAGAAGCACAATCACCCAAGGCTTTCAGCACAGGAACTCCGGACCATTATATGATATAATGGTACTACAAAAAGAGCCCCAGGTACTTCAGATTAAACAGAAGTTTGACATATCAAATCCAGTCTATCATTCATACCGTCTAGTATGTGGGTTTGAAGTGAAAAAATATATTTAGCCTCTTTAGTCAAAAGCTTTTTTTAAGTTGCTTCCCTGCGGACCCAAACTTGCACGTTCCAAAATGCTAACTTTAAATATATCTGTAATATTCGAATGGCATGATTGACTATGGCGTGCAGCATTGGATCGTGGGAAACGATTTGATGCATATTTATACAGTAAAAGCTACATGCTAAAGTGAACTCATGTGAACTTGGCCTTGATGGATAAAAAGAGACCCAGACTGGACTGTTACGGTGTGTATCAGCACATCTTCTATGGAAATCCACTACATATTCTGAGCAGTGACCTGGGAAAGACGACATAGGGCAGTTCCTGCAGACGCAACCCAGACAAGATTGTGAAAGATCATTGCCGGGGATCCAGGGAATTCAGGATGGGAATGCCTCTTTCCAGCAGAAAGTGAGACCAGAGAACCTAATAGTGTTATATACATAGGTTCAAGGACGTAAGTCAAAAAGGCAGCTGCTCTTGAAGGACTTGAAATTGTCACAAAAAATTGTCAGGAGGGGAAGCCTGGGTTCTGTTATGCCCCAGAGAGTAGTGTCAGGTCAGAGGTTAGGTAGAGTACTTAAAGCCCCTGTACAGACATACACTAGCATTGCGGCTCCCTTATCCCCTTGGGAACAACATAAAGTTCAAAAACCATTCTGAAGCATCTCCAAATCTTAATCTATGTGAATACCGTATGTATTCTAAGTAAAGCCACTCTCCTAGCATTCAGTATTTCTTCAGTTTCTGTGTCATGGCTGAGCTGGGATGACAGGTCATGACACAGCTTTATGAGTCTTGAGCATGCTCTGCTGTGGCCAGTGGTAGCTGTGGGACCACTGTGGCTTGTCCTGCCCATCCACACTGACAGTGTCATGGGACAAATTGGCTGTTAGACCACTTTTTTGAAAGGAGGGTCACATTTGTAGCCCGGCTATGGCTACTACCCAACACTACAGGAAATGGAGGAGAGGCACATGGGGCTGGCATCAGGTAAGCTGCTTGCTGCCTTATTATTGCCATTGGGTTTAGAGTCCCTTTAAAGTGGACCTTCAGTCAATAATTAAAGTCAGTCCAACCAATTGGTTTGCTGGGGCAACATAAGTGTCATGGTAAACTCACCTTTCCTCCTGAGCTGTCTCCGGGCGGCTGGCCGGGGCGCTTCCTGCTCGGCACCCTTAAGTGTTATTGGGCAACCAGCCCAGACAGTAAATTGCACCAATCACTACACACTTGCTTGACCTATCCCATGGTGCTCAACCCTATAAAGGTGCGTCGGTGCCCGTGATAGTGTGCTGCTGGGTGTGCCTAGACACTGCAGAGGGAATGTGTCTAGGCGATCAGGTATCTTCCCCTCACATTAATTAATTGTTGTTGCCTGCCATAGAGTTTTGGGAATCCTCCAGGAAGTCTGTCACTGCCTTCGTCGAAAGTGGGGCAGCTGGCAACTTTCTAGATAAGTCCCTTTAATCTGTCTTGAAAGTCCCCCTCAAGTTTTGGCAATTAACAATGAACCCATTCTAGGGGGAACTGTCACCTTCAAGAACCCTTTGATAAAGTTGGTGGTGGGTTCCTCTCATTTCAAGGTTATAGAATTTTTTGTTCTAGATTGTCCTGATACCTCAGTAGTCCTAGGGTTCCCCTGGCTGAAGGTTCATAATCCCACCTTCAATTGGGAAACTGGGGATTTGACGAAATGGAGTTCATTTTGTTTAAACCATTGTTTTAGTATTGCTCTTATAGCGACTCAAGTCTCGCTAGAGGGGTTACCTCAACCTTATGCTGATTGGGCAGATGTGTTTTCTGAAAAATCGGCTGATTCACTTCCTCCGCATAGACCCTACGATCGCCCCATCGATCTGCTACCGGGTACTATGCCCTCTAGAGGTAAGATTTATAACCTCACCCAGCCTGCGGCAAACGATGAGGGAATACATTTCAGAAAACCTACAAAAAGGGTTTATCCTTCCTTCTACTTCTCCGGCCGGTGCAGTGTTTTTCTTTGTAGAAAAGAAAGATGGAGGATTACGACCTTGCATTGACTATAGGGGTTTGAACAAAATCACTGTGAAAAACAAATATCCAGTACCTCTTATTGAAGATCTGTTTAATCAGGTCATTGGGGCACAGATATTCACGAAACTAGATTTGAGAGGAGCTTATAATTTAATCTGAATTCATCAAGGGGACGAATGGAAGACCGCCTTTAATGTCAAAGATGGACATTATGAGTATCTAGTTATGCCGTTTAGATTATGTAATGCCCCAGCGGTCTTTCAAGATTTCGTTAATGACATTTTTCGTGAATATCAATTCACAGTCATTTATCTGGATGATATTCTCATCTTCTCCCGATCAGTGACGGAACACCGGCAACATCTCAAGGCGGTGTTACAGAAACTGCGAGAGAATAATCTCTATGCTAAGTTGTCCAAGTGTCTGTTCGTGGTCTCCGAAGTTCCATTCCTGCGGTATTTGGTCTCAAATCAGGGTTTTGGTTATGGATCCCTCCAAGGTTTCGTCCGTCTTGGAGTGGGAACAACCAAAAACCCTGAAAGCCTTACAGAGATTCCTTGGCTTTACCAATTTTTACCGGCGTTTCATTAAAGGATTCTCTTCCATTGTGGCTCCCCTGACTGACCTTACCCTGAAAGGTGCTTTTTTGGAGAGTTGGCCTTCCATAGCTATTAAGGCCTTCCAGACCTTAAAAGAGGCCTTCACATCAGCTCCAGTACTAATCCATCCCAATGTTAATTATCCGTTCTTTGTTGAAGTAGACGTCTCCAAACTCGGGGTAGGAGGTGTTCTTTCTCAGTATTCCGGTTCCCCCTAAAGACTACACCCATGTGCCTATTTCTCGTGAAAATTTAGTTCAGCAGAACAAAATTATGACTTAGGCAATTGGGAATTATTAGGCATAAAATTGGCTTTTGAGGAGTGGCGACATTGATTGGAAGGTTCTTTACACCCAATTACGGTTTACACTGATCATAAAAACCTTGAATAGAAACCTTAAAGAAGCCGTCCGGAGACATAAGACATTTGCGGGCCATCATAGATCACAAGAACCTCCTTTTCAGGTAGGGGATCTGTTTGGGTCTTTACCCGGAATATTGCTCTTCGCCAACCTTCAACTAAGTTGGTTGCTAAATTTATCGGTCCTTTTCCGATCATTCAAAAATTAAGCGATGTAACTTTTAAGGTTGAGCTTCCGTCCTCCATGAGAATTCCTAATGTGTTTCATGTATCTTTATTGAAATCCGCCAGAAATGGAATCATCACCTCTGTACGTGGTCTCCGAAGTTCCATTCCTGGGGTATTTGGTCTCAAATCAGGGTTTGGTTATGCATCCCTCCAAGGTTTCGTTCGTCTTGAAGTGGGAACCAAAAACCCTGAAAGCCTTACAGAGATTCCTTGGTTTTGCCAATTTTTACCAGTGTTTCATTAAAGGATTCTCTTCCATTGTGGCTCCCCTGACTGACCTTACCTGGAAAGGTGCTTTTTTGGAGAGTTGGCCTTCCATAGCTATTAAGGCCTTCCAGACCTTAAAAGAGGCCTTCACATCAGCTCCAGTACTAATCCATCCCAATGTTAATTATCCGTTCTTTGTTGAAGAAGACGCCTCCGAACTCAGGGTAGGAGGTGTTCTTTCTCAGTATTCCGGTTCCCCCGAAAGACTACACCCATATGCCTATTTCTCGTGAAAATTTAGTTCAACAGAACAAAATTATGACGTAGGCAATTGGGAATTATTAGGCATAAAATTGGCTTTTGAGGAGTGGCGACATTGATTGGAAGGTTCTTTACACCCAATTACGGTTTACACTGATCATAAAAACCTTGAATAGAAACCTTAAAGAAGCCGTCCGGAGACATAAGACATTTGCGGGCCGTCATAGATCACAAGAACCTCCTTTTCAGGTAGGGGATCTGGTTTGGGTCTTTACCCGGAATATTGCTCTTCGCCAACCTTCAACTAAGTTGGTTCCTAAATTTATCGGTCCTTTTCCGATCATTCAAAAATTAAGCGATGTAACTTTTAAGGTTGAGCTTCCATCCTCCATGAGAATTCCTAATGTGTTTCATGTATCTTTATTGAAATCCGCCAGAAATGGAATCATCACCTCCACCCATCATTGTGGAAGATGAACCTGAATACGAGGTTAATAAGATCCTTGATACTCGATTTTTACATAATTCTTTGCAATATTTCATTGATTGGAGGGGATTTGGTCCTGAGGAGAGATGTTGGGTACCAGCCAAGGATGTGCATGCTAATGCCCTGATTAAGAGATTTCATCGCAACAATCCTAATAAGCCTAGTAAGGGTCCTGAGGCCCCTCCTGAAGGGGGGGTTAGTGTCACGGTAAACTTACCTCACCTCCGGTCCCACGATGTCTCCGGGCGGCTGGCCTGGGCGCTTCCTGCTCATCAGCCGCGCCGGGCAGTGGCTCGAGCAGCGTCGGCTCGTGCAGTGCCGAGCACGGCCGCCTCCCCTCCTCATCCGCCGCATCCCCGGCTCCTGTCAACCTCGTATGCCCTCACACAGCGCGCCTGCCGGAGGCTGAATTAAAGGGACTAATCCCTTGTTAGTTACTGTCCTGAGCGTACGCCCCTTAAGTGTTATTGGGCAACCAGCCCGGACAGTAAATTACACCAATCACTACACACTTCCTTGTCCTATCCTGTGGTGCTCAACCCGATAAAAGTTTTACCCCTCCAGTGCATCGTTGCTGCTGGATGTGATGTTGTCCTAAGCTTCTAGATTCCATTCTGTTGCCTTGCTTGACCTTCCTGTGATTGCCGCCTGGACCGACCCTTGCTTGTTTCCTGACTACGATTCTGTCTCATCCTCTGTCCTGCGTACCCGTGACCCCCCGGCTTGACCCCTGGCTCAATCTTGACTCTTCTCCCATCTCTTCCATTTGGTGCTGCGCTATATTGGACAGATTACCCATGTATGACCCCGGCTTATCCGACATCGTCCAGTCTTGTCTCGGGTTCATCCGCCTTCCTCCCTGTAAGTCCACATCCTTTGTGCTACGAAGTCCTGGGGGCAACTGTGACCAGTGAGGCGTGTAAAGCGTCCCGGCTGACAGGGCTACTATAGGTGAAGCTAGCAGCGGAGATTGAGGGTTGTGGAGTTACCTAGAAGGCGGGTGTCCCACGGGGCTTGATTATACTCATGTGTTGTAAGGCCATTCTCCAAGCCAATCCAGTGAACCCCATGCCTCTATGCCGGGATCTGTGGACAAACAGAGGTCTATGTCTAGCGTTCCCAGATGATTTCACATTGGGGAAATGTACCAAAACCTGTAATGGTCCAAACCATATCTTTTGGTCCACTTTAAAGGACAACTGCACAAAAAAATGAATATGCTGCATTGAAAAAGTCTCCCTCCAGCTATCTTAAAGTGGACCAACACCCAGGATTTTGACTATCCTGGGTATTGGTCCACTTCCCCGGGGCACCCCGATTTGGGGTGCCCACCTGCCTGAAACCCCCCCAAACACCCCGAAAACTCACCTCTCCACGCTCCCACGTGAGTGCGCTGTCCAATGCCCGCCGACGGACAAGTGACGTCCGTCGACGGACAAGGGATCGCGCCCGCCGCCGCCTCCCGCACGTCACTCTTGACGTGTGCACGCCCGCGCCGGCCATTCAGAGACGGCTGGCGCGGGCGCGCGCACGTCTAGAGGAGCGCGAGAGAGGCGGCGGCGGCGGAAGCAGCAGCTGGAGAGGTAAGGATTTTTCGGGGTTTTTCGATCTCGGATGTCCCGCGGTGTGTGAGGTGATCGGCCCGGGAATCTTATAGATTCCCGGGCCGATCACCCCTGGGTGTTGGCCCACTTTAATAGATCTTACCAATTTATTTCCTATTTATTTTGCTGCTTTATTCTGTGATTTCAGCTAATTTCCCCCAAGTTGCAGCTTGCATATTAAAATAAAAGCTCATATTAACGTTCCATGAATACTCATTTTTCTAGCTTATAACTGATAGCTTAATGATTTGATACTGCCCTAAATGTTTTTATTTCTTCCATATTTTCTATTGGCTCCGTTGCAGACAGCTGTAAGAGGGGGCCATCTTTTGGCCACTAAAGGGAGTGTAAGCCAATAGTAAGAAAAGAAAATGAACTGTAAAGTTTAAAGGGGTTTATTGCACCTAAACTTGCCCGTGTTAACCTTTAGGCCTGCTTTTTCAGTGTGCTCTCTCAAATCATAAATCACACATATGACAGATTCCCTTTAAATCTGAAGGAATTATTTCACGGAGCTTTGCAGTTTAGTTACTCTGTGAACTTCCCTTTTACAAACCAGTTCCTATTTAGACGGTGAGAAGCGTAATTGTTTCTCACTTGGCAGCTGGCTAGCATTGCTTTCAGCGTATAACAAGAGGGCCATTTTCCACCGTTTCCAGGTGAACACGGCAGTTAGATTAACTTTCAAGGTGTTTCAGTTTGCTGCCGCCATTGCTGCACTCTAGTATCACATGTGTAAGTACCAAGATATCTCATCTACATATAATACTGTTAAACTGCTGTGTTTTATTTGGTGGTAACGTTACTGCAGTGTCTAGACTACGACTATGGGGGTTACTCATCAAGGGATAGCGGCAGGCAGCGCCTGGTGAACCCTGGGGACTTTACGCAAAACCACATCTATGAAAGCGATTCTGGTGAGCGACCCTAACAGCACCATGTAGCGTCCAATTCATCATTATAGGAAGCTCAGCCTATAGCGCCGGCGCTCTAGCGTCCAGAGCGCCAGTTAAGACCTGTCACTACCTGTTGCTCTCCCTTACATTTCAATGGACGTTCCTTTTCTTCTGTTTAAACAGGGGTTTTTGTTTTTTGTTTTTTTCTCTCAAATAATTGTGTCACCTCTCCTGGCCTAGAAAGAGTCATTTTTGAAAACTGTTTTATATTTTTATGCAGAATTGTCATTACAGGTCTCGCATTAAAGTGTTAATGTCACAATGTTACAACAATGTCATTCCATGTGTTTTCGCTTTGTTACAGGTGTGTTCAAAAACCTTAATCACACAGCGTCTGGTGCTCTATGCTATAGCGACCAGATCCAGAGTGCCGATGCTGTGTGAGTCTGTTTTTTTGTTGAATATGGTGTGAGTCGCTGAGAGTCGGTCGCACTGAGCTGGCGCTACCTTTCGCTCGCTGCAACGATGTACTGGTGTTAGAACGCCCAACATACATCTCATTCATCAATGACGGCCAGGTTACTAGAGTGACGAAGATGCTCTGTTACAGCGCCCGATACACGCACACGAGCGTCTACTAGTGGTCGCTCTAAGCGCCACTATACAGACACTCATCTGCTGATTCCTGGCGCTAGTAATGAATCAGCCTCCCCAACTGCTAATGTGGCCTACTGGGCCCCAGGCCTAGAGAAGCCCCTCCCAGCTCCATATGTGTAATTCAGGGTTCATGTAATACATATGTAATCTCTGATAAGTAGACACTTGTGTGTAGGGCTACTGGTGGTGAGAGTTTGTGTTTTTAAGCCATTGACTGTCATGGTGCGGTACTTACCCGACATCCTCCCCACTGTTCATTGGCTGGATGGCTTCATTGCCTGACAGTCACAACAGTGAAATGAAGCACTGTTTTCTGGATATTCTGGCATCACTGAAGCTTCCACCACCTCTGTGTCTCCATTACCTAGCAAAATGAGACACTGGGGAGGCTGATACCACCTCTGTGTCTCCGTTACCTAGCAACATGAAGACACTGGGGAGGCTGATACCACCTCTGTGTCTCCGTTACCTAGCAACATGAGACACTGGGGAGGCTGATACCACCTCTGTGTCTCCGTTACCTAGCAACATTCCTGGCCTGCAAGGTTTGGCTCTTACCTCTTTTCTGCCCTGTTGCTGTCCAGTGTGATAACTGGAATATGCCTGCTTTGCTATCCTGCTGCTGATCCTTGCCATGTCTGACTATGTCCACTTTGCTGCCCGATTGTCAACTCGTGCCACGTCTGATCACATTTGCTCTATTATCCTAACACTGACCTGTGCCATGTCTGCCCATGTCTGCTGCTTTGCCCTATTGCCATCCTGTGCAATTCCTGACCACATTTGCTCTATTATCTTAATGCTGACCTGTGCCATGTCTGCCCATGTCTGCTGCTTTGCCCTATTGCCATCCTGTGCAATTCCTGATCACATTTGCTCTATTATCCTAATGCTGACCTGTGCCATGTCTGCCCATGTCTGCTGATTTGCCCTATTGCCATCCTGTGCACTTCCTGACCACATTTGCTCTATTATCCTAATGCTGACCTGTGCCATGTCTGCCCATGTCTGCTGCTTTGCCCTATTGCCATCCTGTGCAATTCCTGACCACATTTGCTCTATTATCCTAATGCTGACCTGTGCCATGTCTGCCCATGTCTGCTGCTTTGCCCTATTGCCATCCTGTGCAATTCCTGATCACATTTGCTCTATTATCCTAATGCTGACCTCTGCCATGTCTGCCCATGTCTGCTGCTTTGCCCTATTGCCACCATGTGCAATTCCTGATCACATTTGCTCTATTATCTTAATGCTGACCTGTGCCATGTCTGCCCATGTCTGCTGCTTTGCCCTATTGCCATCCTGTGCAATTCCTGACCACATTTGCTCTATTATCCTAATGCTGACCTCTGCCATGTCTGCCCATGTCTGCTGCTTTGCCCTATTGCCTAACTGTGTAATTCCTGATCACATTTGCTCTATTATCCTAATGCTGACCTGTGCCATGTCTGCCCATGTCTGCTGCTTTGCCCTATTTCCACCCTGTGCAATTCCTGATCGCATTTGCTCTATTATCTTAATGCTGACCTGTGCCATGTCTGCCCATGTCTGCTGCTTTGCCCTATTGCCATCCTGTGCAATTCCTGATCACATTTGCTCTATTATCCTAATGCTGACCTCTGCCATGTCTGCCCATGTCTGCTGCTTTGCCCTATTGCCATCCTGTGCAATTCCTGACCACATTTGCTCTATTATCCCAATGCTGACCTGTGCCATGTCTGCCCATGTCTTCTGATTTGCCCTATTGCCATCCTGTGCAATTCCTGATCACATTTGCTCTATTATCCTAATGCTGACCTGTGCCATGTCTGCCCATGTCTGCTGCTTTGCCCTATTGCCATCCTGTGCAATTCCTGACCACATTTGCTCTACAATCCTAATGCTGACCTGTGCCATGTCTGCTGCTTTGCCCTATTGCCATCCTGTGCAATTCCTGACCACATTTGCTCTATTATCCCAATGCTGACCTGTGCCATGTCTGCCCATGTCTTCTGATTTGCCCTATTGCCATCCTGTGCAATTCCTGACCACATTTGCTCTATTATCCTAATGCTGACCTGTGCCATGTCTGCCCATGTCTGCTGCTTTGCCCTATTGCCTAACTGTGGAATGCCTGACCACATTTGCTATTGGCTATTGCTGACAGGTACCATTATATTGTAAAAACTCTGCCTCTTTACTCCTTGCTAGATGATCGTTGTTTTTACTTGACCCAAGTATTATTTGTGTCCGTCCTTTGCTTAGAATAAACTTAAAGCAGACCAACAGTCAAAAATGGCTTAAACCAGACCAACACAACAAACATTGCTCATATGCATCCCTCCACAGGGAAGTTTAGATTGCTGCACATAAAAATTCCTTTAACTTTTAATAATTGTTATAGCAAATTTTAGAAACAAAATGGCGGCTCATGCTGCTGGTCTTCCTAATACTGCGCATTGTCAGTTATGTCAGTTAAATCCAGGCAGCAGCATGGCTGAGATGCTGTAAGCCCGACACGCCATCAATCCTGACCCCTGTTCAGGCCCTGGGTAGCGTGGAATGTGCAGGTTGGGATTTAATGAATAGGTGAGTCGCTGATCGCTGGATTGCTTTGCATGCCATGTCATTCACAACCAGCGCTTCCGTGTCCGTCACATGTCCCCCCCCCCCCCCAGTCATTCACAACCATCGCTTCCGTGTCCATCACATGTCCCCCCCCCCCCCTCGGCATTCACAGGGGCGCGTCCACACCCTCTAAATTTACTGCAATGGAGGGGACATGTCAGGCCCCAGGACCTACCTCCTTCATTGCAATGAATGGATAGGTTGTGGCAGCACTCCTGTTATACCTTGTACAGCGCTACGAAACAATATGGCGCTATTTAAATAAACAAAAATAATAATAGCAAGTCACAAGCCCAACACTCCATCAATCCGACCCCTGTTTAGCCTAGGAGTGGCGCAGAATGCAACGAGGGCTTGGATCCAGTGATCAGGTGAGTTGCTAGGATCAGCTGCGGGGGGACAAAAGGTGAGCACACTTTTGTGTGGCCAATAAATTTTTATGACCTTTGTATTCATTGCTGCATGATATTTAGAGTGGTTAATGCTGCAGCTCCCCATCGGATGGCCCAGGGGACAGGCATTGGAAAGGAGCAGAGCATACCCATAATAGCGGAATGGTACCCTTAAAGTGGAACAAAACTAGGGAATTTTACTTTCCTGGGTTTTGTTCTATACCCTCGGGGCGTCCCCTCTCTAACGGCGCATTCAAGAGCTCTTGTCCAATCAGAACCCTTTGCCTTGGCTAAATCATTAAACAAAGGACTCTGAATTCAATGGGGAGCATGTGCTGCCAAACCCCCATATACCCCCGCGGCCTGCACGCTCCCACCCAAGCCCCTGGGGATGCAGCAGATGCGGTAGCAAAACAATCAGATTGGTTTGCCAAATGACATTGTCAAAGCAAAGGATTCTGATTGGACGAGAGCTTCTGCATGCGCCATTAGAGAGGGAGCGCCCCGGGGGGCATGGAACAAAATCCCTGGGGGGTGTCACACAGTGATTCCCGATTCTGAAGCTTTAAAAATTCCAGGCTGGCTGTTGGGGGGTTTTGTTCCCCTTTAAAAACATGTCACTTCAGGATTGTATTTCTTCCAGGAGAAGCAAGCTTGGTTGGATTATTTTCATTTGGAATATACAGCATAGATAGCTCTCACTAGCCAGCATGTTTATATGGATTTTTACTTCACCCCACAGGCAGTACCTTTCAATGGTTTCGCCATCCTGTCTTCTTTCCCTTCCCAGCAATAGATCGGGCAATTTCCTTGAAGGGCGGGGTTTGAGTGGACCAGCGATTGATGGATTGCATTATGGCCAAATGCCTGGGACATGCCACTGAGGAAACCACAATGCTGGGTTCTCTTTCATCAAGCATGAAATCCGGTGACCTGGGAGCTTGGAGCAAAATTAGCAATATTTCTCTAACTCCCAGCCTCCTCTTCTCCAGATTTACCAAGAGCAAAAATTTCTGCTATTTCACATATCTGCATCAGCGCTACTGATGTCACCGCTTTGATGGTCACACCCAGCGTACATAAACAGAAACCAGCAGATAATGGCGTGTTGCAGTGTACACCTGCTTGGCGCTATTGGCAGTACACCCTCTGTTACTTTCCGACACTTTACGCCAGTATCTATGGATGAGCAATGCAAAAATGACATGAGATTTATTTTGTTTTGACACAATTTTCATATGAGTGCACATCAGCTTAGGGGGGTTATTCATCAAGAGATAGCGGCAGGTAGTGCCTCGTAGTGGCAGGCAATGTCTGGTGAACGCGGGGCGCTGTACGCAAAACCACATTTATGGTGAGCGCCTCTAACAGCGCCATGTAGCATCCGATTCATCATTACAGGTGGCTCAGCGTATAGCGACGGCGCTCTAGCTTCCAGAGCACCAGGTATTACCTGCCGCTACCTGTCACTCTCTCATACATTTCAATGGATGTTCCTTTTGTTCTGCTTAAACATGTTTTTTTTTATATTCATTTATTTTTCTCTCAAATCATTGTGTGACCTCTCCTGGCCTAGAAAAAGTCATTTTTCAAAACTTTTTTATATTTTTTATATTTTTATGCAGAATTGTCATTACAGGTCTGGCATTAAAGTGTTATTGTCCCAGTGTTATAACAATGTCATTCCATGTGTTTTCGCTTTGTTACTGGTGTATATGTGTTCAAAAAGACTTTAATCACACAGCGTCTGGCGCTATATGCTACATCGAACCAAATTTGAGAGCCGACGCTGCGTGTGTCTGTTTTTTTGTTGAATATGGTTTGGAGCGCCAAGAGTCGGTCGCACTGAGCTGGCGCTACCTTTTGCTCGCTGTAACACTGTACTGGTGTTAGAACGCCCAACATACATCTCATTCATCAATGCCGGCCAGGTTACTACAGCGACTGAGGTGCTCTGTTACAGCGCCCAATTACCTTAGGACATCACTTACCCACGCATGCTTCATGTTGTGAACCAAGTAACCGCAGGTTTTATATGCCACATTGCAGAGGGCTGTGCAGCCATGTTTATGAAAAAATGTACCCCTATTAAAGCAGTATCTATAACAGGACAGTATCTGCTTGTCTGTTAAAATATATAAACTCTCAAAAAAACATTGATTTCAATCGTTGGAAAGGTTTTTTTGACACAAAAACGATATCCTGGCCCGGTTCCGCCACTCTGCGCCACTCGTCTGCCCTACAATACAAAAATTGGGCTAAAGCTGACAGACTGCTCTTCTTTGGGGTAATAAATAGCGATATGTCACGTAACGTGACGTAGCATACAAAATGGCATGCACACCCAATCTTCAAAGAGTTATATGTAAAGCGGGTGCCACTCCAAAGGATATCTGAGCCGTACATCAGTATCCAAACAAACAATAAGGGAGGCACAACAATCTAAATCAAAAAGCCAGAATCAAATTTTATTCAATAAAGATCCCCATGACATATTAGACAAAACTGAATTAAAAAACTAAAAACATATAACAGATAACATACCAGACAGACAAACATAAAGGATGCGTAGATGGTTGGTAGAAAATGCAATATTTCATCTATAATCAATAAATCCAATATTCGCATACTCCAAATGCAAACAAATAAAAAAAATTGCAATGTGCAAAGGTTCACTATAAAAATATATACTGTGAAAATAAGCTGTGCTGTCCAATCAAAGCACCATTATATTCAACCACATATCACAACAGGTGTAAAGTATGCTGCTCCCTAAGGTAGCTCACCCCCCTAAATGGGCCCCCTTTAGTCACTAAACAACCATCAACAAGATATATATAAAATCCAATATCCCAAACAATCCAGTAATTGAATAACACTTAAAAAATTACAGATTAGTCACCAGGTCTCCCCACCACCTGCCAGCATCCAAAATAGCCACGCGTTCCGTGGGCAACTCCCACTTCCTCAGGCTGATACACAGTTGTATTAGCTCTGTTTAAATACTTTTCTGTGAGGCCACCTCCCACAGCCACCACCAATCGCATGCAGAGGTAAGCAGCTGAATCCGGCTGCAAAGGAGCCCATCTTCACTCTCCTCCATCGTGCAACCGACAGCAAGCCAAGGGGGAATGACCAACACTTTCGTAAATAAGGCCCAAATTGCTCTAAATATTTTGGTGCTATATAAATTATTCATAATGATAGCACTGCCACTCACAATGTAGCATAGAAGTCGGCTAAAATAAGGAAGAACTGTAAAAAAAAAGGAAGCTCATTAAGGCGGAATGATCCAGCTTGTCAAATTCACACATAAGCTGAAAGCGAGCTCGCTTCCTGGAGAACCATAGACACCCTGGTGACACCCACTAGACATTATTGTGCAAAACTTGCTCTAAGCAGACACACCACTATTACAAATTATCTTATTTGGATTTGGACCTCACTAACATTGTGCTATGGGTCCTGTGGTTTATAGCTCTGTCCCAGCTGTATCTTGCTGACCTAGATAATTATTTGTAGGGTTTCATTTAGTAATCTTTGCATGAGATTGCAAGCACATCCATAAGGCAACTATTCCTCCCATATGAGGTGAAGAGTGCACCACAGTTTAGTGAAGTAGTGGCCATGTCTCGAAAGAAAACAAAAAAACGAATAAGGTTAGTGGTATAGCTGGAAACTCTGTAGTAATAATCTAAGGCAGCTGGACAGTTATAACTTTTTTTAAATTTTTTAATTTTTTTTAAATCCAACCAAATTTCTCAATTCAGAATTCAAAATGTTCTGAAGAAAGCTAGTTGGTTCACTAGAAACACAAGAAAACATAGTAAGTTTATTTGCATTAATTTATTGCTACAACTATACCAAAGCCTGGATGAAAGAGAGACTCAATAGACAGAAGAAAACCTGAAACATTTCCTGTGCATCACTTCACAGGTGGCTCAATCAGTTTTGCATAGGGTGGGCAGGGACAGACTGAGACCATAAATCAGCCCGGGATATTACTGGCAATATCCAACCTATAAGCTGCTGAGCTCCACCTCCAGGGTGCTATAGCACTGCAGGGCAGATCACGGGGGGGGGGGGGGGGGTGGAAATGGACATTTGTAAAGAGATGGTATTGAAGCTTTAGTTTTGTAGAGGCCTTGTCCCGTCATCCCACACTGCAGTCTTGCTTCCTGGGGGGCTTGGAGGCGTGTAAGGCATTTTAAGGAGTCCTGCGGTTGAGAGTGGTGGCGCCGATTTAAGTGGTCCCACGCTTCCAAGCATGGTGGCGCTGCTTTAAGAAGTCCGGCGGCTCAGTAGTTGGATGTTGTTTGTGGGGGGGGCTTGGCTGTGTTTTTTTGTGTGGGGGCTTGGCTGTGTGTGTGTGGGGGCTTGTCTGTGTATGTGGGGGTCTTGTCTGTGGTTGTGGGGGGCTTGGCTGTGTGTGGGGGCTTGGCTGTGTGTGGGGGGGGCTTGGATGTGTGTGTGGGGGGGCTTGTCTGTGTATGTGGGGGGCTTGGCTGTGTGTGGGGGGCTTGGCTGTGTGTGTGTGTGTGGGGCTTGGCTGTGTGTGGTGGGGGGCGGGCTTGGCTGTTTGTGGGGGGGGCTTGGCTGTGTGGGGCAGGGGCTTGTCTGTAATTTATTATTTATTATTATGGTTTCCCTTTAAGGGTATGGCTGGGGGCGTGGTTTAAGGACAAAAAATGTCCCTTTTCTGTTTTCAAAAGTTAGGAGGTATAATTGGGGGGGTTTGGCAAAGGGCCTGGGAGAAATGCCTGCCCATTCTGTGCCAAAGCAATGCAACACACTGGGAATTCTGATTGTGCTCTACCCCCGAGGGTGGGTGAGGTCTTTTTGTTGACTGTGACCCTATTGTGACCTTATGTTAGACTAGCTGTACTGACCAAAGGGAAATTTACCTAACAGAAAATCCATGGGTGACACAGGGACTAAATCTATATCACCAGCACAGAGACTGCATATGCTCTGCCCATTCTGATGACAGCCATTGATTGTTTGTTAAATCAACTACCTTACTTACAATAAGCCTTTACAGACCTGATCCAAAACTGAGCATTAATAAATAAACTCCTTTAAGAATCCAGGGAGTAGCCGTGCCACAACATTTTTTTTAGGAAACAATAAAATCAAGAGGAAATCCCAGCAGACGTTGCTGTCTTGGGCCTTAACCTACTACAGTGCACCTGTTTGCCTCTCACTCACAGGATGTGGCACAGGAACAGGGCGGCTTTGAGATCAAAATCTGGAAAATTTATAAAATTAGGCTTACGTGATAACATTACAGGATTATAGAGTATCTTTCACTCATTGAGATCGGCTTCTGGCAGCTCCCCTTGCAATTCCTACCCAATGAGGTTCTAGATTTGCTTGATGGGGAAAAGTCTGGGAATGCTGCAAGCCATGGTAGTATATTTAGGCCACGTGGGTTAATCACAGTAGCTTTGGGTTGTCCTGTTAAAAAACAGCTCATGGGACAGTGTGGAGCAGTGTCAGACTGGGATGCCAGGGGCCCACAAGTATAACTAACTATGGGTGCCAAAACCACACTTAAATGCAAGTATCCAGGGCTGGAATATAGGCAGAGTGCAAAGGCCGTGCTCCTCTGGGCCTCCACTGTTTGCCCTGCAAGAGGGCCTCCACCAATTGTGGGGCTATGGTTGGGGGTACAGAGAATTTGCGGTTCCACCGCTTGGTCCAGTCAGTCCTGATCCACATGCTCTTGTAGGGTATACCTGAGGTTCTCCCCTTTCCAACAACAACATCTTCAGTGGGTTGTTAGCCCTTCTAGGTCCAGAGATCTGGAATTGTACTACCCCAGCACCCGCGAGCAACAGAACTAAGACTTTGTGGTACCACCACTTGTTCTGGTCAGCTGTGATCCACATGCCCTTGCAGGGGTGTATAGCTGAGGTTTCCCCCTTTTCCAACAACATCTTCAGTGGGTCGTTATTACTCAGAATTGTTCCACCCTGGCACCCACAAGCAACAGTACCAGAATTTTATGTGTACTGCCGCTTGGTTGGGTCAGTCCCGATCCATATGCCCTTGTAGGGCTGTATACCTGAGGTTCACCCCTTTCCAACAACACTCCAGTGGGTTGATAGCCCCCCCCTAGGTCCAGAGGTCCCGCACTTGGAAGTGTACCACCCCAGAACCCGCGAGCAACAGTACTAGGAATTTGTGGTACCGCCGCTTGGTCTGGTTGACTCTGACCCACATGCTTTTGTAGGGGTGTATACTTCAGGTTCTCCCCTTTCTAACAACATCTCCCTGCAGGTCCAGGAATCCGGCACTTCGAACTGTACCACCCCGGAACTCGTAAGCAACAGTATCAGGAAACTGTGGTACTGTCGCTTGGTCAGGTCAGCCCCGATCCACATGCCCCTGCAGTGCTGTATACCTGAGGTTCCCTTAGGTCCAAAGATCCGATGGTTATGGTCTGGTCCAGGAGGCTTTTCAGTCTTTGGTCTGCCGGCCGTCAGTGACAAAGCTATTGGCGACAGTAGGGGCCCCCTGCCCCTGGGCAAGCTTTATTTTTGTTTTTGCAAACCTGCAGCCAAAGCCACCACAGGGCAGGACGGAGCAGCAAAACCGCCGTCACCACCAATCAGTAACTTGGCTGCACTATTATATGCAAGGAAAGAAAATACTGTATCTGGGGCCTCCACTTGATTTTATGCCCAGGGGCCTCCACCACACTTAATCTGGCCCAGAAGATAGATAAAAGAATGGTAAGTGTGTTGATGTTCACACCCTGACTAGCTGACTGACCTACCCATTTATTTGCTTGCCTACTGACCCCCTTATCTATATACCTGCCCACCCGCCTACATATCTATGTACCCGCCTACTGACCCACACATCCACCTACCTATTTATCTACATTCTTACTGACTCACCCCTGACCTACCTACCAGCCTATCTACCTGCTGACTCAGCCACCTATACACCTAACTGCCTCCTGACCCACCTACCAATTTACTACCTGCCCACTTGGCTCCCTACCCAAAACCTGGAGTGACAGCTGGCAGCCCCAGTGCAAAGGCACAATCATCAGACCCTGAAGCAGTTGTGACAGTGCTACAGACCTACCTGTCTGCCCACTTGCCCACCTTCCTAACTGTTAAAGAGTGTAAAGGAAAACACCTTTCTGGATCTTTGTAACAAACAATCTCAGTTGGAATAAAAATTCAGCCAGTTTACAGAATAAAACAGAGAAGTGGATGTTCTTCCTACGATGAAAAAAACTGGGATTATCAAAAAACACATCACGGATGTTCTACTCCTCCACCATAGAGTCTTTCTTATGTGGTATGGCAACACTTCCTTATGTGATGAACAAAGGACACAAAGGATTGTAAGGTCCCCCAGTGAAATCAGTGACTCGCCCTCAATAGAGTCGCCCTACACATACAGTCTTGAAACGGGCCAAGAGCATAATGATTCATCACATGCAGGCTAAAGGTCCTTCCAGATACTTCCTTCTGGTAGGAAACTAAGGGTACAACAGTAGCCATTCACAATTTACGCTTGTCTTAGCAAACTGGAAAATCGGATCACATGCAAGACTCTTTTGAACCCCCTTCAGCATGTAAATGCAGTGCTGAAACTGTGGCTGCTCTAAACATCCCACAAATTGCTAATTACTAGAGGTAGTACGTATCCTAGCCCATTCTTGGGCTTCTATTTTAACATTAGGTTGGGGACATCCAAAATCAGGATATCCCTAAGGGGTAATTGGACTTTAGGTCTACTTTAATTTCTGCTTGTTGACTTTTCTTTCAACTTTTTCAAAGAACAACTAATGGGTCCTTCCAGGAAGACTGGCCAAAGACTTTAAGGTAGTTCTTGCCGGTAGAGCCCAAGTAGGTGGAGCCACTAAATACCAAGACTCACCAGTTCATGGAATCTACGGAGTGCCCTGGTATCCACTGGAGCTCCCCATAAGGAAGAACAGGCTGGGCTGTGGGAACAAGGCTTGTCCACCTAGCAGTACAGGTTCTGGACAGGGTCTGGGCAAGGCAGTGAAGGTGTCACAGTTGAGTGACAGGGAAGGGCGTCCAAAGGACAAGATCTGGCTTGTCTACACACTGTCTAAGCAGAGGGTCAAAGGGCAGGTGGCAAAGGGTTCACATGTCCAAAGCCAAGTCAAAACCAGCGACCCAGGGCTAAAATCTAAATTAATATGACCTTATTTTGCAATGTGCAGATCTTTTTTTATTAGAGTTTCTAAAGAGAAATAATCTAATCTGACTGAGTGTGCCTTGGGCAGCTTAGCAG
The DNA here is from genome assembly GCA_027917425.1 of Gastrophryne carolinensis. Classification (NCBI taxonomy): domain Eukaryota; kingdom Metazoa; phylum Chordata; class Amphibia; order Anura; family Microhylidae; genus Gastrophryne; species Gastrophryne carolinensis. Next base: position 604,543,785 of record CM051234.1, read on the forward strand.
GCATAGTATGACACAGCGTGCCACAGATATACTAAATCCATTTATTTCCATTTTTTTGTTTCAATTTTCTTAACACAAATGACTGGAATGGTGGAATACAGGTAATATTTTTGGCTGCGTGGTATTGTTAAGGGTTTGCCGTGTGATACATTTGATCTTATATCGTCTTTGTGTAATTATTAAACAAATAATTAATAGGAAAAATAACTGTACATTTTTAATTGGTGGCGTTATTTATTAGGGTGACAGGAAGGGAAAGCAGATGACATGCTGTCAACTCAAACAATGTAATATAAACTTTAAGAGTAACATCGGAGCAAAAATAAAAAGAGGCCCGATGCCCCCATCCGCCCCTACTTACATTTTGCCATCAGGGACTGATCCTCTGCCCCTCCCCCCCCACCGCCGCCGGCTTAGCTGGGTGCCATACGCAGTGCCATGCAAGATGGCGACGCCTGTCGGACGGTCACCTGGAATCTGAGGGACCCAGAAGATGGATCCCCCGGAAAAGTGAGTAAATAGTGCCCAAAGGTATAACCGGAGGGGGGAGGCAGCAGATTGGTGAGGTTTGGGGGAGGTTTTAACCTCCCCTGATGTTCCTCTTAAAAGAGAGAGAAAAAATCAACAGATTTTGACCATCCCGGTATCTGGTCCATTTCCTCTGTAATCCCAAAATGAGAAGCCCTGTTGTGTGACACCCCCTAGAATTGCCTTTATATTCTCCTCGCCTCTGTGTAACAACGGAGCTGGGTATTGAGGGACGAGAGTACCCGCATTCCCCGTTTCCCTCCAGTCTGAAATTCGCTCCCATCCCCAGCCATGGTGGTTGCTGCAGTGTGTAACAGCCGAAGAAAGTGAGAGATGTGGCCATGATCTGCACATGTGCCGTGGATAGTTGTATGACTATCCTGGGGGAACCCAAATCAGGATGTCCTGGAGATAGGGAATCAGCCGGCCCTGGAGTCTTTTACACTCTGGCCTAATAGGATTTTGCTCCACTTTAAAACAAAACGAACAAACTAACTTGTTTAATGTGATCAGTGTTGTGTAGTAATTACTATAAGGGTTTCCACCTGGTTGGTATTTTTTTTTACTTTACTGGCCACTGGCCTGGTGGTGGAGGTATTTGTTTTTTTCCTGCTAATTAAGGATGGGAAAAGTATACCGGCAATTACAAATACAAGTAAACTGGTAACTGGCCAGTAGCCAGTAAAGTAAAAAAAAAATACTGGTCAGGTGGCAACCCTAGTGCTGACACTAGTGAATGTCTGAGCTAGAATTTACCTCAGCACAGGCTGGGTAGCTAGCGGGGGGCTATAATGGCAGGCTGATTCATTACTAACGCCAGGTACCGGCAGATGAGCATCTGTACAGCGGCGCTAAAAGCGAAAGCTAGTGGACGCTCTGATCGGCCAGGAGTCGCTATTACAGAGCGCCTCAGTCGCTGGCTGGCATTGATGAATTTGATGTGTGAGTCGCTATTACACCAGTACAGCGGTATATGGGAGCGAACGGTAGCGACTGGTCAGTGTGAGCGACTCCAACCATATTCATCAAAAAAACAGCCTCACACAGCGCCGGCGCTCAAAATTGTGTCGCTGTAACCCAGAGCGCCAGAAGCTGTGTGATTAAAGTCCGTTTTTGAACACATATCCACTAGTAACAAAGCGAAACATATGGAATTACATTTTTATTACATTGTGACATTAACACTTTAATACCAGACCTGTAATGACAATTCTGCACAAAAATATAAAAAATCAAAAAAGTTTTCAAAAATGTATTTAAATTGGCCAGGAGAGGTGACACAATTATATGATACAAAACAAAAAAATTATTAAAAGAAAACCCTGTTTAAACATAAGAAAATAAATGTCCATTGAAATGTATGGGAGAGCGACAGGCAATACCATGCACTCTGAAAGCCAGAGCACTGCAGGGATCCGAAAAGCCGACTGTGATGATGAATCAGTCGCTACCTGTCGCTATCCCTTGATGAATAGAGCCCTAAGAGGCTGATTTATTAATAGCGACAGTTGAACGACTGTAGCGGTATTTTCACAGCGCCCGCTAGTAGTTGCTGTGCTTGCTCGTTGTTCGGTTGTTGACAGAGACTCAGTCGGTGTGGCGTAATGTTGAATACAAGGTTACGAGTCGCTATTCCACAGGTTCCGCGATGTATGGGTGCGCATGATAGCGACTGGTCAGAGCGACCAGCTTCCACCATATTCATCAAAAAATCACGCTCAAAAAATTATCGCGCTGTGAAATGCATGTTTAAACCCCAGAGCGCTGGAGGCGATTGGTTAAAAGTAGTTTAACCCCCAAACAACCATATTTTTGGAAACCAAAAAAAAAAAGTATTTTAAATAATTTAGTAATATGAATACATTAATATCAGACCTGTAATATCAATTCTGTACAATTTTTTTTTTATTTTTTTTTCCCTTAAAAAATTATCTAACATGGCAGAAGTGGTCACAGAATTTTTCACATTTAAAAAAAAAAAAAAACATTAATAACAATTAATTATTAATATTTAAAGATTGTTCCATTGAAATGCATTGGAGCGCGCCAGGTAGCGAGAGGTCATACCTGTCGCTGTTCAAGGTCGGACGCTGGCGCTGTGGGCTGAGGCTGGAATAATGATGAATGAGTCGCTATATGGCGCTATCTCAGTCGCTAAGCAGGATTGGCTTGATAAATGTGCGATTGTGGTGGGGAGCCGGCGTTCTCGCGGTGGGGCCCGTCATTACCGGCCGCTCACCAGTCGCTACCTGTCGCTATTCCTTCATAAATAAGGGCCGGGGAGGCCGATTCAGTAATAGCGCCAGGTAGCAACAGATGAGCGCCTGAGGTATGGCGCTATGAGCGCCGCTAGCGTACGCCGCGAGCGGCAGAGATTCGCTATAGCAGGCCTCCTCAGTCGCTACCTGGCGTTGTTGGGAACAATGCCTACATTGGTGAATATGATGTTTCAGATCAGCTTTGTAGGCGCTGTCATTTTGACACACGCTATTCAACACAGCGCCTGCGCTTTGCTTTGCTGTTGGCTTGAAATCAATGTTAGTACCTTCAGAAGTAAACACATTGCAACATGTTTCTTTGTTTAATTAGTATTTATTTTTTTTATTTTTTGGTTTAAAGTGAAAAATTATAAATCCACTGGATTGTTATCTTGGTGCCTAAAAAAGAATAAAAAGTGCAGTTAGTATTTATATTTAATTTTGCTTTTTCGCAGTTATTGACATTTTTTGTTTTTTTTTGGGACAGTTTTTGCCAACTTGCACAACAACCCTAATTGTTATGTTGGTCAACTCCCCCCCCCCCCCCCCTATAGTGGTTTTGGTCATCTTACACACGCCTTATAGTGGTTTTGGTCATCTTACACCCCCCTTATAGTGGTTTGGGTCATCTTACCCCCCCCTTATAGTGGTTTGGGTCAACTTCCCCCCCCCCCCCCCTTTTATTGGTTTGGGTCATCTTACACCCCCCTTATAGTGGTTTTGGTCATCTTACACACCCCTTATAGTGGTTTTGGTCATCTAACACCCCCCTTATAGTGGTTTGGGTCATCTTACACCCCCCTTATAGTGGTTTGGGTCATCTTACCCCCCCCCTTATAGTGGTTTGGGTCAACCTCCCCCCCCCCTTTTATTGGTTTGGGTCATCTTACACCCCCCTTATAGTGGTTTGGGTCATCTTACACAGCCCTTATAGTGGTTTGGGTCATCTTACACAGCCCTTATAGTGTTTTGGGTCATCTTACACAGCCCTTATAGTGTTTTGGGTCATCTTACACAGCCCTTATAGTGTTTTGGGTCATCTTACACAGCCCTTATAGTGTTTTGGGTCATCTTACATAGCCCTTATAGTGGTTTGGGTCATCTTACACATCCCTTATAGTGTTTTGGGTCATCTTACACATCCCTTACAGTGGTTTGGGTCATCTTACACAGCCCTTATAGTGGTTTGGGTCATCTTACACAGCCCTTATAGTGGTTTGGGTCATCTTACACAGCCCTTATAGTGTTTTGGGTCATCTTACACAGCCCTTATAGTGTTTTGGGTCATCTTACACAGCCCTTATAGTAGTTTGTGACAAATTATGATTGTAGCCAACAAATAGTTCCCATGTAGTGCAGTACTTGGATTAGAGTGAAGGATAGTTAGCTTACCGCAAAAAACGAAGTGATCATGCTTTCCCTTAGCTCAAAGCCAGTCTGGGTGTCCTCACTCGTTTCTGCGGGCAAGTTGGGGATTTCGGGCACCAGTGCTGTTTCTTCAGGGGGTTGGATTCTGTGGCATATGCAGAGATTGTGGAGCACACAGCATGCGAGGATAATCTTGGAGATCTTTTGTGGACTGTACAACATCTCTCCTCCTGGGCGTGCCAAACACAGAAAGCGCGCTTTCAGCAGTCCAATGGTTCGTTCCACAATGCTTCTGGTTTTGCGATGTGCTGCATTGTAGCGTTCTTGGGCAGAGGTCTGTGGGTTTCTGACCGGAGTCATCACCCACATTCTCTGCCCATATCCCTTGTCCGCTGTGGAAAAAACACAAGGAGAGAGACAGCAATTAGTACTAGTACATGTTTTTTGTTTCATTTTTAAAAATATAGCTTACTAGGCCACATATTTGATGCAAAATACTTTGACATGGTTAATTATTTACCCAGTAGCCAGCCAGCTGGCATTTCGTTGTTCTCAAACTTCCTGCACAGGACTGACCGCTGCAGGACGTAAGAGTCGTGGCATGAGCCGGGGAAGCCAGATCTCACGGCCCGCAGCTTCATGTCATGGTCACAGACGACCATGACATTCATGGAGTGGAACTGCTTTCTGTTCCTATAATGCAGCTCCTGTGCACGGGGAGGGCGGAAAGGGATATGTGTACCATCAATGCACCCTAGCACATTCGGGATCCCTCCCATGCGATAGAAAGCATGTTTTATTTGGGCAACCTCATCCTCATCCTCAGGAAACTGGATGTAGAGATCAGGTCACAAATAGCCAGTACTACCTGGAAAAATATGCGGCTCATTGTAGCCTGGCTGATCCCGCTGAGGAGGGCAGAGGTTGCCTGGAAGGTCCCTCGTGCCAAAATATTTAGACTGGCACATAGGCGTACTATGCCTGGAATGGATCTGGTGCGTTTGGTGGATGGCTCGATTTTGTGCTTAATCTGATCATATAGGGACTGTAGTGCAGCACGATTCAGACGGAAGTGGCTCCTGATCTGCTCGTCACTTAAATCCCACACTGAAAGGCGGATTCCAAAGGATCAGGGTGCCCTAAGCCTCACAGCACCCTCCTCCCTGGCCTCCTGCTCTTCCAGCATTCTCACACATCCCTGCACCCATAACCCATACATCACCCTCTTATCCATCTCACACTCAACAGATATACAAAAGAAGCAAAACAAAAACAAAAACCACAAACACACCACACACACAAGCAAGCACACTACTCACACACTCACTACAATGCAGCTCACCACAAAACCAGAAGTATAGTGGTCTGAACCACCAGATTGCTGAAAGTCAGCTTTCTAAGTTAGGCACAACCAAGAGGGGAGTTGCTGCACAGCCCACAAAAGGCCCCAAAATCAAGCCTCACTTGCTGTATGCTCCACAATATTTGCATATGCCAACAAAATCAATCTCCTAAAGAAACAGCACTGATGTCAGAAATCACCCAACAAGCCACAGAGAGTGAGGACCAAACCCAGCCAGACACTAAAATGAGCTAAGGGACCAAAGCACCACACCACCACACCACAGCCTTTGCCACAGTGTAACAATACCAGAAGGTCACAGAAGGTGGCAGAAGTGGTCACAGAATTTTTCACATTTAAAAAAAAAAAAAAACATTAATAACAATTAATTATTAATATTTAAAGATTGTTCCATTGAAATGCATTGGAGCGCGCCAGGTAGCGAGAGGTCATACCTGTCGCTGTTCAAGGTCGGACGCTGGCGCTGTGGGCTGAGGCTGGAATAATGATGAATGAGTCGCTATATGGCGCTATCTCAGTCGCTAAGCAGGATCGGCTTGATAAATGTGCGATTGTGGTGGGGAGCCGGCGTTCTCGCGGTGGGGCCCGTCATTACCGGCCGCTCACCAGTCGCTACCTGTCGCTATTCCTTCATAAATAAGGGCCGGGGAGGCCGATTCAGTAATAGCGCCAGGTAGCGACAGATGAGCGCCTGAGGTATGGCGCTATGAGCGCCGCTAGCGTACGCCGCGAGCGGCAGCAATTCGCTATAGCAGGCCTCCTCAGTCGCTACCTGGCGTTGTTGGGAACAATGCCTACATTGGTGAATATGATGTTTCAGATCAGCTTTGTAGGCGCTGTCATTTTGACACACGCTATTCAACACAGCGCCTGGGCTTTGCTTTGCCGTTGGCTTGAAATCAATGTTAGTACCTTCAGAAGTAAACACATTGCAACATGTTTCTTTGTTTAATTAGTATTTATATTTTTAATTTTTTGGTTTAAAGTGAAAAATTATAAATCCACTGGATTGTTATCTTGGTGCCTAAAAAAGAATAAAAAGTGCAGTTAGTATTTATATTTAATTTTGCTTTTTCGCAGTTATTGACATTTTTTGTTTTTTTTAGGACAGTTGTTGCCAACTTGCACAACAACCCTAATTGTTATGTTGGTCAACTTCCCCCCCCCCCCTTATAGTGGTTTTGGTCATCTTACACACCCCTTATAGTGGTTTTGGTCATCTTACACCCCCCTTATAGTGGTTTGGGTCATCTTACCCCCCCCCTTATAGTGGTTTGGGTCAACTCCCCCCCCCCCCCCCTTTTATTGGTTTGGGTCATCTTACACCCGCCTTATAGTGGTTTTGGTCATCTTACACACCCCTTATAGTGGTTTTGGTCATCTAACACCCCCCTTATAGTGGTTTGGGTCATCTTACACCCCCCTTATAGTGGTTTGGGTCATCTTACCCCCCCCCCTTATAGTGGTTTGGGTCAACTTCCCCTCCCCCCCCTTTTATTGGTTTGGGTCATCTTACACAGCCCTTATAGTGGTTTGGGTCATCTTACACAGCCCTTATAGTGGTTTGGGTCATCTTACACAGCCCTTATAGTGGTTTGGGTCATCTTACACAGCCCTTATAGTGTTTTGGGTCATCTTACACCCCCCTTATAGTGGTTTGGGTCATCTTACCCCCCCCCCTTATAGTGGTTTGGGTCAACTTCCCCCCCCCCCTTTTATTGGTTTCGGTCATCTTACACAGCCCTTATAGTGGTTTGGGTCATCTTACACAGCCCTTATAGTGGTTTGGGTCATCTTACACAGCCCTTATAGTGGTTTGGGTCATCTTACACAGCCCTTATAGTGTTTTGGGTCATCTTACACAGCCCTTATAGTGTTTTGGGTCATCTTACACAGCCCTTATAGTGTTTTGGGTCATCTTACATAGCCCTTATAGTGGTTTGGGTCATCTTACACAGCCCTTATAGTGTTTTGGGTCATCTTACACAGCCCTTATAGTGGTTTGGATCATCTTACACAGCCCTTATAGTGGTTTGGGTCATCTTACACAGCCCTTATAGTGGTTTGGGTCATCTTACACAGCCCTTATAGTGTTTTGGGTCATCTTACACAGCCCTTATAGTGTTTTGGGTCATCTTACACAGCCCTTATAGTAGTTTGTGACAAATTATGATTGTAGCCAACAAATAGTTCCCATGTAGTGCAGTACTTGGATTAGAGTGAAGGATAGTTAGCTTACCGCAAAAAACGAAGTGATCATGCTTTCCCTTAGCTCAAAGCCAGTCTGGGTGTCCTCACTCGTTTCTGCGGGCAAGTTGGGGATTTCGGGCACCAGTGCTGTTTCTTCAGGGGGTTGGATTCTGTGGCATATGCAGAGATTGTGGAGCACACAGCATGCAAGGATAATCTTGGAGACCTTTTGTGGACTGTACAACATCTCTCCTCCTGGGCGTGCCAAACACAGAAAGCGCGCTTTCAGCAGTCCAATGGTTCGTTCCACAATGCTTCTGGTTTTGCGATGTGCTGCATTGTAGCGTTCTTGGGCAGAGGTCTGTGGGTTTCTGACCGGAGTCATCACCCACATTCTCTGCCCATATCCCTTGTCCGCTGTGGAAAAAACACAAGGAGAGAGACAGCAATTAGTACTAGTACATGTTTTTTGTTTCATTTTTAAAAATATAGCTTACTAGGCCACATATTTGATGCAAAATACTTTGACATGGTTAATTATTTACCCAGTAGCCAGCCAGCTGGCATTTCGTTGCTCTCAAACTTCCTGCACAGGACTGACCCCTGCAGGACGTAAGAGTCGTGGCATGAGCCGGGGAAGCCAGATCTCACGGCCCGCAGCTTCATGTCATGGTCACAGACGACCATGACATTCATGGAGTGGAACTGCTTTCTGTTCCTATAATGCAGCTCCTGTGCACGGGGAGGGCGGAAAGGGATATGTGTACCATCAATGCACCCTAGCACATTCGGGATCCCTCCCATGCGATAGAAAGCATGTTTTATTTGGGCAACCTCATCCTCATCCTCAGGAAACTGGATGTAAATAGAGATCAGGTCACAAATAGCCAGTACTACCTGGAAAAATATGCGGCTCATTGTAGCCTGGCTGATCCCGCTGAGGAGGGCAGAGGTTGCCTGGAATGTCCCTCGTGCCAAAATATTTAGACTGGCACATAGGCGTACTATGCCTGGAATGGATCTGGTGCGTTTGGTGGATGGCTCGATTTTGTGCTTAATCTGATCATATAGGGACTGTAGTGCAGCACGATTCAGACGGAAGTGGCTCCTGATCTGCTCGTCACTTAAATCCCACACTGAAAGGCGGATTCCAAAGGATCGGGGTGCCCTAAGCCTCACAGCACCCTCCTCCCTGGCCTCCTGCTCTTCCAGCATTCTCACACATCCCTGCACCCATAACCCATACATCACCCTCTTATCCATCTCACACTCAACAGATATACAAAAGAAGCAAAACAAAAACAAAAACCACAAACACACCACACACACAAGCAAGCACACTACTCACACACTCACTACAATGCAGCTCACCACAAAACCAGAAGTATAGTGGTCTGAACCACCAGATTGCTGAAAGTCAGCTTTCTAAGTTAGGCACAACCAAGAGGGGAGTTGCTGCACAGCCCACAAAAGGCCCCAAAATCAAGCCTCACTTGCTGTATGCTCCACAATATTTGCATATGCCAACAAAATCAATCTCCTAAAGAAACAGCACTGATGTCAGAAATCACCCAACAAGCCACAGAGAGTGAGGACCAAACCCAGCCAGACACTAAAATGAGCTAAGGGACCAAAGCACCACACCACCACACCACAGCCTTTGCCACAGTGTAACAATACCAGAAGGTTGGCAAATCCAGCCATTTATACTTCACTTTGAAAAAGGACAGGTCCGCTTTGCCGCCTTTTGCGTTGCTCTGCTATTTCCTGTCTCCAATTAGCTGACCCAGGTGTGCGTGAAACGGAGTGCGCACGCGCACGCTAGTAGCGCTACTAGCGTACGTGAGCCTAAACTTGCGTGCATTAACGGACATGGCTGAAAATTCTGTGGTGGACCAATGAAAGGTAAGCTGCTCTTTATTTAAATAGCCGTTTGTATAGCCACATGTCACAAGTGTTTAATATACATGAGTACATTGTTGTCTTTGGTTGTGTGTTGTTTGTTTAATGAGCTCTGTAATTAGTTAATTGACTACCACACATGGTTCAATCAGTGCAGTGGAGCTGTGGCTACAAGCACCTGGCCAGTATGTGTGAATCATTTAAGTGGACCTGTTTGTGATTGGCTGTTAGAGCACATAAACCCTGCCCAAACCAAAAAGACGGTGATACCATTCTGTAGTCTGCATGCGTGCTTGTTGGTTGTGTATTGGTGTGTGTGTGCAGCTACAGGATGGAGCCAAATTCTGGGCATCTGCCGGCCACAGCTGGCTCAAGTAGGAGTGTGGTGGGTGCTGTGCGCAGACCTCCCTTAAGGAAAAGGGCCCAGCCTGAAGGTGATGCAGCACCCCAGGCTAAGCGCCCAATTGCCAAGAGGGAGCCAGAATTTAATTTGGCTGAGAATAATACTCTTGTGCGTCTTACACTTGCAAAATGGGAGCTGATATTTGGCTCCCAAAGCAAGTCTATAGGCAAACAAGAAAGGAGCAAATTGTGGGATGCCATTGGTGTTGAGCTTACTAGCAGTGCTCAACACCCACGTAGTGGCCCATCCTGCAGGAAACGCTTCTACACTTTGAGAAGGGCCCTTATGCAAAAGATGAATCATGATCTTGAGGTCGAGAGTGGGACCATCCAGGGTCCAAAGAGTACCTACAGGCCATATGAGGAGATGCTGAAGGCCAAAATTCCACTCGTTCGGCTGCAGGGTGTGGATGCTGGGGATGACACCACAGGTTGGACTGAAGGTACATATTTTCTGCATATTTTTGGCTGGTAATGTTAATGTATGTGATTTGCTTTGTCTCTTTCTGGCCAACTAACGGTAGCACATGTGAAGTAGTACATTATACCTCATAAATGTTTTACTTTCCTGTCTGTTGCTTTCTGCATAGGTGCACATGGTGATGTCCATGAGTCGGGGGAGGAGGACACCCCAACTCCTGCCCTTCAACCAACCTCAAGCCTAACCCAGTCTGCCATTGAAGGTATTTATCACTAATTTAGGGGCTGGTTGTTTTTGGACAAAATGGGTGTGGGAGCACCTCAAACAATAGATTTGACCACTGTTGAGGATTAATAATATGGGCCTGAGGACTATTTACACGTCCACTTTAACCCTCTCTGCAACTAACTAACAAGGCCCTAACATGTGTAGCTATGTTGGAAGCCAGAGATGTGTGGCCATATATCTGCATATACATGTGGAAGCCACACTGGCCTTGATTAGGGAATATTAGTGATTGAGCTGCTCACACACACCTTAATGCATGGTTTATTTTGTGCCGCACATTACCAATGGCTAAATGTTTTCTTTGCATTTGCCTAGCTGCACCGCCATTGGCACCAGCATCTCCTCAGGAGCCAAGGTACTCTTTGGATGCTGGTAAGTGCATGTGTCAACCTTGCTTTAGCCGCTTTAACACAAGTGCATGTCTTTCATTCCTCTTTTTTCTTTGTAGGCCAAGTGACTGGTTCATCTTTGGACACCACTTCCGATGTTGCAGGTCAACAGGACCCTGTTGGTGTGTATTGCCAAAAAAAATGTATCCTTTATGCTGTTTATGTTACACTGGTTCGATTTGGTTAGTCTAATAATCTACATGTTTGCTAGGTCAACTTGAAGATGCCTATTTGGAGTGGATTTGCCATCCCCAGGCTCATTATTATAGTTTTTAGAGTGATTGCAATGCATTTTTTGGGTCTATTTAAAGACAAACATTCACCCGAGTAGTGTTAGGAATATTTAGAGACATTAATTGTGTATTTTAGTTGGCCGGAATATCGGAAGTGGCTGTCCGGAAAGGGCCCTTCACGTTGAGGCTGCCAGAGATGAGGGTAAGTTGGTTTTGCTTGATTATCTAGTAAGGATTTTTGCAAACCTTTTTTTGTAATTTAGTAGGCCAACTTGTGTTTAAACATGTATTTTCAAGGGCAAAGCTCGAGTGAGGGCCCAACTCCAGACATCTGGGAGATTGCGAGTATGTGTAATTTGAGCAATGTGTCTGTTATTTTTTGGCCCAATTATTGGCTCATCTTCCTCTTACATACATGTTAGCAATCTGAGTTTACAAGATCCCTTTTGGCTAGTGTGTAATCTGGCACTTTGTGGAGGTATGGCCTCGATAGTCTATCCATCTTACATTTGAGTTTGGTCCACTGACCTACTAACATGACTTTCCTGTTTAGCATATGCCAACTTGCCCCATCTCTCAGATGTGGATTTGCCCCTCTCTGGCAGCCAGACCCCGGACCTACTTCGGGCGGACGACACGGAGGTAACATGGCTGATTTGGAGGAACAATAACCACATTGACATGTTGGTGGGTAGTCCAGGAACCAACATGTCACATGTTATTTCTTTGTTGTTTTGGCAGGAGGCCGGACCTGAACCCCAAGCTGGGACCTCTTCCCAAGTGCCATGTGGCCAAGCTACAGAGGCTCAATCAAGGGTAAGTTGGATTGTTACACTTTGGGGAAATGATTTGGAGGGGCATAGCTGCATTGTTTCAGCTTCACTACAATCTTTTCTTTTGGTTTTTTAGCCTGAACACAGAACAAGAGGAGGTGTGGCACCGACCTGTGCGGATTTTTATGAACTAGGGGTCCGGATGCTGGAGGACTACAGTCGCCAACAGCCGCGTGATGGAAATAATGAGCGCATTGCAGCGTTGGAAAATCAGGTGCTGATGTGTCGGCAACAAATTGAGGACCTGCAGCGCCAGCTCCAGGATGTGAGACAAGGCCAACAACTGCAAACAAACTGGGAACTGGATCGGCTTTCACATCTGATGGAGCAATCTTTACAGCGCCAGGAGCAAAGTTTGTTGTTGACGCAACAGCTCATACAACAGCAGTCTATTTTTTACTGCACTGTTGGCCCCCAACACCACCCCTAGCAATGACTCACAACCTCCCAGGCCCCCAAGCCAAGAATATTGATTTGATTTTTGTTGTGTTGAATTTGTTTATAATACATTTGAGTACCCCCACCTCTAAATTGTGTATTTCCTAAGACATAGCTAAGAACACAGGGATGAGTCTCTAGCTCTAGATATGTACATGTAGCCAAAAATGTATGCCACACATTGGTTACACATTAAATGGCTACAAAGGTACACCAACATTTTCCAAATAATGGGTTTGTAGACACTTAAACTATGCTTGACAAGGCACAACACACTGTAATTACAAAAATACAAAATATTTATTTGCCAAGGCGGGCAACAGGCCCAACATTTGGCCGCACAGCGGCTCCAAACATCCCCCCCACCCTAACGACGCCTCTTCAAGGTCAGCAGCATAAGACGCCGGATCGACCGCCACAGTCTGCGATGCTGGTTTGCACAAGCTGTAGAGAGTAGAAAAAAAACATATTCAAAAGATAGAATGTGACCTCAACAGACACAGATGTAGCAATGTAATGTAAGTGGCTAAAATTAGCTGACGCTCACATTCACATTGTTGGCCACTGTGCCCTTAGGTTTTACCATTATATGAGTACTAGTGGCTGCCTTAAATGTGGCCACAACATCCCAAGCATACATTTACTCTTAACTCTTGGGAATCAAATAAGGTCTAAGTCCCAGTGTGGACATTTATTTGTTTAGTTACAGCCAAACATCAGGGCCTAAGCCCTAACGAGTAAACTTGTTGGGCCAAGAATCTTAGAGGTCACCACCTTAGCAGGCCAATTTTGTTTGCTAGAAACCACAATTTGCCACTATGTGGCGAAAACAAGAATGTGAGCCAACAATCAAGCATGCAGACATACATTTAGGATTGTTGGACAAACACATGTAACCTAGATGTGTGTTTATTAAACACATAGGTACATTGTAAATGTCTCCAGAATTTACTATAAGACATAGGGGTCACAAGTCTTTAGGCATATGAAGTGGGATGTACTTACCATCGCAGCTGTGGCTGGGGCCCATGCTGCTGGCCGTCCCGGGAGCTGGGGTGGGGAGGATGGTCACCGGCTCCGTCTGCGTGGCAACATCTGTCAGGAGAAAGCAAAAGAGAAAACCAAAATTAGTGGGCCAATGACACATGACTATTTGACAGCCATCTGGTTATGGAGTCTGCCCAAAAAAATGCTTGCATGGTTACACACATGTTGTCCGACATTAGCATATTTCCTGGTCAATGAGTTCATGTAAATTATTTATGGTTGCAACATGGACACATAAAGATAATGTGCCAATAACCTTGACAGTGCAATGGTAAGGACTAATTTGCAGTTGATTGTAGAATCTTACTAGTGTGCAACATGTGTTAGCCGGAACAACTTACAAAAATAACACATTTGCTAGCCCCCATCATGGTGTGGGCTGAAACATAGGGGTGGTTGCCAGTTGGATTGCACTGTAGTGGGGTTTGTGATGTTAATGTACATTAGAAAACCAGCTTGGCCTATGGACCAGGAAACATGTGTATGTTAAAAGTGGCCCAAGACCCAGGATTTATACTATCCTGTGTTTTGGTCCACTTTGGCAGGGCACAACAATTGGAGAGAGAGCCCGTCCGTCGCCACTGCCTTCCGAACGTCACTCCTCCAGTGCGTGCGCACGCGCAGGCCATTCTGAAACAGAGAGCGCGGGCGCACACACATCTAGAGGGGCACGCAGGAGGCTGCAGCGGTGGCTTCTGCCACCCCCAATGAGGTAAGGAATTTGTGGGCTTTTGGGGGGGGGCCCGTGGTGAGGGAGGTGATTGGGCAGGGAAGCTTATAGATTCCAAGCCCAATCAACAATGGGTGTGGGTCCACTTTATGGAATGTCATAACATAGGGAATGTGAGGGATAACAACAAACACTTACCATGACTATGCCCGTGGAGAAGGCGTTGCCAAAAGCTCCTGGAGGTGCCGCCTATATGATGCGCTGCAAATTAGAGAGGAATGGCAAGGGCTAAGTACAAATGGCCATATGTAACCTGTCACAGACTAACACTGACTAAATCTGCACTCAGCAGGGGATGAGCTGCCACTTGAAGCCCAGGGAGGGCTCTGAGGAGGAGGCGTGGAGCCTCGGCTCCTCACACTCTGATCCAAAGATCCCCCAGCCAAAGGGCCACCCTCCTCCCTCTCACTCCCTGCTCCTTCAGGGAGTGTGGGAGAGTCCACTACTTCCACCCCACTTGGACTCCCCACTTGAGAGTGGCCCCTTGCCTGGTGAGACTCCTCAGAGTCAGAGTGTGAGGAGCTGAGGCTCGATCCTGCCAGCCCCCCAGCAGCACACTCCTCTGGGGCGTCATCCCCTTCCTCCCCTGGGTCCTCTAAATAGGACCCTCGAGAGGGACCCCTTCCCACGTTTCCCCAGGGGAGGACGCTTATCTGTGTTGAGGGGGTGAATAAAAAAAATTACAATTACTACCCAAAATGGACACAGCTTAGAATCTTATTTGCCAAAAATTATAAACATAGCATAAACTTCCACTTACCTGAAGCGTACGCATCATATAGGCGGTACACGCCTTCAGGGTCCCGGCGCTTAAAGTCGGACCATTTCTGCATGATTGACCGCACACTGAGGCTGGTGTTGAAGCGCCGGGACACTGTGGCCTTCACCTCCAGGGCAATGCGCTTCTTGCCCCCACGGGCATAGTCATATTGGTGGATGCAGAAATCCTATGAGAAATGAAAGAAAAAAAGGTTATCAATACATGACATCAGAACAATGGCCTAAACATTTATACTGAGAACAGATTAAACATATCATCCAAGGAAAATATACTCACTTTCACCACCTGGCCGTTTACGCGGCTATCTTGCGCTTTTGCTTTGGTGGCCCAGGGGGGGGAGGGGGTGGAGGGGGGATAGGTGGGGGAGGTGAGGTAGGTGGGAGAGGTGGGGGAGGGGTGGGGGGGCCAGAGTCAGAGGAGGAGCTGGGGAGGCGCAGCACACGTCGCCTGTGCATCATGGTGGAAACGCAAAGGAGGAAACCGGAAGTGGATATGACGAAAGCGACACAAAAAAAAAAAAAAAAAACGCTCCGCGCACTAGGAAAAAGCTAATATCTGCTACGTGCAAGCTAAGTGGCGGTAATAGGATTTTTACGCATTACAACAAGCTGTTGGCCAAGACGCCATTAATTATTAGCTTGATTTAGCTGGGAAACGCAAAGGAGCAAACCGGAAGTGGATATGACGAAAGCGGAAAAAAACACGCTCCGCGCACTAGGAACCAGCTAATGACCGCTACGTGCAAGCTAAGTGGCGGGAATAGGATATTTACGCATTACAACAAGCTATTGGCCAAGACGCCATTAATTATTAGCTTGATTTAGCTGGGTGTTCAATATCCTGTAATGCATAGGTCAGAGCAAAAACAGAGCAGGTTGCTTACAAATAACAATCTGATTCCTTAATAAAATAATAACACAATAAAACTATCCAACTACATGATAATGTGGCACACAGAGTCAGAGGAGGAGCTGGGGAGGCGCAGCACACGTCGCCTGTGCATCATGGTGGAAACGCAAAGGAGGAAACCGGAAGTGGATATGACGAAAGCGACACAAAAAAAAAAAAAAACGCTCCACGCACTAGGAAAGAGCTAATATCCGCTACATGCAAGCTAAGTGGCGGTAATAGGATTTTTACGCATTACAACAAGCTATTGGCCAAGACGCCATTAATTATTAGCTTGATTTAGCTGGGTGTTCAATATCCTGTAATGCATAGGTCAGAGCAAAAACAGAGCTGGTTGCTTACAAATAACAATGTTATTCCTTCATAAAATAATAACACAATAAAACTATCCAACTACATGATAATGTGGCACACAGGAGAATGCATAACGGGTTGTTATGAGCTTGTACGCCTGAACAAATCCTGCAGAATGTGGACATACGCACGCTCAGAACTACAGTGTATTCATTAAGAGCGACTGGGGTCGCTGCAAGTGAATTCAGGGAAAAATGCAGAAAGGCACATGTATGAACAGCACAGCGCAGCACAGTGACGCTAGCGCCGCCACATAGCGAATCACAACAGCGACTGCACAAACACTGACCACCACAGATTCAACAAGGACAGGGCTGCCGAATAGCTTGGGCGCTGACAATTTCAATGAGCGAACATGAGCGCCAAACATGACTGACTAAAAAGTAGCTTTACAAGCCATGCGTGTTGGGAAAGCAAGCTAATTTGAGGCTAATGTGTTTTGTGGGAGGAGATGCATTTTAGATTTCACTCACAACATTCCAGTGTAAAAATTACATCTTTCATCAAAAAATCAATAAAAACAAGACAGATTAATCCAACATATCCTAAACAACATGTGTTTAATTTTTGCAAAAAGACAAGAACACAAAAACCACTTAAAAAAAACATTGCAGTGTCTGCCATTGAAATGTATGGGAGAGCGCCAGGTAGCGAGAGGTCATACCTGTCGCTGTGATGGGATTAGCAGCGGCGCTGTTTGTTGCAGTCGGCTACATGATGAATCCCGCGCTAGCTGACGCTTTCGCCGGCGCTAGCCTCATTTAGCGTGATAAATGCGTGATTGTGTTTGCAGCCTGGCGTTCTGTAGTCGGTAGCCGCCGTTAGCTGGCGATACCTGGCGCTAGTGAGACACTACCTGGCGCTATCACTTGATGAATAAGGCCCTAAGTCTATAATTAGTGAATCTGTTGACACAGGCTTTGATTCAGTAAGAGTTGAAAAAGATATTTAGGTAGTATGAAAATTCTGAGCCTGAGAATGTTGCTGAATCACCTGCTAGGAAGACAATGGAAGTCAATGGCACTTTTTTACTCCTATGAAAAGTAGTGAACTATTTACACTATGGTAAAATGTGCTTTTGACTTTCTTCATCTTCCTAGTGGGTAATTCAGAAATATTTACGTTTACTGAATCGAAGCCATAGTGTGCTGCAAGCTTAGCCTTTAAAGTAGACCAAGAAGGAAACAAGGGAAAAAATGAGGACTTGCACTATATGCTATTCAATCTGTAGAGGTGCTGCTCCCAAAGCTGCAAAAGAGCTCAAATCAGGAACAAAACAAGCATGTAGGGCTCATAAATTTATCAAAAAATACATTTTTATTAATTACATATTTATAATCACTACATACAATACACTCAACATATTAAAATCCCTTAAAAAACACATAAATCGAACAATAACACACAGGACAAACCAACAAGGTGTGTAGGCGATTGGGAGAGTCTGACCACACTAATTGATATCAAATGCCTATATATATATATATATGTGCTAAATCATTCAACAGGCAGGCTGATTCATCATTAGCGTCAGGTAGCAACAGATGAGCGTCTGTAGCAGGCATTTTCAGAGCGCCTGCTAGTAGTCGCAGTGCTCGGCCGTGAGTCGCTAGTTTATAGCGACTCAGTCGCTGTTCAGTAATGTTGAATACATTGTGACGAGTCGCTATTTGACCAGTACAGCTCTGTATGGGAGTGCATGTTAGCGACTGCTCATAGCGACCGACTCACACCATATTCAGCAAAAAAACAGCCTCACAAATCTCTGGCGCTGAAAAATACTTGTTTGAAGCCCAGAGCGCAGGAGGCGGTGTGTTTAAAGTCTGTTTTCAAGCATCTAACAACTAGTAACAAAGCGAAAACATATGGAATTACATTGTAATAACATTGTAACATGAACACTTTAATGGCAGACCTGTAATGTCATTTCTGAGGAAATATATAAAAAATGAATAAATTATGAAAAAAAACTGCTATTTCAATGCCAGAAGAGGTCACAGAATTATTTGTGATTTTTTTGAAAAAAAAAAAAACCCCGTTTAAAGAGAAGAAAAGGATCGTCCATTGAAATGTATGGGAGAGCGACAGGTAGCGAGAGGTCATACCTGGCGCTGTGCAAGGCTGAACGCCAGCGCTGTTCGCTGAGGCTGTGAAAATGATGAATCAGATGCTACATGGCGCTATCCCAGTCGCTAAACAGATTCTGCTTGATAAATATGTAATTGCGTGCCGTGTCCGGCGTTCACCAGTCGCTACCTGTCGCTACCTGTCATTAACCAGCCACTACCTGACGCTATCCCTTCTTAAATAAGGGCCAAAGTGTTCCAACAGTGCAAATCGTGCCTATGATCCAGATCACTACAAATTCTATACATTTATAAAGTGCAAGTGCTACTAGTCAAACAATCAATTAAGAATTATATTCCCAACCATAACAACTCATAAACATATCAATCTACTCTATTCACCAATTAAAGAATAATATGAAAATATAATCACCTGTATATATAATTAGGCATCCCAAAGGGGAACCAGTTACGTATATCACAATACCAATCAAAAAATAAAATCACAAATCTATCACAAAAAAAAAAAAAAACATCACCAGAAATAAAGTCAAGGTATCATGAAAATAACGTGTGTGAAGTCTCCCCACCGCCTACCAAACCAGGGTTGGCAGGGGGCTTAAAGTAGACCAAAACACAGGATTCTGACTATCCTGGGTTTTGGTCCTCGCCCCCATGCACCGTAGGACCTCTCTGGTGCATGCGCGGCCTTTTGTCCAATCAGGGTGCTCCAATCTGCTCCTGTCCCTTCATCTCAGACTTTGGCCCTTATCTAATAAGAGATAGAGGCCGATTCATTAACAGCGGCAGGTAGCGACAGTTGAGCGACTGTAGCGGCATTTTCAGAGCGCCCGCTAGTAGTCGCTGTGCTTGGCCGTTGTTCTGTAGTTGATAGCGACTCAGTCGGTGTGCAGTAATGTTGAATATTGGGTGAGGAGTCGCTATTTGACAGGTTCCGCGCTGTATGGGAGCGCATGATAGCGAATGGCCCTAGTGACCGGCTCCCAGCATATTCATTAAAAAATCACGCTCCAAAAATTCCCGCGCTGTGAAATGCATGTTTAAACCCCAGAGCGCTGGCGGCGATGTGTTAAAAGTCGTTTTTTAACCCCCAAACCACCATATTTTTGGAAACCAAAAACAAGTTTTTAAAATAATTTTGTAATATGAATACATTAATATCAGACCTGTAATATCAATTTTGTACATTTTATTTAATTTTTTTTTACCTTAAAAAAATTATTTAAAATGGCAGAAGTGGTCACAGAATTTTTCACATTTAAAAAAAAAACAAAAAACATTAATAACAATTAATTATTAATATTTAAAGATTGTTCCATTGAAATGCATTGGAGAGCGCCAGGTAGCGAGAGGTCATACCTGTCGCTGTTCAAGGTTGGACGCTGGCGCTGTGAGGCTGGAATAATGATGAATGAGTCGCTATCTGGCGCTATCTCAGTCACTAAGCAGGATTGGCTTGATAAATGTGTGATTGTGGTGGGGAGCCGGCGTTCTCGTGGCGGGGCCTGTCATTACCGGCCGCTCACCAGTCGCTACCTGTCGCTTTCCCTTGTTAAATAAGGGCCATAGCCTCAGGTAGTGGCTGGTTAATGAGAGGTAGCGACAAGTAGCGACTGGTGAACGCCGGACACGGCACGCAATTACACATTTATCAAGCAGAATCTGTTTAGTGACTGGGATAGCGCCATGTAGCGTCTGATTCATCATTTTCACAGCCTCAGCGAACAGCGCCGGCGTTCAGCCTTGCACAGCGCCAGGTATGACCTCTCGCTACCTGTCGCTCTCCCATACATTTCAATGGGCGATCCTTTTCTTCTCTTCAAACAGGGTTTTTGTTTTTTTTTTTTTCAAAAAATCACAAATAATTCTGTCATGGCATTGGAAAAGCTGTTTTTTCAGAATTTTTTCATTTTTTTTATATATTTCTTCAGAGATGACATTACAGGTCTGGCATTAAAGTGTTCATGTTACAATGTTATTACAATGTAATTCCATATGTTTTCGCTTTGTTACTAGTGGATAGATGCAGAAAAACAGACTTTAAACACACCGCCTCCTGCGCTCTGGGCTTCAAACAAGTATTTTTCAGCGCCTGAGTTTCATGAGGCTGTTTTTTTTTGCTGAATATGGTGTGAGTCGGTCGCTATCAGTCGCTAACATGCGCTCCCAAACAGCGCTGTTCTGGTCAAATAGCGACTCCTCACAATGTATTCAACATTACTGAACAGCGACTGAGTCGCTATAAACTAGCGACTCACAGCTGAGCACAGTGACTACTAGCGGGCGCTCTGAAAATGCCGCTACAGACGCTCATCTGTCGCTACCTGGCGTTAGTGATGAATCAGCCTGCCCATGTAAGGCAAGCGGATCCGAGCTTGCGGGCGGCCACATCCCCCACTACCCTCTAACAGGGAACGTGCCCGCACCGGCCATTCACAAATGCCTGGCGTGGACATGCACCCTGCGAGAGGGATAGCGGGGATGTGGACACTGCTCGCGCATGACGTTGGGACCAGGAGAGAAGGTTTATGGGTGACCTGGTGGGTGCCACACAAGATTTTGGATGCCCCGGGGGGAGGGAATCAAGCTGTAAGATTCCAGGGCCGATTTCTGTTGGTTTTGGTCCACTTTAACTAGACAGGTGCTGGTTTGATGCACTGCGTGTAATAACTTCCTGTCTCTGCCCAGCTTCTCTGTGGGGATATCATTGAATTTGTTGTCATGTTTGTAAGGAAGTGAACATTCTTTTTATAATGAGAGCTGACACATTGAGGAAGCATCAGGCCTGATAAGGAGGATGTGCTAAGGAGGCGTCACATTCACTTGTCTCCTTTTTAGCTTTCTGTAAAAAGCAAAAAAAACATCAAATTTGATGAAGTGCATTTACAGGGGACTGTTTAAAGCGGACCTTCAGCATGATTTAATGAAAAGGCCAAAGCCTTAAAAATGATTCCTCAGCATCTAAAATTAATTTATTTTAAAATTGTCGTCACTTACTTACTATTCTTTCCCCCTCCGGGCTGCAACTCTGTTCAGGACTCCAGGATACGGGTGCCGCCATCTTGACTCAGAAGCATCACATACTGAGGAGAGGAGAGCGGGATAAAGTGCAGTGGGGTGGGTTATAGCTGTGCTTTGCACAGACAGAACAGTTGCAGAGTAACCAGCTCACCCTTTTGAGAGACCTTCCCAGCATGAACCATGAAACCTCTTGAATTGTTTCCAAAGTGCATAGAAAAAGGTGTCCAGCTCAAAGGTTAAAACTTAGCTTTTACTGAATTCATTAAAAGCATAACAAATCCAAAAATATCAATCCATATCGTGTGTCAGCAAACATACAAAATCGCTGCACCCATTTCCTCCATAGAAAACCATGTAACATAGTAACATAGTAACATAGTATGTAAGGCTGAATAAAGACTTTAGTCCATCCAGTTCAGCCGGTTTATCTCCTTCCAGTGGTCTAGTAGCCATAGCTGGAAATGTTATTACATGCCAGGAAGGCATCAAGGCCACTTTTGAACATTTTTAATGTATCCCTCATTACTACCTCCTCTGGCAGCGAGTTCCATAGTCTCACTGCTCTTACAGAGAAGAATCCCCTCCTATGTCGGTGGAGAAAGCACCTTTCCTCTAACCTTAGTGGATGCCCCCGGGTTATGGTTACACTCCGGGGTATAAATAGATTGTGGGACAGATCCTTGTATTGACCCCGAATATATTTATACATAGTTATTAGATCACCCCTCAATCGTCTGTTTTCTAGACTAAATAAGCCTAACTTGGACAATCTTTCCGGGTACTCTAGCCCCCGCACTCCTTTTATTAACTTTGTTGCCCTTCTTTGAACGCGCTCCAGTTCCGATATGTCCTTTTTAAGCACAGGTGCCCAGAACTGTACACAGTATTCCATATGGGGTCTGACTAGTGACTTGTACAGGGGTAAAATGATGCTCTGGTCATGAGCACCTATGCCCCCCCTGATGCACCCCATGATCCTATTTGCCTTGGCAGCAGCTGCCTGGCATTGATTACTACAGCTTATTGTCAACTAAAACCCCTAGGTCCTTTTCCATTGTTGTTTTTACCAAGTGTTTCTATATTTAGTGTGTAATCATGACACAGATTTCTCCTTCCCATGTGCATAACCTTACATTTATCTGTGTTAAACTTCATTTGCCATTTAACTGCCCATGCTTCCAATTTATCTAAATCTGTTTGTAGTTGCCTGTTGTCCTCCTTTGTTTTAATTACTTTACTCAGCTTAGTATCATCTGCAAAGATTGAGACTTGACTGTTTAATCCATACCCAATGTCATTTATATATATTGTGGTAAGGTGCAAGGGGCCGTTATTGACGGCAGGTATGTAGCACCAATGTACCTGGCATTGGTGCAGTAAAGCCGTGTAGTCTGATTTCCAGCATCAGCTGCTGGTGGCAGTTTGCTGCTGTTGCTTTAGAATAGCTGAAAGGCTAACCTGGGACGGCTTTACTGGGATGGAGTAGAGCAGGGTGGGACTCCATCCCACTACCCAGGTCCGGGTTTTGCGGGCTGTTTAAATAGCCTGGGGAATCAGCTGTGGCCTGTCCTTTGTCTAGAGCTCACATGGGAGTGAGACTCTGTGAGTCTGGCTGAAATCTCCTGTGGAGGCTGTTCATGCGGACCTGAGGCCTATTTGACTGAAAACAGGACCTTTGCTCGGGGACTAAAAGCTGTTTGCCTGACTGTATCATTTATGCTGCGGTTTCCTGAAAAGGTGATGTAACCTGTATGGACATATGCTTTTGTGGATTTTTGTGTGAAATAAACACAGACTTTACTTTGAACTGTTTGCCTCCGCCTCTATACTGCTGACACCCGGTCGCCTACCAGAGCTAATCTCCACATTTGGAGTCGGATGCGGGCACAGCAGTGAGGCCGTTGCTAGGAGCAACCGACGAAAAAGTTTTTGTTTTGTGCATGTCCTATATTAAACCTGCCAGGCTGCTACCTGGGACTGCAGACAAAATGGAGGCGGTCGTGAAAGCGCTTTTGGAGGCGAATCTGCAGCAGCAGGAGGCCAACAGGCAGCAGCATGAGGCCAACAGACAGCAGCGCGAGGACCACAAGCAGCAGCAGGAGACCAACCAGCTGCTTTTGCAACATATGATGGCGCTGCAAGCTGCAGGTGCGCCCAAAAGTATTCCTGATGCCCGGAAAGCTGTCCGCTCGGCGCTCACAAAAATGACCCCTTCAGATGACGTTGAGACTTACCTGGCGGTGTTTGAAAAGGTGGCTGCAAGGGAGAAGTTGCTGCATGACCAGTGGGCTGATGTCATCGCTCCATTTCTGGCGTCTGGACCCCAGCAGGTGTTGTTTGATCTCCCAGAGGACCAAGCCGCTGACTACCCGACTTTGAAGGGTGCGATACTGGCCAGACTGGGGGTGAATGTGTGGGTTCGGGCTCAGCGGGTGCATCAGTGGAGCTACCAGTCGGCAGAGCCCGCCCGACCCCAGTATTATAAACTGCTGCACCTGCTGCAAAAATGGCTGCAGCCGGAGTTGTTAAGCCCCACTGCCATGTTGGACCGCTTGCTGGCGGACATTTTCTGGAGGGCTTTACCGCACCCTCTTCAGCACTAGGGATGGTGGACCTAGTGGAGCGATATGAGGCCACCAGGAACGTGCAAGGTGGCTCCATAAGGAGGGATTCGGGGAAACCCCGGAGGTCCCCGCCCCAGCTCAGGCGAGTGGCGTCCCCTAAACCCCCTCAGGACCTACCCCCCAAAGTCCCTGCCCAAGTGTTGTGTTGGGGATGTAAGGAGCCGGGACATATCAGAGCTAATTGTCCCCACCAGGGGGAGCCCATGGACGTGAACTTTGGTTACCGCCCTTCCATGTATGCCAGGAGGCTGTGTGCTGCCGGTGTCCCTGAGCTTGTGGGGCAAAGTCACCTCTGTCAGGTGAAAGTGGGAGACACCCTGGCTGTGGCCCTTTTGGACTCGGGGAGTATGGTTACCCTGGCAAGACCCGCCTTAGTACTGCCCGATGAGTACACTGGGCGGAAAACCGGGGTTTTGTGCATTCATGGGGACTTGAGAGACTATGCCACAGCACAAGTGTCTCTCACCACCGTCTCCGGCAGCTGGAAACATGAAGTCGCTGTCGCCGCTAAACTCCCGTATGAACTGATTATTGGGAGAGACTTTCCAGGGTTCAGGTCACTGTGGGCCAAGTTGGCAGTTCCTGAAACCCGCGAGGCGGGTGTGTCCCCTATAGACTGGCCCTACTCAGGGGAGTCCCCGGTGCCCTGGGAACCGGAATCAGGAGGCACCGTGGAAGAGGTGCCCGCCCCTAAAATGGAAGAGGGGGAGTCAACCCCACTAAATGTTATGGTTGGAGATGTGGAAGAGTTGGCAACAGGTCCAGAGTTGGCAGATCTCCATGTCTCCACAATTAACTTTGGTACCGCTCAACACCAGGACCCGACACTGTCTCGGGCCTGGGAGAATGTTCTTGAGGTGGAAGGTGAACCACAACAGCCAGGGGCGGAGTTACAGTTTCCTCGCTTTGTGGTTCACCAGGAAATGTTGTACCGAGTAAACAAGGTACGTGAAGAGGTGGTGGAACAATTGGTGGTACCCAATCCATATCGCAAGTTGGTGTTGGATTTGGCCCACCAACATGTTCTGGGTGGACACCTAGGCCAGCAGAAAACTCTGGACCGCGTTTTACAACGATTCTACTGGCCCAGTGTGTACAAGGAGGTGGAGAGATATTGTGAGTCCTGCCCAACATGTCAGATGACCAGCTCTCAGCCTCATTACCGTGGTCCCCTAGTTCCTCTCCCAGTTATTGAGGTACCCTTTGAGCGGATTGCCATGGATCTAGTGGGTCCAGTGCCAAAATCCGCTAGAGGGCACCAACATATTCTGGTGATCTTGGACTATGCTACGCGGTACCCTGAGGCAGTGCCCCTGCGTCACACCTCTGCCAAGCTCATTGCTAAGGAGCTTATGGAAATGTTTTCCAGAGTAGGTCTGCCTAAAGAGGTCCTGACCGATCAAGGTACCCCGTTTATGTCGAAAGTAATGAAAGAGCTCTGTAAACTGCTGCAGGTGAAACAGTTGCGGACATCCGTTTACCACCCGCAAACAGACGGCCTAGTAGAACGGTTTAATCAAACTTTAAAGACCATGTTAAAAAGGGTGGTCGCCAAGGATGGGAAGAATTGGGACTTGCTGCTGCCCTATCTGATGTTCGCAGTGCGAGAGGTGCCCCAGGCCTCTACGGGGTTCTCGCCCTTCGAACTCTTAGACGGTCGACATCCACGGGGCCTGTTGGATATAGCCAAGGAGGCCTGGGAACAGCAACCCACACCCCACAAAAGTGTGGTAGAGTACGTTACTCACCTACAAGAACGGATAGAGACCGTCTTGCCGCTTGTCAGAGAACATATGGAGGCAGCGCAGCGGGCCCAAAGCAGGATTTATAATCGGCAAGCCAGGGTACGGAACTTTAACCCAGGTGACAGAGTTGTGGTTCTGGTACCCACGGTGGACAGTAAATTTCTAGCTAGGTGGCAGGGTCCCTATGAGGTCATTGAAAAAGTTGGGGAAGTGACTTACAAGGTACATCAGCCTGGGCGGAGGAAGCCAGAGCAGGTGTACCATGTAAACCTGTTGAAACTGTGGAAAGACAGGGAGACCCTTGGGGGTGACAGTCCCCGACCAGGTATGGTGGGGGTGGAGCTTCCCATTCCTCGGTCTGTTATTAGAGAAGCAGTAGTCGAGGTGAAAACTGGCGACAACCTCTCCTCTAAACAGACTCAGGAAGCCAGGGAGTTTATTAGCAGAAACACGGACGTGTTTTCAGAACTCCCTGGGCGCACTTCGGTCATCCAACATGATGTTGTCACGGAACCTCAGGTCAAGGTCCGGTTGAGGCCTTACCGGGTACCTGAGTCCCGGCGACAAGCTATCGCGGAGGAAGTGCAGCAAATGCTCCGGTTAGACGTGATTGAAGAATCAAAGAGTGAGTGGGCCAGCCCCATAGTCTTGATTCCCAAGCCCGATGGTACGTTGCGGTTCTGTAACGATTTCCGCAAACTTAATGAAGTTTCCAAGTTTGATGCCTACCCTATGCCCCGGGTAGATGAACTCATTGAGAAGCTAGGCCAAGCCAGGTACTTTTCGGTTTTGGACCTCACAAAAGGGTACTGGCAGGTGCCCTTGACTGAGGCTGCCAAGGAGAAAACAGCCTTTATTACACCAGAGGGACTGTTCCAATACAAGGTGTTACCCTTTGGGTTACACGGCGCTCCCGCTACGTTCCAAAGGTTAATGGATATTGTCCTCAGGCCACATCGTCGGTATGCTTCGGCATATCTGGACGATATAATTATCCATAGCACGGATTGGGAAAGTCACCTACCCAAAGTCCAGGCCGTAGTGGATTCCCTCAGGAAGGCTGGGTTGACGGCAAACCCGAAAAAATGTGCTTTAGGCCTAGAAGAAACAAAATACCTGGGCTATGTGATTGGACGAGGAGTGGTCAAGCCCCAGGTGAACAAACTAGAAGCCATCCGTAACTGGCCCCGGCCTAACACCACCCACCAGGTAAAGTCATTTCTGGGGTTGGTGGGATATTATATGCGGTTCATTCCCAATTTTGCCACCCTAGCGGCACCATTGACAGACCTATTAAAGGGACGCAAGTCTGTCATGGTGAAGTGGAATGAACAGGCCGAAAAAGCGTTCTCCGCTTTGAAGTCTGCCCTGTGTGGGTCTCCGGTGTTGGTGACACCCGACTTTAAGAGGGAGTTCATAGTGCAGACCGATGCCTCCGAGGTAGGTCTGGGTGCTGTACTGTCTCAGGAAGTCAACGGGGAGGAGCACCCCGTTGTCTACATGAGTCGCAAATTAACACCCGCGGAGACTCGGTATAGTATAGTGGAGAGGGAGTGTTTGGCCATTAAATGGGCCCTGGAGTCTCTTCGCTACTACTTGCTGGGGAGAAGGTTCCGTCTGATTACGGACCACTCTCCCCTCAAGTGGATGTGCCAGGCTAAGGACAGAAATGCCAGGGTCACCCGATGGTTCTTGTCATTACAAAACTTCAAGTTTTCAGTAGAGCACAGAGCGGGACGATTATTGGGTAACGCGGATGCCCTGTCCAGAGCACATTGTTTGGCATGTGTCCACCCCCTCAGGGTTGAACAAAGGGGGGGGGTATGTGGTAAGGTGCAAGGGGCCGTTATTGACGGCAGGTATGTAGCACCAATGTACCTGGCATTGGTGCAGTAAAGTCGTGTAGTCTGATTTCCAGCATCAGCTGCTGGTGGAAGTTTGCTGCTGTTGCTTTAGAATAGCCGAAAGGCTAACCTGGGACAGCTTTACTGGGATGGAGTAGAGCAGGGTGGGACTCCATCCCACTACCCAGGTCCGGGTTTTGCGGGCTGTTTAAATAGCCTGGGGAATCAGCTGTGGCCTGTCCTTTGTCTAGAGCTCACATGGGAGTGAGACTCTGTGAGCCTGGCTGAAATCTCCTGTGGAGGCTGTTCATGCGGACCTGAGGCCTATTTGACTGAAAACAGGACCTTTGCTCAGGGACTAAAAGCTGTTTGCCTGACTGTATCATTTATGCTGCGGTTTCCTGAAAAGGTGATGTAACCTGTATGGACATATGCTTTTGTGGATTTTTGTGTGAAATAAACACAGACTTTACTTTGAACTGTTTGCCTCCGCCTCTATACTGCTGACACCCGGTCGCCTACCAGAGCTAATCTCCACAATATATTGAAGAGAATTGGTCCCAGAACTGACCCTTGTGGTACTCCACTAGTAACAGTGACCCAATCTGAGTGTGTGCCATTGATAACCACCCTCTGCTTCCGATCATTAAGCCAATTTCCCACCCATCTGCACACGTTTTCCCCCAGTCCAAGCATTCTCATCTTTTGTACCAACCTTTTATGTGGCACAGTATCAAATGCTTTAGAAAAGTCAAGATATATGATATCCAATGACTCCCCCTGATCCAATCTTGAACTTACCTCCTCATAAAAGCTGATCAGGTTTGTCTGGCAGGAGCGATTCCTCAATAATCCATGCTGATATGGAGTAATAAGGTCATTTTCCCCAAGGTGCTCCAGGATAGTATCCCTTAAGAAACCTTCAAACAGCTTGCCCACCACAGATGTTAAGCTTACCAGTCTGTAGTTCCCAGGTTCCCCCCTAGATCCCTTTTTGAATATTGGCACCACATTTGCCAAGCGCCAATCCATCGGAACAAACCCTGTAGTTATGGAATCCACAAATATTAGAAATAACGGCTTGTCTATTACTGTACATAACTCCCTTAAAACTCGAGGATGTATGTCATCTGGTCCCGGTGATTTATCGATTTTCATCTGTGACGCGTTTCGGGCTGCAAATGACCCTTAATCATACAACAATCAAAAAACGACACAACACTTATAAAGGAGAGAAATAGGCTGAAAGACTCACCTAAATGCCAGAGCGGCCCCATGATGTCACCACGGCGCTCAGCGTGATTGGTGAATTAGTCAGCCAATCCCTGCTCCCCCCCAGGGGTGAGCCTCCGGCCAGGCGCTTTCCAGTAGGTTAATAACAACACACGCCCTGTGCATCACGCTAGTCAATAAAATAGCTATTCATGAATGTCCAGCGGACACTACGTAAGCTCTGTCTACAGAATCCATTATATGTATCAGTGTGTATAAACAAAGCTGATTATTACATATTGCATATAAAAAATAATATTTGCACAGACAGAGCAGAGCTGGGGTCAGTGAAAGGACAGCAATCCCAGAATGCAGAGCGACACAGTCAGAATACACTTCCTGTTTGCAAGCTGCCTGATGTTCCATGAGCCGCCATCTTGGATGTTTAAAGGCTCATAACATGCAGTAGATGCAGGTAGGATGATTTTTAATGTGAGCAATCTGTATGTACAGGGTGTGGGAAATATATAAGATAGACTCATATTCAGGGTGAAGGACCGCTTTAATAAGAATTAACAAACCTGGAGGACCTTGAAGTTTGGGCTGGAGGAGGACCCCATAAATGGTAGAGAGATTGCTCTGAAATGTTGACATGTTCTCGGTGGCTCTTTGGGGGGAGAAAACCGCTCAGCAGCATCACTTTTCGAGGGTGTACCAGGTGAGGATCCACCAAGGATGAGGCATGGAGATAGACCCTAAGTACAAGGGACCCTAAGAATTGCTACCCAGCTTGAGAATAAAGAAGTTGTTTTGTTTGAGCCTTGGACTGCAGCTGTTTCTTGCTTTCAAGTAGACCTGAAGTCCTTGGAGGCCTCCTGCTGGCTTCCCTCACCACTGGAACTGAGCTAGTACCTTGCAAGCCCTTTCCTAGCCCAGGAATAGTCTGTTTACAAACCTGGTCCCCTATTCGAGAGTCACCTCCCAGCCTCCCCAAAAGCACATCCAACTGCATTGGGTGTCCCTGTTATATATATATATATATATATATATGCCGTTCGCCAGTAACCAATAAAAATTGCACAATGAGTAGAATAAGCGATTCTGTCCCCCAGCTCTGAGCAGAGATGGAGGTGTCCATTAACATGGATGTTGATTCATTACTAACGCCAGGTATCAGCAGATGAGCGTCTGTATAGCGTCTTAGAGCGACCGCTAGTAGACGCTGTAAGCGGGTATTGGGTGCTGTAACAGAGCGCCTCAGTCGCTGTAGTAACCTGGCCAGCATTGATGAATGTGTTGGGGGCTCTAACACCAGTACAGCTCTGCAGCGAGCGAGAGGTAGCGCCAGCTCAGTGCGTCTGACTCTCGGTGCTCCACATCATACTTAGCAAAAAACTACACAC
This sequence comes from Gastrophryne carolinensis, assembly GCA_027917425.1. Lineage (NCBI taxonomy): Eukaryota > Metazoa > Chordata > Amphibia > Anura > Microhylidae > Gastrophryne > Gastrophryne carolinensis. Next base: position 604,574,155 of record CM051234.1, read on the forward strand.
ACACAGCGTTGGCGCTCTAAATCTGGGCACTATACCATATAGCACCAGACGCTGTGTGATTAAAGTCTGTTTTTGAACACATATCCACCAGTAACAAATCGAAAACACCTGGAATGACATTGTTTTAACACTGTGACATTAACACTTTAGTGCCAGAACTGTAATGACAATTCTGCATAAAAATATAAAAAGTCCAAAAAGTTTCTAAAAGTGTTTGTTTGCAGCCAGGAGAGGTCACACAATGATTTAAGCTGAAAAAAAAATTTCAAACACGCTGTTTAAAGACAAGCAAATGAACGGCCATTGAAATGTATGGGAGAGCGACACTGAGCGAAAGGTAATACCTGGCGCTCTGGATGCTACAGCACCGGCGCTATACGCTGAGCCACCTGTAATGATGAATCAGACACCACATGGCGCTGTTAGAGGCACTCACCAGATTCACTTTCATAAATGTGGTTTTGCTTACAGCGCCCGGCGTTCACCAGACGCTGCCTGCAGCTACGAGGCGCTACCTGGCACAATCCCTTCTTAAATAAGCCCCATAGTATCACAGAAAGGTCATGTCAGCGCAGCTTTGTGAGCCATGGGCATACTGTGGCCACAGGCTGCTGTAGGACCACTGTGGCTTGCCATGCTCGCATACGCTCAGAGCACCAAGAGCCTGTTTTTTCCGTGGTCCTGGAGCAATTAAATTGAGAGGAGGGCAAACTTTGGTGCCCTGCTAAGGCTTCTGCTGGAAATGAAAAGAGGAAAGAAGGACAAGCATCAAGTGAGCTGCTTGCATCTTTATTATTGCCATTGGATTTACAGTCCCTTAAAATCTATACATTTTTAACACTAACTTTTTTTATTAAATTGTAACACATCTATAGATACATATTCTTTTTTCTACTTTTATAGCTAGTTGTATGACCAGAAACTATATTATGTACAAATGATGCAGACGATATCAAAGTGGACCAACACCCATTTTAATGACCTCAAATCAAAATTGACAGGAGGTTCCCTTATACTAATAGCAAAGGGGACATGCCTGCCACTCCTCACCCTGCCACAGCCCGGACCCCAATACTCACCACTTCCATGTTCCTTCCCACCCATTAGGTTCTGCCAGAGGCTGTGAACTTTACTGTGCAGGTACCAGCAGGTGAACTTGATTGTCACATGACCAGCTACCATCGGACACAATGCAGAAGATGTAAGCATCAGGTGTAGGGACCTGGGCTGTGGCGCAGTGCTATTAGCGCAAAGGGGCCTCCAGCTGGGTTGGACTGGGTGGGGGTACTTGCCTTATGTATTTCTGGGATGGGAGTAGTGAAATTCATTACTAGGGTGTTGGGTATGGTCATTATTGCTGGGGGACCATGTTGTGCTAATGATTAGAGATGAGCGAGTAGTGAAATATTCGAAATTTCGAATTTCGATTCGAATAGACCGCGTTACTCGACTACTCGACCGATTATCGAATCCCATTATAGTCTATGGGAAAAAAATGCTCGCCACTTGGAAATCTCAATTCGACCACTTGGAGGTCACCAAGTCCACCCTGAAACATCAGAAAATGATGCCAACACTGCTGGAATGCAACTGGGACAGCAGGGGAAGCATGTCTGGGTGCATATAACGCGCCCAAGTCGCACTATTACGCCACTATCACAGCCACTCAACAATACACTCCAAACACAATATAACTTCTACGTAAAGTGAGACAAGACAAGGAAACCTTCTTTCCTCTACATTGCCATGGACCCCAAGCCAAACTGTACAAAAAAGAAGAACAAAATTCTGCACCCCTTAAAATCACGTTGCCTAATGACAACCACAGATGGCATAGGCAAGGGGGAAAATAAATAGACCCCACCCCTAATTGTCATTGTGTGTGTGTGTGTGTGTGTGTGAGATGTGGTCAGACATGTCCTCTTGTGTCATTGTGTCACCCCAGCAGTAAGGGAAGCTTAAAGGAGGAGGTATGTTACAGTGTGTTACCCCAGCAGTAAGGGAAGCTTACAGGAGGAGGTTTGTTACAGTGTGTCACCCCAGCAGTCAGGGAAGCTTACAGGAGGAGGTTTGTTACAGTGTGTCACCCCAGCAGTAAGGGAAGCTTACAGGAGGAGGTTTGTTACATTGTGTCACCCCAGCAGTAAGGGAAGCTTACAGGAGGAGGTTTGTTACAGTGTGTTACCCCAGCAGTAAGGGAAGCTTACAGGAGGAGGTTTGTTACATTGTGTCACCCCAGCAGTAAGGGAAGCTTACAGGAGGAGGTTTGTTACATTGTGTCACCCCAGCAGTAAGGGAAGCTTACAGGAGGAGGTTTGTTACAGTGTGTCACCCCAGCAGTAAGGGAAGCTTAAAGGAGGAGGTTTGTTACAGTGTGTCACCCCAGCAGTAAGGGAAGCTTAAAGGAGGAGGTTTGTTACAGTGTTACATTGTGTCACCCCAGCAGTAAGGGAAGCTTACAGGAGGAGGTTTGTTACAGTGTGTCACCCCAGCAGTAAGGGAAGCTTAAAGGAGGAGGTTTGTTACAGTGTGTCACCCCAGCAGTAAGGGAAGCTTACAGGAGGAGGTTTGTTACAGTGTGTCACCCCAGCAGTAAGGGAAGCTTACAGGAGGAGGTTTGTTACAGTGTGTCACCCCAGCAGTAAGGGAAGCTTACAGGAGGAGGTTTGTTACATCGTGTCACCCAAGCAGTAAGGGAAGCTTACAGGAGGAGGTTTGTTACAGTGTGTCACCCCAGCAGTAAGGGAAGCTTAAAGGAGGAGGTTTGTTACAGTGTGTCACCCCAGCAGTAAGGGAAGCTTAAAGGAGGAGGTTTGTTACAGTGTTACATTGTGTCACCCCAGCAGTAAGGGAAGCTTACAGGAGGAGGTTTGTTACAGTGTGTCACCCCAGCAGTAAGGGAAGCTTAAAGGAGGAGGTTTGTTACAGTGTGTCACCCCAGCAGTAAGGGAAGCTTACAGGAGGAGGTTTGTTACAGTGTGTCACCCCAGCAGTAAGGGAAGCTTACAGGAGGAGGTTTGTTACAGTGTGTCACCCCAGCAGTAAGGGAAGCTTACAGGAGGAGGTTTGTTACAGTGTGTCACCCCAGCAGTCAGGGAAGCTTACAGGAGGAGGTTTGTTACAGTGTGTTACCCCAGCAGTAAGGGAAGCTTACAGGAGGAGGTTTGTTACATTGTGTCACCCCAGCAGTAAGGGAAGCTTACAGGAGGAGGTTTGTTACAGTGTGTCACCCCAGCAGTAAGGGAAGCTTAAAGGAGGAGGTTTGTTACAGTGTGTTACCCCAGCAGTCAGGGAAGCTTACAGGAGGAGGTTTGTTACATTGTGTCACCCCAGCAGTAAGGGAAGCTTACAGGAGGAGGTTTGTTACAGTGTGTCACCCCAGCAGTCAGGGAAGCTTACAGGAGGAGGTTTGTTACAGTGTGTCACCCCAGCAGTAAGGGAAGCTTACAGGAGGAGGTTTGTTACATTGTGTCACCCCAGCAGTAAGGGAAGCTTACAGGAGGAGGGTTGTTACAGTGTGTTACCCCAGCAGTAAGGGAAGCTTACAGGAGGAGGTTTGTTACATTGTGTCACCCCAGCAGTAAGGGAAGCTTACAGGAGGAGGTTTGTTACATTGTGTCACCCCAGCAGTAAGGGAAGCTTAAAGGAGGAGGTTTGTTACAGTGTGTCACCCCAGCAGTAAGGGAAGCTTAAAGGAGGAGGTTTGTTACAGTGTTACATTGTGTCACCCCAGCAGTAAGGGAAGCTTACAGGAGGAGGTTTGTTACAGTGTGTCACCCCAGCAGTAAGGGAAGCTTAAAGGAGGAGGTTTGTTACAGTGTGTCACCCCAGCAGTAAGGGAAGCTTACAGGAGGAGGTTTGTTACAGTGTGTCACCCCAGCAGTAAGGGAAGCTTACAGGAGGAGGTTTGTTACAGTGTGTCACCCCAGCAGTAAGGGAAGCTTACAGGAGGAGGTTTGTTACAGTGTGTCACCCCAGCAGTAAGGGAAGCTTACAGGAGGAGGTTTGTTACATTGTGTCACCCCAGCAGTAAGGGAAGCTTACAGGAGGAGGTTTGTTACAGTGTGTCACCCCAGCAGTAAGGGAAGCTTACAGGAGGAGGTTTGTTACAGTGTGTCACCCCAGCAGTCAGGGAAGCTTACAGGAGGAGGTTTGTTACAGTGTGTTACCCCAGCAGTAAGGGAAGCTTACAGGAGGAGGTTTGTTACATTGTGTCACCCCAGCAGTAAGGGAAGCTTACAGGAGGAGGTTTGTTACAGTGTGTCACCCCAGCAGTAAGGGAAGCTTAAAGGAGGAGGTTTGTTACAGTGTGTTACCCCAGCAGTCAGGGAAGCTTACAGGAGGAGGTTTGTTACATTGTGTCACCCCAGCAGTAAGGGAAGCTTACAGGAGGAGGTTTGTTACATTGTGTCACCCCAGCAGTAAGGGAAGCTTACAGGAGGAGGTTTGTTACATTGTGTCACCCCAGCAGTAAGGGAAGCTTACAGGAGGAGGTTTGTTACAGTGTGTCACCCCAGCAGTAAGGGAAGCTTAAAGGAGGAGGTTTGTTACAGTGTGTCACCCCAGCAGTAAGGGAAGCTTACAGGAGGAGGTTTGAAATGGTGCCTATACGCACCGGGTATATAACAGGGTTTTGTTGGTAAAGAGGACACAAAACAGTAGTGCCAAATATAAATATATTTTTTAGGAGAACACCTGGCTATACAGCCGTATACTGCCAGAAGGTGAAATGGTGCCTAATACGCACTGGGTATATAACAGTGTTTTGTTGGCACAGAGGACACAAAACAGTAGTGCAAAATATAGTTTTGTATATAGGTGCTAATATACCACTGAAGTCTTTCTGTCCCTATTCCAGCAGCAGCAGCTACCCCTCACGAAAGCAGCCGTTTTGTGCAGAGTGTATATAGTTTTGTATATAGGTGCTAATACACCACTGAAGTCTTTCTGTCCCTATTCCAGCAGCAGCAGCTACCCCTCACTAAAGCAGCCGTTTTGAGCAGAGTGTATATAGTTTTGTATATAGGTGCTAATACACCACTGAAGTCTTTCTGTCCCTATTCCAGCAGCAGCTACCCCTCACTAAAGCAGCCGTTGTGTGCAGTGTGTATATAGCTAGAATGAGCTATATACCGTTCAGCATAGTAGCCCTAATAATAAGGACTCTCAATGACTCTCTTGTCTTCTGGTAGCTGGTATATATGGTGGTAAATGCGATATTCTGAGCTTCTGGGGCCCTGCCTGCCTACATATGGGCTATATACCATTCAGCATAGTAGCCCTAATAATAAGGACTCTCAATGACTCTCTTGTCTTCTGGTAGCTGGTATATATGGTGGTAAATGCGATATTCTGAGCTTCTGGGGCCCTGCCTGCCTACATATGAGCTATATACTGTTCAACATAGTAGCCCTAATAAGGGCTCTCAATAAGGGCTCTTGTCTTCTGGTAGCTGGTATATATGGTGGTAAAAGCGATATTCTGAGCTTCTGGGGCCCTGCCTGCCTACATATGGGCTATATACCGTTCAGCATAGTAGCCCTAATAATAAGGACTCTCAATGACTCTCTTGTCTTCTGGTAGCTGGTATATATGGTGGTAAATGCGATATTCTGAGCTTCTGGGGCCCTGCCTGCCTACATATGGGATATATACTGTTCAGCATAGTAGCCCTAATAATAAGGACTCTCAATGACTCTCTTGTCTTCTGGTAGCTGGTATATATGGTGGTAAATGCGATATTCTGAGCTTCTGGGGCCCTGCCTGCCTACATATGAGCTATATACTGTTCAACATAGTAGCCCTAATAAGGGCTCTCAATGACTCTCTTGTCTTCTGGTAGCTGGTATATATGGTGGTAAAAGCGATATTCTGAGCTTCTGGGGCCCTGCCTGCCTACATATGGGATATATACTGTTCAGCATAGTAGCCCTAATAAGGGCTCTCAATGACTCTCTTGTCTTCTGGTAGCTGGTATATATGGTGGTAAATGCGATATTCTGAGCTTCTGGGGCCCTGCCTGCCTACATATGGGATATATACTGTTCAGCATAGTAGCCCTAATAAGGGCTCTCAATGACTCTCTTGTCTTCTGGTAGCTGGTATATATGGTGGTAAAAGCGATATTCTGAGCTTCTGGGGCCCTGCCTGCCTACATATGAGCTATATACTGTTCAACATAGTAGCCCTAATAAGGGCTCTCAATGACTCTCTTGTCTTCTGGTAGCTGGTATATATGGTGGTAAAAGCGATATTCTGAGCTTCTGGGGCCCTGCCTGCCTACATATGTGATATATACTGTTCAGCATAGTAGCCCTAATAAGGGCTCTCAATGACTCTCTTGTCTTCTGGTAGCTGGTATATATGGTGGTAAAAGCGATATTCTGAGCTTCTGGGGCCCTGCCTGCCTACATATGAGCTATATACTGTTCAACATAGTAGCCCTAATAAGGGCTCTCAATGACTCTCGTCTTCTGGTAGCTGATATATATGGTGGTAAATGCGATATTCTGAGCTTCTGGGGCCCTGCCTGCCTACATATGAGCTATATACTGTTCAGCGTAGTAGCCCTAATAAGGGCTCTTAATGACTCTCTTGTCTTCTGGAAGCTGGTATATATGGTGGTAAAAGCGATATTCTGAGCTTCTGGGGCCCTGCCTGCCTACATATGAGCTATATACCGTTCAGCATAGTAGCCCTAATAAGGGCTCTTAATGACTCTCTTGTCTTCTGGTAGCTGGTATATATGGTGGTAAATGCGATATTCCGAGCTTCTGGGGCCCTGCCAGCTACAGCCTGTCTTTCCCTGCTGTGAGCGTCTGTCCCTCACTAAGTTCAAGCTGCTAATGCTGACGAAGAGGAAGTGCTGAGTTTTGTAGATTCGAGGTCACATGGTTTTTCCAGCCAATGCGTGTAGACGCCGTTCTCGCGATGCCAGCGTCCTCCCAGGACCTGTCCCACCCCCCCTGCATGGTGATTGGTGTAAAAAACGCGCCAGGGAAGGTGTGAGGGGAAACAAATTGTGAGTGCGCCATCGCCGCTGTACTCGATCGAAATCGAGTATGACGAATAGCGTAGTATTCGATCGAATACCGACTCGGTCGAATACTACTCGCTCATCTCTACTAATGATGGAAGGACTTTAAAGCGAAACAAAAGCCAGCAGCGGACATCCTGGAATCTAAATGATTCCGGGGCCGGCCACTGACTTTCCCCCTCGGGGCATCCCGAATTGAGATGCTCCACTGTGTGAAACACCCCAGGGCACTGGGGGGCATCCCAAATCAGAACCCGGGGAAGTGAGAATCCTGGGTTTTAAAGTGGACCAAAACCCACCTCGATCGGCCCGGGAATCTTCCACTTTCCTCCCCCCAGGTTGCCCCATATACGTACCTTGTTTCCCGGTCCAACGGTGCATGTGCAAGCTGCAGTCGCATCGCCACTATCCCTCTAGCAGCGGCGCTGGCATGCTCCCTGTTAGATGGAAGCGGGGGACGCGGTCGTCAGCGCGCTCGGAGCCGCTGGCCTTAGAAGTAGGCTTGGACGAAGTGACGTAAGCTGCTCTGAGCGTGCTGATTGGATGAACGGCCGCACATGCGCCATACGACCAGGAAGAGGTGAGTTGGCTGCGGTGATCTGGGGGGTTTCACACAGTGGGGCACCCCCGATCAGGGGGTAAAGGACCAAGCTCCAGGATAGTCAATCCTGGGTTTTGGTCCACTTTAAGCCCCTACCAACCCTGAGACCACAGCATGCCCAGACACAATTAGTAAAAATCCACTCCCCAATTTGGATATAAAAGAAAAAAAATAGGGCTGACCTACCTGGCACTAAATGCCCATTTCTCGGCCAGGAACAGTGCCTCTACTCTCATCTTGACTGACTGCGTATTCAGCCAATCAGTGCATTAGCATTGCAGTTGCTGCACAGTGATTGGCTGACTGCTGTGGGGGGCGCAAAGGAGTTTGGGTTAGGCCAGAGCCTGAGTAGTGGGCCAATTTACTTAGCCCCAATTCTTTGCCTCTGTATTGATGGCTTTGTTAAGAGTTAATTTCATTCGTGCAATGGAGAAGGAAGGACAAGATGTGCAGCTAGCTTCTGCTTTTAGGAAGGAATGGTGATGCCTCGAGCTATTCACAGTAACAGCAGAAGCCGACACTCATCTGGTGTAATCAGGAAGTGGCTTCAGAAACTATTACACTCTGTTTGCACTTTTGTCTAAAGAGTCTCAACAAGCCATCAGTGTCATAGGGTTAAGTATAGTGCTCACTTTAGCCTATTATTTATTAATGCATGGAGTACTTCAACTCACTGGAGAACCTCTGTTCCTGCCTATATACAGAGCCATTATTCCCATTAGGCAACCGGATCACCTGCAGAGGGCGCTGGCATTAAGGCCCCAGCTACAGTTGTGTGTGTGGTAGGGGTGTGAAGAGGTTACACACAGTCTTTAGCCAGAGAATCTCCCTTCCGCTGCAATGGTCATCTAATTCCCCTGTGTATTGGGAGCTGGGAAGCTATTAAGATGTAGCAGAGGAATAGGCTGGATCCCCACCCCACCCCTGTAGACACAGGGAATTCTTTGTCCCTCACAGTGGTGGGGGGGGGGGTGGAGGTCTAACCCCCTCTCAGGGAAAAGAAAAAAGCTGGGGCTTTTGTACAGAAAAGAAGGCTAGAACTCATCTTCCACAGCTATATTCAGTAGCACAGCAGGATGAATCATCAAGAAAACTGCCCCCTTAGGCCATGTATACACAACCTGGGGCCTGGGGGCCGCATGTGGCCCGCACTCCCCTCACTTCAGGCTTTCCTTGCAGGACAAGTGGCTGCTAATTTGGGTCGCGGATAAACTTCGAGTGTTTGTGCTGCCTGTGTCTGGAGATGCCCAAGTAGACCCACCCCAGCTCACCTCTGCCCACTTCACCTTTGCCCACTTCTTTCCTCCTTATCTGTGTTCATTATACCTCTGCCTACCTCTACTCACACCTTTTCTTCTTGTACCATCTTACCTCTTCTCTACCTCTACCACTTCTCTTACTATCTCACCTCTGCTCATCCCACCTCTGTTCAACTCTTCCTGACTCAGCTCTGCCCACCCACCTCACCTCTACCTGCCTCAGCTCTGCTCAACTGTCCTCTCCCTGCCTTACCTCTGCCCACTCTTTCCCACCCACCTCTTCCAATCTACCCTCTACCCACCACACCTCTGCCTACCTCAGCTCTACTCAACTGTCCTCTCCCTTCATTACCTCTGCCCACTCTTTCCCACCCACCTCTTCCAATCTACCCTCTACCCACCACACCTCTGCCTACCTCAGCTCTACTCAACTGTCCTCTCCCTTCCTTACCTCTGCCCACTCTTTCCCACCCACCTCTTCCAATCTACCCTCTACCCACCACACCTCTGCCTACCTCAGCTCTACTCAACTGTCCTCTCCCTTCCTTACCTCTGCCCACTCTTTCCCACCCACCTCTTCCAATCTACCATCTACCCACCACACCTCTTCCTACCTCAGCTCTGCTCAACTGTCCTCTCCCTGCCTTACCTCTGCCCACTCTTTCCCACCCACCTCTTTCCTATCTACCCTCTACCCACCACACCTCTGCCTACCTTTAACCACCTCAGCTCACCATTTCCCACCTCACCTCTTTCCACATAACCTCTGCTGAAATCAAATTTCGCTGCCTTACCTCTGCCCACTCCTTCCCATCCATCTCTTCTTATCTCCCCTCTATCCACCTCACCTCTGTCCATTGCCACTCTTACCATCTCACTTCTGCCCACCTCACCTCGATTCACCTCTGCCTACCTTTACCCACCTCTGCTCACCTCTGCCCACCTCACCTCTTTCCACTTAACTTCTGCTGAAATGACCTTTCCCTGCCTTACCTTTGCCCACTCATTCTCATCTCACCTCTGCCCACCTCTGGTAACCTTACCTCTTCCACTTCATTTCACTCCACCTCCTCCTGCCATCTCTGCCCACTTTTGCATATACATAAAGGCATTCGCAGCTTACATTTTTTTTGTGGCCCCTTGAAGTGTACAAATACAATAGGACAATGTGGCCCCAGACCAAAAAAAGGCTGTGCACCCCTGCTTTAGGCCAGTTCCAAGGAAATATGATTTCCCAACCCCCTCCACTACCTGTCTTACTCTAACCAAAAGTATTGAATATACTTACCTGTCCCATTTTGTACTGTGCAGGGCTGGTAGGTTCTGTGGCTACCGGGTCAAGCGCTGGAGGAAAAGATTTTAATGAACATGACTAACAAAGTCTAGTAATGTATCAGTGTCAATGACCTAAAATGTTTTCAGTGTTTCCTATTGTATTTTATTTTTGTATTTACTTTTATGATAATTACCAAAAAAATGAAATGTTTGTATGTAAGTATGTATGTATGAACATGACGAAAAAAACTAGCAGATTAGTAGGATGGCAGCTTTGTGTAGTCATACAGGAAGACGTTTGTTAAATACATTCTGCCAATCATTTGTGTTGCAAGCCTCAGCTCAGGAAGCCTTTGATAGAGAAGTCTGTGTGTGTGAGTGTGCACTGCAAGATCTCTCACTTTAGGTGGTTTCTTTCTTTGGGGTTGCAGGAGGAAAAAACTACTAATGTGAAGTCAATTGCAGCTATGTTTAATCTACCATCCCCTCCTATGGAGAAGACACAGAATTCTCCAGGACCTCCTGGCCTGAGATCAGTTCAAGAAAGAAAAGCAGCTTTTGGGACACCTAACAACAACCCTTCACCAGGACTTACACCAAAGAAACCAGCAGTTCCAAAACCTGCTTTGGGACTTAAGCCTACATTAAATGAAGTTAAACCCCCATTCGGAAAACCATCTGGAGTAATCAATAGGGTTCCCGGTTCTATCTCTGCAAATAACCAAGGTATAGAAACATCTCTGAAACCATCAGCTTTTAAATCAAATAACCAACAAAAAGAGGAGCCAACCCCCCCTTTCCAGAAACCTCTAGCTGTCAAAGCTTTTATTACTGCAAGTAGCTCCTCACAAGAGCCAAAGTTTGGTGTCAAGCCCAAATTCCCACCTGAGCCAAAGGAACATCAACCAGCTTTCCCAAAACCTTCTCAGCTTAAAACAAATAATTCAGCTGCAGAAAATGAGCCCAAGCCTCCATTTGAAAAAAAGCCGCCATTTGCAGCCAAGCCTCCAGTAAACGTGGGTGGATTACCGAGTGAGAACATTAAACGTAACCTGGTGACAAAAACATTTTCCAACTCTCAGGAAAACAAACCTGAAAAGCAGACAAAAGAATTGACAGAGGAGAATTTGCTTTCAAGTTCTTCCTCTCAAACTTTTGGTGTGGCACTAAGGTCTACGGGGATTAAACAAATCCAAAGTCCATTCATAACCAATCAAAAAACAGAGGAACCAAATGACAGTTCGAAGGTCAACTCCATATCTAATAGATTTCAAACAAAAACAAATCAAGACAGTAACAGTTTTCCTAAAAAGCCATCAGCTGGTAATTTGGGTCAGGATATCCTAAAAGAGCAGAAGGATTCTTTTGAGCCAAAGCGAAAGCTGATACCATCGCTGGCCAAACTGGGTCCTCCGCCTCAGAAACCTGCAAGACCACCTAATGTGGATATTAAAAGATTCACAGCAGCAAATGGAAATGGTATGTTGACCTTTTTATTGATGTTTTTATTTGTGCTTATATGGATTAGACAGTCTAGGTCCTGATTTAAGCAAACAAACATGTATGAATAGTGGCTGGAAGTGAAGTAGCCTTTAACGGAGGGCTTTTCTTCTGCCGTACCAGCCTATGTAGTTACTATGTTGTGGGGCAATATGGGCCAATAGGACTCACCCACGCACCCATCTAATCAATATGTGAGTTGCACATATTGAACTTACCCCTCTTCCTGAGAAAGATGTTCCCTGTGGCATTTATCCAGTTGCATGTGAGTAGGAGCAAAAAGTATACCACGTAAGTAGATATGGAGGTTAGATTGTAGAATCTGGCCAGCTGGTGTATATGTTTATCTTTTTTTAACACTTTATGATCGTGCAAGAATGGGTTAGAGCCATGATAATGATCACTTTGATTAATTGTTACCCTAATTAGGAACACTGCAGACAGGAAGACAATTAAACAGTCCCTGTGCTGGGACCAAAAGCTTTAAATAACACTGGAAGCAAGGCTTAACCTTCTTAATATGGGTCCATTACCATGGAACTAAGGCTGACCAACTCAAAAGCTAAAAGATAGTTTTGGCTGAAAGCCAGGAAAAAAACATTGTACAAAGTTAGTATAAGTTTACAAAGTAACTTTGAATTTAGGACACCCTGTGCACAGGGGCGGACTGGGACTAAAAAACGGCCGGGACTTTTTGGGGGCACACCGGCCCTGCTAGTAATGATATATATATATATATATATATATATATATATATATATATATATACCTTATTTTGTTCCATGGTTTACCGGGGCTTAGAGGACAAAAATAAGAAAGAAAATATTATGAACAAAATGGTGTGCTAAAATCCCTCCTCCGAATCACCCCATTACAGCCAGTGAGCAGCTTCCCTCATTACAGCCTGTGAGCATCATCCCACATTGGAGGCAGTGTGCAACATCTCCCATTACAGACAGTGAGGGGCATCCCTCATTACAGGCAGTGAGGGGCATCCTGCATTACAGGCAGAGAGGGGCATCCTGCATTACAGGCAGAGAGGGGCATCCCCCCACTCCCTCCCCCCAATGATGGACAATAATAAGGCAGCAGGCGGGCAGGGTAACCGATTCATGCCTGCCTACCCGCCACTGCGATTCCCCCGACACACACACACACTTACCAGTTGTTGCGCGCTCTCACACACGCGCGCAGGCACTTCCTGGTTGTTGCGCTCTGGTTGCACCCATTGACGCCCACCAACCTGCGCGCAACAACCAGGAGCTGCCTGTAAGCATCAGTGTGTGTGTGAGAGCGGCGGCCACCACCCCTTCATCTACGATCGTTGCCTTCGCTCTCTCTATCTGCCGCAGATAGAGAGAGCAAAGGCCGCGATTGCGGATGAAGGGGTGGTGGCTGATGAGCAGAGAAATGTAATTCCACTTCTCTGCTCATCGGCCACCACCCCTCCCCCCGCGGTTGCCGCCTTTCCATGTGCCGGCCTACCGGGATTTTGCCCGGTATGCCCTATGGCCAGCCCGCCCCTGCCTGTGCATATCATGATGGGGACATCCGGAAGAGACTGCACACACTTACCTACACACATATAGCGGGTTTAAAGGGAGGGCATCAGGGACCCACCCAAGGACCTCCTCCACTTGCCATGGTGAATGGGGCCCCCACCACTAGTTCCTGCAGCATGGCCAGTGTCAGCCAGGTCCACCGAAGTTCCGGGTGCCTGAGCCGAGTTCAGAGGGTGCAGCACCACAAAGCTCTATTTTTTCTTGTGTGATGTCATTCAAAAGCTACCTCAGAGGTTCTCACAGGAAGTAGCCAGAGGTTCTCACCAGACTTCGCCCAGGGGCATCCACCAGACTTAATCTAGCCTAGAACCGTAACGGTGTCATTTCCGGTTCAGCTATTCAGATTTAATTGTAACTTGGCATTGGTCCGCAGTGCAGATCATACAGGCCCCCTGTCAGATGCAGGTAGGCAGGGGCGGCCATAGGGAGACCAAGGCAAATGCCCGGTGGGCCGCACTGTTTTGAGGCACTCTGGGCTGCTACCTTTACTAACACTCCCATCCAATCCAATCCCAGCCCCCCATCCCCTTCACCACTCTATCGCCTCACCCAAGCAACCCCAGCCCTTGTCCTCACCCTAATGATATAGCTTCAGTCTTGAAGCACACTGGTTGACTGGTCAGGAAGCAGCAGATATGCCACTGGCTGATCATGGGCAGGCCAGGTGCTGATTTTTGGCCCCAGTCCACCACTGCCAGTAGGTAGCTCTTGGCGAGATAAATGCAAATACATTTGAATGCTCTATAATCTCTATAACCTAGACTCATTGGTGGTGTTCCAAATGATGCTCACCCTACAGATGGTCCTGCTTTGTTTTATCCATTTCCCATCTATCTTGTTGTAGTCAGGATGCCCCCCCCCCCCCCCCAGTCAGCAACAGGTACTATTCCCTCCTCTGAACTGATACATTTCACAGATGTGATATGGCAAAGTATCCTGACCTGCTAGAGGAGCAATGTATGGGCCACTAGTGCTCCAAGATTTGAATTCAAAAGAATGATCCCTTCTGTGACACCCTAAGTGTGGCTCAAAAACTCATGGCGACTTTAAAAAAAACCTTTGTTTACTTTGGGTAGAGAGTGTAGGAAAGAATTCATGCTCTTGCTAGTATTCTGGAAGTGATATGCCCTTTAACCAAGGGCTTTACTACTGCTATAGCAGCCTATGATTATTGGGCACTGGAGGAAAATGGGCAATACGTCCCACTCATCTAATTTACTTTGAACCCACCCTGCCTCCTAGAACAGGCGTTCTCTGGCACTCTTTTTAGTTGGGTGCAAGTAGGAGCAACGTTCTGTTAAGTGGTGATATAGGATATATCAGTTAAAGAAAGAAGCCCATTTGGTAACTAGAAATATATGTCCCAACAAGCAAAAAAAGTCAAGAGAAAAGGGTAGCACCACTAATCACACATATGTGCTCACTACAATCCAATATCAATGTAAATACAGATAGGGAAGGGAGGGAACACAAGCCCTTTCCATAATCCTATCCTAATAGGAGCACCAAAACACTTGTAAAGAATCCAAAAGATTATTTTTATTGTTGTAAATATATCCAAGTGGCTCATAAAAACAACTACACACTAATACACACGACACTTAATAAAAACAACTGCATATGTCCAAAGTATTTGCTGCCTAATTTTCATTACAATATAAATGCATCATGAGTCAATTAGAGATCTACAAGATGACAATTATTTATAACCCCTAAGAAAGCTACATGAGGAATCAACTATGATAATGGAAAATATTTATGAATTTAATATTATATTATATTATTCTTTATATTTATTTTGTTAATAATACATTTAATATTGTTATTATTTATTAAAAATTATTGTGAAATCTCATTATTCTTAATTGTTTATGAGTAATTAGATATAAAAATTTAAATTTTAAAATAATACATTTTACTTTGTGCCGGCACAAACTTATCTATTATATCAAGGCAAAAAAAAGGGGGGATTTTTTATATATAAATTCATTAATCTATGTAAAAACCTTTATCTTGTTCTCCAAATAATTAATTAATTAAGTATGTGAATAAATTCATAAACCAATAAGTGACTTATTACAATACATAATTACAGAAAATAATACTAAATGTGCTTAGCCTTCGCTATTGTTATACCATTTAACATTACTAAATCTGAGCAACAGTAAACATTGATCATTGTGCCAAACAATTATAACCACCAAATCAGTACTGTGACATTAATCATGGACTCAAAAGTGAAAGAACATCATTACTCTAAGGAGAGCGTGCTATACGCACAAATAAAACAGATACAAAACCTGACATGCAGCAAAAGGTGTTCTCAGGGTATTATGGGCAGAGGACAAAGACACCTGCGCACGTGGCCTCCTATGCCACTTCTGTTGGGTGAAGGGAGCAAAAAAAGCCTAGACCACAATTCCCCAGGGTATTTCTCTATAGTTAAAGCAGCCTCATCTAATGGATGCGGCTCAAAGCATAGATTCAACAAGTGAACAAGCTACACACCCCAAATGGTCCGATACTAAGTAAATAAATATAGATCTTACATATTAAAGCACCCACCCCTCAGTCAGCAACATGTACCATTCCATGCTCTGAACTGATACCTTTCTCAGATATATGGCAAAGCAACCCTGCTAGAAGAGGAATGTTTGGACCCCTTGTGTGCCAGGATTCGAATCCAAAAGATTGACACCTTTTTCCAAATCCCTGCAAGTCGCCACCCTAAACACAGGACAGTCTAGGTGGGGAGTAATGTATTGTTAAGGACAAATAGTGGTGCAAAACGCAAACACATATTAGGTTAAAAACAATATTTTTGTGCAATTTTATGCACACCTGAGTTTCACCTCTGTAACCATTCAAGTATACCACAACCAGAGAGCTTGGGCCTCTATCACACTGCTTGCATTCTTCACACAAGGTGACGCAAAATTGTATAATAATAGTGAAAGGAAACACAAGAGGTGCAAAAACAACTTGTGGAGACAAATAAATCAGGCAAAATGAAAAACTGCCATTTTTCCAATCATTCCAATGTCACTATTAAGCACATAGGTAACCCTAATTAACGATAGTACGGGTTAACTTTTACACACATAGGAAAGGTTACCTTATTTAGTATTAGGGCAAGTTGCTTCATTTACCCAGGTGAACAGTTAAAAGGTACAGTAGCAAGTGTCAAAAAGGGACTTCTAAAAATTGGGGAATTGAAAAGTTTATTTCCCATTTAATTTTGATTTCTTTTGCACCTGCCTTATTTTTTTTATCTTTTTTTATTTCTTTTTTTATCCACAGTGTTCTATTATCAAAATCCTACTTTATTAATTCAGTAGTATTTTATTTCCCCCTAGGTTTTGCCTATTCCTAAATGAGCCACAGCGTGGGTTGGTGACTAAAAAGGGCTGTTCCCTCATCCCCCCCTCGAAAACACTGACCTAAAATATATAAATACCAGTGGGTCAGAATTTAACTAATCATCTTACTATGTTCCTACTAAATTACCAGCAGTATCCAGGGGCAGACTGGCAAAAGGGAGAATTGGAAAAATTCCCAGTGGGCTGTTCCGCTTTGGGGCCTGTTGGTCTGGGTGTAACCCCAGTACATAGTCCAGGTCAGCTGGAACCTATGCTGGAATTCACTTTCGTCTGTTTGTGCACTACTGCTTCTAACATCCCCCTCTACTTTCTGCTTCCTGCCCCAATGTACCCCTCCTAACCAAGACACCTAGGTCCATGGTCCGCCCCTGCAATTTTATAGCCTCAGCATCGTGACTGTTTGAGGGGGGGGGGGGTATACCGACCCCTGCCTCATTATCTACAACTACAATACTAAAGCTTAAATGCCATCGCTTGTTGGTGTCATATCAACCCCTGCCATGATCTATCCCATTCATGCTATAGCCTCAGCTATGGAGTATGCCTGTTAACCAGCTGCTCAGCTGTCATGGGCTGGTTACAGTCCAGTAAATTACTGGGCCACAGTCTGCCCCTTGCAGTAGCCAACAGGGTCTATTGTTTTTATTGTTCTCACAACCAGCTGCTTACACCAAACTAGTTACTATATCATAAATAACACCCCCCCCCCAGCTATGTCCAATCATTCCTGTCCTTCTAGTTCTACCCATCCATCCCTTCTTCCATCTCTCTCTCCATCCCTCCCTGCCCTTCCTGTTCTGTCTATCCACCCCTCTTCCTTACAGCTTCTCTCCCATTCATTCCTCTCCCTCTGTCTATCCATTCTTTTTTACCAGATATTATTGCCATTAACATTTTGGGCCCTAGTCCTCCCCTGTACATGGCCTGCACAGAATGCAAGGGGGGGGGGGGGGGGGGAGTTAAAGCAGTGTACCACCGGCCAGAGCTGTAGGTTCCGTGGGGCCCAAAAAAAGTTCCTATATTTTCCCAATGCCCAATAGGATTTTTGGGATGGGGTGAGGAAGGGGGCAAGCAGCCTTTTTTAAGTTTTGCCCGGGGAATCTATATCCCCCCTCCCCCAGTGTGCTGATTTCTAACCCTTTCATACAGTGGGGCATCCCAGTTCTGGATACCCTGGGTGGAGGAAATCCAGCAGCCCTGGAATCTTATAGATTTCAGTGCCAATGGGGCGTGGGTTTTGGTCCTCTTTAAGCAATGTGAAGAAAGGATATACATGAATCAAAATAGAATCATACCATGTGAAGTTTAATAACTGAAAGCATGTACACACTGCCCCATCAGTGGCCCAAAATGCTATATGCCGATATTGCAGTTTTCACTTCTTCTTTCTAGTAATGTCTAGAATATTTACCAGCAATGAGATAATGTGCTTGAGAAATACATAAGAGGAAAAAGAAAGCAGCGACCAGAAACGAGAAGTTGTTTTAGAACAAAACCAGAAAAGATATATCAGAATCGAGTTGAAATAGATGCCCCCGATAACCCTGTGTACCCGAAGAAGCAGTGGATAGTCACTGCAGCAGTTTGTGCACTCATGGGAGAGGTAAGTTAAAGTGGTCCAAAACCCACATTTTTAATGAGCATCCCCTGACTTGCTTTTGCAATGAAAAGCACAGTTTGGCCATTTACACTGCTCCTGCATCACTCTGCTCCCATTACTGCCGTCTGTTTTAGCTGGCCCCGCCCCTTGGCCATAGCCATAGTTGTAAGTGGCAAGTGATGTAATTGCTGCACCTATGCAATGACCAATCACGTTTCCTCAAGTTAACCCCATAATTGCACAAAGATAGCTAACCAGGTTTCTGTGGTAGGTTTTGAAAAAAGCAAGCTAGGTTATAAAATGCTCCCTATACTGTCATTTCGCTGATTACTCTGACTCCGTGTAATACTGCATCATCCAATTGTGGCTCCAGAGACAATAATGGTATGTGTTTTGGTACTATTTTAAAGAGTATTAAACTCTACTGCATATAGAATACTAAATACTACCTTTCTTGTCTCCAATCTCTTTTTGGCTAAGAAAGGCAAAACAAATGATGGAAGGGTTCTGGAAAGGGCAGCGGGGGACAGGAGGGACACATGCCCCGGGTGTAGAAGGTTGGGGTTGCCAAAGGGGGCTCTGAGCACAGGTGGGAGGCACCATTTCAAATCTTTGCCCCGGGTGCCAGAAGGCCTAGCTAATCCTCTGGGTTCTGGGTTTCTTATTTACAATAGCCCTAGCCTTCTTCAGGGTCCAATCACGGTAGTGTCTCTGTCTTAATCTATCCTCTATCCTTGAAACTTCTATTCCAAAGTCCTCCTTTCACATGCAGTTGAGTTTGGCCCTTATCATCTCACTTATGGGAATAGCCCTGATAGTATGAGGTGGATGAAACTGCTTTAAAGCAGGATACTTTTCCCCACTGTACTCTTTCTATAGGTGGAGGTTACAATGGTATTAGTCTGTACATCTATTCTGAGCTTTACATCAAGGAAATCTATCTAAGTAAATTGCTGGTTGAGGTCATTGTCATTGAGACATGATAGAAAATCAGTAAAGTCATTCTCCATCCCCTGCCACAACATAATCAAATCATCAATAAATCTGTGGTATGCCCATAGATGACCACTATAGGGATTACTAGGTCCATAAATAGCAAGTGCCTCCACCACCCCATATATAAATTTGCTAGTGATGGTAAGAAAGGGGCACCCATCGATGGCACTCTCAACTGTAAGTAAAACATGGAGACAAACACAAAATAGTTGTGCTTCAGTAGATACTCCATGGTCATAATAATAAAGGTGCAAAGATCTTGAGGGTAATTAGAGTATTCCTGTAAATGAAAAGTCAGAGCTACAAGTGCTGGATTGTGAGGGACACTGGAATAAAGTGAGGCAACATCTTATGCCCCCACCCCTCCGACACCTCAAAGGGTCCTTGTTGTAGCCAAATTTCATTTGAATTAGAATTATTAATACTAAACCTGTTTAGATCCACTTTAATATAATACATATCAGAGGTATCTTTACACATGTGTATACATTATTTCCTTGATATATTGACATTTATTTATGAATTATGTATTCTGTGATGTTTGATTGATTTGATTTTGTACATGCTTAGTTATACAGCAGATCAGGATTCTGGTAGAAGCAGGGATATTGAGGTGCCTTCTGACAGTTCTGCCCCCTTGGTTTTCATGCGTTATGTTTTTAGTGATTTTATTGTTAGGCATTGTCTTTTAGATAGTGGTATATAACAAAGCTTTGACTATAAAGATTGGTGTTTATGTGCTTATTAGTTTCCCTTCTGTTTTGTTCTTTTGTAGTTTGTACTGAGTATACACTGATTTATTACTAGTGTGCTACTCTAGGGTCACACTATTCCCTGTTGTAGGGGCATTCCAACGTTTGATCGCATGCACAAGCCCCTGGCAGCATCTTGAATGACTTGAATGTCAGATCTTTTGTTTATCTAATCAAATAAGTCAATCTCACCTCACACGTGCCACCGAAACATTAGGCGCTGTCTGATTAGACGTGAACAGTTTCACAGTGTCACGTACCTGAGTATTCTTCCTGGCAAGACTGCTGATGTCCTCCCCTAGTGTAACAATAGTGTCCTCAGTAATGGGAACAGTGGCCATCTTTCTGTGGCCCTGGCCAGGGATCATTCCAACATGAATAAGCCACTGACCAGGAACCGGGGATCGAGGCTCAGGTGTGTTACAGCACCCTTAGGTGAAGCGGGTTGATGGGCTTTTCCGTATTCAGGCTAGGCGCCGAACTCGAATACATGGATTTCTGGCTAAAGTCCGGGTTTGGGAACCTGAGCTCACAAAGGTCAGTACGAACCCAAACTTTGCAGTTCTGGTTCGCCCATCACTATGACCCGTGCTGGGTTTGGGAGATCTATGATGCTGAATAGCTTTTGATTGGTCTAAGTTTGTTTTGCTAAAAGCATTTTACTTAGAATGCAAAGGTAAGGGTTATTACCAGATGGGAGGTGGACACACCTAAATAATTTTCATACCAAAGGCAAATATTCCAATATTGCATCACAGTGCCCAGTTAAACTGGACCTTCAGCACGATTTAATGAAAAGTCCAAACCCTAAAAAACTATTCCCCAGCATCTAAAATTAATATATTTTAAGTTTTTAGTCACTTATTCTTTCCCCCACTGGGCTGCAACTCTGTTCAGGACTCTAGGATACGGGCGCCGCCATCTATAGCTGTGAGTTACAGCTGTGCTTTGCTGTGCTGGGGTCAGGGAAAGGACAGCAATCCCAGAATGCAGAGCGACACAGTCAGAAGACACTTCCTGTTTGCAGGCTGCCTGATGCTCCATGATCCGCCATCTTTGATGTTTAAAGGCTCACTAGGTGCAGGTCGGATGGTTTTAAATGTGGACAATCTGTATGTACAGGGTGTGGGAAACATATAAGATATGCTCTTATTCAGGGTGAAGGTCCGCTTTAAGCTTTGTCGCATTTCGACCCTTGCAGCATCCCCTGCTACCCCTGCCTGTGTGCTCATATACATTTCAAGTCTTTGTCTAAGAAAAAAACATAAAAAAGCTATATACTTACCTTTTGTCCCCTGCAGATGATCGCTACTAGTCCAGCACTCTGACTATTACCTGACCGCTAAATCCAAGTCCTGTGGCTTCCATCGCTTCTGTATTCTAAATGGGGTGCTGTCCCCTCTATCAGTCACTGTGATGTTGGCATAACCCTTTTATGCAATTGAAGGGTTGTGTTAAAACTTGTCACGCTGCCCCCATTGCACTGAATGGAGTGGGTGGTGCTGGCGCCACAGTGACTGATGGTGGGGGCATCCCGTCAATAATACAGAAGTGACAATCGAGCGCATGGTGCAGGATCCAGCCACCAGGTAATAGAGCACTAGGAGTGACCGGGGGGAAAAATTCCGCCCCCCCATCTTATGGGGCTTCTGCTGTCCCATACAAGTACGTGCCATGCTGTGTATTTATCTCAGCAGCAGATAGCGCCCCCTACCCATGAATGAGCCCTGGGTGAGAGGCTTGGCGTATGGCCGGTGCCTCTAACAGTGGCCCTGAACCTTCTGTGGAAAATGGGATGACTGAAATAAAGATGCACCCCCCATACATAATGGTCTTTAAACCCATGGTGATGGCCCTTCTCGCCCTTACTCAGAAACGACCCTGGTCAGGATGCCCTATTGGACAGGCTAATCTGAACACACATCAAGGTGTCACATGATTCAACTAACAACCAGGGACCTCTGAACACACAGCCCCGCTGTCCCAGAACCCTGTCCGTCGCCCGCATAGCGAGACTACCAGGCCCAAAATCTACGGACACCCAGATTCTTGGCTAAGGCAAAAAGACCACTCAAATTAAATATAGGTTTTAATGCAATGAGCGCACACTAGGCAGTGATAACAAACATTTAGCTTTGATGGAATATGGATGAATACAAATGCTGTTCTGAGTAGTGGGTTACAGGTTATAATGAGTTACCTTAAAATGCAGATGTAGAATAGTGATGATGGGCTCCCACATGGAGGTGAGTGGCAAACTTATTGATGAGCACCTCCAGCATGCATGTACCGTGACTTCCCCCAAAAGTGACAACCGCTGGCTCAGAGTCATCCCCCTTTATGCCTTGGGACCTTTCCACTCCCTCCCTTCTGTGGGGAGGACTGTTCCCTACCCCCCATTGTGGAACCTGCTTTAGAACCTAAACCGTTTAGGGGTTATAACTTAGGGCAGGTGGGTCATATGGCTCTGGATACGGCACCAAAAGATTGGGCTGGGTGCCCAATGTAAGATGGAGTCCCTAAATGGGTCAGATCTGAGATATCCATTTCTTTAGGTTCCCCTGGTCACATGGCCCTGAGAATTGTACATCTACGTGCAGTTTTGTGGGCCCATTCTGGTTCTGTATCTGGTTTGGTGCTGGGACACACAGTGGCCCAGCTACGGTCCGATTTGTGTTGGGGCCGGTTGTCTGAGGTGCTTGTCTTTGATGATGTGAGGAAGCTCACACCCAGGGGTCACATGGGCTTCAGACCCATCGGGCCCTTCCCAGCCCAGAGGTGTGAGAGAATCGGCAGGGAGTCTGTAATCTATGATTGGCTCAACTCACAAGTGCTAATTCTCCTTTCTGGGGGAGAATAGGTCATGTGCATATTTATGGCTAGAAAGCCTTAATGCTACAGGGGGAAATAAAGGGGGAACTCTGGACTTGTATCCGTTGGTTTTTACACATTGAAACTGGATTTTTTCCTTCACACTCTGCATCCCCAGCGTTGTGCCTAATCACGTATATTCACAGCAGACGGCTTTCATTGGACGAGAGCCCGTGCATGCTCTGTTGGCATGTCAAAGGGTGAGTTTTTATGGGTTTCACACAGCGGGGCCTCCTGATTCAGAGAAAAGCCAGTGGCCAGCCTTGGAATCTTTTAGATTCCAAACTGGCTGCTGCTGGGTTTTGTTAAGCTTTAACAACAGAAGACTATCCCACAGTAGATTTCCTGTCCTCTACCCCTGTCTGAACAGTTAACTCCTGGCGTCCCTACACATCCCACTGACCGGTTGTTCCCCTCAGAAAGCTCCCTAGTCATGCTGCCCCCAGTATCAGGGTTTTTTTTGGGGGGAGGTGTAGGGCTCACCTATTTTGAGAGGGGCTAAAACTTTAAAGGATTGGTGATTTCAGGTAGACATAACATGGAAATGCCCAGAACTCTTCTTTTTCCTGTAAAGTGACATCTCATTACAAATACAGAACTTGCAGTTGTGAAAGCGTGATGAGACTCTGCGTATGTGAAACTGACGATACAGCCGCTTTATGGGAGGTTTGTGCAACTTCCTACAGCAGCTAAAAAGGTCAGAGCTTCAAAAACATATATTTATGTCGCAGTTTGTGAGCTTCACGGTATTCAAAGACCAACATAAGGTGCAATGCAAGACCCAAGTTACTAAACCTAGGCAGGGCTGCTCCAGGACCATGACCCAGGATAGCATACACAGTGTACCTACATAGTGTACCTACTATTGTAGGTCTTTAACGGATTCAAAGTTGTGCCAGAGAAGATTAGGGTCTGGGCGGGCAGCCAGTAGTTCCCTGGTCCAGATGGTACAGTAGAGTTTACAGACAAAATTGTAGTTGAGTATAGCTGAGATTGAAAAGCAGAGAAGGCGTGGTGGTCACCAAAGGTCAGGGACTGGCAGCAAGCAAGGGAGATCAGGTAGTCAAAGCCAAAATCATGGGCAACAAACGATGAACCATAAACCCTAATATGAGTCAGGGGATGGCAGAGAGAAGGCAGAATTCAGGTATGTAGTAAGGGGCATCAACAGGTAATCCAAATAGTCACAAATCATGGATCAGGAGTTTCCAGCAAAAAGAAAGAATGATCTAGAGAGATCTTCTGGCACCTTTCCCAGTCTTGGGGCCAGGACTTCCTATTTATAAAGGCCAGCACCTATGTCCGCCCACAAGACTTCCCACTTGATGAATAAAACCGCCTTACTATCCCAGGTTATGTTCCCTATGGTCCAAGAGCATCCAAAATCAGGATACCCCGATTTGTTGAAACCACATTGTTTGCCCGTAGACTCACCTTTCCGGTAATCCCACAGTGCATGTGCAGGCCGACAGCCACTGGCTCTCGCTCCATTCAGCTTTCCTATGCGACTTTGAGCTCTTGTAGACTCTAGGCAAGTGGCTGTTCTTCTTTAAAGTGAAACAGAACCCAAGATTTTGACTATCCTGGGTTTTGGTCCTTTCCCCTGGGGCACTCCGATCCCCCCGATTGGGGGCGCATGCACCTTAGAACCGAGAATAGGTGAATTGTGCTTGGTGATCAGGGGGGTTTCACACAGTGGGACACCCCCTGTCCCACTGTGTGAAACCTCCCTGATAACCAAGCGCAACTCACCTCTTCCCAGTCCTACAGTGCATGCACGGCCGCTCGTCCAATCAGTGTGCTCGGAGCGCACTGGCAGCCGCATCCCCTGCTTCCATCTAACAGGGAGGGTGCCCGTGCAGGCCATTCACAAATGCCTGGCGCGGGCACGTGCCTGCTAGAGGGATAGCGGGGATGAGGCTTGCGCATGTGCTGTTGGATCGGGAAACAAGGTAAGTGTTTGGGCCAACCTGAGGGGTTTCACACAGTGAGGCATCCTGATTTTCGATGTCCCGGTGTAGGGAATCGATCGGCCCTGCCTATCTATCTATGTATCTTATAGATTCCCAGGCCGATCGTGCTGGGTTTGGCTGGGGAGGTTTAAAGGGCCCTGCACCTGTGTAAACAGCACACAGGATTTCCTACTGCATGTGCGCAATATGAACAGATGTAGCGGGCGCGTGCCGGCCAATGGCACACACTCTGAAGAGCGAGGGGGGTTTTTAGACCTAGGGTAGGGTGACTCAGGTTGGTGTGGCATGGGTGGGGTGGAGGTGCACTTACTGATTCAGTCATCGATGGTTTCCAATCATGACACTTCTTGATGCAAACAACAGTGTCTTTATTTGCGGGCTTCCATCATCAAACAGCATATTCAGTACAAGCAATCACCATTGGTTACAGCAAACAGTATTTACAGCTTCCAGTTACAATCCATGGGCTCCTTCCCTCACTGTTGCTCAGCTCCTCCACTACATTAACACTTCCCCTCTTGAGCTTGGTACTAGCATAGAACAGAACACTTTAGAAGGGTTGGGTTCTCCTTTATATAACCTCTGAAATGTTGCCCTACCAACTATGTTGCTAGGCTCAACCAATGGCACGGGAGGTAATGTTGAGTCTCTATTTATCTATTTTAAAAAAGAAAGTTAACCCTCTTCACACTCATACTATTGAAAAACCTAGCTAACACTTGTTAAGAACATGGACTGTTATTTAACATAGATTGCAATGAATGTAAAAGCGAGGTAGCCACGTCAAGGCCGTCCAATTAGTACCCCGTCCCTAACATTACTAAGGCCCTTATTTATGAAGGAATAGCGACAGGTAGCGACTGGTGAGCGGCCGGTAAAGACGGGCCCCGCCACAAAAACGCCGGCTCCCCACCACAATCACACATTTATCAAGCCAATCCTGCTTAGCGACTGAGATAGCGCCATATAGCGACTCATTCATCATTATTCCTCAGCCTCAGCCCACAGCGCCAGCGTCCGACCTTGAACAGCGACAGGTATGATCTCTCGCTACCTGGTGCTCTCCAATGCATTTCAATGGAACAATCTTTAAATATTAATAATTAAGTGTTATTAATGTTTTTTTTTTTTTTTTTTTTTTTAAATGTGAAAAATTCTGTGACCACTTCTGCCATTTTAGATAATTTTTTTAAGGGGAAAAAAATTAAAAAAAAAATTGTACAGAATTGATATTACAGGTCTGATATTAATGTATTCATATTACTAAATTATTTAAAGTGGACCATCACCCAGGGGTGATCGGCCCGGGAATCTATAAGATTCCCGGGCCGATCACCTCCCTCACCGCGGGACATCCGAGATCGGGATGTCCCGCGGTGAGGGCCCCCCCCCCCCAAAACCCCAGAGGCCGCCGCGCCGCCTCCCGCGCGCTCCTCTAGACGTGCACACGCCCGCGCCGGCCGTTTGTGAACGGCCGGCGTGGGCGCGCGCCCTGTCAGAGCGACGTGCGGGAGGCGGCGGCGGGCGCACTGTCTTGTCCGCCGCTGTCACCCGCTTATCCATGGCCACGTGGGAGCGTGTTGAGGTGAGTATTGGGGGCTTTCTGGGGGGTTTTACACAGCGGGGCACCCCAAATCGGGGTGCCCCCCTGAAGTGGACCAAAACCCAGGATAGTCAAAATCCTGGGTGTTGGTCCACTTTCAAATATTTTTTTTTTTTTTGTTTCCAAAAATATGGTGGTTTGGGGGGTTAAAAAACTACTTTTAACACATCGCCTCCAGCGCTCTGGGGTTTAAACATGCATTTCACAGCGCTTGAATTTTTTGAGCGTGATTTTTTGATGAATATGTACCATACATCGCAGAACCTGTCAAATAGCGACTCGTAACCTTGTATTCAACATTACGGCACACCGACTGAGTCGCTGTCAAGAACCGAACAACGGCCAAGCACAGCGACTACTAGCGGGCGTTGTGAAAATACTGCTACAGTCGCTCAACAGTCGCTACCTGGCGCTATTAATAAATCAGCCTCCTAGCTAACACTTGTTAAAGTGGACCAACACCCAGGATTTTGACTATCCCGCTAAACCCCCCCGATCGCGAGGGAGGCGGCGGCGGCCGGCCGCCACCGAAGCTAAGGTAAGGGGGTTTGGGGGTTTTGGGGGGGTTTCACCCCGCGGGACATCCCGATCTCGGATGTCCCGCGGGGAGGGAGGTGATCGGCCCGGGAATCTTACAGATTCCCGGGCCGATCACCCGAGGGTAATGGTCCACTTTAAGAACATGGACTGTTAGTTGACATAGATTGCAATGAATGTAAAAGCGAGGTAGCCACGTCAAGGCCGTCCAATTAGTACCCCGTCCCTAACATTACTAAGTTTAAAAGTATTTTAATGGGTAGGCTAGACTTATTAATATTATTTACGTTTATTTCTTACGAAACACTGCCATCATGTGGATTCATGACGCAATGGCACCTAAGTTCTGTATTTAACTATTATTATTAAAGTTTCTATCACTATCAGGGCCTATCCCACTGACAGGGTTCTAATGGTTCCTAAGTGTAGTGTAGTGTTGACCACCGTTCCACCCATCACACAGATACTAACATGTCTGCGTGACACAGAGCATGTGTACTACGAAACCAGATAAGTTGCATCCGCACTGCAGGATGATATTAGCACATGACCAAACATGCACACCTTGAAATGGAACTAGCGCATTAATACTACGCATCCGTTCATATTTGTGCCCCATGACACTCTATGCGCAATGCAGATGAGCTTCATACACCTCCAGCCAACTGGAACTTGGAAATGCAGATACTGGAGATCGGGAGATTGCCCGCCACCACGTAACTAGGTGAAGCTAAGTGACCCTCTGCCAGCCCCAATCTGAGGTCTGTAGGGAAAATCCCAAGAAGGTTTCTCATACACTTAAAGCGGTCCATCACTCTGAATAAGAGTCTATCTTATATGTTTCCCCCACCCTGTACATACAGATTGCTCACATTAAAAATCATCCTACCTGCATCTACTGCATGTTATGAGCCTTTAAACATCCAAGATGGAGTCCAAGATTCCAAGATTATGCTCACGGAGCATAATACACCCTGCAAACAGGAAGTGCCTTCTAACTGTGCTGCTCTGCATTCTGGGATTGCGGACCATTTCCTGACCCCAGCTCTGATCGGTCTGAGCATAGCACAGCTATAACCCGCCCCCTGTACTTTATCCCGCTCTCCTCTCCTCAGTAAGTGTGATGCTTCTGAGTCAAGATGGCAGCGCCCGTATCCTAAAGTCCTGAACAGAATTGCAACCCAGTGGGGGGAAAGAATAATAGGTAAGTGACTAAAAACTTAAAATATATTAATTTTAGATGCTGGGAAATCATTTTATAAGGGTTTGGGCTTTTCAATAAATCATGGTGAAGGTCCTCTTTAAACACTCTCATTTTATTTTTTACCAGGTGTAAATATTCTCACAAATGCAGTTGCACTCACATGATTTTGGGACGGCTAACTTTAGAGACATTGGTGTGAGAATTCCCTCCATAGATTGGCTGCCAGGAATGGGGATTTAGGTTTGTTTCAGTCACATTTTTGGAGAAATGGAGCTTTCTGTTGAAAGATTAACGAATCCTGACTGTTCTTAAACTGGACCTTCAGTATCTTTTAATGAAAAGCCCAAATCCTTAAAAAACTATTCCCCAGCATCTAAAATTGATATATTTAAAGTTTTAAGTCCGCCACTGGGATGTGACTCTGTTCACGACTCCAGAATACGGGCACCGCCATTCTTACCTTCAGAAGTATCACAGACTGAGGAGAGGGGGGGGAGGAGGGCAGGGGGCGGGGTTATAGCTGTGCTTTGCACAGACAGAGCACAGAGACAGTCAGGAAAAGGACAGCAATACCAGAATGCAGAGCAGCATAGTCAGAAGACACTTCATGTTTGCAGGCAGCCTGAAACTCAATGAGCCGCCATCTTGGATGTTTAAACGCTCAGAAAAGGCAGTAGATGCAGAAAACATATAAGCTCTTTTTAAGAGTAAAGGTCGGGTTTAATCTCTGGAAATTCTAGTTCGGTTTCTTTGTAATTTTTTTTCTGATTTTAACAATGTTTTTATGTTTTTACTTTATAACATTATCTATAGTAAATAATGATTTATTGTAATTATTTAATCAAAAAATTATTTAAAAAAGATAAATGAAATGACTATAATCTGCTAATAAATATTAGCCTTATTAACAATTATGGTATTATTATTATTATTATTATTATTATTATTTACATTAAAAAGATGGTGAATAAACATGATTACAGAGGTATTAAGTTGTAACATACATAAAACTATATAACATTTCTCCAAATCTGTATGGGGAACAAATATTCTGCAACGTATGGTGGGCAGGAGAAAGGAGGGAGAGTCAGCTGAATGCCCCAAGGACAATGAGTCAAGGACCTTTCACCAATCCTGGTAATAGGTCCACTTTTAAGTGGACCAAAACCCACAGCGATAGATTCCCGGGCCGATTGATTTCCCCCCCCCCTCCATTTTGGATGCTCCGCTGTGTGAATCCCGCCAGGTCAGCCATAAACTTACCTGCTTTCCCGGCCCAACGGAGCATGCGCGAGCTGCAGCCACGTCCCCTCTATCCCTCTAGCAGGGCACGTGCCTGCGCCAGGCATTTGTGAATGGCCGGTGTGGGCACACTCCCTATTAGAGGGAAGCGGGGGATGCGGCCATCAGCGCGATTCGAGCTGCTGGCCTGAGACGTCGTGGCGTCAGTGGAACCCGAGCGCGCTGATTGGACTAGCACCACGCATGCACCGCAGGACTGGGAAGAGGTGAGTTGATTTCAGAAAACTGCGGGGTTCCACACAGCGGGGCACCCCCAATCGGGTTACCCCGGGGTAAAGGACCAAAACCCAGGTCAAAATCCTGGGTTTTGGTCTACTTTAAATAGGGCACAGTTCGTACCTGCAAGATTGTCCTGCATGTGTCCCCTGAATTATGTGAGAAAGAGAAAATTCTCACGTTACTTTTGCACAGGACCGATACTAATGAGTTACAATTCATTTTTGTTTAAAGTGGACCAACACCCAGGATTTTGACTATCCTGGGTTTGGGTCCACTTCGGCGGGGCACCCCGATCGGGGGTGTCCCGCTCTCTGAAACCCCCCAGAAACCCCCAAAAACTCACCTCTCCCCGCTCCCACGTGACCGTGCCGTCCAATCCCCGCCGACGTCCAAGCGGGTGACAGCAGCGTCCAAGACAGAGCGTCCGCCACCGCCTCCCGCGCGTTACTCTCGGCGTGCACGCGCCCGCACCGGCCATTCACAGACGGCCGGCGCGGGCGCGCGCACGTCTAGAGGGCCGCGCGGGCGGCGGCGGATCAGGTAAGGAGTTTGGGTTTTTTTTGGGGGGTTTCACCCCGCGGGACATCCGAGATCGTGAGTGAGGTGATCGGCCCGGGAATCTTATAGATTCCCGGGCCGATCACCCCTGGGTGTTGGTCCACTTTAAAAAAGCCAGCAAACTGCTGATCTAATAATCTAATGATCTAAGGTTTATAACCTTCCCGCTGTATGTTTTACTGTAGTGGGCCCCAATATGGCAAGTCCAACCTACAGTATGTTGGAGCATTGTGCTCCAGCATAGCTTTAGTAAGCCACGGCCTTAATCAGAGCTCTGATTGGCTGAGAGAAACTAAACTGCATATTCTCCCAAAGAGGACCTCAAGTCCCAGTAGTGTGGAAGATCAGCTTTCTACAAACAATGTTATACACTGTAACATTTTCATCTAGACATTTGCTTGTGCTGCACACTTGCTGTGTTTATTAACAGATCTTCCACATTGTTTTATCATTTTAGGAGGCAAAGCACCCATCTGCGAAAAAAGATCCTCCGCATTATCGTCTGCGCTGCCTCCACCACCACCAGTTGTCAAGACAGCTGTCACTGCAGTCCCTAGTTTACCACCAAGAAACATCAAACTTCCCTCAGAGCCTACGTGAGTAACTCTTCGAAAACCCACTGGCTAATAAGGAGCTTAAAGTGGACCAAAACCCAGGATTTTGACTATAGGTTTGGTTCTTGCCCCTGGGACACCCCAATCCGGTATGCCCCGCTGTGTGAAACCCAACAGGTTGCCTGAACGATCTCACCTCTTCCCGGTCCTATGGCGCATGCGCGGCAGCTCGTCCAATCAGCGCGCTCAGATCTGTTTAAGCCCCTTAATCCAGGAGCTCGTCTAATGCAAGCAGAATCGAGCCAGCTGGCAGCTGCATCCCCCACTACACATATACAGGAAGCGTGCCTGCGCTGGCCATCCACAAATGCCTGGTGTGGGCACGCACCCTGCTAAAGGGATTGTGGGGATGCAGCCACTGCTCGCACATGCGCCATTGGACCGAGGACGAAGGGGAGTTTTCAGGTGACCTGGGGGGTTTCACACAGCGGGCACCCCGGAGCGGGCACCCCGGGGGGAGCGAGTATGCCTGCACTGGGGTCTCGCAGACTCCAGGGTGGGTTTTGGCCACCAGAATTCCTCTGTCCACAACCCACCCGTGTTCTGGGGAGGGTTATGTGTGGGGGGCTCCAGCATTCTGGATCCCTCCCCCCAAGCTTCTTTTTATGTGCTGTCAGCAGGACCAACACCCGTAGAAACACTCTGAAGAAACAATGTTCTTCACATCAAAGTATTTCACTTGCATCCTCTCCATATTTTTCAGAATATCCCTTGGCTATGAGTCTTGCTTTGTATTACTCCCCTGTGCCATCTGCATTGTACTTCACTTTTAAAGTCTATTTACAACCTATGGCTTTTACTTCCAGGTGGTAGTTCTGTAAATGTCCATGTTTTGGTGTCATGCATGGATTTTATCTCTTCCTTTGCAGCCTTTATCCATATACTCGCTTCTCCTTCTGAAAGCTGAGATATGTCTTCCCAGGTTGAAGGTTTATTAGTACTGGCAGTGCTTGCCTTGTATGAAAGACGTACAGGTGGTTTACCTCTGTTTTTTCTCATTGAGCATCTTGGTTCTGTGTCTGAGCATGCATGTGTCTTTTCTTCAGTACTGGTAGGTTCTGCACTCACTTCAACACTTTGTTCAGGAGTTACAGATGATGGCTGATCCGTGTCAGTTTTCTCTTCTGTTCTTCAACAAAGATTAAAATGCTCTGTTTTGGAGTTTGGTGCATTTTTCTTCTGAAATGTAGATGAATGCTTTGCATTAAAAAAACTCTTTATGCTTTTATTCTCATTGTGTCGCAGTTCATATGGAGTTTTCGCTACTGTTCTAGAAAATAGTCTGTTCTGCAAATAAGTGACTGTCATTGCTGCCTCACCTTAGTATTTTTGTAGTAGTCCAGAGTCTGACGGCATGCAGCTGATCATTTCAATCAGAGTTCTGTTCTTTCTTTGAGCTACCTCATTTTGCTCTGGTGGGTATGGCGCTGTCTTTTGATGTTCTATTTTATTCTGCTATAAGTACTCTTGTACTTTGTGTCCTGTGAATTCACCTCCATTATCACTCACTCCGCTCTGAAACATTTTACTTTTCTTTACTCCATAGTGCTGTCATTTCCCAAAAACGTCATTCTTGTGTTGCGTTAGGTGACTGTTATCGTGAATAGTCATCTATGAAAGTCACTTTGTACCTGTTGCCTGAATGCTGACTTCAAGAGAGTGTGTGCATTCGCAATGGAGGTTTGAATAAGACTTTGCATGATCCTGGAGGTTCACACACACACTCAGGGGCATCCAAAATCAGGTCTGTGGTCTTACTGAAATTCTAAGCAGTGTCGGGCCCAGTAAGGTATGTTTCTTGCGGGGCCACACTGTCTACAGGAGCACCAGGGTGCTGAGGTTTCACAGGCTGGGGTAAACAATGCCCTGGCATATTAGTTCCTCCCTGCAGAACCTACAGGGATATACACACCTTGTCCCCAGTGCATTGATCAGTGCAGTGTATGTATCGGGTAAGCTGCACAACAACATGGCTGTGGTGTGACTGTCTTCCAGCATGGCATTTAAATGCTCCTGCATGTCCTGCTCTCTGCTAAGCTTACTGTGGTTCTTTATATAGAGGCTATCCATTATAGAAGAAATATAACTCTTTACACACCAGCTGGCAGTAGCAAAAATCATAATGTAAGAGTAACAGCTTGTATTAGCTGCAGAATTAATAAAACACAGCTGATTTTCTTATGAATTAATCAGACCATTGCACTTTTATGTGTCAACTCTCCTGAGATGTATGAATTATTGTAATAATTTGTTATCATGATGTATAAAGGCAATACATTTTTTGATAAGTAAAAATGACAATTTTCGACATAAGTATGTAGGTGTGTGCTTATCGTTCTTTTTAAGTGGATGAAAGGGTAAAAAGCGAATAACCCAGAAAGCAGCACTCAATTACATGTATAATTGTATATCTATATCATTGTTGATTGAATGTCGTCTGCTACCAAGTATAAATTCTGCTCTCTGCTAAGCCTCATTTTGTAAAGTTTCCTCAGCAGAAACAACTTGCTGTTTAAGCTGCATCTCTCATGTAGTCTTTTCAGTACATCCCACTTGCCTTTCGCTGTATTCTCATGATCTCACTGATCATCTTCTACTAGTGAGCTTATGGTGGCACGTGTGAACAGT
The DNA here is from genome assembly GCA_027917425.1 of Gastrophryne carolinensis. Classification (NCBI taxonomy): domain Eukaryota; kingdom Metazoa; phylum Chordata; class Amphibia; order Anura; family Microhylidae; genus Gastrophryne; species Gastrophryne carolinensis. The sequence continues at coordinate 604,607,625 of CM051234.1, forward strand.
CTTACTTGTATACAGGTGGTGTCTCTGGAAAGCTTCTTTATGTCAATCCCTGCATTGACCACGCTGTCTCCCATTTAGGACCTTGCTCTGCATGGGCCGCGTCTGGTCACTGGGCTTTATCAGGTCTCTGGGACTTCATTCGGTCACTGAATGAAGTCCCAGTGTGAGAACTGGGTGCAGAGTCAAGTCCAGATAAACATTTGTGGTGTAACAGGTACTGGCTTTACGGGAACATGAGAGAAATAAGAGAAGGTCACCTTACATGGTGGATAACAGACAGAAAAAAAAGTCATATAGATCACCTCAATGTACAGGAAACACAACATGCAACAGAATTTAAGCTTCAATAAACCAGACTAATATAAGTCTGTGGTATCTCCAACAGGTTTGTCTCTCATGTGTCCCTGAATGAGCCGAGAAAGTGAGAATAAGTATAGTTAATGTAGTTTATAAAAATAATGTTGAATTATTTTTTCTCCTTTTAACTGGTAAGGGGTCCTAGGGAACCACTATACCAGTGCGAGGGGTGGGTGGTGACATGGCACCTGTCAGCAATAGGGGATGAAATGACAATAACTCCTGCCTGAATACCCACAGCCCCTCCTGGGCACCAGGGGTACGGAAGAGCCATTGACCATCATCAACACTGGTCTGGTGTCCCTGGCACCCCTTGAAATGCCCTGGACCTGTGCCAAAGGCCATGGGGGATGGTAACCCGACTGGACAAAGGGTCAGCTGTTTGTCCTCTATGCCCCAGGTTACCAGCCCTTATGCCTACTGCGCCAGGTTGGTTGACTCAGGGAAGGGTGGGACAAACAAAAAAATGAAATAAAAAAAAAAATTCTAATCGTGCATGCTTTTATAAAATGTATTAAATTTATGAAAACCAATGTTGGCCTGTGTGCTTGAATTGCTGAATCACACCCACTTTATAAACATGCAAGATACAGATGTGGTAAGCTGACTATAGGAATGTGGATGGGTAAGTATTTAGCCTGAATCTGGACTTCTGATACTGTTTTCAACAGAAAACATCAGGATGATTTGGGGTGGAAAGCAGCCTATGGTACCTGACTTTTAGTACTATTTAAATCAAACCCTGGTCCAGCCACCAGTGGTGTAAATTGGGCTTTTTTTAAGGCTCATCAAGTACGGTAAACTTTTATCTGTCTTTTAACTCAATTGGATGCAGCTAGGCAACTAAAGGCTGAAATAGCAGACACGCATGCTGCTTCCTTTCCCTAAATGCTGCCAAATGAGCACAAATATGATAATTAGGGTAGAGGAGCAAAAGTGATGGGCCCCCCATCCTCCTGGGACCCTCTGGGGTTGCACCCCATATAGGTGCATTCCTGGCAGTTGTATATTTTTCAACAACCAAAAATGAAATGTTTATATGGGCATGTCAAGAATAAGCAAAAGTAGATTAAATATTATTTTTTACCCACAGGAGCCTGCCTGAGGAAGAGAATTATGATGATGTGGAAATCGAGGGTATGTTCACTACACAGAATTTGTTATTAGCTAAAAGTCATGCAGTATTAGTATGTGCTTTTTCCATTCATGGCGTTTCTGAACTTTCAAGCAAGCAAAATCTCATTCACACATATTGGAAACAAATTGGCTTTAATTTACCTTTTTAGATCCACTGTATTCCCAAAAGCCCCCACATTTATTTAGGGAAATAATATGAAATCATCATGATTGATTGGCCTCTGGATAATAAGATATTTTTGGCAGGGCTGGCCTTAGGACAAATGTCACCCTGTGCAAGATTTCAGTATGTTGCCCCCGTCACCCACATACTCACTCAATAGAAAAGAGATGGAGGGAATTTAGAAAAAGGGGGTGAGACAGCGCAAGGAAAACTGAAAAGAGGGGGCCAGTGAGAGCTAAATGGGACAAAGAAGGCAGAGAAAAAGTAAAGAAAATAAAAAGAAAAAAGCTGAAGAAAGCAAGAATGAAAAATGTGAAAAAGAGGTAAAATTATCCAGCTGGGAGCTTTCTTTTTTAAAGGGGTGTCTAAGTGGTGTCTCCAGGCGTCCTTTTACAGAGAGGGAATAAGCCATCCAACGGTATATTAGACATGCAGTTTATTTTTGTACTGGCAGTGTATGATGTGGCCTTCAGTCTCCTGGAGGACTCTATATTAGAATATGAGGGCGATTCATTAATAGCGGCAGGTAGCGACAGTTGAGCGACTGTAGCGGCATTTTCAGAGCGCCCGCTAGTAGTCGCTGTGCTTGGCCGTTGTTCGGTTGTTGATAGCGACTCAGTCGGTTTGCCGTAATGTTGAATATTGGGTGAGGAGTCGCTATTTGACAGGTTCCGCGCTGTATGGGAGCGCATGATAGCGACTGGCCCTAGCGACCGGCTCCCACCATATTCATTAAAAAATCACGCTCAAAAAATCCTCGCACTGTAAAATGCATGTTTAAACCCCAGAGCGCTGGCGGCGATGGGTTAAAAGTAGTTTTTTAACCCCCAAACAACCATATTTTTGGAAACCCAAAAAAACAAGTTTTTTAAATAATTTTGTAATATGAATACATTAATATCAGACCTGTAATATCAATTCTGTAAATTTTTTTTTTTACCTTAAAAAAATGATCTAAAATGGCAGAAGTGGTCACAGAATTTTTCACATTTAAAAAAAAAAAATCATAACAATTAATTATGAATATTTAAAGATTGTTCCATTGAAATGCATTGGAGAGCGCCAGGTAGCGAGAGGTCATACCTGTCGCTGTTTAAGGTCGGACGCTGGCGCTGTGGGCTGAGGCTGGAATAATGATGAATGAGTCGCTATATGGCGCTATCTCAGTCGCTAAGCAGGATTGGCTTGATAAATGTGTGATTGTGGTGGGGAGCCGGCGTTCTTGTGGCGGGGCCCGTCATTACCGGCCGCTCACCAGTCGCTACCTGACGCTATTCCTTCATAAATAAGGGCCTATGTTAAACCGTGACACTAAGAAGAAGCCTGTTCTTCAGAGGAGGACCCTATCTTAGCACCACAGAAAGTATGGGTCAGTTTTAATAGTTGTATATCTATATATAGATGCCATGTATAATTAAAGGGACAGTCAATTGCAGTGATAAGGCAGCAAGGAGCTCATCTGAAGCCTGCCTATGTGCCTTTCCTCTATTTCCTGCAGCACGCTGGAGATAGTGGTTGGGTGTGGCTCACCCCCCACCACCCAGACCTGAGCACCTGTAGGGATGAATCGGGCTTGGCGGCAGCCAGCAGATTTTTTAATGCAGATTCGCTGATGGCTAATGCAGTGTACGAGCCCACTGGCCAGGATCCTCTGGGGGCATCCAAGCCCCTGCTCCTGAACTCTACTATTGGGCACAAAATATGATCTGCAGCCTAGCTCTCCAGTGTAATCCGGTGTTTACAGCTGTGTAATAGATAACAAGATTTACCAAAAACAATTAATGAATGAATTAAATGAAATGAATTAATTAAAATGAATTAATTAAAATGCTCTTCTTAAATTATATTTTTTTGTATTTCAGGGTCCAGGATTAATGATATAGTAAGTAGCGCTTTTACCTATGAGACAGAGTGCCACTTGTATGTTACAAAAATGTGAGCAAATAACAAACCACATTCTAATGCTTGCCAATGCCAATGAACATGTTTTGTAATCTATATAGCACAGGTGTCCCCAATCTGTAACTCGGGAGCCACACGTGGCTCGCAGACTGCTGTTGTGTGCAGGGCCGGCGACAGCATCTGGCAGGGCGGGGCAGCTGCCAGGGCCCCCCACTCTCTGGGGGGCCCACTTACAGGGCCGGCCTTTGGGGTGTGCGATGGTGCTTGACTGGCGGCAGGCTGGGAGGGCCCCACCACAGCTGGTGCCCAACTTCTCGAATGGCGGGGTTCCACACAACGGGGCATCTCAATTTACATTCCAGGGCAGGAAGTGCTGGGTTTTGTTCTACTTTTAAGTTGCCCACCCCAGCTGATTTCCTATCCCTGCAGCATTTCAATCTGTGATACCCTACTGTGTGAAACCCCCTGGGATCGCTGGCATATCCACTATGCAAGCGATTTCACCCCTGAGTTTTGGTCCACTTTACAAATTGAGATGCCCCTGTTTGTGAAAGAACCCCCCTGGTTTGACCGTTAACTCAAACTGGCGACCCCACAGTGCATTCACCAGTTCAAGGAAAGTAATAACCAGAGGGGGGGGGGGTCACACACAGGGACATCCAAAATCAAGAGAATCTAGATTCGTTTAGACTCAGAGGTGAGGTTTAAAGGGGTTTGGTGCGCTTCAAAGTAGAGTTTTGGTCCAAATAGCATGATACTTAAGGGGCATCCAGATTTGGGATGTGATGCGACTCTTCACTACAAATGGGCCCCTGAGACCGTGCCGCCCAAGGGCCCACATAAACCTGGAGCTGGCCCTGGTTGTGTGGCTCGCGGCCTGTCTGGTAGACCAGAAGACTTGTGGAAATCTTGCACACTATTAAGGCTGGGCAGGTATGTGACCCCACACCCAGGGATGGGTATGGTCAGTGCCCTGCATGGGAGTTTATGGGGTCCTGCTAATTATTTGGTAAAGCATGGTGCACTTGGGTGTGCCTTACAGTGTGACTTGCAACCTGCATCTCGGTGAGCTTTTTAATCCTAAACACACAAAAAATAAAAAATGCAAAATGTTTGTCCCAGTTTTTCCCCAAAAAGCACCTGTATTTATGATGAGATACATAATTTTCCCAAAGAGGTGTGGGTTTATCTTTTAGGATTTTTAGACACAACACTGCCCTATGGAGTATGCAGAAAAAAATGCGAAAATTTTTCTGCATAGCCCATAGGCTATTATTTGGAAACTTAAAAAAATATATTCTTACCTCATTGGAAAAATAATGTTCCTAACCTTTTAAAATGCCCCTTCACGTGTGAAGATGATATATTTGGGAAAAAATGGAACGAAAACATTTTACAGCACTTTTTTGTGTTCTAAAATGAAAAAGCCCACTGAGATGCAGGATGCAATTCACACTGCATGGGGATGATACAGAGCCCCATTCTTGCCATTTTTGCGTGATTTTTCACTTGACAGCAACACCTCCAAAAACACATTGAGAAAGGGGCTCTGAATCAACCCTATTGTTTCAGTAGCCCATCTAGTTTTGTTTCTTTAATAAGATGCTGGGGAATTGTTTTTTAAGGGTTTGGGCTTTTCAATAAATCATGGTGAAGGTCCGGTTTAATACAAACAGTGTGCATGGAAGGGGATGGGGTAAAGGTGCAAGGGGTTCCATGCAGACAGAGTGTGGTGGAGGGGGAGAGGGTGCAAGGGGTTAAATGCAGAGCCCTATACTTTTTACTGGCTTCCCAGGCTTTGGACACACAGAAGTGGCCTGGAGACAGGGAAATTAGGTTCTGTTAACAACTGAGAGAAGCTTCCAGCTGCAGACTGTGCTTAAACCCTTGAACCCTCTCCCCCCTGCAACACACACACACACACACACACACACACACACACACACACACACTGCATCTTTCTGTGGATGGGCGACAGGGGGGGCACAGATGAGGGGGAAATAAGGTACCAGAAAGTGTTTGTTGGGTTTTTTTTAGCAGTGACAGCTAAATCCATAGCACCCCCTTGCAAGTAGCCACTCTAGGTACAGGCCTAATGGTAAATACAGCCCTCCCTGGATACTCACCTCTTTCACCTCTTTTGGTATAATTCTACAGCAGCCATGGAGCAGCCTATCTGTCCGCACGACCAGCAGCGATGAGATGCTCGTGGCCACGTGGGGGCATATTAAGCTGCTGCATATTAAAGAGGGAATCCTGTCAGAATGACCAGAGTTCCTCTTTAAAGCAGACCTTCACTATGAATAAGAGTCTATCTTATATGTTTCCCACACCCTGTACATACGGATTGTCCACATTAAAAATCATCCTACCTGCATCTACTACATGTTATGAGCCTTTAAACATCCAAGATGGCGGCTTATGGAAGCCGCCATCTTATCAGGCAGCCTGCAAACAGGAAGTTTGCTGACCGTTACCTGACCCCAGCTCTGCTCTGTCTGAGCAAAGCACAGCTATAACCCGCCCCCCTGTACCTTATCCCACTCTCCTCTCCTCAGTAAGTGTGATGCTTCTGAGTCAAGATGGCAGCGCCCGTATCCTAAATTCCTGAACAGAGTTGCAGCCCAGTGGGGGAAAGAATAATAAGTTAGTGACTAAAAATGTAAAATATATTAATTTTAGATGCTGGGGAACCATTTTTTAAGAGTTTGAGCAATATGGCCGACCATTCGAACAGCAGACTGCTTCCTGTTTACGTTTTATGAATATTGGGCAAAGGCTTTATTAATAAATAACACAGGCTGGGGATAGAAGGGAACCGACATAAACTTCCTTTCTAGGTATAGGTGCACTGTAAGCATCACTCACCTATACACGAAACGAGATATGAGTATTGTTGCCTGTCATGAAAATTGAGAATTTTTTTGACCCCTTGATCACATACCACCCGAAACGTTGGGGTAAGGTCTCTCCTACTTTTCTTGTATACCTATGCTCTCGTTATTGTGTGCTGTTTTTTGCACTCTGTGGCTTTGCTGTTCACCTACTTTTGACATATGTATCGCTGATTGTACTTTCTTTCTTTCTGGCATTTGGTGGATGCTATAACCCCACACTTATTATCAATGCCCTTTGCATGCTTTGGCATTCCTTGTGCACCTTTTTTATCATGGTATATAAACACTCATGAATACATTTGCATATACTTATTGAGACCATTTGGTTTTGGTGTGTTGCTGCTCTATATAGAAAGTTGTGTCATAAAATTTGGGACATGCAAATAATGATGGTGGGGGGGGGGGGGGTATTGTGAGCTAATAACATCAGCTGATATTATTTAACTGATTCATTTTACAGAGTGAGGAGAGTGATGAATGCTATGAAGGAATTGGTGAGCACAGGTACAGTATATCATGTGTTGATGATCTATTTATTATGCAGCCATTAGCCCTGATAATAGACACTAATAGAGTGATTCATTAAAATGTGTCAGTCCTCACCACTGGTGTTATGGTTTGATAAAAATGTTCAATTAGCCTGCTTTGTGCTCTCCCCATGCTGGCTGTGAGGGATGGCAGAAGGGAACAAGTTAATTTAGGTTTTTCAGAAAATGCTAAGTTTGGTGAAGTATCACATGGGCAGCACTGTGTAGGAGAGAGATACAGATTTCTGAAAGCTGCAAGATGAGAGGACCATATAACCAGGCAGTGGGGAAAACAAACAGGATGCTCGGCTGCATAGCTTGAGGCATTACCAGTAGCAAGAGAGAGGTTGTGACGCTGCATAAAGCCCTAGGGAGATTCACACTGTGCATAATCCGCCACCGTTTATGCAAAATTCTTACCAAAGCCTATGGTCAGAAGGGCATATATATCATCAAGATGTTTTCCAGAATGATGTTAAACCCAAAGAAGCATAAGCGTCCAAAATGGACGAGTTCAAGTCCCCTCCAGGGATGAAACGCGTGGGATTTCTGCCACTCTAGAGAACGGGTAGTGGGTCCAGGAGACCCCTATACCAGTTCACAAGGCTTAGGGGCTGGCAAGTGCGGGTTTGTAGCCTGCAGGGCATGGAGGCACAGAGGCTGGTCCTTGCACCCTGTTCTATGCCATGGAATTTATAGACCCCTGACACACTACTCTCCACCGCAAAGGGACCCACTGACGCCATGCCACCCGAGGGCCCACTTAAACCTGGAGCCGACCCTGCTGCCTGGGGTGACCCAGCATCAAGTCATTAAAAAAATATGAGTGGCACTTAGGCTAGAAGGGTTTCACAAGCACAGGAACCCCATAAGCTGGCATCCTACTTTTAGTTATGACACCCATGAATTTTCACTATGAACCTCACGACTATGGTTATCAAAGGGAATGGAGGCTAGCTCTCCACAATTATAGAGTTCACAAATGACAAATAAGACAAATGATTGTGGCTCTAACTGCTAAACACTCTATCCAAAACTAAAGAGAATGATGAACTTTAATGAGACTTACCCTTCTTAGGGTAATAAGCGGCAGGTAGCGACAGTTGAGCGACTGTAGCGGCATTTTCAGAGCGCCCGCTAGTAGTCGCTGTGCTTGGCCGTTGTTCGGTAGTTGATAGCGACTCGGTCGGTTTGCCGTAATGTTGAATATTGGGTGAGGAGTCGCTATTTGACAGGTTCCGAACTGTATGGGAGCGCATGATAGCGACTGGCCCTAGCGACCGGCTCCCACCATATTCATTAAAAATATTGCGCTGTAAAATGCATGTTTAAACCCCAGAGCGCTGGCGGCGATGGGTTAAAAGTAGTTTTTTAACCCCCAAACAACCATATTTTTTTAAACCAAAAAAACAAGTTTTTAAAATAATTTTGTAATATGAATACATTAATATCAGACCTGTAATATCAATTCTGTACAATTTTTTTTTTTTTTTACCTTAAAAAAATTAAAATTCTAAAATGGCAGAAGTGGTCACAGAATTTTTCACATTTAAAAAAAAAAAAAAAAATTAATAACAATGAATTATGAATATTTTAAGATTGTTCCATTGAAATGCATTGGAGAGCGCCAGGTAGCGAGAGGTCATACCTGTCGCTGTTCAAGGTCGGACGCTGGCGCTGTGGGCTGAGGCTGGAATAATGATGAATGAGTCGCTATATGGCGCTATCTCAGTCGCTACGCAGGATTGGCTTGATAAATGTGTGATTGTGGTGGGGAGCCGGCGTTCTTGTGGCGGGGCCCGTCATTACCGGTCGCTCACCAGTCGCTACCTGTCGCTATTCCTTCATAAATAAGGGCCTAAGTTTTGCAGATGCACAGGTAATGTAATTGGTGCTTAAAATGGACTGCTGAGCAGCGTGGTGGAGTTCTGCCTAAGTATTAGAAAATACTCTAAAAAAAACTCTCCTGTTGCTCCTTATTCAGCTTCATCCACAATTTCTTCACGCGGGGGACTGAAAGCTGCTGCACAAACTTTTGGCTTTCAATGCTCTTTCCAATAGGAGGTGCCAGCTAGAGGGTGCTCCAGTTTCTAGTCCCCTCAAGAAAATGGATGCACAATTCTAAATTAGGTCAGGTAGGTGGAAGAGGACAGTTGTGGGCACAGGTCCGATTTTATATAAACAATCATTTTAATACTGGCCGGATTTGAAATATTATCTAATTGAATGCAGATGTAAGTAAAATATTTTCATTTGTCTTGTGTCTGATTTGTACGGGTCCTGATCTTGTTTTCTCATGGTAGTGCTGCTTACAAAAAGGAGGAAGAAGAAAAGAATCAGAAAAAGCGAAAAAAAGAACTGGAGCAAGCCAAGATCAAGCAAAAAGAGAAAGAAAAGAAGGAACAAGAGATGAAGAAAAGATTTAAGGTAATCATAATTCTAGGCTTTTTTTTTATTTAAAAAGATATATATTGCAAAATTGTGCAATACTAAAAATCCATATTAACACACCAGCTAACGAGAGGAGGGGTCAATTATATACGTGTCACAATGCACTCACCTTCTTCCTGGTCCCGCGGTGTCCTCGGTGGGCCACATAGTGAGGACTGCCTACTTGTGTATGACCCCGGCTTACCCGACATCACCCAGTTTTGCCCCAGGTTTATCCGCCTTCACCCCTGTAAGTTCACAATCTTTGTGCTATTAAGTCCTGGGGGCAACCGTGTCCAGTGAGGCATATAAAGCTTCCCGGCAAACTGGGGCTTGACTATAGGTGAAGCTAGCAGCAGAGATTGGGGGTTTTAGACTCACCTAGAAGACAAGTGTCCCTCGGGGCCTGATAATACCCAAACTGAATATGACCTGAAAATAAAATTCAAGGGTGATAGGTTTGAGTGTATCAGGGGAGACAGCACCAGTCACCCCTGATTTTCTATTCCTTCTATTAAAAGAAACAAACAAGCCTGGCTGGATATTTCTTGATGCCGGGTGTATAAGTGACCCCTCCTCCTGGCATCCAGCATATTTATATGGATTTTTATCATTTTTTGGGGGTTAATGCTCCTTTAACCAGAAGTCATTTAGATGTTTATATATCTGGTGCCTAAAAAATACCCCTCTTGCTGCTCTTTTGTTGTGGACTGTACTGAAAACATTTACAGGGCGCTTTGTCGTCTGCGGTCGGGAAGGGTACTGCAGAATCTTTAAAGCAGATCTCCAAGCATTTATTTAACCACTTGCCTGCCACCCAACAACTTTATATGTAGTGATGTTAGGCTGTTAATAGTAAAATGATGTATAGGTATGCACAACCACCTATTAATGTATATGATTGAAGAGGTGCTGGCAATGTTAGGAGGAGAAAAATCCACATGGAGAACAACAAAAGATAGGGGCCCTAGACCCGCCCCCTATTCCCCCACTCACCACTGCACACTGAGATGTAAATACAATAATTTGTATAAAAATATATAATTTTATTGAATCAAGGCTTAAAAAGTAATAGACAAAACATGGAAGGACACATTAAAAAACTTTAAGACAAAACAAGACGCTGGAGGGGGGACCCATAACAATGGCTTGTATTATTACCCAATAGGGATAAATATATATATCAAATAAGGTTAATAGTTAATTCAAATGCAAATGGTGAGTTAGACCTATATGTGAAGCCAAAATGTGCATACAGTGCTAAAGTGCTGGCATGTGCTGGCATGTGCCATTAAATAAATACTGTGTAAAAAAGCAAATGAAGCAATACTAATAAAACCTAAGCAAAAAGACAGTGAATTCATTAAAAACCTTCAAACATATAAAAACAAAGTGCAAAGTGCCAGTTGATCAAAACCCGGTACTAGCCGCCATAATTCAATCAAAAAACCATATATTAACATATGAGTAAAGAATTACATCACCGATCAAAAACGCCTCAGGGGTCCCCACACATCTGCCCAATACCGACGCGTTGCATGGCCAATTGCCACTTCGCCAGGTTAAAGTATCATTACAAACTGTCGGCACCTATCAGAACTGCGGATTGCTGTGACCATGCTGTTACTACACTATGCAATCACAGTAAAGAGGAACCAATAAAATCGGGCATTTGATCTGCAGCCACTGGGTGGCACCATATTCAGATATCACGACCTTATGCGGATGTACAATTTGCATCCCATATTTACATATAGCATGGACATCATTCACATAATAATGATTGACTTCTCTTCACTCCAAAAAACATGACCTCACTAGTCCACTGTATCCTTCAACACCTAGAATAAGATTTAATAAACATACTTTTACACTTGGAATTCTGAGTCAGAGTTTTAGGTGTAGAAGTATGTTTATTAGATGCTTATTCAAGGTGATGAAGGATACAGAAGACTAGTGAGGTCAAGTTTTTGGGAGTTGATCTCTAAAAAAGTAATTAAACAGAATAACCATAAAGCCAAATGTTACCTCCCCTAGATAAATATGCTGGTGACAATTATTGCGTGATGGCAGAGACGGTTATTTATTTTAAATATGAGAATAATGATTAAATAAGCTCAGTAAACAAGCATTGAAAAAGTAAGTAAGCAAAAGAACATACTGTACATTACAGCCATAAGACAGCAAGAAAATTCCAAAAAGGAGTCTTTATTCAAGAGTAAGAGTAGACCCCCCAAGAAAAACCTGTTTTTGGGTCTGACACTGGAATTTCCGCGCTGTTTTACCTCTGTTACATATCAGTGCTTGTTTACTGAGCTTATGCAATCATTATTCTTGGAATAGTGCTTATACTCTGGGTTATGGGATGCACATTGTATGTAGACATGATTCCTGCATGATGTTTTCTCGATGTCTGTATATAATGCCACCCAGTGGCCACAGGTGGATAGTATTCACTATTTTGTCCTAAGAAGTTATCTGACCACTTTTTTCAGTTATCCTTGGAAATGCCTTTCAGATGGGCATCAGATTGCCCATCTGAAAGGCATTTCCAAGGATAACTGAAAAAAGTGGTCAGATAACTTCTTATGTATTTTATATTGAAGTATTAATTATATGTAAATTATATTTATGAATGTACTATTTTTGTAATGAGATGATAAATAAATGTAAACAAATTATATTCACAAAATGGTGTGGTCACAGTCAGAGACAAAAAAACAAAATATTGGGGAAGCCTAACCCCGAATCCTCTTGAAAATAATTGATGGGTCTTGGCTGTGTACCCACCTAAACATATACAGGGGGATTTCTATAAAAAGGGTCACACAAGTGGGGAAACCCAAGACAGGTGCTATTTTGTCCTATAACTTAAAGAGGACAAAACCCTCCAGGGCAGGCATACTTCCTAGCCTGGGGCACCCCGATGGGGTCTGCCTGCTGTGTGAAACCCCCCAGGTCACCAGAAAACGCACCTTCCCAGTCCAACAGCACATGCAAGCAGCGGCAGCATCACCATTATCCCTTTAGCAGGGCTAGTGTTCATGCCAGGCATTTGTGAATGGCCGGCGCTGGCACGCTCCCTTTTAGAGTGTAGCGGGGGATGTGGCCTCAGCGTTCTCGGATCCGCTCACATTAGACGAGCTCCTGGATGAAGGAGCTTGAACGTGCTGACGAGCAGCCTCGCATGCGTCGTAAGACTGGGAAGAGGTGAGTTTGTTTGGGCGACCTGGTGGGTTTCACACAACGGGACACTGACCAAAACCCAGGATAGCCAAAATCCTGAGTTTTGGTCCGCTTTAAATCAGAACACTCATCAGAATACTCAATTTGCCGGAAATCCAAGACTCTGAATTAAATTCTCTTTTGTATTTGTGGTAGTGTACTCCCATCTAATGACCAAAGGGGGAATAGCAGCACATCTTTTACTGAACAATTCCCACATAAATCCCTTCTTGAGCACCCAAATGTGTGAGCGTGGTTTTTGCTGTTCTGATAGACGAACTATCAAACTATATGCTTAAATATAAATCTAACCCGAATGCCATCATGTGACGCTAATTTAAACTTTATCAATCAAGTAACTCTTGACCACCTAAAACCCAGGATTTTGACCAATGCCGATTTGTGAAATCCTCTGGGATCGCCTGAATTCTCATCCTACCACACATGCCTGAGTTCTCATCCAAACAGGGCATCTTTGGTGGCTCTGCAGCTGACGTGCATTGTTCTATCTGAATGGTGTCACGGAGAACCCAGCGCGGCCGCCGGAGGCTGCTTAAAAGGCCCAATCCCGGATAGACTTTTCCTGGGCTCACGCCCCTCGAGTAAGCCCCACGACACACACGCCCTGTAGTGCTCAGCCCTATAAAAGGTTTACCCCTCCAGTACATCAGTGCCCGTGATAGCCTTTGCTGAGTGTGCCTTGGATTGTCATTTACGCCTGTTGCCGACCTTGCTTCGTTTGACCATTCCTGTTTGCCGCCTGGACCGACCATTGCCTGTACCCCGACCACGCTTCCGTCTCACCCTCTGTACTGTGAACCTGTGACCTTCTGGATTGACCTTTGGCCTGACCTCGACTCTTCTGTTTGCCTGTCCCTTTGGTGCTGCGATATTTTAGGACTGCCTTTCCTGTGTATGACCCAGCTTGTCGACCTTGCCCTGTCGGGCCCTTGGTCCATCTGCCTTCACACTCCCGTAAGGCCCTTGGTTCATCTGCCTTCACACTCAGATCCTTTGTGCTAACAAGTCCTGGGGGCAACCGTGTCCGGCAAGGCATATAAAGCGTCCCGGCAAACGGGGGCTTGTCTAAAGGTGAAGCTAGCAGCGGAGATTGGGGGTTGTGGGCCTACTCTGAAGGTGGGTGTCCCACGGGGCCTTACAAAATGGCTGGGCATCGAAGCACGCAATCAGCAGCGAGCGAGGTGAGTATATGGCGAGGTGAGTATATGGGCTACCCAGTGGGTTTCACACAGAGGGGCACCCCATATCAGGATGCCCGGGGGGGAAAGGGAAACAGCCCGTGCTGGGTTTTTTGTCCACTTCTAATCTTAAACCCATAGGTTAACCCTAAGAAATATGTTTGTCTTTTCTAAATTGAAAATGTCAAGTGCTGAGCCAAAATGTATTTGAGCAAAAACTTCAGAGGCCTAATAAGAGTTGAAAAAAATTCTCATGGTAGTAAAAAATTCAATTCATGAGAAAAAAGCCTGAGAATTTCACTGTTGCTGAATCACCAGCTGGGAAACAATGAAAGTCAATGGCACTTTTTTACTCCTAAGAAATGTAGAGAACTATTCTACACTGTAGTAAAAGTTGCCATTGACTTTCATTGTCTTTTTATCTGGTGATTCATTGACATTCTCTGGCTTTTTTCTCATGAATTTTTTACTACCATGAGAATTTTTATTAACTCTTTTTAAATCGTAGTCAAATGGTTAAATTTAATGGTTAAAATTAACTGGTTCACCCTGTATATTAGCTGTCAGTTTGACAACATCTATTTTGTATCAGTTGTATCTATGTTTTTTGTCTTCGCAGTTAACAGACAAGGTTGATGTCCTTCATCAGGCCAAGGCCTCCACTGACTACAAAGGTGGCAAAAATGAACTCAGCTTCAGAAATGGAGACCAGATAGAAATCATAAGAGTTACCGACAACCCCGAGGGAAAGTGGCTGGGCAGAATGAATGGGACTTGTAAGTATAAGGCATTCTATTCATACACTGTTAAACCCCCTGTGCTGGGAGTGACTTTGGTTGAAAACTTATATTTATTTTTTTAATTTATTTATTTTATTATTTTCTATTCTTTTTTGAAAAAAAAAGTTGATTTGGATACATTTATATTTATATTTAAAAATTGTTAACTAGGGATGAGCGAACCGGTTCAGACGAATCGGAATTTGCTCAGAATTTCAGGGAAAATTCGATTCGGCACGAACCAGAATTTTTTTTGGTTCGTGCCGATCGAATTTTCCCTGAAATAAAAAAAAAAAAAATGCCGGCATGGTGGGAGCGGGCAGGCCGGCTACGCTGTCAGCGGGCGGCGGAAGGCCGGCCTGCCCGCTCCCACCATGCCGGCATTTTTTTTTTTTCAGATGAGCGATTCGTGAAAGTGAAAGATTGGCGAACCCGAATTTCTTGTTAACCCCCCCCCCCAGTGTCCCTGATATGTCCTTCTACTTTTACACCATTGAGTCGGGTTACATTTAGCACTGTCCTAAACAGTTTTCCGTTTTTAAATTGAAGCAGAAATGGCTGAGATATCGAGGTTTACAGGTTCAGCCAATGACATTCTTTTTTTCATCCTGTCCCCCAATCATCTAAGCAGAGTGGGACAGGATTGCTGGTCCCTCCCTCCTCCTGCCCCTCCCTCTGCCTCCTCCTCCAGATCCATCACATTGCTGTCAGTGCAGAGAGCTGATTATTATGCAGCATCCAATGGCCACGCCCACTTTTTTCATGAGGTGAAAATGTAAACCTCAAATATCTCAGCCATTTCCTCTTCAATTTAGAAGCAGAAAACAGTTTAGGACAACGCCAAATGTAGCCCGACACAATGGTGTAACAGGAGTTGGTTTGAGGAAAGCGCAATTAGATAATTTGAGCAGCTCCTACTTGAGGGAAAAACCTGTATTCCCTGGGAGAAATGTGGGTTAATCTGTTCTAACTTAGGTGCGGGCCTAGGTGGAGAAAAGATTAGTGTAGGTGCGCTGTGGATAAAAAAGTTTTGTTAAAATAGGCAGGATAAAAGGGAGAGTAAATAAAGGGTTAATGTTCTCCACGGTCCTGTGAGGGAAAATAGCTTAGTATATATACATAAAAATATGAATAAATAAATGCAATAGTATAACCAAAGTGAGGTTTTGTTTGGTCATCCACCACAAACCAGCTCAAAGAACTCAGAATACAGGGCCAATAGTGTAATTCCCACTAACCAATCTGTATAACGCTACCTGAGAGGAGAAATCCCTCAGACAGCAAGATTAAAAATTCCAACAATTTTTGAGGCCTAATTAGTCAGAGGCAATGAGACCTAGGTCCTTATTTAAGAAGGGATAACGTCAGGTAGTGGCTGGTTAAAGTGGACCAACACCCAGGGGTGATCGGCCCGGAAATCTATAAGATTCCCGGGCCGATCACCTCCCACCCCGCGGGACATCCGAGATCGGGATGTCCCGCGGGGTGAAACCCCCCAGAAACCCCAAAAAGATCTTACCTGATCCGCCGCCGCTTACGCCGCCGCCGCCTCCCGCGCGCCCATCCAGACGAGCGCGCGCCCGCACCGGCCCTCTGTGAATGGCCGGCGGGGGCGCGCGTGCCGAGAGTGACGCGTGGGAGACGGCGGCGGCGGAAGAGGCTTGTACGTTCCTGTCCCCCGCCTAGACGTTGGCGGGGATTGGCTGCGGCGTTCACGTGGGAGCGGGGAGAGGTGAGTTTTTGGGGGTTTCTGGGGGGTTTCACACAGCGGGGCACCCCCGATCGGGGTGCCCCACCGAAGTGGACCAAAACCCAGGATAGTCAAAATTTAATGAGAGGTAGCGACAGGTAGCGACTGGTGAACGCCGGACACGGCACGCAATTACACATTTATCAAGCAGAATCTGTTTAGCAACTGGGATAACGCCATGTAGCGTCCGATTCATCATTTTCACAGCCTCAACGAACAGCGCCGGCGTTCAGCCTTGCACAGCGCCAGGTATGACCTCTCGCTACCTTTCGCTCTCCCATTCATTTCAATTGCAATAGCGTTGCAATAGCACTTTAAATCGAAAAGATTTCAGGGCCGACCACTGGCGTTTCCCTGTGGCATCCTGAATTGGGATGCCCCACTGTGTAAAACCCCAGGGCGCTCGTAAAAACATACCTTTATTTCTGCTCAGGCTTTCGACCAATCAGAGCCCTTTGTCATGTTTGCAGTCTTTGGCAAACAATTGTTTATGAAGAGTGTGCATAGCCACATCCCCTGCATTCCCGGCAGCGTGCACGCTCCTGCCCCCCCCCTTCCCCCAGGAGCACTGTCAAACACATTATGCATGAATAACGTTTCACTAATTACCTCATGACAGGGATTATCTGCAGACTAAAAGCCATTTAAGTCACTACTTCATGAAGCTAGCCCTAAATAAAATCTTATGTGACCAATTGATATCACCTACCATATTTTTTGCCCTATAAGATACACCTAGGATTTGAAGGAGGAAAATAAAAAAAACGGAATAATAGGCAAGGTGCAGAATCCCCCTTTTATAGGCATTCCCCCCCTCAAATTCCTCATATAGGAAGTGTGGCATATTCCGCATTCAATTCCCATATGCAGTGTGGAATTCCCCCTCCCATTTCCCATATGTATTGTGGCATTCCCCCTCCCATTCCCCATATAGGCAGTGTGGCATTCCCCCTCCCATTTCCCATATAGGCAGTGTGGCATTCCCCCTCCCATTTCCCATAGGCAGTGTGGCATTCCCCCTCCCATTTCCCATAGGCAGTGTGGCATTCCCCCTCCCATTCCCCATATAGGCAGTGTGGCATTCCCCCTCCCCTTTCCCATAGGCAGTGTGAATTCCCCACCTCCCATTTCCTACAGGCAATGTGGCATCTCCCTCCCATACCCCATATAGGCAATGTGAAATCTGCCCTCCCATTCCCCATATAGGCAATGTGGCAGAATCATCCTGCGCCCCCCTTCCCCGACGCTGGATGAACAAAAAAAAGTACTTACAGTGCTCCCGCGTTGCTGGCAGCCTGAGAGGTCAGATGATAGATTATGTATGTTGCAAATAAGAGCAAGCTTGGGAAGGCATCCAGAATGCTGGAGCCCCCCAGAACCAACCTCCCCCCCTCCCCCCCCCCCGAACGCGCAATCTCCTTACCTTCAACTTTCACCTTTAACAAAGGAAAGGAGTCCCGTGATCGGCCACTGGGCGGTCACGTAGATGGGGCAATCTGGTGGCCAGCCCCGAGGATGCGGCCCCAACCATGGCCCACATGACCATCCAGATGTCGCGGGGCCCCTTTCCCAAAGTTGAAGATAAGGAGATCGGGTGTTCTGGGGGGCTATGTTCTTTTTCGTTTGTTCGTTTCGTGGTTTCCGGGGACCAAACCCGATAAAGAAAAAACAGTGATCTCAGCTGATGAAGGGTAAATAGCAGTGATCACCACCTGAGAGTCATTGTGTATAGCACTGTCACCATGGCTTGTTATTACCTTATATACATGTAGTGATACTGTATACTCAGCTTGTTTTAACAGCATTGTTCTGTTTTGTCAGATGGTTATATCAAAACAGCGATGGTAAATATTGACTATGGTTCACTTCCGAAACAGAAGGGATCTACAATTCCCACAAAACCAGTGCCAGACCAGGAGATTTATGATGATGTTGGAGACCAAGACTCTGTCAGCAAGTAAGACCCAACATTTAAACTGTTCAAGGCTCCAACCTGATTTTTTATTTACTTTTGGGTGGGGGAGAAGATTAAGGCATTGCCTGTGACACCGTTGGGTAGATTTAGCATGTTTGTCTGACACAGGGATGCATAACCTATTTTAGTCTGCATTAGGGCCGCATTATATTATTATTCCATTTCAGGGGGCAGCAACAACACCTAAGCAGAGTTTACTGCAGGAAAGTTTTATACTTTATATTTGCTTTCATGTAAATGCAGAGGTAAGATAGGTAAAGATGGGCAGGAGCGTACATGCCATAGAGGCCCAACCCACCTTGCAGCACCTCTGGAACCACTACTGGAGTTACATAGTTACATAGTTAATATGGTTGAAAAAAGACATGTCCATCAAGTTCAACCAAGGGTGTTGGGGTAGGGGAAGTTATTTTTTATATTTTATAGGGGAAGCTATTTATTTTATTTTCCATCTAATCCTTTTTTGAAGCTGTCAGCAGTTGATGCTGTAACAAGCTTCTGTGGGAGGCTATTCCATAGATTTATAGTTCTTATGGTAAAAAATAATTGTTGCCTCCGGAGACTAAATTTCTTTTTTTCCAATCGAAGAGAGTGCCCCCTTGTCTTTAGAGAGGATTTTACCTGAAATAGTGTTCTCCCATATTTTTTGTATGGGCCATTTATATATTTATACAAGTTAATCATGGGGGAAACAAGATAATGACATCTTACTTCTAACCTGTTTAACCTATGGCCCTGGCTCCTGAATTATGGCGCTTCCTGCCAAGATTGCACTGACACTGCATAATGGGATGTCACCCTGTACAAGAAATGGACCCCTCTCCTGCCCCGGGCTCCAGTGTATAGCCCCAGTGTAGTAGTTATGGGGGTTGTGGTCAGTCCTGACACAGTATCTGCCCCTACAATACTAAAGGTTCATTGGTTATCATTTTATTGAGTGGTAGTTCCTTTGCCTGCCTATAATTTGTCCCGGCATTGCCATAGATTCAGCTGGCAACCTAAGCAAGGAAAACACAGTTTACTGCAGGAAAGCTTTATACTTTATATTTGCTTTCATGTAAATGCAGAGGTGAGATGGGGTAAAGATGAGCAGGAGCCTACATGCCTTGGAGGCAGGGCAGGCAGCTTCTACCCAGCCCAAGGCAGAAAGGGGCCCAAAGCTGCCCCCCCCCCCCACCTTGCAGTACCTCTGGACCACTACTGGAGTTCTGTGGGAAACAAGATAATGACATATTAGTTCCATCCTGTTTAACCCATGGCCCTGGCTCCAAACCCCTGGGGCTTCCTGCCAAGATATGCCCTCTCCGGCACTTTCGCAATCACCCGGCCACTAGCCCCGCCTTTTGTGGGCGGTGTGGATGGCATAATCTGACGTAATCTCAAACGCGCCACAAGAGGCACAGTAGCGCCCGGCGAGCGGAGGTAAGAGGATCGATGGCGGCTGCCGGGAGATCGGTGATGGGGGGGAGCAAGGGATCACATCCCCTCATCCCCCCTCCACCGAGCACCCGGCAGTTGTCATCGGAGCTTCGTGGGACAGAATCGCCGGAGGACAGCAGAGGATCGGAGGTGAGTAAAGAAAAAAAAAGCTAATAAATGTCATTTTTTTCTCTGTGTGTGTCTTTTTTTTACTGTTAACCCATTGTGAACTGGTAAGGTGTCCATGAGACCCCTATACCAGTTCACAAGGCTGGGGACTGGCAAGTCACCTGCGGCTAGCGGGTGACTTGCCATTAACCCCCTGCACCCCCAATTAATTGCCACCCCAAAGGCCAGGGGGGGGCAGAAAGCCCGGGCCCACGGAGGCTATGCGGGTGACTTGCCCCTGCGCCCTGTTTCTACAAGCCCTGCATAGCTGGTCTCGGGCTGGTTATGCTGGGTAAGGGAGACCCAATGTAATTTTCTTCTGGATTTTTGAGGGTGTTTAACCCTTTAAAACCCCCCAATTTTTTTTTTTTATTAACCCCTTATGTTCTGCCGGCCAGAAGGTATAAAAGGCTTCCAGCAGCAGGAGTAATGGGGGGTAAGTATTAAAAAAACAAATAAAATAATGTTTTCTGTGTGTTTTTTTTTTTTTTTTTACATTTAACCCTTTGTGAACTGGTAAGGTGTCCAGGAGACCCCTATACCAGTTCACAAGGCTTAGGGGCTGGCAAGTGTGGGTGTGTAGCTCAGCTGACGAAGGGGCCTTGCCGCCTCGAAACGTTCTTTCACGTGAGCGATCACTCCACCTGTTCATAGTGTATGCATTATCTTTGTATTTACCTGCTATTATGTGAGTTTGTCAAATTGCCTATGCACGTAATATGTTTACTATACTGTATGCTACCAATATCTCTCCATCACTATGATTTATCTGTATATGCCTGACATGCTGGTAAAAACATTTGAATCCCAGGTGACACATATTTCCATTTTTGATACTTATACAAGCATTGCTTGAATTTTCCTTTTTAACAGTGTTATGGTTCATTACCATTTGTGTCCACCGGGGGTCAGTGTCGTTCCCTTTGGAATACTAGACAGACTGGCTATTCTCATTTTGATATGCTGTAATTGTGGCACATTGGCTGCATTTTGTGTGGCAACAGATGTAACAGTGTTACTCACCCATTGTACTTTTTGGCTCTGACAAATGACTTGTGTTAGATATATTTTGTGTGCAATATATAAACTATTTTGGCTTTATTCATAATTCCCTTGTGGTGTGCGTTCCTGGATTTGGATTTGTCAAACGATTTGACCCTGGGTAGAGGGTCTCAGGAACACCACCCTACTCATTTATGCTTATCATATTATCTTTAGGTGTGCTCCACCCTATCTCTTTTTGTTAATTGAGTGTGGGTGTGTAGCCTGCAGGGTGGGGGGGCACAGAGGCTGGTCCTTGCACCCGTGACTCTCCACCACAAAGGGGCCCAGTGAGACCATGACGCCCGAGGGCCCATATAAACCTGGAGCCGGCCCTGTCTGCCCCTACAATACTAAAGGTTCATTGGTTACCATTTTATTAGGAGTGGTAATTCCTTTGTCTGCCTATAATTTGTCCCGGCATTGCCATAGCCTCAGCTGACAACCTAAGCAAGGAAAACACACGCAGTTTAGGAAAGCTTTACACTTTATATTTGCTTTCATGTAAATGCAGAGGTGAGATGGGTAAATATCAGCATGGGCGTACATGCCATGGAGGTAGGGGAGGCAGCTTCTACCGGGCCCATGGCAGAAAGGGGCCTAGAGCTGCCCCCCACCTCGCAGTACCTCTGGACCACTACTGGAGTGTTGGGGGAAACAAGATCATGGTATCTTAGTTCCATCCTGTTTAAAGTGGACCAAAATCCACTGCAATCGGCCCAGGAATCTATAAGAAGGCTTCCCTCCTCACCGGGGCATCCGAAATCGGGATACCCTGCTGTGTGAAACCCCCCAGCTCGCCCCATACACTTACCTTCTTTACTGGTCCAACGGAGCATGTGCGAGCTGCAGCCGCATCCCCACTATCCCTCTAGCAGGACGCGTGCCCGCTGCAGGAATTTGTGAATAGCCGGCGTGTGCACGTTCCCTGCCTTGGGCTGGGAAGAAGCTGCCTCCCCTGCCTCTAAGGCATGTAGCGGGGGATGCATCCGTCAGCGCGCTCGGAGCCACTCGCCTTAGACGAAGGGAAGTCAGCGGATTTGAGCGTGCTGATTGGACACGCAGCCACGCATGCGCCATAGGACCCTGAAGGTGAGTTTGTTTCGGCGACTTGGGGGGGTTCACACAGCGGGGCAAGCCCGAATGAGTCAAAATCCTGGGTTTTGGTCCACTTTGACCCATGGCCCTGGCTCGTAAATCTTGGGGCTTTTTGCCAAGATTGCACCCTGTACAAGAAATGGAACCCTCTGCTGTCCCCCAGCAGTCTGCAGTTTACTTTAAAGGGGCCCACTATGACTTGCTATGTACGCCCCTGGAGGTGAGGTTGGAATAAGTGTCAGTAACAAATAATAAAAATCTATATACGGGAAATGGAAATGGGAGTACATTAGATACACGTATATAGTAAGGCAGTCCTCGTTAGGGCTAAAATGTCATGAATAAGGACCCTGTGTCCGAAACGCGTTGACACCGGGACCTATCATCTTATGCACTTTTACACTGCCTAAATTATTGGATGGATTGCATTTCCCAATTGCTGGCTGGCTTTGCTTCATTGAAGTCCTCGTTAGGGCTAAATGTGAATTTGAATTGGGAAAGCATTAACTGGTGGTATTTAATATAAATGTTCATCCTGTATGCCTCCTCTTTCACACAGCAATTTGTGTTCTTCTGCTTTAAAGGCGTGTCGATCCTGTGACTACATCCAGCACTCAGATACACACACATACACTAAATGTGAAATATATTCAGGAATAACTACAAATTTAACCATTTCTTTTTTTTTTCTTTTCCCAGTGCCAGTGGAAACGCGGGTAAGTAAAATGTGTATTTTCGTCGCGACAACTAAAAGGTGTAATGTTGTTGTAACATAAAATGGTCTGTATACATGTCCGGCCATTGGGGTGTGCAAGTTGTGTGGCTGCAGAAAGCACCACCTTCATCTCTCTGCATTCAGACGCCTCTCCAGTGGTGTACTGGTCATGGGGAGCACAGGATGTATTCCAGGGCCAACTGGGTTATGTACCAAAATGTATTCAGTACTCCTCTATAACACACCCCTTACCTCTATAACACATCCCTGCCTCCCAAGTCCCCCCCCCCATCTGACTTGACTGTACCCTAGCCAAGACACCCCAGCCCATACTTTGCCCCTGAAATGCTTATAGCCCCAGTGTAGTAGCTATGGGGGCCATGGTCAGTCCTGACACAGTATCTGCCCCTACAATACTAAAGTTTCATTGGTTACCATTTCATTGGGAGTGGCCATTCCTATGCCTGCCCATAATTTGTCTCTTCATTGCTATAGCTCCTGCTGACAACTTACTTGTTGACCGACTCAAAAGCACCTTGGAGGTGGGGCTAAGCATCTTGTGGACTGGACCTGGGCTGGATGGGACCAGTAAATTCTGGCTGATTTTTTGCACCTGTCCACCCTGCCTATTGTCTTCTGTTTCCATTTCCCTGTATTTTCCTGTTTCAGCCTTTCTTGTATGTTTTCCATCTATCTATCTATCTATCTATCTATCTATCTATCTATCTATCTATCTATCTATCTATCTCTTTTCATTGCATTTTCACTCTCTTTACTTTCATTCTCCTTTCTACATTTGTTGCTTTTTTTCTTTTTCAAATTACTTCCTTCTTTTATTTACACCTTTCCTTATTTATCTTCCACTTTCTATATGTTTCTCTAATCACCTTTCTATTATTTTACCGGTTTTTCACCTTCTCTATGTTTTCTTCTCTTTTTCCATCTTTACTCTGTCTTGCTCTCTTTTTAAAACTCTTTTTACACATCCCCTTCATTTCGCTTTTTCATGTTCCATCATCTCTTATCATCCTCCTTCTATCCCCTCTTTATTCACCTCTGTCTTCCTCTACTTTCCACATCCCTCCCTTCTCTCTCTATTTTCCACACGTCCTCATTCTCCCCCCTTTTTTACTCATTCCCTTCATCTCTCTTGTCCATATTATGTAAATTTTTTGGCACTTTCCTTCCGAGTCCCTCTTGTTTCAACTTCTTTAAACTGGACCAACATCCGTTTTCACTTTAACGGGTGTTGGTCCCCGATGTTTGGTGATCGCTAGCCTGCGGCGAGAACGGAGTCCTGCGATTGGCCGCCGGGCGGTCATGTGGGCAGGTCCTGCCAGTGGCCAGCGCAGAGGACATGACTGCGGCCCACATGAATACCCGGCGGCCAATTGCGGGACTCATTCTGGATGCCCCCCGAGCTTTTTGCAATCACCAAACAGCAGGACCAACACCTGTTAAAGTAAAAACGGGTGTTGGTCCGGTTTAAGTCTTCCTCTCTTTTTCCCAATTTTCTCTTCTGTTTCTTTTTTGAGGCTCCTTCTTTCTTCTTCTGTAAGACATCCATCCTTCCTTGTAGCTTTCTGTGTTGCCCAGTCTCTTTCTTTCTTCCACTAAATGTGAATGTACAGTATGTGTATATTTGGTGGGTAGGGAAGAGGGGCACCATCCTGTACTAATTTCACATAAGGCCATTCCAGTCTGCATACAAAACTTTCCATTTGCTGTCCACATCATTTTTTAGAACTACTTATTGGGAGATCGGTTAGTGGTACCACATACTGTACTACACACCCACATATTTTTTGACTATTACACACTCAGCTTCATCCATTAGACATCTTGATCAGGGGTTCCCAGGGTAGCCATCAGGACAGGAGAGAAAAAACTCCAGTTTGGGGACCAAGGGGCCTAGCTGTGAGGGGGGAGGGGGTCCCTGGCCAGGTGGCCAGAGTATTGCTGCTGGCATTGATGATGAATGAGGGTGTCTGCCCTCCTTCCTCCATGCTAGTTTGCACTGAGGCTCATTTTAAACTAGGGACAAAGCCATCCCACATAGGTTATAGAGCGGCCAGACGCTTTAGATTATATATAATGCCTGGGCCCCTCATAACCATTGATGTGATGGCTGGGCTCCTAGTTTGATCGTCAGTTTCCTTTATGGCCTAAATAATAAAGTTAGCCTGGCTGTCTTGGGGACAAGGTCAAGGTGAAAGTACAATATGGCCCCAACCAGCACAGCACTAGGTTGTAGAAGGGCCCAGTCTTTATACAGCCTATGTTGTGTCTGGGTCCCCTATAGCATATAATGCGACAGCTGCCCCTCTAGAGTTTTAGTTTTCTATATGGTCTGGATTATGAGGTAAACCTAGTTGTGGAAGCAAGAGGATCAGTTTGAACTAGGGGCCAAGCGATCACACATGGGGTATGAGGGGGCTCAGACATTGCCGGTGTATGGACCCGAACATTCCAGATGGCAGCCCTGGGGGTTGCACCACTATTGGCACAGTTACCACTGGTTGTACTTGAGACCCTATCTGGTAGTATGTGGTAAAGTTGAGTATTTTCAAAATTTTGGTCTCACAGCTTGAGCCTGTAGGTGGGCTAGTGACCCTTCGGTTGTATCTGTCATAGAGTTGCCAGTGAGGGTGAAGGTATCCACTTTAAAGTTTTATTATCTGCTTTGGCATTCCACCAGTTAATAGTGAGCTGTAAATAAGTATTTTCTGATATATTAACCTAATAGGTCATGTTTGATATTGTGTTTTCATAGTTTTCCCTGCTCCACCTACGGACGAAGACATCTACGATGGGGTAGATGATGACCCACCTGAAAGGTATGTATTTTTACTGATTCATCAATATCTCTGAAATTAATATAGTGACTAAAAGAATTTAGCCAAAGAGATTTACCCGGTTAATATTTGAATTTCTTATCGTAATTCATAAGCTGCTATCTAGTTTTACTTATGTGTACATGAAACATTCTGCATAAATGGTCCTCAATAAATGCGAGAAATGCAATCTTTATTTAAGACATATCATAGATTATAGCATGAATCATGCTCACAGTTATTCTTATTAAGACAAAATAGCTTGAAAGCCCAAGACATCACTTTTTGGGGCATATTTACTAAAATTTGAAATGCCTATTCATGTCAATAGAAAAGTTTTCTACTCCATGAGGTCGATTCAGAGCCTGGCGAGAAAACTCATTTATTTTTTAGGAGAGAAAACTGTCATTTACTTTCATTGTCTCCCGGATTGTACATTTTTACCTGGCTCTGAATCAGCCCCAAGGTAGACAATGGCCTTGATTCATCAAGAGTTAAAAAAATTCTCACGGTAGTAAAAAATTAATTTAATGAGAAAAAAACCTGAGAATTTCGGTGTTGATGAATCACCTAATAGGAAGACAATGAAAGTCAATGGCACTTTTTACTACAGGTATAATACTTTTCTCAGGCGTAAAAAAGTGCCTTGACTTTCATTGTCTTCCTATCTGGTGATTCACTAATAGTGACATTTTCGGGCTTTTGTCTCCATGAATTGAATTTTTTACTACCATGAAATTTTTTTTCAGCTCTTGAAATGAAAGTGAATGGGAGCTTTCTCATTAGCCTCTGAATCAGCCCCTTTTGTTGCCACCAGTTTAGGAATTTTGCAATCTCAACACAGAAATGCAGATGAAATAGCTATTTTGTAGATGGAATTTCTCTGGGTTACGTGCAGATGTTCCCCAATAGGGTGGAGATGTTCCTATGTTCCAAGATGGGGCAATTACTCTAAGGAGGTGGAAAAAGCTGTAAAATATTCTCTAAATTTTAGTTTAGACCTATCTTAACCTAACCTATCACCAGGGGCATACCTTAAGGGGGCAGAAGGTGCAACTGCTCCAGGGCCCAGAAGGAGTTAAAATACAGAAAAACGTTTACTATACCAGCCGTGAAAGGGCCCCATTTAATGTTCCCACTAGGGCCCTGTTACACTTAGTTACGCCACTGCCTATCACTGAAATGCAACTCTATTTCATAATAATTTGGAGAACCTCATTTGCTTGGAGAAGTTCTCAAGTTCACACTCTTGTCTGGAGAACCTCTCTGCTTTACCTGGAAAAATAAACTGAAAATATTTTGGACTTGGTTGGGCTTTTAATTTGGAGAAAATGGGTTAGATTCAATAAGAGTTGAAAAATATTCTCTTGGGAGTAAAAAGAAACATGCTCGCAAAAAGCATGGGAAGTTCACTGTTGCTGAATCACCAGCTAGGAAGACAATGAAAGCTAATGGCACATTTTACTACAGTGTAAAAAGGTATCAAACGTGCCATTGACATTCTTTGTCCTCCTAGCTGGTGATTCAGCAATAGCAAAATAATCATGTTTTTTCACCTAAAGTACATTTTTTACTACCAAGATCATTTTTAACTCCTAATGAATTAACCCCATTATTTAGGTGTGTGTAGAAGTTCTCCAGATGAATGAAAGAGTTTCTCCAGGTGAGTGGAGAAGTTTTGCAGGTGAGTTGAGAAGTCTCCATGCTTAATGCAGGTATTGTTCTAGGGGGCTCGCAGGTATGTAAGTTTAAAGGGTGAAAACACCTTGTTGTTGCTTAACCCATTAATATGTGAACTGAATGGTGCCTTCTACACGCTGCAAAGCTCTGTACCACAGGAGGAAGAGAAAAACAGCCCATGGTCCTGGTTTAAGAAGCGGAAGGGGACGCAACACATAAAAAAGAAAAATGTGCATGAAACTACAGACCAAGAAGATAGTGAAGAAAGCGAGTTTTCTTTGTAAGACGATGAACCCTTAAAAACTGAAAACACCTCTGCTAACGTCAATCAGACTCTACTAATTCACTGGCATAACTGCACTACTATGCCTGATTACTATTATTATTATTGTTTATTTATATATAGTGGCATCATCTTCCATAGCGCTCTACCAACCAATATGCCATTAATCATCTGCTTTTTTCTCAACAAATCATCAGATTGAACTAATCCAAGGCTGATTTCAAAGACTGAATAGGGTTATAATAACTAGGTGCCATATTAAGAGGAACAAATTGTAGGTTTATTTACACCCCAGATTGCAGCGGCACTACATGACCAGCATTCTGGGTATCCAGACACCCTTGGAAGAGCCCCAGGCATTGGGTCTCTCCCACACCCTGGGGAGGAGGTACATTGGAGTGTAAGCAATCAAAAAGAGAAAAAGAACTCAACTACCCCCTTTAAAAAACAAGTCTCCTTTCCTGCCCTGAATTCTTCACAGCTAGATGGTGGGGTGATCAGTGTGTTGCTTGAAGTCTCCCCAGTGGTTAGTGTGTCGCTTAATATTGGAAGCCATTCGGCAGGCTTCTCCGATGTCGTAGGTGCTTGACTGGGCATCTTCTGATTTGTTGTAAGTGTGCTGGTCTTTGTTGTTTCTCAGGGGAGCACAGTCTCCTTCCTCAATGCTGGCTGCTGGCCAGGGGAATGACAGTACTGCTGCTAGAAGAGGCATTTGTTTCCCTTATGCCAGACCGACACCCGTTATATTCTTTAAAGGGTGTGTGCGCCGGCGGCCAGTCACTTTCCCGAAGTTGAAGGTAAGGAGATTTGGCGTTCTGGGGGGGTTATGTTCAGGGGGGTCTACAGAATTGTGGATGCCCCCCCAGACCAAAACCCATTAAAGAAAAAAACAGGTGTTGGTCCGGTTTAAGGCTTTGATTACGAGGGATTCCCCTGGTTTCTCATTGATGTACTGTGACACTAGGTGTAAAGCAAGTGGTGCCTCCAAGGTATAAGTGCCTCTCCCCACTGCCGCAATAACAGGTACTGTCTGGGGGCCAGTAGGAATTTAGGGGTAAATGTGCCCCCTAAAGAACAACTGCCTGAGGAGCAGAGACCAACATGATTCAAGTCAGATAATGTCTAAGAAGCTTGCCGAAGCTTGCGATCAAAACGCCAGATTCAAGTAACATGTTGACCACCATGGTGACCACCAGGAAGAGTTCAGGCAACATGTCAACTTCCATGCCAACCACTGAGAAGACATTGGAGATGGTCAGAAGATGTAGGGGAATGTGAGACAAATGCGTTAGTATTTTCGATTACAATAGGTTAATTAACTCTCTGGGTACTATGGCCTTGATTTTTTCTACTACCAGGAGAATTTTTTTCAACTGTTGATGAATCAAGGGCTTTTTGACAGAAAACCCAGAAACAAGACCCTATGTGCAAGTACTGTAAGACAAATCTATTGTGTGATGGCTATGTCATCAGCGGAAGCTGGGGACCTAAGTGCAGTGGTGGGACTAGTGGGGGCAGATGTTTGTCATGCTGGTGCTGCTGACTGGAGATCAGTGTCTGGATGATGCAGGACTCAATCTCACAATCAGGTAAGATTCAGCTCGCTAGGAGCAATAAGCTTCAGGGGCTAAGAGGTAAGTATTGAGTTTGTTTTTTAGCAGCCTGGACAAACCCTTTAATTAATTTCAGATATTTTTTTCAGCAATCAGCAACAGCAACTGCTTAATTCTAATACCAGCTTCCTGTGATTTTTACTAACTCTGGCGTCCTATTATAAACTATTGTATACCATGCTTCTTTTATTTTCCCTGAATTATACTATCTATGAGACTGTATATTTTCTATTGTATCATCAAATATAAACTGTACATAATATAGATCACCTCATGTGGTGGTAAGTGCAAACTTGGCTAATACTTTTCTCTGTGAATTACTAGGATTAGTATTATAGTAATAGCAGGCAGTGTGGCATCCTCCCCATCCCACACCATAAAAGGCATAGTGCAAAACCCCCCAATCACCCCATAACAGGCAGCATGCATAATCTCCCCAATCAGCCCATAGGAGGCAGGTTGCAGATCCGTCCCCCCCAATCACCTGAAAACATTCCCCCCAATGACCCCTTAAGAGGCAGAGTGCAGAATACCCCATAGGAACCCCATAATCGACAATCAACCCATACCAGACAGTGTGCAGTATCCCCCCCATTAGCCCGTAACAGGCAGTGTGCAAATCCCCCCCACAATTACCCCATAACAGGCAGTGTGCATAACCCCCCCCCCCCCAATCAGCCCATAACAGGCAATGATCAGAATCTCCCTGCACTTCATTGAAAAAATTGTGAAACCACCCCCCCCCCCCCATATTCTGTGGCTGTAATTTTTTTAAATGAGCATATGGCAGGGGCACTATCCATGGCGTGACTAGGTGAAAGCGCATGAGAGGGGAACATACTTATCCTCACAGGTCCCGTCGCTACAAGAGTCTCCCCTCGTCCCTCGTCCCTTTGCTGAGCGCAAGAACTGTAAGACACGGCTGTCATATGATGGCTATGTCATAAGCAGAGGCTGGGGACTCAGGGATATTAGTGAAGTGGTGGGACTAGTGTGAATATGTACGAGGAGAGGAAGGGGGGCATATGCGCCAGAGTCCATTGAAGGCAGGACTTCCAGTTTAGGTGCTGAGGGGGGGTGTAGGTCTGATTTAATTGGTAAATATTTAATGGAATGATGTTTTAATTAAAAGCTATTTTCTTTTTTTCTGCAGGTCACATTCATCCGTACCAGGTAAGTGGCAGAAAACCTTATTATGAGGGAGTCATTTGACATTGTTCCTTTGGCATACTCTTGCAGACCCCTTATTCACCAATTTTTTAAGCTAAACATTGTGCAGAATTATAGTTATTATTAGAGTAATGTATTAACGGCTTGATTTTTATTTTAAAAACAAGTTCCATGGGATACCAGCCCTACAACAATCACTTTTATAATGTAAATGGCATGGACTGGACATGCAACAGTACCAGTGTAGATCCCTTGCAAAAACCTATTTTAGACATTCCTTATGCTAAATTATGCCAGCTGAGCGAGAAACAGGTGCAGGCTGAGTTGCAACATTGTAGTACCATTAACCATAATAAACCCTGAGCTAGCCTGCTTTGTACAAAACACTCAAACTACACTTCCCAGAACTCTAGTGGACTACACAGGACATGAGGAATGAGGCACCTGACCAGGGGGAAAGTGATATAAAAAGAAAACCTGCTGGAAGCTTTCTTGTCCTGAGGACTGGAAGCAGTGAGCTGTGTTTCGGCCGCTGATCATTTTGGACAGATTTGCTACAGGAAGAGAGGAGTTGCATGTGAATAGCCTGTGGTCAGTCTGTGGTCTCCTGCCAGTTGCTGTGTCTGGAGAGATCGGATGTGGCCAGCAAGTGACTGCTATAACCCCCATTGCTTGCGCATCTGCCTGTGAAAAGCTGCCCATAGTATGCTGTAATGGAGCAATGGTCTTGGCAGCATAACTGTTAAAGGGAAAGTCCACTTTTATAGACTTCACACAGACCTAAGATCAGAAATTGCCGAGGGGCATGAGACTCTGCTGCTAATGTATCACCTGCTCCTGTGCCGCTTATCGCTCTTGCACACCCCTCTATGAGAAAGTCTGATGGGTGGCAGTGGTCTGTTAACAGCAGTTGACATTGAAAATAATGGGTTCCTTCTGGGGTCTCCCAGAAAGGCTTCTGGGTGGTGAAGTAAATATTCCTAGTAATCTCATATGATGAATTATAGCAGTGGGGCACACAGCCAACCTACTGCCTTTAAAGCGGACCAAAACCCACATTTTTAACTAGCATCCCCTGAATTGCTGCCCTCCATGCTGCCCTCCATGAAGAGTACCTTTTGCTTATTTTCACTGCTCCTGCTTCACTCTAATCCCAGATAATGGTGTCTGTTTTAACTGTAAAGCCCCGCCTCCTCCATTCATTGCCTCTGTTGACATCATTGACATCATTGCCATACCTATGCAATGATTGATCACCTGCCATCTTACAGAGAGGGACAGCAAAAAAACAAAGTGTTCCAGGATGATTCAAAAAGCAAAATTATCTATTTCTAGTTCTACAGCCTAAGAAGGGAGAATATGCTTTGGTCAAATGTATTTCACAAGTTCAGTGGGTTTTGGTCTGCTTTAAACCGGACATTCAGCATAATTTAATAAAAAGCCCAAATCCTTAAAAATTATTCCCCAGCATCTAAAATGAATATATTTTACGTTTTTAGTCAGTAACTCTTTATTCTTTCCCCCACTGGGCTGCAACTCTTTTCAGGACTCTAGGATATGGGTGGCATAGTCAGAAGACACTTCCTGTCTGCAGGCAGCCTGAGGATCCATGTGCCGCTATCTTGGATGAGCGAATCGATCCGGATGAACCCGGATTCGATCCGAATTTCATGAAAAATTCGATTCGGATCGAATCCGAATTTCCCCGTGCTTCGATCGCTCGAAGTTTTCCTTTAACATCCATTCATTTACATTACAGGCATTCTAAGATGGCGGACGGGACATGTCCAGACATCTACCCCGCACCAGTGCATGCTGGGGCAGTCACATGCAGCCTATCAGCAGCCAGCAAGCCCGGTGACGTCACAGCGCTATTTAAGGCGGCGGACATCTTGCTTTTCCTCATTTCTCTATTGCATTCGTGAGAGACAGGATGCTGCTGTAGTCAGGGAGAGACAGTTAGAGAGACAGGGACAGACAGGGACAGGCAGGAGACAGGCAGGAGACAGGCAGGAAGTCAGCGAGAAGCAGGGAAAGTTAGGAAAAATCGGAGGCAGTCACAGGGAGATTTTTTTTTTTTTTCATCCAGCCTGAGTGTTACTGGCTGGCTGACTGGCTTTGTTAGCGTTTCAGGCTGCTTATACACTTACTGTGCATATATACTGAACTGATCTCAAGTCTGCTGTGAGGCATCCCATTCTGTGACTACACCAGCCTCTATTTACTATAACCCTTTGCACTTATTCTAAAAGTAATTTGGCCTGATAAAGACACTTTTGCTGTGCATAGTACTACTGCTCCCAGGTGCACTCCGGCTGGGGCATCCCATTCTGTGACTACACCAGCCTCTATTTACTATAACCCTTTGCACTTATTCTAAAAGTAATTTGGCCTGATAAAGACACTTTTGCTGTGCATAGTACTACTGCTCCCAGGTGCACTGCGGTTGGGGCATCCCATTCTGTGACTACACCAGCCTCTATTTACTATAACCCTTTGCACTTATTCTAAAAGTAATTTGGCCTGATAAAGACACTTTTGCTTTGCATAGTACTACTGCTCCCAGGTGCACTCCGGTTGAGGCATCCCATTCTGTGACTACACCAGCTTCTATTTACTATAACCCTTTGCACTTATTCTAAAAGTAATTTGGCCTGATAAAGACACTGTTGCTGTGCATAGTACTACTGCTCCCAGGTGCACTGTGGTTGGGGCATCCCATTCTGTGACTACACCAGCCTCTATTTACTATAACCCTTTGCACTTATTCTAAAAGTAATTTGGCCTGATAAAGACACTTTTGCTGTGCATAGTACTACTGCTCCCAGGTGCACTGCGGTTGGGGCATCCCATTCTGTGACTACACCAGCCTCTATTTACTATAACCCTTTGCACTTATTCTAAAAGTTATTTGGCCTGATAAAGACACTTTTGCTGTGCATAGTACTACTGCTCCCAGGTGCACTGCGGTTGGGGAATCCCATTCTGTGACTACACCAGCCTCTATTTACTATAACCCTTTGCACTTATTCTAAAAGTAATTTGGCCTGATAAAGACACTTTTGCTGTGCATAGTACTACTGCTCCCAGGTGCACTGCGGTTGGGGCATCCCATTCTGTGACTACACCAGCCTCTATTTACTATAACCCTTTGCACTTATTCTAAAAGTAATTTGGCCTGATAAAGACACTTTTGCTGTGCATAGTACTACTGCTCCCAGGTGCACTGCGGTTGGGGCATCCCATTTTGTGACTACACCAGCCTCTATTTACTATAACCCTTTGCACTTATTCTAAAAGTAATTTGGCCTGATAAAGACACTTTTGCTGTGCATAGTACTACTGCTCCCAGGTGCACTCCGGTTGGGGCATCCCATTCTGTGACTACACCAGCCTCTATTTACTATAACCCTTTGCACTTATTCTAAAAGTTATTTGGCCTGATAAAGACACTTTTGCTGTGCATAGTACTACTGCTCCCAGGTGCACTGCGGTTGGGGAATCCCATTCTGTGACTACACCAGCCTCTATTTACTATAACCCTTTGCACTTATTCTAAAAGTAATTTGGCCTGATAAAGACACTTTTGCTGTGCATAGTACTACTGCTCCCAGGTGCACTGCAGTTGGGGCATCCCATTCTGTGACTACACCAGCCTCTATTTACTATAACCCTTTGCACTTATTCTAAAAGTAATTTGGCCTGATAAAGACACTTTTGCTGTGCATAGTACTACTGCTCCCAGGTGCACTGCGGTTGGGGCATCCCATTCTGTGACTACACCAGCCTCTATTTACTATAACCCTTTGCACTTATTCTAAAAGTAATTTGGCCTGATAAAGACACTTTTGCTGTGCATAGTACTACTGCTCCCAGGTGCACTCCGGTTGGGGCATCCCATTCTGTGACTACACCAGCCTCTATTTACTATAACCCTTTGCACTTATTCTAAAAGTAATTTGGCCTGATAAAGACACTTTTGCTGTGCATAGTACTACTGCTCCCAGGTGCACTCCGGTTGGGGCATCCCATTCTGTGACTACACCAGCCTCTATTTACTATAACCCTTTGCACTTATTCTAAAAGTTATTCGGCCTGATAAAGACACTTTTGCTGTGCATAGTACTACTGCTCCCAGGTGCACTGCGGTTGGGGAATCCCATTCTGTGACTACACCAGCCTCTATTTACTATAACTCTTTGAACTTATTCTAAAAGTAATTTGGCCTGATAAAGACACTTTTGATGTGCATAGTACTACTGCTCCCAGGTGCACTTCGGTTGGGGCATCCCATTCTGTGACTACACCAGCCTCTATTTACTATAACCCTTTGCACTTATTCTAAAAGTTATTTGGCCTGATAAAGACACTTTTGCTGTGCATAGTACTACTGCTCCCAGGTGCACTGCGGTTGGGACATCCCATTCTGTGACTACACCAGCCTCTATTTACTATAACCCTTTGCACTTATTCTAAAAGTAATTTGGCCTGATAAAGACACTTTTGCTGTGCATAGTACTACTGCTCCCAGGTGCACTCCGGTTGGGGCATCCCATTCTGTGACTACACCAGCATCTATTTACTATAACCCTTTGCACTTATTCTAAAAGTAATTTGGCCTGATAAAGAAACTTTTGCTGTGCATAGTACTACTGCTCCCAGGTGCACTGCGGTTGGGTCATCCCATTCTGTGACTACACCAGCCTCTATTTACTATAACCCTTTGCACTTATTCTAAAAGTAATTTGGCCTGATAAAGACACTTTTGCTGTGCATAGTACTACTGCTCCCAGGTGCTCTGCTGTTGGGTCATCCCATTCTGTAACATACCATATCCCCTCTTTATTTACACTAAGCAGCTCTCTTATTTACACTAAGCAGGCCTGTTGGAGGCTGAGTGTTACTGCTCACTTTTGGTGTGCATTATATTCTGTTTCATATAGACCCACCGCTGCCTGGGAGTTCTTAAAATTTCACCTACTACCACGCCAGTTAGACTATGTCGGGCAGACAAGTGCCTGGAAGTGAAAAGAGGAGTGGCAGAGGCCAAGATTCCGCAGGCAGAGGTCGCAGCAGACTGGGGGCCAGAAGCAGCAGGAGTCACGCTGAGAGACCTAATCTGCCAGTATCTGCTAGCGGTCGGGTCTCCACCAGTAACGCATCTGCCGTGGTAGATTGGTTAACGCGCTCATCAACAACATCATCACAACTTAAGTCTGAGACCCCCAGTCTAGGGTCGGTAGGTTCCTCTGACACAACCCTGAGTTGGCATGCCCCGAGAGCAGTCCCTGTCCTCCCATTGCCTCTGTCCTACGCCGTTCCCTCCCCCAGCGACGTATTCTATGCTTTGGGTTCAGCTCCACTCTTTAGTGAGGAGGACGATCAGATAGAGGACAGTCAGCAGCTACTGCCTGTCAGGTCCCGTGGGACGCCCACCTTCCAATAAATCAGCAACCCCCCAATCTCCGCTGCTTTCTTCGCCTATAGTAAGCCCCCGTTTGCCGGGACGCCAGACACGCCTCACCGGACACGGTTGCCCCCAGGACTTGTTAGCACAAAGGATGCTGACTTATGCAAGGGAAGGCAGACGAACCAGGAACTAGACTGGGTAGCAACAAACGGGCAGAGGTCATACACGGGTGGTCAATCCGAGGAGGCACGGTACAGGAGGGTTTAGATGAAAGAATAGTCAGGGCTAGCCAAAGGTCACAACGGGAGGTCAGAGATGCGCGGTACAGAGGAGCAGGCAGAATCGTGGTCAAAAAACAGGCAGGGTCGGTCCAGGCGGCAATCAGGGATGGTCAGAAACACGGCAAGATTCACAGGGAAAGAGAGATCCAAAATCACACCCAGCAGCACGCTATCACGGGCAAGGATCAACAGCAGAGGGAACACTTTTATAGGAGCAATGGGACCAAGGAAGGGATGTGATTGGTGCACACATTAAACCCTAAGGGGATTGCCCCATTCAAACCTAAAAGACTAGGGCTCATTGGCCCAGAGCAGATTACCTCCGGCGGCTGCGCTGTGCATAGCGCCGCCGGAGGGCATAAACAGGGGCCAGACGCGCGCGCGCGCACATAATGATGCAGCGCGCCGGGAGCGCGCCGAGCAGAGAGCGACGCGGCCGCTCCCGACGCCGCCGAAGAGGAGGCCGCCCGAGCAGCCGCTCGCGACGGACAGAGCCGAGCGGCTGCTCGCGGCGGAAATAGCCGAGCGGCGGCCGGGAGGAACAGACGCCGGCCCGCCGCCTGCTGCAGAGGACGCCCAGCCCGCGCTCCGGTCCAGGGAGAGGAGTCGACGTGGGACCGGAGGACAGGTAAGGAGGTGGTTCCCGAGGTAGTTCCCGTGACACTGCCCAGCCAAGAAATGGAAGTGGCTTCTTTAGCTAGGCAGACAAATAGTGATGTGGACAGTGTCGTGGGTGCTGCGAGCGTTCCAGCTCCTGCGCCAGACACTGTTGACGAATCCACGAACATCAGTGACGTACAGCCACTCGGTGATAATGATGATGACGATGAAGCCGATCTCACTTGGGAGCCGGGTGATGAAGGGGCTTCATCGTCATCATCAGGAGAAGAGGGGCGCAGGTTGCCCTGGAGTCAGCAGCTCAGGCAGCAAGGTGTTAGCAGCATGGTTGGCAGGCAATATGGGGGCACAATTGTAAAGCCTGGAGCCAAACGGGGCTGGGGCCGGGGTAGAGCACCTGCTGCGCGGCAGGCTACCTTATCGGGAGGTAGTGGGGCAGGGGTTCCTGGAGTTGGCGACAATAGCAGCGAATCAGTGAGGCCAGGGGGTGGGAAAAGTAGCTACTCGGCAGTGTGGCAGTTTTTCCTGAAGCATCCGCAGGAGGGTAACATGGCCACATGCAAGATATGTAGGCAGAAGGTGAAGCGTGGCCAGGGTCCAAATGTTGGCACCACGGCCCTGCGTCAACATATGCAGCGTCACCATAAAGCGGCCTGGGAGAACCTAGGCTCCGGAGAGGTGGGCCAGACTGCTTCCTCACCGAGTGGCACGCCGCTCCCAATTTCTGCCAGCCAAGGCTCCAGCACCTCAGCCGAAGGCAGCTGTGCGTCATACCCATCCTCTGTCGCTCCTGCTCCTCCTCCTCCAAGTCATGCATCCCGCCAGCAATCCATCAGCGAAGCCATGTCCAAGAGACAGCAGTATGCGCCCACTCATCCTACGGCGCAGAAGCTGAATGTGCTCCTGTCCAAGTTGCTGGTGCTGCAGTCGCTCCCTTTTCAGGTGGTGGACTCTGCACCTTTCAGAGAACTGATGGCTTGTGCCGAGCCGAGGTGGAGAGTCCCAAGCCGTCATTTCTTTGCCAAGAAGGCAGTACCAGCGCTGCACACTTTTGTTGAACAGAAGGTGGGACAGTCCTTGAGCCTGTCGGTGTGTAGCAAAGTGCATGGCAGCGCCGACGTCTGGAGCTGTAACTACGGTCAGGGACAGTACATGTCGTTTACGGCCCACTGGGTGAATGTGGTCCCTTTGCAGCAGCAACTTGGACAGGTCACGCCGCTTCGGCCTCCGAGTTCCCTGCCCGTTGGGCCGGTCACACTGTGCGACTCGGCCTCCTCATCCTCCGCCATCTCCTCACCCTCCACTGTAGGCTAAAGTCTCAGTGCCCCTCCAGTCTACCATGTGTGCAGGGCACGGAGGTGTCACGCAGTGCTTCACATGGTTTGTCTTGGCGAACGGAGTCACACAGGGGAGGAACTGCTTAAATTTATTCATCAGGAAATCCAAACATGGCTTACTCCAAGAAAACTTAAAATGGGAATCATGGTTACCGACAATGGGAAGAACATTTTGTCTGCGCTGCGCCAAGGAAGCCTGACCCATGCCCCCTGCATGGCTCACGTCTTCAATCTGGTTGTCAAGCGGTTTCTGAAGTGTTTCCCCCCCATCTGCAAGACATCCTAACAACTTCAAGGAAACTTTGCATGCACTTCAGCCACTCATACACCGCCAAACACACCCTTCTTGAGCTACAGCGTCAGAACGGTATCCCCCAACATAGTCTGATTTGCGATGTTTCCACCCGTTGGAATTCTACCCTTCACATGTTGGACCGATTATATGAACAGAGAAAAGCCATCACGGATTTCCTGATGATCCAAGCAGATA
This sequence comes from Gastrophryne carolinensis, assembly GCA_027917425.1. Classification (NCBI taxonomy): domain Eukaryota; kingdom Metazoa; phylum Chordata; class Amphibia; order Anura; family Microhylidae; genus Gastrophryne; species Gastrophryne carolinensis. The sequence continues at coordinate 604,646,123 of CM051234.1, forward strand.
GGGGGACTCCCCTGTGTAACTTCAATGTCAACCAGTGGCAGCTCATACGTGACACCTGCCGTTTGCTCAGGCCCTTTGAGGAAGCCACTTTATTTGTCAGTCGGCAGGATTACGGGATGAACAACGTGATTCCACTGCTTCATGTACTACAGCACATGTTGGAAACCATGGCTGGTCAGGGCACTGGAGACATGGCGTTTACATCTTACGGCCACATGAACCCCGTTGGAGCTGAACTGGAGGAGGAGGAGGAAGAGGAGGAGGAGTTGCCCAGCGAAACACAGTTTAGGCTTGGCGAAATGGCTGGTTTATCTAGTCAGCGGACAGGAGAGGAGGAGCAGGAGCAGCCAGAGGAGCTAGAGGTTTTTGAGGAAGGCGAGACAGAGGACCCGGGCACACCGTGGCAGTATGCAGTGGAGATGGAGACAGGTAGTCCATCCGAGTCACTTGCGCAAATGGCAGGAAGCATGCTCATGTGCTTGCGTAGTGACCCCAGAATTGTTTCCATCTGTCGACGGGATGACTTCTGGCTGTCCCCCTTATTGGACCCTTGCTTCTGGCACAAAATGGGGGCATTTTTTAAACCCACCGAGAGGGAGGACAAACTGAACTACTACAAAGACATTCTACGTAGGCAGTTGGCCGATGCCTATCTGCGCCATGGTTCATACTCTCGCAGGTCTGACTCGAGGGGACCTCTGCGCTCACCTTCCACTGTCATGGCTGCTGGGGGGGTTGGCAGGAGCAGCAGCAGCAGCTCCATCAGCAGCAGCCTCAGTCTTCAGTCGCTAATGAGTAGCTTTCTACACCCGCATAGTGAGACTACTTATGAGCAGCAGGAAGACCTGGAGCAGGACCTGAACCAGCAGGTCATGTCATACTTTGACATGACCATGCCAACACACCTTGAGGATCCGCTGGACTTCTGGGCAGCCAAACTTGATTTGTGGCCGCAACTAGCAGAGTTTACCCTGGAAAAGCTGTCCTGCCCGGCAAGTAGCGTGCCATCTGAGCGGGTGTTTAGTGCGGCAGGGGCCATAGTTACGGCGAGGAGAACTCGTCTGTCAACTAAAAATGTGGAGAGACTCACCTTTGTCAAAATGAATCAGGGATGGATCAGCCAGGATTTCCACCCACCAATGGCTGATGCATGCGACTAGATTCAGCATGGTGCCACGTTTTACACTTTCCAAATGGTGCAAAACATATTTATGTCTTTAGGCCAATTTTTGGGCTCCTGCTGCTGCCAACTCCAGGGTGTGATTCATCCAATTTTTGGGCTCCTGAAGCCAACTCCAGTGTCTCTTTAAAGTAATATTTGGGCTCCTGCTGCTGCTGCTGCCAACTCCAGGGTGTGAATCATCCAATTTTTGGGCTCCTGAAGCCAACTCCAGTGTCTCTTTAAAGTAATGTTTGGGCTCCTGCTGCTGCTGCTGCTGCCAACTCCAGGGTGTGATTCATCCAATTTTTGGGCTCCTGAAGCCAACTCCAGTGTCTCTTCAAAGTAATGTTTGGGCTCCTGCTGCTGCTGCTGCTGCTGCCAACTCCAGGGTGTGATTCATCCAATTTTGGGGCTCCTGAAGCCAACCTCAGTGTCTCTTTAAAGTAATGCTTGGGCTCCTGCTGCTGCTGCTGCCAACTCCAGGGTGTGATTCATCCAATTTTTGGGCTCCTGAAGCCAACCCCAGTGTCTCTTTAAAGTAATGTTTGGGCTCCTGCTGCTGCTCCTGCTGCTGCTGCCAACTCCAGGGTGTGATTCATCCAATTTTTGGGCTCCTGAAGCCAACTCCAGTGTCTCTTTAAAGTAATGTTTGGGCTCCTGTTGCTGCTGCTGCCAACTCCAGGGTGTGATTCATCCAATTTTTGGGCTCCTGAAGCCAACCCCAGTGTCTCTTTAAAGTAATATTTGGGCTCCTGCTGCTGCTGCTGCCAACTCCAGGGTGTGATTCATCCAATTTTTGGGCTCCTGAAGCCAACCCCAGTGTCTCTTTAAAGTAATGTTTGGGCTCCTGCTGCTGCTGCCAACTCCAGGGTGTGATTCATCCAATTTTTGGGCTCCTGAAGCCAACCCCTGTGTCTCTTTAAAGTAATGTTTGGGCTCCTGCTGCTGCTGCTGCCAACTCCAGGGTGTGATTCATCCAATTTTTGGGCTCCTGAAGCCAACCCCAGTGTCTCTTTAAAGTAATGTTTGGGCTCCTGCTGCTGCTGCCAACTCCAGGGTGTGAATCATCCAATTTTTGGGCTCCTGAAGCCAACTCCAGTGTCTCTTTAAAGTAATGTTTGGGCTCCTGCTGCTGCCAACTCCAGGGTGTGATTCATCCAATTTTTGGGCTCCTGAAGCCAACCCCAGTGTCTCTTTAAAGTAATGTTTGGGCTCCTGCTGCTGCTGCTGCTGCCAACTCCAGGGTGTGATTCATCCAATTTTTGGGCTCCTGAAGCCAACTCCAGTGTCTCTTTAAAGTAATGTTTGGGCTCCTGCTGCTGCTGCTGCTGCTGCCGACTCCAGGGTGTGATTCATCCAATTTTTGGGCTCCTGAAGCCAACCCCAGTGTCTCTTTAAAGTAATATTTGGGCTCCTGCTGCTGCTGCTGCCAACTCCAGGGTGTGATTCATCCAATTTTTGGGCTCCTGAAGCCAACTCCAGTGTCTCTTTAAAGTAATGTTTGGGCTCCTGCTGCTGCTGCTGCTGCTGCTGCCAACTCCAGGGTGTGATTCATCCAATTTTTGGGCTCCTGAAGCCAACCCTAGTGCCTCTTTAAAGTAATGTTTGGGCTCCTGCTGCTGCTGCTGCCAACTCCAGGGTGTGATTCATCCAATTTTGGGCTCCTGCTGCCAAATCCAGTGTCTCTTTAAAGTAATATTTGGGCTCCTGCTGCTGCTGCTTGCAACTGCAGGGTGTGATTCATCCAATCTTTGGGCTCCTGCAGCCAACTCCAGTGTCTCTTTCAAGCTATGTTTGGGCTCCTGCTGCTGCTGCTGCTGCTTGAAACTCCAGGGTGTGTCAGTCAATTTTTGGGCTCCTGCTGCTGCCAACTCCAGTGTCTCTTTCAGCCAATGTTTGGGCTCCTGCTGCTGCTTGCAACTCCAGGGTGTGATTCATCCAATTTTTGGGCTCCTGCTGCTGCCAACTCCAGTGTCTCTTTAAAGCAATGTTTGGGCTCCTGCCCCTCATAGTGATGCCACTTCAATTCTCTGCAATTGTGCCGCTCTGCGATTCTATTAGCGATGCCTCTGATCTGCATGTGATATTTATTTACAGTATTATTTAACTAACCCAGCACGCATCCTATGCGTGTTACAGCAAGGCGAAATGGTTTACAACCCTATTGAGGCTCTAGGAGGCTCAGAAATAGCTGTTTTTAATAGCGATTCGTCGCGAATAAATTCGGGTCGAAACGATTTTTGTCGAAAAATTCGCCGAATTAGTCGAATCAAATTTTTCAAAAGTTCGCTCATCTCTATTTATAACATGAAGTAGAAGCAGATTGGATGATTTTTAAATGTGGGCAATATGCAGGGCCGGATTAAGTGTGGTGGAGGCCTGAAATAATAGTCCAGCCAAGTAACTGATTGGTGGTTGTCTGGCACCCACATACTGGAAGGTCAGATCGAGTCCCTTTGTGTCACCCTTGTGCGGGTGCGTGCTACTCAGGAACTCCTGCTTTGCCATTCTGGGGGGGGGGGGGGTGTAGTCGCCCGGCTGGTCCAGCAGAAAACAGTTCCCTGCATTGAGCTGCCAGCGGCTGTGCTTGGTGGCTTATGTGCAGTGAGCGGCCGCCGATTGACAGCTTTGCAATCACCCATCACTGTAGCATTGCTGATGGCAGCTTTGCTGCTCTAGACCCTCCGTCCTGCCTTGTGGTGGCTTTGAATGCAGGTTTGAAAAAACAAAAAAAGTCTTGTCCAAGCACGAGGGGGTCCCCACTGCTACCAATAGCTTTGTTTCTGGCCCCGCGGCCCATCATACCAAAGACTGAAAAGCCTCCTGGACCATAACCCAAAGTTTGGTGGAGGCCTCGGGGAACATATAAGATATGCTCTAATTTAGGGTAAAGTTCCAGTTTAAATGGAACACACAGCATTTAATGGTATGATGACAGAACACAGTGGCCTCCAATGAACCACATGGGGCCTAGCCATTCTGATGGCACACCCGCTGAAAAACAGGTCAATGCAACAATGTATAGCTTTTTCTGTCTCTGTCTGTCAGCATGATCGGTCCGAGAATTTATAAGATTTCCGAGCCGATCCCACTATCCCTCTAGGGGATAGCCAATATTGAGCCACTGCCTTAGACGCCGTCTTAGATGGCGTGACGTCAGCAGCTCAGAGTGCGCCGTAGGACAAGGCAGAGGTGAGTAAGATTGGGCAATCTGGGGGGTTTCACACAGGGCCTCCCCCCCCCCCCCCGAGAAAAGACCAAAACCCAGGATAGTCAAAGTCCTGGCTTTTGGTCCACTTTAATGAGAATAACAGTCTGTTCACAAACTGTTCCCCAGAAAAACATCCAGGCCTTGATGTGCAAAAGCTATCATTTGTAGAGCAAAAAACGAAATGTTATATTGTGTATGCAAGAAACATTGTGATTAAAAAATGTGTTACAAGTGTATGTGTATTGTTTCTACAGAAAGCGATGTGTACGATGATGTAGAGTCTGAATTTCCCCCTCCTCCTTTAGAAGTTGAGTAAGTATAGATGTCAGCATTTTCTGCTCCCCTTGCCCAATTGCCAATTTACAGCCCCCCATACACCCCCTATATAGACCTCCCCCTCCCATTATTTGCGTTGGTAAGCTGACTTATTGCCAAGGCCACCATCAGACATTTTTGGACCGCATACAACACATCTGGGCCTGTCATAACATAAACAGACCAGCAGAGGAAGAGGTACCCCCCCCCTCTATTCACAGACTGAACACACAATGCATAGGCTAGAGAGATAATGGATAGGCATGGTTATAGAACAGGAGACAGAAATCACCAGCAGCACTATTATCTGCTTCAGATTGAAGGTGAGGACTAACACTCTGGGAAAGTCAGCTGATGCCAAGACTTTGAAGAAGCTGGAAAAAGAAGAGAAGGAGTTCAGGAAAAAATTCAAGGTAACATTTCACGCTACGTATATTCATATATTTCTTTTAAAGTGGACCAAAACCCACGGCGGTCAGCCTGGGAATCTGTAAGATTCCCGGGCCGATCAATTCCCTCCCCCTGGGGCATCCCGATTTTGTGTGAAACCCCCCAGGTCACCTGTACACTTACCTTCTTTCCCGGTCCAGCGGTACGAGCTGTGGCTGCATCCCTGTTATCCCTCTAGCAGGGCGCGTGCCCGTGCCAGGCATTTGTGAATGGCGGGCACGCTCCCTGTTAGAGGGTAGTGGGGGATGCGTCCGTCAGCACGCTCCGAGACGCTCGCCTTAGAGCGCTAATTGAACAAGTGGCGGCATGACCGGGAAGAGGTGAGTTGGTTTCTGTGAGCTGGGGGGTTTCGCACAGTGGGGCACCCCCAATCGGGGTGTCCCAGGGGCAAGGACTAAAACCCAGGATAGTCAAAATCCTGGGTTTTGGTCCTTTTTAAACCACACAGATAATAAAATATGCTAAACAAGGGTTTTGTCTAGTGTAAGTGTAAAATGTAAATTCCCCCACCCACTGAAAGCAGAAAAAAAAGAATCCTATCAATCTATCTACATCAAACTTTTGCTTGCTGTTTACAGAGCAGTAGATTGAAATAAACAGACAAGGAGAGGTGACCCCCTCCATTCACAGACTGAATGTAACATTTCTGACACCAATACATATACTAGGGAGAAAATGGAAGGGAATAAAACAGAATCTAGAAATCACCAACACTTTTTGCGAGAGCAGTTCAACAGAAATCATCTGTCTGGAAGGCAAGAAAGTTTTACTTTGAATCTACACGCTTTAAAGTGGCCTGACTTAGATTGGGCGATCCACTAACATTTAAAGTGCCGAGCTAGGAGCGATTGCCTGCAGGGGAAAAGGTGAGTACAGCCTTATTTGTTTTTATGGCTAGACTTAGCACTAAAGGGCTGATTCAGCACGATGAGAAATTTTCCTCGCTGTTTTTTGGTAGATTTTTTTTCATTATTTTTTACTCCATAGTGCAATTCAGCACCATTTTAGGTGTGCAGATGTTTCAATTATTTTTCACAGCTAAAAATGGTGCTAAAAAAAATGTCTTTGATTCAGCAAACATTTCTTTATATATCTCAGGAATATACTGCCAAATGCATGCTTTAATTTAAAATAAGGTATGTATGATATGTATGATATGTTATTAGAAGACACGATAATCAATGAATAAGTGCACCAGTCTATCCACCGGAAAGCTTATAGAAATGACACATATGTAGAATATTGGTACAAGGTTATACATCCAACAGGTAAAGAATGATTTGTCACCGTCTGAGAATAATTACATGCAAACTATAAGTTGAGGAAGAGGCTAAACCGCCCCGAAACGTTCCCTTGAGTGATCACTTTGCTGGTTATTTTGCTACAAACTGAGGGTAACCCATATACAAATACTTACCTTTGCCAGTGTTTGACTGGTGAGCGGCCGGTAATGACGAGAACGCCGGCTCCCCACCACAATCACACATTTATCAAGCCAATCCTGCTTAGTGACTGAGATAGCGCCATTTAGCGACTCATTCATCATTATTCCAGCCTCAGCCCACAGCGCCAGCGTCCGACCTTGAACAGCGACAGATATGACCTTTCGCTACCTGGCGCTCTCCAATGCATTTCAATGGAACAATCTTTAAATATTAATAATTAATTGTTATTAATGTTTTTTTTTTAATGTGAAAAATTCTGTGACCACTTCTGCCATGTTAGATAATTTTTTTAAGTGAAAAAAAAAAAAATGTGCAGAGTTGATATTACAGGTCGGATATTATTGTATTCATATTACTAAATTCTTAAAAAAACATTTTTTTTTTGGTTTCCAAAAATATGGTGGTTTGGGGGTTAAAAAACGACTTTTAACACATCGCCGCCAGCGCTCTGGGGTTTAAACATGCATTTCACAGCGCGAGAATTTTTTGAGCCAGATTTTTTGATGAATATGGTGGGAGCCGGTCGCTCTGACCAGTCGCTATCATGCGCTCCCATACAGCGCGGAACCTGTCAAATAGCGACTCGTCACCTTGTATTCAACATTACTGCACACCGACTCAGTCGCTATCAACAACCGAACAACGGCCAAGCACAGCGACTACTAAAGGGCAATGTGAAAATACCGCTACAGTCGCTCAACTGTCGCTACATGTCGCTATTAATAAATCAGCCTCCCCATATATATGAGCACCATTAACCCTCTTTGACCACCAGGGGGCAGCATTATTCTGAGACCACACGGGCAGGCTGATTCACCACTAACGCCAGGTAGCGACAGATGAGCGTCTGCCGCAGGCATTTTCAGAGCGCCCGCTAGTAGTCACTGTGCTTGGCCGTGAGTCGCAAGTTTATAGCAACTCAGTCGCTGTTCAGTAATGCTGAATACATTGTGAGGACTCGCTATTTGACCAGTACAGCGCTGTATGGGAGCGCATGTTAGCGACTGCTCATAGCGACCGACTCACAACATATTCAAGAAAATAAACGCCTCACACAACTCTGGCGCAGAAAAATGCTTCTCTGAAGCCCAGAGCGCAGGAGGCGGTGTGTTTAAAGTCTGTTTTTCAGCATCTATCCACTAGTAACAAAGCGAAAACATATGGAATTACATTGTAGCAACATTGTAACATGAACACTTTAATACCAGACCTGTAATGTCATTTCTGAAGAAATATATAAAAAATAAAAAGTTTGCCAGAAGAGGTCACAGAATTTTTTGAGTTTTTAAAAAAAAAAAAAAAAACCCTGTTTAAAGAGAAGAAGAGGATCATCCATTGAAAGAGCGACAGGTAGCGTGGCGCTCTGCAAGGCTGAACGCCGGCGCTATTCGCTGAGGCTGTGAAAATGATGAATCGGACGCTACATGGCGTTATCCCAGTCGCTAAACAGATTCTGCTTGGTAAATGTGTAATTGCGTGCTGTGTCCGGCGTTCACCAGTCGCTACCTGTCGCTACCTCTCATTAACCAGCCACTACCTGACGCTATCGCTTCTAAAATAAGGGCCTTGGTCTCTTTACCTAATTTGCTGTAACTTTTTCTTACACCTAAAATCAATTGAGACATGTCTGCGCTTCTTTTCAGACATTCTTCAATAGCCTTGTTACAATAATGATGGTTGTATTGTATTTCAGTGTATATGAGCTCAGATGTTTATAAGTAATTCACGTAAATAGCTTTTTGTCATCTTGATCACTATCTACCTATAATTCATTTTTTGCATTATACCTTTGGTGTGGTGTGCTTTTACTTTACAGATCATTTTACTGTAGTTTCACTTTTAAAGCAAATGAAATAAGTTGTTGCATTGCTGTAGTGAAACTCTAGCTCCCTCCCATTTGCTGGTGCACGCCTTATTTTAACACATGCCTTATTCTGAAATAAAGCATACCTCCCAAGTGTCCCTGATTTGAGTCCATTCCCCCCTGTTCCTCGTTGTTCTCATTTGTCCCTCTTTGAGGTGTAACATGCAGATCTGCAGCAATAAATGATTCATTTGCCTATTCAAAGTGTTTCTAGTGTTTTAACTGTTTCTACCTATCTCCTATGCATCCCTCATTGACGGGCGTGGCCTAATTTAACAAATGTCCCTCTTTCTCACCATGAAAAGTTGGGAGGTATGATAAAGTAAGAATTTTCATGAGATGAGAACACCCCCCCCCCCCATCCCCCCTCAGGTGGCCCCCAAGCCACAGAAAGATCTTTCGCACCGCAGGGGAAAAGTGTGCAGTTAAACTCTCTGTCTGGGCAAAAAGAACAAGCACATCTACAGCTGAGCTGATTCACCTGCTGCAGGTAGTCTGACACTTACCGGCATCGACAGACACAACCACAACCATTAACTATAATAAAGGGGATGTGTCAGCCCTCAGTACACCCCCTCCATTGAAATGAATGGGTGTGACCAGTGATTGGGAGTTACACGGGGAGCCTATAATCACTGAAGGTGCCACTACCAAACCTATATGAAGCTCACCTCAAGAACTCATAGAGAGGGAGGCACTCAAGAAATTAAAAAAAAAAGATTTTATTCCATATCACTAAATTAATCACAACACTTTGTATCTATTGATTGCACTTTGCACTTTATAGTTATTTGATATAGGATCCGGATCATACGCAGGATTTGCACATTGTTATTTGCACTGATTAGATCACTTGTGTTTATATTTTTTTAAATATAGATGTTGATTAATATTTGTGCATACCAGTGCTCTCCCCATCACCTACACACATCTATGTTGGTTTGTCTTATATGTATTACGCTCCCACGGTGAAGACTTGGACGAGAGCAGGTGCGCTGATTGGCTGAGCGGCTCGCTCATCCAACCATCGCTCTATCTGTCACTCGAGTCTCTTCAATGCCGAGGATGGCTAAGCCTCCTGGGTGGTCGAGAGTCGAAGGGAGCCGAGCGGTGCTGCCAGCCGCATCCCTGCCCACCTGGCAGCCATGGCGTGACCGCGACGCATATTCAGGAATGTCGGACGTGGGCGTGCGCACGACTAGGGATGAGCAGGCATGCGGCCAGAACGCACAGACACGCCGAGGGCTCCAGGAGAGGGTGATGCCCCAAGGACTGGAACTTGGGAAGCCCTGGAGTCTTTAGTTCCTCTTTAATCCCATGCCCCCCCCCCCTACACACACACATACACTGTGTACATCTCTTTGTGGTTGGGGCACTTGTGTGGGGGCATTAGAGCGGTGGAAGCCTTTTATTTAATATAGCAGTAACAGCACACCCCTGCAGGTGGCAGCATTAGGATCAGGCCTAGAGCTGCCTGGTGGATAAAGGCAAGGGGGTCTGCACAATAGCCTATAATCACTGAAGGTGCCACTACCAAAGATATATGAAGCTCACCTCAAGAACTCAGAATCATAGAGAGGGAGGCATGCAAAAAATTAAAAAAAAAAAAGATTTTATTCCATATCACTAAATTAATCACAACACTTTGTATCTATTGATTGGTTGCACTTTGCACTTTATAGTTATTTGATATAGGATCCGGATCATACGCAGGATTTGCACATTGTTATTTGCACTGATTAGATCACTTGTGTTTATGTTTTTTTAAATATAGATGCTGATTGATATTTGTGCATACCAGTGTTCTCTCCATCACCTACACACATCTATGTTGGTTTGTCTTATATGTATTGTCTCATTATGTGTTTTTAAGGGATTTTAATTGTGTAGTGGTTATGTGTAGTGATTAATTTAGTGATATGGAACAAAATATTTTTGATAAATTTTGATAAAGTGCCTCCCTCTATGATTCTGTGTTCTAGAGCTGCCTAGTGGGACATACAGGCCAGTACTAATGGAAGCTTTATGTTGTATGGTGTGTCTTATGCAGTTTACTAATATCTTTGTTCTTTAGTTCACTGGGGAAATCAGAGTGCTGTCCTCGGTTCAGGTACTGCCAAGCCTGACAACAAAGAAGTGGGGATCTAAAGACTTACCACTGAATCCATCGGAGACTCTGGATGTCATACAGCTTACAAATAACTCCACGATCCTGTGTAAAAACAGCGAGGGCAAATGTGAGTACAAACCTGCCTAGGCCAGACTGATCTTATCTAGAGTAGTATAATTGCTGTGACATGTGACATGCTAAATATTCAGCAAAAAATCATATTGGGGACTGATAAATGAAAGTGATTCTATACCCAGATAGGAAGTATAGGGGACTGAGAAAGGAAAGTGATCCTATACCCAGATAGGAAGTATAGAGGACTGAGAAAGGAAAGTGATCCTATAACCAGATAGGAAGTATAGGGGACTGAGAAAGGAAAGTGATCCTATAACCAGATAGGAAGTATAGGGGACTGAGAAAGGAAAATGATCCTATAACCAGATAGGAAGTATAGGGGACTGAGAAAGCAAAGTGATCCTATACCCAGATAGGAAGTATAGGGGACTGAGAAAGGAAAGTGATCCTATACCCAGATAGGAAGTATAGGGGACTGAGAAAGGAAAGTGATCCTATAACCAGATAGGAAGTATAGGGGACTGAGAAAGGAAAGTGATCCTATAACCAGATAGGAAGTATAAGGGACTGAGAAAGGAAAGTGATCCTATAACCAGATAGGAAGTATAGGGGACTGAGAAAGGAAAGTGATCCTATAACCAGATAGGAAGTATAGGGGACTGAGAAAGGAAAGTGATCCTATAACCAGATAGGAAGTATAAGGGACTGAGAAAGGAAAGTGATCCTATAACCAGATAGGAAGTATAGGGGACTGAGAAAGGAAAGTGATCCTATAACCAGATAGGAAGTATAGGGGACTGAGAAAGGAAAGTGATCCTATAACCAGATAGGAAGTATAGGGGACTGAGAAAGGAAAGTGATCCTATACCCAGATAGGAAATACAGGGGGCTGAGAAAGGAAAGTGATCCTATACCCCGATAGGAAGTATAGGGGACTGAGAAAGAAAAGTGATCCTATACCCAGATGGGAAGTATAGGGGACTGAGAAAGGAAAGTGATCCTATACCCAGATAGGAAGTATAGGGGACTGAGAAAGGAAAGTGATCCTATACCCAGATAGGAAGTATAGGGGACTGAGAAAGGAAAGTGATCCTATACCCAGATAGGAAGTATAGGGGACTGAGAAAGGAAAGCAATCCTATACCCAGATGGGAAGTATAGGGGACTGAGAAAGAAAAGTGATCCTATACCCAGATAGGAAGTATAGGGACTGAGAAAGGAAAGCAATCCTATACCCAGATGGGAAGTATAGGGGACTGAGAAAGGAAAGCAATCCTATACCCAGATGGGAAGTATAGGGGACTGAGAAAGGAAAGCAATCCTATACCCAGATAGGAAGTATAGGAGACTGAGAAAGGAAAGTGATTCTATACCCAGATAGGAAGTATAGGGACTGAGAAAGGAAAGTGATCCTATAACCAGATAGGAAGTATAGGAGACTGAGAAAGGAAAGTGATCCTATACCCAGATAGGAAGTATAGGAGACTGAGAAAGGAAAGTGATCCTATACCCAGATAGGAAGTATAGGGACTGAGAAAGGAAAGTGATCCTATACCCTGATAGGAAGTATAGGGGACTGAGAAAGGAAAGTGATCTTATACCCAGATAGGAAGTATAGGGGACTGAGAAAGGAAAGCGATCCTATACCCAGAGAGGAAGTATAGGGGACTGAGAAAGGAAAGAGATCCTATACCCAGATAGGAAGTATAGGGGACTGAGAAAGGAAAGTGATCCTATACCCAGATAGGAAGTATAGGAGACTGAGAAAGGAAAGTGATCTTATACCCAGATAGGAAGTATAGGAGACTGAGAAAGGAAAGTGATCTTATACCCAGATAGGAAGTATAGGGGACTGAGAAAAGAAAGTGATCTTATACCCAGATAGGAAGTATAGGGGACTGAGAAAGGAAAGTGATCTTATACCCAGATAGGAAGTATAGGGGACTGAGAAAGGAAAGTGATCTTATACCCAGATAGGAAGTATAGGGGACTGAGAAAGGAAAGTGATCCTATACCCGGATAGGAAATATAGGGGACTGAGAAAGGAAAGTGTTCTTATACCCAGAGAGGAAGTATAGGGGACTGAGAAAGGAAAGAGATCCTATACCCAGATAGGAAGTATAGGGGACTGAGAAAGGAAAGCGATCCTATACCCAGATAGGAAGTATAGGGGACTGAGAAAGGAAAGTGATCCTATACCCAGATAGGAAGTATAGGGGACTGAGAAAGGAAAGTGATCCTATACCCAGATAGGAAGTATAGGGACTGAGAAAGGAAAGTGATCTTATACCCAGATAGGAAGTATAGGGGACTGAGAAAGGAAAGTGATCCTATAACCAGATAGGAAGTATAGGGGACTGAGAAAGGAAAGTGATCCTATACCCAGATAGGAAGTATAGGGGACTGAGAAAGGAAAGTGATCTTATACCCAGATAGGAAGTATAGGGGACTGAGAAAGGAAAGTGATCCTATACCCAGATAGGAAGTATAGGGGACTGAGAAAGGAAAGTGATCCTATACCCAGATAGGAAGTATAGGGGACTGAGAAAGGAAAGTGATCCTATACCCAGATAGGAAGTATAGGGACTGAGAAAGGAAAGTGATCTTATACCCAGATAGGAAGTATAGGGGACTGAGAAAGGAAAGTGATCCTATAACCAGATAGGAAGTATAGGGGACTGAGAAAGGAAAGTGATCCTATACCCAGATAGGAAGTATAGGGGACTGAGAAAGGAAAGTGATCTTATACCCAGATAGGAAGTATAGGGGACTGAGAAAGGAAAGTGATCCTATACCCAGATAGGAAGTATAGGGGACTGAGAAAGGAAAGTGATCCTATACCCAGATAGGAAATATAGGGGACTGAGAAAGGAAAGTGATCCTATAACCAGATAGGAAGTATAGGGGACTGAGAAAGGAAAGTGATCCTATACCCAGATAGGAAGTATAGGGGAGTGAGAAAAGAAAGTGATCCTATACCCAGATAGGAAGTGTAGGGGACTTAGAAAGGAAAGTGATCCTATACCCAGATAGGAAGTATAGGGGACTGAGAAAGGAAAGCGATCCTATACCCAGATAGGAAGTATAGGGGACTGAGAAAGGAAAGTGATCTTATACCCAGAGAGGAAGTATAGGGGACTGAGAAAGGAAAGTGATCCTATTACCAGATAGGAAGTATAGGGGAATGAGAAAAGAAAGTGATCCTATTACCAGATAGGAAGTATAGGGCACTGAGAAAAGAAAGTGATCCTATTACCAGATAGGAAGTATAGGGGAATGAGGAAGGAAAGTGATCCTATACCCAGATAGGAAGTATAGGAGACTGAGAAAGGAAAGTGATCTTATACCCAGATAGGAAGTATAGGGGACTGAGAAAAGAAAGTGATCTTATACCCAGATAGGAAGTATAGGGGACTGAGAAAGGAAAGTGATCTTATACCCAGATAGGAAGTATAGGGGACTGAGAAAGGAAAGTGATCTTATACCCAGATAGGAAGTATAGGGGACTGAGAAAGGAAAGTGATCCTATACCCGGATAGGAAGTATAGGGGACTGAGAAAGGAAAGTGATCCTATAACCAGATAGGAAGTATAGGGGACTGAGAAAGGAAAGTGATCTTATACCCAGATAGGAAGTATAGGGGACTGAGAAAGGAAAGCGATCCTATACCCAGATAGGAAGTATAGGGGACTGAGAAAGGAAAGTGATCCTATACCCAGATAGGAAGTATAGGGGACTGAGAAAGGAAAGTGATCCTATACCCAGATAGGAAGTATAGGGACTGAGAAAGGAAAGTGATCTTATACCCAGATAGGAAGTATAGGGGACTGAGAAAGGAAAGTGATCCTATAACCAGATAGGAAGTATAGGGGACTGAGAAAGGAAAGTGATCCTATACCCAGATAGGAAGTATAGGGGACTGAGAAAGGAAAGTGATCTTATACCCAGATAGGAAGTATAGGGGACTGAGAAAGGAAAGTGATCCTATACCCAGATAGGAAGTATAGGGGACTGAGAAAGGAAAGTGATCTTATACCCAGATAGGAAGTATAGGGGACTGAGAAAGGAAAGTGATCCTATAACCAGATAGGAAGTATAGGGGACTGAGAAAGGAAAGTGATCCTATACCCAGATAGGAAGTATAGGGGACTGAGAAAGGAAAGTGATCCTATACCCAGATAGGAAGTATAGGGGACTGAGAAAGGAAAGCGATCCTATACCCAGATAGGAAGTATAGGGACTGAGAAAGGAAAGTGATCTTATACCCAGATAGGAAGTATAGGGGACTGAGAAAGGAAAGTGATCCTATAACCAGATAGGAAGTATAGGGGACTGAGAAAGGAAAGTGATCCTATACCCAGATAGGAAGTGTAGGGGACTGAGAAAGGAAAGCGATCCTATACCCAGATAGGAAGTATAGGGGACTGAGAAAGGAAAGCGATCCTATACCCAGATAGGAAGTATAGGGGACTGAGAAAGGAAAGTGATCCTATACCCAGATAGGAAGTATAGGGGACTGAGAAAGGAAAGCGATCCTATACCCAGATAGGAAGTATAGGGGACTGAGAAAGGAAAGTGATCTTATACCCAGAGAGGAAGTATAGGGGACTGAGAAAGGAAAGAGATCCTATACCCAGATAGGAAGTATAGGGGACTGAGAAAGGAAAGCGATCCTATACCCAGATAGGAAGTATAGGGGACTGAGAAAGGAAAGTGATCCTATACCCAGATAGGAAGTATAGGGGACTGAGAAAGGAAAGTGATCTTATACCCAGATAGGAAGTATAGGGGACTGAGAAAGGAAAGTGATCCTATAACCAGATAGGAAGTATAGGGGACTGAGAAAGGAAAGTGATCCTATACCCAGATAGGAAGTATAGGGGACTGAGAAAGGAAAGTGATCCTATACCCAGATAGGAAGTATAGGGGACTGAGAAAGGAAAGCGATCCTATACCCAGATAGGAAGTATAGGGGACTGAGAAAGGAAAGTGATCTTATACCCAGAGAGGAAGTATAGGGGACTGAGAAAGGAAAGCGATCCTATACCCAGATAGGAAGTATAGGGGACTGAGAAAGGAAAGCGATCCTATACCCAGATAGGAAGTATAGGGGACTGAGAAAGGAAAGTGATCTTATACCCAGAGAGGAAGTTTATGTCACCACCTTCTATCCCCCGCCCAGTGCCCCAAAACAGCCTGTGTTTCTATTTTTAATGAAAGACATATCCATAAAGCCAAAGTTCATACTTTGGCTACATTCTCCCAAGTTTCCCAGATTTGGAGGAACTGTCTCTCTTTTGAGTCCGAGTCTCTCTGTACCTTGTTGTACTCCTTTGCCCCTCTAACAAATGATCTGGCGCGGGCACGCTCCCTGTTAGAGGGAAGCGGAGGATGCGACCGTCAGAGCCGCTGCTCTTAGATGCGCCGTGGGACCGGGAAGAGGTGAGCTGGGCTCAGTGTCCTGGGGGTTTTCACACAGCGGGGCACCCCTGTTCAGGGTGTCCCGGGGACAAGGACTAAAACCCGGGATAGTCAAAATCCGGGGTTTTGGTCCACTTTAAAGCTGCAGTCTGATGTTTGAATGGTGGGCAAATAGCACCCTGGCTATGCACTCCAGCGATGATTCATTCAGTTACAAGTTAAACTGACATGTGTTAGTTTACTTGTAGGGCCTTCAGATTTATTGCAATTGTTATAACTGATAGGGCATACCATCAATGCTGAGCTGTGTGCAACTGAATCATTGCTGGAGAACACCAGGAGGCACTGCTGCACAGCCAGGGAGACATACGGCTGCCATTCGAACATCAGAATGTATCCGGTTAGTATTTATTATGAATACTGGGCTTTAGTTAAAGTGGACCAACACCGAGAGGTGATCGGCCCGGAAATCTATAAGATTCCCGGGCCGATCACCTCCCACCCCGCGGGACATCCGAGATCGGGATGTCCCGCGGGGTGAAACCCCCCAAAAAACCCCCAAACACCTTACCTGATCTACCCCAAAACGGCCCATGTTTCTTTTTTTTTTAAAGTGGACCAACACCCAGGATTTTGACTATCCTGGGTTTTGGTCCACTTCGGCGGGGCACCCCGATCGCCCCGCTGTGTGAAACCCCCCAGAAAGCCCCAAAATCTTACCTGTCCCCGCTCCCACGTGACTGGACGGTCCAATCCCCGCCAACGTCCAGGCGGGGATCAGGAACGTCCAAGCGGCTGCCGCCGCCGCCGCCTCCCTCGCGCCCCTGTAGGCGTGCTTGCGCCCGCGCCGGCCGTCTGCGAATGGCCGGCGGGGGCGCACGCGCGCCGAAAGTGACGCGAGGGAGGCGGCGGCGGCGGCAGCCGCTTGGACGTTCCTGATCCCCGCCTGGACGTTGGCGGGGATTGGACCGTCCAGTCACGTGGGAGCGGGGACAGGTAAGATTTTGGGGCTTTCTGGGGGGTTTCACACAGCGGGGCGATCGGGGTGCCCCGCCGAAGTGGACCAAAACCCAGGATAGTCAAAATCCTGGGTGTTGGTCCACTTTAAAAAAAAAAGAAACATGGGCCGTTTTGGGGGTCTGGGCTGGGGATTGCATCAGATTCCTTTCTGGATATACGATCACTTTAAAGTGAGAAATGGTAAAACCATTTCCCCTTACTTCCCCCTTCCAATTTCCCAGTTTTGGCCCAGTAGTACTGCTTTAAAAATATAGCTTCCGCTCCTGGGCAAGAAGTCTTTTATGTGTCAAATGCTGCTTCCCATGCAGCTGCCAAACCTTCTGAATTACAAAGGATCATGGGTGACCTTTTCATCACCCAATCGACAGACTAATCCCTGATCCCTTCTTTCCCGGTCCAACGGAGCATGCGTGAGCTGCAGCTGCATCTCCGCTATCCCTCTAGAAAACTGCATGCCGGCGCCAAGCATTTGTGACTGGCCGGTGCGGGAACGCTCTCTGTTAAAGGGCAGCGGGGAATGTGGCCACCAGCGCACTGCGAGTGCACTGATTGAACGAGCGGCGTGCATGCGTCGTAGGACCGGGAAGAGGTGAGTTTGTTCGGGCAACCTGGTGGGTTTCACACAGCGATCGGGGTGCCCCGCACAAAAGGACCAAAACCCAGGATAGTCAAAATCCAGGGTTTTGGTCCACTTTAACTGGCGTTATGCTTGTGCTGCTGTGCCCTTTGTTTCCTCTCCCCATGTCTGTGACCACCACAGGGCTGTCTGGTGCCTGTGCAACACCCACTATATGGAGCTCGGCTGAAACCAGACCAACAGCCTTGACAGTTGGGGAAAAATACTCCAAACCACACTTGCCCCATCTGTATTTATAATACTTAGAGGCCGATTCATCAATAGCGCCAGGTAGCGACAGATGAGCGACTGTAGCGTGGTTTTTTCAGCGCCATCCAGTATTCGCTGTGCTTGGCCGGCATTAGCTTGATGACAGCGACTCAGTCGGTGTGCGGTAATGTTGAATACGGGCTGGGGGGTCGCTGTTTCACAGGTCCAGCGTTGTATGTGAGCGCCTGACAACGAATGACCAGAGCGAACGGCTAGCTTCATATTCATCAACAAATCACGCTCCGAATGTGCTGTCGCTGTCCATTCCTTGTTTAAACCCCAGAGCGCTGGCGGCGATCTGTATTGACTAGTTTTTAACCCCTAAACAACCATATTTTTTGAATGTAACATTATACATGTTTTTAGAATCATTTTGTTATATGAATACATTAATCTCAGACATGTTAGATCAATTCTGCACATATTTTTTTTTTTTTTTTTTTTTTTTTACTTAAAAATAAATCCTAACATTGCAGAAGTGTTCTCCGATTTTTTGACATTAAAAAAATAAAAAAAAAAAATAATACCAATTAATCATGAATTATTATAGATTGCTCCATTGAAATGCATTGGACATCGCCAGGGAGCGACAGCTCATACCTGGCGCTGTGAGGGAATTTGCAGCGGCGCTGTTCGGTCCAGGCAGCTTCATGATGAATGCCGCGCTAGCCGTCGCTCTCGCCGGCGCTAGCCTCATTTTGCTTGATAAATGCGTCATTGTGACCGCCGCCGGGCGTACTTGAGTCGGTAGTCGCCGTTAGCTGCCGCTACCTGGCGCTCGTCGGACACTACCTGGCGCTATCGCTTGATGAATAAGGGCCTTTATCACTGTCAACACTTACATTTGCTCCTGCATCCACTCAAAGTTGAAACACCTTCTCATCGATTTTCTCCTGGTCACGGCCATCTTGGAGCACCCAGGAAGTTTCCTTTCCAGTGATCCCAGCCATGCTTCTACCTGGATTTATCTGACATAACACACAATGCACAGAGATAGGAAACCCAGCACTACGTTTGCAGACTACCTGCAGCTCCATAATACACCATTAGGTGGGGAAATGGACCAGCGGTCGCATCTTTGCTCACTTTCCATCTGTGGGTGTGCCCACGCGCTTATTCAGAAAGACCTGGCATGAGTACACGCACAGCTAGAAAGTGATGTGGCCGCCATGCCAAGATGCAGGAAGGACTCCGGTGAGTGGAATGGCAATCTTGGTGGTTTCACACAGAGGAGCATAAAAATTTGGGATGTCCCAAGGAGTCGGACTCAGACTGCCCTGGAGACTTTTAGACTCTAGGGCCTCCGAAGTGGGCCAAAACCCTCGGCAATCGGCCCAGGAATCTATAGGATTCCAGATTCCCTCCCCCCGGGGCATCCAAAATCAGGATGCCCCCCTGTATGAAACCGCCAGGTCGCCCCATACACTTACCTTCCTTCTCAGTCCAACGGCTAATGCGCAAGACATGGCCGCATCCCAGCTATCTCTCTAGCAGGGCGCCTGCCACAAGGTGAGTTTTTTCACCTGGTGCTGAATCTCTCCTAATATGTGAAACCCAAAAAATCCGCTTATACTTACCTGGATGCCGTTGCATGGATGCAGGCCTCCCTGGTGTGTGCACTTTCTGCTTCGGGCAGGCCTGCATGGCTACCAGTGTGTGCGTCTAGGGCTGACAGATCGGGAATGAGGCTGGGTGCTGCAGCAATCATGAGCTGCTCGAGCACATATCCCCCCAATATACTTACTTTCCCCATTCTGTGCACTCGCGCCAGCAGCTATTCACGTCTGGTGGACTCGGGATGCCAGGACCTAAACTGGCATATCCCGGAATATCTATAAGATTTCCAAGTTGATCGATTCCCTCCCCTGGGGCATCCAAAATCAGGATACCCCGCTGTGTGAAACCGCCAGATTGCTCCATACACTTACCTTCTTTCCCGGTCCAGCGGCACATGCGCGAGACACAGCCGCATCCCCACTATCCCTCTAGCAGGGCGCATACCCGCACCAGGCATTTGTGAATGGCCGCCACGGGCACGCTCTCTGTTAGAGGGTAGCAGGGGATGCGGCTGTCAGCGCACTCGGAGCTGTTCGCCTTAGACGACGAGACGTCAGTGGATCCAAGCACGCTGACTGGACGAGCGACTGTGCATGCGCCGTAGGACCGGGAAGAGGTGAGTTGGTTTCGGCGACCTGGGGGGTTTCACACAGCGGTACACCCACGATCAGGGCCGGAACCTTCTTACATGACCAAAACCCAGGATAGTCAAAATCCTGGGTTTTGGTCCACTTTAAGTATCTTTATATTATAGATTAATCACTAGAATTAGTTATAGATTAATCGCTATCATAAATTAATATACATATGTATATTGTATTGCAGATGGCTATGTATTAAGAAGCAACGTAGTTGAAAAGTAAGTACGAATCTTTTTTTTTAAGCCAGAAAACTGTTGCCTACTGACTTGGAATGGGCCAAAGCCCAGGGCATTCTGATATGGGATGCCGCACTGTGGGGTCAATTTAGCTCTAGATGAGATGATTTTTTAGAAGAGAAAACCGCTATTTACTTTCCTTGTCTACCTTGTAATTCAGCAACTGGATGTAAATTTTCACCTGGTGCTGAATCAGCCTCAAGGTAAACAATGAAAGTGAATGGTAGTTTTCTTTTCTTGAAAAGTAGTTTTTTCACCTGGTGCTCCTTATATGTGAAACCCCAAAAATCCGCATATATTACCTGGATGCCATTGCACAGATGCAGGCCTCCCTGGTCAGGCAGGCCTGCATGGCTACCAGTGGGTGCGACTAGGGCTGACAGATCGGGAATGCCGCTGGGTGCTGCAGCAATCATGAGCTGCATGTATACTATGAGGCCAATTCATTAATAGCGCCAGGTAGCTTCAGATGAGCGCCAGTAGCGTTATTTTCACAGCGCACGCTAGTATTCGCTGTGCTTGGCCGTTGTTCGGCTGTTGACAGCGACTCAGTCGGTGTGCGGTAATGTTGAATACGGGGTTAGGAGTCGCTGTTTGACAGGTTCCGCGCTGTATGGGAGCGCATGACAGCGAACGGCTCCCACCATATTCATTAACAAATCACGCTCCAAAAATTCTCGCGCTGTGAAATGCTTGTTTAAACCCCAGAGCGCTGGCGGCGATGGGTTAAAAGTAGTTTTTTAACCCCCAAACAACCATATTTTTTGAAAAAAAAAAACAACATGTTTTTCAAAACATTTTGTAATATGAATACATTAATATCAGACCTGTAATATCAATTCTGTACAAATTTTTTTTTTTTTTTTACCTTAAAAAAAAATCTAATATTGCAGAAGTGGTCACAGAATTTTTGACATTTAAAAAAAAAAAAATAATAGCAATTAATTATGAATATTTAAAGATTGCTCCATTGAAATGCATTGGAGAGCGTCAGGTAGCGAGAGGTCATACCTGGCGCTGTGATGGGATTAGCAGCGGCGCTGTTCGCTGAAGTCTGCAACATGATGAATCCCGCGCTAGCTGACGCTCTCGCCGGCGCTAGCCTCATTTAGCGTGATAAATGCGTGATTGTGTTCGCAGCCTGGCGTTCTGGAATCGGTAGCCGCCGATAGCTGGCGCTACCTGGCGCTAGTGAGACACTACCTGGCGCTATCCCTTGATAAATAAGGCCCTTACTTTCTCCATTCTGTGTACTCGCGGCAGCAGCTATTCATGTCTGCTGGACTCAGGATGCTAGGACCCAAACTGGGATATCCCAAGGGCAAAAGGCTTTGGGTTTTGGTCTACTTTAGAGCCATATAAAAGATAATGTGGAAAACTGACAGGCCTATCCACAGCACTGATAATCTGCCTAATGTTTTATAGGAAAACTCAGCTTCTGGCTGATTTCACGCCTAAACATATCATTAGAACAGTGTTAGAATTAGCTGGTTTGCATAGGGTTTGTCACTCATGGAACTACCATCTCAGCACACCAAGCAGAGAGTCTGGTATCCCCATGGCCTGGAAGCCACACGTCCAGCCTCCAACCATGCAGAAATACCAGCCCCTATCCCACTGGTCTGGTGGTCTGTCAGGGGCTCCCCAACTATAGGCACCCCCTCCTGGGAATTAAAGAGGAACAACACATCCGATTTTCACTTTTCGGTGTCTTGTTCCTCTTAATGTGCGCTGTGTGTACGGCCCAAGGTCAATCACCGTCCTGTTGTTCCCACGACACAGAGTTGGATGAGAACGAGTATGCTGATTGGCTGAGTGGCCAGCGTGCTCGCTTTCACCCGGGTCGCTTCGGTTCTGCTGACGGCTAAGCTGCCTTGGACAACTAAGCAGCCGAGTGGTGCCAAAGGGAGCTGAGTGCGCCACCGACTGCATCCCCCGCTCACCTCCTAGCCATTGTGGGCCCACGCCGCCCACTCAGAGAGGCCGGACACAGGTGCGGCATGGCTAGAGGTGAGCGGGGATGTGGCCGTGGCGCAGAGACGCCGTGAGGGCCCCGGGACAATGTGAGTGAAATGGGGCTTCTGGGGGTTTTACAATCCCAATTCAGGGTGCCCCAAGGAGGGGAACCAGCCACCTCAATGCTTCTTATTGTTGAAGCTACCATTGCTGAGCCACCAATTGCCATTTTCTCAGTCAGTCCAAGATTGGTTATGTGGCCTGGGGGATAATAGTGCTAAGGACCCAGGGGGCCTTCTGAGCTGTGGTGCTCCACTGCACCAATTATAATCTAGCACTGCATATTAAGATCCTTTTGATTGTATGCTCACAAGAGCAGGACTTCATGTGTATCTGTAGCATTTATCATCTGATTAATAATACCCTGTAGGGGTGTAGCTAGGGGGGGCAGTAGGGGCATGTGCCCCGGGTGCAGCAGGTCAGGGGGCGCAAAGGGGGACCTGAACACAGGTGGGGGCGCCATTTTAAATTTTGGCCCCGGGTGCCAGAAATCCAAGCTACACCTCTGATACCCTGCATATTAAATGTTTGGTACTTATCTTGCCCTTGCTTCAGATCACACAGCATCACAGAAGATCTTGGTGCTCTATAAACCATAATAATGATAATAATAATTTTACAAGCTCATAGGTTATTGTATTACTATTTCTTATTAATCTTTTCTTTCCTTTGTACCAGTGATGGGGACATTTATGATGATATTGGAGAAGGTATGTTCATTGTTGCTCCGTATAAATTCCAACTTCAGAATAGCCTTAAAAAATGCATTTGTGGTAAATTTGCATGCCCTGCTGCCCTTAAGTGGGCTAGGTAGGTGGCTTTGTGGGCAAACATTCAAGTTATGGAACTTAAAGGAGCAGTATCGCAAATTTTTCTTGGTGACTTATATTTAAATGGTACTTTGAATGTAGGTAAGTGTTGGAGTAAGAATTACAAATGTAGAAAAAAATGATGTGTGTGTTGAGCAGCTGGAGACTAATAGCTCATGTTTATGTCTTGTGAGTGTCGGGACCCGACACTCTGGCCTGTTCCATGCTGAGGAGAGGGGGAGAACAATGTATCAAAGTCTCAGCTGTTCAGTGCTGGCAGCCATCCAGCATAAGATAACAACATTGCAACATTGCCTGGCCCGAACTCATATCTAAAACAGAGAGAAAAGCTCTAGAAATCATTTAGCTGATTTTGACAGTTTTCCCTTCATGTTGGCTCTGCTGCAGAATCTTTCAGTTTACCATTTTCTCTTTCATATTCTTATTTTTCATTTTTCCATATGATCTGGAGTTTTGTTTTGTGCCCCTAGGGGCATCCTGACTTGGGATGCCCTGATATGTGAAATCCCCAAGCTCGCCTGTGAAAACGTACCTTTCCCTGTCCCACAGCGCATGCGCGGGCTCTCATCCAATCAGCTATGTTTGCTCGCAGATGGGGAGCCTGAGCAGTAACCTTCCTGGCCGCCCGGCCTGTCTAAATGACTATCTGCGTGAGCGCGCCAGAAAAATGGGGGGATCTGTGGTTATCCAGGGGTTGTTTCACACAGTGGGGCATCCTGATTTAGAATGCCCAAGGGGGAAGGTCAATGGCCGGGTCTTATAGACTTCAGGGTCGCCACTCAGGGTTTTGTTCCACTTTAATACCTTTAGATTTTCCTGCACAGTTATTCAAAGAAGAATTTCAGTCGTTTTCAGTCAGTTTAGTTTATTTTGTATAGATTTTACACATTTGAGTCACCTGGTCTCATAACAAAAGCAGCACCTCACACACACACAGCCGTTAACAGTGTCAGCCTCTGAGGTAAAGTGTTGCTAGGAGACCAGTGGCCTAAATGAAGCAGCTCACTAAATACAAGCCAGCAGATCCCCCTATTCAGCAAATGGACTGAGCCATTGTAATTTTAAAAGAGAGGCATATATTTTTTTCTTTTTCTATCGCTAGATTATTTATACACATGTTATAAGCTATTGTGTGGCTATTTAATTATCTTTTTTAATGCAAATTTCGCGATACTGCTCCTTTAAATTGGAAGTAATGTCCGAAAAGACAGTACTTTCTTCTAGGCCAAACGGCCTAGGATGGCAAGAAAAAAATTCTGCCCCTTCATCACCCATCATATGATGGTGCTGCTGCTGTCCCATACCAGTATGTGCCACGTCCTCAGTATCAGGCAGACAGCCCCTACCCATCATGGGAGGGATGAGGGGCCTGGTGTATGGACATCCAGGCTGGGATTAGGGCACCCCCATATGCATAATGGCTTTGGCACCCTAATTGCCCTGTAATGACCCTGACTTCCTCTATACCAGAGATCCCCAACCTTTCTTGCATTGAGAGCCACGCTGAGCACCGAGAGATGGTCGGCAGCCACATTCAGTGTTAATACATTGTAGATGCAAATAACACCTATTGAACAGAATACAACTAGAAATGGTTCCAAATCACAATGCAGTAAATTATTTTAGTAGCATCCAATGTAACAGTTTCATGTGCATGGCCATCACTGCAGCCCCTAAAACCTATAACAGGAAGTCAAATCACAAAATACTTGACCTTCCCCACCCCCAACCGTGTTTCTCTGTACTGACCTTGAACATTCTATTGCATTCAGTGACTGCTGCCAGGGCCTACTCTGCTGCAATGTAAGAGTGGTCAGTACGGGGGGGGGCGAGTTCCTGATCCCGTCCTTGTGGCAAGAGGAGACGCAGAGGAGCAGCCCAAATTGGTATGCATCCAAGCTGCTGGGGTAAAGGGGTAGTCTTTTCTGACACATGCTCTACAACCTCTTTAATATGCAGACTGCATATGGCGCCCCTGTCCTACAAAATACTTCCCTCACATGAGTGTATCCCCCCAGCCCTATAAAGGTTAAATGGGAGAATTGAGACCCAGACATGAGGGGCGCTGAAAAAAAAAAGAGTGTAACACTAAAAGCTTCCCTGTCTGCCTGACTCTGCATTAACCTCATGCATAAACCTGGTATTGCACATTAACATGTATCCCCTAACCTCAGTAGCGTATGTAATCCAAATAATAGGGGTTAAACAGCAGTAGTCACAGCTTTAGTTGTAATCCAACATTTATCACAGTATCAACATATCTCAGGCAATATCACAGCACACAGGTATGATAGCCGAGGGTAGGTTAATAGGACCGCAGCATGGGGAGATGGCAAGATGGCACCTCAGCAGACAAACACTCAACGGCAAACAGTATAGGTGAAAGCATCAGCTTGTTTTATTGTTGCAGGGTTATGAAAAGAAAGGTTTAATACTTTAATACATATATCATGGTCAAATACACAGTTCACGGGCCAAATAAACTTGCATTGCTTGTGGAAAGCAAACTAAGGCAAAATGGCTTTATAAGTGCAATTCAATGAAAGGGTTAAACAGACTCGTGCCCGACAGGCATAGAACACAGCTAGGCAGTACTGTATTTCCCATTTAAATGTAGGCATTTTTCCAGAGGGGATGGCTACCACCCCACTTTGAGCTAAGCACCCCCTCATAGTGGAGACCGTCTATGGGGTATCCCAGACTCGGATGCAGAATTGCCTGGCATTAGCAGAGGGTCCCTCCGGCTGCCAGCGAGAAAAATATGAATCTCTCTTCATCAGGCATGCAGGCCCTACCTTCCCCAACACAAGAGTTTCTCTCACTCACAGCAGGGCAGGGGCCTCAGACAGGGGAAGCCAGACCTCACCAGAGTTCAGGCCCTGGGGCATGTTGGAGATACTGTGAAACAGCTTACGGCTTAGCTTAGTATGTGGTCTGCATCTGTATTGCTAAGTTAATGCAGTTTACATTTATGGCAGTAGATGGCACTGTTACATATATCTGTGTGCAGTCTCTGTTGTACATTATCTTCTGCTGTGTTATGTTTCCTGTACATTGAGGTGATCTCTATGACTTTTCCTGCTTATGTTATCCACCATGTAAGGTGACCTTTCTCTTGCTGCACTCATGTTCCAGTAAAGCCAGTTCCCATTACACCACAAATGTCTATCTGTATTTGACTGGTGCACTCAGCACCCACACTCATTTCTCACTCGCTCCAGCTGCACTCGGTCCTCTCCCTGTAGTAGGCCCACCAGCCATCTTACACAGGGTTACAGGATACTTAGCAGGGCTGTGGACGATCTCCCTGTATGTCCCTCTGGCTTCCCCTTATAATAACTCTGCGCTATACAATGTTGCCTACAGTTTCCCTTCAAAAAGCTCCAACCAATCCCAGCAGTTTCCTGTTGCTCCCCAAATGTATCTTATGCCACCTGACTGATCCTTAAAGCGGACCTTCACTCTGAATAAGAGTCTATCTTATATGTTTCCCACACCCTGTACATACAGATTGCTCACATTAAAAGTCATCCTACCTGCATCTACTGCATGTTATGAGCCTTTAAACATCCAAGATGGCGGCTTATGGAAGCCGCCATCTTATCAGGCAGCCTGCAAACAGGAAGTGCCTCCTGACTGTGCTGCTCTGCATTCTGGGACTGCTGACCTTTACCTGACCCCTGACACAGCAATAACCCGCCCCCCCTGTACCTTATCCCACTCTCCTCTCCTCAGTAAGTGTGATGCTTCCGAGTCAAGATGGCGGTGCCCGTATCCTAAATTCCTGAACAGAGTTGCAGCCCAGTGGGGGAAAGAATAATAAGTTAGTGACTAAAAAAGTAAAATATATTAATTTTAGATGCTGGGGAACCGTTTTTTTAAAAGTTTGGGCTTTTCATTAAATCACGCTGAAGGTCCGGTTTAAGGGCAACTCTGAATTAGAATTCTGAGCTTGAATTTAATGGTAATGTTACCATTTGTGGTCTTATCCTCCTATCTAGTGTTCAAAGTTGGAACAACAACCACAGTTTAATTTTACTAGACAATTCCCCAGATATTTCATACCCACAGTTTTTAAGCAACAACAGAAATGTATGTAATCTTAAACTGGACCTTCAGCATTATTTAGTGCAGAGTTGGGGTCAAGAAAAGGACAGCAATCCCACAACGCAGAGCGGCACAGTCAGAAGACACTTCTTGTCTGCAGGCAGCCTGAGACTCCATGTGCCACCGTCTTGGATGTTTAAAAGCTCAGAAAATGCAGTAGATGCAGGTAGGATGATTTTTACGGTGGGCAATCTGTATGTACAGGGTGGGGG
Source organism: Gastrophryne carolinensis (assembly GCA_027917425.1). Lineage (NCBI taxonomy): Eukaryota > Metazoa > Chordata > Amphibia > Anura > Microhylidae > Gastrophryne > Gastrophryne carolinensis. The sequence goes on from CM051234.1 coordinate 604,673,681, forward strand.
AAACATATAAGATAGGCTCATAAATATGCTTTATTTAGGATGAAGGTCCGGTTTAATGTAATGCTGTTTTTTCTCTACTACATGTGCTAGATTAGTGCTTTGGTCTAGAAGACCACACAACAAGGGTCTGCTAGCCATATGTGGCTCCCAAGTTACAGGCTGGGGACCCCGCTCTCTTTTATCCCAAGTACTGGCAGCATGGAGCATTACATATCGGTATGTCCCGCTGCAGAGGGTGACCTGGCTAATCCAATATTGGACATACTGATACTTTCCTGATCCCCAATGGGCGAATAAGCAACTTCCAGCAACCATTCAGGAACCTGATTGGGTACCATCGGTCACATGTTCACTGCAACATGAAAGAGGTGGTGTATAGCCTTCATCTTGTGTGGCCATGCTGCCCAGTAGGGCCAACCTGTTCTGCTGCCAGTATTTAGGATAGTACAGAGTAACTAAAGTCATTTCAGACTTTACTTTCTCCAGAAGTTATTCGTCTAATATTTAATGTTGTTCTCTGTTCCCAGACTGCATCTATGACAATGACTGAATACACCTCGATGCCCGCCTGCACCTACGCAGAATATTTTGCCGCCTCCACAGGACATCATCCAGGCACCATTCCTAACATAGTTGTATATAAAACTGTTGTAAAATAGCATTTTTTTATTTGTACTGCAAACCATTTCCTAAACCTACGTGCACTGGAATAAATTATTCTTACACTCTTCTTCTTAGGAGGAGCCTGTAATGAGAGAAATATTCAATTCCAATCACCTTTTTAAATATGATAATTGCGACTGTTAGGGCAAAAAAAAAACTATGCTCACCTTTTGCTCCGCAAAACCTATGTCTGGCTTAGGTGTGAGCCCCCATAGTAATGCCACTAACCCGGAACAGATGAGAAATATAAGCAGCTCAGATTACATGGACACTCCAAGGAAAGGCAACAAAGGCAGAGGTCCTGTTTGGGGCAATATACTGTGAATAAATGTATTACTTATATATACACAACAGGCTTCCCTTCAGCACCAGAGTGTAGGTCCACATTTTTAACTAGCATCCCCTGAATTGCTCCCCCCAGGAAGAGAACCTTTTGCCAATTTTCACTGCTCCTGCTTCACTGTAATCCCAGATAATACCTCCTGTTTTAGCTGTAAAGCTCCGCCTCCTCCATTTATTTCCACTGTTGTGTGTGGCAATGATGTCATTGCCGCACCTATGCAATGACTGATCGCCTGCCAGCTTACGGGGAGGGACAGCAAAAAAATCAGTGTTCCGAACTAATCGAAAAGCGGAAATATCAATGTCTAGTTCTACACCCTAATAAGGGAGTATTGGCAGGGGCTTTGGCCAAATGTATTTCACAAATTCGGTGGGTTTTGGTTCGCTTTAAAGTAAAAACAAAATCCAAGCGGACTGGCCCTGGAATCTAAAAGATGGCCTTCCTCCTTTGTATCCTGAACCCTGCTGTGTGAAACCCTCCAAATTGTTTACTTGTTCCTGGTCTAATGGCACATGGGCAGGCTCTCGTCCAATCAGAGCTGTTTGCCGTGGCTATGTCATTCAGTAAACGACTTTGATTGTTCACAATAGGGAGTGCAAACAGATGCATCCCCTGCATCCTTGGGCTGTGTGCGCATTCAGAGAGGCTGGGGCAGGAGCTCAAGCGCGCTGCTGTTGATGCAGCCACTTGTCCTCCTATTGAAGAACATCAGAGCCGATTGCCAAATAACATAGTCACATAGACATGTGCAGTAGGACTGGGAAGAGATGCATTTTACTAGGCACTACGGAGGGTTTCACTATTCAGGATGCTCCCTGGGCAGTGAACAAAACCTGGAAAATAAAAATCCAGAGTTTTGTTCCTCTTTAAGAAAAAGATTAGTAATAGCAGGTACTACCTCCTTTACTGGTTTCCTTCAGAGGAGGGAAGAGGAGTTAGTATCTCTGTGTCTGCACATAAGAGAGGTCATTGGAAACATTTATAATCTTTGACTTGGCAGCAGAAGATAACAGTGAGCAAGGTGTAAAGCAGAAGTCCAGTCATGGGGTAACGCACAATGTGCGGGGGGGCTTTCCATTTTTCTGTGTGTCGGTCGCACAATCCTGGGAGTATGGTGCTGGACCATGGGCTAGGAAAGGTTTTTTTTTCTTTGTTACACCCATCCTGCCTCAGCGCCAGGAGAAGGTGGTTGGGCGGGAGGGTTTCCCCCACACTGGAGTTCCACTTTAACCTCACACTGCCTTTCTGTTGAGCAATATGTGCTGTATGTTTGTAGTAGAATGAATTTCTTTCTTTTTTAAATGAGACATTCTGAGATGAGCCTCAAATACTAAATATGGAATTTATATGTTTTCTCTGTATTAAAGGCCAACACCAGCCAAAATGTTGCTTTATTTTTTAATACTTTGGAGCATGGTTAAAACAAACTCTTTTTAACCAACAGGAACTGAGGTTAAATCTCTACAATTGTGTGAATGTGATGGAAAGTTCAGAAAAGCCATTTTGATCGTTGTGAGCATATGGATGGCAAGTCAGGAGGCATGGCTTGCTGTACCCAGCCCAGTCTTGGCTTGGTGTACCCGGCCCAGTCTTGGCTTGGTGTACCCGGGCCAGTCTTGGCTTTGTGTACCCGGGCCAGTCTTGGCTTTGTGTACCCGGCCCAGTCTTGGCTTTGTGTACCCCGCCCAGTCTTGGCTTTGTGTACCAGGTCCAGTCTTGGCTTGGTGTACCTGGCCCAGTCTCGGCTTGGTATACCCGGCCCAGTATCGGCTTGGTGTACCCGGCCCAGTCTTGGCTTTGTGTACCCGGCCCAGTCTTGGCTTTGTGTACCCGGCCCAGTCTGGGCTTTGTATACCCAGCCCAGTCCTGGCTTGGTGTAACCCGCCCAGTCTTGGCTTTGTGTACCCGGGCCAGTCTTGGCTTTGTGTACCTGGCCCAGTCTTGGCTTTATGTACCCGGCCCAGTCTTGGCTTTGTGTACCAGGGCCAGTCTTAGCTTGGTGTACCCGGCCCAGTCTCGGCTTGGTATACCCGGCCCAGTATCGGCTTGGTGTACCCGGCCCAGTCTTGGCTTTGTGTACCCGGCCCAGTCTGGGCTTTGTATACCCAGCCCAGTCCTGGCTTGGTGTAACCCGCCCAGTCTTGGCTTGGTGTAACCCGCCCAGTCTTGGCTTTGTGTACCCGGCCCAGTCCTGGCTTGGTGTACCCAGTCCAGTCTTGGCTTGGTGCACCTGGCCCAGTCAAACATAACAAACAGAGCATTTTACCTTACATCCACATTCCCCTGGTGGCTGGAGCTGCAGAATCAGCAGATCGATCGCCATCATCGCTCCTCCTGTGTCTGCGCCACCGGTAAACTGACCAGATGTCCCACTTTTGGAGAGACAGTCCCACTTTGAAGCATTTTGTGCCACTGTATCCCGGAGAATTCTGGAGACACCTAAATGGCCCACTTTACTGCCATTATGGGGAAGACTGTCCCACCTAATGCAGGATGTTTGGTCATTTCATAACTTCTCTCACTTTTTGGCTAAATGGCGGCACCGACATCACCAACATCTTTTATAGACTGAAGATCCCTGGAGCATGTGACTGGGGTTGGGGCGACACCTACATGAGTAGCATTGAATGCTTTGGATATTTCAAAAAGGCCCATAAATAAGCCACACCCTAAACCACGACCCCACCACCTACAATCTGATTTAAAGTGGACCAGTCACCAGGATTTTGACTATCCTGGTCCCAATTTGGATGCCCCGCTGTGCGAAACCCCCCAGATCACCCACTTAATTCATCTTTCTGCCGTTCCTATGACGCATGTGCTGGCTCTTGTCTAGGGTCCACCTGGCCGGTATTTTTTTTTTCTACTTTGCTGCCCACTGGCCTGGTGGTGCCAGTATTTGTTTGATAATTGTAATTGCGGGTATATTTTTTCCCAATCTCAATTACCAGTTAAAAACAAACACCAGTCCAGTGGCTAGTAAACTAAAAAATAAAGCCGGCCAGGTGGCAACCCTACTCTCATCCAATCCGTGACTTATGCCGTGCATAAAGCGTTTTGATCCAAGCGGCAGCATAGGCAGTGGGCGCATTCCCCGGTTTCCCTGAGCTCCTGCGTCTGGCCCTATCTGAATAACTAGATGCTGGACCGCACACAGCTGCAGGGATCCTGGGTATGCGACACGGCGGCAGTGTGGGACCAGCGGAAAGGTAAAAAGCTAGCGGGCCTTGTGGCGGGTTCAGTAAGGTATCTCTAATCAGGATGCCCCAGGGGCACCTAGTCGGCTGACCCTGGTGTCTCTCAGACTCCAGGGCCAGGCCCAGCTGGTAAATGGTCCACTTTAAGCTGCCCCACATTGAGGCCCCCCAAAAAATTGTCAGTTTGGCAACAGTGGCAGCCAGTCTTTTTGGTTTATTCCACAGGTGTGCACATAGCATAGAGACAGGAGGATGCGGCGATCAGCAGCTTCTGCTTTGCCAGCCGCCAGGGGTATGTAAAACATGCTGTTTGTTTAAATGGATTTTTTGGGGGGGATTTTTGACTGGGCTGCGCATCCCAGTCTTTAAAAAAAGTGAGTAAAATATACTCACTGCACTGAATCAACCCTGATGTGGTTATAGACAAAAAAATGAAAGAAATAAACCAGACCAACACAACAAACAGTGCTCCTATGAATTTAGATTGCTGAAACATAAAAAATAATTTACCTTTTTTCTAACGCCTGCTGGGGTAAATTTTAAAAACAAGATGGCCTCTTATGGGCTTGCAGGCCAACTGCAAACAGGAAGTCGTGCTGGGCTTCTTGTTACTGTGCATTTCAGTTATGTCAGTTGGGAGAGGAAGCTCCAAAATGGCGACTACCTTTCTTTTCCAACTGTGCCAGGAAGGATGTTTGTCCAGTTAAAAGGGCATGGCCAGGGATAAAACTAAAAAACCTTACTGGTTCCCGATATTGCCTACCACGTCACACACATACCTCCCAACTGTCCCTGATTTGGAGGCTGTCTCTCTTTTGGGTCCATGTGCCCCAGTCCCTCGTTGTTCTCATTTGTCCCTCTTTGAGGTGTAACATGCAGATCTGCAGCAATAAATGATTCATTTGGTTATTTAAAATGTTTCTATTGTTGTAACTGGTAAAATCTATCTCGTATCCATCCCTCAATGAGGGGGCGTGGCCTAATCTAACAATTGTCCCTCTTTCACACTGAAAAGTTGGAAGGTATACACACAGGTCTGTTCTTCATTTCCTGGTGACCTTGGGGACAGATGACCCCCCTTGTTCTGTGTAGTTTCACCTCATTGCTGCCTTGCTTGCACTATCCTTCACATACATATCCTTCAGCTATTATTTCTTATTACATCTCCTGCATCATCCCACTGTCACAGCTATTTATTTTAGAGCTGTTAAACCGGACCAACCCCCTTACAACAAACAGTGCTCACATGTTCCCCTCCCCGGGGCAATTCAGATTGCTGCACATAAAAATAAATTTACCTTTTTGTAACTTCTGCTGTGGTCAATCTTACCACCAAAATGATGATCTATGGAGCTGCCCAGTAGCCTGCAAAAAGAAAGTGCAGTTTTCTGCCGCTGTGCATTGTGGGTTTTGTCAGTTAAATCCAGACAGCCGCACAGCTGGGATTCTGGAAAAGGAAGTCTCTGGGGATTCAAGATGGCCACGAGGAGAAAATCGGTGAGGCAGCGTTTCAGCATTGAGTGGATACAGGAGCAAATGTAAGTGCTGACAATGACTCAGTATCATGCATGCAGAAGGGACGAGGGAGTTATTTTTTCAACTGTACCAGGCTGTTGATCCAGTTTAAGTCTAGGAAATGCATCTGTGCTCTATGACGGTTATAGCGGTTGTGTCATTCACAGGCACAAGTCCCCCTCTACAACCTGCACAATTTGCGATTGGTTATGTATGTTTGAGGGAAACAATGACCCCCAAAGGTAACCAGATCAAATCTCTGTGTCGGACTGTAGAGCTTCAGATCTGAGGAACGCCTGGCCAAAGGCTTGCAACCAGCCCATCGAAACATTGAAGGATTATGGCAGAAGGAGACCATATGGTCCCTCTAATCTGCCCTTATGTGTTTATGTTCTCTATATGTCAGGATATATGTACGCTTATCCCAGGTATGTTTACCGAATTTTTCACTCCATAAAACACAAAAAGCTGGGGAAATACCTGTGCGATCCCACGGCTTCTGCAGCAGCCCGGGCTTCCTCCTCCAATTTGGCAGATGGCCGTGATGTGCGGTGCCATGGCCTGCGTGCAGGTGGGCGTGGACTATGTATGAGCAGAGCCCAATGTGTGTATGTGTGTAGCGCTGAGCATTGGAGGACCAGCAAGCAGCAAGATTAAGTTTATCTGCTTCCTGTAATGAGGTTGTAATGAGAGATGCCACTCACTGGCTGTAATGAGGGATGCCGCTCACTGGCTGTAATGAGGGATGCCGCTCACTGGCTGTAAAGAGGGATGCCGCTCACTGGCTGTAATGAGGGATGCCGCTCACTGGCTGTAAAGAGGGATGCCACTCACTGGCTGTAATGAGAGATGCCGCGCACTGGCTGTAATGAGAGATGCCACTCACTGGCTGTAATGAGGGATGCCGCTCACTGGCTGTAAAGAGGGATGCGGCTCACTGGCTGTAATGAGGGATGGCACTCACTGGCTGTAATGATGTATGCGGCTCATTGGCTGTAATGAGGGATGTCGCTCACTGGCTTTAATGAGGGATGCTGCTCACTGGCTGTAATGATGGAGGCTGCTCACTAGCTGTAATGAGGGATGTCACTCACTTGCTGTAAAGAGGGATGCCACTAACTGGATGTAATGAGGGATGCGGCTCATTGGCTGTAATGTGGAATGCCACACAATGCCTGTAATGAAAGATGCCGCTCACTGGCTGTAATGAGTGATGCCGTTTATTGGCTGCAATGAGGGATGCCGCTCACTGGTTGAAATGAGGGATGCCGCTCACACTGGTTGTAATGAGGGATGCCGCTCACTGGCTGTAATGAGTGATGCTGTTAATTGGCTGCAATGAAGGATGCCGCTCACTGGCTGTAATGAGGGATGCCGCTCACTGGCTGTAATGAGTGATGCTGTTAATTGGCTGCAATGAAGGATGCCGCTCACTGGTTGTAATGAGGGATGTCACTCAAACTGGATGTAATGAGGGAAGCCGCTCACTGGCTGTAAAGAGGGGTGCCGCTCACTGGCTGTAAAGAGGGGTGCCGCTCACTGGCTGTTGGCTGTAATGAGGGATGCCGCTCACTGGCTGTAATGAGGGATGTCACTCAAACTGGCTGTAATGAGGGAAGCCGCTCACTGGCTGTAAAGAGGGATGCCGCTCACTGGCTGTAAAGAGGGGTGCCGCTCACTGGCTGTAAAGAGGGGTGCCGCTCACTGGCTGTAATGAGGGGTGCCGCTCACTGGCTGTAATGAGGGATGCCCCTCACTGGCTGTAATGAGGGATGCCGCTTACTGGCTGTAATGAGGGATGCTGCTCATTGGCTGTAAATAGGGATGCCACTCACTGGCTGTAATGAGGGATGACACTCACTGGCTGTAATATGGAATGCAGCACACTGCTTGTAATAGAAGATGCCGCACACTGGCTGTAATGAGGGATGGCACTCACTGGCTGTAATGAGGGATGCTGCTCACTGGCTGTAATGAGGGATGCTGCTCACTGGCTGTAATGAGGGATGCTGCTCACTGGCTGTAATGAGGGATGCTGCTCACTGGCTGTAATGAGGGATGCTGCTCACTGGCTGTAATGAGGGATGCCGCTCACTGGCTGTAATGAGGGATGGCACTCACTGGCTGTAATGAGGGATGCTGCTCACTGGCTGTAATGAGGGATGCTGCTCACTGGCTGTAATGAGGGATGCTGCTCACTGGCTGTAATGAGTGATGCCACTCACTGGCTGTAATGAGGGATGCTGCTCACTGGCTGTAATGAGGGATGCTGCTCACTGGCTGTAATGAGGGATGCTGCTCACTGGCTGTAATGAGTGATGCCACTCACTGGCTGTAATGAGGGATGCTGCTCACTGGCTGTAATGAGGGATGCTGCTCACTGGCTGTAATGAGGGATGCTGCTCACTGGCTGTAATGAGGGATACCTCTAAACCCTAGGTGTGTCTTATGGAGCAAAAAAAAAGGTACATTCACTTACTGTTGATTTTTCAACTAACTCTGTTGGAAGTTTGTTTTAGGCATCTACTACTCTTTCTGTAAAGAATATTTGCAGTTGCTCCTCATCTTCCCTCCGACTAGCTTCAGGTTGGGCCCCTTGTTCTATCATTAAATTAACTTAAAAACACTTCCCTCTTGAACCTTATTCAATCCTTTCCCACTTTTAAAGGTCTCAATCATGTCTCCTCTCTCCCCTCTTTACCACAGGCTGTACAAAGTAAGTTCTTTAAATCTCTCTAGATTTTAGTTTAAGCTTTTAAGTCCTCCCATCATGTTTGTTGCCTGTCTCTGGACTCATTCTATTCACTTAGGGCCTTATTTATCACGGGCTAGCGCCAGGTAGTGTCTGACGAGCGCCAGGTACCGCCAGCTATCGGCGGCTACCGACTCAAGTACGCCCGGCGGCGGTCACAATGACGCATTTATCAAGCTAAATGAGGCTAGCGCCGGTGAGAGCGTCAGCTAGCGCGGGATTCATCATGAAGCCGCCTGGAACGAACAGCGCCGCTGCAAATTCCTTCACAGCGCCAGGTATGACCTGTCGCTCCCTGGCGTTGTCCAATGCATTTCAATGGAGCAATCTTTAATTAATCATAATTAATTGGTATTATTTTTTTTTTTATTTTTTTTTAATGTCAAAAATTCTGAGACCACTTCTGCATTGTTCGGTTTTTTTTTAAAGTAAAAAAAATGAAAAAAAAAATTTGTGCAGAATTGATCTTACAGGTCTGATATTAATGTATTCATATTACAAAATGATTCAAAAAACATGTATAATGTTACAATCAAAAAATATGGTTGTTTACGGGTTAAAAACTAGTTAACACCCATCGCCGCCAGCGCACAGGGGTTTAAACAAGGAATGGACAGCGCCAGCAAATTCGGAGCGTGATTTGTTAATGAATATGAAGCAAGCCGTTCGCTCTGGCCATTCGTTGTCAGGCGCTCACGTACAACGCTGAACCTGTGAAACAGCGACCCCTAAGCCCGTATTCAACATTACCGCACACCGACTGAGTCGCTGTCATCAAGCTAACGCCGGCCAAGCACAGCGAATACTGGCTGGCGCTGTAAAAATCACGCTACGGGCGCTCATCTGTCGCTACCTGGCGCTATTAATGAATCGGCCTCTCAGTCCATTTATCAATAACTTATCTATGAGCTCTTTATGTTGAATGGTGTCAAAGTCTTTGCTATATTCCAGATATTCACAGCAACACCTTCATCCAACACTTGTTTTTTGTTGTGTTTTTTGCTCTGGTATACTTTAGTTCTTTTTTCTCTCTGCTTTTAATCTCACTTGCTATCTGCCTTCTCTTAGGTTCCCTTTGATATCCGCTAAAAAGTTCTTTGCTAACCCTATGAATAGCATAGCATCCTACTATCAAGTTCTGATCCTTTCTCCACAATTACAATATAGGCCCTTATTTAACAAGGGATAGCGACAGGTAGCGCCTGGTGAGCGACCGGTAATGACAGGCCCCGCCACGAGAACGCCGGCTCCCCACCACAATCACACATTTATCAAGCCAATCCTGCTTAGCAACTGAGATAGCGCCATATAGCGACTCATTCATCATTATTCCAGCCTCAGCCCACAGCGCCAGCGTCCGACCTTGAACAGCGACAGGTATGACCTCTCGCTACCTGGCGCTCTCCAATGCATTTCAGTGGAACAATCTTTAAATATTCATAATTATTTCATAATAATGTTTTTTTTTTTTTTTTTTTTTTAAATGTGAAAAATTCTGTGACCACTTCTGCAATGTTAGATAATTTTTTTAAGGTAAAAAAAAAAAAAAAAAACTTTGTGCAGAATTGATATTACAGGTCTGATATTAATGTATTCATATTACAAAATGTAATTAAAAACTTGTTTTTTTTTGTTTCCAAAAATATGGTTGTTTGGGGGTTAAAAAACAACTTTTAACATCGCCGCCAGCGCTCTGGGGTTTAAACAAGCATTTCACAGCGCGAGAATTTTTGGAGTGTGATTTTTTGATGAATGTGGTGGGAGCCGGTCGCTCTGACCAGTCGCTATCATGCGCACCCATACATCGCGGAACCTGTCAAATAGCGACTCGTCACCTTGTATTCAACATTACTGCACACCGACTGAGTCGCTATCAACAACCGAACAACAGCCAAGCACAGCGACTACTAGCGGGCGCTGTGAAAATACTGTTACAGTCGCTCAACTGTCGCTACCTGCCACTATTAATGAATCGGCCTCATAGGGTTGATTCATGGTCATGCACAAACAAATTTGCGAGCATTTCTTGGAGCGCCAAGTCACGCTCGAGCTTCCGTCTGATTCATGGTTGTTAAAATGGGATGCGCATTTGTTTTTGCACCAATTAGCTCACTAGCGTTCGTCAATGCAACAATTTGCATCTGAAATGTTCTGTTTGCGCCATTTTGGCGCACCAAACTATATCCGGCGCCTAAGAAGAGGGTGGTTTCTATTGTTAGATGTTTTTAAGAGGGACAAAGCCCATCTGTAAAATTTAACCGGTTTAGGCGCGCTTGATATAAAATGTTAGAGACGTGTGTACACAGATATAAATATAATCAATTTATACCTGAATGTGTATACCACCTCTAATAAATTATTGGATTAATATCAGCTGGTTACCTTGGTGTTTTTTTTAGAATATTTTTCAATGGCCAGCTTTAAGAAAACAGATGTAGAGCCTTAACATTAAAAAAGAATGAATATAAGAGACTCACCGCCGTGGCCCGGGGGTTAATAACCTACCCAGGGCCTCCAAATGTTCCGGATGAAATAGTAATGACAACTTCGTTGAAAATGGTTGCACTTTTAGTTCCTCTTGAAGTTCCAGATGATCAATGAATGTGCTTCTAACCTTTGCTTATAAAATCAATATTTTTTATTGGTATATACACTCACTCAGTCCAAAAGATGGTTAAAATCACAAAGCAATTGTTGCTTAAACGAAAATGTAGCAGCAATTAAAATAGTCCTTAGTCAGCAATGTCAGTAGTGTGCTTCTAGCATTCAGCATTGCTTAATATGTCCCATGCTTGCGTTTCATTAAGTAACAAGGTAAAATGTAGCAGTTGTTGTAATAAAAGTCGAAGGAAAGTTAGTCCGTTTTCCAATTGGATGTAAGTAGTGCGCACAGTAGCAAAGTAGCAAAGTTCAAGCCAATTCTTATGTCAGTGTTTCAGCTGTCTCTGATATATATGCTCCTTGATAGTGTCTGTGCTTCAGATATGTGTCCGACGCGCGTTTCGGCTCCTTTGCCGTCTTCAGGGTGTCTGTTTACAGACATGCGGGCTGCTTATAAGGAGGTGGGTGATGTCATTCTTTCCCCCTGCACGCTGGGTAATGTAGTTTGTTGTTGTATGCTCACAAGACCATATTGTCGGCTTCTGTGTAATCACAGCATGCGTGTCTCTTACATTCATTCATTTTTAATGATAAGGCTCTACATCTGTTTTCTTAAAGCTGGCCATTGAAAAATCTTCTAAAAAAACACCAAGGTAACCAGCTGATATTAATCCAATAATTTATTAGAGGTGGTATACACATTCAGGTATAAATTGATTATATTGATATATGTGTACACACGTCTCTAACATTTTATATCAAGTGCGCTTAAACCGGTTTAATTGTTACAGATGGGCTTTGTCCCTCTTAAAAACATTTAACAATAGAAACCACCCTCTTCTTTGATGTCACTCTTAAGGCGTGACCCCTAATTTATTAGGCTGCAGCTTTAGATTACATTTCCAGCGCACCCTTCACCACATTTTACCATATATCTGGCGCCTGATTTATGGCATGTTTAGGGCAGAAAAGCGTGCGCAAATGAGGCAATTTGAAGAGTGCATTTCTTCTAGAAGATAGGTGCAGGAAACTGCTGATTCCAACGAGTAACAGGCTTATTTTTTTCTCGAAAACACGTGTTGGCAGCGTTGTCCAAAATCATAAAAATTAAGGTCAAAACAACAAAATTGTGGATATTGGGCCTGAAAGTTTATCAAAGATGAAACCCCCCATAATTATAAAATTAATAATCATTAATATGCAAACCAAACAGGGGAGGGAGGGTCTGGGACAAAACATTGGACAAAAAAAACTGGTTAACGGGAATCAGAATATCCCCCCCAAAAAAACAACCCCTAAAATATGGAGAATATGAGTTCTCCAGAGAATACTCTCCGAAATGGAAAATAGAGCTTCACAGAAAACACAGAAGCTGGAGTGATCAAATCGCTATGGACAAACAGTAAAGGAAAGAGGAGAAACGTGGGGGACCATTGGGAGCTGTTAAGCGCTTAGCCGGGGGCGGAGCCATTTGCGCTTCAAAAAAGCAGATTTTCCTTGATGAAGGCAATTGACGCTTGCTCCAGATGCAAGCTATTAAGTGCGCTTCGCACGTGCGCCTGGCTTGCGCCCACAGCTGTGAATCGTGCGCCTAGGTGCATACAGAATCGCTTGTGCACTGCCTGAGCGTTTTTGCTCACCTACCATGATTTGCCCCTAATGTGTCAATGATCTCACAATCACAGCAATTTTCACTATCTTTCACTATCTTGGGTGTTTTTCCTCCTGCCTGTGTTTATTCTAAATTAGGATGCCCTACCACAGAGCAACAACACTCAAGAAAAGTCATTTTCTTGGGTGTTGTTCCTCTTCACAATTTTCGGCCTAACCTTGCCCTAGATTGTAAGTTCACAAGGGTGCTCCTATTGTCCTCTATTATCAACTAATTTTCATTTCATCTCTGTCACATCTGACTCATAATACCCAGTGTAAGTATCTCTCTCTCTCTCTCTCTCTCTCTCTCTCTCTATATATATATATATTCAGTAGAAGTTACATTTGTACAGTATAGCCAGATGTTAGAATTGTATCCCAAGTCTCCATTTTCAAGCTACAAATAGTTTGTTTTTTTTGTTATATTATTTTTTATTAAGGCGCTAGATTTTTATTTCATGTGTGTACAATAATTGGGAAAATATTCTGTTAAAGAAGAGCCCGCACATGTGCCAAGGGATTGCCCAAGAGGTAAAAAAACGGGGAGGCCGATTCATCAATAGCGCCAGGTAGCGACAGATGAGCGACTGTAGCGTGATTTTTTCAGCGCCAGCCAGTATTCGCTGTGCTTGGCCGGCATTAGCTTGATGACAGCGACTCAGTCGGTGTGCGGTAATGTTGAATACGGGCTGGGGGGTCGCTGTTTCACAGGTCCAGCGTTGTATGTGAGCGCCTGACAACGAATGGCCAGCGCGAACGGCTAGCTTCATATTCATCAAAAAATCACGCTCCGAATGTGCTCTCGCTGTCCATTCCTTGTTTAAACCCCAGAGCGCTGGCGGCGATCTGTATTAACTAGTTTTTAACCCCTAAACAACCATATTTTTTGAATGTAACATTATACATGTTTTTAGAATCATTTTGTTATATGAATACATTAATCTCAGACCTGTTAGATCAATTCTGCACATATTTTTTTTTTTTTTTTTTTTTTGACTTAAAAATAAATCCTAACATTGCAGAAGTGGTCTCCGATTTTTTGACATTAAAAAAATATAAAAAAAAATAATACCAATTAATTATGATTAATTATAGATTGCTCCATTGAAATGCATTGGACATCGCCAGGGAGCGACAGCTCATACCTGGCGCTGTGAGGGAATTTGCAGCGGCGCTGTTCGGTCCAGGCGGCTTCATGATGAATGCCGCGCTAGCCGTCGCCCCAGGAGTTCCACTCCTTGGGGCAACTTCCGCGGGAGCCCTTGTTGCGTCTCTGCACTGCGGCCACATCCCTGCTCACCTCTAGCCTCGCACGTGGCCGCGCCTTGCCATTCTGAATGGGCGGTGCGGGCTTGCCATGGCTAGAAGGTGAGCGAGGGATGGGGCTGGTGGAGCACCGCTGGCTGCTTAGCCGTCCAAGTGGCTTTGCCGTGAGCGGAGCAGAGTGAAAGCTCACTTGTTCCTGCCCGAGTCTGCGCCATGGAAGCAAAAGGAAGGTGAGCATATAGAGCATATACTCAGGCATACAGCGCCATGTGCAATACAAAAAAAAGCTTGGCTGCACAGTGACCAAGTGAAAACACACGGAATGACATTGGGAACATACAAATGACATGACACGTGACTGGCATGTATGAAAACGCAAGTTAGCAGCAGGTAACCTAAGTACAATAATTAAAAAAAAACTTTCATAACAGGCCAGGGATCCTGTGTCTGAGCACAAAAAAATGTAAAACACTAACCAGAAGTCACCAAAAAAAGGGACTGGAATGGCTAATTGAAGTCAGTGGGTGAACAGCACTGAGCGCCTGATGTGAAGTGGCGCTGTAGGGAACAAAGCACCAGGCGCCCTTGATACATGGAAAGCTACATGGCGCTACATGGCACTAGGAGAGGAGCTAAATATTTTTTTGCATCATAAATATGACTTGCTGGTGGCACACACTAAAAACACCTGCCACTATTTGTCGCTAGGTGGCGTTAGCGTTTCTTAAATTAATCCCATAATTTAACATTATTTTTAATGGACTGAGTCGGTTATAATTTTTTTGCCAAATATATATATATATATATATATATATATATCCTCACCCTGGCTCTCACCTTCACACCCTACAGAATGAATATGTTGTACAGTACTATCGGTTATTATACAGCACTCTATCCAGATATGTCCCTCTAAAACATTAGCACATGCATAAACCTTTTAATAAAAATAGTACAAAATTATTTCTGATTTCATTTTCTTTTAACCTTCCACCTGCCAACGTGTGTATAAAACAAAGAAAAGGACTGATAGAAATAATAGAAGAAAAGAAGAAAGAAGCAGGATGGCAGAACAAGCAGATGAAAGAAAGAAACAAAGAATAGATGGAATGAAAGAAAAAAAATGACTAGAAGGAAAGCTAACTAATGGAAGGAAAGAAACAAAGAATAGATGAACTAACATAAATAAAAGAAGGAAAGAAGAAAGAAATGGATAAGTAGAAAGAATATAAAAGATGGATAGATGGAAAGAACAAAAAAAAGAAAAGGTAAACAAAGAATAGAAGGAATGGCAGAAAGAAAGAAAGGCTCTCCCAGCGGTCAATCTGCCCCTGGCTGTCCTTAGTCCTGGTTATTGCACGGCCCTGTGTCCTGCATAATGGCTACCCAGGGTAAAGGGACTGAGGTGGGCCTTCTCAAGGTGCAGGAGCCCCAGCACCTGCTCGGGAACGCCCAGTGCTGACGCCTTCCCTGCCTGCCATGCAAACTGGTCTTCATAGTTGGCATCTCTGAAAATCTCTTGTGTGTACATATGTATATTCCTGGCAAAATAAGCTGATTCTCTTTCAAACCTCTATGACTGGTAATTGAACATTTACCCTGTTCTGCTGTGAAGACACCAGCAAAATTGATTAATGAAAGTGTGACTTACCATCATTATTTCCTCCTGCTGCTTATGGGTTAACAAGGTGGGTGCCATGCTGGATGTCTTTGGATGTCGTCTATATGACGCACCCCTGCACCGAGGCGCACAAGCGCCGACACATCATGGCGGACCCGGAAGTGTGCTCACGTCCATGTCACGCTCGGGGTAACTCCAGCCCTCTTGATAAGCCCACAACCCCCAATCTCCGCAGCCAGCTTCACCTGTAGGAGCCCCCGCTTGCCGGGACGCAGAATACGCCTACCCGGGATCGGTTGCCCCCAGGACTTGGCTCAAAGGATGTGAGCTTATATGTGGGAGGTCTGGAGAACCAATAGCTAGAGCGTTGGCAGAGGAAGTCCAGAGACAGGCCAGAGGTCGACAGCGGGAAGACAGAGATCGTAGCGGCACCAGGGATCAGGCAACTCGTAGTCAGGATTCAGGCAGAGGTCAGCAACTGGGGTTCAGATTGAGAGTGGTCAGTAATATCAAAGTCGGCAACAGGAGTTCAGATCGAGAGTGGTCGGTACAATCAAAGTCGGCAACAGGAGTTCAGATCGAGCGTGGTCGGTACAATCAAAGTCGGCAACAGGAGTTCAGATCGAGAGTGGTCGGTACAATCAAAGTCGGCAACAGGAGTTCAGATCGAAAGTGGTCGGTACAATCAAAGTCGGCAACAGGGATTCAATAGAGCTTCAATTCACAAGGCAGGCTAGGTACCAGGCGCTATAACAGGCACTGAACAAGTGACGGGGGCGAACCTTTATAGGGACTAGGTATGATTGGCCATGGGGAACCAGTGTAGTGATTGGTGCATATTCAGAACCAGACAAAGATTGGACAAAAGGGCGAGTAGCCCAGAACCTCCTTTGGGCTCATTGGCCCATAGCCAGAACCAAGGGGCGTGCCTGTGCCCCTTGGTTCAACCCCTCCCTACTACAGCCTCCGGCGGGCGCGCTGTGTGCAGCGCCGCTGGAGGGCATAAAGATTATGTGCTCGCGCGCACGGGTAAGCACGCGAGACAGTGACGCGGGAGCGAGGACGGAGGGCGGCCGTGCTCGGCGCCGCCTGAGCCGCCGCCGCTCGGCGCGGCCGTCGGGCAGGAGCTGCTGCAGCCGGCCGCCCGAAAACAGCGCCGGAACGGGGCCCAGGTAAGGGCCGATTCCTGACAGTCCATATGTAAATATAGTCTATAGGTTGCTTGCACCTTTGAGGGGCTGTTAAATAAACCAAATAGTTTCCAATACAATTTCCCACTCAATTAGGTATAAAAGAACACAGCTGAGGGTCACATATGATTGCCACTGCTGACTTAAGAGCTCATTATGCCACACCATAGGCGCCACCGCAGCCCCCAGAGCCAGGAACACAGGCAGGAGACCATAGCGTCGGCAACTCACCCTGTATGCAAACTAACAAGGGGCAAGTTGAATGGCCGATTTAATGATGCTCAGCTGGAGGTTCTGCTGGATGGTGTTGCGGTCCTGTTCAACCCCCAAAGCATTGTGGAAGCAGTTATGGTTGGAGATATCCCGCAAAGTGATGGGGCGAGGGCAGAAGCCGAAGAAGGTTCCCAGGTCAAGAAAAAGTGGGACGACCAGAAGGTGATCTTATAGATTCCCGGGCCGATCCCCCCTGGGTGTTGGTCCACTTTAACATCCCGACCCCCCCACCAAGCGGAAGCCAACATAAACTCGGCTGCATCCCTCCTAGGCCAGGGAGATTAATCGGGCTAACCGCCAGTGGCCAAAAATTCCCCTTCCCTACTTGAACCACCAAAATCGTCCTGGCCGGTTTCCATGGAAACAGCCGCATACCCTACCCATGGAAATGTTACCTCAGACCCGAAACCCGAGAGGAGACCCGCCAAACGGCTGTGACAAATACAATCCAAATTTCCACAAAAAAGAAAAGAAAACCAAAAACTTAACATACATAAATAACAATACATTAATTTATATACAAAGTATGACACATTCTCCTTTTTTTTTTTTTTTTCATACAAAATACTTTAACACAAATTAAATAACTGAACACTGCGGCACCCCCAACAGGTGCCAACAGACATATTACAGAGTACTTTTATTTATTTTTTTTTAAATACAATAAGAGGCCGATTCATTAATAGCACCAGGTAGCGGCAGATGAGCGACAGTAGCGTTATTTTCACAGCGCATGCTAGTATTCGCTGTGCTTGGCCGTTGTTCGGCTGTTGACAGCGACCCCGTCGGTGTGCGGTAATGTTGAATACGGGGTTAGGAGTCGCTGTTTGACTGGTTCCGCGCTGTATGGGAGCGCATGACAGCGAATGGCCATAGCGAACGGCTCCCAGCATATTCATTAACAAATCACGCTCAAAAAATTCTCGCGCAGTGAAATGCTTGTTTAAACCCCAGAGCGCTGGCGGCGATGGGTTAAAAGTATTTTTTTAACCCCCAAACAACCATATTTTTGGAAAAAAAAAACATGTTTTTACAAACATTTTGTAATATGAATACATTAATATCAGACCTGTAATATCAATTCTGCACAAATTTTTTTTTTTTTTTTTTTACCTTAAAAAAAATATCTAACATTGCAGAAGTGGTCACAGAATTTTTGACATTTAAAAACAAAAAAACAAAAAAAAACAATAGCAATTAATTAAGAATATTTAAAGATTGTTCCCTTGAAATGCTTTGGAGAGCGCCAGGTAGCGAGAGGTCATACCTGTCGCTGTTCAAGGTCGCTCGCTGGCGCTGTGGGGTGAGGCTGGAATAATGATGAATGATTCGCTATCTGGCGCTCTGTCAGTCGCTAAGCAGGATCGGCTTCATAAATGTGTGATTGCGGAGGGGAGCCGGGGTTGTCGTGGCGGTGAGCGTCATTACCGTTCGCTCACCATTCGCTACCTGGCGCTATCCCTTGTTAAATAAGGGCCTTAATAACTAGCCATACAAAACCTTAACACATATTCAAAAAAACCCCAACCCCCCCCCCCCAGGACTGTGGCCGAAAAACCCAACCATGATCAAAAACAGGGCGGGAGGGTGAGACTGCTCGTCCATCCACGTGGGGTCAAAGAGGAAGGAGAAGGGGACAGACGTCCCCCTTTATACTCCCCCGCCCCCTTGAGGTCACTTCCCCCAGTGACCACTTCCCCATGGCTCCCCCATCTGCCTCCGGACAGGAACGCAGGCCAGTCATGCGGGCTGCCCTCCTTAAAGGGACGGCGCTTTCTAATGGGGGCTGCCACGCTGTGTGAAACCTCCCAAGTTGCTCAAACTCACCTTTACTTGGTCCTAGGACGCATGTGCAGCCACTCGTGCAATCAGCGCAATCTGATCTGTCTGATCTGACGGCCGCATCCCCCGCTACCCCCTAACAGGGAGCGTGCCTGCACTGGCCATCCACAAAGGAAGTGGCACCTTGAGAAAGTGGTCTGCTCGAGGACCACGGAGCGAGTGGGTAAACTGTCTTGTTGTAAGGGCAGCGGGGACACCATTTATTGATTTCACACCCAGGTGATATTCTCTCATGCTAGGGTTGTAGCACATTAACTTTGTAGTATTTATGATTATTTATTATCCACTATTGATTTCACTTAGCACAGGAGTATTTTATTAGATATATTTTTTAAAAAATGCTTGTACTTCCTTCTTCTTTGCAAGAAGGGTTTTTTGTTTTGTATACATTTTTTTGTGTATATGGTGATTCAAATGGGATGCCCCGCTGTGGAGCCATATGTTTTTAAATGTATGCTTACATGTTTTTAACTGAATAAACATGGATTGATCTTGCTGATTAAATGTTGAATTGATTTTGGGGGTCTGGCTGGTGCTTAGCAGGAATGTCGCTGCTTGTGACACACACATTGGGGGTAGTTACTTAGGCCCTTATTTAACAAGGAATAGCGACAGGTAGCGACTGGTGAGCGGCCGGTAATGACGGGCACTGCCACGAGAACGCCGGCTCCCCACCACAATCACACATTTATCAAGCCAATCCTGCTTAGCGACTGAGATAGCGCCAGATAGCCACTCATTCATCATTATTCCAGCCTCAGCCCACAGCGCCAGCGTCCGACCTTGAACAGCGACAGGTATGACCTCTCGCTACCTGGCGCTCTCCAATGCATTTCAATGGAACAATCTTTAAATATTCATAATTAATTATTATTAATTTTTTTTTTTTTTTTAAATGTGAAAAATTCTGTGACCACTTCTGCCATTTTTAATAATTTTTTAAGGTAAACAAAAAATAGTACAGAATTGATATTACAGGTCTGATATTAATGTATTCATATTACTAAATTATTTAAAAAACTTGTTTTTTTTGGTTTCCAAAAATATGGTGGTTTGGGGGGTTAAAAAACTACTTTTAACACATCGCCGCCAGCGCTCTGGGGTTTAAACAAGCATTTCACAGCGCGAGAAATTTTTGAGCGTGATTTGTTAATGAATATGGTGGAAGCCGGTCGCTCTGAACAGTCGCTATCATGCGCTCCCATACAGCACTGAACCTGTCAAATAGCGACTCGTCGCCCAATATTCAACATTACTGCACACCGACTGAGTCGCTATCAACTACCGAACAACGGCCAAGCACAGCGACTACTAGCGGGCGCTCTGAAAATGCCGCTACAGTCGCTCAACTGTCGCTACCTGCTGCTATTAAAGTGGACCAACACCCTGAGGTGATCGGCCCGGGAATCTATAAGATTCCCGGGCCGATCACCTCACACACCGCGGGACATCCGAGATCAGGATGTCCCGCGGGGTGTAAACCCCCCAAAACCCCCGAAAAACCTTACCTCTCCAGCCGCTGCTTCCGCCGCCGCCGCCTCACTCGCGCTCCTCTAGATGTGCGCGCGCCCGCGCCGGCCATCTCTGGACGCGTCAAGAGTGACGCGCGGGAGGCGCCGACGGGCAAGCTGCTTGTACGTCGCTGTCAATCAGCTTGTCCGTCAGCGCCGATTGGACGGCGCGGTCACGTGGGAGCGGGGAGAGGTGAGTTTTGGGGGCTTTCTGGGGGGTTTCACACAGCGGGGCACCCCCGATCGGGATGCCCCGGGGGAAGTGGACCAATACCCAGGATAGTCAAAATCCTGGGTGTTCGTCCACTTTAATGAATCGGCCTCCCCGATTGTATGCGACACCCTATTTAGCACACTGCCCTGTTTTATTTTGTATTTTTTGTATATTGACCAAGGACCTTATTCATGAAGGGATAGCGCCAGGTAGCGCCTTGTAAATGAGAGGTAGCTACAGGTGAACGCCGGACACGGCACGCAATTACAGATTTATCAAGCAGAATCTGTTTAGCGACTGGGATAACGCCATGTAGCATCTGATTCATCATTATCCCAGCCTCAGCGTACAGTGCCGGCGTTCAGCCTTGCAGAGCGCCACGTATGACCTCTCGCTACCTGTCGCTCTCCCATACATTTCAATGGGCATTCTTTTATTTCTTTTCAAACAGGGTTTTTGTTATTATTTTTTTTTTAAACTCAAATAATGTTGTGACCTCTTTTGGCCTAGAAAAAGCCATTTTTTCAAATATTTTTCATGTTTTAGATATTTATGCAGAATTGACATTACATGTCTGGTATTAATGTGTTCATGTTACAATGTTATAACAATGTCATTCCATATGTTTTCGCTTTGTTACTGGTGGATACATTCTAAAAAAACAGACTTTATTCAAACAGCCTCCGGCGCTCTGGGCTTCAGTGAAGCATTTTTGAGCGCCGGAGTTTTGTGAGGATGTTTTTTTAATGAATATGTTGTGAGTTGGTCGCACTGACCCGTCGCTAACATGCGCTCCCATACAGCGCTGTACTGGTCAAATAGCGACTCCTCACAATGTATTCATCATTGCTGCACAGCGACTGAGTGACTGTGAACTAGCGACCCACGGCCGAGCACTGCGACTACTAGCGAGCGCTCTGAAAATGCCTGCTACAGGCGCT
Organism: Gastrophryne carolinensis; assembly: GCA_027917425.1. NCBI lineage: Eukaryota > Metazoa > Chordata > Amphibia > Anura > Microhylidae > Gastrophryne > Gastrophryne carolinensis. The sequence continues at coordinate 604,695,263 of CM051234.1, forward strand.
CATCTGTCGCTACCTGGCGTTAGTGATGAATCAGCCTGCCCATCTTGATGCACAACAATTTTTGTGGTTTTGGCTGCTAGAGGGATAGCGGGGATGCGGCTGCGGCTTGCGCATGCCCTGTTGGACCGGAAAAGAAGGTAAGTGTATGGGCGACCTGGGGGGTTTCACACATCCCGATTTTAGATTTTAGGGAGGGAATCGATCGCCCTGGGAATCTGGTTCAGTCGGGTGAATTCGAACACCTGATGATGGGTCATGTGATCGTTATCCAGGCGATGGTGGGTATGCCTAAGCTCTGGAAGGTACATGGCTAAAAGCCCCCACTGCTACACTTTATGGAGAAGCTGCAGCAGCTCTTCAAGTTTGAATGGGCTGATGCAACCCTAGACAAAGAAAAGAAAACACCCAGATTTTTCAATACATGGGAAAGCTTTATTGATACTTTACACGTAGAAACTAAACAAAAATTGTACCAAACATTTCGGGATACCACTTGGTACTTAACTAGAGTGATAGAGGGAGATAATCCAATAAATCTCGAAGAAAGAACCACCAACGTAATACGGCAGCCCCCACCTTGAGCAGCAAATCTACAACGTAAATAAGGATGCAATCACATTGCTGGTAGCTCGAGTTGGTTGATTTGACGTATATAGTCTTGACTTAGGGTACAATTTTCCGGATTCATGTGATACCATGTTTGTGTTGCTTCTTTTCTGATCTAAAATTATGGCAAGACCGACCTATGTACTTTGTATGTTGAAGCTACATTTGTATAAAAAAAACTCAAATAAAAAGAATAAAAAAAAAAAAAAAGCCCCCGCTGCTGCAGACACTCGTTCTCTTCACAGAACTGGAGAAGGGGCGCCATCGTAGGAGCGGAGGATCTAGGATGGATTTTCACTTGCAAAAAGAGACCGTTCAAGTTTTCCCGCTAGCAAAAAATATGGTGTAAGTTTGAATCGGAAACCTACAGCTTTTATAGGTCAGAAAACCCACCAATCAGGGCTCTGAATCCCGCATAAGCGCAGCCTAAACCCATCAAATTACACACGCCTTGAGCTGTATTTATGCGACACTCGGTTTGGCGTATTCATACCGTAACTTCCCGCAATAAGGACAACTCGCCCACAAAAACAAGGCTCTGAATCACCCGACACGGAAAATAGACGTAGGCCCTTATTTATGAAGGAATAGCGACAGGTAGCGACTGGTGAGCGGCCGGTAATGACAGGCCCCGCCACGAGAACGCCGGCTCCCCACCACAATCACACATTTATCAAGCCAATCCTGCTTAGCGACTGAGATAGCGCCATATAGCCACTCATTCATCATTATTCCAGCCTCAGCCCACAGCGCCAGCGTCCGACCTTGAACAGCGACAGGTATGACCTCTCGCTACCTGGCGCTCTCCAATGCATTTCAATGGAACAATCTTTAAATATTCATAATTAATTGTTATTAATGTTTTTTTTTTTTAAATGTGAAAAATTCTGTGACCACTTCTGCCATTTTAGATAATTTTTTTAAGGTAAAAAAAAAAAAAAAATTGTGCAGAATTGATATTACAGGTCTGATATTAATGTATTCATATTACTAAATTCTTTAAAAATTTTTTTTTTTTTGTTTACAAAATATGGTGGTTTGGGGGTTAAAAAACTACTTTTACCCATCGCCGCCAGCGCTCTGGGGTTTAAACAAGCTTTTCACAGCGCGAGAATTTTTTGAGCGTGATTTTTTAATGAATATGGTGGGAGCCGGTCGCTAGGGCCAGTCGCTATCATGCGCTCCCATACAGCGCGGAACCTGTCAAATAGCGACTCCTCACCCAATATTCAACATTACGGCAAACCGACTGAGTCGCTATCAACAACCGAACAACGGCCAAGCACAGCGACTACTAGCGGGCGCTCTGAAAATGCCGCTACAGTCGCGCAACTGTCGCTACCTGCCGCTGTTAATGAACCGGCCTCGAAATACGGCCCCTTGGCGTCATTCCCGCTGGTGGGAATGCATGCGAGGGAGGCTCTGAATCAGGCCCTATATCACTCTATAGCTTTATTTTCACCTTCTCTCCTTTCCTGTGCTCTCTCTTTTTGTATATTCCTTCCTTCACATTCACTCACCCTTCTTCTTGCTTTTCTCCATTATATCCATCTCTTTTTCTATCTCTGTTCCACATTCCCTCCTTCTCTCTCTCTTTTCACATTTCTCTCTCTTTTCCACATTTCCTCTACATTTTCCACATTCCCTCTTTCTCTCTTTTTTCTGCATTCCCTACCTTTTTTATCCACATTCCCTTTTCCCACCCCTTTCTCTTTTCCAAATTCCCTGCTTTTCCACATTTTCTCTTTCTTTCTCTCTCCATTACTTTTTCACTACCTCGTTCTCTCTTTTACACAATCACCCATTCTCTTTATTTTTCTATATTCCCTCCATCTCATACTCCCTTGCTTTCTCAATTTGTCTTGCTTTTATCTATTTCCTCTTCTTTTTCTCTCTCTTTTCCACATTTTCTCTTTCTTTCATCCTCTCCCCCATTCTCTCTTTTGCACATTCACCCATTTCCTCTTGCTTTTTTTATGTATTCCCTCATTTTTTCTCTCTCTCTTAAACTTTCACCCTCTCTTGCTTTTTCAGTTTTTTTATTTTCCCCATTTCCTTCTTCTCTTCCTCTATCTCTTTTCAAAATCCCCTCCCACTCTCTCTATGTTTTTCACATCCTCCTTTATCTTTTCCACATGTCCTTCTTCTCTTATCTATTTTCCTCCCCTGTTGTTTCTACATTTCCTTTGTCTCTCTCTTTTCTGCATTCCCTTCCTCTTTCTCTCTTTTATCCATATCCCATCTCTCTTTCTCTCTCCCTCCCTCTATTTTCCACTCCCCCATTCTCTCTATTCCACATTTACCCATTCTCTCTGTTTTTTATTTATAAATTACCTCCTTCTCTCTCTCACATACACATTCACTATCTCTTGCTTTTTCACTTTTTCTAGCTTAACTCCATTTCATCCTTTTCTTTTTCTCTTTCTGTTTTTTCTACACCCCCCTTTCTATCTCTCTTCTATGTTCCCTACCTCTTGCTCTCTCGTTTTCACATTTCTTTCGTTCTCTCCTTTTCCCACCACTTTGTCTTTTAGAAATTCCCTGCTTCTCTCCCTCTCATTTTGATATTTCCTCATTCTTTCTTTCTTTTTCTCACCCTTCCTCTCTTTTCCACTCTCTCATTCTTCTCTTTTGCACATTCACCCATCCCCTCTCCTTTTTTCCTCTGTTCCCTCCTTCTCTCTTATACATTCACTCTCTATTGCTTTCTCACTTTACCCCATTTCTCACTCTCTATTTTCCACATTCCCTTCCTCTTTCTCTCTTTTATCCACATTCCCTCTCCCTCCCACTATTTTCCACTCCCCCATTCTATCTTTTCCACATTTACCCATTCTCTCTCTTTTTCATATATATTGCCTCCTTCTCTCTGACACATACACATTCACTATCTCTTGCTTTTTCACTTTTTCTAGCTTAACTCCATGTAATCCTTTTCTTTTTCCCTTTCCTCTCTCTGTTTCTTCTACATCCCCCCTTTCTCTCTCTTCTACATTCCCTACCTCTTGCTCTCTCTTTTTTTCACATTCCTTCGCTCTCCCCTTTTTCCACCATTTTTTCTTTTAGAAATTCCCTGCTTCTCTCTCTCATTTCATATTTCCTCTTTCATTTTCCCACCCTCTCTTTTCCACTCCCCATTCTCTCTTTTGCACATTCACCCATCCCCTCTCTTTTATTCCCCTGTTCCCTCCTTCTCTCTTATACATTCACTCTCTATTGCTTTTTCACTTTACTCCATTTCTCGCTCTCTATTTTCCACATTCCCTTCTTTTCTTTGTCTTTCTTTTCCACACACTCCCTGCTTCTTTTCCACATGTCCTTTCCTAGGTTCTCTTTTCTGCTATCCTTTTTTTTACTTGCCTCCCTGCTTTACATTCCCCCTCCTTTCTCTTTCCCCATCCATCTCTCTGTTTCCCTCTTTTTATTCTTCACTCCTTTTATCCATTTTCCATTGAGTGAATGTGTGTGGGGCCCATCCTGCAATCTTGCACAGGGTGACATTCTCCCTGAGGCCCTTTTTCAATTTACCCCATTTCTCGCTCTCTATTTTCCACATTCCCTTCTTTTCTTTTGCACGTATCCTTTCCTGTGTTCTCTTTTCTGCCTTCCTTTTTATACTTTTTCTGCCTCCCTGCTTTATTTTCTCCTTGCTTTCTCTTGCCCCATCCATCTCTCTATTTCCCTCTTTTTATTCTTCATTCCTTTTATCCATTTGCCATTGAGTGAATGTGTGAGGGGGGCCTATAATGCAATCTTGCACAGGGTGACATTCTCCCTGAGGCCCCTTTTCAATTTACCCCATTTCTCTCTCTCTTTTTTTCCACATTCCCTTCTTTTCTTTTGCACGTATCCTTTCCTGTGTTCTCTTTTCTACCTTCCTTTTTATACTTTTTCTGCCTCCCTGCTTTACTTTCCCCTTCCTTTCTCTTTCCCCATCCATCTCTCTGTTTCCCTATTTTTATTCTTCACTCCTTTTATCCATTTTCCATTGAGTGAATGTGTGTGTGGGGCCCATCCTGCAATCTTGCACAGGGTGACATTCTCCCTGAGGCCCTTTTTCAATTTACCCAATTTCTCGCTCTCTATTTTCCACATTCCCTTCTTTTCTTTTGCACGTATCCTTTCCTGTGTTCTCTTTTCTACCTTCCTTTTTATACTTTTTCTGCCTCCCTGCTTTACTTTCCCCTTTCTTTCTCTTGCCCCATCCATCTCTCTGTTTCCCTATTTTTATTCTTCATTCCTTTTATCCATTTTCCATTGAGTGAATGTGTGTGGAGGGGGCCCATCCTGCAATCTTGCACAGGGTGACATTTTCCCTGAGGCCGCAGCACACTTTAATCTTGTCCCTGCTGCTTCTGGACGTGTTCATTCACCTCACAAGAATGAGGAGGGATCTCTGAGGTGAATATTTATTGGGTACCGCTCCTATGGGATTGGCTGGGGTGGAGCAACAACCTGGAAGTATGCCGCCATGACTTTACACCTGGAAAGTAATACTGCGGCAGGTAAGTCATTTTTTTCATTACCTAGCTGGGGTGACTTTATAAGAAAAAACCAATGGCTGGCATTTCATACACAGGCATCTGCTCATTCCTCTGCCACCATTAGCCTGACACAGGAATGAACTACAAGTCCCAGCTTGGCAATACAATGGGGCATGCTGAGAATTTACAACCTGCACCTCCATTCCCACCAATAAAGCAAAGTAATATTAATGTAAAAAGATTTAAAATGAGGCCTATTTATTTTACTCATGTAGTGACAAAAATAAAAGCCGAGCTGCCAGCAAGCAATATGGCTGCCAGGGCCTCACACACTTTTATGGCCCGTCCCAGTCTGCCCACAGACAAGATGGCTGCAGTTTGTATTTCTCAATTCGCCCACAACCAAAATGGCTGGCTTCAACCGCCCTACGAATTTTCTGGATATTCGTAACTTAGCAGCATAGAAATATAGCTAGCGCGTTCCTTCTCACTAAAAAGTAGGGTTTCGCCTCAAAAAATGCGTCACGTGTTTCCTCATTAAAAATTGGACGTCAGCGAATTAGCTTTTCCACTACTAACTATGACTACCCGGGCTTCATGACGTCACCACTGTAGCAACACGCAGCTGATTGGTGGAGCGAAAATAGTTGGCGCTGGCAGAGGAGCTGTCACCGCTGACAGAGCCGCCCCCTACCTGTCATCTCGCGAGACTGGACGAGGTTTCCGGTGTTGTGAATGTCTCCCCTCCGAGCAACATGGCGGCTAGCATCCGCGCCCGCTCCCTCCGCCACCTCCGAATAAGAGGTAACCGGGCCCGGGGGGAGAGGGCGGGGCTACAAGGGGTCAGGACCCCGGGTGTACGTACCTACCCAACACTAACCCCTACAAATGGCCCTTTCTACCTCCCGGCACTGTGTCTGCTGCCTCCTCTGACTGCGCTGTGCCCAGAGCTGCGCCCCCTACTGTCTGCTTGTATCATCCCCTCCCTGACTGCAGTGTGCCCGGTGCCACCCCCTCCCTGGCTGCAGTGTGTCCGGTGCCACCCCCTCCCTGGCTGCAGTGTGCCCGGTGCCACCCCCTCCCTGACTGCAGTGTGCCCGGTGCCACCCCCTCCCTGACTGCAGTGTGCCCGGTGCCACCCCCTCCCTGACTGCAGTGTGCCCGGTGCCACCCCCTCCCTGGCTGCAGTGTGCCCGGTGCCACCCCCTCCCTGGCTGCAGTGTGCCCGGTGCCACCCCCTCCCTGGCTGCAGTGTACCCGGTGCCACCCCCTCCCTGGCTGCAGTGTGCCCGGTGCCACCCCCTCCCTGACTGCAGTGTGCCCGGTGCCACCCCCTCCCTGACTGCAGTGTGCCCGGTGCCACCCCCTCCCTGGCTGCAGTGTGTCCGGTGCCACCCCCTCCCTGGCTGCAGTGTGCCCGGTGCCACCCCCTCCCTGACTGCAGTGTGCCCGGTGCCACCCCCTCCCTGACTGCAGTGTGCCCGGTGCCACACCCTCCCTGGCTGCAGTGTGCCCGGTGCCACCCCCTCCCTGGCTGCAGTGTGCCCGGTGCCACCCCCTCCTTGACTGCAGGGTGCCCGGTGCCACCCCCTCCCTGGCTGCAGTGTGCCCGGTGCCACCCCCTCCCTGGCTGCAGTGTGCCCGGTGCCACCCCCTCCCTGGCTGCAGTGTGCCCGGTGCCACCCCCTCCTTGACTGCAGGGTGCCCGGTGCCACCCCCTCCCTGGCTGCAGTGTGCCCGGTGCCACCCCCTCCCTGGCTGCAGTGTGCCCGGTGCCACCCCCTCCCTGGCTGCAGTGTACCCGGTGCCACCCCCTCCCTGGCTGCAGTGTGCCCGGTGCCACCCCCTCCCTGACTGCAGTGTGCCCGGTGCCACCCCCTCCCTGACTGCAGTGTGCCCAGTGCCACCCCCTCCCTGACTGCAGTGTGCCCGGTGCCACCCCCTCCCTGACTGCAGTGTGCCCGGTGCAACCACTTCCCTGACTGCAGTGTGCCCATTGGCACCCCCTCCCTGACTGCAGTGTGCCCGGTGCCACCCCCTACCTGGCTGCAGTGTGCCCGGTGCCACCCCCTACCTGGCTGCAGTGTGCCCGGTGCCACCTCTCTCCCTGGCTGCAGTGTGCCCGGTGCCACCTCTCTCCCTGACTGCAGTGTGCCCGGTGCCACCTCTCTCCCTGACTGCAGTGTGCCCGGTGCCACCTCTCTCCCTGACTGCAGTGTGCCCGGTGCCACCTCTCTCCCTGACTGCAGTGTGCCCGGTGCCACCTCTTTCCCTGACTGCAATGTGCCCGGTGCCACCCCCCTCCCTGACTGCAGTGTGCCCGGTGCCACCCCCTCCCTGACTGCAGTGTGCCCGGTGCCACCCCCTCCCTGACTGCAGTGTGCCCGGTGCCACCCCCTCCCTGACTGCAGTGTGCCCGGTGCCACCCCCTCCCTGGCTGCAGTGTGCCCGGTGCCACCCTCTCTCTGACTGCAGTGTGCCCGGTGCCACCCCCCCTCCCTGACTGCAGTGTGCCCGGTGCCACCCCCCCTCCCTGACTGCAGTGTGCCCGGTGCCACCCCCCCTCCCTGACTGCAGTGTGCCCGGTGCCACCCCCCCTCCCTGACTGCAGTGTGCCCGGTGCCACCCCCCCTCCCTGACTGCAGTGTGCCTGGTGCCACCCCCCTCCCTTACTGCAGTGTGCCCGGTGCCACCTCCCTCCCTGACTGCATTTCCCTCCCTGACTGCAGTGTGCCCGGTGCCACCTCCCTCCCTGACTGCAGTGTGCCCGGTGCCACCTCCCTCCCTGACTGCAGTGTGCCCGGTGCCACCTCCCTCCCTGACTGCAGTGTGCCCGGTGCCACCTCCCTCCCTGACTGCAGTGTGCCCGGTGCCACCTCCCTCCCTGACTGCAGTGTGCCCGGTGCCACCTCCCTCCCTGACTGCAGTGTGCCCGGTGCCACCCCCTCCCTGACTGCAGTGTGCCCAGTGCCACCCCCTCCCTGACTGCAGTGTGCCCGGTGCCCCCCCTCCCTGACTGCAGTGTGCCCGGTGGCCCCCCACCCTGACTGCAGTGTGCCCGGTGGCCCCCCCACCCTGACTGCAGTGTGCCCGGTGCCACCCCCCCACCCTGACTGCAGTGTGCCCGGTGCCACCCCCCCACCCTGACTGCAGTGTGCCCGGTGCCACCCCCCCCACCCTGACTGCAGTGTGCCCGGTGCCGCCACCCCCCCACCCTGACTGCAGTGTGCCCGGTGCCACCCCCCACCCTGACTGCAGTGTGCCCGGTGCCACCCCCCACCCTGACTGCAGTGTGCCCGGTGCCACCCCCCACCCTGACTGCAGTGTGCCCGGTGCCACCCCCCACCCTGACTGCAGTGTGCCCGGTGCCACCCCCCACCCTGACTGCAGTGTGCCCGGTGCCACCCCCCACCCTTACTGCAGTGTGCCCGGTGCCACCCCCCACCCTGACTGCAGTGTTCCCGGTGCCACCCCCCTCCCTGACTTCACTTCCCTCCCTGACTGCACTGTACCTCCGTGCCACCTCCTTAGCTGACTGCACTGTACCCTGTGCCACCCCGCCACCCCCCACCCTGACTGCAGTGTGCCCGGTGCCACCCCCCACCCTGACTGCAGTGTGCCCGGTGCCACCCCCCACCCTGACTGCAGTGTGCCCGGTGCCACCCCCCACCCTGACTGCAGTGTGCCCGGTGCCACCCCCCACCCTGACTGCAGTGTGCCCGGTGCCACCTCCCTCCCTGACTGCAGTGTGCCCGGTGCCACCTCCCTCCCTGACTGCAGTGTGCCCGGTGCCACCTCCCTCCCTGACTGCAGTGTGCCCGGTGCCACCTCCCTCCCTGACTGCAGTGTGCCCGGTGCCACCTCCCTCCCTGACTGCAGTGTGCCCGGTGCCACCTCCCTCCCTGACTGCAGTGTGCCCGGTGCCACCTCCCATAGTAGTGGGAAGCCACCTCCCTCCCTGACTGCAGTGTGCCCGGTGCCACCTCCCTCCCTGACTGCAGTGTGCCCGGTGCCACCTCCCTCCCTGACTGCAGTGTGCCCGGTGCCACCTCCCTCCCTGACTGCAGTGTGCCCGGTGCCACCTCCCTCCCTGACTGCAGTGTGCCCGGTGCCACCTCCCATAGTAGTGGGAAGCCACCTCCCTCCCTGACTGCAGTGTGCCCGGTGCCACCTCCCTCCCTGACTGCAGTGTGCCCGGTGCCACCTCCCTCCCTGACTGCAGTGTGCCCGGTGCCACCTCCCTCCCTGACTGCAGTGTGCCCGGTGCCACCTCCCTCCCTGACTGCAGTGTGCCCGGTGCCACCTCCCATAGTAGTGGGAAGCCACCTCCCTCCCTGACTGCAGTGTGCCCGGTGCCACCCTCTGCCTGACTGCACTGTGGCCATTGCCTCCCCCTTCCTCACTGCATTGAACCCATTGCCACCCCTCTCCCTGACTGCAGTGCCCCCGTGCCACCTCCCTCCCTGACTGCATTGTGCCGAGTGCCACCCCCCTGCTTGACTGCATTGTGCCTGATGCTACCTCCCTGACTACACTGTGCCTGGTGCCACCCCCTCCTTGGCTGCATTTTACCTGGTGACCCCCCTCCATTTGCTCTGAGCTGCGCTACCTCCTGGACTGCACTGTACTCGGAGCTGCGCCTCCTACTGTCTGCAATGTATCGCCCCCCTCCCTGACTGCACTGGCTGCGTCGTGCCTTACTGCGCCTGGCCCCACCCCCCTCTATGGCTGCGTCGTGCCTTACTGCGCCTGGCCCCACCCCCCTCTATGGCTGCGTCGTGCCTTACTGCGCCTGGCGCCTCCCCCCTTCCTGGCTGCGTTGTGCCTGGCGCCACCCGATCCCTAACGTTCAGATATTACCTGTACAAAGACAAAAAAATGCCCATTGGACGACTGTGATGCATCCTGATAGCTAAACACCCAGACAACTTTTGCTGAGCTGATAATTGTGCAATAATGTAATAGTGGCCTGTGGCTTGCTATGTGGTGTGGTATAATGTGCCAGTGGCTTGTGATGTGTTGTGGTATAATGCATTAGTGGCCCATAATGTGTTGTGGTATAATGTGCCAGTGGCCTGTGATGTGTTGTGTGGTATAATAGTGGCCCATAATGTGTTGTGGTATAATGTGCCAGTGGCCTGTGATGTGCTGTGGTATAGTGTGTTAGTGGCTTTTGATGTTTTGTGGTATAATGTGCCAGTGGCATGTGATGTGTTGTGGTAAAATGCATTAGTGGCACATAATGTGTTGTGGTATAATGTGTTGGTGGCTTGTGATATGCTGTGGTATAATGTGCCAGTAGCCCATGATGTGTTGTGGTATATTGTGTTAGTGGCTCGTGATATGCTGTGGTATAATGTGGCAGTGGCCTGTGATGTGTTGTGGTATAATGTGTTAGTGGCCCATAATGTGTTGGGGTATAATGTATCAGTGGCCTGTAATGTGTTGTGTTATAATGTATTAGTGGCTTGTGGTGTGTTGTGTTATAATGTATTAGTGGCTTGTGATGTGTTGTGGTATAATGTATTAATGGCTTGTGATGTGTTGTGTTATAATGTATTAATGGCTTGTGATGTGTTGTGTTATAATGTATTAATGGCTTGTGATGTGTTGTGGTATAGTGTTAGTGGCTTGTGATATGTTGTGAAATAATGTGCCAGTGACCTGTAATGTTTTGTGGTATAATGTAGTGGCTTTTCATATGCTGTGGTATAATGTGTTAGTGGCTTGTGATGTTTTAGTGGATTTTGTTGTGGTATAATGTGTTAGTGGCCTTTCATGTGTTGTGATATAATGTGTTGGCATACTCACCTTTGCTCCCCATATAACTTACTAGCAGACAGTGGGCTTTTGGACACAGTGTTCTGCCTGTTTTTTGGGATTAGTACAAGGTTTACATTATACAGGGGTCTCATTATTCGGATGCCCCGGGGGGATGGGGGGGGGGGCAGTGAGCCTAGTGTCATGTGTGACTGTAGGTCTGCGGAACAGTTCCGATCATATAAATAATTGACTTATAGCAGCGCAGAGGGGGGAGGTATATATAGTAAGCCATGTAAACAAGGAAATCCCCTGTGCACGATGGCAATGGCTTGTTGTCACACTGTGTGTATTGTGTATTGTTTGTGCTGTTATGCGGCTGGTTATTATTTATTATTAGCATTTACACCTCCTCACAATGTCTGCACTGAGTGGCTTTGGACAGTTTGAGTTATTGTTGTTATGTGATGACGATCAAGGAGCTTTGGTTGTTGCCATTCCGATCATGTTATTAGGTGTAAATAGGTCCATGGCTATAGCGCTCATCTATTGAGGGGTTTTATGGCAGCCATTTAACCTATTCTCAGTACAAATCTCTCTGTTTAAAGTGGACCAATATCCAGAATGTTGACTATCCTGGGTTTTGAAATGGTGAAGATAGATGTGTAGATCAGCCCTGAGCAGGGAAACTGTATAGCTGCGCCTGTATAGATTGGCCTGACTCTGAAAGTAGTGGTGTAGGATTGTACATAAATAAGGTCTGCAAAGCAGTGGGCCTAATACCAAGTGCGCTAAGTGATAGAACGTAAGAGGACAGCGTTATTTATGCCAATAGCAAATGATGATTATTATTGGGTTAACGTTTTTTTAGTATGTGCTGTTCGGATTGTTACTCCGTCCAGCTGATAGCAGCATGCATGAGGTATAGCGGTGAAGTAAAACAATAAGTAAATACTTTGTGCAACTTTAGATAAACAATTCATATTGTAACAGTATATATGGATAATATGTTGTTGAGTTGTGCACAACTGGTGAGAATCTCATCTCTTCCTGGTCCTACGGCGCATGCACAGCTGGTTGTCCAATCAGCGCTGGCGGCCGCATCCCCTGCTTCCCTCTAACACGAAGTGTGCCTGCGCCACAAATTGCTGGCGCTTTTGGATGGAATCTTATAGATTCCCGGGACGATCGAGCTGGGTTTTGGTACACTTTAAAGTGATACTTCAGGCAAAAAAAAAAAAAAACACAATACTCACCTTTCATCCCGTGTGCAGGCTATGGCTGCTAGTCTGGTGTTTACACACTTACCTGATCGCCCGATGCCAGTCCTGTGCCGCTGCCTCCACCTCGATGTGTTCACAGCGCTGCGCAGAGGGGACTATGGCGCGTCCCGCCCCATCATCAAAGGAACTATGGCACGCCCTCCTCTATTCACTTCAATGGAGATGGGTGTGTCATAGTTACTGCGATGATGGCGGAGAGCCCACTCATGCACTGTCAGAACAGGGAAAGGTGAGTTTTTACTAGCACCTTGGGGGGGTTCACACAGCATGGCATCCAAATTCGGAGGCTAGCGCTCGGCCCTGGAATCTTTAAAGTGGACCAAAACCCAGGATGTTGACTATCCTGGGTTTTGGTCCACTTCCCCGGGGCACCCCGATCGAGGGTGCCCCGCTATGTGAAACCCCCCAGAACGCCCAGATCAACTCGCCTCAACCCGCTCCTAGGGCGCATGCGCAGGCGCTTGTCCAATCAGCGCGCTCGGAGCCACTGAGCTATGCGCGTCAAAGCGGCGTCTTAGCTCAGCGGCTCCGAGCACGCTGGCGGTAGCATCTCACTCTTCCCTATAAGAGGGAGCGCGACTGCGCCGGCCATTCACAAATGGCCGTCGCGGGCACGCGCCTGGCTAGAGAGAAGCGCAAGATGCGGCCACAGCCTGTGCATGCGCCTTTGGACCAGGGTTTCAGGTAAGGTTTGCGTGCATCCTGGGGGCGTTTCACACAGCAGGGCTTTTGGATGCCCCGCGGGGAGGGAATGGATCGGCCCGGAAATTTATAGATTCCCAGGCCAATCCTGCTGGGTTTTGGTCCACTTTAAGAATACAGACTGGATGGGTTTTGGTCCACTTTAAGAATACAGGCTGGATGGGTTTTGTTCCACTTTAAAGTTGACCATCTGTGTCAGTGCTGGCCCAGGAATCCAAAAGACTCCAGGTCTGGCTGCCTAGGTGCTGCCAGATTGCCCACAAACCCATTACCCTTCAGTCGCCGAGATTACAGGCCACAGACGCATTCCTGCAGCTATACGCGCTCCCACGCTCAGCCAGATTCAGATAGGCCAGTTGCGGGAGCGTTCACACTCTGCAGGGAAAATGGGCGTGTGGCTGCCGCCGCTCAGTCCAGAACAACTAGCGCACTTTCCTGTGTGTTGTTTCAGCGAGGGGGCATCCCGAATGGGGAGGAAGCAGTAAGCATTGACTGACCTCCGACTTCCTCTTCAAACTGATTTCTATTGAGTAGATCTAGACGCAGCCGCTTTCATCGCTAGAGTTTTTGGGTCACGACTAAACTGTGAGGGGGCGTCACGATGCTGATTTGAGTCTGTTCTGCTGTGGTCAGAAACAGCTGTAGGACCAATGTGGCTTTCTAGGCTCACTCACGCTGAGCAAACCAAGGGACAAAGCCACTGGTAAACCAATTTTATATGTGGATAAATGGAATTTGGCAATCTTTGGAGCCCCGCTGCAGCTTCTCCCCGGCACTGTAGCAATTGCAGGTGAGGCACATGGCAGCTCAATGCTGGATCAGCTGGGCGACTGCACTACCCCCCAGGGTGGGGGTTACCACAAGGGTGGCACAAGGGACTATTATTTTCAAAGGAGAAAAAAGATTTTGTGCCCAGGGGCTTCCTCCACACTTAAACCAGACCTTCACCCTAAATAAGAGCCTATCTGTTTCCCCACCCTGTACATACAGATTGCTCACATTAAAAATTATCCTTCCTGCATCTACTGCATTTTATGAGCCTTCGGACATTCAAGATGGCGGCTCACGGAGTTTCAGGCTGCCTGCAAACAGTGTCTTCTGAGTGTGCCGCTCTGCATTCTGGGATTGCTGACCTTTTCCTGACCCCAGCTCTATCTGCAAAACACAGCTATAACCCCGCCCCCTGCACATTTGACCCCTCTCCTCGCCTCAGTATGTGATGCTTCTGAGCCAAGATGGCAGCGCCCTTATCCTAGAGTCCTGAACAGAGTTGCAGGCCAGTGGGCAAAATAATAAAAAGTGATTAAAAACATTAAATATATTAATTTTAGATGCTGGGGAATAATTTTTTTATAGGTTTGGGCTTTTCATTAAATGGAGCTGAAGGTCCGCTTTAATTCGGCCCTGGGGGTAACCATGGCTAGCAGAGGAAGATACGATTACAAGCACTGTCCCCCTTTTAAAGTAGACCAAAACCCTCCAATTCCCACTCCCATCCTCACTGTATAGGACTGCAGGGACTGGCATCACAAGGTTCTGGCTGATCACCAAAAGCAGTGGTTTGATCGTGGTTAATTAGAATTCCTTTCCCTTTAATTTCTGATGTGTACCTTTTGAATGGACTGGCTGTAGTTTTTTATATTTGTATATCACTACAAGATGGCAGATTCTTGAGGAAAGCACATGTGCTGTGGGAGTGTGGGGGGGCGTAAGTGATCGGCAATTACAGGGGGTGGGAGGGATCACACAACAGGGCATCCCGAATGGAAATGCTCCTGGGGGGCTTTCACTACAGGCTACATGGGGTAATGTGCATGGGGACAACTGCAATCTGGATGACCCCCCCTCCCACCAGGGAGCTGACCAACACCCATTTTATGTAAAAATGTTAAAGCAGAACCAAACCCTTCCCCCGCCCTGTTCAAGTACCTCAGACGTTGCAGCCGGCTCAGCAGTTGCCCAGTTTACTTAAAATGGACCTTAATAAAAGCCTATCTTATATGTTTCCCTCACCCTCTACATACAGATTACTCACATTAAAGTCATCCTACCTCCACCTACAGCATGTTATGAACCTTTAAACATCCGTTTAGCCGCTCAACAGAAACACTCTGAGGAAGTGGCAGAACTTGGTTGCCACGCAACGCGTCAGTGGTGTTGGCATGCTGGCGTTTGGAGTGGGACCTCACTATTGATTATGTGGTAATGTAGATTGAGCTTTGTTATTATTAATATGCATTTAGGACTTTGATTCTAATTGTTGGCAGGAGTACATTGTATATGCCCTGGAGCTTAATTTCTTTTTAGCACCTGCACTTTGTATGCACTTAGCACTTTACTTTTTATACACTATTATTGAGCACTGAGACTCATCTGATCTTTTTGTCGCATCTATATCTCTGAAGCATACACTGCTCTCTGGTTTTGTATGCACTATAATTAATCACTGGCACAGCTCTTATGAAACTCCTGGGCACCAATAAATAGATCTGGATATTTATTTTGTGGGCCATGGTATAGCCCTAAGCCAATATTTTATTGTTTATACATTCAATTGCCTACATATCACCATCTGTACAATCGATTAGTCCAGAACACTCCAATCCCAGCAATCATGTTTTTAGTTGTTTTTAATATGTTTAGGTCAGCATTGAATAAAGCTCTTTGATCAAATTCAACTATTTTGATGGTTCTGTTGAGCGGCTAAACGGGTGGATCTTTGGGTCTGTGCTGGTAGGCCCGTCCCTCATACATGCATGTTCACTTGAATTGGGTGTTTGGGTCCACTTTAGCCAGCATCCAGCTTTGATATATGGGATTTAATTTATGCTGTGCAGGTTTATTCTTTTTTCTTGGTAACCTTTAAACATCCACGATGGCGGCTCATGGGGCATTAGGCTGCCTGCAAACAGGAAGTGTCTTCTGACTGTGCTGCTCTGCATTCTGGGATTGCTGTCCTTTCCCTGACCCCAGCTCTGCTCTGTCTGTGCAAAGCACAGCTATAACCCCGCCCCCCCGTACATTTGCCCCCCCCATCTCCTCAGTATGTGATGCTTCTGAGTCAAGATGGCAGCGCCCGTATCCTAGAGTCCTGAACAGAGTTGCAGCCCGTTGGGGGGAAAGAATAGTAAGTAAGCGACTAAAAACATAAAATATATTAATTCTAGATGCTGGGGAATAGATTTTTAAGGGTTTGGGCTTTTCATTAAATTATGCTGAAACCAGACCTTCAGCGTGATTTAATGAAACGCCCAAACTCTTAAAAAACGGTTCCCCAGCATCTAAAATTAATATATTTTACGTTTTTAGTCACTAACTTATTATTCTTTCCCCCACTGGGCTGCAACTCTGTTCAGGAATTTAGGATACGGTCGCCGCCATCTTGACTCAGAAGCATCACACTAACTCAGGAGAGGAGAGTAGGATAAGGTACAGGGGGCAGGTTATAGCTGTGCTTTGCTCAGACAGAGCAGAGCTGGGGTCAGGTAAAGGTCAGCAGTCCCAGAATGCAGAGCAGCACAGTCAGGAGGCACTTCCTGTTTGCAGGCTGCCTGATAAGATGGCTGCTTCCATAAGCCACCATCTTGGATGTTTAAAGGCTCATAACATGCAGTAGATGCAGGTAGGATGATTTTTAATGTGAGCAATCTGTATGTACAGGGTGTGGGAAACATATAAGATAGACTCTTATTCAGAGTGAAGGTCTGCTTGAAGGTTTGGTTTAAAAAGTAGGTTTTCCATCACCGAAGCCACGCTCGCTAGGCACTTTTGAGATCGCCTATTGGCTGATGTCAAAGGTCACGTGCACCAGCCGGCTGGACGCATCTCGGCTCCCGGTTTAATCTGGAGCTCTCCTGCTCGCAGCCTATCTAAATAGCTGGGTGCAGGAGCGCGCACATCTACAGAGTAGTACGGGAAGTGGCGGCCAGCAAACAAAGCAATGTGGGAGCCATGGTGAAGGTGAGTTTACTGGCGACCAGTACTGGCCAGGCTATCGGCTTTTAGCTCTTTAGACTTAAAGCGGACCTTCACCCTGAATAAGAGTTTATCTTATATGTTTCCTACACCCTGTACATACAGATTGTTCACATTAAAAATCATCCTACCTACATCTTCTGCTGTTATTAGCCTTTAAACATTCAAGATGGCGGCTCATGGTGTCTTCTGACTGTGCTGCTCTGCATTCTGGGATTGCTGTCCTTTTCCTGACCCCAGCTCTGCTCTGTCTGTGCAAAGCAAAGCTATAACCCCGCCCCTGCACTTTATCCCACTCTCCTTTCCTCAGTATGTGATGCTTCTGAGTTAAGATGGCGGGGCCTGTATCCTAGAGTCCTGAACAGTTGCAGCCCGGTGGTGGAAAGAATAAGTGACTAAAAACTTAAAATATATCAATTTTAGATGCTGGGGAATAGTTTAAGGGTTTGGGCTTTTCATTAAATCATGTTGAAGGTCCGGTTTCAGGGCTGTGCTGCTTCAATGGAAAGTTGCGTGGGTGGGTGTGGCCTCTGTATGCCTGGCCTTCATTGTAAACAACCTCCATACACAAAAGTTTCTGGAGTACGGAGGCCCCTATTTTTTCCAGTGGGAGCTGCCGGCAAAAAGGCCACGCCCACCCGCCAGCCAGAACCAGGAAGTGCATCTCGCGGCTCCACAAACTGGGGGTGAGGGAGCTGCAGAAAAGAAAAAGGATCTCCTAGTTACCTCTTGGACTACCTGGCGCTGGAATATTAGGGAAAGCCCACAGAAGTGGACCTTTTCATTGCGCCCTGATGAAAGTTCCGCTTTCCAACACACTTAGGCCTATCTCTTACTTCTTAGTGGTATCTGACCACAGAGATGTTCAGGCTGTTTGAAAGGCGCTGCCTGATTGGTATATACATGACTGAGGAATCGGAGGCCGTGTCTTCCATATGACGCCATAGAAATGTGATGGGTCTATAGATCTGCAGAGAGTGAAGGCTGTTCTGGGTCTCTCTCGGCCACACGCTGCCAGACAATGGCGGTTGAACGCATTTCCCACAAGGCCGTGTGTTGTGAAGTTGTGTTTTGAAACGCGAGATGAGTCATGGCTGAGTTTTGTATTGTAGCTCCATTGTTAGTCATTGCTGGGAGCCTCCTCTCCCGCCTTGTGTCTGCCTCTGGCACATCTGGATTTCTCTCCCATACACATCATAGGGAGAGACCCTTCCAGGATCGGACTGGCTCACCAGAGCACCAGAAGACCCTCCGGTGGACACTGACCCAGGATCACCATAAAGCAGTGCAGGAGATTTACAGTGTATCCTGTTTTCCCAGACGTGATTTCTTACTTGTTTAGTAAAGTTAAAGTGAACGCTGTGTGAAACCCTCCAGGTCGCCTGCTACGCTTACCTTAATCCCGTTCCAACGGCGCATGCGCGGGCCCCAGCTGCATCCACGCTATCCCTTTAGCAGGGCGCAGGTGCGCTCCCTGTTAGGGGGAAGCACGAGATGTGCCCGCCAGCGCGCTCGGAGACCCTTAACTAAAACGTCGAGTTAGACTTCAATAGCTGAGCGGCTCTGAGCGCGCCGATTGGACGAGCGGCCGCACATGCGCCGTAGGACTGCGGTGAGGTGAGTTGAAGCTGGAGTTCTGAGGGGTTTGGGGTCTGAGTTTTGGTCCACTTTAAAAGCAGCTGCCCCGGGACATGTGGCACCAAATACAAACCCAATACAATACCAAACCCCACACATACAGACGGCGGCACAAAGGGTATTAAAATGTTTAGTAAATGGCAATAAATCACAAACAAACACAAAATATAAACAGAGGATTTATCCCCCACAGTATATCAATGTGCTTATGGCCATAGATTATATCAGTATTGCCACACATTCATAATGAGGACAAATACACACCAAAAATACATTCGCAGATAATAATCTCAAAAATTCATGCCAAACCCTTAAACCGGACCTTCAGCATGATTTAATGAAAAGCCCAAACCCTTAAACTATTCCCCAGCATCTAAAATTTATATATTTTAAGTTTTTAGTCACTTATTATTCTTTCCCACACTGGGCTGCAACTCTGTTCAGGACTCTAGGATACGGGCGGTGCCATCTTGACTCAGAAGCACCACATACTGAGGAGAGGAGAGCTGGATAAAGTGCAGGTGGCGGGTTATAGCTGTGCTTTGCACAGACAGAGCAGAGCTGGGGTCCGAGAAAGGACAGCAATCCCAGAATGCAGAGCGACACAGTCAGAAGACCTTCCTGTTCCTGTTTGCAGGCTGCCTGATGCTCCGTGGGCCACCATGTTGGATATTTAAAGGCTCATAACATGCAGTAGATGCAGGTAGGGCAATCTGTATGTACAGGGTGTGGGAAACATATAAGATAAAATCTTATTCATGGTGAAGGTCAGCTTTAAAGTGCACCAAAACCTACCATGATCAGCCCGGGAATCTATAAGATTCCTGGGCCGATTGATTCCCTCCCCCCGGAGCATCCAATATCTGGATGTGAAACTCCCCAGGACGCCCTATTCACTTGTTTCCCGGTCCAGCGGCGCTTGCGTGAGCCGTGGCCGCATCCCCACTATCCCTCTAGCAGGGCTCGTGCCCACGCCAGCCACTTGTGAATGGAGGGCGCGCTCCCTGTTAGAGGGTAGCGGGGGATGCAGCCACCAGCGCGCTCGGAGCTGCTGGCCTTAGATGAAGGCTTAGACAATGTGACATCAGCGGCTCCGAGCGTGCTGATTGGACAAGTGCCCGCGCATGCGCTGTTGGACCTGGGAGAGGTGAGTTGGGCTTGGCGATCTGGAGGGTTTCACGCAGCGGGGCCTGGTGGGGAAGGTCCAAAACCCAAGATAGTCAAAATCCTGGGTTTTGATCTATTTTAAAGCGACTCATTAAAGTGCAAGTACTTATCACAATGTGACTATAATTAATAAAACGAAAAAGAACAGAGCTAAGAAGAAGACGCTGTGCGCATGCGCCAGTGGATAGACATGTTTTCAATAAATGTCAAGGTTGGCCCACGACTCCCAAGTTTTTTGTTTCAGCTCAGTGTGTATGGAGTTTGATATTCCTGATGTGAGTGGAGGGGGATGTAGCAGGTCCGCTACAGCGTTAGTATCGCTAGAATACATCCTAATGCATCCTAAAGTGCACCAAAACCCAGGTCGGCCCTATAAGATTCCCGGGCTGATTGATTCCCTCCCCCCCCCGGGGGCATCTAAACTCGGGGTGCCCCGCTGTGTGAAACCCCCCAGCTCTCCTATAAACTCACCTTCTTTTCCGGTCCAACGGTGCATGCGCGGGCCGCGGCCCCATCTTCGCTATATCTCTGGCAAGGCGCTTGCACGCTCTCTGTTAGAGGGTAGCGGGGGATGCGGCCTCCAGCGCGCTCAGATCCGCTCGTATTAGACCAGCACCTGGACGGAGGGGCTCGAGCTGATCTGAGCGCACTGATTGGACGAGTGGCCGCGCATGCGTCGTAGGACCGGGAAGAGGTGAGTTTGCTCGGGCGACCTGCTGGGTTTCATACAGCGGGAGGCAAGGACCAAAACCCAGGATAGTCATAATGGTCATAAATCATCCTTGGTTTTGCTTCACTTTAAGTCTAGAAGACATTGGGGGGCATTCATTTCAACTGCAGCTTTGCTGGACTGACTATTACAAACATCTGTGTGGAGAAGATTGCACACACAGTCATGGCACATACAATTTAAAGCGGACCTTCACCCTGAATAAGAGCATATCTTATATGTTTCCCCCACCCTGTGCATACAGCTTGCCTTTAAACATCCAAGATGGCAGCTCATGGAGTCTCAGGTTGTCTTCTGCCACTCTGCATTCTGGTTTTGCTGTCCTTTTCTTGACTTCAGCTCTGCTCTGTCTAAGTAAAACACAGCTATAACCCCGCCCATCTCCTCTCCTCAGTATGTGATGCTACTGAGGCAAGATGGCGGCACCCGTATCCTAGAGTCCTGAACCGATTTGAAGCCCAGTGGGGGGAAAGAATAAAAAGTAATGGCTAAAAACGAAAAATATATTAGTTTTAGATATATTTAGATGCTGGGGAATAGTTTTTGAAAGGTTTGGGCATTTCATTAAATGATGCAGCAGGTTCGGTTTAAATGGTTACTTTAAAGAATCTTTACGCTTTAGATCCAGCTCAGCCCCTGTTTCTGATGCCCCTCTGGCCTTCTGTCCTCCATTTTCACTCCAGAGGCAATGCTACGCTATTAGTTCTAGCACGCTTAGAATGGCTACTTTGAGACACGTACATTCACGTACTCAACCATTTTTTGTAAAGGTCCGTTTAAAAGCATCCAGTGAGAGGTAGAGGTCCGGGAGGAGGGCTGTCGCGGGAGGTGGACAGTTAAAAATCAGACCACACCAACCCAAAAATCCTATTGGCCACTGGGAAAAACAGGATTTTTTTTTTTATTGGCCCCCACAGAACCTACAGCAGATTGGCCTTCATACTGCAATGCTAGGTGCCAGGGAGACATGACACTGGCAGGGAGACTAAGCACTACATTACTGATCAATGGGGCAGCTCTGAGCACAGCAACACAGAAGCAACTGAATGCAGGGCTGTCAGGGCAGGGGTCCGGAAATCTGGTGCCGAGGTCCGCATTTGGACCCCAATCCGCCAGTTGAGTATCGCTGTTCTAGGTAATGGCTTTGGGCGTGTCCCTCCTCCAATCAGCGAGCGAGCGTCTCTTGTGACGGGAGGCAGCAGCAGAGTCTGGAGCCAGCTGATGAAGCCCCACACAACCCAGAGTAACGCGGGCAGAAGATTGCTGGGGTGTCGGGGGGGGGGGGGGGGGGGGGCACTGTGCCTGATCAATTGCAAGTTGGAACAACAAGAGCTCTGTACATGTCTCAATATGTATTTTACTTACATTTTTCCCTTTTTTTCATTTTTTTTACAGGGCGGAATGACAGCGGGGAGGAGAACGTTCCAATAGATCTCAGCAGAGGTAGGTACAGGGTTGAAAATTATTCCAGATCGGTCATGTGTGTTTTTTTTTATCACTGACATGTTCCGCAGTGTTGTACATAGAAGCCTTCACATAAGTCTTGGTTAGGTTTGGGCTTTTCTTCAGACCCCAAATGGCTCACACCAACCCTTTGTGCCACTCGCCCGCTGCCGCCACCACTTCTGCATTTTGACCAACCCACTGGGGAGAAGGCAACATGCTGGCGCTACCTCTGCAGTCCCTTACCTGAAGAGTTTGTGGTGAATGACTTTGCGGCCAAAAACAGCATCCGCTGAGGCCCGCACATCAACCTTATTAAACTTGGAAAAAGTAATTACCGTATATACTCGAGTATAGGCCGACCCGAATATAAGCCGAGGCACCTAATTTTACCACAAAAAAATAACAAGTTATTGACTCGAGTATAAGCCTAGGGTGGGAAATACAGGCTGTGGATGTGATGACAGCAGCCATTAGGGACTCGGGTATAGGGGTCCAAGGGATGAAAAGGGGGCCCGGCTAGGTGGCCCTAATAATGGCCACTCTGACCTGAGACATGCAGGTTGCCACACTATTACTGCTGGTGTTGCTTATAAATGAGAGTGCCCCCCCCCCCCCCCCCAGGCTGGTTTGCGCTGGGGCCCAATTCAAACTAGGGGCCAAGCCGTCACACATAGGTTTCTGTCATCTTCTCTTCCTTCATGTTTCCTCATTACCCCTCTCTCCCTTTTTCTAAATTCACTCTTTACTACTTTACAACTTTTTAAATTCTCTTTTCCACATTCTGTCCATCTCTTGTTCCAACTTCTGGAAGTATTACTCTTTTTCCCATCTTTCCTTCTCCTCAGGTTGGCCCTGGATATCATGTGTGTGCTCACTTGGTAACAGTTAACAACAATTAAAAATAAAAAAAACCCAGTGGCCCCCCCCACACTTAACTGTTGTTGCGCGCTGGCCACCTCCGTTCCCTCTGCCGCCGCGACTGCCTCCGCCGCTGCTCTCACAAACGCACGCTGGCCACCTCCGTTCCCTCTGCCGCCGCCACTGCCTCCGCCGCTCTCACAAACGCGTGCAGGAACTTCCTGGTTGTTGCGCGCCAGTTGGTGGGCGTGCCCCATGTGGTCGCCGTCCAATAGAAACAATGGACGCCTCCCACCAACCTGCGCGCACAGCCAGTAAGTGTCAGCGTGTGTGAGAGCGGCCACTGACTCGAGTATAAGCCGAGGCGGCTTTTTTCAGCCCAAAAAGTGGGCTGAAAAACTCGGCTTATACTCGAGTATATACGGTAATATTTCCGAAGCAGGGTGTGAGACATACTTATAATACCCATTTTACAGGTGAGTAATCACAAAATGGTATTTTTTAATGTCCTGGGTTTTGTTACATGCCCTCAGGCCCTCCTGAATTGGGATGCCCCTCTATGTTAAACCCCCCCCCCCTTTTGCCCAATAAAACTCACCTTTCCCTGCTTCAACGGGGGAGCTGTTCAAGCGTGGGAGCTCGGCCTTGGGCAAAGGGCTTTAATTAAATTTAATAGGGAGCACGCGCTGCCGCATCCCCAGCGGTGTGCGCTCTCCTGCCCAGCCTATATGAATGGTTGGGGTGGAAGCGTGCGCTCCCCACTAAAAAAAAAAAAAGGGAAGAGCCATTTGCTTTTCTCTGACTTGACGAGAGCCTGCGCATGCGCTGTTGGGATTTGGGATCCCTGGGGAAAATTCTGTGGCCTGCCCTGGGGTATTCCAGGCCAGCCACTGATGGGTTTTGCATTGCTTCAATGTGGACCAACACACGTGCTGTGTGGATGTTGGTCCCCGACGCTATATGAAAGGCTGGGGGGGCATCCAGAATGCTGGAGCCCCCCCCTCTCCACATAACCCCTCCACAACACCCATAATCCTTACCTTAACATCGGCCCCAGCCTGTCATATAGCAGCGGGGATCAAAACCCGTGCCGCATGGGTTTTGGTCTGCTTTAATGAGGAAGTGCAAGCATTTTGTAACATCCCACACATTCCTCCCACTCACTTTGTCAGGCTCCAAAAGCACTCAACCCTGTCAGCTTGCAGACGAACCTAAATCTGTCTCTAAACTTGGTTAAAAACAGAAGACTCGGTCACACACATCTGCAGAATGGTTAGACGCCAAGGTGCCTCTGTGGGGTGCAGTCCTAACTCTAATCTCTGAGAGCCCCATTTGGGACATACAATGCAATAGATAAAATGGGAGCAGGCTTACCTGAGGTTCCCAGCACTTTGTTGGGCTCCATTTGGCCAGGCACATAAACACAATTCACTGGGGAACTTTGCACAAAAGCTGAAGCTGGGACCTTGAGTGACAGGTCAGTTACCCAATCTGTGGAAGTTTGGCTCCACAGGCCTTATCCCAGTCCCCCACTGGCATCAGGGGAGGGTTACAGCAATCTGGTGCTTTATTATTTTTTTTTTAATGCCCAAAATGGGCTTAGTACAGGTTTAGGGAGTTCTGGCTTGGGGGGGGGGTCCAAAAAGCTTGCTCCCCTGGTATTTACTGCACTTAAAGCGGACCTTCACTCTGAATAAGAGTCTATCTTATATGTTTCCCACACCCTGTACATACAGATTGCCCACATTAAAAATCATCCTACCTGCATCTACTGCATGTTATGAGCCTTTAAACATCCAAGATGGCGGCTTATGGAAGCCGCCATTTTATCAGGCAGCCTGCAAACAGGAAGTGCCTGCAAACAGGAAATGACTGTGCTGCTCTGCATTCTGGGACTGCTGACCTTTCCCTGACCCCAGCTCTGCTCTGTCTGAGCAAAGCACAGCTATAACCTGCCCCCCTGTACCTTATCCCACTCTCCTCTCCTCAGTAAGTGTGATGCTTCTGAGTCAAGATGGCGGCGCCCGTATCCTAAATTCCTGAACAGAGTTGCAGCCCAGTGGGGGAAAGAATAATAAGTTAGTGACTAAAAATGTAAAATATATTAATTTTAGATGCTGGGGAATCGTTTTTTAAGAGTTTGGGCTTTTCATTAAATCATGGTGAAGGTCCGGTTTAAAAGTGTTCAGGGGTGGTCATTGATCAAGGGAGTACTGGGGAATGAGTATTAAACGTTTTAAACTCTTACAGGGGACCACCCACTTGATGCCAAATGTGCAGGCCTCTGGAGGCATCTGCACCACTCCTCTATCTGATGTGCCCCCCCCCCCCCCCCCCCCCCCTCCTGCTAGCGTACCTGTATGGCTGGCGGCAGGGAGCGGCCAGCAGAAGGCACCTGCCAATCATTTCAGAACTCATTGCCAGGCATGAATATGTCTGGTGGCAAATTCCGATTAGAGAGCGCGCACATGTGCCGTGGGAGCGTCTTGTAGATGCTCATAGGTCCGGTTTTGGTCCATTTTAACAAAACCAGCATTCCAGAGAATAGTCCATATATCCAGAAAGAGTAGTAGATGCTTGGAACAAACTTCCAGCAGAGGTAGTTGAAAAATCAGCAGTCACTGAATTTAAACATGCCTGGGATAAGCACACATCTATCCTAAGATAAAGAGAACATACAGTATATACATAAGATACAGAGAACATACAGTATATACATAAGATAAAGAGAACATACAGTATACACATAAGATACAGAGAACATACAGTATATACATAAGATAAAGAGAACATACAGTATACACATAAGATACAGAGAACATACAGTATATACATAAGATAAAGAGAACATACAGTATATACATAAGATAAAGAGAACATACAGTATACACATAAGATAAAGAGAACATACAGTATACACATAAGATACAGAGAACATACAGTATATACATAAGATAAAGAGAACATACAGTATATACATAAGATAAAGAGAACATACAGTATACACATAAGATAAAGAGAACATACAGTATATACATAAGATAAAGAGAACATACAGTATACACATAAGATAAAGAGAACATACAGTATATACATAAGATAAAGAGAACATACAGTATACACATAAGATAAAGAGAACATACAGTATATACATAAGATAAAGAGAACATACAGTATACACATAAGATAAAGAGAACATACAGTATACACATAAGATAAAGAGAACATACAGTATACACATAAGATAAAGAGAACATACAGTATACACATAAGATAAAGAGAACATACAGTATACACATAAGATAAAGAGTACATACAGTATATACATAAGATAAAGAGAACATACAGTATACACATAAGATAAAGAGAACATACAGTATACACATAAGATAAAGAGTACATACAGTATATACATAAGATAAAGAGAACATACAGTATACACATAAGATAAAGAGAACATACAGTATACACATAAGATAAAGAGAACATACAGTATACACATAAGATAAAGAGAACATACAGTATACACATAAGATACAGAGAACATACAGTATACACATAAGATAAAGAGAACATACAGTATATACATAAGATAAAGAGAACATACAGCATACACATAAGATAAAGAGAACATACAGTATACACATAAGATAAAGAGAACATACAGCATACACATAAGATAAAGAGAACATACAGTATACACATAAGATAAAGAGAACATACAGCATACACATAAGATAAAGAGAACATACAGTATACACATAAGATAAAGAGTACATACAGTATACACATAAGATACAGAGAACATACAGTATACACATAAGATACAGAGAACATACAGTATACACATAAGATACAGAGAACATACAGTATACACATAAGATACAGAGAACATACAGTATACACATAAGATAAAGAGTACATACAGTATACACATAAGATAAAGAGTACATACAGTATACACATAAGATACAGAGAACATACAGTATACACATAAGATACAGAGAACATACAGTATACACATAAGATACAGAGAACATACAGTATACACATAAGATACAGAGAATATACAGTATACACATAAGATACAGAGAACATACAGTATACACATAAGATAAAGAGAACATACAGTATATACATAAGATAAAGAGAACATACAGCATACACATAAGATAAAGAGAACATACAGTATACACATAAGATACAGAGAACATACAGTATACACATAAGATACAGAGAACATACAGTATACACATAAGATAAAGAGAACATACAGTATATACATAAGATAAAGAGAACATACAGCATACACATAAGATAAAGAGAACATACAGTATACACATAAGATACAGAGAACATACAGTATACACATAAGATAAAGAGAACATACAGTATACACATAAGATACAGAGAACATACAGTATACACATAAGATAAAGAGAACATACAGTATATACATAAGATAAAGAGAACATACAGTATACACATAAGATACAGAGAACATACAGTATACACATAAGATACAGAGAACATACAGTATACACATAAGATAAAGAGAACATACAGTATATACATAAGATAAAGAGAACATACAGTATACACATAAGATAAAGAGAACATACAGTATACACATAAGATACAGAGAACATACAGTATACACATAAGATAAAGAGAACATACAGTATACACATAAGATACAGAGAACATACAGTATACACATAAGATAAAGAGAACATACAGTATATACATAAGATAAAGAGAACATACAGTATACACATAAGATAAAGAGAACATACAGTATACACATAAGATACAGAGAACATACAGTATACACATAAGATAAAGAGAACATACAGTATACACATAAGATACAGAGAACATACAGTATATACATAAGATACAGAGAACATACAGTATACACATAAGATAAAGAGAACATACAGTATACACATAAGATACAGAGAACATACAGTATACACATAAGATAAAGAGAACATACAGTATACACATAAGATACAGGGAACATACAGTATACACATAAGATACAGAGAACATACAGTATACACATAAGATAAAGAGAACATACAGCATACACATAAGATAAAGAGAACATACAGTATATACATAAGATAAAGAGAACATACAGTATACACATAAGATAAAGAGCACATACAGTATACACATAAGATAAAGAGAACATACAGTATACACATAAGATAAAGAGAACATACAGTATACACATAAGATAAAGAGAACATACAGTATACACATAAGATAAAGAGAACATACAGTATACACATAAGATACAGAGAACATACAGTATACACATAAGATACAGAGAACATACAGTATATACATAAGATAAAGAGAACATACAGTATACACATAAGATACAGAGAACATACAGTATACACATAAGATATAGAGAACATACAGTATACACATAAGATACAGAGAACATACAGTATACACATAAGGGCAGACTAGACGGAGCGTATGGTCTCCTTCTGCCGTCACTCTTCTATGTTTCAACCTTCTATTCCAAAAACCTTAGTTGTTCAATCAGAAACCGTCCAAAAATGTAAACTCCAGCAGGAGTTAAAGCTGAACAAAACCCAATGCTAGATCAGGATACCCCGCTGCAGGAGAAGCAGACATTTTCACTCCTGATTGCCGTGAACAGAGGCATTTGCTGAACATTACATAGCGCCTCTTTGCCCGCCTGTCAAATGCTAAAATGACCCTACATGCTGGTAGTTGTTAGGAGGCGGGGTTGGGGCACCGGAGATATTGAAGCCCCCCCCCCCACCACCCCCTTTCCCTTGTTGAATTGCAGTGGGTGGTAGGGGCAGGGAATGTAGAGGCAAGAATAAGTCTTAACAATCTGATATATCCAGCTATCTAACAAATAGTAAAGTGGAATAGAGAAAAAAAACAGCAAAGCTTGTCCAAAATGTTCTCTGGCATGTCGGATTCCGGGCTTGGTGGGCGCCCTAAAACAACAACATGGCCTTGATTCAATAAACTATCCAGAAACGATCTCTTGAAAATAAGGCCGGCATTCACGATTTATTTCAGAATAAGGAATGAGATAAAATAAGGTGTCCTTAAAAGACGGGAGCAAGCCAATAAATGTTTTGTCCAATCTTTCTTAGATGCAGGATTTTATGTATACACATTGATTTTACCGGATCTTTAATGTACCCCGCCTTTTATTATAGCAGTGAGGGATTTGTAAGGCTTGTCTGGGTGCATAGAAAATGGCAGAACAGAGAAATGTTTGATTTCAGGTGCATATCTCACAGAAGTAGCTTTTTCTTGTGAGCCACTCGTCGTCTCGAGTCACGTCCAGCCGCGTCTGCAAAGGTTGCAGTTGGCAGCTCGCGTTCAGCAGCGCCCTGGGGTGGCGTCACATCAGCAGCAGTCACTCTCTGTCACTAATGGGAGAATCTATCCTTTTGTTGACTTGGTCAGCTCCCGGAGGTGCAGTGTAACCACATCAACCAATACAACACATGTAAATGTCTTGCTGGGAGCGAGAGTCGAGGGCCTCTGCAGAGGTCATGTGACCTGCGTTCTTGTGCTGAGCGAGGAACGGGTCCTGTTCCTTCGGGTTTTTATGACAGCCGACTAAAGCTATTCTAGCTGCTGTATGGCTGCAGGGGTAAACAGTGTCCCGTATCGTAGTAGCCTGCTCTGTATGGTTACAATGCAAGACGCGTCTAATGCCTTTTCTGACCTTGTAGAATAAGCTGGACCCTTCTTATTTATGTAAACAAAATTGGGTTTATTAGCACCCTATTGGTCACTCGTCCAGTCTCTGGCGAGTGCCAAGGAAGCCTGCAATGATTAGTTAAACCGGACCTTCAGCGTGATTTAATGAAAAGCCCAAACTCTTATAAAACGGTTCCCCAGCATCTAAAATGAATATATTTTAGGTTTTTAGTCACTAACTTATTATTCTTTCCACCACTGGGCTGCAATTCTGTTCAGGAATTTAGGATACGGGCGCCGCCATCTTGACTCAGAAGCATCCCACTTACTGAGGAGAGGAGAGTAGGATAAGGTACAGGTGGGCGGGTTATAGCTGTGCTTTGCTCAGACAGAGC
The DNA here is from genome assembly GCA_027917425.1 of Gastrophryne carolinensis. NCBI lineage: Eukaryota > Metazoa > Chordata > Amphibia > Anura > Microhylidae > Gastrophryne > Gastrophryne carolinensis. The sequence continues at coordinate 604,725,021 of CM051234.1, forward strand.
AGAGCTGGGGTCAGGTAAAGGTCAGCAATCCCAGAATGCAGAGCAGCACAGTCAGGAGGCACTTCCTGTTTGCAGGCTGCCTGATAAGATGGCGGCTTCCATAAGCCGCCATCTTGGATGTTTAAAGGCTCATAACATGCAGTAGATGCAGGTAGGATGATTTTTAATGTGGGCAATCTGTATGTACAGGGTGTGGGAAACATATAAGATAGGCTCTTATTCAGGGTGAAGGTCCGCTTTAACTCTGGCAAATGTGCACATAGTTCAGGGGTAGGCACCCCTAATCTTGGTGGTAGTCCTGGGGACCTGAAGCAAGCGGTGCTCCCTGTAAGCTGCTGAAGTGAGTGGTTAAAGTGATCATGTAGGCAATGGTAATGTTACACCATTGTGTCAGGCTACGTTTGGCACTGTCCTAAACTGTTTTCCCTTTTTAAATTGAAGCAGAAATCGCAGAGATATCGGAGTTTACAGGTTCAGCCAATGACATTCTCTTTTTCATCTCAACCCCCAATCAGCTCAGCAAAGTGGGACAGGATTGCGAATCTCAGGATGCCCTATAGCAGTGCTCCCCAACCCTGTCCTCAAGGCCCAGGTTTTGCAGATCCCCACATAGATGCTCAGGTGGAGTAATAGGTGGAGTAATTAGTGCAGATGCAGAGCAATAGAGCTGGCTATTTGGAGATCCAAAAAACATGACTTGTTGGTGGGCCTTGAGGACAGGGTTGAGGACCACTGGTCTAGAGGAATGGAACAAAACCTGGGAAAGTTGAAACCCAGCCATTCGTCCACAGATCTTAGCTGTCCGAGCCCACGGCACATGTGCTGCCAGCAGCGGCATCACTTGCATGTTCTTTCGGCTGTGCATGGCCGCATACAGCTGAAGGATGCAAGTGATGCCACCCGCTGCCGATGTGTGTGGCTGGGAATCCATTCAAGTGGACCAAAACCCACAGAGATCGGCTTAGGAATCTATAAGATTCCAGGGCTGCTTCATTCCCTCCTCCAGGATCGGGATGCCCCTCTGTGTGAAACCTCCCAGGTCACCCAAAAACTCACCTTCTTTCCTGGTCCAACAGCGCGTGCACGAGCAGCGGCTGCATCCCCGCTATGTCTTTAGCAGGGCGCTTGCCAACGCCAGGCATTTGTGAATGGCCGGTGCAGGCGCGCTCCTTGTTACAGGGTGGCAGGGGATGCGACCGCCAGCATGCTCGGGCATTACCCAGCTCTCTCGCTGTTAGCACAGCAGCTGCTCCGGCTTAGAGGTTAGATTGGTTGTCGCCCTCTGTTGCCAGGTCATTTTTCACTATTTTGCGCTATACATGTTTAAAGTTTGGGCTTTAACAAGAAATGTATTGTTTGTAATTTGTATTCTGTGCTTTAATTATATTTTAGGGTACAAAATGTAAATAGCCCCATTCCTCCCGATTACAATGGTACCACATATGTATTGCTGGACACCCTTTCCTGCCCAGCACGCACCTCAACTATAACTATCAAGGGTTAAATTAAAAAAAAAAATGTAAAGTCGACCAAAACCCAGGATAGTCAAAAGTTTTGACTATACTGGGTTCTGGTCCTTTCCCCATCGGGGGTGCCCCGCTGTGTGAAACCCCCCGGATCATCGCAGCAACTCACCTCTTCCTGGTCCCATGGCGCGTCTAAGAGCAGTGCCAGGGAGCGTGCCCGCGCTGGTCATTCACAAATGCCTGGCGCCGGCACGCACACTGCTAGAAGGAAGCGGGGGATGCAGCCGTCAGAGCCGCTGCTCTTAGACACACCGTGGGACAGGGGGAAGAGGTGAGTTGCCGTGACGATCTGGTGGGGTTCACACATGGGGGTGTCCCCGGGGAATGGGCCAAAACCCAGGATAGTCAAATTCCTGGGTTTTGGTCCACTTTAAATGACGTGCAAGCTTTCAGAAGCCGCGAGGGGGGGGGGGGGATTGTGGAACAGTCGTTTTCTGCCCCGGTAAAACTCCCAGGCAGGGGATCGGAGATCCTCCGGGGAACGAGCAGATCCCAGGCGCATTTTTTTTTTCTTGTTAACGGGAAAATGGCTGTTACGTAAAATTCACATAGCTGCCACTTAACGGTTAGAGAGGCGTCTATGTGAATTTCATGTTGGCATTTAAAGGGTTAAAAATCTAACAATAAACTCTGCTTATCTCTAAAGTGGGACCCTCTATACCAGTTCAGTGTGTAGAGGGGGAGGCAAGTGACTTGATGATACCCCTGCCCCATTACCAGTACACCCAATGGCCAGGGGGATAATAGTGATAATAGTGCAATAGTGGCCATTGCGTGCCAAGGCAGACATGGAGTTCCTTCCCCGCATTTTACTCATCCGTGCCATGTGAACAACGCAACTTGCTCACCAGTGATTAAACACCATGTGAGTGATTACACACCGGTGAATAACACACTAAGGGGCAGTGAAGTGCACACGTGCCCGGATCGATTGGCAGCCCTAAACTCAGCGCCCGGGGAAAATTGGGGGTTAGGTGCCTTGCTCAAGGGCACTTTAGTCATGGTTGGGAATTGAACCTGCCATCTTCCGGTCACAGGCCTGTTTCCCTACCTCTAGGCCATATCTAGAAAAGCCCGGTGCCCCCACCTTTATTCGAAGATGGGAGGAAGCACTGGGTACCTCTTTCACAACTAAGCAATGGACCAAGGTGGCTGGCTTGGCACACGACTAGATGTACTAGGTACAAGGAATGCAACTACAAGATACTTACTGGATGGTACCGGGTGCCCGCTACTTTACACAAGTGCTTCCCAGAGGTGTCTCCTCTCTGCTGGAGATGCGGCCAGATCTCCTTCATATTTTCTGGTCCTGCCCAAAGGTGACTAGCTTCTGGTCAACAGTCAAGACGATTGCAGAGCGTGTGCTGGGGGAAGCGCTCCCGGAGGGCCCGGCTTTTTTCCTTCTCTACCACTCAGAGGTGCCCGCAAAGAGGTACCGGAGATCCATCCTGGGTCAACTGATCAACGCGGCGAGGGCGTGCATACCTATGCAATGGAAGGGGGTAGAGCCGCCTAGCGTAATTCTGTGGCTCAACAGGGTCTCGGAGATGGAAAGGTATGAGGGCATAATTGCTGAGCGCAACGAGATGTCTGAGGCACATAACCGCAGATGGGCTGGGTGGGACTCATTTGTGTGCTCCCCTGATTATAAGGCTCTGGCCAATGTAGCTCCGTGAACCTTGCCCCCATCTCGCACTCTCCTTATACCTTCTATTGTCTTTTCTCTCTCTTCCTGTCCTCCTCTTCGGACTGCTTTTCTGTTTATGTATTTAAGACAGGATTGGGGACGCCGGACACTGTCGAGGTTATGGGATGGGCCTCCCTGGTCTGTCCAGGCGAGGTGATGACATATTGGCGGCGTCCGTTATCAATAATAACAATAATAACGAATTCTCAGGGATGCCTGTTAGAGATTCCCTTTATTGTGTCTATTCTAGTACAGGTTTATTGACTCATTTCATTTGTAATGTCTGAATATCTTGTACCCTTCTTTTGTACTGATTTATACTAAATAAAGAATATATAAAAAAAAAAAAAAAGAAAAACCCGGTGCCCGTTAGGGCAGGCTCAGTGTTTACCTTGGGAGGAGCACCAGATAGGTGCTAAAAGAATATAGGTGCTGGAGTTCTGGCATGGCTGGAGGCCAGGCGTTCATATCTGAGCTGTGGGGCCCCAATTCCATATGTCTGGTGTGCCGGCTGGCAGCCTTTTGAGAGGGGGGGACCGGGCATCTTTGACATATTTTTGTATCTGCTTCTCCGGTTATTACAAAAATTAATAATAACACAAATATATGTGTCTGCAAAACCCTAAAAAGCTACCACAAGCCATTAACGCAAAGGCATCTGGACAGGTGAGACTGTAGCCTTACAGATTTTTCTTTCCGGTTAAAAAACTAAAGGGGGTAAGTTTTTCAGTAGGTACAATGACCTGGTAGACAGTGTGTTCAGCGTTATGTGAAAGTCATTAAACCTGAAGCGTGTATGAAGCGCCGGCGCTGTCTGTGCAGTCAGTCGGTCTATTCATAGGCTGCTGTCAGTCATCTATTCTGACACGCGTCAGGCTGGGAAGTTGTTTACATCTTGTGGAAGAACATCGAAGCATTTCTCTTTCTACACGCCTTTACAACCATCCCCCCCACCTCTCAGTGTAGTTTTATGGTCTCTGAAACACACTGCAGAGAGTCAGGACAGGAGATTTTTTTTTCTCTAAAGAGGGGCATCCCCCCCCCCCCACTGTATGTGCCCACTGGCCTATTTTCTTGAAGCCTCAGCACAGGGAAAGAACCTCCCTTTCTAAGGTATTGTCCAGGTACAAAGGAAAAAAATGCCTATACTCACCCTTTGTCCCCTGCAGCTCCTCTGTGCAGGCCCGCTGATTTTGGCAACTCCTCCATGCAGTGCCGCCATCTTCCTTACCACTGGCAGTGAGCCACCAATGCCATGACAGCCACGCGTGCTATTGACCGTGGTGCCTTGTTTCCCCCCACACGTCTATGTCGTTCATTGAAATGAAGGGGGTTTGGCTTGACCTCTCCATTTTAAATAAGTGAAATCGTTCTGTAAGGGACGTGAAGCAGTCTTGGATGCCACTATGTCTGCCCAGTGCTGGAGGACAAAATTCTCATAGTTAAAGTGGACCTTCACTCTGAATAAGAGCCTATCTTATATGTTTCCCACACCCTGTACATACAGATTGCTCACATTAAAAATCACCCTACCTGCATCTACTGCATGGTATGAGCCTTTAAACTTCCAAGATGGCGGCTTATGGAAGCCGCCATCTTATCAGGCAGCCTGCAAACAGGAAGTGCCTCCTGACTGTGCTGCTCTGCATTCTGGGACTGCTGACCGTTACCTGACCCCAGCTCTGCTCTTTCTGAGCAAAGCACAGCTATAACCCGCCCCCCTGTACCTTATCCCACTCTCCTCTCCTCAGTAAGTGTGATGCTTCTGAGTCAAGATGGCGGCGCCCGTATCCTAAATTCCTAAACAGAGTTGCAGCCCAGTGGGGGAAAGAATAATAAGTTAGTGACTAAAAACGTAAAATATATACATTTTAGATGCTGGGGAACCGCTTTTTAAGAGTTTGGGCTTTTCATTAAATCACACTGAAGGTCCGGTTTAAAGCTGGCCTTCAGCATCATTTAATGAAAAGCCCAAACCCTTAAAAAACAATTCCTCAGCATCTAAAATTAATATATTTTACATGTTTAGTCACTAATTTATTATACTTTCCCCCACTGGGCTGCAACTCTGTTCGGGAATTTAGGATACGGGCGCCGCCATCTTGACTCAGAAGCATCACACTTACTGAGGAGAGGAGAGTGGGATAAGGTACAGGGGGGCGGGTTATAGCTGTGCTTTGCTCAGACAGAGCAGAGCTGGGGTCAGGGAAAGGTCAGCAGTCCCAGAATGCAGAGCAGCACAGTCACTTCCTGTTTGCAGGCACTTCCTGTTTGCAGGCTGCCTGCAAAAATGGCAGCTTCCATAAGCCGCCATCTTGGATGTTTAAAGGCTTATAAAATGCAGTAGATGCAGGTAGGATGATTTTTAATGTGGGCAATCTGTATGTACAGGGTGTGGGAAACATATAAGATAGACTCTTATTTAGAGTGAAGGTCCGCTTTAAAAACTATTCCCCAACATCTAAAATTTATATAGTTACCATTTTTAACCACTTACATTTTGTTCTTTCCTCCACTTGAGAACTCTAGCATACGGGCGCCGCCATCTTGGCTCACAAGCTTTGTTTCTTCGGTCTCTTTGCTCCATCCAAAAATGAAAAAAAAAGCTCCTGTTTTTTCCCAGTGCCCAATAGGTTTTTGTGGGTGAAGGCCTAGTGGCCTTTTCTAGTTTTGCCTAGGGAATCTATCCCTCCCACCCGCGACAGCCCTCTGCCCGGACCTTCACCTCTCACCGGATACCTTTAAATGGACCTTTACAAGAAGTGGTTGAGTGCCCCTGTGCTAGATTATTCGCAGCACTTAGCTAAGCAGTCAGTCTGTCGGGGTGGCAGCTTAGAATGCGGATTAGCTGCATCCAGAGAGGGATGTGGTGGTTCCGTTTCAGACAGCCCTGTGCTTTTCTTTGGTTATTCGGCTCAGCACTTGGCTACCAGTGTAGTTGGACTTTCGCTTTAACAAATGCTGCATCTGTAGCCATACGGCTGCAGAGGTGATCTTCCGGATTTATTGCTTGCTCACCCAGCATGCGCGTGTATGTTCATACCGGGAGTTACAAGCATGCCTGGCGAGGGACGGGCCTTCCCAGAGCATGTCATATCCCAGATGGATCCATCCTGATATCACTCCACTAAAGGAGCTCTGACTTATTGGTCAGGAATGCTGGATGAGGGCTGCGCTCCCAAGGTCTTCTTAGGAAACGTAATGATGAGGTGGCTTCAGTATCCAGCGTTTCAATGTAAACACTAAAGATAAAGGTCGTTTCCACATTCCACCGAGGTGCATCTGCCCACCTCCAGATATATCTCGCTTTCCAATCTCCTGAAGCACTATTCATTTTTCATATGACCGGCTGTTTACACTTTTCCCCATCTTCCGTCTGCACTGCCAATTTACATAATGACTCACTGTCAGGTTACTGTGACCTCCTGCAGCCATCTTTTGTACACACACAATAGCTCTGTGTACAGTAAAGACTGCCGTATTATTGCCATTATCGTATTTCTAGATTACGTAGTAAGCTCCTTATTTTTTACTTTTAATATTTCTTATTGATTTAACTCTTAATTAAAGCGCAACAAAACCCACCAGCCAGGGCCGGCGTCAGCACCCAGCAAGGCAGCTGGCAGGGGGCCTACTGACAGGACGGGCCTTTGGGGTTAGCGTGGCAGACTGGGAGGGCACCGCCACAGCTGGTGCCAGCAATGACCGAGGTGGCGGTGCACCTATTATCGTATTTCCATATTGCCTAAATTTTACTTTTAATATTCCTTATTGATTTAACTCTTGATTAAAGCGCAACAAAACCCACCAGCCAGGGCCAGAGTCAGCACCCGGCAACGGGGGGTCTACTGACACGACCGGCCCTTTGGTTGTGTGATGGCGCTTGACCGGTGGTGGACTGGGAGGGCACCGCCACAGATGGTGCCCACGTCTCCTCGTGGTATGCCAGCGATGACCGAGGTGGCGGTGCAACTGCTTTCAGGGACAGTATGCAGCAATAAGGTTTCACTGCTGCCTGTGCTGAGGAAGGGGCCTCCACACCACGTGACAGGCATGGCTGCGGGCGACCGATAGGCGGCAACAAGGAGACCGGGGGGGGGGGTCTCTTTTTTTCTTTTATTTTGAGCCTTGGGGGCATCTAGATTTGGGGTGTTCCTCAGTGACGTGACACGACTCTTCACCACAAAGGGGCCCTCTGAGACCATAAACCTGGAGCCAGCCCTGCCACCAGCGGCCACCTTGAAATCTAAAAGATTCCAGTGCCGGCTGCTGGCTTTCCCCCCCGGAGCATCCCGAATTGGGATTCCCCAATGTGTGAAACCCTCCTGGGCACTGGTAATAACTCGCTTTTCCCCGGTCTAACGGCGCTGGCTCTTGTCCAATCAGAGCTATTTGCCTTTGCACCGTTGGACCGAGGAGGGACGAGTTTTAATGGGCGAACTGGGCGGGGCGGTAGGGGGGTTCACACAAGGATGCCCCAGGGGCACGGAACAAAATCCGGGAAAGTCAAATTCTCTGGTTTTGATCTGCGTTAAAGAAGCGGATGTCACACATCACATGTATCCAACTCAAGGCTCGAGGTGCCTATAAAAGTTTCTGGTACAAGTCTTTGTAACATTCTCGGGGGGGGGGTAAAAGAGAGCAGTTTCTGCAACTGTAAGAGTTTAAGAATTGAGAGATTCCATAGATGGGTCCTGATGCGCTGCCCTGCCAACAATAGAGATGACCCACAAGCCAAAGAAAACCTGTACCCATGTTTTTTTTTGTCTATTCATCCACTTTGCAACACAGTATGGTGGTCACTGAAAATCCCTTATGGACATTTACTGGCCGGCCAGGTGCAGCGGTGTGCCGAGGTGGCTGGTGTACATGTCCCCACGCCACATTATTTTACTAGGTTCACAACGTTGTGCTTTTAAATAATTGGGCTTTATCATTTTGTAATGTGCCAGTGGTCCTGAGTAATAATAGATTTATGTTGCTGTGTGTTCCTTAGATGCCAGCCCCACCATAAACCACTTGTCATTCAGTGTCTGCAACTGTTGTGTCTCTGTGCAACCACCTTCTACTACACAAGCATGGCCCGTCTATTCCACCAAACTTACTGCCACAGATACTGCAGGGGTTATTGTTTTTAATTTCCAGGTGGGGTGGGAAAAATGTTTGTGGGGCTGTCCTGCATTCTGCATCTGTCCCGGGCAGCCTAATTTAGCAACTGAATCTGTCCTGAGCAAAATCATTCTGCATCTGTCCTGGACAACATATTTCAGTGTATGCATCTGTCCTGGTCAAAATAGTTCTGTTGGTGTCCCGGGCAAAATAGTTCTGTTGGTGTCCTGGGCAAAATAGTTCTGTTGGTGTCCTGGGCAAAATAGTTCTGTTGGTGTCCTGGGCAAAATAGTTCTGTTGGTGTCCTGGGCAAAATAGCTCTGCGGCTGTCCTTGGCAAAATAGCTCTGCGGCTGTCCTGTGCAAAATAGCTCTGCGGCTGTCCTGGGCAAAATAGCTCTGCGGCTGTCCTGGGCAAAATAGTTCTGCGGCTGTCCTGGCCAAAATAGTTCTGCGGCTGTCCTGGGAAAATAGTTCTGCAGCTGTCCTGGGCAAAATAGTTCTGCTTCTGTCCTGGGCAAAATAGTTCTGCTTCTGTCCTGGGCAAAATAGTTCTGCGAGTGTCCTGGGCAAAATACTTTTGCTTCTGTCCTGGGCAAAATACTTTTGCTTCTGTCCTGGGCAAAATACTTTTGCTTCTGTCCTGGGCAAAATAATTCTGCTTCTGTCCTGGGCATAATAATTCAGTGTCTGTCGCTGTCTTGGGGGGGGGGGATGTTTAAGTGCATTTTACCCTTACATTTGAATTGTCGTGCTTGCATTTTGTTTTGTATTTGATATTAACCGACCCTTTGAAGGCGGCAAGAATGCTGATGTAGTCTGTGAAAACGAGTTTGCCTCCCCTGTTATACAATCTCAGACTACGATGAGGGTTCAGTCATCAAGTCATCTAACTGAATATGAATATATTATTTTTCGGTGTAAACCCCAATGACTTCAGCATACCTATGCCACATCACCTCCAATGATCAGATGTGCTCAGAATAGGAGACTTTTTGTTGCTGCAGTAACCCTGTTACCGCCTCTGTGTCTGCATTATCATCAGAAAATCATTGCCCAAGCAGAAAGTGTTTAGGTTACGAAAGAGAAAGTAACCACTGGGAGCCAGGTCTGCTCTGCAGGGCGAATGGCTTTCTCAATTCAGAGTGACACAGGAATCTGGAAGCAATGAGAACTCCGATCCATTTCAACCGGACCATGATTTAATGAAAAGCCCAAACCCTCGAATGATTCCCCAGCATCTAAAAATAATATATTTTACGTTTTTAGTCACTTACTTACTTATTCTTTCCCCCACTGGGCTGCAACTCTGTTCAGGACTCTAGCCTATGGGCGCCGCCATTTTGATTAAGAAGCATCACACATACAGAGGAGAGGAGAGTGGGATAAAGTACAGGGGTGTGGGTTAAAGCTGTGCTTTGCACAGACAGAGCAGAGCTGGGGTCAGGGAAAGGACAGCAATCCCAGAATGCAGAGAGTCAGAAGACACTTCCTGTTTGCAGGCTGCCTAATGCTCCATCTTGGATGTTTAAAGGCTTATAACACGCAGTAGTTGCCGGTAGGATGATTTTTAATGTGGACAATCTGTATGTACAGGGTGTGGAAAACATATAAGATAGACTCTTATTCAGGGTGAAGGTCCACTTTCACTCCAATCCCTTGTCTAACAAAAAATGTAGAAGGAGAGGTGAGGTGTTGATTGCATTTGCATGACTGGACCCATGAGGTGCTATTAGCTCCTTTGCTGGTAACATAGCATTGTAAGTCCCAGACCTCTGTGACTTCCCGGCCTCTGTTCAAGCTTGGCTTCATCATTTTCACATAAATTACTTATTTCACTCCTCTTTTAAATAGGGGTGTGAATTGGCAAGAATCTGGCAATACGATACATGTCGCAGTACACGTATGACGAAACGATATATCCCGATTTTGTCTCGAAGTCGATATATTGCGATTTTTTTTCAATTACATTTTATTTTTAATTAAAAAGATGACATAGTGTCCCCTTCTTTTTGTGGGAATTTTAAGGGTTAAAAACCCTTAAAAATGTCCCTCTTACCCAGCCTAACCAGCCTTGGCACCAGCTTTGGGGGCTTGTGGAACAGGGCGCAGGCATAGCCTAATGGCAAATCACCCGCTAGCTGCAGGTGACTTGCCAGACCCAGAGCCTTGTGAACTGGTGTAGAGGGGTCACATAGATCCTATACCAGTTCACAAAGGGTTAACAGTAAAAAAAACACCACACATAGAGAAAATGTCTTTATTACAAAAAATTCTTTACTCGCCTTCGATTGTCAGTTCCTGTGTCCCTCGCCAATCCGATGACAGATGTGGTGAGTGCTGGAGGAGGGAGGCAGGGGATCGGACCTCCTGTCCCCTTCTCCTCTGGCCAGTGATCATAGCATCTGACAGCTGAACTGCTGGGAGCCAGGATGACGCCCACGGGGGTGTCATCCGCCACTCAAAGGGGCTAGTCGTGAAGATGGCGGTGCCCATTGGAAAGCAGGGGGAGAGGGCCTGTCGGGCTGTCTCCTGAAGACTGAAAAGCTGGGGGGGGGATCGGAGGCCCCCCGGGTGAAGAGGAAAGCCAGCCGGATCGAACAAGGGGTCAGGTGAGTTTTATTTTTCTTTTTTAACTCTTCTTTTACTGTAGCGGGGGGGGGGGGGGAGTCAGAATCGATACTAGAAAGAAAGAATCGTTGAATGAAATATCACTATACTTCGATAGAATTGATTTTTTTCTGACACCCCTACTTTTAAATCGGTCAGCTTCAGGAACCAAACCATGTCATGAAAGAAATGCCCTCTGTCCTTTTAAGTACCGAACAAGTACTATGGGGTGCACCACTTATACCCCCATTTCTATGGGAGTGGCCGTGAAAAACACACCTCCCTCCCTATGAGGAGCACCAAAGAATTTTTCTAACAAACCTATATATTAAAAAATGTATTAATACATATAAGTACATAAAAAATACACAAAATACACATAACACAGGACAATTAAAAACAAATGGCGGGTCCCTATTATTATTGCTCTCAATATGTATCTTAGCAAACCCAAATCATGGGTGAATCACTATGAATTTTCTGTGATGCAAATAATGCTCCAAAATGTGTGGAATCAGTATGGGCAATCCTATAACTGTAAATAAAATACAGGAGTCTGTGTGCGCAGGGATGGTGTATCCCTGCACCCACTTACCCCCGTACCTGTGCTGGCACCAAAGAGGACCCAAAATAGGTCCCTATACTAAACCATACTACACTAATCAATAATAATGACCAATGAATACCCATAAAAAATATATAAACAACCCCTAAAAGTCAATCCCTGTGCGAAACATCTACAAATTAAAGTGCTTAGTGCTAAAGTATATACACACCATGAATCTAAACTCAGTGCAAGTAAATATATAGCCTATGAAAAAACCAACTATCTAAATATTAAATGAAGTGCATAAAAATATATACCAATAATTAATCATTAATAAATATTAGATATTAAGTGAAATACACAATAGATGAAAAAAATTAATGAATAATAAATATTAGATAAAATACAATTAATTGATACTACAAACCCCCATAGCTGATCACTAAACAATACATGAACCAATATGACAAGTGGTATAGAATTTCAAAGGGCTCAAAAGGCCAAAATGGAGGTGTCTGCACAGTCAAACAGACATACTACCAGTGCCCATATAGACCAGGAAACATGTCAGCATCACATCAAGAGAGGGACCGCAAATAACCCAGGCCACCCGCGCCCGCCGCCCCGTGCGGCTTCAAAAGGGTGAAGGCCCTCTGTCCTTTTTAGATGTAGGTACACACCTGGCCAAAGGACTTGGTTGGTTTAAAAGAGGTGTAAAAGAAGTCATTCACATGAAAATAAAGACGCCAAGCTTGAATAGAAGCAGGGGTGGCTGCCACACCTATTGTTTGGGCTTGCAATGCTGTGTTACTGACAATGGCAGCTACTAACACCTTATAATCCCGGGCAATGCACCCTTTATGACAGACAAAGGACATGGATTGGAATTATCATTTATCGCTGTCAGATTCCTGTACAAGTCACTCTGAATTGAGAAAGCCAGCTGACTAGTGAAAAAATAAGAAAACAAGTTGTCACTTAAATTATTCCAAGAGATATACCGTGACTTGGATGAAGAAGAACATTCGTGAGACATAATGAAACATACCTGTGACTGGTGAATGCATTTCACAAATGCCAATATAACATTCATAACGTCTTTACGGCTGTTGGTGAATTTTGTTTTTTTGGACCATTTTTAAAAATGAGGGACTCTAAACCCAACAGCAATAATTAGCCAGCGAGCAGCTCACCTGATGCCTGTCCCATGTGGCTTGCTTCCATTTCCTACAGCACAGGGTAGAAGCCGTAGCAGGACTCCTCCAGGACCACCAAAAAAAGTGTTCCTTCAGCTACTCTGTCACTTGGAGCTTCCAGTGTGAGCAAGCACGGCAAGCCACAGTGGTCCCACGCACCACAGCAGCATATGTTTAAAGAGGAACTTTGGAGGCCCTGGCGTCTCCTAATTGGGATGCCCCCCCCCCAGAAGCCCTATTACACCTGGCTTGTCCCGGAGCCCTCACTGTGTCTCTGCGCCGCGACCGCATTCCGGCTCCTCTCCATCCGTGCGCCAGCACCTGGTCTTTCTGAATGGGCGGCATGAGCACACAGCGGCTAGGAGGTGAGCGGAGGGATGCGTCAAGAGGCGCACTTGGTCTGTTTAACTGTCCAGGCAGCTCAGCCGTCAGCGTGAAAGGATTGAATAAGGTTCAGGAGGGAAGTGTTTTTAAGAAGAAGCTTAATGATAGAACAAGGGGGCACAACCTGAAGCTAGTCAGAGGGAAGATCAGGAGCAATGTTAGAAAATATTATTTTACAGAAAGAGTAGTAGATGCTTGGAACAAACTTCCAGCAGAGGTAGTTGAAAAATCAACAGTCAGTGAATTTAAACATGCCTGGGATAAGCACACATCTATCCTAAGATAAAGAGAACATACAGTATACACATAAGGGCAGACTAGATGGAGCGTAAGCTCTCCTTCTGCCGTCAACCTTCTATGTTTCTATGAAGCCGAGTAAAAGGGAGTGAGCTGATTGGTTGTGCGGGCCAGCCAATCAGCACGCTCGTTCTCGCCCGAGTCTGCGACGTGGGAGTGACAGGAATGTGAGTGAATTTGTGCGAGCTGGGGGAATACACACAGCGGGGCATCCCAACACTGACTGAAACACCCCGAAAAGTGAAAATGGGGGTCTGTGTTTCCTCTTTAAGACTCATAAAGCTGCGTCATGACATTCTCCTGCCAGGTCAGCCATCACCTAGAAACAGAAGCAAGGAAATCAGTTTCTTTTAGAACGTATTTACTTACAATCACAGATTTTCAGGTGCTTTTAAAATAGCTCATTATTTACTTTTCCCAAGGGGGATAAGATGGGAGAAAGTTAATGTTTGCCTGGATAGAGACTTTAAACTGGACCAAAACTCGTTTTTTCTTTAAAGTGGACCTTCACTATGAATAAGAGTCTATCTTATATGTTTCCCACACCCTGTACATACAGATTGTCCACATTAAAAATCATCCTACCTGCATCTACTGCATGTTATGAGCCTTTAAACATCCAAGATGGCGGCTTATGGAACATCAGGCAGCCTGCAAACAGGACGTGCCTCCTGACTGTGCTGCTCTGCATTCTGGGACTGCTGACCGTTACCTGACCCCAGCTCTGCTCTGTCTGAGCAAAGCACAGCTATAACCCGCCCCCTGTACTTTATCCCGCTCTCCTCTCCTCAGTAAGTGTGATGCTTCTGAGTCAAGATGGCGGCGCCCGTATCCTAAATTCCTGAACAGAGTTGCAGCCCGTTGGGGGAAAGAATAATAAGTTAGTGACTAAAAACGTAAAATATATAAATTTTAGATGCTGGGGAACCGTTTTTTAAGAGTTTGGGCTTTTCATTAAATCACGCTGAAGGTCCGGTTTAACAAATTATGGTCCTGCAGACAGTGAATAAGAACAACCTCAGGGGGGGGCATCCAGAATGCTGGAGCCCCCTCCCCCACAGATATCCTTACCTTCACCTCCAGCACAAGGAAAGGAGTCCCGCTTTTGGCCGCGGATGGATGGCCGAGGATGCGACCATTGCCCACATGACCACCCGCTGGCCAATCGTGGGACTCCTTTCGTTGTGAGGATAAGAATATTGGGCGATTGGGGGCTCCAGCATTCTTGATGCCCCCTCTGAGCTTGTTCTTACTTGCTGTTGGCGGGACCTACACCTGTTAAAAAAAGAGAGACTGCTGGTCTTGTCAGCAACTTTTTGCATCATATGCTCTTTAAGATTGTTTTATTCATTATTGAATGTCACTTTGAAAAGCTCTCACAATCCTTGTTTTCCCTCTAGAACCAAGTGACAACCTCCGAGAAATTTTACAAAATGTGGCCAAACTTCATGGAGTCTCTAATATGCGCAAGTTGGGTCACCTGAACAATTTTATAAAGGTAAGTCTTCTTTTACATTGTGTCCAGCAGTAGATTGGGGCAAATTAATTTAAACATGTGTCGTCTTCTTTACCATGACACTCAACATGGGTTTCAGAGTGGCGTGCAAAGGTGTTAAAGTGGACCAAAACCCAGGATTTTACCTATCCTGGGTTTTGGTCCTCAACCCCGGGACACCCCAATCAGGAGTGTGCCCCGCTGTGTGAAACCCCCCAGATCGCCCAAAGAAACTCGCCTCTTTCCGGTCCCACGACGCATGCATGGCCACTCGTCCGATCAGAGCCCTGAGCGCGCTGGCGGCCGCATCCCCCGCTTCCCTCTAACAGGGAGCGTGCCCACGCTGTCCATTCACAAATGCGCCATTGAACCGGGAAGCAAGGTAAGTGAACATGGCGAGCTGGAGGGGAGTGTCATACAGTGGGGCATCCCGAGTTTGGATACCCCGAGGGAAGGGAATTGAGCCGCATTCCTCTAACACCTTCCTCTAGAGCAGCGTGAGAAAAAATAAACAGCTCACCGCTTCTAGAATCCAGCGACATCACCGGCACTGGCCGCACAATGACTGGACTTAAAGTGGACCAACACCCTGCAGGATCAGCCCGGGAATCTATAACATTCCCGGGCTGATCCAATCCCTCCCCACGGGGCATCCAAAATCGGGATGCCCCGCTGTGTGAAACCCCCCAGGACGCCCGCAAACCTTACTTAAATCCAGGTCCAACGGCTCATGCGCGGGCCGCATCTTGCCCTTCTCTTTAGCAGAACGCGTGCCCACGCCTGCCATTTGTGAATGGCCGGCGTGGGCGCGCTCTCTGTTAGAGGGAAGCGCAAGATGCGGCCGCCAGCATGCTCGGAGCCGCTGTGGTAAGGCGTCGCTTTGACCCGCATAGCTCAGCGGCTCCGAGCATGCTGATTGGACGAGCGGCCGCGCGTGTGCGTAGGAGCGGGGTGAGTTTTATCGGGAGGTCTGGGGAGTTTCACATAGCGGGGCACCCCCGATCGGGGTGCCCCAGGGAAGTGGACCAAACCCAGTCAGAATCCTGGGTGTTGGTCCACTTTAAACCCCTGAAAAATGGCTGTCCTAGCCAATGGGGCCAGAGACTACTAGTATGGTTTGACTGGTGGCCATTTATGCGTGGTCATCTTTGGTGAAGTGAAGTCAATGCATCCCCCTCACAAATAGGGTAATAGGGTACTATGGGGTGAGTTTTTCTGCCCATAGGGCATTTCTGGGGGGTCAGCTTCCTTGGACTTTCCGAAACGTAATACTCTATAGGGATGGGGGGTGTAACACAGCTGCGCTGATAGCGGATTTATTTTAGACTTTAGGTCCACTTTACTTCTTCCTGATTAATTCAGTCTTTTTGGACCTCCTCTTTAAAACGGAACTTCAGCGGCATTTAATGAAAAGCCCAAACCCTTAAAAAAATATTCCCTAGTATCTAAAATTAATATATTTAATGTTTTTAATCACTTTTTATTCTTTTCCCCACTGGCCTGCAACTCTGTTCAGCACTCTAGGATACAGGCACCGCCATCTTGGCTCAGTAGCATCACATACTGAGGAGACGAGGGTCAAAAGTTCAGGGGGCGGGTTATAGCTGTGCTTTGCACAGACAGAGCAGAGCTGGGGTCAGGGAAAGGACAGCAATCCCAAAATGCAGAGCGGCACAGTCAGAAGACACTTCCTGTTTGCAGGCAGCCTGCACCTCCATGAGCCGCCATCTTGGATGTTTAAAGGCTCATAACATGCAGTAGCTGCAGGTAGGATGATTTTTAATGTGAGCAATCTGTATGTACAGGGTGTGGGAAACATATAAGATAGGCTCTTATTCTGGGTCTGGTTTAACCAATCCACACACATCTACAGCAATGGCTGACGTTTCAGCCCACAGTATCTATGCTTGGAGCATCTCCTTGTTACTGTACATCTGCTTGAAGAAACATTCTGAAACAAGATTTTTGCCCGTGCTGTGGTAGAAATTGTTTCACCTCCTGAGCGGGGCTTGTGGTTGCCTTTATTTCCAGGAACTTCTCTATTGGTTTCTTGATGTTGCTTTTTAGGTTTTTTAATTTTTTTTTTTGCCGGATGTTTTTCTGCGCTTGGCTTGCCTGGTGACCTATATATGGAGGATGCTTAGTCATTGTGAGACCCCGGCGCTGCCTCTGCGTCTGGGAACACTGACAGCAGTTACATTGCAAAACAACACCTGCCTTAACATTTTGCATGTAATATGTTGTAACCAGCCGCAGCGCAGCCGTTGTGATCGCTCATTGATGTGCAGGTGCTAAACACATGTTTTCTTTATAAATCTTTTTATTGGTTTTTCCACGACAAAACAATATTGTGGTACAGGGAGGCAATTTGTAACATTATATACATATTAAAGTGGACCAACACCCAGGGGGGATCGGCCCGGAAATCTATAAGATTCCTGGACCGATCAGATCCCTCCCCGCGGGGCATCCGAAATCGGGATGTCCCGCGGGGAGGAACCCCCCAGGAGGCCCACAATCCTCACCTTACCGGCGATCCAACGGCGCATGCGCGAGACGAGGCCGCGTCTCTCGCTTCCCTCTAGCAGGGCACGCTCCCGCGCTGGCCGTTTTGTGAATGGCCGGCGCAGGAGCGCTCCCTGTTAGAGGGAAGTGAGAGACGCAGCCAATGACAGCGGGGTGCCCCACCTAAGTGGACCAACACCCAGGATAGTCAAAATCCTGGGTGTTGGTCCACTTTAAATATTGTTGTCGATAATGGCAAAATGTATACAGCATCGTTACTGGCTTCATTGAAGTATTCTAATAATAAGCATGCTGGGTCTGGGAGGGAGCCTCCCCCCTCGCCCCAACCCAGCCATAGACGCCGTTTTGGTTTATTTAGGTAACAGGAGATACATGGTGCAATTTAGGGGGGTATGGGGGGGGTGGTCCCCGTTCCGCTCCTGCCAGGCCCTTGTTCCATTGTTTAGTTAAATACTATTGTCGAAAGGTTTGGGACTGCGTATTGGACCCAAGGCTCCCAAATGCTCAAGAAGTAGTCATGTCTATCATTTAGTATGCTGGTGAGCTTCATTTATAAATAATCAGTTTATTCTGGCTTTAACTTCGGAAATAAAGATTTAATTGCTGTTTCCAGGCCTTTGCTATTGTCTTTTTAGTAGCCATCATAATGAATGTGAAAAGTTTGTTTTGCATATGGTTAAGTTCAGGTGCTTTGTGGCAGAATAGCGCCACCCATGGGTCCCGTTTCAGTGTGACTCCCAGGACTCTCCCAACCATCCTATAGACCTGTTGCCATAGCCGCGCCACCATAACACATGTTTTAAATAACATTTTCGTTAGCAAATGGTGTTGAGCTTCGGATGGAAATGAAAGTTAAACCGGACCTTCAGCGTGATTTAATTAAAAGCCCAAAGTCTGATAAAACGGTTCCCCAGCATCTAAAATTAATATATTTTACGTTTTTAGTCACTAAGTTATTATTCTTTCCCCCACTGGGCTGCAACTCTGTTCAGGAGTTTAGGAATACGGGCGCCGCCATCTTGACTCAGAAGCATCACACTTACTGAGGAGAGGAGAGTGGGATAAGGTACAGGGGGGCGGGTTATAGCTGTTCTTTGCTCAGACAGAGCAGAGCTGGGGTCAGGTAAAGGTCAGCAGTCCCAGAATGCAGAGCAGCACAGTCAGGAGGCACTTCCTGTTTGCAGGCTGCCTGATAAGATGGCTGCTTCCATAAGCCGCCATCTTGGATGTTTAAAGGCTCATAACATGCAGTAGGTGCAGGTAGGATGATAGTTAATGTGGACAATCTGTATGTACAGGGTGTGGGAAACATATAAGATAGACTCTTATTCAGAGTGAAGGTCCACTTTAAATTACAGTTAGCCAGACTTCTGAGGTATAAAAGCCTCTCACCAGAGTGGTGCATTATGGGTTCTGGCCACAGGGGCCTCTCCTGAAGAAAAAGCATTTCAAACTCAGACCTGTGAAGTACATGACCAGCAATCCATTTAAACCGGACCTTCACCCTGATTTAATGAAAAGCCCAAACTCTTAAAAAACAATTCCTCAGCATCTAAAATTAATATATTTTACATGTTTAGTCACTAATTTATTATACTTTCCCCCACTGGGCTGCAACTCTGTTTGGGAATTTAGGATACGGGCGCCGCCATCTTGACTCAGAAGCATCACACTTACTGAGGAGAGGAGAGTGGGATAAGGTACAGGGGGGCGGGTTATAGCTGTGCTTTGCTCAGACAGAGCAGAGCTGGGGTCAGGGAAAGGTCAGCAGTCCCAGAATGCAGAGCAGCACAGTCACTTCCTGTTTGCAGGCACTTCCTGTTTGCAGGCTGCCTGCAAAAATGGCAGCTTCCATAAGCCGCCATCTTGGATGTTTAAAGGCTTATAAAATGCAGTAGATGCAGGTAGGATGATTTTTAATGTGAGCAATCTGTATGTACAGGGTGTGGGAAACATGTAAGATAGACTCTTATTTAGAGTGAAGGTCCGCTTTAAAGTTCAAAGTAATGTATTATTCTTGGTATATCAGGGCATAGTAATAAAGCATGCCATAGATTCTAGGCCCATATATTTACAGCAATGCAGTCCATACTTTTGCAACGTTTCGGGGTCACAAATCCCCCTTCCTGAGGGAGGACTGCCAACCATTGCTCTATTAGGGTAGCCCGTTAAGTAGTGAAGCAGTTTGAAATTCCCGCCTGGCGTCATAATGACATCAGCGGGAGTTCTGTGTACAGTATAGATAGTAATTGATGTATAATAATAATAAAAAACAAAAATGCTGCAGCAACTACTCACCTGTACCCGCCAGGGCTCCAAGCGCAGAGAGCCCCGCCACCACCAGCCACCGCAGGTGAGTAGTTACTGCAGCATTTTTGTTGTTTTTTATTATTATACATCAATTACTATCTATACTGTACACAGAACTCCCGCTGATGTCATTATGACGTCAGGCGGGAGTTTCAAACTGCTTTACTACTTAACGGGCTACCCTAATAGAGCAATGGTTGGCAGTCCTCCCTCAGGAAGGGGGATTTGTGACCCCCGAAACGTTGGAAATGTATGGACTGCATTGCTGTAAATATATGGATCTAGAATCTATGACATGCTTTATTACTATGCCCTGATATACCAAGAATAATACATTACTTTGAACTCTAAATGGAGTGCTGGTTCTCTCTACTTCTTTGGATTTAAAGTGGCGCCACCGTGGTCCAGGCACCCACACCTAGTGGCTATATAAGTGTGCACCTGCAACTTTGAACATATAAACTCTGGCCTGTGGGACACATCTCGCCTGCAGTGTTCTGCAAGCCCTGTTTCCCCCCCTTCCTATGCTGGGGAGTGACAGGGCCGGGGATGTGGCGGGCTTTACCTTTGAACCAGACGCACCGGCACACACTTGCTCACACATGCTGCTTAGACCCTTGGCTAGTTATCAGGCCCGCCCGGTGGTCGGATTGCACTGCTTAATTGCAGCCTGGCGGCCGACAAGATTTCTGGATGGGGCTTTGATGTAAAACCCCGCTCCTATGATGATGTAGGAGGGGAAGGACTTCCCCCAGTGGTTGGTAAATTCACCTGCCAACCATGCTGAGTTGGCTGCCATCTCCCTCTATGCAGGATGGCATCAGGCCAGCTCAGTGCGCCAGTGATTGTGAAAAGGGACTGCGTGACGTGATGGCAGCCAGAGAACCCTGTCCCACCTCCTTATGGAAAGTGGCATGCTGCATTAAAGAGGACCAACCACTTATTTGGCAGGCCCTGGAGTGTAAAAGACTACAGGGCTGACTGATTAAACTTGACCAAAAGCGGCTTTGGCGTCTATAATACACTAGAGCCGCCTGATTGTCACTACCCAGGGCATCTCAAATCGCTGTTTGAAGCTCCCAGGATGACTGGTAAAACTTACCTGACTGCTGATCCAACAGCGCATTCGCAAGCCACGGTTGAGCTTGGCTATACCTTTACCTGGAAGCGCGCCTGTGTCAGGCATTTGTGAATGTCGGGCACGGGCATGCCCCTAGCCCCAGCTGTGCACTTGGTTCAATTCAGCCCTTAGCCGACGAGCCCTCGTTGGCTAATACTAAGAAAAGTCGAATAGATCCAAGCACACCATTTGGCTGAGCCCATGCGCTGTTGGATTGACATTTTTTTCAACAAATATCAAGGTTGGCCCGCAAGTCGGATTTCTTTATGGTTCTTAACGTGGACCAATCACCCCTGCAGCCAGCCTGGAATCTAAAAGATTCCAGGACTGGCTGCTAGCCTGATCCTGGGCATCCTATATTCGATGCCCTGATGTGTAAACCACCCCCGCGGTTCCAGTGATCTGACCTGATCCCAGTGGGTCCCGCAACGTGATCTTCACATCTCCTATGCAGCTGTACACACTCCACAGGGTGAGTGAAAGTGGGCGATATGGGGGGGTTTCACACAGGGGGGCATCTTGCATCAGGATGCTCTTAGGGCAAGGACCAGTGACCAGGATAGTCGAAATCCTGGTGATTAGTCCACTTTAATATGAAGTGGGAAGAGACAGGTACCTAAGCTGGATGATCCTATACCTGTTCTGCTCCTTCCCACATGAGGGATCTAGTGGACAAGCAACCCAAGCAACACAAGGTATTGGGCGTTGGACTCAGACTGGCCTTTGCCATCGCCTTGGTTGTTAGGCCTGGGATACTATGCCATGATGTTGGTGATAATCTGCCCTGTATTTGTGTGGACCGTTCATATTTACCCATAAGAGGGCACATTTAAAAGCTCTAGGAACAAATGTAATGCGACGGGTGTCAAAGTGTTACGCCTGAGGTTGTGACATGTTGTTTGCTTGTCTTAAGTGCATGAAAGACTGTCACAGGAACGTCAGAATCTGCTTCCTTGGGAAAGCTTTGCAAACAAAGGAAAAACAAGTAAAGCTTGGTCACACAGTGTGTTATATTAACACAGAGTTCCCCAACCCTCTGCTCGTGAGACACCAACAGGTTAGGTTTTGCAGATCTCCACATAGACGCACAGACGCACAGGTTGAGTATAAAGCTATAGAGGCAGCCATGTGGAGATCCACAAATCATGACCTGCTGGTGGCTCTCCAGGAGAGGTTTGAGGAACACTTCTGTGTCTTGCTATGCTGCAACAATTTTTAATTTTAGTAAATATGTAAAAGGTATAATAGCTGTAATAATAAAAATAATAAATCGAAGCAACTGGAGTTGCTGGGTTTTTTGGATGTGGATGTCTATTTTAACAAAAATGAAAAATGCCTGCTTGTCTATTCAATTGATGGCAATCGCTTGTCTATTCAATT
This sequence comes from Gastrophryne carolinensis, assembly GCA_027917425.1. Classification (NCBI taxonomy): domain Eukaryota; kingdom Metazoa; phylum Chordata; class Amphibia; order Anura; family Microhylidae; genus Gastrophryne; species Gastrophryne carolinensis. The sequence goes on from CM051234.1 coordinate 604,747,207, forward strand.
GATGCCACTATCTTGTCTATTCAATTGATGGCAATCGCTTGTCTATTCAATTGATGGCACTCGCTTGTCTATTCAATTGATGGCAATCGCTTGTCTATTCAATTGATGGCAATCGCTTGTCTATTCAATTGATGCCACTCGCTTGTCTATTCAATTGATGGCAATCGCTTGTCTATTCAATTGATGGCACTCGCTTGTCTATTCAATTGATGGCAATCGCTTGTCTATTCAATTGATGGCACTCGCTTGTCTATTCAATTGATGGCAATCGCTTGTCTATTCAATTGATGGCAATCGCTTGTCTATTCAATTGATGGCAATCGCTTGTCTATTCAATTGATGGCAATCGCTTGTCTATTCAATTGATGGCAATCGCTTGTCTATTCAATTGATGGCAATCGCTTGTCTATTCAATTGATGGCAATCGCTGAAAGATGGCTGCGCACTGAATTGCAGGCAAGCCCCCCCCCCCACGCTTTTGGCCTCAGCACCAGAAGAGGAAGGCAGCGGGGGTTAAAAACAGAAGGACTTATGCTTCTTTTTGCCAGTCATGTGACCAGCTTTATGACTGGTCCAGAAATCGCCAGCAATAAATGGTGCGGATGAGTGTAGTAGCTCTAGTCCACATCCTCGAAGTCCCACGAAAACTTGGAAGTCCGGTACCTCATGGAGGTAAGGTGTTGATTGCATTTACATATCTGGAGCTATGCATTGTTTATTCATCTGTTTTGGAGAGGTGTTGATTAGCATTATATGTGGCAGATGATTTTTTTGGAACCCCCTTTTTTTTTCCAGCTAGGCTTCTCAATTTGACATAAATGTTTTCATTCAACCCTCCTTTGTGTTGAGCATGGGAACCTCAGTGCTCTGTGTTTCAGATGTAGGTACACAGCCCCTGTCCAGAGGAGTTAGCTCTTCTATGCTGGGGCATCCAGCGTGTTTGTGTTTTCTCAGCATACCTGTCCGGCCACAGTTGATTTTCTGGTGTTTTGGTTTTTTTGGGTAAACCGGCCTTTCCCTGGGATTTAATAGAAAACTCCCTTTTCGTCAGGTTTTTAGAGTTCTGCCTTGTTTTGCTCTTTTGGAATGTAAAAAAAGAGTACTTATTGACATGCTGTTTCCAATTTTTTTATAGTCCTCTGGCTCTGTGTTGATATAGTAGGAATAGCTTTTTCTGGCCTTGAATCAAGCCCTTAGTATAGTTTCTGACTAAAAGTCCCAGAATCCTTCCACTGTAACAGGTGAGGCAAAATTTTGCAGCAGTGATGACCTCTCTGAGTAAGAGTGCTGCCAGTAACCCTTTAGCTTCTCAAGATTTGTTACCCCCCACATCTAAATAGGTTTACTTAGAGCAGAAGGGGTTAAACCTGTTGCCTCTCAATTAATCAGATTATTAGAGTGAGGAAGACTCAGATATTCTGGCACACAATATTGGAATTACACGTTAAAGCAAACAGGGTTTTGACGTTTGTTAAAGTGGACCAACACCCAGTAGGTTCGGCCCGGGAATCTATAAGATCCAATCCCTCCCCGCGGGGCATCCAAAATTGGGATGCCCGCAGTGTGAAACCCCCCAGGACGCCCGCTGCACTTACCTCAATTCCGGTCCAACGGCGCATGTGCGGGCCGCATCTTGCACTTCTCTCTATCATTTGTGAATGGCCAGCGCGAGCGCGCTTCCTGTTACAGGGAAGCGCGAGATGCGGCCGCTAGCGTGCTCTGAGCCGCTGAGGTTTGATGCGCATACCTCAGTGGCTCCGAGCATGCTGATTGAACGAGCGGCCGCGCATGCACCGTAGTTGCGGGGTGAGGTGAGTTTTATTGAGAAATCTGGGGGGTTTTACATAGTGGGGCACCCCCTATCGGGGTGCCCCGGGGAAGTGGACCAACACACTCTTCTAAGTTTTTTTCGGTGACTTACAGGGCCATGGTTTTTCACCTGTTGTGCATTCCCAGTCTCACATGTATTTTGTGTTCTTTTCTTCCCGCTATTTTACCGAAGGCTCGTTGGCTTTTTTTTTTATATTCCAAGCCAATCTTCTTCCCATGAAGAGAGGAAAAATTATTTTACAGCGAGTACTAAAATTGTTTTCTCGTTCCAACAAGGTGCCTCTGGGTCCTGTATGTTTGGCTTACCAATAACTCCTAACCTGCTGTCAGCTCCTCTTGGTTTATAGGGAGATGGCTGGAAAGGCAGGGGGAGATGTTGCGGGAAGGTTTGGCACGGCAGTGAGGTCAGCAGTTTTCAGGCTTAGTCTTTTCTGAAGTGATTACAGAATTCCAGGCTGATGAGCGTGTGCTGGGATCAGCTGCTGCTCGAGCTGCTGACCGGCTGTTTGGGTTGGGCCCGGGGTTGCTTACAATGCATTACCCAATCCATGAGCACATTCTCACCTGGGATCATTGGAATGGACAGCTCCTATCCACGCCTTATGTAACAGGTGCCAGAAATATTTTGCATCCTGCAGCTGCTGAATGTAGGTGCTGAACGCTGACTTTACATCCTGTAGGAATACTTTTAGGGGCACCCCATTCTAAGTTTCCTCATGGGAGAGTTGTAGGCAAAAATAAAAATACTGCAGTCCTTCCGCCGACTTTCTCCTGTTGCTCAATAATATTTTTTGTCAGGGTTTAATGCAGAACAAAACCTAGGATTTTGACTATCCCGTGCTCTTTTCCAGTGGCCCGTGGGTATCCCGAATTGCGATGCCCCACTGTGTGAAACCCCACCTTTAGACCTCCCTGTACAACTTGCCTCCTCCCAGTCCAACAGTGTATGCACAGGCTCTCGTCTGAGGTGAAAAATGAAATATTATAGTATTAGTATTAATTATTTTAGCTGCCTGTATGCCATCTCTCACATTCTCAGTGGAGGGGGTTTCACCCCTCTTTCCTCATATAACCATTACCAAGAATGTTATGTCTGCTTAAAGCGGTCCTTCACCCTGAATAAGAGCCTATCTTATATGTTTCCCACACCCTGTACATACAGATTGTTCACATTAAAAATCATCCTACCTGCATCTACTGCATGTTATGAGCCTTTAAACATCCGAGATGGCGGCTCATGGAGCATCAGGCAGCCTGCAAACAGGAAGTTCCTTCTGACCGTGCGGCTCTGCATTCTAGGATTGCTGACCTTTTCCTAACCCCAGCTCTGCTCTGTCTAACTTTTGCCCCCCTGCTCTTTATCCCTCTCTCCTCTCCTCAGTATGTGATGCTTCTGAGTCAAGATGGCAGCACCCATATCCTAGATTGCTGAACAGAGTTGCAGCCCAGTAGGGGAAAGAATAATAAGTAATTGATTAAAAACTTTAAATATATTAATTTTAGAAGCTGTGGAATAGTGTTTGGGCTTTTCATTAAATCATGCTGAAGGTCCGGTTTTATTATTTTATGTCTAGCCGCCTGTATGCCATCTCTCACATTCTCGGTGTGTGAAGGGGATTTTCACCCTACCTTCATGTCTGAGCTATACCTACCTTCATGTTCTTCATGTCTGAACTATACCTACCATATATGTCTGTATATGTTTGAAATATGACATGTGTCCAGGCATCCAATCAGTATGGTCATTTAAGCTCCTTTGTCTAAAACTGTATTTAAGCAAGCAAAAAAAGACCAGCAATTCGGGCATTGGCAATCAATGTAAGCAGGCCCCCGGTTGACCAAATAAGCGTTGTATTTCCTGAAGACCTTTGTTTCTGAGTCTGTGCCATTTCTACTTCACATCCAATCAGAGCCGCTTGCAGTGACTGTCATTCAGCAAACGGCAATCATTTGCTTCGATGGGGGGGCACAAGCATCTGCATCCCCAACAAGTGCGCGCTTCCATCCCAAACTATCTGAATGGCTGGGTCCGTGGATACCCCTGTTCTCCCCCCCCATTAAAAACAATCAAAGCCATTTGCTGAATTGCCTAGGCGCAGCAAACGGCTCTGATTGGACGACAGCCCCGTGCATGCGCCGTTGGATCAGGGAAAACATAGGCTTTATTGGCGATCTGGTTAATTAGGCCGGCCATGGTATATTTCAGATTCTACAGTCCCTCTTCCAACTTTCTCCTGTTCAATATTTTTTATCTAGGTTTAATGCAGAACAAAAACCAGGATTTTGACTATCCCAGCTCTTGTTCCGTGCCCCTGGGGTATCCCAAATTGGGATGCCAATACAGACGGGTCACTGCATGGTGCAAGCCACTCATAAGCCTCGAGAATAGAAAGGCCAGATTGGCCAAAAAATCTAAAGCCAGCACAGTTCTGGAAGAACATTCTTTGGACAGACGAAACCAAGATCAACCTCTACCGGAATGATGGGAAGAATAATGACGGGGGCGTGGTCCAGCTCATGATCCAAAGCATATGCATCATGTGTAAAACATGGTGGAGGCAGTTTGATGGCTTGGGCATGCATGGCTGCCAGTGGCACTGGGTCACTGGTGTTTATTGATGATGTGACACAGGACGGAAGCAGTCGGATGAATTCTGAGCTATTCAGAGACCTACTGTGTGCTCAAGTCCAGCCAAATAAATGCAGCCAAACTGATTGGCCGGGCTCTGTTTACTGGTGGTAGTGAAGGGTCCCACAGCATGTCAGGGTCTTGAGAGACCTGTATCAAGGAACCATACCGCGTGCTCGCAGTGATGTAATTCATGGCCATGTGGTACAATCCTTTACATCTATTTCTGTCAACAATTACACAATAACAGCAACTCCCCAAGCTCGGTGCCTGGGAGTCATTCTGGACTCTGCCCTCTCTTTCAAACCACATATTCACTCCCTGGCCACCTCTTGTCGCCTCCAACTTAAAAACATCTCCCGCATCCGTCCTTTCCTCTCACCTGACACCACTAAAATGCTAGTGCATGCCCTGGTCATATCCCGTCTGGATTACTGCAACATCCTTCTTTGTGGCCTACCAACTAACAGACTGTCACCCCTCCAATCTATCCTGAACTCTGCTGCTCGCCTCATCCATCTCTCCTCTCGCTCCTCCAGTTCTGCGCCTCTCTGCCAATCCCTACACTGGCTGCCAGTCCCACAGCGAATCCTGTTCAAAACTCTAACTCTCGCATACAAGGCTCTCTCCAACCAGACCCCTCCCTACATCTCATCTCTAATCCAACAGTATCAACCTAGACGCCGCCTCCGCTCTTCTGCCGACCTTCTCCTGTCCTCCACCCTGGTCACCTCCTCTCACGCCCGCCTCCAGGACTTCACGTGCAACTTCAATCTTCTGGAATGCCCTCCCACACCCAATCCGCCACTCCACAACCCTCAAATCCTTCAAAGGCGCCCTTAAAACTCACTTATTCAGACAAGCATATAATCTGGCCTAACCAATCTTCTAAAGAGCACATGCCACAAAGCTCAATACTGACTGTTTGTGATCCCTCCCCCTCGTCTTCACCCCTCTTCCTTTAGACTGTAAGCTCGCAAGGGCAGGGCTCTCTCCCCTACTGTATCTTGTACTCAGAATATCCATTGTCAACTCTGTAAAACTGCATTTGAAATGGTATATGTATCGTATGTTTCTACCCTGTCTGTAATTACTACTTTGTAAAGCGCTACGGAAGATGATGGCGCTATATAAATAAACAATAATAATAATAATAATAATAATAATAATCTTATATGTACATATGCCTTAAATAGCAATATGGAAGAAGAAGGCGCTATATAAATAAACAATATAAACATATAATCAGATCTTGAGATGCTTTGGAATTGCTCATCCTACACTGTTCCCGGGGGGGGGGGGGCTCAGATGGGAGGGAGTGAGTGTGCGCCTGGACCGGGACGTTTACTTTCATCTAAACTGATAATTGTTAGACTATTGTGTTGGGCTACATTGGACACTGCTCTAAATTGCTTTTTGTTTTTTTTTATTTAAAGCAGAAATGTCCGAGACATCTGGGTTTACAGGTTCAGCTAATGACATTCTTGTCATGAATCAAGAAAGTTTGATGTTCTGATCCATACCAGATTTCGATCGTACTGCCTACAATCATTTACCCACACACACGGGTCTTTGGAAAAGCCACCACCACTGGCCCTTATTAGCCAGACAACACATATACACACAGATCTCAAGCTAAGATCTCACCTTATGCAGTTAATATACTCAATCACACCATAAGGTCCTAGGCCCGACTATACAGCGATAAAGTCACACTCCGATTTACCGATTGTAAAGTGATCTCACACCCCTAGACCAGCACCAGTAGCCATAGGCAAGCACACATACAATGTCTCTCCTGAAGTTAAGTGGGTTAGCACACAGAAGATCACTTTATAAATCTTTAGGATTTCATTCACCCATAAGGGGCAGTGCATGTAAAACAAAGATGTACAATAAAAATGACATACCCATTATGGCAAGATGCTTATAAAATAAAGGGAGAAATAAACAGAAATCCTTTACCCCTTGTGAAGATAATTTTCTGCTGTGAGGGGTACATGGAAAGTGATGATAGCAGCCTACTTAATATCTGTGCCATGTGTCTCATTTTAAACTGGTTATTGGGGCGGGCAGCAGGATGGATGTAGCCAATTGGGTCTCAGGGGCGTTCCATTGTTTAAAGTTATGCTTTAATGTCTATTTTCTTTTGAAGAGAGGTGTGCAGCAAATGTCTCATTCACTGTTTTGTAATAAGTAGATGTCAATTACCACATAGGGAGGTGTCACCTGACCCAGCCAAAAGGCCTAGTTAGCACATGGTTCCAAAATGGCTTGTTTTTCTGTCCTGTCATATGTAAATTGCTTCCCGTTGGTAACTCCAGACAAATGTACTAGCATGCCTCTAATTGACAAGGTATGTTTTGACAACCATAGTTTTGGTCATATTTTTATCTGGTCATATATTTAATATATCCTCATAATTCTCTTTTGCATCCTGTCCCATATTCAGCTCAGCAGAGGGGATCATATTTGCTGGTCCCTCCCTCTTCCTCCTCCCCCTTCATATTCATCACATTATTATGCAGCATCACAGATCCAAGTGCCAGGCCCACTTTTTGGAGAAGTGAAATCATAAGCTGAACCTGTAAACCTCAATAGTTTGGCCATTTCTTCTTTAATTTAAAAATGGGAAACAGTTTAGGACCGCGCCAAATGCAGCCCGACACAATGTTGTAACAATTACCTTTGCCTGCTGTATCATTTTAACTTTTCATTCAGTTTTTTTTCTTGTTTTTGTTGTATATATTGTTGGGCGCTCATAATGCTGGTGCTATATTAGGCGATAGCGATCTTCTTGTGAAATGTCACACTTCTGTAAAAATATCCCCCGCCGTTGGTTACGTTGTCCAGCACTTGGAAAGCACCCTATTTATTGATGTGTTTTATTCTTGGCTGTGGGAAGCACCGTTAGTGTTCGATCCTTTTGCTTGTTTTCTTCACCATAGAGAAGATCTTAAAGCGGACCAAAACCCACCAGTGAGGTAAATCTAAATGAACCAATCTGCCTACTGATAATCCTCTCCCTCCAAGTGGAAAGCAAAATAGCTTTTTTCGCTTACTCTGTTTTTTCGCATTCTGCTCCCAGACTCCTACCTCATTAGATTGGTAATTTCATACATCATATGAGAGGACTCGGCAGCATAACATTTGAACAAAGGCATGCTTAATTTGCTGATAGCTGGATCATGATGCAGTTTGGCAATTGCTGGTCCTGGCACTCAAACCCCTGGCAATCTGGGACTTGGGGTAATTTGCCAGCTGAAGACAAGATGGTGAAACCATCCGAAAGGTCCCTGAGGTGAGGAATGCGGGACATATAAGAAGTTTTGATCCACTTTAAAAGAGCACTATCGTGAAAAAGGCTCTGTCACCCCTGATAGACTAAACCTGTCACCCCTGGATTGTATTCCCAGTATGAGGGAATAAACCACAAGCTTGGCGGGTGTTTTATTCAGTTCGGGGGTATAAGTGACCCCTCCCCTAATTAGCCAATGTTTATATGTTTATATGTTACAACATTACAAGTATTACATTTCGCGTTAGTGCTCCTTTAAAGAGCTATGCCACTTTAAGAAATCTCCTGCTTTACAGTGGATCTATCACAAAGATTTTCACTATCCTGGTGATAGGTTCCCCCCCTAAAGGATCGCCCACTCAACTTTTGGCCAGTCCCACTGCACATGCTTGGGCTCTGGTCCAATCAGAGCTTTAGTATGCACGGCCTAGAATCGCTGTACCTGTGTAATCTCTGTCATAGGGAAAGAGGAGCTGCTGCATCCCCAGTCTCCCTGCGGTGTGCTCTTGCCTCGTGCCACAGTTGCAAGGAGGCCAGGGATGCAGCAGTGGTCCAAGAATTTGCCATGGGAAAAGGCAAGCAAGTGTGGGGGTGCGCAGGGGCTGAATACCTTGGCTATTGTTTTTATTTTAGTGGCGCCAATGAATTCCATGCTGTGCTGCCCCACTGCTGCAAGAAAAATCTGCACTGAAGATGGTCATGTGATCAGGCATTTTTCCTTACCGCAGCGTCCCTATACTGAGCACTGTGAGCTGTGCCTTACTCGTATAGCCAAGGTGGGCAGAGACAAGACAGCGCTTCCTCCAGGGAGAACTCCAAATCAGAGATAAGGAGACCCCCCCCTTACATAAAAGGAAGGGCAGATATTCAACATAAAAGGAGATTTTTCATTTCTAATGGTGACTGGGATCTGGCCGGTCATAATAATACATGTAGTTCTTTTTTAGATTCACCTAATGAACATGTGCAATTTATTTAAAAAAACTTGCATTAGTGTTTGACTACCTGAATGATGATTAAAGTGTAGCTGGATGCAAAGTTAAGTGTGCGTTAGTATTGCATGAAGCACAATTGCTGTGCTCACTGTCTCTATAACACTCCTCTTCCAGACGTAATGCTGTTTCTTTTATTTCCTGCAGCTTCTATGCAACGTTGGCCACAGTGAAGAAAAATTAGGTTTTATGTATGAAGACATCATCATATGGTGAGTGAAAACCTCTATGTGAAGGTTTCTGCACTGAGCTTTAGGCATATAATGACCGGGCTGCCATAGAGTGCACACTTAGTGCGGGATGGTGCCTTGAAGCGGACCAACACCCAGGAGGATCCAATCCCTCCCCGCGGGGCATCAAAGATCAGGATGCCCCGCTGTGTGAAACCCCCCCAGGACACGAGCAAACCTTACCTGACTCCCGATCCAACGGCGCATGCGCAGGCTGCGGCTGCATCTCGCGCTTCTCTCGAGCAGGGAGCGTGCCCGCGCCGCCATTTGTGCTCGGAGCCCCAGAGGTAAGACGTCGCATTGCCGTGCATACCTCTGCGGCTCCGAGCACGCTGATTGGACGAACGGCCGCGCATGCACCGTAGGTGCGGGGTGAGTTATATAGGGCGTTTTGGGGGGTTTCATGCAGCGGGGCACCCCCGATCAGAAGTGGGCCAAAACCCAGGATAGTCAAAAACATGGGTGTTAGTCCACTTCAAGCTCTGTCTGTGCATTAGTTCCCCCTCCCCCCCACGAGGGATTGTGGGGGCGAGACAAGGGTTTGTTTTTCTTCCAATCCATTCCAGGCCGTCCTTATTCATTACAATTGGGTAATCCTTGCCAGAAGGGGCGTGACTGCAAGACAAAAGCGTGGCTCTGCCTCCCGGCCTATATCCTTCCGGCTGACTTCCTAGATTCCAGTTTCATTCTTGCAGTTGGGATGACTGCATGACTCTCTAGACTCCTCTTCCATTTACTTTATTCTAAGTATGTCACACACCCCACTTCAAGACATTCATTACATGTGGGTATACTGACCTGTAGATGGCGATCTTGCAGAGATGATAACAAAAAAAAGATAAGACCCTCCCGGCCCATAAATACCTGGGACCTCCCACTCATTCCCCAGTCTTTCATCTCTGCAGAGGCAAGCAAGTCAGAAGATGATGTCTCCTCCTTGCAGGTATCCGGGATGACTCCCGGCCTTTTATTCTTCTATTTCTGCCCGGATCCCTTTTCTTTAAGTTACTTGCCTCCCAGCCTAGGCTGCTGGTCCGGGCAAAGGTAGTTGGCACCCCAGGTGCTTAGGAGCCATGAGACCCCATAACAAGGGGTAGGCGGCTATCCGGGTTGGTGATCCCGGTTTGGGATGCCCCATCCTTTGGCCCTACCCTGGCATGGATTCCCCCTCTCCCGGATACCCTTAGATGGGGGGGTGGGGGTGGGGGCTGGGTCCCTTATGGATTCATCGCTTTATTATGTGTGTGTGTGTGATACAGACTGGCGCTGGCAGGCCGCGGCGCCGGCCTCCGGCGCCTGGTAAATGGCGGCTGTGAGTGCCCATGAGGTGCTTCTCCTCCTCGGGGCGAGGGGGCAGGGCGCTAGTGCGCGTGCCTACAGCCCGCCCCCCGTGCTGCGGGCGCTGTTGTTAGGTCCCGGCTTCTGGCCAGGAGATACGGGGGAGGGGCGTGGCCGGGCGCGACGCGTGAACCGGCCCGCCCTCCCTCCTCCTACTGCTCTTCATGTGTCCCCACTGTTCCTCCTGCCTGGCGTGCGGTATTCAGGTGGGGCGAAGGTCGGGTGAGTGGCCTGTGACCGTATGGAGGCACCTCCGGATACTGGGCTTGTGCCCCCCTCGGGGCAATACAGGCTGTGTTTGGGCTGTGGGGTATCCCTTTTGGGGGATGATGTATTTCTTTGTGTACCCTGTGCGCAGCGGTCTATTACATGGCAGACCGGATCTCAGGCGTCCGGTTCTGCTCCGCCAGTCTTCTCCCCGTCTCCCCCTCGCTTGACACGTACCCCTTGTGATGTGGTCCTGGGCGGGGAGTCGCAATCTGAGGTGTGTGCCAGATTGGCCAATCTTGAAAAATTGTTTTCCAGTGCCGTTGCTACAAAGGCCATGGCAAAGAGAAAACATTTGTATACGGCTGCGCAGGCCTTTGATAGGGAGGATTTTGACTCCCTGGATTGGTCTGATTGTTCCCAGCGTGAGGAAGGGGAGTTGTATGAGGAGTCTGATGATCAGCAGTTTGTGGGCGATGATACTGAGCAGGGCCAGGGGGATTCCTTGGATACCTCTAGGGTCCTGGCTCATATGTTTGAGGTCCTGGCTATTTCTCCCCCCGAGGCGGCTCCTCCGCTGAAGGGGGAGTTCCTGGAATGTCTCTGGACATTCCGCCCCCAAGCCAAGGTTCTTCTGATTCAGGAATTGACTCAGCGTCTCCTATCCATCCCCCGCCCGTCCATCCGGCTAGGGATGCGACTGGTGGGATTGATGGCGGTTCCCTTTGCCCAGTTTCACACAAGGACGCTCCAGCTCCATCTCTTGGTGGCCTGCAACGGGTCCCCGCTGTCATTGGATCAGTCCTTTCTGATGTCCCCCCGGGTGCGGCGTTCCCTTCGGTGGTGGCTGAAACCGAGCAATCTGACGAGGGGCAGGTCCTTTATGACCCCTAGTTGGGAGATGGTCACCACGGATGCCAGCCTGTCAGGTTGGGGGGATTTTGGAAGGATCTTCCGTTTCAGGGGCTGTGGGGGCCTCAGGAGGCTCACGATCCCTTTTTTTAAATTTAATTTTAATTTTTAATTCATAGATGGCCATTGTATGCTTACGCACACATAGGAATTCGTCCGTATGGAAACTCTGCACTCAGCCATCCACTCACTTCGTCAGGGGGATTTCATGACGTCCATAGACATCAAGGATGCTTATCTACATATTCCAATATTTCCGGCACACCAGAGATTCCTCAGGTTTGTCGTGGACAATCGACATTTTCAGTTTGTGGCTCTTCCGTTTTGCCTTACCTCGGCTCCAAGGGTTTTTACCAAGGTGTTGGCAGGAGTGATGGCCATCCTCAGAGCCAGGGGTATCCGCATCGTGCCCTATCTGGATGATCTTCTCATCATGGCGTCTTCCCTCAGTCAGGCGCAGCTGGATACCAGGACTGTGGTGTCCACTCTGGAGAGTTTCGGTTGGGGGATCAACTATCCCAAGTCCTGCCTACACATGGGGTGTCCGGTTAAGGAGAAGTTGGATGGATGGTTGATTGTTGTCTTCCGACCATTCCTCCAGATCAGATTGAATTATGGTCTTACCCTCCTGTGGTGGACGCTCTGGTGCCAGGTCTCTTTAATATTTTCGTTTTGCCATCCTCTGATAGGGCTTCTCCAAAGTATCCAGCGGATAAATGCGTGGATGAGGTGGCATGTCATGCTTATCTATTATGGGGCCGGCCGGTGTTACATTCATAGAATTTTGGGAGCATCTGGTCTCTATGACTCTTGGGTCATTCATGGAAGCCATGCTCCCAGTAGTTCAAGATCAGTTTGACTCCAACAGGTAGTGTTCCTAGCTATGGAGGATTTGATGTGGTTAAGTGCCAGAGGCCTAGCTCTGGTGGTCGCCTTAAGGCGTGCTTTATGGCTTAGGCAATGGCCAGCTGACATAGCCTCTAAAAGGAATATCACAGGACTCCTTTTTAAGGGGGGTGTCTGTTGGGAAGGCTTGGTTGACATGGCAAAGCATGCTACTAGTGAGAAATGATCTAATTTGCATACTGCTTCCGCAGGGCCTCTAATACTCCGGGGTTCCGGCTAGAGGTTTGGCCTCTTTGTCTTATTCCAAAAAAAAAATCTTGTTGGTATCCCAAAGCTCCAAATTAAGGCAACAGGTGTCTGGCAGAACAAAGCCAGATCCCCTTCGAAGCTGGCTCAGGCATGAAGGGATGCCCCCGCCCTTGAGGTGTGGGGGGAAACTTCTGCATTTAGCTCATATTTGCAGGAAGCATTGAGATCTGCCGTATCTCACCTTTTTAGAGATTGGAGTTTTGATAACCACAGTGTATATATAAGGATGCATATCTACATTGCTGTAGGTGGCTTACATCTTCAGTTTGTGGCATTACCCTTCGGTCTATCATCAGCACCAGGGTGTTTACCAAGGTGTTGGCAGGTCTCATGTTTTTCTCCAAGAAGTCAGGGATACATATAATCCCTTACTGAGACTATCGGTTGGTATGGGCCCCATCATGTCAGGGGACCCAGAAGTATATAGTGACTATCCAGTCGAATTCTTAAGTCAGACATCATTTCATAGCTTGAAGAGTTATTCTTTTCTGGCACTGTCAATAGACATGTCTCAGGCAAAAGTGTTTTTCCAACACAGAAGTGACTCTTACTTCAGGCCGGGGTACAGGGTCTCTTGTCTTGTCCTCACTCGACGATTCATCAAGGAATGTCTGTTGGGCCTGATGGTATCTTGCTTTGAGTCAGTATCTTTTGCACTGCAGATGGAATTGCTCACAATCTGGGATCGGGACCCACACACTCTGGATCACTCTTTTTACATGACACAGTCAGCAAGGCGGTCTCTAGCCTGGTCCTCAGCTTCAGATTGGCAAATTCTTTCTTCTAGTACAGTGGAAGATCATCACCACGGATGCCAGTCTATCTGGTTGGGGGAGTGTCATGAAGTCACAAACGATTCAGTGACAATGGAGTCTGAAGGAGAGCAGACTCTCCATAGATATCCTGGAACTGAGAGTGATTCTATTGTATTTCAGACATTGGGCATACCATCTGAAGGGGCATCCCGTCCGGATTCAAACAGACAATGGGACGACGGTGGTATATATCAGCCTCCATGAGGGCACCAGAAGCAGTAAAGTCCTGATGGAGTGAGCTGGGTTTTTACTTTGGGCCGAGAAACCGTTTCCATGTATCTTGGTAGTACACATACCAGGAGTGGACAACTTGGAGGCCGATCATCTCAGCAGAATGGTCTCTTAGCCATAGGATTTTTTAATCCCTATGCATGTGCTGGGGGATCCCAGATATAGATCTTGCAGATATAGATATAGATCTGAAGTTTGTCCTGGTCCAGGGGTTTCAGAAACCCATAGCTGAGATTTTTTTTTTATCAGAACTTGTTTTACAAGGAGTCGTTCATGTGCGGCCTCCTCATAATCCACTTCTGCCAGCTTTGGGACCTGAACTTGTCTTTCAGGGTCCTCCTTTTTGAACCATGGTAGATGCGTCATTAAGTCTAAGGGCGCTTATGGTTATCCCTTAGTGGCAATAGCCTCAGCAGGCGGTTTTCTGAATTAGCAGCTTATCAGTAAGCCTTGTTATTTGAGTGTTTTAGGATTTTCTTCCTAAAGCTATCTTTTAATTTTAATGAAGAGATGGTTTTGCCTTCCTTATGTCCTGCTCCAGTGTCTAATAAGGAAGGGGTGTTCTTCACTGTTGGATATAGTGACAGTACTAGGGTGTTATCTCACTACTACATAATCTTTCCATAGTTTGGACTTCTTATGTCATACCTGAGAGTCCACAGAAAGGTCTTCCACCAGCTAAGTCTGCCATCAGTCGAGGGATTAGACAGACAGTGGTAAGAGTCTATTCGGCCAAGGGGAAGGAGCCCCTTGTTTTGGGTCACAGCTCTTTCCACTAGGGCCATTGGTGCTTCCTGGGCCTTTCAGCATCAGGCCTCGGTGGAACAGGTTTGTAAAGCTGCCACCTGGTCTTCGGTTCATACATTTACCAAATTTTACAAGGTAAGTGTTAGGGCCTCAGCTGACGCTGTATTTGGTCGAAAAGTTCTTTAGGCGGTAGTGAAAGGAACTATTTGCTGTTCTGCATTGGGGAACCTGCCCATATTTGCCACTGCTTTTGGATGTTCCAATCGTAATGAATAAGGACGGCCTGGAATGGTTTGGAAGAAAAAACACAATTCTGTGATACTCACCTGTAGAATTGTTTTTTCAGTTAATCCATTCCAGGCCGTCCGACCAGCCTCTTTTGGGGGAATATAGGAAGTTACGATCTATCCTTGATACCCTTTTTATGGTGTTCTTTTTTATAATACAATTTTGCATTGAAAAGAATGCTAGGTTGATATATCCATGTCTTGGATGTCTAGTCTTGTGGAGATATATATAAAAAAACAAAAAACAAAAAAAAAGGAATGGTACATATTTATAATCAAAGAGAGGAATCTTTTATGTTGTCTCCAGCCTTTTTGTCTCCAAAGAGATATAGGTATGCCTCCCGGGCAGCTGGTTATACTGCTTTTTAATTAACTGGAATCTAGGAAGTCAGCCGGAAGGATATAGGACGGGAGGCGGAGCCACGCTTTTGTCTTAGTCACGCCCCTTCGGGCAGGGATTACCCAATCGTAATGAATAAGGACGGCCTGGAATGGATTAACAGAAAAAACAATTCTACAGGTGACTATCACAGAATTGTGTTCTTCTTCGTAAACCCCCTCTTGCCGCAGCGTCGGGGTGCCCCGGGGGAAAGGACCAAAACCTAGGATAGTCAAAATCCTAGGTTTTGGTCCACTTTAATGATGTTTGACCAGTGAACTAATTCTCATTCATTGTTCGGTCGCAGCGTCGTTTCCACAAATCCATTATCGTTTGATTATTCTCGATGTAGAAATTTCTGTTTAGTTCCACACACAGATTTGTGGAAATAAGCCATAAGTGATGGATGGATTTTGATGATTTTTTACTGATTTTGTCTGGCTGCAGATTGAAATAAAAATGTCATTTCTAGTTGCCATAAATGACAGATTACCTTGAATATTGTTCTATTTGTTTGTATTAATAGAATGTGTTTCCTTTTTTTCCAGCTTACGATTAGCTTTGTTAAATGAAGCGAAAGAAGTCCGAGCAGCCGGCCTTCGGGCCCTCCGCTATCTTATCCGAGATTCTTGTATTTTACAGAAAGTGTTAACATTAAAGGTTGACTATCTAATAGCCAGGTGAGTGGTTTCACCGTTTTTGTACGTGAATTCACATTTACTGGGCTTTGGCCCTAATGCAACTACATGAGAGAGAAAAACTTCCATGTGCTTTGGTCACACAAGGGACTTTTTATTAAGCCGGACCTTCAGCATGATTTAATGAAAAGCCCAAACCCTTAAACTATTCCCCAGCATCTAAAATTAACATATTTTAAGTTTTTAGTCACTTATTATTCTTTCCACCACCGGGCTTCAACTCTGTTCAGGACTCTACGATACGGGCATCGCATTCTTGCCTCAGAAGCATCACATACTGAGGAGAGGAGAGGGGGATAAAATACAGGGTGGGGTTATAGCTGTGCTTTGCACAGACAGAGCAGAGCTGGGGTCAGGGAAAAGACAGCAATCCCAGAATGCAAAACGACACAGTCAGAAGACACTTTCTGTTTGCAGGCAGCCTGATGCTCCATAAAACGCCATCTTGGATGTTTAAAGGCTCATAACATGCAGTAGATGCAGGTAGGATGATTTTTAATGTGAGCAATCTGTATGTACAGGGCAGGGAAAAAATATAAGATATGCTCTTATTAGGGGTGAAGGTTTGCTTTAAAGCCTAAATAAAAAATAAGCATACTTCTCATTTCAGTGCCGATTCTACATCTGCCCCCCCCACCCAACCACCCAACCCTACAGTGTTATGCTCTGTTGCTGTATGTGAATGTTTCATGCAGTAAAACTGGCATCCTGGTCTGTAAGACTCTTTATTTTGAAAGAGGGGGAGGGACATTGTAGAAGTTCAAGGGATGCCAGTTTTTCCCTACATCCAGTCCAGGCCGTCCCATATCTCACGATTGGGTGTTCGCCCCTAGGGGGTGCTTGACTGCAGGATCAAAGATGTAGCTCCTCCCGGCCCCTTGCCAGGCAGCTGTCCCTCTATCATTCCCCAGTCGTTCATCTTGCAGTTGGCTGCATAAGGTCGTTGGCACTCTCTCTCAGATTTTGGCAGCAGAGCGGGGCCACCTAGCTTGTATAGCTTGACTCTATTTCCATGGATCCCTTCTGACCCACTGCTGCCTCCCAGCCCTTGGCTGCTACGGGATCCGTGACGGTAGGGTGAGCGTCGGGTGTTCGGCAGAGCTCACGCTCTGGGCCGCAGACCTTATGCTAAAAGGTAGCCGGCCACAGGCTTATGGTGAGCCTTAGGGGCAACCACTATGTATGGTCCTGAGTGGAACAGGACAAGATTAGAATTTTTTGTATGTGCCCTCCCTGCCCACAAGCTTTATTCTGTGTATTCACTGCTGTGTTTGGTGATTTTACTAGCTCTCCTCACTGATTGCAGTGAGGAGCGGTCTCTGGCTGCTTACTCACCTACCTGCATTCCCCCGTCAGGTGGCCGGGACATGCGCCTCTCGGCTGTCGCGCCCCGCGGGCCCCTGCCTCGTCGCCGTGTGCGGCGCTGGCTGTGAGAGACGGGGGGGGGGGGCAGTGTGTGTGGCCGCACTCGTACATGCGGTGGCCCTCGCTACAGGGGCCGCCGCCATTGCAGCGGACCTCGCTACAGGGGCCGCCGCCATTGCAGCCTTGAAGGAGGCGGTGCTCTTCTCGTGATGCAGAGGGGGCGGGGCCCGACGTCGGCACGCTGCTGACGAGGTGCTGGTGCCCCCCCCCGACGCGCTGGTGCCCCCCCCACGCGCTGGTGCCCCCCCCCCCCCCGACGCGCTGCTCTCTGATGCTGGGCTAAGCTCGAGCTTCTTCTTGCGGACGCTCCTGTTAACCCTCCTGTCGGTGTCGTGAGTCCCTCTTTCTTGATGCTTGCTTTTTTCCATTGTATATGCTAAGGCTGACCAGGGGCTCTCTTTCTCTCTCTTTTTTGTATAGATCGTGGGCTAGGTTGAGGGTTGTGGTTCCTCCCGATCCCCCTTTTTAATAAGAGGGATCGTTTATAGGCTTAGGCCGATAGTCTTGTAGCCTTATTATTATTATTATTGAATTTTGCTATTCTTAATCACCATAATGGAGGCATCAGGGGATAGTGAGCTGGGGGCCCCATTTGGGCAGGACAGGCTCTGCCCCTTGTGCAGGAGGAATCCTCTGGGCGGATTCAGCACTGTTTGTACCACTTGCGCCAGAGGCTTTATTTTGGACCATGAGCGGGCGGTCGTCCCTGACCCTAGCCCTGTATTACCATCGGTCTCTCCGGACCCTCCACTGTTGCATTCAGCCCCTAGCAAAGGGGGAGCCGGCAAGGGGTCTCATACTGATTTTGCGCATAGGCTTGCCAGTCTCGAGAGACAGATCTCGTTGACGGCACCTAAGAAAGCCTCCAGTAAGAAGCGGCATCTGCAGCCGATTTACTTGGATGACGATCTGTTTGATTGCTTGGGTTCTGTGGAGGAAGGTGAGTTGCCAAATGATTCACGCTCAACGGTGGAATATTCTGCTGGCGATTCCTCCTCGGACGAGGATTGTTGTGCGAGGCCAGGAGCCTTCCTTGCCGAAAATTTGCTATTTCTAGGATTCTATAGTCAAATCTTTTGACTACCCTGGGTTTGGTCCACTTTAAGCATCCACTGAAGGTGTATGGTAAAAAAAATAAAGAACATTATGTTCCCCAGATCTGCCGATCTCATTCACCTCTTCCTGGTCCCACGACATGTCCAAGAGAAATGGCTCTGACGGCCGCATCCTTTGCCTCCCTCTAACGGAGTTTGCCCGCGCTGGCCATTTACAAATGCCTGTCACGGGCACTTCTAGAGGGAAGCAGAGGATGCGACCGTCAGAGTGGCTGCTCTTAGACGCACCGCTGGACCTGGAAGAGGTGAGTTGGCTGCGGCGATCTGGGGGGGGCCATGACTGTCTTTCGGCAAATGGCTCTTATTGTTTTCAATGGGGAACGCATGCTACCACATCCCCTGCATCTCCGGCAGCATGAAAGCTCTCCCGACCCAGCCATTTAGAGAGGCTGGAGCAGGGGGGTGCGAATGCTGCAGGGGATGCCGCAGTGCGCGCTTCCTATGGAAGTCAATGAGAGACGTTTGCCGAATTACATGGTCATGGCAGACGGCTCTCATTGGACAAGAGACCGCGCATGCGGCGTAGGAACAAGGAAGATGTCGGTGAATATCAGCGGTCTGGGGGGCATCACACAGCTGTGCATCCCAATTTGGGATGTCCCTGGGGGAACGGCGCAAAACCCTGTAAAGTTACATTCCAGAGTTTTGTTTCCCTTTAAGTTTTAGAGTATTCCAAGTATGTCACACACCCCGTTTCCAATATTCATGACATGTGGGTAATGACCAGTAGAGGGCGAACTTTGCAGAGATGACAAGAAAAAAAGAAAGCCCCTCCCGGTCCATAAATGTCTGGGACCTCCCACACATTCCCCAGTTTTCGTCTCTGCAGACGGCGAGCAAGTCTGAAGATGGCTGTATCTCCTCCTTGCAGGTAGCCGGGCTACCCCGGCCTATTGTTCCTATTGCTGCCCGGACCTTATTATTTTGACCCCTTGCTATGCCTCCCAGCCTTGGCTGTGGGTCAGTGCGAAGGTGGGCTATACCTTCGAGGTGTATACAGAGAGCCATGCTCCCCCGTGAGACCCCATATTACGGGGTAGGCGGTATCCGGGTTGGTGACCCTGGTTTGGGATACCCCGTCCCTAGCCTTTTCCCTCCATGGGATTCTCCCCCCTTCCGGGTCTCCCCGTGTCCCTCTGGGGGGGAGGGGGCGCTGTCCCTACCTATCTATATTGTATTGTATGTCCCCCTTTTGACTTTCTGACTGTGCTTGTGTATGACTGTGCTTATGGGTCCCTTTTTAATTTCAGGAGGATCCCCTAGCAAGTGTTTAAAAGGGGGGTTCTCCCTGTCCTAGGGTCCCTTGGTGTTAAATTGGGGTATCACTCAAATCCTCCCACTCGGGACTTATAGGGGCATCCCGGGTTGCTTTAACAGCGTAATTCCCTCTGGTCAGTGCGACTACCATAAAATCACCATATGGAGGCTCCCCAGGATACCGGGCTCGGGCTCCCTTCGGGGCAATCCCGGCAGTGTGTGGGCTGTGGGGTATCCCTTACGGGGGATAATGTACTGATTTGCATACCATGTGCTCAGCGGGCCCTATCGCGGCAGTCGGGGTCCCAGGTGTCTGGGTCAGTGCCGCCGGCCTCATCACCTACTCCACCCCGCCTGATCCGTTCCTCGAGTGACATTGTCATTAGAGGGAAGTCACAATCTGATGTATGTGCTAGGCTGGCCAACATCGAGAGAATGATTTCTAGCTCTGTGGCCAGGTCGGCCCCGGCCAAGAGAAGGCACCTGTCTCCGGCTGCGCCAGTTATTGATTTTGATGCTTATGATACCCTTGACTGGTCTGATTATCCCCACTTTAGGAGGGGGAATTGTTTGAGGAATCTGATGCTGAGGATCAGCAGTTTTTTGATACTGATACTGATGCTGGGCGGGCGCTGGGGGATGCCATGGATACCCCCAAAGTCCTGGCCCATCTATTTGAGGTACTGGCTATTTCTCCGCCAGCAGAGTCCCCTCCGCAGAAGGGGGAATCCTTTAGGACTTCTAAGCCTCGCTTGGAGTTCCCAAATCATAATCATTTTTGAAAGCATGATTCTTAGGGAATGGGAGAGGCCTAGCCGGCTCCCTGGTGGACGCGGTGAAGCGCTGGTCGTCCCCTCTCGAGGTCGATGCGCCGTTCTGGGGTTGTCCAACACCTCCGTTGTACATTCTCCAGACGCCACCACTCTTAATGATGGTGAGGACCAATGCATTGATCAGATGGCATGCCATGCTTTTGCCAGTGTGGGTTCAGCCTTGCGGCCTGTTTGTGCCTCGGCGCTCGTGACTGTGGCTACCAGGTCTGTGGTTAGGGACCTGTTGAGTGGTTCCCAGCTTAACCCGGCCAGTGATGAATTCACAGCCCTTAATTGGTGTGAATTATTTATGTCCTTTGTTTTATCTGCTATGGATGACACAATTATTAGGTGTAGGAGAACCTCGGCTTTGCTGGTGGTTATTCGCCGATCGGTCTGGTTAGGCCAGTGGGCGGCTGACATTGTGGCTAAGAAATCACTCACAGCGCTACCCTTCCTGGGTACGCGGCTGTTCGGGGATAAATTGGATTCAGTGGAGAAAGGTGGAAGGTTACCTCAGAGTAAGAAGCAGCGTCGCTCCTTTCGGGGGGGAGGCTCCTTCAATCTTTCCTTTCGTGGTGCCAGAGCTTTGCCTACTCTAATTTCAGAGGTGATTCCTGGAACAGAGGCAGGGGACGCGCACGTCCAGGCCTTAACTGGGGTGCCAAGCCCAAGCCTGCTGCCAAGACAGCTCAGCAATGAGGGGACGCCCTCACCCTTGCGGGTGGGGGGACGGCTGCGGCATTTCTTCCTGGTCTGGGCCCGGGAGGTCACAGACAAATGGATCTTGGAAGTGGTCTCTTCCGGGTACTTCTCCTTTTCGTAAGACGGACGCCTTTTTTCGTGGTGCCCTCCGGGCCCAGGAAAGTTTTGCCGCGCCAAGTCTACCATTAGTAAATGGATTCGCCAGGCCATTTTTGGGGCCTATTCTGCCAAGGGGAAGGTTCCCCCTTTTCAGATCACTGCTCATTCTACTCGTGCTGTTGGGGCTTCTTGGGCCTTTTAGCACCAGGCTTCTGTTGAACATGTTTTATAGGGTTGATGTGCGGGCCTCCGTGGATGCTGTTTTTTGGCCGCAAGGTTCTGCAAGCTGCAGTGGTTTTTAAAAGCTTTTTGCTGTATTGGGATCCCCACCCATGACGGACACTGCCATTGGATGTCCCACATGTCATGAATATTGGAAGCGGGGTGTGTGACATACTTGGAATAATACCATTTTGTGATTACTCACCTGTAAAATGGGTATTATAAGTATGTCACACACCCTGCTTCATCCCGCCCTTTTGGTATTCTGGATCCTTTATATGGTGTACCTTTTAGTGTTCTGATTGTTATGTTGTGTTCCTGGTCCCCTTACTGCTGTCCTATACTGGGGAATGTGTGGGAGGTCCCAGGTATTTATGGACTGGGAGGGTCTTCCTTTTTTTCTTGTCATCTCTGCAAAGTTCGCCCTCTACTGGTCATTACCCACATGTCATGAATATTGGAAGCGGGGTGTGTGACATACTTATAATACCCATTTTACAGGTGAGTAATCACAAAATGGTATTTTTCTGGTTGCCTGACAAATATAATATAGTTCTTTATGCCAGCTGCCTCATTCTTTTGATCACTGTATTCTCTTTTAAAGTAGACCCAAACCCACGATTTTGACCATTCCAGGATTTGGTCCATTGCGCCGCTACGTAAACCCCCCCAGATTGCCCTCAAAGCTCAACTTTCTGTTGGTTCCACGACGGACATGCAGGCTCTCCCCAAACCAGTGATGTATGCTGTGCATATTAAAGTGGACCAATCAGTGGCACTGCCTGCCCTGAAGTCTTTTAGACTAGGTACCCCCTGGGATTTAGGATGTCCCTTTTAAAGCCTGTATGTAGGCATTAAAGTGGACCTTCACTTTGAATAAGAGCATATCTTATACGTTTCCCACACCCTGTACATACAGATTGCTCACATTAAAAATCATCCTTACTGCATGTTATGAGCCTTTAAACATCCAAGATGACAGCTCATGGGACATCAGGCAGCCTGCAAACAGGAAGTGCCTCCTGACTGTGCGGCTCTGAATTCTGACCTTTTCCTGACCCTAGCTCTGCTCTGTCTGTGCAAAGCAGCGGCGCCTGTATCCTAAAGTCTTGAACAGAGTTGCAGCCCAGCGGGAAAGAATAATAAGTAAGTGACTAAAAACGTAAAATATATTAATTTTAGATGCCGGGAAATCATTTTATAAGGGTTTGGGCTTTTCAATAAATCATGGTGAAGGTCCGGTTTAATCTTATACTCTCTTCACCCCTGACATCTTACACACCACAATAAGTGCCTATTAAAGCTGCCCTTTGGATCTATAAGCTTGCCACTGGAATTTTAGCCCGTTGGTCATGGCAAAACTGCTCCGGCTCCTTCAAGTTAGATGGTTTCTACTGGTGAACAGCAATCTCCAAGTTTGACCACAGATTCTCAATTGAATTAAAGCAGACCAACAGTCAAAAATAAATCAAACCAGACCAGCAAAACAAACAGTCCTCATGCATCTCTCTCCAGGGCAATTTAGATTGCTGCACTCAAAAAATAATTTTAGTTTTTATAACGACTACTGGGAAACATTTTAAAAAACAAGATGGCCGCTCATGGGTTTGCAGGCCACCTGCAAACAGGAAGTCATGTTGGGCTTCACGTTACTGTGCATTTCAGTTATGTCAGTTGGGAGACGCATCCAAAATAGCTGCTACCTTTCTTTTCCAACTGGTGCCAGGCTGTTGGTCCGGTTTAAGGTCTGGCCTTTGTCTTGTCCATTCCAATACATTTGCACATTTCTCCTTAAAGTGGACCAATCACCAGGATTTCAACTATCCTGGTGATTGGTCTTTGCCCCAGGGGCATCCCGATGTAGCATGCCCTCCTGTGTGAAACCCCCCAGATTGACCACTTTCACTCACCTTTCCTTGTTCCCACGTGCGCTAGTCCAAGCATGCCCTTTATGCTGCGCATACTAATGCACGGGATAGAGCTGCTGATTTGAACATTGCACTGGCGGCCGTATCCCTGGCTCCCCTGTGAAGTGAACCTGCGCACCTATCTGAACTGCTGGGCGTGGGCAGCGTGCACAGCTGCAGAGGGGCCAGAGATGCCGCCACCGGCCAAGACAGCGTCACGGGAGTCGCCAGGATCAGGTAAAATTACCGGCACCCTGGAGGGTTTCAAACGGGGGCACTCAATATTGGATTCCTCCAGGGCAGATTAGAGGCCAGTTTAGGAATTTTCTAGGTTTCAGGCTGGCCGAAAGGGGTAACTGGTCCACTTTAAACCACCCGAGTGTTGCTTTAGCAGTATGCTTTGGGTCGTTATCGTGCAGCAAGGTGAACTTTTGTCCCAGTCTCAAATCACTGACGCAAACAGGTTCTGCTCAAGAATATCCCTGTGTTTGGTACCATCCATCTTCCCCTGGACACGGCCCAGTTTCACATTCCCATCCCCAGAGCATGATGCTGCCACCTCCATGTGTCACTGTGTTGGGATGGATGGTGGATGGTGTTGGGGTGAGAGATGTGTTGGTTTTGCACCAGACTCTATGGAGTGTGCAGATTATTGTGGTCATATGGACAGATACTCAAGTCTCTGAAGCTTCTTCAGGGTTGTCTTTGGTCTCTGTGCTGCCTCGAAATTACACCTTCCTCGGCCAGAGATTTTTTGGTGGCCGCCCGCTTTTGGCAGGTTTGTTGTAGTAACATGTTCTAACAATTTGATGATAATGGATTTGGTGGTGCTCCTGTAGATCATTAGAAATGTGGATATTTTTTTAAAACCCAACTCTGACTTGTTTGGAGAGCTTCATGGTTTTGGTTGGTGGTTCCCTGTGCTAAAAGTGGACCAAAACCCAGGATTTTTGCTATCCTGGGTTTTGATCCTTTCCCCCGGTGGCACCACGATCGGGGATGACCCGCTGTGTGAAACCCCCCAGGTCACCTGATGTAACTAACCTTTTCCCGGTGCCACGGCACATGCGTGGTTGCTTGTCCAATCCAGTCTAAGCCTTTGTCTAAGGCCAGCAGCTCAGAGGGCATCCCCCGCTTCCCTCTAACAGGGAGCGTGCCCGCCCTGAATTTCACAAATGTCTGGCACGGGCACACACCCTGCTAGAGGGATAGCGGGGATGTGGCCCGCGCATGCACCATTGAAATGGGAAGCAAGGTATGTGTATGGGGCGACCTGGGGGGTTCCACACAGTGGGGCATCCTGATTCTGGATTCCCCGGGGGGAGGGAATCTATCGGCCGATCGGCGTGGGTTTTGGTCGACTTTAATGTGTTGCAGCCTCTGGGGCTTTTCATAAAATGTGTGCATATACTGACAGACCATGTGACACTTAGATTGTGCACAGGTGGACTTCATTTCACTGAGCATGTGACTTCTGAAGGTAATTGGTTGCACTGAAACCTTTTAGGGGCTTCATAGCAAAGGGGTGAATAAATATGCACGTGACAATTTTCAAGTTAAGTCCCAAAAAAACTTAATGTGATTATTTTATGTATGTACCTATGTATACTTATTCTAAGTATGTCACACACCCCGCTTCAGAATATCCATAACATGTGGGTAATACCGACCTGAAGGGGCATTCCTACAGAGATGATAGCAAAAAAGAAAGCCCCTCCCTGATCCATAAATACCTGGGACCTCCCACTCATCACCCAGTTTTCCATCTCTGCAGACGGCGAGCAAGTCAGAAGATGATGGCTCCTCCTTGCACAGGGGGATTTCAGGTAGCCGGGGTAACTCCCGGCCCGTTATTTATTTATTTCCGTTTGGACCTTTTTCCCCAGAAATCCATATGCCTCCCAGCCTCGGCTGAGGGTCCAGGCGAGGGTATTTCAGCACATTAGGTGCTCAGGAGCTATGCTCTACCGTGAGACCCTATATGAGAGGGTAGGCGGTATTACCGGGTTGGTGACCCCGGTTTGGGATGCCCTGTCCCTTACTTTCATACTTGTCCCTCCCAGGATCCCCTTCCATAGGTGGGGTGGGGGAGTGTATACATTCATTAGTTTATTAGTTCTTTTATATGGACGGCTTACATAGTGTGTGTGTGTGCGTGTGTTTTCACTTTAATTGCAAAACGCTGCAGCCTTTGCGGTGCTGGCTGCCTTCTTCCCTCCTTTCTCCCTTCCTCTCTGTTAATGGCGGAGGTTTTCACCTCACGCCATGTTGCTGTAGGGGGGGGGGGGGCGGCGGGTGCCGGACCGTTGGTGGGGCCGGGACTTGTCCCTCCCGTTTTTTCCCATGGTGTATGTGTGTGAGTGTGGTGTTTTTTACTTGGCCGGGCCGGCGACCGCTTCTTACTATTGCGGCGCCGGCCGGCTCTGAGCACATTTCTTCATGAGGTGATTTAGTTCACCTCACGCAGGCTGGGGAGGGGCGGGGCCGGAGTGACGACGCGTCACCGCTCCCCGCCTGCTGCCCTCGCTGGTGCCACTGCGGAGCGCTTGGAGGGGAGGGGAGGGGGGGGCGTGGCCCGGCCTCGCGCGCGTCCCGCGCTGGCCACGCCCCCTTCTCCCTCTCTGACTGCGGCCCTGCCTGTTGCTGTGGAGCGTCTGGATCTTCCCTCACCGTCACGATTTTGGTCGTTGGATCTGTAAGTGGCCTCTGGCCATTCTTTCTTCTTGTTTGATTGTTGTCTTTTTTTCATTAGACTTATCTAAAAACAGTCTTTCTGTTCTGTGTTTCAGATGGTGGTTCAGGAGGTTCGCCAGTAGCATTTAGGGGGTCCCTCCTGATCCTTATCTCTGGGTTAATTGTTTGCCATAAATCCTCCCACTCGGGACATTAAAGGGGCATCCCGGGTTGTCTAACGGCGTAATTCCCTGGGTCATAGCGACTTTTCCTAAACAAAGTTCACCTTATGGAGGCATCCCCGGATACTGGGCTCAGGGCCCCTTCAGGCATCCCCGAAAGTGTATGTTATGTGGGGTATCCATTTCTGGGGACGATGTACTTCTGTGTATACCATGTGCACAGCAGACCATCACGCGGCAGTCCGAACCACAGGCGTCTGGGTCAGCACCGCCGGTCGCTTCATCTCCACCTCCCGCTTTGACACGCGCCCCGTGCGATGTCGTCATGGGCAGGGAGCTGCAATCTGAGATGTGCGCCAGATTGGCTAACCTTGAAAAAATTATCTCCAGCTTGGTCGCCCGTAAGGCTCAGACTAAGAGAAAGCATTTGTCGCCGGCTCCGCTGGCGGAGGACCTGGAGGATGTTAATAATCTGGATTGGTCTGATTATTCCCAGCTAGAGGAAGGGGAAGTTTATGAGGATTCTGATTTTTCGGACGATGAGCAGTCCTTTGGCACTGATGCCGAGCTGGGGGATTTGGGGAGATCCTCTGATACTCCCCACGCTCTGGCTCTGATGTTGGAGGTGTTGAATATATCCCCTCCTGAGGAGGTGTCACAGCAGAAGGGTGAATTGTTTGAGGAATCCAAGCCGCGCTTGGAATTCCCTACACAAAGGCATTTTGACAAAATTATTGCCAAAGAATGGGACAGGCCGGCTCGGCTCCCTGGCATCCCTCAGGGATGGGATAGGAAATATCCCTTTCCTTCGGAGGCAGTTAAGCGCTGGGCATCTCCCCCCGAGGTGGATGCGCCGGTTTTGGGGTTGTCCAATTCCTCGGTTTTAAATAGACCTGATTGTTCTATTCTCAAGGATGGAGAGGATAAACGTATTGACCAGATGGCTTGTCATGGTTTTGCTAGCGTTGGGTCAGCCATGCGGCCTGTTTGCGCATCGGCGCTGATGGTGTTGGCCGCTAGGTCCGTGGTTAGGGACCTGTTGACCTCTTCCGGGCTGCGTCCCGGTAGTGCTGAGTTCCTTAGCCTCAAACGGTGTGAGCTGTTTTTATCCTTTGTGTTGACAGCCTTGGATGACACTTTGATGATGTGTGGTAGAACGTCGGCGCTGCTGGTCACTATTCGGCGCTCGGTGTGGCTGCGCCAGTGGGCGGCAGATTTTATGTCCAAAAAGTCACCAACGGCTCTACCCTTTGTTGGGTTACGGCTTTTTGGAGAGACATTGGACTCGGTCACCAAGGGTGGTAGGTTACCCCAACGCAAGAAACAACGTCGCCCCTTTCGAGGGGCGCCCTCCTTTACCCCCTCCTTTCGTGGGGCCAGATCTGGCAGGGGATTTGCATTCCCTTCTTCCAGAGGAGATTCCGGGAGCAGGGGCAGAGGTCCCGTCCAGGATTCAGTTGGGGCTCTAAGCCCAAGCCGGCCACTAAGCCGGCTCAGCAATGAGGGGGCGCCCTCACCCTTGCGGGTGGGGGGACGGCTGCGACTCTTTTCCCAAGTTTGGGATCAAGAGGTCTCGGACCGATGGATCCGGGAAGTGGTGTCTTCCGGTTACAAGCTGGAGTTCGAGCTCCGCCCCCCTTCCAGATTTTTCAGGTCTCGGATGCCTTCAGAACCTCTGGCGGCGCAGGGGCTTCTGTTGGCAGTGCAGAACCTTCTGGACATGGCTGTCATTTGCCCAGTGCCTCCTTTGGATCGGGGCAGGGGTTTTTATTCCAATCTGTTCACGGTACCCAAGAAGGACGGATCGGTCCGACCCATCTTGGATCTGAAGTTTCTCAACAGGTTCATCCGGCCTCGGAAATTCCGCATGGAAACACTACGTTCGGCCATTCACTCTCTTCGTCAGGGAGACTTTCTGACGTCCATAGACATCAAGGATGCTTATCTACACGTTCCAATTTTTCCAGCACACCAGAGGTTTCTCAGGTTTGTGGTGGAGGATCGGCATTTTCAGTTTGTAGCACTCCCTTTCGGCCTCACCTCGGCCCCTCGGGTGTTCACCAAGGTGCTAGCAGGGGTGATGGCTCTGCTAAGGGTTCAGGGCATCCGCATTGTGCCCTATTTGGACGATCTTCTGATCATGGCCTCCTCATTCAACCAAGCGGAGTTGGATACCAGAATGGTGGTGTCCACCCTGGAGAGGTTTGGTTGGGTGGTCAACCACCCCAAGTCTTCTCTCACTCCGTCCAGGGTAGTGACCTTTCTGGGAATGTCTCTGGACACTTCGCAGGCCAGGGTGTTTCTGCCTCAGGCCAAGATTCTTTTGATTCAGGAATTAGCTCGGCTTCTCTTGTCGGCCCCTCGTCCGTCCATCCGGCTAGGGATGAGGCTGGTGGGGTTAATGGTGGCTTCATTCGAGGCAGTTCCCTTTGCGCAGTTTCATACGAGGACGCTTCAGCTTCATCTGTTGAAGGTTTGGGACAAGTCTCCTCTATCGTTGGATCAGTCCTTCCTGATGACTCCCCGAGTTCGTCGATCCCTGCAATGGTGGCTGGGGTCGGCCAACCTGTCGCAGGGCAGATCTTTTCTGGCCCCGTGTTGGGAAACTGTCACCACGGACGCCAGTCTGTCAGGTTGGGGGGGTGTTTGGAAGGACCTCCAGTTTCAGGGTCTGTGGAGTCCGCAGGAGGCTCACGAGCCCATCAATGTTCTGGAGTTGAGGGCCATCAGGTTGGTTCTGTTTCGCTTGACTCATCAGTTGAGAGGCCTGCCAGTTCAGGTCCGGTCGGACAACAGGACGGCGGTTGCTTACATCAATCACCAAGGGGGGACTCGCAGCAGGAGTGCCCTCAGGGAAGTGTCCTTGATTCTTGACTGGGCGGAGAGTCACGTCCCGTGTATCTCAGCAGTCTACATTCCGGGAGTGGAGAACACGGAGGCGGACTTGCTGAGCAGAGCCTCCTCTCGTCAGGGGGAGTGGTCTCTCAGTCCCACGGTGTTTCGTTCGATATGTCTCAGGTGGGGGTTCCCAGCGGTGGACCTCTTTGCCTCTCGTCACAATCACAAGCTTCCAGTCTTTGTGTCTCTCTCGCAGAATCCTCTGGCTCTGGCAGTGGATGCCATGTCTCTGAACTGGAGGGATCTGGGGTTCCTTTACCTGTTCCCTCCGTTTCCAATGGTAGCCAGAGTGGTGCGCAAGCTGACTCTGGAGGGCGTGTCGGCGATTCTAGTGGCACCAAGGTGGCCAAGGCAAGTTTGGTTCGCAGACCTGGTAAGACTGGCAGAGGATCAGTTCGTTCTGCCTCTTCTACCGGACCTGCTCACCCAGGGTCGGCTGCGCTATCCCAATTTACCTTCGCTGGCTTTGACGGCGTGGCTGCTGAAACCGCCATCTTAAAGGAAGAAGGTCTTTCTGACGCGGTGGTTCAGACTCTCATTAGCGCCAGGAAGCGCTCTTCCTCTACTATTTACTATAGGACTTGGAGGTCCTATATTGACTGGTGTGAAAGTAGGTCCTTCTCTTGTCGGGAGTTTTCCATTTCCAGAATCCTGGAGTTTCTTCAACATGGTCTGGATTTGGGGCTTCAACTTAGTACCTTGAAGGGGCAGGTTTCTGCCCTGGCGGTGTTCTTTCAAAGGTCATTTGCTCTTCATCCCTTAGTCAAGACCTTTTTCCAAGGAGTTACGCATGTACGGCCTCCTAGGAAGCCCTTTGTTCCAGTTTGGGATTTGAACCTGGTTCTTTCTGCTCTTCAGGGTCCCCCTTTTGAGCCTTTGAATGAGATTGCTTTGTCTTCACTTACCCAAAAGGTGGCCTTTTTGGTGGCCATCACTTCGGTTAGGCGTGTTTCTGAGTTGGCAGCTTTATCCATTAAAGCTCCGTACTTCGAAAGGCATCAGGACAAGGTTGTCTTTCGTTTCAAGCCGGATTTTCTTCCGAAGGTGGTCTCTGCCTTTCATCTGAATCAGGACATTGTTCTGCCTTCTCTATGTCCTCATCCCAGCAACGACAAGGAAAGGGCGCTGCATTCCTTGGATGTAGTCCGGGTTGTGAAATATTATTTGGTGGTTACGTCTTCCTTTCGTAAGACTGATGCTTTTTTTGTGGTGCCCTTTGGGCCTAGGAAGGGTTTGGCTCCTGCCAAATCTTCCATTAGTAAATGGATTCGTCAGGCCATCATTGGGGCCTATTCTGCCAAGGGGAGGAGTCCCCTTTTTCGTGTTACTGCTCATTCTACTCGTGCGGTTGGAGCGTCCTGGGCTTTCCAGCACCAGGCCTCTGTTGAGCAAGTTTGTAAGGCCGCTACTTGGTCCTCTGTTCACACTTTTTCCAAGTTTTACAAGGTTGACGTTCGGGCCTCAGCGGATGCTGTTTTTGGCCGCAAAGTTCTGCAAGCTGTTGTGGTTTAAGTTGTGCATTGTTGCCTTGTTTTGGATCCCCGCCCTTGTTATGGACACTGCTATTGGATGTCCCACATGTTATGGATATTCTGAAGCGGGGTGTGTGACATACTTAGAATAATACCATTTTGTGAAATACTCACCTGTAAAATGGGTATTATAAGTATGTCACACACCCCGCTTCACCCGCCCTTTTTTGTATTCAGGATCCTTTATATTGTGAACTTTGCGTTATCTTGATTTATATTTGCCTCTTCCTGGTCCCTTACCTTACTGCTTCTATATACTGGGTGATGAGTGGGAGGTCCCAGGTATTTATGGATCAGGGAGGGGCTTTCTTTTTTGCTATCATCTCTGCAGGAACGCCCCTTCAGGTCGGTATTACCCACATATTATGGATATTCTGAAGCGGGGTGTGTGACATACTTATAATACCCATTTTACAGGTGAGTATTTCACAAAATGGTATTTTTTCTCACGTCAATTCTCCAACTGACTGTACAGATGCATCATGCAAAATTCAGATAGAACCAGTTTATATATTTTTTTTAATGTAAAAAAATATATATTGTGGATTTTTCAAGTGTGTGTATATATATATATATATTTGTGAGATAAACCTTTTTTGTTTTCCGTGTCTGTCTAATCATACATGTGTTTTGTCTTTTAGGTGCATAGATATACAGCAAAGCAATGAAGTAGAGAGGACGCAAGCACTTCGACTAGTCAGAAAGGTAGGGATAACTTTTATTTCTATGGAACATCATCCTGGCTTTAGACGCGCGTTTAACCCCCTCACTGTAACAATAAATTAGATAAAACGCCTTAAAATGTTTCTTTTTGGAAGATCTAGTATCCATTTCTAATGCAAATAAAGTTGGCGCATAACTCTGGATTCTGAAATGCTTTTTCTCTCCTTAAACCGGACCTTCACCATGATTTAATGAAAAGCCCAAACCCTTAAAAAACAATTCCCCAGCATCTAAAATTAATATATTGTAAGTTTTTACTCACTTTTTATCCTTTCCCCCACTGAGCTGCAACTCTGTTCAGGACTTTAGAATACAGGCGCCGCCATCTTGACTCAGAATCATCTTACACTGAGCAGAGGAGAGCGGGATAAAGTGCAGGGGGCGGGGTTATAGCTGTGCTTTGCACAGACAGAGCAGAGCTGGGGTCAGGAAAAGGCCAGCAATCCCAGAATGCAGAGCAGCACAGTCAGAAAACACTTCCAGTCTTCAGACAGCCTGAGACTTCATGAGCCGCCATCTTGGATGTTTAAAGGCTCATAAAATGCAGTAGATGCAGGTAGGATGATTTTTAATGTGAGCAATCTGTATGTACAGGGTGTGGGAAACATATAAGATAGACTCTTATTTAGGGTGAAGGTCCACTTTATTGACCCACATAATTCTAGCCTTCACCCTGAATAAGAGCCTGTTTTATATGTTTTTAATATATTTTTTAATTGACACTCCACACCTAGTAGATTTGCAAAAATGTCCAGGCTTTTTCTAGCAAAAGACAGACCAGCTTATTGATTCTGAAAGTAGCTTACTTGTTGCCTCAATGTCTGCCTTTAGTTGCATCATTATATTATTATTATTGTTGTTGTTATTTATTTGTAAAGTTGCATCATTTTTCATGGTGCTGTACAATGTGGATCCAAACTGGGTGTACAGCAACTAACAATACATGAGCATTATGGGTCAGATGTGACACAAATGCACAAAACACAGTCATACTGAAATACAGAGAGATCAAGATGGTTATAGAGAAGGAAATGTAGTAAATACCGGTAGTTTCTTTACAAACCTACAAACCGCTGACTCTAAAGAGGCAAAGCAAACCTTACTATTCATTTAAGAGAGAGAAATATATATATATATATATATATATATATATACCGTATATACTCGAGTATAGGCCGACCCGAATATAAGCCGAGGCACCTAATTTTACCACAAAAAAATGGAACAAGTTATTGACTCGAGTATAAGCCGAGGCGGCTTTTTTCAATTGGAATTGGAGTTGACACACAGAAAGAGAGACACACACACAGAAAGAGAGACACACACACAGAAAGAGAGACACACACACAGAAAGGGACACACACACACCGACACACACACAGAAAGAGAGACACACACACACACACACAGAAAGGGACACACACACACCGACACACACACAGAAAGAGAGACACACACACACACACACAGAAAGAGACACACACACACACACACACACACACACACACTCCATACCACCCAAGTGTCCCTGATTTGGAGGGACTGTCCCTCTTTGAAGCTCATGCCCCCCTGTCCCTCGTTGTTCTCCTTTGTCCCTCTTTGAGGTGTAACATGCAGATCTGCATTAATAAATGATTCATTCCCCTATTCAAAGTGTTTCTATTGTTGTAAGTATTACACCCTATCTCCTATACATTCCTTAGTGAGGAATGTTCCCTCAGTTAAAAATTGTCCCTCTTTCCCACCCTGAAACCCTGTGGGTACCTGCTGCTGCTGCCGCCGCCGCTCTCAGACGCGCAGGTGTCGGGGGTCAGGGTTTGGCCGAGGTTACCCTCCTCCCCTCCTCCGCAGCCGCCAGCCGTTGCCGCCGTTCTCACACACACACCGGCACTTCCTGGCTTTTGCGCGCTCGTCGTCGGTGGGTGTGCCCCATGAAACCATGAAAACATTGGACGCCGCCCATTGACGACCAGCGCGCAGCAGCCGAAATATTATATATAATAAAAGGTTTCAGCATACTTTTGTTTTAGACATATTGTCTTGATATTTACTTGATGGTGGGTCACAGGACATTAATTAGATTCTACATTTTGATTTTTTTTTTTTTAATTGCAGAATGTAATTTGCACGATTCCCAATGCCGAATTGGGATGCTCCAGGGGGACGGACCTAAACCCAGGATAGTGAAATCCTGGGTTTTATTCCACTTTAAAAAGAAGCTTTTGCTGTTGAGCTCTACAGTTCAAATGTTTTAGTTTCACTTTCTCTTTCTCACACACAGAGGGAGAGTTAGTGTGACCATGCAGAGCAGAGGGAATGTAACATTGCACTTGTACACAAGCTGAGGAGGAGCTGTGGGGGGGGGGGGGGGGGGGGGGGGTCTTTGGGCACAGGAGACAAAGTATTTTTATTTGTTGAACATGGAAGCAGAGCCCAGGGGAGTGGGGGAAATCAGACCCTCTAAATCTTGTTTTAAGCTGCACATAGTGCCAAGGACACCTAGACAATATTCCCTTAGGTCAGGGGTGGGAAATTATTTTTTTTATGGGGCCACTTGAGAAACTATTGTGAAGGGCCGGGCCAAAAGGCTGAACTTGATTCTGGATAATATTAATTGGATTGTGTTGTATTAATTGTATTTCCCGCCCCTCCACCCAGGCAAGATGGCGCCGGAAACTACCTCCTTCTCCTCCCCTGGTTGGCCTCTTCTTTACTGTCGGGCGCCTCCCGCACTGTACACAGGCGATCACTTAAACCGGACCAACACAGGTGTTGGTCCCTCTCTTTGCTGCTGGGAGGAAGCTCAAGGGGGCATCCAGAAAGCTGGAGCCCCCTCGGACCAAACTGCACAGGACGCTTATATACTCACCTTCCTTACGAGCCAGAATCAGGAAAGGAGTCCCGCGATTGGCCGCCGGGCGGTCACGTGGGTTGTAGACGCATCCTCTGTGACTGTCCAGCGGCCCCCACGTTCTGGATTCCCCCCCCGAGTTTCTTCCCAGCAGCAAAGAGAGGGACCAACACCCGTTAATGAGTGAGGAAGGGAGAATGCGCCAGACCCGACTGGCCAATCGGGTGAGGCTTAAGTGATCGCCTGTGTACAGTGCGGGAGGGTCCGACCCGCTGCAAAGAGGGATGGGCGGGCGCCTCCCAGGCAGCACCAGTGGAGGGACGCCGAATCACGAGCGGAGGGACTCCGCCAGCCAGCTCAGCCCAGGCCAGTCAGAGCCAATCAAAGGGCCGTATACGGCCGCGGGCCGTACAATGCCCAGGTCTGCCTTAGGTGGTGGTGAGTTGGTGATTGAGGTGAGAAGGCTGAAGGTTTTGGTAACCTCTCGCATGGAGTGTTCATTTAAAGCTGAACAAAATCTGGGATTTTGACTTGGTTTTGTTCCATGCTCCAGGGGCGTACTGTTTTAGGTTGCCCAGCTGTGTGAAATCCTCCAGATCGCCCAAAATTCACCTCTTTCTAGTCCAACAGCGCTTGCTCAGGCTTTTGTCCAATCAGAGGCTTTTGCTGTGACTGTGCAGGACACAGGGGCCAGCCCCCACCCCCTGGGCTTTGGGGAGGCAGGTAATGGAGGGGCTTGGGGTTGACTTGCCAGAGCCTTGTGAACTGGTATAGGGGTCTCACAGATCCCTTAACAGTTCTCAAAGGGTTAACCATAAATAAAAACACCACACATAGAGAAAATGTCTTTATTAAAAAAATATCTCCTGCCTCTCTCCTCCTCTCGCCGGCGATCATTGCATCCAACAGCCGACCCGCAGGGAGTCGGGATGATGCCCATTGGGAAGGCAGGGCGAGAGGGACGCTCAGGCTCCCTCCTGAAGACTGAAAAACCTCCTGGGGGTGGGAGGGGTGGAAGCCCCCCAGGTGAAGAGGAGAGACGGCCAGATCGAATGAAGGTGAGTTTTTTTTTTTTTTTACACCTCTCCTCCAGTAGTCGGAATCGATACTAGGGAGAAAGAATCGATTCTGGTATCGCCTAATGAAATATCGCGATACTTGCTCTCCGCATTGAAAACAATCAGCCGTTGCACCAGGAAGAGGTAAGTTGTTATGGGCGATCTGGTGCGTTTCACACAGCGAGCGGAATCCCAAAATCATTTTATACTCACAGGTCAAGTCATCCATGGTCTCGTAATATTCAGCATTAAGACAAGCAATGCACTAGCTCCAGGACACTCACTACCTCCACAGCCTAATCCAGGGGCTTAGAAAAATAATTTGGAGAGCCGCCTGCTTGGATTACAGGCCAGTCGTGCTGGGTATTATTCCTCTTTAAAGAGGAACAATACCTAGCGCGACTGGCCTGTAATCTAATAGATTCCGGGGTTGGCCACTGGCTTTTCCCCATCCTGAATTGCGATGCCCCACTGTGTGAAACCATCCAGTTCGCCCATAAGAACTCACCATTCCTCGCTCCATTGGTGCATGCGTGGGCTCTTGTCTAATGAGAGCCACATGTCGTGCACTCTCCCCATTCATTTCAACGTCTACCAAATTACGTAGTCACAGCAGGCGGCTCTAATTGGATGAGATGCGCCGTTGGACCCAGGACAGGTGCGTTTTTATGGGCTTTACACAGCGGGGCATCCCGATTCCAGATGCACTGGGGGCACGGAACAAACCCGGGGAAAACAAATTTAACATGTCTTGTTTGTAATTTTTTCAGTGCTTTCTCAATATTTTTGAAATGTGTGGGGGAAAAATATTTTTTGAAATGCTGGTCATGTGTGTTTTTGTGTAACACTGGGCCAAACTGGAATCTAGCCAACACTCCTTGACATGTGCTCGCTGAATGAAAAGACTGAATGAATGAAAGACGCCTTTCCTACAGAAGAATTTAGGTTGGTTTTTCTGCACATATTCAGCACTGAGACAAGCAGTGCACTAGCTCCAGGGCACTCCCTGCCTACACAGTCTAATCCAGGGGCTTAGAAAAAATCATTTAGAGTTGGGCTAAACATACATAAACACAGCAGAATGTGAAACCAGAAGCCATCCAAACTCCGTTTTCTGTTTTAGGTGGTTTCTGGTATTTGCTGTCTCAGTTGTGTAGCTAGGCCTCCATGCACCATTAATCTCCAGTTCCTCTCTCTATTTGTGATCACAGGCTTGCCGTCCTGGATTCAGCGCTTGCTTTGCTCGCTTGTCTGCATTCTATAGACTGTATAAACAGTCTGTCATCCTGTATGCATCCACACGTCCTCCTATGACCTCCACCCTTCATCCACCCGCGGAATTTCCCTGTGGCACGTAACCATGCGCCTACACACTTCCACATAGTACCACTCACCCATTATAACAGGGAGATCTATCCACATGGTACCACTCACCCATAACAGGGAGATCTATCCACATGGTACCACTCACCCATTATAACAGGGAGATCTATCCACATGGCATCACTCACCCATTATAACAGGGAGATCTATCCACATGGCATCACTCACCCATTATAACAGGGAGATCTATCCACATGGCATCACTCACCCATTATAACAGGGAGATCTATCCACATGGCACCACTCACCCATTATAACAGGGAGATCTATCCACATGGCACCACTCACCCATTATAACAGGGAGATCTATCCACATGGCATCAAGGGCAGTATTGACTGATACAAAAACAACGCAGAGAGTTTCATTATGTGAGGATTGTTCCTGGGATGCCCGTTAGAGGGTCAGCTTTATATATTGGTATTTAATC
This sequence comes from Gastrophryne carolinensis, assembly GCA_027917425.1. Taxonomy (NCBI): domain Eukaryota; kingdom Metazoa; phylum Chordata; class Amphibia; order Anura; family Microhylidae; genus Gastrophryne; species Gastrophryne carolinensis. The sequence continues at coordinate 604,784,225 of CM051234.1, forward strand.
CATGCACCAGCAGTCTCCAGACAAGTGCCCTTCCTCTCCAAGATGGACATACGTCCGCTGCATCAGTCAGTGTTTGGAGTACACATCCATTAAAGTGGTCCCACACCCGTTTTCTAACTATCTGGTGTTGGACGGCGCTGTTATAGGCTCGGTGCGATGACCCCCGCAACATCATGTAATCCTTGCCTTCACCTCCATCCTCTGCCCACATGATGTCCCTCAATTAGATCGCCGGCTTTAATGTGGCTGCAAGTTAGGAACGAGGGTGTGTGAGGGGGCGCCCCCTGCTTTTCAACCGAGAGTCCGAGCCCTGTAGCTTCCGCTGGATCTCACTGGTCCCTGTGCGCTATCATTCAATTCAATGGATGGACGGCGCGCCAGGCACCAAGAGTTCTCGGAAATGGGGATGTCCGACCTCCTGGGGTGTGGTGCGCGGGGGAGAAGGTTAGAGACTGTTGTTTTTTTGGGGGGCGGGGGGATTAGTTACCCTTTAACTCTAACTCTAATGACCTTACTCCTGAGCCAGCCTGTGCTGTAAAAACAGCTTATTGCTACTTCAAGTCATCTGGTGTGTGTAGTTTTTTTTTCTACCCGTCATGCAATAGTTTGGGCTGATATTTAGGGTAGTTAATGCTGCACCCCACAAGCTGGCTCAGGAGAAAGACATTGGAATGGAGCAGATCAGCCCTGTAAAGGTGGAATGGAACACCCCTGGATTTTAATTCTCCAATAAAAAGAAAACCACATGTTTGGTGTGAATTTTTTTCATTTGGGGTGGAAAAGTAACTCCTCATCTTACTATCCATGTTCATATGGATTTTTATTATTGAGCAATTTTGGGATACAACTCCTTTAACTTTCAGCCTACCTAGAGATTTTGTCATCCTCCATACCTGTGATTTTCGCTGGATTTCTCTGGGAATTTCCAGAAAATGTTATTTTTTTCCAGCAGAGTTTGGGCTTTAAATAGGAACAGTAAACAGCACGGCTGGCCTGTAATCTGAAAGATTCTTGAATTGGGATGCCCCTCTGTGTGAAAACATCCAGTTCGCCCAGAACTCGCCTCTCTTCGCTACAACAGTGCATGCTTGGGTTTTTGTCAAATGAGAGCGACATGCCGCGCACGATTCATTACAGTGAGAGCCGTAGCCAAATTAATAATTGGATGAGAGTCTGTGCATTTGCCGTTGGACCCAGGACAGGTGGGTTTTTATGGGCTTTAACAGTGGGGCATCTCTATTCCAGATGCCCCGGAGGCACTGAACAAAACCCTGGAAAAACAAATTCCGCTTTAACATGCAATGTCGTTCTCAATATTTTTGTGTGAAATGTATGGGGGGAACATTTTTGGAAATTTGTTGTACGATAAATGTAAGTTTTTCAAGAAAATCATATTGCTCACTCCAGTGCCAGGATTTGGTCCTTACCCCTGGGACACCACGATTCTCCGCTGTGTGAAACCCCTCAGGTTGCCCAGAAAATTCACCTTTGCCCGGTCCTACAGTGCATGCGTGGGCTCTCGCCCAATCAGCGCGATCGGCTGTGCTCAGCAAAATCAGCTAATGGCCACGTCTACCTGAGAAGAGCTGAGCCTGCTGGCGGCCGCATTTCCTCGGGCCTCTTAATAGGGATGTGCCCACGCTGGCAATTCACAAATGCGGGGAGAAGGTGAGTTTTATAGGGGACTTGCTCAGTGGGACACACTGTTACCATCTATATGTCAGTTCTTGGATAAAAATGAATCCTTTTGCCATGCACCCTCCCGAGCTGCTTCCTCCTATTGGTACTTTTCAGCTGTCAGGGTGCTGCTTTGCTGGAACACATTACAGGTCTTCCCAGAACTCCTCTGTGATGTCCCACTGCCATAGAGATACAGTGAGAATGTACTGGAGTAAGCACTGAATGCTAATCTGCTTTGACATCAGCTAATCTGTATTCCTGGGGCTGCAGAGCACCATACTTATTTCATTTTCCTTCTTGTGTTTTTCAGATGATTACTGTGAATGCTTCCTTATTCCCTAGCTCTATAACCAATTCCTTGATAGCAGTTGGAAATGATGGCCTTCAGGAAAGAGACAGAATGGTTCGGGCCTGCATCGCCATAATCTGTGAACTAGGTGAGTCCAGTGCTCTCCTGGGAGTGATGGAAGAGGAGGAAGCCAAGGTGGCTACATCTGTGTGGCACAAATGATGATGTTCAAGCTTCTCTTGTTTTAAACATTAAATAAGTCTGAGCTACATTGATCAGAGACACTTTGTCATAGCTCACCCTCCAGGGAAAACCAAGAGGAACACTGACATGAGTGAAAGGGACACATATTCCTCACTTATGTTTGGCTGTTGTCGCCTGCACCAAAATGCTTCATTTTTCTCTGTTTATAAGGGACTTGACACCATTTATGCTTTTCAATGGAATATGAGTACGTTTAAAGTGCAACAAAATCCTCCAGGGCCGGCCCCTGGCCTTTTCCCGGGGCATCCCAAAGTGGGATGCCTCGCTGTATTGAAACCCCCGGAGAGCCTGTAATCAGGGTCCAACAGCGGGGGGACAAAGGCGTTGTGTGACCACATTTGTGTGTGGTCGTGGAGAAAAGGGACAAAATTTGAAGACCTGCTGCATCATTCACAGAGCTCTGTATAAAATGGAGGAGAGGCGCATGGCATGTACTAAGCATGGTGGCAGGTGCTCTGGAGGGTGTCAAGATTGTGAAGTGTATTGCGTAGGACCAATTATAGACATTGGAATTGGTGTGTCTTGAGCACACATTAGAAGGGCCGAGCAGGGAGTTCCAGACGAATGGAGGGGCAATGTGTGAAGTCCTGGAGGCCAGAGCTTGGAGGTAAGTGAATGAGGGTTGTGGGCAGGAGATCCTGGGCAGAGTGGATGTTATGTCTGGAGTGGTTTGTTTAGATAAGTGAGGAAATGCTTACCCTGACATATTGTTCTATTTCCAGGCTCATGAGTTTGCAACCTTGGGCGGGAATTTCTTTATATAATGAAAGAGGAGCCAGCAGCGTGATATTTGAACAGCAGCTCAGATTTTGAGCTCTGGGTCTTAATGCAATCCAGCAATTGCCCGTCCCAACACTTAAACCCCCATCAATCAGGCAAAGGAGAGGAGACGGGATAGAGAAACCATCCAAAGGGGCTCCTGCTTGTGGGGTGAGGGATTCGGGGGATATTTTTGGTGTGCTTTAAATCAAACCTCCAACCAACAAAGGATGCCCAAAATCAGGCAACACTGTTGATCTTATGCCCTGGAAGCTGGACAGTCCTGCAGTCAGTTCTCCTACAAAGCTCTACCTGTTTACATGCTGGGTTTGGTGTCACTGTTTCCGCAACTCATATATTTATAATTTGGGGTTGCTGTTATTACATTTTTTTTTTGGTATTATTCTGTTTTGGTCTCTTTATTCAGCACTTCAAAACCCAGAAATTGTCGCACTTCGAGGTGGTCTCAGCACTATCCTGAAAAATGTGATTGACTGCCAGTTAAGTCGAATAAACGAGGCCCTCATCACCACAGTCTTGCACCTTCTAAATCATCCAAAGACACGACAATACGTTCGGGCCGATGTTGAATTAGAGGTGAGAAATTATGTTCAATGGATAGATAGCCTGTTATATGTTGTTTGGTGCAACAATGCAGATCTGATCTATTTCATTGTATTTTTATTCTTTAGCAAATTTTAGCACCGTATACAGACTTTCACTACAGGCACAATCCAGACACAGCAGAAGGACAGCTAAAGTGAGTATTTATTGGATCTATCTTTCTTTCAGATCATTTGGAGTCTGACAGTGCTGGACATCTTGAGGGCCAGAGAATATTTTTTATTTGTTGACATTTCTGTCTGTTTAGAATTAAATACACCATTTACACCATCTTTAGGGCTTTCATTTGATGATTGGTTGTCATGAGTTCAAAAATGCCAGATAAGCCAGTAGGGGCGTCACAAAAAATCGATTCTGTCAAGTATCGCGATATTTCATTTGACGATACTAGAATCGATTCTTTCTAGTTATCGATTCTGACTTCAGTAGAAGAAAAGTAAAAAGAAAACACTCACCTTCTCCGGGGGAGCCCCCAATATCCCCCCCGGGGCTCTTCAGGAAGGAGCCCGACAGGCCCTCTCCCCCTGCTTTCCTGATGAGCGCCGGAATCTTCACGATTAGCCCCACCCCTTTGGGGGCGAGGCGGATGATGTCACCCCCGCGGGCTTCATCATGGCTCCCAGCGGTTCAGCTGTCAGATGCGATGATCCCCTGCCCCCCCCCCCCCCCTCCTCTGGTCGGCGATCACTGCATCTGTCAGGGACACAGGAGCTGACAATCGGAGGTGAGTAAAGAAAAAGAAATGTTCTCTAAAGAGACATTTTCTCTATGTGTGGTGTTACTGTTAACCCTTTGTGAACTGGTAAGGGATCTATGGGACCCCTATACCAGTTTACAAGGCTCTGGGAGGTCATTAACCCCGAGCCCCCCCATTACCAACTCCCCCAAAGGCCGGGGGGGCACAAGAATCCGTGGCAATTAGGCTATGCCGGCTTGTAGCCTGCTGGCCCCTGCGCCCTGTTCTACAAGCCCCCCATAGCTGGTCCCGGGCTGGTTATGCTGGGTAAGGGGGACCTCACACCATTTTGTTGAGGTATTTTTAACCCTTAAAATTCCAAAAAAGAAATGCCGGGTTGGGGGACCCTATTTCATTATTCTTAGTATACAGTACGTCCTGCTCCAGATAAGAATCATTACTCTTGGGTATTACTCCGCCAGAGGGCGCTGGGCTGCATAGACCGCGAAATTGGCTCCTACCGGCTCCTCAAATACCCCGGACCTCCCACAAATCCCCCAGAAAGGACAAGAAGATGGCTCTCTCTTCTCGCAGGTCAGCGGGGCTATTAGCCTGCGGCCCTGTAGGACTTTTCCCACCCATTCTATTATTAATGTGCCTCCCAGCCTTGGCTGTGCTGGTCCGGGTGATGGTAGGCAGCACCTCTGTCAGGTGCTTAGGAGCGCTGCTCCACCGCAATCTCCCACCAAAGGGCAGGCGGTATAGGCATATGGTGAGCCTCTATGGGATGCCCCTTCCGCAGTATTGCCCCTTGCCCCTGTCTATCGGTGGGTCCTATGTTAAGTGGACGCCGCCCTCCCTAGCTCTCCCTTGTAGCTCTCGGGGGGGGGGGGTGTATGTGTATGCCTTGGTGCTTCACTGTATTATGTGCTTCTTGTTGGTGTCAGTCTCCACGCTGACTTGGTTGCACTGGTTGCGTTTTTTAAAATGCCGTCGCCGCCTTGCACGCTTCCTCTGTGTTCCGCGGTTGGCGGCGGCATTAACTCAGGTGCTGATGTGCTGTGATTGGCTGCTTATCACGTGGGGCCCGCAGTTGGCGCATTCCTGCGTCACTGTCTCCGCGGCCCGCCCCTCGAGGTATACCCAGCGCCATTTTTCTCCGGATTCGGCTGCTGCGTGGCTGGCATCTACCTACCGCGGTCCGTGAGTGCCCTTGCGGGCAGCTTTATTTACCCTATGTCATTATACATGTCACTTATGGGGCTCTCATCGCTTATGTCTTTCAGGAGGGTCGAATTCTTTTGGTTTCTCCCGGCCCTTCTCCCTCTATTTAGTTATTAAACTTGTGAGGCCTTGGATGATACCATTAGGATGTGTGGCAGAGCCTCTGCCCTGGTGGTGGCTATACGCCGCTCGGTTTGGCTGCGCCAGTGGGCAGCTGACAACGCTGCCAAGAAAGCGCTCACTGGTTTTCCCTTCAAAGGACTACGCCTGTTTGGGGACCGCCTGAACCTGTTTGATAAGGGAGGCAGGTTACCCCAGCGCAGGCGGCAGTCTCTGCCCTTTCGGGGCCAGGGCTCTTTTTCTTCCCCCTACTGTGGAGCCAGACAGGAGAGGGGGGTCTCCCTTACCGGGGCCCGAGGAGATTTCTGGGGAAGGGGCAGAGGACGTGGACGCCCTGGCTCATCCTTGGGCTCCAAGCCTAAGTCTTCTCCCAAGCCCCCTCAGGCATGAAGGGGCGCCCTCACCCATCCGGGTGGGGGGACGGCTTCAGCATTTTGCTCACGTCTGGAGGCTTCATGTCTCAGACCGGTGGATTCAGGAGGTAGGTTCCTCCGGTTACAAGATAGAGTTTGCTGCCTGGCCGCCCCCAAGATTCCTCAGATCCCAGATGTCTCGGGACCCCATGTCAGCTCAGGCTCTAATTCTGGCGGTGCAAAGCCTTCTGGAGCTGGGGGTCATCTGTCAGGTCCCCTTACGAGAAAGGGGCAAGGGGTTCTATTCCAACCTTTTCACCGTACCCAAAAGAGATGGCTCAGTCAGGCCCATCCTGGACTTGAAGATCCTCAACAAATTTGTCAGGTGCAGGCGCTTTCGCATGGAAACTTTGCGCTCTGCTATCAGTTCCCTGCGTCCAGGGGATTTCATGACCTCTGTAGACATCAAAGATGCTTACCTTCATATTCCTGTTTTTCCAGGTCATCAAAGGTTCCTCAGGTTCGCTCTGGAGGATCAGCACTACCAATTTGTGGCATTGCCCTTCGGTCTCACTTCAGCTCCCAGAGTGTTCACCAAGGTGCTGGCAGGAGTGATGGCTCTGCTCAGGTCTCAGGGCATTTGCGTTCTGCCCTATTTGGACGACATTCTCATCACTTCTCAGTCCGTCCAACAGGCAGAGCTGGATACTCAGCGAGTAGTGTCCACACTGGAGTCATTTGTCTGGGTGATCAACCATCCCAAGTCCTCCCTGTCTCCCTCCTTGGTGACACCCTTCCTGGGAATGAATCTGGATACAGTTCAGGCAAGGATTTTTCTTCCTCAGCAGAAGGTGGACAGTCTGCTAGCGCAGGTTCAGTTCCTGCTATCTTGCCCTCATCCCTCCATCAGGCAGGGAATGCAGCTGGTGGGCCTGATGGTGTCGTGCTTCGAGGTGGTTCCTTATGCACAGTTTCACATTTGGCCTCTGCAACTCCACCTCTTGTCAGTATGGGACAAGGATCCCGCGTCCCTGGACCAGGTCCTTGTTCTATCCCCCCTAGCCAGGCGGTCCCTCTCGTGGTGGCTGGACTCCAGGAACCTGTTGGCGGGCAGATCCTTTCTGGCCCCCTGCTGGGAGACAGTCACCACGGATGCCAGTCTGACGGGTTGGGGGGGGCTTCTGGAGGACCCTGCAGTTCCAAGGGCGGTGGGGCCCTCGAGAGGCCCACTCACCCATCAATATTCTGGAACTAAGGGCGATCAGGTTGGTGCTGGCTCACTTGACCCAACACCTTCGGGGCCGGCCTGTTCAGGTACACTCGGACAACCAGACAGCGGTTGCCTACATCAATCATCAGGGGGGGACCCGGAGCAAGGGGGCCCTCAAGGAAGTGTCTCTGATCCTGTCCTGGGTGGAGGACAATGTTCCCTGCATATCTGCTGTGTACATTCCGGGGTGGAGAATCTGCAGGCAGACTCTCTGAGCAGGGGGACCTCTTGCCTGGGAGAATGGTCCCACTGCGAGAGGGTGTTTCACACTCTATGTCACAGTTGGGGCCAACCAGATGTGGATCTGTTTGCGTCCCGTCACAACCACAAGCTCCCGGCCTTTGTCTCCCTGTCCCAGGACTGTCTGGCCTTGGCAACAGATGCTCTAGCAATGTCATAACAGGGCTTTCAGCTCCTGTATGTCTTTCCCCCATTCCCCCTGTTGGGCAGGGTTCTGCGCAAGATAGCTCAGGAGGGGGTGCCAGCTATCCTGGTGGCTCCCAGGTGGCCAAGAAGAGTGTGGTTTGCAGACGTGGTGCAGCTGGCAGTAGATCAGTACGCTCTGCCCAGGGTGCCAGACCTGCTCACTCATTTACGCCATCCCAATTTACAAACTCTGGCTTTGACGGCCTGGCTGCTGAAACCTCCATCTTGATGGAGAAGGGGCTGTCTGCCTTTGTTGTTGACACCATGATAAAGGCTAGAAAGAAGTCTTCTTCCTCCATTTACTATAGGGTTTGGCGTGCCTACATTGACTGGTGTGAGGCTAGGTCTCTTCCCTGTCGTGTGTTCTCTATTCCCAGGATCCTGGAGTTCCTGCAGCATGGATTGGAGCTGGGGCTCCAACTCAGTACTCTGAAGGGTCATGTCTCTGCCCTGGCTGTTTTCTTCCAGAGGTGCTTTGCCCAGCACTCTCTGATCAGGACTTTTTTCCAGGGGGTTACTCATGCGCGTCCCCCACGTAAGCCTATGTTGCCTGTTTGGGATTGAACTTGGTTTTGTTTGCCTTGCAGGGTGCTCCCTTTGAACCTGTGCAGGATGCTGCCCTGGCCATTCTTACTCTCAAGGTTGTCTTTTTGGTGGCTATCACTTCTGTTAGGCGTGTTTCTGAGTTGGCGGCGCTTTCCATCCAGGATAAGGTGGTGTTTCGCTTCAAGCCAGATTTTCTGCCTAAGGCTGTGTCTGTCTTTCATCTGAATCAGGACATTGTTCTTCCTTCCTTGTGCCTTAATCCTAGTAACGCTAAGGAGAGGATTTTGCATTCCTTGGATGTGGTTAGGTGCCTGAAGTACTATCTGGTGGCTACTGCACCTTTCAGGAAAACTGATGCTCTGTTTGTTGTCCCTTCTGGTCCTAGGAAGGGTTTGGCTTCTGCTAAGTCTACTATCAGCAAATGGATCCGTCAGGCTGTGATCCAGGCCAATTCTGCTAAGGGGAAGAATCCTCCCTTCCGCCTTACTGCTCATTCCACTCGTGCTATTGGTGCCTCTTGGGCTTTTCAGCACCAGGCTTCTGTTGAACAAGTTTGCAAGGCCCCCACTTGGTCTTCTGTTCATACCTTTTCAAAGTTTTACAAGGTTGATGTTAGGGCCTCAGCTGATGCTGCTTTTGGCCGCAAGGTTCTGCAGGCGGCAGTGGTCTGGCCTGTCTGTTGTTACCTTTGGGGATCCCACCCTACTTTATGGACACTGCTATTGGATGCCCCAAGAGTAATGATTTTTATCTGGAGCAGGACTTACTGTATAGTAAGAATAATACAATTCTGTGATTACTCACCTGTAGAATTGATATTATGAGTATACAGTATGTCCTGCTCCACCCCACCCTTGGTTTACATTATCCTTGGATCCCCTGTATGGTGATTGTTATCATTGTTATAGTTACTGGTTGGTTCTGTTATCTTTCCCCTAGCTTCTCGTTAACTGCTTTTTAATGCTGGGGATTTGTGGGAGGTCCCGGGTATTTGAGGGGCCAGGAGGAGCCAATTTCACGGTCTCTGCAGTCCAGCGCCCTCTGGCGGAGTAATACCCAAGAGTAATGATTCTTATCAGGAGCAGGACGTGCTGTATACTCATAATATCAATTCTACAGGTGAGTATTTTACAGAATTGTATTTTTTTCTATTAAAAATCAAATGTAATAAAAAAAAAAAAAAAAAAACGCAATATGTCGTCTTTGAGACAGAATTGGGATATATCGTATCGTCCTATGTGTATCGCGATACACGCGACATCCCCTATAAGCCAGGGTTTAGCATAAAGCATCATATTTTAGTTTCCTCACTTTCAGCATGAGACTGTGTGTTTAAGTGGACCTATCTGCTTTTTTTTATGGCCCTGAAGTTTAAAAGAATCTAGGGAGGTTCAATTAACTTTCCCCCCAGGGCATCTCTATTTGGGTGTACCCACTGTGTGAAAATCAGCCAATTTCCTGCAAAAATCTGGCCTGTTTGACCTACTTCTTGCTCCCACTGAGCTTTGCAGCCCCCATGTAGCTGGTCACCAGTGCAGCATCCAAAAATAAGGATTGTGGAGGTACATTAGTATTAGAGCTGGGTTTAGGATACCCCTGCCAATATGCAGTGCAGGAAAATCCCACATCGTATTAAAGTATTGCTAAGTCTCTTGCGTAAAGAGGAAGTAAAGTTTGTTACATCGGCACCATGGGGCCATTCTGTTTTGAAATCCCCTGTTTCTTTTCCCACCAAAAGCCTGGGTCTGAATGATCATTTACTTACAACTTCCGTTTTCAGTTGGACCAGGCTCTCAACTGCTGTGTGTTAATGCTGGCGACCAATTGGGTTCACCAGGCCAGTCCTCAAGCCCAGTGCACCCCTCCCAACCAGCAAATCTGATTGGCTGCTGGCATTCAATGACTGGCTGCCATTCCTATGATCAGGTGGTAATTACTGTTTTGGTGTGCTTCCTTGTTTACTGGAAAGGGATGGTGATCGCTCCCCAATCCTGTTCCCACCCCACTTATAGATCCATCCATGTAGACCCTGACTGCAGATGGTATTCTCCAGGGGCTTCTGGAGGACCCTGCAGTTCCAAGGGCGGTGGGGCCCTCGAGAGGCCCACTCACCCATCAATATTCTGGAACTAAGGGCGATCAGGTTGGTGCTGGCTCACTTGACCCAACACCTTCGGGGCCGGCCTGTTCAGGTACACTCGGACAACCAGACAGCGGTTGCCTACATCAATCATCAGGGGGGGACCCGGAGCAAGGGGGCCCTCAAGGAAGTGTCTCTGATCCTGTCCTGGGTGGAGGACAATGTTCCCTGCATATCTGCTGTGTACATTCCGGGGTGGAGAATCTGCAGGCAGACTCTCTGAGCAGGGGGACCTCTTGCCTGGGAGAATGGTCCCACTGCGAGAGGGTGTTTCACACTCTATGTCACAGTTGGGGCCAACCAGATGTGGATCTGTTTGCGTCCCGTCACAACCACAAGCTCCCGGCCTTTGTCTCCCTGTCCCAGGACTGTCTGGCCTTGGCAACAGATGCTCTAGCAATGTCATAACAGGGCTTTCAGCTCCTGTATGTCTTTCCCCCATTCCCCCTGTTGGGCAGGGTTCTGCGCAAGATAGCTCAGGAGGGGGTGCCAGCTATCCTGGTGGCTCCCAGGTGGCCAAGAAGAGTGTGGTTTGCAGACGTGGTGCAGCTGGCAGTAGATCAGTACGCTCTGCCCAGGGTGCCAGACCTGCTCACTCATTTACGCCATCCCAATTTACAAACTCTGGCTTTGACGGCCTGGCTGCTGAAACCTCCATCTTGATGGAGAAGGGGCTGTCTGCCTTTGTTGTTGACACCATGATAAAGGCTAGAAAGAAGTCTTCTTCCTCCATTTACTATAGGGTTTGGCGTGCCTACATTGACTGGTGTGAGGCTAGGTCTCTTCCCTGTCGTGTGTTCTCTATTCCCAGGATCCTGGAGTTCCTGCAGCATGGATTGGAGCTGGGGCTCCAACTCAGTACTCTGAAGGGTCATGTCTCTGCCCTGGCTGTTTTCTTCCAGAGGTGCTTTGCCCAGCACTCTCTGATCAGGACTTTTTTCCAGGGGGTTACTCATGCGCGTCCCCCACGTAAGCCTATGTTGCCTGTTTGGGATTGAACTTGGTTTTGTTTGCCTTGCAGGGTGCTCCCTTTGAACCTGTGCAGGATGCTGCCCTGGCCATTCTTACTCTCAAGGTTGTCTTTTTGGTGGCTATCACTTCTGTTAGGCGTGTTTCTGAGTTGGCGGCGCTTTCCATCCAGGATAAGGTGGTGTTTCGCTTCAAGCCAGATTTTCTGCCTAAGGCTGTGTCTGTCTTTCATCTGAATCAGGACATTGTTCTTCCTTCCTTGTGCCTTAATCCTAGTAACGCTAAGGAGAGGATTTTGCATTCCTTGGATGTGGTTAGGTGCCTGAAGTACTATCTGGTGGCTACTGCACCTTTCAGGAAAACTGATGCTCTGTTTGTTGTCCCTTCTGGTCCTAGGAAGGGTTTGGCTTCTGCTAAGTCTACTATCAGCAAATGGATCCGTCAGGCTGTGATCCAGGCCAATTCTGCTAAGGGGAAGAATCCTCCCTTCCGCCTTACTGCTCATTCCACTCGTGCTATTGGTGCCTCTTGGGCTTTTCAGCACCAGGCTTCTGTTGAACAAGTTTGCAAGGCCCCCACTTGGTCTTCTGTTCATACCTTTTCAAAGTTTTACAAGGTTGATGTTAGGGCCTCAGCTGATGCTGCTTTTGGCCGCAAGGTTCTGCAGGCGGCAGTGGTCTGGCCTGTCTGTTGTTACCTTTGGGGATCCCACCCTACTTTATGGACACTGCTATTGGATGCCCCAAGAGTAATGATTTTTATCTGGAGCAGGACTTACTGTATAGTAAGAATAATACAATTCTGTGATTACTCACCTGTAGAATTGATATTATGAGTATACAGTATGTCCTGCTCCACCCCACCCTTGGTTTACATTATCCTTGGATCCCCTGTATGGTGATTGTTATCATTGTTATAGTTACTGGTTGGTTCTGTTATCTTTCCCCTAGCTTCTCGTTAACTGCTTTTTAATGCTGGGGATTTGTGGGAGGTCCCGGGTATTTGAGGGGCCAGGAGGAGCCAATTTCACGGTCTCTGCAGTCCAGCGCCCTCTGGCGGAGTAATACCCAAGAGTAATGATTCTTATCAGGAGCAGGACGTGCTGTATACTCATAATATCAATTCTACAGGTGAGTATTTTACAGAATTGTATTTTTTTCTATTAAAAATCAAATGTAATAAAAAAAAAAAAAAAAACGCAATATGTCGTCTTTGAGACAGAATTGGGATATATCGTATCGTCCTATGTGTATCGCGATACACGCGACATCCCCTATAAGCCAGGGTTTAGCATAAAGCATCATATTTTAGTTTCCTCACTTTCAGCATGAGACTGTGTGTTTAAGTGGACCTATCTGCTTTTTTTTATGGCCCTGAAGTTTAAAAGAATCTAGGGAGGTTCAATTAACTTTCCCCCCAGGGCATCTCTATTTGGGGTTACCCACTGTGTGAAAATCAGCCAATTTCCTGCAAAAATCTGGCCTGTTTGACCTACTTCTTGCTCCCACTGAGCTTTGCAGCCCCCATGTAGCTGGTCACCAGTGCAGCATCCAAAAATAAGGATTGTGGAGGTACATTAGTATTAGAGCTGGGTTTAGGATACCCCTGCCAATATGCAGTGCAGGAAAATCCCACATCGTATTAAAGTATTGCTAAGTCTCTTGCGTAAAGAGGAAGTAAAGTTTGTTACATCGGCAGCATGGGGCCATTCTGTTTTGAAATCCCCTGTTTCTTTTCCCACCAAAAGCCTGGGTCTGAATGATCATTTACTTACAACTTCCGTTTTCAGTTGGACCAGGCTCTCAACTGCTGTGTGTTAATGCTGGCGACCAATTGGGTTCACCAGGCCAGTCCTCAAGCCCAGTGCACCCCTCCCAACCAGCAAATCTGATTGGCTGCTGGCATTCAATGACTGGCTGCCATTCCTATGATCAGGTGGTAATTACTGTTTTGGTGTGCTTCCTTGTTTACTGGAAAGGGATGGTGATCGCTCCCCAATCCTGTTCCCACCCCACTTATAGATCCATCCATGTAGACCCTGACTGCAGATGGTATTTAAAGTGGGCCCATAACCTGATGCTTAGGGGAAGCCAAAGCTGGCAGCAACTAAACAGAAAATTGTGCATTGTGCTAAGGCTTAAAGTGGACCTTCACCCTAAATAAGAGTCTATCTTATATGTTTCCCACATCCTGTACATACAGATTGCTCACATTAAAAAAATCATCCTACCTGCATCTACTGCATATTATGAGCCTTTAAACATACATGATGGCAGCTCATGGAGCATCAAACAGGAAGTGTCTTCTGACTGTGTCGCTTTGCATTCTGGGATTGCTGTCCTTTTCCTGACGCCTGCTGTCTGTGCGAAGCACAGCTATAACCCCGCCCCCTGTACTTTATCCTGCTCTCCTCTCCTCCGTTTGTGTGATGCTCCTGAGTCAAGATGGCGTTAGTGCCTTGTAACCTGTTCAATTGACAATTATTAATCACCACAATGGAGGTATCTGGGGATAGTGAGCTGGGGGCCCCATCTTGGCGGGTGAAGCTCTGCCCCTTGTGCAGTGCAAATTCCTTGGGCGGATTCAGCACTGTTTGTACCACTTGCACCAGGGGCCTCATTTTGGACCGTGACCGGGCGGGCGTGCCTGCCCCTAGCCCTTCACTGCCTGCGGCCTCTCCGGACCCTCCACTGCTGCACCCAGCACTCAGTGTGGGGGAAGCCAGCAGTGGGTCCCAGGTTGATTTGGCGCATAGGGTGGCCAATCTCGAGAGACAGATCTCGCGGACGGCTCCTAAGAAGGCCACGAGTAAGAAACATCGGGCCCATTTACTCGGATAATGAAAATCTTTTTGATGATCTGGGCTCTGTAATGGAAGGTGAGTTACCAGATGATTCCCGGTCCACTGCGGATTATTCTGCTGCAGATGACAGTATGTCTGGTTCTTCCTCGGATGAGGATGCGTGGCTCCCTGATGATACGGAGAAGTTGCTTACCTCAGTGTTTGAGACATTACACATTGTTTCTCCCAGAGCGGTTAAGAGGAAGCAAGGTGATTTGTTTAGGCCCGAAAGACAGAGGCGGGTCTTTACGGAGCAGGCGCATGAGGAGGCGCCCTCACCCATCCGGGTGGGGGGACGGCTTCTACTGTTTACTCAGATTTGGAGACGGCACGTCTCGGATCGGTGGATTCAGGAGGTAGTGTCCTCCGGTTACGATAGAGCTGGCAGTCATGCCGCCCACAAAATTTCTTCGGTGTCGGATATCCCAAGACCCATTGAAGGCACAGGGTTTGAGAACGGCCATGCAACTCCTCCTACGGTTAGGTGTGATTTGCCCTGTACCTCGTCAGGAACAGGGTCAAGGTTTTTACTCCAACCTGTTCACAGTTCCCAAGAAGGAGGGAACGTTAAGACCAATCCTGGACCTGAAGGGTATCAACAGGTTTGTCACAGTCAAACATTTCTGCATGGAAACCTTACGGTCGGCGGTGAGTTCGCTTCGGCCCGGCGACTTCATGACCACGGTGGACATCAGGGATGCTTATCTGCACATCCCAATTTTCCTGGGGCATCAGAAGTTTCTGAGGTTTGCTCTGGAGGACCAGCATTACCAGTTTGTGGCTCTTCCATTCGGGATTCCTCAGTGCCCCGCATCTTCACCAAGGTGCTGGTGGGCATTATTGCCATCCTGAGGAACCAGGGCATACGTGTGCTGCCTTATCTGGACAATTTGTTGATTGCGGCCCAGTCTCTTCAGCAGGCTGAGAACGAAACTCTGATGGTGTTATCAACCCTAGAGACCTTTGGCTGGGTAGTCAATTACCCAATGTCTTTTATCACTCTTTCAACAGTGAGGTCCTTCCTGGGCATGACGATAGACACCGCTCAGGTCAAGGTCTTTCTGCCACAGCAGAAGGTTTTTGTCCTCCGGACGCAGGTGCAGGCCTTGCTGTCTTGCCAACGGTCGTCAATCCATCTGGGGATGAGATTGGTGGGCCTAATGGTGTCATGTCTCGAGGCAGTGCCCTTCGCCCAATTTCACATGAGGCCTTTTCAATTGAACCTGTTGACCGTCTGGGACCGGATGCAGGAGTCGCTGGAACAGGACTCCGCAGGAGAACCGCTTGCCCATAAATCTCTTGGAGCTCACTTCGTTTGACTCCCCATTTAAGGGGTCGTGCGATCCAGGTTCGCTCGGACAATCAGGCGGCTGTCGCCTACATCAATCACCAGGGCGGGACTCGGAGCAAGAGAGCCCTCAAGGAGGTGATCCAGATTCTGATTCTGACTTGGGCAGAGGAGAATGTTCCCTGCATCTCGGCGGTCTACATTCCCAGGGTAGAGAACCAGGAGGCAGACTCCTTGAGCAGGAGCGCCTTACGCCTGGGGGAATGTTCCCTCAGCAACAAGACCTTTCACACTCTGTGTCTCCGCTGGGGTCAGCCGGACGTGGACCTGTTTGCGTCCAGACACAATCACAAGCTCCCAAGGTTTGTCTCCCTCTCACAAGATCATCTGGCCATTGCCACAGACGCTCTGGCGATTCCCTGGACGGAGTTAGAGTTCCTTTATGCATTTCCTCCGTTTCCACTCCTGAGCAGAGTGCTGCGCAAGATAGCCCAGGAAGGGGTACCAACTATCCTGGTGGCTCCTCGCTGGGCGAGAAGGAGTTGGTTTGCGGACATAGTCCAGATGTCAGTAGATCGCTACATCTTGCCCGACGATCCAGGGCTTCTCACACAGTGGTCGCTGCGGCACCCCAATTTACGAACGCTGGCTTTGACGGCCTGGCTATTGAAACCTCAATCCTGATGGACAAGGGCCTGTCGCCCACGGTTGTGCAGACAATGATTCGGGCATGGAGGAAGTCTTCCTCCATGATATACTACAGAGTTTGGCACGCTTATATTGCTTGGTGCAAGACCAAGAGTCTCTCTTGCCGCACATTTTCTATTTCTAGGATTCTAGAGTTTTTGCAACACGGCCTAGACTTGGGTCTCCAGCTGAGCACCCTCAAGGGTCAGGTATCGGCTTTAAAGTAAGAGGGTTTGGTTGGTTTGCAGGCATAACCAAGGAGCAAAATGGTTTCTGAGTTGCGTTGGGGGTTCTGTACATTTTGTTGTATATCTGTAATAAGGACGCTCTTATCTGGTAATTATTCCAGAAGTGCATCGCTGCAGTTTGTTATACCACATTTAGTGTTGATTCCTCACCTCAAAGTGTTACCTTCTTAATACAAGCATCACCCCACTCACAAGGTGTAAATGTTCAGAACAGCAGAAGGTCTTCCCAGACAGTGCAGATAATGGGATTTTTATGCTGAATTTAAAGTCCAGCTAACATTTAGGGCATGGCCTGTGAAAGCTCCACTAGCCCCTGTAGGTTTAAAAAAAAAAGTGAAATTCTTTATATGTCTGTAACAACCCATCCAATTCACACATGCAAAGAAATCGAACCATAGATGTCAATAAATTATGTAATGATGAGAGATGCCAGATTTTTTTCCTGGGGTTAAACAGTAAGTCTATTGATTTGGCTGCTTCGACGCAAAAAATCGATTTTAGATTGTTATATCCACCATATGTTATTGTGGTGTTTTTTTATTATATTCTGAACCAAATGTTGTGCTAAAACCCTGTCTCCTGAAGAAGAGAAACAATAGGCCATGTGCAAAATCCCACAATTACAGCCAGTGTGGTATTCCCTACATCCCATTCCCCATAGGCAGTGTGGTATTCCCTCCATCCCATTCCCCCCTCCAATTCTCCATAGGCAGTGTGGCATTCCCCCCTCCAATTCTCCATAGGCAGTGTGGCATTCCCCCCTCCAATTCTCCATAGGCAGTGTGGCATTCCCCCCATCCCATTCCCATAGGCAGTGTGGCATTCCCCCCATCCCATTCCCATAGGCAGTGTGGCATTCCCCCCCATCCCATTCCCATAGGCAGTGTGGCATTCCCCCCCATCCCATTTCCATAGGCAGTGTGGCATTCCCCCCCATCCCATTTCCATAGGCAGTGTGGCATTCCCCCCATCCCATTTCCATAGGCAGTGTGGCATTCCCCCCCATCCCATTCCCATAGGCAGTGTGGCACCCCCCATCCCATTCTCTATAGGCATTGTGGTATTCCTTCCATCACATTCCCCCCACCCCATTCCCATAGGCAGTGTGGCATTTCCCCCCATCCTATTCCCATAGGCAGTGTGGCATTCCCCCCACCCCATTCCAATAGGCAGTGTGGCATTCCCCCAACCCCATTTCCATAGGCAGTGTGCCATTCCCCCATCCCATTCCCATAGGCAGTGTTGCATTCCCCACATCCCATTCCCATAGGCAGTGTGGCATTCCCCCCATCCCATTCCCATAGGCAGTGTGGCATTCCCCCCATCCTATTCCCATAGGTAGTGTGGCATTCCCCCCATCCTATTCCCATAGGTAGTGTGGCATTCCCCCCATCCTATTCCCATAGGCAATGTGGCATTCCCCCCCCATCCCATTCCCATAGGCAGTGTGGCATTCCCCCCATCCTATTCCCATAGGTAGTGTGGCATTCCCCCCATCCTATTCCCATAGGTAGTGTGGCATTCCCCCCATCCTATTCCCATAGGCAATGTGGCATTCCCCCCCCATCCTATTCCCATAGGCAATGTGGCATTCCCCCCCATCCTATTCCCATAGGCAGTGTGGCATTCCCCCCATCTATCCCCACCTGCTGTATGAAGCCAGGTGATGCGGCGGTGGGGTGGCTATGACAGCCTGGTCACTCAGTGGCATCAGCAGCATAGCCTGCTGCTGTGAATAGGTGAAAGACCGCTACCCACAAGGCGACAATGAACACAGGGACATTCCTGCTTCCACTGAGCGGGCCCGCCACCAGGACCTGGTGAGTTTTTTTTCTATTTCTTGGTAAAACAGATGATGTGAAGAGACCCCCCCCCCCCCCCCCCCCACTCCCCTTCCAGGCGTGACATGTGACTTTTATTGTCTCTTTAAAGTGGACCAACACCCAGGGGGGGTCGCCGGGGAATCTACAAGATTCCCGGGCCGATCAGATCCCTCCCTGCGGGGCATCCTGTAAACAATTATTATTATAAAAACCTCAATAAAAATATCAATGATTAATATAACAATAAATGCCCACTGTAGGTTCTAGGTTGTGGATGACGTAAGGAATCACACCAATGAGAATGTATAAAAAATTGTATTGTGCACAGGCTTATGATAAAGGACAGCAGTACATAGGTAAAAATAATACAAAATATATATAAAAATAAGGGCCTAAACAGTTAAATTAACCTCCTAGACAGTATAGGTATCACAGGGACTAAACAAATAAAACAATTTCTAACATGTACTGTTACAATTGCCAACTAGGCCTAAAGTTGCTTGCTCATAATTACCAATACAGGGACCTCGTGCCACACGTCCTAGCTCTCCCTTCGTCCCCTCTCAACTGCCCCAAAAATATCTCCCCTCCTTTTAGGCCACCTCCCTTCCTGTTGGAAAGGGATAGCCCCTCCCTGTAGACTGTACCTCTGCTCACAAAGGGATTCCATGAGCAGGTATTGACTTAATTTACATTAGATAGTTAGGAATCCTTTGTACACCCAAATCTATTGTGTCCACCCGACCGCAGCCAAGATGTTTGAGATGATACCAAATTAGCATCTAAGAGGCCCAATTACCATCCTAGCCAGGGAAGCTACTTGGAGTGCTATTTTAGATATTCAAAAAACTTATATATCTAATATTTTATATTTAATGGGAATTCTCTATTTCTTACAGTCGCCCACTTGAGAATGAGATTATATATATTTTATATAATCGAATTCTCACCAAATTAAGTTAAAATGTTTGAATAGCACCAATATGGATTTACTGAGATAAACCTGAGACTCAACAAATGAAATTGATAACAGTTTTCTTTGCCACCTCTAACGCTCTTCTTCTGCAGCCACATAGTCGATTCCATCTGTAGTGATCATCAGTCCTTTTCTGCTAATAGGTGGAGTGACCAAAAGTATCCCTGCCTCCATATGAAGATGCACGTGTGTTGATTGTAGTTCTTTCCTGTCTCCCCTTGAATATGTACCATCTGTCCAATACTGGAGATATAGGTACCTTAAGGGAAACAGTTTCTTGAAATTCCAAGAGACAATGAAAGAGCCGCTGGTACACTGAGCATTTCAAACTTGCAGTGCTCACTTAAGCAGTTCCATGCGAATCACATGGGTAGCAATAGTTGATTGTAGAAGGTTTAATAAGACAACAGTCGGCAGTTCATAGCAGGGTACTGGTCACATAGCAGACACCACTGGCACCTTTAGCCTCTCAAGTGGAAATGTCATAGAAAATAAGGACAAAGATCAGGGGAAATGGAGTGGTATTGTGGCTGGGAGTTTTTCTCGGCAGTTGCTTGGTACATTAACACTCTACCTGTTACTAAAATCATATCTATCTCTGCAAATCCATATAAATGCCACCCATATTGCCATGCAAAATGCTACATTTATCCAAACATATCCCACATTTAGTGCTGGACCTTTTGGAGACACAAGTTATTAAACCGAAGTCATTTTCATAACTGAATATGGCCTGTTGGCAATAAATCATACTACTTAAAAAAAACACACAACAAAATGACTCAAATCTTCTTGGGAGAAAAATCTTACCCCCCCTGCTTGATTTTTTTGTTTTACACAAAAGAAAACCCATAAACTGTACTTAAAACTGCAGGTCTCTAATGTGAGCTTGACTACCAAACAAAATGTCTAATAAAAATAAACATTTTACCCCCTCCAACAAAAATTATATACCCGAAGGAAGTCAAAACTCACAAAAGGTGACAAGCCCATAATTTAAAAACATTAACTCACGATTAACCCACCAACGTAGTACATTATATGTCCAGGTGACTGCTTTAAATATTACATATAATACAGTACATTTAAAAAAAGGGACAAGCAAAGGGGCATTCTCATTTGGGCTGTACAAAATTGCAAGAATATCAGGAAAAAGTATTCGCCCACTTCATACCTTTACAAAAGGTAAAACAGTAAAAATAAAAAAAACCTTATGAAGACCACAAAAATAATAAGGTTGTGTGTGCTTTTCTTTGGCAAAAATGATGTCCTAAAAAAAATCAATAAAAACAAATCTTGCATAAAAACCCAAAAAGCAAAGCACCAAAAATGCCATAAGCACACACTAAATTCGAAATAAATTTATAATGCTCCATTTTAGTGGTCCAAAAATATTGAGACTATTCTCGATACTCAAAACAAATTGCCATAGAACTATGAAAAAAAAAATACAAAAGTTCCAACAATACAAATGCAAAATAAGTATCTGTGACCTCCCTAGTTTCACTGAGGGTGTGACTGTACTATAAACAAAAGAAAACAAAGTACAGTTTTCCCGCTCTTAGTGCACAGATACAACAATGGCAACTCCTACAAAAAAATACCACTAGGCTGGCCTTAGATGAGCACATTTTAAACTAAAAGAAAAAAACAATTACTCATCTGGGGTAGTGAGGGAAAAGTCCACCCACCTAACAAATCCCCATTTCCACACCAGCTGGCAGTAAGGCATTTTAACCAAAATAACCTACAAAAATAATTTAGAATTTGAAATCCTTACTGCAGTGAACACATTTATAATTTGAAGCTTGTCCTTAACATTGGAGTAAAAAATAAAAGTTAACAAACTCCATGTTAAGGTCTTCACAATACCTTAGAGCTTTTCTAATACAGACAACAGGGATAACAGTGTTTTGCCATGGTCATTCTTCCTGCAAAATAAAATCCAAAACCATTAATAACCTCTATGCAGACAATCTAACTGGGCTCACAGGGACTGAGTTTAACTCTCTAAGCCTTTGACCTTTCCTGAATATTTGAACCTCCTGTTGAAAAGCCCTATACTGCTCTGCAAACCGTCCCCTCTCCTCCTTTAACTGTCTGTTTTCATCCCGTAGACGGCCATTTTGGATCCTAAGAGCTTTTAAGGAACCCAACATGGCGGGTTTACTAAAACCTGTATGGTCCCTTACAAACTTTCTCTGATTGTAACTCCCATTACCCCACCTAGCAGAGTAGACAATGGCTTGTCTTCTGTGGGTTTTAACGTGTGGAGGTTTATTAACAACCTGCTCTGTATACTTTAATTTGCACCATTTAGCTACATGTCCTAAATGACCACAAGAAAAACACTTAACTTTTCTAACACTCTTTACCCGAGTGCTATTCCTGCCCTGAGAGCTATGCACAGCAAATACCCTCTCTATTGCTCTAACTTTCTGTGTCTGGTGGCCACATTTAGCTTGGGGGGCCTTCTCTAGCTCATTGCTCTCATCTAAGCTTTGCATAGGCTCCTCTACCTGGATACCCTTTTCAAGCTTAACCACCTCTTCTGCCTTTATCACCTCTGATGGTTTAGCACTCTGTGTAGCACATGAAAGTATTTTTGCCTGTAGGTTACTGTTGGTTGCAGCCAAATGCTTAATCTTACAGTCTGCAGCCCTCAGTTCCTCCACTAACAAATCTTTTTCAATGTGCAACTTCTTGTTTTCCGCTTCAAGCTGCTGAACATCCACCTGGACCACAGCAAGCACTTCAGCGTTTACCTTCATAAGATTCAAGGCATTCTTCAGAAATTCTACCTCATTCTGAAGGCTTATTTTTTCCTCATGTATTAATTCACACTGTTTTGCTATCCAGCATGCAGCATAAATTAATGCATGTTTACCCTCTGACTTAGAGAGTTTCCTACCGACAATTGCATTTGCAACATATTCCTTAGCTACTGACCACGGCTTGAGAGTTTCCTCCATTTTCTTGATAAGTTCAAGAGGGTCTTTTACTCTAAACAATATCTTATTAAGACTTTCCATTTTGCTCCAACACTACTAGCAACAAATGGACAATTGTACTCAAAATATATTTGACTAGTTCCTGTGCTATCCTAGTACAACAACTTACTGTACCCACACCACAAGCTCTATGCACAACAAAATAATACACAATCACTAATATGATCCCCAGTCACACCAACAAACCTCCTGCCTTTGCTCGTCCAAATTTTGTAAACAATTATTATTATAAAAACCTCAATAAAAATATCAATGATTAATATAACAATAAATGCCCACTGTAGGTTCTAGGTTGTGGATGACGTAAGGAATCACACCAATGAGAATGTATAAAAAATTGTATTGTGCACAGGCTTATGATAAAGGACAGCAGTACATAGGTAAAAATAATACAAAATATATATAAAAATAAGGGCCTAAACAGTTAAATTAACCTCCTAGACAGTATAGGTATCACAGGGACTAAACAAATAAAACAATTTCTAACATATACTGTTACAATTGCCAACTAGGCCTAAAGTTGCTTGCTCATAATTACCAATACAGGGACCTCATGCCACACGTCCTTGCTCTCCCTTGGTCCCCTCTCAACTGCCCCAAAAATATCTCCCCTCCTTTTAGGCCACCTCCCTTCCTGTTGGAAAGGGCTAGCCCCTCCCTGTAGACTGTACCTCTGCTCACAAAGGGATTCCATGAGCAGGTATTGACTTAATTTACATTAGATAGTTAGGAATCCTTTGTACACCCAAATCTATTGTGTCCACCCGACCGCAGCCAAGATGTTTGAGATGATACCAAATTAGCATCTAAGAGGCCCAATTACCATCCTAGCCAGGGAAGCTACTTGGAGTGCTATTTTAGATATTCAAAAAACTTATATATCTAATATTTTATATTTAATGGGAATTCTCTATTTCTTACAATCCGAAATTGGGATGTCCCGCGGGGTGAAACCCCCCAGGAAGCCCAGAAACCTTACCTAAACCCCCGTTCCAACGGCGCATGCGCGGACCACGTCTCGCGCTTCCCTCTAGCAGGGCGCGCACCCGCGCCGGCCGTTTGTGAATGGCCGGCGTGCGCTCCCTGTTAAAGGGAACCGCGAGATATGGCCTCCAGCACTTAGAGCCGCTGTGGTTGGACGCCGCTTGTACGTACATACCACAGCGGCTCTGAGTGCTCTGATTGGACGAGCGCCCGTGTAGGAGCGTGGTGAGGTGAGTGTTTCCGGGCGTTCTAGGGGGTTTCACACAGCGGGGCACCCCCGATCGGGGTGCCCCACCGGAGTGGACCAAAACCCAGGATAGTCAAAATCCTGGGTGTTGGTCCACTTTAAAGGATCTTCAATTAACCTGTTTTACATGACCCAAGGACAATTTCCCACCAATGCTTTCACTCGCTTAGGCTTCTTTTTAATCTATAATCTGCAGGGCATCCCCAATACGTATCTCCCCACGAGTGAGGATGTTGGCAAACTATCAGTCATTTTTGCTGTTTTTCCAATGTTCTGTTTAGTGAAGTTGTCCTTAATAAACACCTCCTGCAGGAATAAGATACTGGTGCAGTGGGGTTTGAGCACGGTTTAACATTCTTATGATGCTCCTTTTCATTTTCAGGGAGGACCGAGAGGCCAGATTCCAGGCAAGCAAAATGGGGATTGTAGCAGCATTCCGATCGTGGGCAGGTTAGTGCGAGTCGCTACACATTACGCTACGCTGTGATGGCTTAGATCTCCCTTCCTATTTGTGTGAGTGGATGAGGCATGCGCATGCAGCTGCATGTCACCTCCTGCCTTGGCTTTTTATCTCTAGGCCATGCTTCATCGTTTCCCTTCACTGAGCCTCTAGTCCTCTAAGTCTGTTCGTATTACCTTCAGCAACCCATTTCCTTTTTTAACTCTTTCTAATGGCAGAATAAAACCGCCACCCGAATCAAATTCAGGCGGCTCTTTGCCTTTCTATGGGTACCTGTAGCCCTTGCCACTAGGTGTGGGACCCCAATTTCTTTGGGAATTTTAAGGGCTAAAAACCCTTAAATATCCCCCCAAAAATGGCGTGAGGTCTTCCTTACCCAACATAACCATCCCGGGCACCTAGGAGAGTTTTATTGGTTACTGGCGTATTTCAAACAGCAGAGCATCCCAATTTGGGAACAAAACCTGGGAAAGTCATATTTTCCTGGTTTTTGTTCTGCTTTAAAGTGGACCAAAACCCACGGCGATCTTATAGATTCCTGGACCAATCGATTCCCTCCCCCCGGGGCATCCAAAATCTGGATGCCCACTATGTCCAATCCCCCAGGGCACCCATACACTTACCTTGTTTCCCGGTCCAGTGGCGCATGCGCGCGCTGCGTCCGCGTCCCTGCTATCCCTCTAGCAGGGCGAGTCCCCGCGGCTGGCATTTGTGCCAGTTAGAGGATAGCAGGGGGGGTGCGGCTGTCAGCACACTTGGAGCCACTCGTCTTAGATGATCAGTGGCATCAGTGACATCAGTGGATCCGAGTGCGCTGATTGGATGAGCGGCCACGAATGTGGCGTAGGACGGGGAAGAGGTGAGTTGGTTTCGGTGACCTGGGCAAGAACCCAGGGTTTTCGTCCTTCATCCCCCCCCAGGCACCCTGATCGGGGATTCCCTCCTGTGTGAAACCCCCCAGATCACCCGAAGAAACTCACCTCGTCCCGGTCCTATGACGCATGCATGGCCGCTCATCCAATCAGCACGCTCGGAGGCGCTGACATCGCGCTTAGACGGCGTCTAAGTCCAGCACCTCTGAGTGCGCTGGTGACCACATCCCCCACTTCCCTCTAATAGGGAGTGTGCCCATGACGGCCATTCACAAATGCTTGCCACGGGGACGCTCCCTGCTAGAGGGATATTGTGGATGTGGCCCACGCATGCACCTTGTGGAGGGGGAACAAAGGTGAGTTAACAGGGCGACCTGGGGGTTTCACACAGCGGGGCATCCCAATTTTGGATGGCCCGGGGGGAGGGAATCGATTGGCCCAGGAATCATAAATTCCCGGGCCGGTTGAGCCGGGTTTTGAGCCACTTTAAAGAAGCACTAGAAAATGGCCCAATGATAAAAATCCATATAAATATGCTGGATAGCAAGGTGGCGGGTCACTTATACGCCTGGCATCACGAAATATCCAGCCAGGCTTGTTTCCTTTATTTTAATAGATAGAAGAGGAAATCAGAGGTGACATGTTCTGTCAACCCTCATAGACTAAACCTGTCACCTCTGGGTGTTTTCCCTACCTTGTGAGAATAAACCACAAGCTTGGCGGGAGTTTTATTCAGTTCGGGTGTATAAGTGACCCCTCCTCTCATTAGTTGACTTGTTTACATGTATTTTTAACATTACATAATTTTGCAATAGTCCTCCTTTAAGCTCTAGGCTACAATTGTCTCTTTCCCGACAGTATACTCCTAGTCCTATTCAAAGCCTACCTCCAGATAACATCCTACATTTATTCTGCCAGTCTAAGGTCTTATGATATGTGCTGGTTATGTGTATGTATTTTTTCCAACAACACATGAAGAGATCAGGGTAATCTCAAAAGCTCATCTTAAAATATACTCAGCTTACCAAAGGTATTGCTTTATTGTTTCACTCTTCTACGATTCTCATTGGCTAACATAGAAACATAGAAGGTTGACGGCAGAAGGAGACCATACGCTCCATCTAGTCTGCCCTTATGTGTATACTGTATGCTCTCTTTATCTTAGGATAGATGTGTGCTTATCCCAGGCATGTTTAAATTTACTGACTGTCAAGTTTTCAACTAACTCTGCTGGAAGTTGTTCCAAGCATCTACTACTCTTTCTGTAAAATAATATTTTCTAACATTGCTTCTGATCTTCCCTCTGACTAGCTTCAGGTTGGGCCCCCTTGTTCTATCATTAAGTTTCTTCTTAAAAACACTTCCCTCCTGAACTTTATTGAATCCTTTCACATTTTTAAAAGTCTCCATCCTGTCCCCTCTCTCCCTTCTTTCCTCCAGACTGTACAAATTAAGTTCTTTACGTCCTGATAAGTTTTAAGTTTAAGCCCTTCCACCATTTTTGTTGCCGGCCTTTGGACACGTTCTATTTGAATGATGTCTTATTGCAGGTAAGATCTCCAGAACTGCACACAGTATTCTAACTTAATGAACACAGTAAAACATAATACAGCTTGTGGTCTAATGTGGTGACATCCCTCCTGCTCCAGTAAGAGTAAAAGAATTATCCCCAGCAGATGGAGCCTGGCTCAGGTTTAAGTGACAGTCCTACATTTCAGTCTTGTGACATGTGAACTCTCTGACATTGAACTCTTATCTGTGTCCTGATGTATTGAATATATTCTAAGTATGTCACACACCCCGCTTCAAGACATTCATTACATGTGGGTATACTGACCTGTAGATGGCGATCTTGCAGAGATGACAACAAAGAAAGGAAGGACCCTCCCAGCCCATAAATACCTGGGACCTCCCACTCATTCCCCAGTCTTTCATCTCTGCAGAGGTGTGCAAGTCAGAAGATGATGTCTCCTCCTTGCAGGTAGCCGGGAAGACTCCCGGCCTTCTATTCTTCTATTCCTGCCCAGAACCCCTTATTTTAATTACTTGCCTCCCAGCCTAGGCTGCTGGTCCGGGCAAAGGTAGTTGGCACCCTAGGTACTCATGAGCCGTGAGACCCCATAACAAGGGGTAGGCGGATATCCGCGTTGGTGATCCCGGTTTGGGATGCCCCGTCCCTTGGCTCTACCCTGGCATGGATTCCCCTTCTCCCGGATACCCTTAGAGGGGGGGGGGGGGGTCCCTTATGGATTCCTCTCATTTATTTGTATATGTGTGTGTGCTTTACTGTGTGTGTGCTTTTACTTTTTGACTGGCGCCGGCCTCCGGCGTGCTGCAATGGCGGCAGTAAGCCCATGAGGGCTTCTTCATCTCTGGGGGGGGCGGGGCCGGGCACTCGCGCGCGCCTACAGCCCGCCCCCGTGCTGCGGGCGCGTTTTCATGTCCCGGCTTCTGGCTGGGAGAGGCGGGGCCGGGCGCGAACCGCATCAGCCGCCCTCCCTCCTCCTACTGCACACTGCGCGTCTTCACTGTGCCTGGCGTTCGGTACTGAAGGTCGGGTGAGTGGCCTGATGGCCTGATTAACTCTTTATACATTCTAGCATGGTCTGAGCGTGTGCTTGTTTTTTGTGTTCCAGGTGGACCATTGATCATATTAAAGGGGGGTTCTCCTGGTCCAGGGTCCCTGGTTACATTTTAGCTGACTTAAAATCCTCCCACTCGGGAATTAAAGGGGCATCCCGGGATGCATTATTGCGTAATTCCCAAAAGAGCATTGTACACATATATTTATATATATATATATATATATATATTATTAAAAAATCACCATATGGAGGCTTCCCCGGATACTGGGCTTGTGCCCCCCTCGGGGCAATCCAGGCTGTGTTTGGGGTGTGGGGTATCCCTTTTGGGGATGATGTATTTCTATGTGTACCCTGTGCGCAGCGGTCTATTACGTGGCAGACCGGATCTCAGGCGTCCGGTTCTGCTCCGCCAGTCTCCTCTCCCTCTCCCCCTCGCTTGACACGTACGTGTGATGTGGTCATTGGCGGGGAGTCGCAATCTGAGGAGTGTGCCAGATTGGCCAATCTTGAAAAATTGTTTTCCAGTGCCGTTGCAAAAAAGGCCACGGCAAAGAGAAAACATTTGTATACGGCTTCGCAGGCCTTTGATAGGGAGGATTTTGACTCCCTGGATTGGTCTGATTGTTCCCCGCGTGACGATCAGCAGTTTGTGGGCGCTGATACCGAGCAGGGCCAGGGGATACCTCTTTGGATACCTCTAGGGTCCTGGCTCATATGTTTGAGGTCCTGGCTATTTCACCCCCCCAAGGCGGCTCCTCCGCTGAAGGGGGAGTTCTTTGAAGTGACCAAGCCGCGCTTGGAATTTCCTTATCAAAAGCATTTTCATGGTATCATTCTCAAGGAATGGGAGAGGCCGACGCGGCTTCCGGGTTTCCCACCGGGTTGGGACAAGAAATATCCCTTTCCGGCAGATGCGGTGTAGCACTGGTCGTCTCCCCCCGAGGTGGATGCTCCTGTTTTGGGGTTGTCCAGTTCCTCAGTCCTCCATTCTCCGGAGTTCACTACTCTCAAGGATGGTGAGGATAAACGCATTGACCAGATGGCTTGTCATGGTTTTGCCAGTGTTGGATCGGCCTTGCGGCCGGTTTGTGCTTCTGCGCTTGTATTGGTAGCTGCCAGGTCGGTTGTCAGAGGATTGTTGACTTCTTCCGGGCTTGACCCGGCTAGTGAGGAGTTTGCCGCTGTGAGTTATTTTTGTCCTTTGTGCTGTCCGCCCTGGATGACACATTGGTGATGTGTAGCAGAGCTGCGGCCCTGCTTGTGGCTATCCGCCGGTCGGTTTGGTTACGCCAGTGGGTGGCTGATTTTGTGTCCAAAAAGGCGCTCACGGCCCTTCCCTTTGTGGGGTTGCGGCTCTTTGGAGAAAAATTGGATTCGGTGGTAAGTTACCTCAGCGTAAGAAGCAGCGTCGCCCCTTTCGGGGGGCGGCTTCCTTCTCTCAGTCCTTTCGTGGGGCTAGAGTTGGCAGGGGTTCGGCCTTCCCTTTGTCCAGAGGTGATTCCTGGCCTAGGGGTAGGGGTCGGGCCCTTCCAGGACACAGTTGGGGCTCCAAGCCTAGAGCCGCTGCCAAGCCGGCTCAGCAATGAGGGGGCGCCTCACCCTTGCGGGTGGGGGGACGGCTGCAACTCTTCTCCCAGGTCTGGGTCCAAGAGGTCTCGGACAGGTGGATTCAGGAAGTGGTGTCTTCCGGTTACAAGCTGGAGTTCGAGTTCCGGCCCCCCTCCCAGATTCTTCAGGTCTCGGGTGCCGTCAGATCCTCTGGCCGCCCAGGGGCTTCGGGCGGCAGTAGCAAGTCTCTTGGACATGGCGGTCATCTGTCCGTTGCCCCTCTCAGTCCGGGGCCTGAGCTTCTATTCCAATTTGTTCATGGTGCCCAAGAAGGACGGTTCCGTTCGTCCCATTCTGGATCTGAAGTTGCTCAACAGGTTCGTCCGTTCCCGGAAGTTCCGTATGGAAACTCTGCGCTCTGCCATCCATTTACTTCGTCAGGGGCACTTCATGACGTCCATAGACATCAAGGATGCTTACCTGCATATTCCAATATATTCTTAGTATACAGTACGTCCTCCTCCAGATAGATTACTTACACTTGGGTTATCCTCCGCCAGATGGCGCTGCACTGCAGAGACATGTAAAACAGGCTCCTCCCGGCCCCTCAAACACCCAGGGACCTCCCACAAATCCCCAGATTTCTCTGCAGTGCTTACTGCGAAGACATGAAATATCACTCTCTCACAGGTGAGTGGGGCTATTACAGCCTGCGGCCCTGTTGGACTGTTCCCTCCCGTCCTTCATGTGATGTGCCTCCCAGCCTGGGCTGTGCTGGTTGGGTGAAGGTAGGCGGCACCGTGTGTGCTTATGGAGCGCTGCTCCACCGCAGTCCCCCACCAAAGGGTAGGCGGTATAGGCTGATGGTGAGCCTTTATGGATGCCCCTCCCGCATTATTGCCACATACCCCGTGTAGCGGTGGGTCCTGTACAAAGGGCCGCCATCCTCCCTCATTCTCCCCGTAGCCTTTGGGGGGGGGAAAGAAGGGGGGGTGTGTGGGTCAGTGCGTATAGTGATTACGTGTATGACTAGATATGTGGTGTCAGCCGCCGCGCTGGCTTGTCTGTTTTTACTATTACATGGCCGCCTCCGCGCGCGTCTTTTGCCTCCTTCGGATGCCCGCGCCGGACGGGTTATCATTGGCTGCTGTCTTAGAGCTTCGCGCTCTTCGGGTGGGGGGCGGGAGCCTGGCTTGGCGCACTCCGCATCACGGCCTGCTCTGGCCCGCCCTTCGGGGTTCGCTTGGCGCCATTTTGGTGTGTACTGCGGGTCATTGGGGCATCCAGGGTAGCTTACAGCGTCAATCCCTGCTGGCCTATTGTGCCTATTAATCACCATATGGAGGCATCCCAGGATAATGTGACCGGGGTTCCTTCGGGACAAGCCCGGCTGTGTGTAGCTTGTGGAGTCTCACCTATCAGCGGTGACAATGCATGGGTCTGTGTTCCTTGCGCACAGCAGGCGCTAATGGTGCAACCCGCCCCTCCGATGGCTGGGCCTGCACCTCGCCTCACTTCACCTACTCCCCCAAGCCTGTGTCTAACCCCCAATACAAGCGGGGATTCTCATCCTGATGTGGCTGCTAGACTGGCCAGTGTTGAAAAATTGATTGCTAATACCTTAGCGCGTAAGGCCACCGCTAAAAAGCGTCACTTAACCCCTGATGCCACTCTTTTCCCTACGGAGTCTGACGAGTTGTTGCATCTATATGGCTATACCCCCTCGGACGAAGGGGAGCTGTTCTCTGACTCAGGGTCATCTGATGAGAGGCCCAGGGGTCATGACGATTCTGGCTCTGACTCCTGAACCCCGGATGATACTGACAGGCTGCTGGTTCAGATTTGAGGTTTTGTCCATCTCTCCCCCTGTTGCAGCTCCCAGGCAAAGGGGTGAGCTCTTTCATACTGCTAAGGCTCGATTGGGATTTCCTGAGCAAACCCAATTCAATAACCTCGTGCTTAAGGAGTGGGAACATCCCAGTAGACTTCCCGGGATACCTAAGAGTTTGGACAGGAAGTATCCTTTTCCTGCTGATATGGTCAAGTGCTGGTCGTCGCCCCCCGAGGTCGATGCTCCTATTCTAGGGCTGCCTAACACCTCTATTATGCACTCCCCCGACACTACTACGCTGCGGGATTCTGAGGACCGGCGCATTGACCAATTGGCATGCCATGCCTTTGCATTTGTGGGGGCGGCGCTGCGCCCGGTTTGCGCCTTGGCCATTACTTCTGTGGCGCTCAGGGCCCTGGTCAGAAATGTACTCGAAGGCCCAGATGAATTGCCACCTGATACTGTTAATGCACTGTCTAACTGTGATGTGTTTGTAAACTTTATCCTGTCTGCATCGGATGATGCCATTAGGATGTGTGCCAGACCTTCTGCCTTGGCGGTAGCTATACCCCGCGCGGTGTGGCTGCGCCAGTGGGCTGCTGACAATGCTGCTAAGAAAGCCCTTACTGGGCTTCCATTTAAGGGGCTACGCCTGTTTGGGGACCGTCTAGACCTCTTTGCTAAAGGAGGTAAGTTACCCCAGCGCAGGCGGCAGTCTCGGCCCTTTCGGGGCCAGGGCCCCCTTTCACTCCCCTACCGAGGTGCTAAGCAGGGAAAAAGGGTGTCCTTCGCGGGGGCTCGTGCAGATTCCTGGCATAGGAGCAGAGGACGACGTCCTGGCTCCTCTTGGGGGTCCAAGCCCAAAGCCCCTCCCAAGACCCCTCAGGCATGATGGGGCGCCCTCGCCCGTCAGGGTGGGGGGACGGCTACAGCACTTCGCACACGTCTGTAGGCGCCACGTCTCAGACCGGTGGATTCAGGAGGTAGTGTCCTCTGGTTACAAGATAGTTTGCTGTGCGGCCCCCCACAAGATTCATCAGGTCCCGGATCCCCCAGGACCCCGTCTCAGCTCAGGTCTTGATGCAGGCCGTGCAAGGACTTCTGGATCTGGGGGTCATTTGCAGGGTCCCCTTAAGAGAAAGGGGCAAAGGGTTCTATTCCAACCTTTTCACAGTGCCCAAAGATGGGTCAGTCAGGCCCATTCTGGATTTAAAGATCCTCAACAAGTTTGTCAAGAAAAGGCGCTTTCGCATGGAAACTCTGCGCTCGGCCATCGGCTTTCTGCGCCCAGGGGATTTTATGACGTCTATGGACCTTCACATCCCTGTGTTCCCGGAACACCAAAGGTTTCTCAGATTCGCGTTGGAAGATCAACATTACCAATTTGTGGCCTTGCCATTTGGCCTCACTTCAGCTCCCAGAGTGTTCACCAAGGTGCTGGCGGGGGTGATGTCTCTGATAAGGTCAAGGGGCATACACGTGCTGCCCTACCTGGACGACATTCTCATCACCTCTCGGTCTCTACAGCAGGCAGAGTTGGACACTCAGCTGGTGGTGTCCACCTTGGAGTCCTTCGGCTGGATGATCAATCACCCCAAGTCCTCTCTGTCCCCTTTTTCGGCGACCCCATTCCTGGGAATGATTCTGAATACGGTTCAGTCAAGGATATTCCTTCCTCAACAGAAGGTGGAAGCTCTAACTGCGCAGGTGAGGTTCCTGCTCTCGTGCCCCCAGTCCTCCCTCAGGCAGGGAATGCAGCTGGTGGGTCTGATGGTGGTGTGCTTCGAGGCGGTGCCCTTTGCTTAGTTCCATTTGAGGCCTCTGCAACTTCACCTGTCAGTATGGGACAAGGACCCAACGTCCTTGGACGGGATCTGTGTGCTTCCCCCCTTGGTCAGACGGTCCCTTTCGTGGTGGCTGGACCACAGGAACTTGCTAGGGGGCAGGTCCTTTCTGGCCCCCTCCTGGGAGACGGTCCCCATGGATCCCAGTCTGTCAGGTTGGGGGGGATTCTGGAAGTCCCTGCGGTTCCAGGGGAGGTGGGGCCCTCAGGAGGCCCACTTACCCATCAACATTCTGGAACTACGGGCAATCAGGTTGGTACTGGAGCAGTTGACCAATCACCTGAGGGGTCTGTCTGTGCAGATGTGCTCAGACAACAGGACGGCGGTTGCCTACATCAACCATCAGGGAGGGACCCGGAGCAGGGGTGCCCTCCAGGAGGTGTCGCGGATTCTGATATGGGCGGAGGCCAATGTTCAATGCATTTCGGCTGTGTATATCCCGGGGGCAAAGAATCTACTGGCAGACTCTCTGAGCAGGGGGACTTCCCGTCAGGGGGAGTGGTCCCTCTGCAACAGGGTATTCCAGTCCATGTGTCACCGTTGGGGTCTACCGGATGTGGATCTGTTCGCATCCCGTCACAATCACAAGCTCCCGGCCTTTGTCTCCCTGTCTCAGGATCCTCTGGCCTTGGCCATGGATGCACTGTCCATGTGATGGAAGGAATTTTGGCTCCTGTATGTCTTTCCTCCATTCCCCCTGCTGGCCAGGGTCCTGCGCAAGATTGCTCTGGAAGGGGTGCCAGCGATTCTAGTGGCCCCAAGGTGGCCAAGAAGAGTGTGGTTCGCAGACGTGGTACAAATGGCAGTAGACCAGTACGTCCTGCCAGGGGCGCCAGATCTGCTCATTCAGGGCCCCTTACGCCATCCCAATTTACAAACTCTGGCTTTGACGACCTGGCTGCTGAAACCTCCATCTTGATGGAGAAAGGCTTGTCTGCCTCGGTGGTGGATACCATGGTGCAGGCTGTGATTCAGGCCTATTCTGCTAAGGGGAAGAATCCTCCCTTCTGCCTTACTGCTCATTCTACTCGGGCTATTGGTGCCTCTTGGGCCTTCCAGCACCAGGCTTCTGTTGAACAAGTTTGCAAGGCCGCTACTTGGTCTTCTGTTCATACCTTTTCAAAGTTTTACAAGGTTGATGTTAGGGCCTCAGCTGATGCTGTTTTTTGCCGCAAGGTTTTGCAGGCGGCAGTGGTTTAAACTGTCTGCTGTTACCTTTTGTTGGGGATCCCACCCTGCTTATGGACACTGCTATTGGATGTCCCAAGTGTAAGTAATCTATCTGGAGCAGGACGTACTGTATACTAAGAATAATACAATTCTGTGAAATGCTCACCTGTAGAATTGATCTTATAAGTATACAGTACGTCCTGCTCCACCCCACCCTGGTTTTTGCATTATTCTGGATCCCCTGTATGGTGATAGTTATCATTTTTATAGTTACCAGTTGGTGGTTAAATTCTCCCGGCTTCTTGTTCACTGCTTTTCAATGCTGGGGATTTGTGGGAGATCCCTGGGTGTTTGAGGGGCCGGGAGGAACCTGTTTTACATGTCTCTGCAGTGCAGCGCTATCTGGCGGAGGATAACCCAAGTGTAAGTAATCTGTCTGGAGCAGGACGTACTGTATACTTATAATACCAATTCTACAGGTGAGCGTTTCACAGAATTGTATTTTCTGGCACACCAGAGATTCCTCAGGTTTGTCGTGGACAATCGACATTTTCAGTTTGTGGCTCTTCCGTTTGGCCTTACTTCAGCTCCAAGGGTTTTTACCAAGGTGTTGGCAGGAGTGATGGCCATCCTCAGAGCCAGGGGTATCCGCATCGTGCCCTATCTGGACGATCTTCTCATCATGGCGTCTTCCCTCAGTCAGGCGCAGCTGGATACCGGGAACGTGGTGTCAACTCTGGAGAGTTTCGGTTGGATGATCAACTATCCCAAGTCCTGCCTCACTCCCTCCAGGGTGGTGGAGTTCCTGGGAATGTCTCTGGATACTTCTCAGGCCAGGGTGTTTCTCCCCCGAGCCAAGGTTCTTCTGATTCAGGAATTGACTCAGCGTCTCCTATCCATCCCTCATCCGTCCATCCGGCTAGGGATGCGACTGGTGGGGTTGATGGTGGCGTCGTTCGAGGCGGTTCCCTTTGCCCAGTTTCACACAAGGACGCTCCAGCTCCATCTCTTGGAGGCCTGGGACGGGTCCCCGCTGTCATTGGATCAGTCTTTTCTGATGTCCCCCCGGGTTCGGCGTTCCCTTCGGTGGTGGCTGAAACCGAGCAATCTGATGAGGGGCAGATCCTTTCTGACCCCTCGTTGGGAGACGGTCACCACGGATGCCAGCCTGTCAGGTTGGGGGGGATTTTGGAAGGATCTCAGGAGGCTCACGATCCCATCTATGTTCTGGAGCTGAGAGCCATCAGGTTGGTTCTGGCTCACTCGACTCATCAGTTACGGGGCCTACCGGTTCAAGTTCGGTCAGACAATCGGACGGCGGTCGCCTACATTAATCACCAGGGAGGGACTCGCAGCAGGAGTGCCCTCAGGGAAGTGTCCTTGATCCTTGCTTGGGCAGAGAGCAATGTCCCATGCATCCCGGCGGTGTACATTCCGGGAGTGGAGAACACTGAGGCGGACTCCCTGAGCAGGGGGTCATCTCGCCGGGGGGAATGGTCGCTCAGCCCCAAGGTGTTTCGGTCGCTTTGCCATCGGTGGGGGACTCCGGAGGTGGACCTCTTTGCCTCTCGTCACAATCACAAGCTTCCGGCATTTGTGTCTCTCTCGCTGGATCCGCTGGCTCTGGCAGCGTGCCATGTCTCTGAACTGGAGGATCTGTGGTTTCTGTACCTGTTCCCTCCGTTTCCCATGGTGGACAGAGTGGTGCGCAAGCTGGCCCTAGAGGGCGCGTCAGCAATCCTGGTGGCTCCAAGGTGGCCAAGACAGGTTTGGTTCGCAGACGTGGTAAGGTTGGCAGAGGATCAGCTAGACCTGCCCCTTCTGCCGGATCTGCTCACTCAGGGTCCACTGCTCTACCCCAATTTACCAACGCTGGCTTTGACGGCGTGGTTGCTGAAACCTCCATCTTGAGGGAGGAAGGTCTTTCTGATGCTGTAATTCAGACTCTGGTTAGGGCTAGAAAGCCTTCCTCTGCCATCTATTATAGGACTTGGAGGTCCTATATTGATTGGTGTGAGGTCAGGGCCTTGCCTTGTGTCCTAAGCCTAGCAATGACAAGGAGAGGGTTTTGCATTCTTTGGATGTGGTTCTCTGTGTGAAGTACTATTTGGTGGCTACTTCTCCTTTTCATAGGACTGACGCCCTTTTTGTGGTGCCCTCTGGGCCTAGGAAGGGTTTGGCTCCTGCCAAGTCTTCCATTAGTAAATGGATTCGCCAGGCCATTGTTGGGGCCTATTCTGCCAAGGGGAAGGTTCCCCCTTTTCGTGTTACTGCTCATTCTACTCGTGCTGTTGGGGCGTCCTGTGCCTTCCAGTTCCAGGCTTCTGTTGAGCAGGTTTGTAAGGCTGTGGTAGAATCTAATAGGTGAATCTATTAGTTTAGGCGCGCTTTAGGGTGGACAGGGATGACTCCTCCAAACGAAGGGGAGGAGGGGAAAAATTAGGGGGGGGGGGGAGACACGATGGGGAGTGGCGTTGCGGGACAAGAGATAGGTCTTTTCAGGTACCAAATGTCAGAGGTCGTCTGTTATCAGATGCAATATAATGTTAGATTGTATCTGCTTCAAAATCCCACCTCTGTTGATTAAAGATATATGCTGTTTGGTTTTATGCATACAGCACCTGAGATATGTTAATATAATTTCCAAATAAAAGTATGGCACATGGAAAAGTGTATACTTATTGCATATCACTGTATATCTCTTACTGAAAAAAACGATACAATAAAGTATAAAATAATAATAATAAAAGCTCACCGCCGCGGCCCGGGGGTACGTTGACCTACCCAGGGCCTCTGAGGTTGTCTCGCCTGTGTGTATATCGTGTTACTTCTTTTGCAACTGTAGTTGTTGTAGAATTTGATATAGGCTCATCTGGTCATAAGTAGTCCTCCTTGCCTTGGTTGCCTTAAATCATTCACAAGGCTTGTTGTATATAGAAAAGACCAAATTTATTTAGGAATGGATTAAAATAATATAAATAGTCCAAAGGTGTCCAGTCCAAAATTCATATGTGAGACACAGTGGTGTCTCTTTCTTTGCTTGCGTGGTAGAATGTCCGTGCAGTAAGAACCGCAAAATCCTGAATGAATAAGTTGATTGGAAATATAGTAAACAAAGTCCAGGTAGTTTCTCTTTAGCGTTTGCAGAGCTCTGTCTGCTAGTACACCGATGCGCGTTTCGGCAGCCTGTGCCGTCCTCTGGGTGTGTCCCAAGCTTCCGTCCTGTAGCCCTTCTTATTGGGTGTCTTTCCGTGACGTCATTCCCCCGCTGGGAGTTATGGGAGTTGTAGTCACGTCTTGTAGTTTCAATTGCCGGCTGGGAATCCCGCCGCGGTTTTTATATATGCGATGCTGCCGGCTATTCTTTTGATTGTTTCCAGCCCCGTCTGCAGAGTTAGTGTTACGCGGGGGTTCATGTGAGACATAGCTTTTTGTCCAGTGATCTTTCTCTTCATGTAGGCTCAAAAAACAAACATAATAAAGAAAAAAAGGGGGGGTTATCTACTTCTGTCATGGTGAACATTTGATATACTGCATATACGCTAGAAGTTGTGATATTAAAAGCCTTTAGTGGCTAAAACTGAAACAGGGACCGTTATAGAAAATCATTCTAAGCAGGTTTAGTAAAGTAAACAATATTATTGCAACATTACCCTGGTGCTGGTCAGATACAGATTAACTGTTAATACCTAGTTATTGGTGAATACTCGGAACCAGGTAATTTTACATTGTTTAAAAAATTATTAAAAACATTTATATCCAGACAGAAATAACTACTGGTATAGTAATGAACATTATGGGGCATACATATATGGTGTATATAGAATTATCAATTACTGTGGATGGATAATAAAAACAAACAATGGTAAGAACTTTAGTGGTGGTAAGAACCGTATGTGGTTCACTTTGGTCACTCTGGGTGGCCTATTGGGAAAAATCATCGTGGGATTCGTTTGGGAAGGTACAGATATATATATAGTGAATTCATAATTTATATAAAAGGGAATAAATGTCATGAAGAACTATGTATAAAAATTATAACAATTATGATTTATAAAATGCATAAGGATCCTTATATATACAAATGTTCGGGTAAAACGGAGGTATGATTAATTAAATACATATATATTAGATATAAATTACATAAATTATATATATAAAAATAAAAATAAAAATAAAAATAAAAATAAAATTAGACCAAGGTTGGACAAACATTGTATATATATTAAATATAAACATTAAAACATCTATATAAAATATATACACAAATAAATAGGTGACACCTCCTCTGTTTATTTATTCTCCAAAAAACAATTAAGGTCCAAGTCTACGTTAAGGCCGTTTGGTACAAAGCTGTCCAGCTCAAACATCCAAAACATTTCTCTTTGTGCTAAAGTGCGTTCAAAATTGCTTCCTCTCCAATTTCTCTCAATTTTTTCAATGACCCAGTAGGTTAGACCTGTTGCATCCCGATTGTGTCTTTCAGAGAAATGCAATGATAGGTTATGGGTAGTAAGACCATTTTTGATGTTCCTTAGATGTTCTGCTAGGCGTGTTTTGAATTGTCTTTTGGTCTTGCCTACATATAGTTGGTTACATGGGCATTTCAGGCAATAAATTACTTCTTTAGAGTTACAGGTGGAGTAGTTATTTATCTTATATTCTTTGTTATTTGTTGGGTTCGTGAATGACCCTTGGCTGGGAGTAAAACAAGATGTTTTCAATGATAATTTACAGGCCTGACAGTCTCTGCATCTCACAAATTTATTTTCCATGGTTTTGGTCCTCTTAGGGGGATTGATATAACTAGTCGTTAGTAGCTGTGAGAGTGTTTGGGGTTTTTTGTATATGAATGTAGGTTTTTTGTTTAAAACCTTCTCCAGTGAGGGGTCTGTTTGTAGTATGTTCCAGTGCTTCCTTATTATGTTTTCAAGTTTCTTAAAGTCTTTACTGTACTTTGTGATAAAAGGCACGGATAATCCTGTTTCTCCCTTATTGGCGTGTTTTTGACCTCTAGATTCTTCATTCACACTTGAAATGGTTTTGGCAATGGTTTCTTCTGAATATCCTTTTTCTATGAATCTGGCTCCTAATAGGTTTGCCTGTTCCAGGTATGTGCTGTCTTCTGTGCAATTCCTACGTATTCGTTTAAATTGTCCCTTTGGAATATTGCGCAGCCAGGTGGGGTGGTGACAGCTATCCACTGGTATATAGCTATTTCTATCCGTGTCCTTAAAGTAAGTTTTGGTCTTGATTTGTAGGTCTGCTTTGTAAACAGTAATGTCTAAGAAGTGTATCTCTGTCTGACTCGTTTCGTATGTGAACCTTATGTTCCATGTGTTCTCGTTAAGTGATTGTAAGAACTGCTGTAAATCTAGTTCTGAACCTTCCCAAAGGAAGATGCAGTCGTCAATATATCTTTTGTAAAACCTCAGTTGCTGTGGTCTTGTCATAGACATTTTTTCTCCTTCCCACAGGGCCATAAATAGATTTGCCAAGCTTGGAGCAAATTTGCCGCCCATTGCTACTCCTATGCGTTGTAAATAGAAACAGCCTTCGTACCAAAAATAGTTGTGGGTTAGGCAGAAATGCAAACATTCGATTAGAAATTCAATCTGTTGGGGAGGTAACTTCCCATCCTCTCTCAGAAAAAATTGTACCGCTTCTAGTCCTTTTTCGTGTGGTATAATGGTGTACAGGGCACTTACATCTGCTGTTGCCATTACTAAATGGTGATCGTTCTGGAATTGTCTTAGGAGTTCCAAGAGGGAGCCAGAGTCTTTCAAGAAGGCTGGGGTTTGCTGTACTAGAGGCTGAAGGAATGAGTCTATATATTCTCCCAATCTGCTTGTTAATGACCCTATACCACTGACGA
Organism: Gastrophryne carolinensis; assembly: GCA_027917425.1. Lineage (NCBI taxonomy): Eukaryota > Metazoa > Chordata > Amphibia > Anura > Microhylidae > Gastrophryne > Gastrophryne carolinensis. The sequence continues at coordinate 604,823,856 of CM051234.1, forward strand.
TGGGTCTACCAGGAGGATGTTCCTTGTTCTTATGTACTTTGGGAAGATGGTAAATGGTAGGGATCCTCGGTGTATTCACATTCAGGTAGTTGTACTCTTTTTTTTGTTAAGATACCGGCTCTTCTTCCCTTATCCAATAGGTTTTTCAATTTCTGATGGTAGTCTCTTGTGGGGTCGGCTTTCAGCTTCTCATAGGTATCTGTGTCACTGAGAAGTCTATTGGTTTCTTGTATATATTTTTCTTTTTCTAAGATCACTATCCCTCCTCCCTTGTCTGCAGGCTTTATGATAATGTCACTTCTTTTTTGTATTCCTCTAATAGTTTGGTTCATTTTTTTCTTCTCTATTATTTGGTATTTTTTGTCCTTAATCCTTAGTTGTTTTAGATCTTTAATAACTAGATTCCTAAAGACGTTTATGGCTCCCTTGCCAGTCTGGGGATTAAACGTAGAGTTATTCTTTAACCCGGTATGGGTATATAGTGATTGAGATGCCTCCACGTTGGGCATTGATCCAGATTGGTTCTCCTGGTTATGCTTTTCTTCAAAAAATTTTTTAATGTTTAATTTTCTCGTAAATTTCAGGACATCAATGTATGCCTCAAATTTATTTATATTTGAGGCAGGTGCATATTTGAGGCCTTTGTTTAGTAACGACAATTCTTTATTGTTAAATTTTGTGTTGGTGAGGTTGAATAGGCCATCTGTAGGTGCTTGCTCTATTCCTCTAGTTCTCTTCTCCTCTTTTGATTTTTTTGATTGAATTCTATTGCCTGCTCTTGTGCCTCTATTTCTGGATTTTTTCTTTTCGGTGTTTGTGGGAATTCTAGGCCTAAAAAACGCTCCGTGTGGCTTTTCCTCTGTGGCTCCATTTGAGTTGTCTCCTGGAGTCCACTGTCTTCTTTGTTACGGTACTGTAGTAGGTATTGGTGATCTCTATGTTTGTACCGATCCTCCCTCCTTTGTGGTTTCGGGGTTAGTTGTATGGGTGATCTGAATGTAGACTTAGTGCATATTTTGGGTGTTTCTGGGTGCACTTTTGGTTTCTGCCTTTGCTGAAAGCGCGGCCTCCATTCTAGGGAGGGTGATCTTCTTATGTATTTAGGTTGTTGGTATCGATAATCTGAGGGTAAATGGTTCCGATGCTCTGAGGGTAAATGATTCCGATATCTGTATTGATATTGCTTGTATGAGTCTCGGCGTTGGTGGCTGTTATAATGTCTGTTACTGTTATAGTACCTTCCGCTGTCCTCTGCAGAGTAATCATATCTTTTTCCTCTATGTTCTCTGAAGTCATGACGCCCTCTAGTCTGGTTTGGTCTCCTGTATCTGGTGTGCCCTGATTTCTTATGTAACCCTGTTTCTAGTGTCGCTTCAGCTTCATGCTGTATTGCTGTTGAATTGTGAATCTGGTTTTGCATAGTCCCATCCGTGACTTCTTTCTGCCATTTGTAGACCTCATTGTTTTTCTGATCAGCTAAGTCACGAGCAAACTTACGTTGTTTCTTCACTTTCTGTTCTTTTTCAAAATTTCTTAGGCTGTTTTTGATCTCACTAATATGGTCTTGGTATTCTTCTAGATCTTTGCATGGGGCTAGGTTGTTCTGCAGGTCATCTATTCTGGAAGTGATGGTTTCTAACTTCCAGAATAGATGACCTGCAGAACAACCTAGCCCCATGCAAAGATCTAGAAGAATACCAAGACCATATTAGTGAGATCAAAAACAGCCTAAGAAATTTTGAAAAAGAACAGAAAGTGAAGAAACAACGTAAGTTTGCTCGTGACTTAGCTGATCAGAAAAACAATGAGGTCTACAAATGGCAGAAAGAAGTCACGGATGGGACTATGCAAAACCAGATTCACAATTCAACAGCAATACAGCATGAAGCTGAAGCGACACTAGAAACAGGGTTACATAAGAAATCAGGGCACACCAGATACAGGAGACCAAACCAGACTAGAGGGCGTCATGACTTCAGAGAACATAGAGGAAAAAGATATGATTACTCTGCAGAGGACAGCGGAAGGTACTATAACAGTAACAGACATTATAACAGCCACCAACGCCGAGACTCATACAAGCAATATCAATACAGATATCGGAATCATTTACCCTCAGAGCATCGGAACCATTTACCCTCAGATTATCGATACCAACAACCTAAATACATAAGAAGATCACCCTCCCTAGAATGGAGGCCGCGCTTTCAGCAAAGGCAGAAACCAAAAGTGCACCCAGAAACACCCAAAATATGCACTAAGTCTACATTCAGATCACCCATACAACTAACCCCGAAACCACAAAGGAGGGAGGATCGGTACAAACATAGAGATCACCAATACCTACTACAGTACCGTAACAAAGAAGACAGTGGACTCCAGGAGACAACTCAAATGGAGCCACAGAGGAAAAGCCACACGGAGCGTTTTTTAGGCCTAGAATTCCCACAAACACCGAAAAGAAAAAATCCAGAAATAGAGGCACAAGAGCAGGCAATAGAATTCAATCAAAAAAATCAAAAGAGGAGAAGAGAACTAGAGGAATAGAGCAAGCACCTACAGATGGCCTATTCAACCTCACCAACACAAAATTTAACAATAAAGAATTGTCGTTACTAAACAAAGGCCTCAAATATGCACCTGCCTCAAATATAAATAAATTTGAGGCATACATTGATGTCCTGAAATTTACGAGAAAATTAAACATTAAAAAATTTTTTGAAGAAAAGCATAACCAGGAGAACCAATCTGGATCAATGCCCAACGTGGAGGCATCTCAATCACTATATACCCATACCGGGTTAAAGAATAACTCTACGTTTAATCCCCAGACTGGCAAGGGAGCCATAAACGTCTTTAGGAATCTAGTTATTAAAGATCTAAAACAACTAAGGATTAAGGACAAAAAATACCAAATAATAGAGAAGAAAAAAATGAACCAAACTATTAGAGGAATACAAAAAAGAAGTGACATTATCATAAAGCCTGCAGACAAGGGAGGAGGGATAGTGATCTTAGAAAAAGAAAAATATATACAAGAAACCAATAGACTTCTCAGTGACACAGATACCTATGAGAAGCTGAAAGCCGACCCCACAAGAGACTACCATCAGAAATTGAAAAACCTATTGGATAAGGGAAGAAGAGCCGGTATCTTAACAAAAAAAGAGTACAACTACCTGAATGTGAATACACCGAGGATCCCTACCATTTACCATCTTCCCAAAGTACATAAGAACAAGGAACATCCTCCTGGTAGACCCATCGTCAGTGGTATAGGGTCATTAACAAGCAGATTGGGAGAATATATAGACTCATTCCTTCAGCCTCTAGTACAGCAAACCCCAGCCTTCTTGAAAGACTCTGGCTCCCTCTTGGAACTCCTAAGACAATTCCAGAACGATCACAATTTAGTAATGGCAACAGCAGATGTAAGTGCCCTGTACACCATTATACCACACGAAAAAGGACTAGAAGCGGTACAATTTTTTCTGAGAGAGGATGGGAAGTTACCTCCCCAACAGATTGAATTTCTAATCGAATGTTTGCATTTCTGCCTAACCCACAACTATTTTTGGTACGAAGGCTGTTTCTATTTACAACGCATAGGAGTAGCAATGGGCGGCAAATTTGCTCCAAGCTTGGCAAATCTATTTATGGCCCTGTGGGAAGGAGAAAAAATGTCTATGACAAGACCACAGCAACTGAGGTTTTACAAAAGATATATTGACGACTGCATCTTCCTTTGGGAAGGTTCAGAACTAGATTTACAGCAGTTCTTACAATCACTTAACGAGAACACATGGAACATAAGGTTCACATACGAAACGAGTCAGACAGAGATACACTTCTTAGACATTACTGTTTACAAAGCAGACCTACAAATCAAGACCAAAACTTACTTTAAGGACACGGATAGAAATAGCTATATACCAGTGGATAGCTGTCACCACCCCACCTGGCTGCGCAATATTCCAAAGGGACAATTTAAACGAATACGTAGGAATTGCACAGAAGACAGCACATACCTGGAACAGGCAAACCTATTAGGAGCCAGATTCATAGAAAAAGGATATTCAGAAGAAACCATTGCCAAAACCATTTCAAGTGTGAATGAAGAATCTAGAGGTCAAAAACACGCCAATAAGGGAGAAACAGGATTATCCGTGCCTTTTATCACAAAGTACAGTAAAGACTTTAAGAAACTTGAAAACATAATAAGGAAGCACTGGAACATACTACAAACAGACCCCTCACTGGAGAAGGTTTTAAACAAAAAACCTACATTCATATACAAAAAACCCCAAACACTCTCACAGCTACTAACGACTAGTTATATCAATCCCCCTAAGAGGACCAAAACCATGGAAAATAAATTTGTGAGATGCAGAGACTGTCAGGCCTGTAAATTATCATTGAAAACATCTTGTTTTACTCCCAGCCAAGGGTCATTCACGAACCCAACAAATAACAAAGAATATAAGATAAATAACTACTCCACCTGTAACTCTAAAGAAGTAATTTATTGCCTGAAATGCCCATGTAACCAACTATATGTAGGCAAGACCAAAAGACAATTCAAAACACGCCTAGCAGAACATCTAAGGAACATCAAAAATGGTCTTACTACCCATAACCTATCATTGCATTTCTCTGAAAGACACAATCGGGATGCAACAGGTCTAACCTACTGGGTCATTGAAAAAATTGAGAGAAATTGGAGAGGAAGCAATTTTGAACGCACTTTAGCACAAAGAGAAATGTTTTGGATGTTTGAGCTGGACAGCTTTGTACCAAACGGCCTTAACGTAGACTTGGACCTTAATTGTTTTTTGGAGAATAAATAAACAGAGGAGGTGTCACCTATTTATTTGTGTATATATTTTATATAGATGTTTTAATGTTTATATTTAATATATATACAATGTTTGTCCAACCTTGGTCTAATTTTATTTTTATTTTTATTTTTATTTTTATTTTTATATATATAATTTATGTAATTTATATCTAATATATATGTATTTAATTAATCATACCTCCGTTTTACCCGAACATTTGTATATATAAGGATCCTTATGCATTTTATAAATCATAATTGTTATAATTTTTATACATAGTTACATAGTTCTTCATGACATTTATTCCCTTTTATATAAATTATGAATTCACTATATATATATCTGTACCTTCCCAAACGAATCCCACGATGATTTTTCCCAATAGGCCACCCAGAGTGACCAAAGTGAACCACATACGGTTCTTACCACCACTAAAGTTCTTACCATTGTTTGTTTTTATTATCCATCCACAGTAATTGATAATTCTATATACACCATATATGTATGCCCCATAATGTTCATTACTATACCAGTAGTTATTTCTGTCTGGATATAAATGTTTTTAATAATTTTTTAAACAATGTAAAATTACCTGGTTCCGAGTATTCACCAATAACTAGGTATTAACAGTTAATCTGTATCTGACCAGCACCAGGGTAATGTTGCAATAATATTGTTTACTTTACTAAACCTGCTTAGAATGATTTTCTATAACGGTCCCTGTTTCAGTTTTAGCCACTAAAGGCTTTTAATATCACAACTTCTAGCGTATATGCAGTATATCAAATGTTCACCATGACAGAAGTAGATAACCCCCCCTTTTTTTCTTTATTATGTTTGTTTTTTGAGCCTACATGAAGAGAAAGATCACTGGACAAAAAGCTATGTCTCACATGAACCCCCGCGTAACACTAACTCTGCAGACGGGGCTGGAAACAATCAAAAGAATAGCCGGCAGCATCGCATATATAAAAACCGCGGCGGGATTCCCAGCCGGCAATTGAAACTACAAGACGTGACTACAACTCCCATAACTCCCAGCGGGGGAATGACGTCACGGAAAGACACCCAATAAGAAGGGCTACAGGACGGAAGCTTGGGACACACCCAGAGGACGGCACAGGCTGCCGAAACGCGCGTCGGTGTACTAGCAGACAGAGCTCTGCAAACGCTAAAGAGAAACTACCTGGACTTTGTTTACTATATTTCCAATCAACTTATTCATTCAGGATTTTGCGGTTCTTACTGCACGGACATTCTACCACGCAAGCAAAGAAAGAGACACCACTGTGTCTCACATATGAATTTTGGACTGGACACCTTTGGACTATTTATATTATTTTAATCCATTCCTAAATAAATTTGGTCTTTTCTATATACAACAAGCCTTGTGAATGATTTAAGGCAACCAAGGCAAGGAGGACTACTTATGACCAGATGAGCCTATATCAAATTCTACAACAACTACAGTTGCAAAAGAAGTAACACGATATACACACAGGCGAGACAACCTCAGAGGCCCTGGGTAGGTCAACGTACCCCCGGGCCGCGGCGGTGAGCTTTTATTATTATTATTTTATACTTTATTGTATCGTTTTTTTCAGTAAGAGATATACAGTGATATGCAATAAGTATACACTTTTCCATGTGCCATACTTTTATTTGGAAATTATATTAACATATCTCAGGTGCTGTATGCATAAAACCAAACAGCATATATCTTTAATCAACAGAGGTGGGATTTTGAAGCAGATACAATCTAACATTATATTGCATCTGATAACAGACGACCTCTGACATTTGGTACCTGAAAAGACCTATCTCTTGTCCCGCAACGCCACTCCCCATCGTGTCTCCCCCCCCCCCCCTAATTTTTCCCCTCCTCCCCTTCGTTTGGAGGAGTCATCCCTGTCCACCCTAAAGCGCGCCTAAACTAATAGATTCACCTATTAGATTCTACCACATATTCTGGCATAATAAGGCCTGACCCCTTATTCTAGGCTGCTGCTACTCCAACCTGAGGCGCTCCTTATACTTTTAGTTATTACTAAAAAAACCACTTCAGGTTTGTAAGGCTGCTACTTGGTCTTTTTTTCCAAATTTTACAAGGTTGATGTTCGGGCCTCAGAGGATGCTGTTTTTGGCCGCAAAGTTCTGCAAGCTGCAGTGGTTTAAGTTTGTGCCTTGTTTTTGGATCCCCACCCTTTATGGACACTGCTATTGGATGTCCCACATCTAATCAATGTCTTGAAGCGGGGTGTGTGACATACTTAGAATAATACCATTTTGTGAATACTCACCTGTAAAATGGGTATTGTAAGTATGTCACACACCCCGCTTCACCATGCCCTTTTGTAGTCTGGATCCTTTATATGGTGAACCTTTGTTAGTTTTAATTGGCTTTCCTGGTCCCTTGATCTTACTGCTATCTTTATACTGGGTAATGAGTGGGAGGTCCCAGGTATTTATGGGCCGGGAGGGTCCTTCCTTTTTTTGTTATCTCTGCAAGATCGCCATCTACAGGTCAGTATACCCACATGTAATGAATGTCTTGAAGCGGGGTGAGTGACAATACCCATTTTACAGGTGAGTATTCACAAAATGGTATTATCTCGGCAGCTTTGAACTTGTATGTGTGAGGCTGCTCGTGCATTCTTCATACAAATTCCTTTGCTTCCATCTTGCTTCCTTCTGTTTGCTTGCATACCAAAAAAAACTGCATTGGCAACGCTCTGCTGTAACTGAATGTTTTTTTCTTTAGGTATAATTAGCCTATGCAAGCCTGGGAACTCTGGCATTCAGTCCCTGATTGGAGTTCTTTGTATACCCAACATGGAAATACGGGTAGGTTAACCCTTTCCTCGCTGTGATTTTTAAATAAGGTTGGGTATACCCTTATTGCTCCTATACTCCATATGTATACTGTGGGCTTTGTAGTTGCATAAGGAATGTTGCCTTCTGTTCGTTTATAATGTCTTGAAAATAGGAAGCCACTGTTACAACAGGATATCTGCAGGAATAAGTCAAGGTAACTGTCTAAGAATCTAAAAGATTCGAGAGCAGGCTGCTGGCTTTTCCCAAGACATCCCGAATTGGGATGCCCCACTGTGTAAAACTCCCCAGTTCACCCATAAAACCCACCTTTCCCCTCTCCAGCAGCGCAGATGCGGGCTCTCGTCCAATGAGAGCTGTCTGTTCTGACTACGTCATTCAGCAGATGGTCTTCACTGTTTAAAATGGGGTACACGTGCTGCTGCATCCCCAGCGTCGTGCACATGCTCCCGCCCCTGTCATTCAGGCAGCGTGTATAGCCATGCGGCAGCGCACGTTCTCCATTCAAGTTAAACCGGACCCTTAGCGTGATTTAATGAAAAGCCCAAACCCTTAAAAAAAAACTATTCCCCAGCATCTAAAATTAATATATTTTAAATTTTTAGTCACGTATTATTCTTTCCCCCACCGGGCTGCAACTGTGTTCAGGACTCTAGGATACGGGCACCGCCATCTTGACTCAGAAGCATCTCACATACTGAGGAGAGGGGGTGGGGTTAAAGCTGTGCTTTGCTCAAACAGAGCAGAGCTGGGGCCAGGGAAATGACAGTAATCCCAGAATGCAGAGCGACACAGTCAGAAGACACTTCCTGTTTGCAGGCAGCCTGATTCTCCATGAGCTACCGTCTTGGATGTTTAAAGGCTCATAACATGCAGTAGATTCAGGTCAGAGGATTTTTAATGTAAGCAATCTGTATATACAGGGTGTGGAAAACATAAGATATGCTCTTATTCAGGGTGAATGTCCGCTTTATTGAAGTCGCCTGCCAAATTATGTAGTCACTGCAGGCGGCTCTCATTAGACAAAAGCTTGCGCCACTGGAGCCTGGACAGGTGAGATTTTATGGGCAAAAGGGGGGTGATCACACAGTGGAACATCCCAAATTGGGGGCAAGGAACAAAACCTGGGAAAGTCCAATTGCCAGGTTTTGTTCTGCTCTGGGGACCAGCAGGAGGTTTGTAACAGTGACCCTGAGTCTGGGGATTCATGGTATCCTGAGGACACTGGTAACTTACGGTCTCACATTTTTGGAATCTTACACATTGTCCCCCCTGTGGAGGCTGAAAGGAAACGGGGTGAGCTGTTTGGTCCTGTTAAACAGCGTCTGGCGTTCCCTTAGCAAGGACATTTCACCACTATGGTGTGCTTAAAGATTGGGAACGTCCTAACAGGCTGCCTGCTGTGTCCAAGGGTTTAGATAAGAGGTATCCCTTTCCTGCTGATCTTGTTAAGAGGTGGTCAGTTCCCCCTGAAGTGGACGCTCCTGTGCTAGGCTTGTCCAACACTTCGGTCATGCCTTCTCCGGACACTACTACTCTGAGGGACGGTGAGGACAGGCGCATGTGTCAGCTGGCCTGTCATTCCTTTACATGTGTGGGGGCTGGCTTGCGCCCGACCTGTGCTGCGGCTATTACGGCTATTGCTCTTAAGTCTCTGCTCAAACGCCTCTTGGTTGGCGCCTAAGCTAGTAGAGGGGGGGAGGAGTTTAGAATCCTCCATGGTTTGCTCTGATTTTGTGGCCTTTATCCTTACTGCTATGGATGATGCTGTGCGGCTGAATGCTAGGGCCTCTGCGCTGTTGGTGGCTATGCGCCGCTCTGTCTGGTTGCGCCAGTGGGCAGCTGATGCTGCTGCTAAGAAAGCTCTCACTGGACTCCCCTTCGCGGGGCTGCGGCTATTTGGGGAGCGTCTTGATGTTCTATCCAAGGATGGCCGGCTGCCTCAGCGTAGGAGGCAGTCTTGGCCCTTTTGGGGGTCCTCTGCCCCCCTCCCTTGCTTTCGTGTTCCCAGAGGAGGCCGGGGCTCCCTCCTCCCCAGTAGAGATTATTGGGGCCGTGGCAGGCCCCGTGGTCGTCCCGGTCTTCTGGAACTCCAAGCCCAATCCCTCTGCCAAGCTCCCTCAGGCATGAAGGGGTGCCCTACCCATCCGGGGTGACGGCTTTGGCTATTTGCTCACGTCTAGAGGCTTCACATCTATCCGATGGATACAGGAGGTAGTGTCCTCCGGTTACAAGATAGTTTGCAGCCTGGCCGCCCCCAAGATTCATCAGGTACCGGATGTCTTTAAACCCCATGTCTGCTCAGGGGTTGCGCCTGGCGGTTCAATGCCTGTTAGAGTCAGGAGTCATTTGTCCGGTGCCCCATCTAGAACGGGGTCAGAGGTACTATTCCAATCTTTTCACGGCCCCCAAAAAGGACGGCTCGCTGAGGCCCATTCTGGATCTGAAGGGCCTCAACAAATTGTCAGATTCAAGCATTTTCGCATGGAGACGCTGCGCTCGGTCGTCAGTATCCTTCGCCCGGGCGACTTCATGACCACTGTGGACATCAAGGATGCTTATCTTCATGTGCCTATCTTCACAGGTCATCAGAGATTTCTAAGGTTCGTGCTGGAGGATCAGCATTACCAGTTTGTGGCTCTACCCTTCGGTATCACCTCGCCACCTCGGGCGCTGCTACGGAACAAGGGCATCAGCATCATTCCTTACTTGGACGACATCCTGATTGTGGCCAACTCCTTTCCTCAGGCCGAGCAAGACACTCAGAGGGTGATCTCCATTCTACAGTCCTTCGGCTGGGTGATCAACTATCCCAAGTCTTCTCTGTCCCCGTCCTTGGTGAGGTCCTTTCTGGGCATGACTCTGGATACCTCTCAGGTCAAGATGTTCCTTCCTCAGCAGAAGGTGGAGGGTCTTCAGATGCAGGCTCGGGCTCTGTTATCATGTCATCATCCCTCCATACGTCAGGGGATGCAGTTGGTGGGCCTGATGGTGTCCAGCTTTGAGGCAGTCCCCTTTGCTCAGTTTCACATGAGACATCTTCAGTTGTGCCTCTTGTCAGTTTGGGATCGGGATCCTGTGTCCTTGGATCAGGAATTCGCTTTGTCTCCTCTGGCCAGACTCTGTTGGTGGCTGGACTCAAGGAACCTTCTGGGGGGCAGGACCTTCCTGCCCCCGTACTGGTAGACAGTCACCACAGATGCCAGTCTGACAGTTTGGGGAGGCTTCTGGAAGTCCCTGAGTTTCCAGGGCCGGTGGGGCCACAAGAGGCTCACGCTTCCATCAACGTCTTGGAACTGAGGGCGATCAGGTTGGTTCTTTCTCGCCTAACCACCCATCTTCGGGGTTGGGCTGTTCAGATCCGTTAAGACAACCAGACGGCGGTTGCCTACATCAATCATCAGGAAGGAACTCGGAGCAAGCGAGCCTTCAAGGAAGTGTCCCTGATCCTGTCTTGGGTGGAACAGAATGTTCCCTGCATCTCAGCGGTCTACATTCAGGGGGGTGGAGAACCAGGAGGCGGACTCCCTGAGCAGGGGGATGTTTCGTCTGGGGGAATGGTCCCTCAACAACCGGGTGTTTCTCTCCCTCTGTCACCGCTGGGGTCAGCCGGACGTGGACCTGTTTGCGTCCCGTCACAATAACAAACTTCCCAGATTTGTTTCTCTGTCTCAGGATCCTCTGGCCTTGGCCACGGATGCCCTGGCAATACCTTGGACGGAGTTTCGGCTTCTCTATGTGTTCCCTCCCTTTCCTCTCCTGGGCAGGGTCATATGCAAGATAGTCCAGGAGCGAGTACCAGCCATCCTGCGGGCCCCTTGTTGGCCAAGAAGGGTGTGGTTCGCAGATGTCGTGCAGTTGGCAGTAGACAGGTACGACTTGCCCAAGGATCCAGATCTCCTCACTCAGGGGCAGCTATGCCACCCCAATTTTCAAACGGTGGCTTTAACGGCTTGGCTGCTGAAACCTCCATCTAGATGGAAAAAGGGTTACCTGCTTCTGTTGTTGATACCATGATTAGGGCTAGAAAGAGGTCCTCGTCTTCCATCTATTACAGGGTCTGGCATGCTTACTTTGCCTGGTGTGAGTCCAAGTCTTTTCCCTGTCGGGTGTTTTCTATTCCCAGGATTTTGGAATTCTTGCAACATAGTTTGGATTTGGGCCTTCAACTTAGTACCCTCAAAGGCCATGTTTCAGCTCTGGCAATTTTTTTCCAAAGATCTTTTGCCAATCACCGGCTGGTTAAAACTTTTTTCCAGGGTGTTTCTCAAGTGCGTCCACCCCGTAAGCCTTTACTACCAGTATGGGATCTGAATCTGGTGTTGTCTGCTATGCAGGGGCCTCCCTTTGAGCCTATCCGTGAGGCCGCTTTGCCCATTTTGACTCTTAAGGTAGCCTTTTTGGTGGCTATCACTTCTGTAAGGCGAGTTTCTGAGCTAGCGGTGCTGTCCATCAAGCCCCCTTATTTTGAACAGCATCAGGATAAGGTGTTTTTTCGGCTTAAGCCAGATTTCTTGCCTAAGGTTGTGTCTGCCTTTCATCTCAATCAGGACATTGTATTGCCTTCCTTGTGTCCTAATCCTGCTAATTCCAAGGAGAAGTCTCTGCATTCTCTGGATGTGGTCAGGGCTCTGAAGTTCTATTTGGTTGCCACTGAGACTTTCAGAAAGTCTGATGCTCTGTTTGTTCTCTCTTCTAGGCCTAGGAAGGGTTTGCCTCCGGCTAAATCCACTATCAGCAAGTGGATCCGTCAGGCGGTGGTTCAAGCCTTTTCTGCTAAGGGAAAGAATCCTCCCTTTAGGGTGACTGCTCATTCCACTCGTGCTTTTGGTGCCTCTTGGGCTTTTCAGCACCAAGCCTCCGGCTAAATCCACTATCAGCAAGTGGATCCATCAGGCGGTGGTTCAAGCCTATTCTACTAAGGGAAAGAATCCTCCCTTTAGGGTGACTGCTCATTCCACTTGTGCTTTTGGTGCCTCTTGGGCTTTTCAGCACCAAGCTTCTGTTGAACAAGTTTGCAAGGGCGCATACTTCGGTTCATACTTTTTCCAAGTTCTACAAAGTTGATGTTAAACCGGACCTTCACCATGATTTAATGAAAAGCCCAAACTCTTAAAAAACAATTCCTCAGCATCTAAAATTAATATATTTTACATGTTTAGTCACTAATTTATTATACTTTCCCCCACTGGGCTGCAACTCTGTTCAGGAATTTAGGATACGGGCGCCGCCATCTTGACTCAGAAGCATCACACTTACTGAGGAGAGGAGAGTGGGATAAGGTACAGGGGGGCGGGTTATAGCTGTGCTTTGCTCAGACAGAGCAGAGCTGGGGTCAGGGAAAGGTCAGCAGTCCCAGAATGCAGAGCAGCACAGTCACTTCCTGTTTGCAGGCACTTCCTGTTTGCAGGCTGCCTGCAAAAATGGCAGCTTCCATAAGCCGCCATCTTGGATGTTTAAAGGCTTATAAAATGCAGTAGATGCAGGTAGGATGATTTTTAATGTGAGCAATCTGTATGTACAGGGTGTGGGAAACATATAAGATAGACTCTTATTTAGAGTGAAGGTCCGCTTTAAGGCCTCAGCGGATGCTGCTGTTGGCCGCAAGGTGCTTCAGGCGGTAGTGACTTGAACTACTGGCCGTTGCTCTTTGGGAATCCCACCCTATTCTGGACACTGCTTTTGGATGTCCCAACTGTAATGAATACCGAAGCGGGCCGTGCCATGCATTAAAGAAAAAGCAATTCTGTGAGTACTCACCTGTAGAATTGTTTTTGTTGTTCTTGCATGGCACGGCCCGCTTCGCCCCACCCTTGTTATCGTTGTTCTTGGTTGCCTCTTTATGGTGATTGTTCCAAGTTAAATTGGGTTTTTATTCTAAGCATACAGTACGTCCTGCTCCAATATAATACTTACACGTGGATAATCCTCCGCCAGAGGGCGCTGTTCACTGCAGACATGCAAAAACAGGCTCCTCCCGGCCCTTCATATACCCAGGGACCTCCCACAAATCCCCAGATTTCTCTGCAGTGCTGACTGCGAAGACATGAAGTATCAACTCTCTCGCAGGTGAGCGGGGCTATTACAGCCTGCGGCCCTGCGGGACTATTTCCACCCGTCCTCTTCGATAAAGATGTGCCTCCCAGCCTGGGCTGCACTTGTCGGGTGAAGGTAGGCAGCACCTCGTGTGCTCACAGAGCTATGCTCCACCGCAATCCCCCACCATAGGGTAGGCGGTTTAGGCCGATGGGGAGCCTCCATTAGATGCCCCTCCCGCATTGTTGCCCGTGCCCCTCATAGCGATGAACCCTGGGTGCAGCTCCGCTTCTCCCTTGCTCCCTCCCGTAGCTCGGGGGAAAAGAAAGGGGGGGGGGGGGGAGTATGTGTGGCAGTCCCAGTGTAATGTTAACACGTTTAAGGCCGTTGATCTTTTATTTAAACTTGGGTGTCAGTGCCACGCTCCTTGCTCCACATAAACCTTCTGGTTGCGCGCGTTTGTCCTTTCATTACATTAGTGTGCAGCCCGGGCGGCAGCATCTTTCTCTAGTGTGAGAGCAATCTCCTTAATTACATTATGTATGTGTGTACTATCCACTACTGTCATTCCCGTTGCGCTGGTTAGAGCTTCGCGCTCTTTGGGGGAGGCGGGGACTCGGCATGACGCGCCCCGCGTCACAGCCAGATCAGGCCCGCCCCTCGAGGTTCGCTTGGCGCCATTTAGAAGGTCTTCGCGCGCGCGTGTGGTTGCGATCCGCCTCCTCCCTTGGTCATGTAAGTTCCCTCCCGGGCGTTTTTTTGTTCCTATGATTTTTTATTCGGCTGCGCATGGGTGATGCTGACAGAGCACGGGTCTGAGGACCGTGTGCTGAACAGGCACTGACCCTGCAATCAGGTTTGCCAGTGGCTGCACCTCCCTTCAATACACCTGTCTCCCCGGACCTAAATCTCACCCCTGATGAGTCTCACTCGAGCGGGGATGACCAGCAAGTCGTGCCGCACAGGCTGCCTACGACTGAGCAGGTGCTGTCTAGTTTGGCGGAGCGTATGGGCCCTGGAAAGAAGCGGTCCCTGACGCCTCCTGGCTCTCCGGTTCCTAACAAAACCGATTAATCTGCTGCTATACAGGACCTGGATCTTTCTGATGAAGGTGAGCTATTCTCCGATTCTGGCTCCTCGGATGGGATGCCCTGGAGCCGTGATGGTTCTGGCCCCGGTTCTTGGGGCCTGTGTGACACTGGTGAACTACTTATAAAGATCTTTGAGATTTTGTCAATCTCTCCTCCCGGAGAGGCTCCCAAGCCTAAGAGGGAGAGTTTCCACACAGCGACACCGCGCTTGGAATTTCTGGAACAGGAGCATTTCCAGGCTCTTATATCCAAAGAATGGGATTCGCATTGTAAACTTAAAGGGGTTCCAGGGATCTGGGATTGGAAGTACCCTTTTCCCCCCGATGTGGTTAACTTTTGGTCAGCACCTCCCGTGGTGGATGCACCAATTATAGGGGTTACTAACCCCCCCTTCATGACTGCCCCTCATTATCGTACCCTTCGGGATGCTGAGGACCGGCGCATTGACAGACTGGCTTCCCACGCCTTTTCTTGTGCAGGGACGGCTCTGCGCCCGGTCTGTGCCGCGGCCATCACTGCGGTCGCCGCCAGGACTCTCATTAGAAATCTACTTGATCACCGACCTGAGGACCTCCCCTGGGAGGTATTTAATGCGCTCTCAGACTGTGATGTGTTTGTAAGGTTTATCCTCTCAGCGCTGGATGACACCATTAAGATGTGTGCTAGAACCTCTGCCCTTGTGGTAGCTATCCGCCGCCTGGTCTGGCTGCGACAGTGGGGTGCTGACGATGATACGAAAAAGGCTCTCACTGGCCTTCCTTTCAGAGGACGGCGTCTATTTGGGGCCCGTTTGGACCTTTTTGGAAAAAAGGGTAAGGCACCCCTACGCAGAAGGCCGTCTCGGCCTCCTCGGGGCAGGGACACCCCTCCCCCTCCCTACGTTAGTGTCAAACACGAACCTGAGGTGTGCTTCCAACTTTTTGGAGTGGATTTCCACCATGGGGTGGGCAGGCAACGCACTGGGCCCTCTGGCAGGGCTAAGTCCAAATCTGCCAAGACTTCCCAAGCATGAAGGGACGCCCCTCGCCCTTCTGGGCGAGGGGACTGCCACAGCACCTGGCTCCTATCTGGGAGCGTATCTTCTCCTTCTGGTGGATCCAGGAGGTAGTTCCCCTGGGCACAGGATAGAATTTGCTGGGCGGTCCCTCTCGGAGGTTGTCAGGGTGTTTCGAGCCCCTGTTTTCCCCTCAGGAGTTGGTGCAGGCCGTACTCGGCCTGCAGGGTCTGGGCTTACTTGCAGGTTGCCCTTAACAGGATGGAGCAATGGCCTCTTTGTTAACCTTTCTCTTTCTCTCAAAATGATGAGGCAATCTGGGCCAGGCTGGCCTAGGGTAGGCTTGGCAATTCTACACTCACAGGTAGTCCCTGTATGATATCTCTGTCTTGGGACACAGGCGCCCTGTGCAAGGGGGGCTTCTGGCCTCCTGTGGTGTTCTAGATCCTGTTAGTTCCCCTTCTGTCTTCTGGACACCAAGACCGTTACTAGTCAGTGTTGCAGGACCAACCCTGCGGATTGGGGCCTTGTTTTTGGCCTCTCTTCCGCCCCCAGGCTACTCGCCATGGTGCAGATGGGGATGATGTCTCAGACATGCCTGTGGGGCGTCCGCACTAGGACCTACCGGGTCGTTTTTCCTTACTCCCCAATCTCTACGTCAGGCCAAGTCGGTTAGTCGGCCGGTGGTGTCCCCTGGGAGTTACTGGATGGGTGCTCAGTCACCTCAATCCCTCATGGTCCCTTATCCGCTATCTCCATTCCTTGGATTCGGTTCAGGCTTGAGCCTTCTTCCTTGGCAACAAGTGGACTCCTGGTTACGGGGGCTCTGTCCCCCTTGGCTGACATCTTACTTTCACCAGGCAGGATTGCAGCTGGTGGGCCCGTTTGTGGCGTATCAGATGATGTCCCTTATATACAGAGCCTTTGGGCTCTTCGGCACAGTAGATTATTGATTCTAGATGGGGTTCCAGTATCCCGGGAGCTAGGTCTGTGCTCATTCCCCTTTGGTACGGTGGTTCCTCTTGAGCTGGTTTTATTCAAGGATCCTGTCAGGGGGCACCCCCTTTTTTACTTGCATCTTCCTGTGAATGGTCACCTTGGATACACCTTGGAAGTCGCGCAGGTTGGCGCGGGGGGGGGGGGGGGGGATTTTTTTTATTTAATACTGATGATTTTGCCATACAGCTCATGAAAACCCCAAAATCCTATCTCAAAAAATTAGCATATCATGAAAAGGTTCTCTAAACGAGCTATTAACCTAATCATCTGAATCAACTAATTAAGTCTAAACACCTGCAAAAGATTCCTGAGGCTTTTAAAAAAGCCCAGCCTGGTTCATTACTCAAAACCGCCATCATGGCTAAGACTGCCGACCTGACTGCTGTCCAGAAGGCCATCATTGACACCCTCAAGCAAGAGGGTAAGACCTGGTTTGCCTTCCTGGTCCTGAGTAAAGGTTTCGGCTTCTTGCTGATCCTTGTTAGTGAAGGGGTCTGTATCCCCGCCTGTCTTGCGGGAGAGCTAAGTTTTACCGAGGCTTCTGTTGTCTTTGGGCTGGTTAGGCCGTTACACTGGCCTATTCCTTTAAGGGGGAAGAATCTCCCTCTCTCTTTTTATTCCGTTCTATTGGTGTTTGGGTACCTTTAGCCCTTCAGCACCAGGTTTTCTGTTGAATAAGTTGCTAGACCGCTGCTTGTTTCTGTTCAATACCTTTTCAAAGGTTTTGTTATGGGATTGACGTTAGAGCCTTTGCTCATGTCGTACTTGGTAGCAAAGTTTTGCAGGTGACAGCGTCTTTACTGTCTGCTGTGCCTTTTTTGTTGGGGATCCCACCCTACTGTATGGATGTCCCACATGTAAGTATTATATTGGAGCAGGAAGTACTGTATGCTTAGAATAATACAATTCTGTGAAATGCTCACCTGTAGAATTGGTATTATACGCATACAGTACGTCCTGCTCCACCCCACCCTGGTTTTACATTTTCTGGATCCCCTGTATGGTGATTGTTATCATTACTATTGTTACCAGTTGGTGGTTGGTTTCTCCCGGCTTCTTTTCTCACTGCTTTTCAATACTGGGGATTTGTGGGAGGTCCCTGGGTATATGAAGGGCCGGGAGGAGCCTGTTTTTGCATGTCTGCAGTGAACAGCGCCCTCTGGCGGAGGATTCCCCACGTGTAAGTATTATATTGGAGCAGGACGTACTGTATGCGTATAATACCAATTCTACAGGTGAGCATTTCACAGAATTGTATTTTTTTTTACCTTTTCTACATTCTTACCTTTATTCCCTCCCGGCTTCTTGTCTCACTGCTCGTCTACGCTGGGAACTTGTTGATTAATTCCGTTTTTATAGGGAGCCGGGACACGCCACAGCTTTCTGCAGTATTACTGTGCCACCTAGTGGCGAAATAACCCCAACTGTAATGAATACCGAAGCAGGCCGTGCCATGAAAGAACATGTTTTTTCTTTTAAATCATTTGTTTTTACTGCTGCCAGTCTTGGATAATCACCTTCCCTCATTCCCTCGCCTCTTCTCCCTCCCCTCCATCTTGTTAGCGCTGTGAGGGGGGGCGGGTGTAGCGTTCTCTGAGACTTCTCGCGCTGCCACCTCCGCGGCCTTGGTGTCTGGGCGCCTTGGATGCTTCTGCAGTGGGGGCGGGGCCGTGCAATGACGTTTTGTGTCACGGCACGCGCGGCCTGCCCCTCGAGGTTCGTGTGGGCTGCGTTTGGGTGCCATTTTAGGCTGTGCTCTGCCTTCTGCGGACCCTGCGAGGGTCCCCGTCATGGTGACAGACTTCAGCTGTCTTCCACTGTGTTCAGCCGTTTTTTGCCTGGCATCCGGATCCCCCCCCCCCCCCCTTCATCGCCAGTCAGGTTCCGTGAGTCCCTCTATTCATATGTTGTTTTTTGTGGTGCATGCGCTGTGGGATGCTCATGAATCCTTCCGCTTGTGTCTTCTAGGTGGGCTCCCCTTGACAGCTGAGGGTTGTGGTTCCTTCCAGTCTCCTACCACCCCCCTCTCTCTTCGCACCCTTTTCCCGTAAGAGGGATCATAAAAAGAGGGACTAAATTGGGTATCGCTCAGGTTTGGGCTGTTAATGCCTTGTAACCTGCATTTTTTTACAGCGAGCCTGGTTCTCCTCGGATGAGGATATGTGGATCCCTGACGACACAGAGAAGTTGCTGTCTTCTGTGTTTGAGACCTTGCATATTGTGCCTCCTAAAGCGGCTAAGAGGAAGCAGGGTGATTTATTCCGGCCTGAGAGACAGAGGCTTGTCTTCCCTGAGCAGGCTTATTTTTCCAATATGGTGTTTAATGAATGGGAAAGACCTAATAAATTGCCATCGGTGCCTAAGGGCCTGGACAGGCGGTACCCCTTCCCTGAGGAGCTGGTCCGCCTCTGGTCCTGCCCCCTGATGTGGATGCCCCTATGTCGGGGTTATCTAACGCATGGATCAGCTGGCTTGTCGCGCGTTCACTTTTGTGGGTGCTGGACTTCGCCCTGTCTGTGCCACGGCCATTGTATCATTGGCCGTCAAGAAGAAGGTGAGACGCCTTGTTGATATTGCCAAGTCTCGCAAGCGGGCGGAGGAGTATAAAGACCTCAAAGCCTGTGTGGATTTTATTGCCTTTGTAGTCTCGGCTATGGATGATAGTGTCCGGCTTGGCGCCAGGGCTTCAGCCCTGCTTATTTCGCTTTGTCGCTCACTCTGGCTGCGGCAGTGGTCGGCTGACGCGGCGGCCAAGAAGTCGCTCACTAGTATCCCCTTCCTTGGGCTCAGATTATTCGAGAAGTGGCTGGACCTTCTGGCTAAGGATGGAAGACTCCCTCAGCGACGGAAGCCTGCGCGGCCCTTTCGGGGTTCTTCTGCCTATTGCTCCTTTCGAGGAGGAAGAGGCTCTTCATTTTCAGGTGGCCGCAGAGATTCCTGGGGTCGAGGTAGGTCTTGCGGCCGACCCAATCCCTCCTGGCGAACTAAATCCAAACCCCCTGCCAAGCCCTCTCAGGCATGAGAGGGCGCCCTCACCCATCCGGGTGGGGGGACGGCTTCTGCTATTTGCTCACATCTGGAGAGGGCACGTCTCAGATCGGTGGATTCAGAAGGTGGTTTCCTCCGGGTACAAAATAGAGCTGTCAGTTTAGCCGCCCTCAAGATTTCTTCGGTCGCGGATCTCCCGGAACGCGTTGACGGCACAGGGCCTAAGGATGGCCGTTCAGAGCCTTCTACTATCAGGTGTGATTTGTCCCGTGCCTCGCCAGGAACGGGATCGATGGTTCTACTCCAATCTGTTCACGGTGCCCAAGAAGGACGGAATGCTGTGACCTATACTGGATCTGAAGGGTCTTAACAAGTTTGTAAGAATCAGACATTTCCGCATGGAGACCTTACGGTTCGCAGTGAGCTCACTTCGGCCCGGCGACTTCATGTCATGACGGTGGACATCAAGGATGCTTATCTGTACATCCCGATTTTTCAGGGACATCAGAAGTTCCTGAGGTTTGCGCTGGAGGATCAGCATTACCAGCTTGTGGCACTGCCGTTCGGAATAGCCTCAGCTCCCTGTGTGTTCACCAAGGTGCTGTTGGGCATCATGGCCATCCTGAGGAACCAGGGCATTCGTGTTCTTCCTTATCTGGACAATGTGCTGATTGTGGCTCAGTCCCTTCAGCAGGCCGAGAGCGACACCCGGACGGTGTTATCCACTCTTGAGGATTTCGGATGGGTAATCAATTACCCCAAGTCTTCTATCACTCTTTCAATGGTGAGGTCCTTCCTGGGCATGATGTTGGACACCTTTCAGGTCAAGGTGTTCCTGCCCCAGCAGAAGGTGGAGGGACTCCAGACGCAGGTGCAGGCCCTACTGGCTTGTCAGCGGCCATAGATCCGTCTGGGGATGAAACTTGTGGGCCTCATGGTGTCCTGTTTTGAGGCAGTGCCCTTCGCCCAGTTTCAAATGAGACCGCTTCAATTGCATCAGTTGGCCGGTTGGGACCGGACGCAGGAGTCCCTGGATCAGGAATTTTCAATGTCCCCCATGGTCAGACAGTCCCTCTTGTGGTGGCTGGACTCCAGAAAGCTGTTGGTGGGGAAGTCCTTTCTGACTCCCCTGTGGGAGATAGTTACCATGAACGCCAGTCTGACCGGCTGGGGAGGTTTTTGGCAAGCGCTGAAGTTTCAGGGTCAGTGGGGGCCACAGGAGGCCCAGTTACCCATCAATCTCCTGGAGCTGAGAGCGATTCGGTTGGTGCTTCTTCAATTGACTCCTCATGTAAGGGGTTGTGCGATTCAGGTCCGCTCGGACAATCAGACGGCTGTCGCCTATATCAATCACCAAGGTGGTTTTTCGCTTCAAACCTGATTTTTTGCCTAAGGTTGTTAATCCCTTTCATCTTAACGAGGAAGTTGTTTTGCCTTCCCTGTGTCCAGAACGTCTAATTCTAAGGAAAGGACCCTCCATGCCTTGGATGTGGTCAGAGCCATTAAGTACTAACTGGTTGCGACTGAATCCTTCAGGAAGTCGGATTCTCTCTATGTTCTCACTGCAGGTTCTAGAAGGGGTTTGCCTCCGGCCAAGTCCACTCTCAGTAAGTGGATTAGACAGGCGGTGGTGCAAGCTTACTCTGCCAAGGGGAAGGATCCCCCTTTTCGTGTTACAGCTCATTCTACTAGAGCTATTGGTGCTTCTTGGGCTTTTCAGCACCAGACCTCTGTTGAACAAGTTTGTAAGGCCTCTACCTGGTCTTCTGTTCATACCTTTACTAAGTTTTACAAGGTTGATGTTATGGCCTCAGCTGACGCTGCTTTTGGCCGAAAGTTGTTTCAGGCGGTAGTGAAATGAACTACATGCTGTTCCGCACTGGGGATCCCGCCCTGATGGACACTGCTTTTGGATCTCCCAACTGTCATTACTTCTGGGACAACCTGGACTGGATATAGTGAAAAATACAATTCTGTGAAACTCACCTGTAGAATTGTTTTTGAGTATATCCAGTCCAGGTCGTCCCACCCCGCCATTGGTTCATTATATCTTGTTTGCCTTTTATGGTGATTACCTTTTATATTGGACCGTTGTCCTTAGTGTTTGTTGGAGAGAGTACATGCTGAAGCTATGTTTGTTAACATCACTTTTCTAACATGATTCTTAAGGAATGGGAAAGGCCCAACAAGTTACCGTCGGTCCCTAAGGGCCTGGATAGGCGGTACCCCTTCCCTGCTGAATTGGTTTGGTTATGGTGTCACCCTCCCGAGGTGGATCCTCCCGTGTCAGGCTTGTCCAACACTACTGTTATGCCGTCGCCTGACAATGCTTCCTTACGTGATCCTGCAGAAAAGCACATGGATCAGCTGGTCTGCTATGCGTTCACCTTTGCTGGTGCCCTCTTTCGCCCGGCGTGCGCCTCAGCAATCGTCTCACTAGCCAACAGGAGAAAGGTGAGACACCTTGTGGCTTGAGCTAAGGCTCGCAAGCGGGCTGAGGAGTATAAGGAACTCAAGGCTTGCTTGGATTTCATTGGCTTTGTTGTTACTGCCATGGATGATGTGGTCATGCTTGGTGCCAGGATTTTGGCCTTGCTTGTTGCTCTGCGCCGCTCGCTCTGGTTGAAGCAGTGGTCGACTGATGCAGCTGCCTAGAAGTCCCTCACAAGTCTACCTTTTGTCGGAAACCGGCTGTTTGGGGAGCGCCTGGACCTTCTGGTTAAGGATGGTAGACTCCCTCAGAGAAGGAAGCCTGCTCGGTCCTTTCGTAACCCCTCTTCCTATCGTTCCTTTCGAGGAGGAAGAGGTTCTTCATTTCCCGGTGCCCGCAGAGATACCTGGGGCAAAGGTAGGTCCTGCGGCCGACCCAACCTCTCATGGGGAGCAAAGTCCAAGCCCCCTGCCAAGCCCTCTCAGGCATGAGGGGGCGCCCTCACCCATCCGGGTGGGGGGACGGCTTCGGCTTCTGCTCAGATCTGGAGACGTCACGTCTCCGATTGGTGGATTCAGGAGGTAGTGTCCTCCGGTTACAGGATAGAGCTGGCAGCCAGACCGCCCTCAAAATTCCTCCGTTCAAGGATATCCCGAAACCCTCTAAAGGCTCAAGCTTTGAGAAAGGCTGTGCAACACCTCCTGCAGATAGGTGTGATTTGCCCTGTACCCCCGCAGGAACAGGGGTCCGGGATTCTATTCCAATCTGTTCACGGTTCCCAAGAAGGACGGAACGCTAAGGCCGATCCTGGACCTGAAGGGTCTCAACAGGTTAGTCAGACATTTCTGCATGGAAACGCGGTCCGCGGTGAGATTGCTTCGGCCCGGGGACTTCATGACCACGGTGGACATCAGAGATGCTTATCTGCACATCCCGGTTTTCCCTTTATCCATTCCAGGTCATCCCAGTGATGACCTGTGGGTATTCCGCCCCTAGGGGGCGCTCGACTGCAAGATCAAAAGATGTTGCTCCTCCCTTGCCCCCTATAAAGGCACGTGTCCCTCTGTCATTCCCCAGTGTTCATCTTGCAGTCTTGACTGCTGAAGATCGTTGGATACTCTCTCTCTGATTTTTGCAGCAGAGCGGGGCCTCCTAGCCCATCGGCCACTGCGGGCCCTATTTCCACTGATCCTTTTCAGACCCACTCCTGCCTCCCAGCCGCTGGCTGCTACGAGATCGTGATGGTAGGGTGAACGCCGGGGTCAGGCGTTCGGCAGAGCTAGTCTGCTCTGGGCTGCAGACCCTGTTTAAAGGGTAGCCGGCCATAGGCTTATGATGAGCCTCACGGAGGTGGGGGGGAACCACTAGCTAGGGCTATACTATGCTGTATGCCCCTCCCTGCCCACAAGCTTTATTGTATGTGTGCTGTTTTATGACTTGCACTTGCTCCTGGCTGGCTCGAGATACGCATGCTGCACTGAGCCTTTACTGTGGCTGCAGCTCCCGCTGCGGGAACTGTGTGTTGATGCTGGCGCTGGCGGCCATGCCTTAGTCTGACTTGGGCAGAGGGCCACTCTTGTGGCTGTCTCTGCTCTGCTGCTGCTGCCTGGGATCCCATCTTCTGAGGCCACTGTCGGTGTTGTGAGTCCCTCTTTTGAATGTTATTATTATGCATCTCGATTTTTTTGAGGAGTCTGATGGGCCGCTCCCTTTTTTGTCTTGCATAGGTCGTGGGCTTGGGGATTGAGGGTTGTGGTTCCTCCCGTTCCCCTACCCCCCCTCCTTTTTTATTAAGAGGAATCATAGGTTTGGGCCATTAGTGTCTTGTAACCTTTCAATTGACAATTATTAATCACCATAATGGAGGCATTGGGTGATAGTGAGCTGGGGGCCCCATCTGGGCAGGTAAAGCTCTGCCCCTTGTGCAGTAGGAATCCTCTGGGCGGATTCAGCACTGTTTGTACCACTTGCGCCAGGGGCATCATTTTGGACCATGACCGGGCGGGCGTCCCCGCCCCTAGCCCTTCACCACCTGCGGCCTCTCCAGACCCCCCGCTGCTGCACTCAGCCCTTAGTGAGGGGGAAGCCAGCAGGGGGTCTCATGTTGATTTGGCGCATAGGGTGGCCAATCTCAAGAGACAGATCTCGCGGACGGCTCCTAAGAAGGCCACGAGTAAGAAACGGCACATCGAGCCCGTTTACTCGGATAATGACAATCTTTTTGATGATCTGGGCTCTGTGGAGGAAGGTGAGTTGCCAGATGATTCCCGTTCCACTGTGGATTTTTCTGTCGGCGATGACAGTTTGTCTGGTTCTTTCTCGGACGAGGATGCGTGGCTCCCTGATGATACAGAGGAGTTACTTGCCTCGGTTTTTGAGACACTACACATTGTTCCTCCCAGAGCCGTGACGAGGAAGCAAGGTGATTTGTTTAGGCCCGAAAGACAGAGGCGGGTATTTCCGGAGCAGGCCCATTTAGGAATGGGAAAGGCCTAACAAACTACCATCGGTGCCTAAGGGCCTGGATAGGCGGTATCCCTTCCCTGAGGAGTTGGTTCGGCTGTGGTCTCATCCTCCCGAGGTGGATTCCCCCGTGTTGGGGTTGTCCCAACACTACTGTTATGCCATCACCTGATACCGCTTCCTTACGTGACCCAGCTGACAAGCGCATGGATCAGCTGGTCTGCCATGCCTTCACCTTTGCTGGTTTGTGCCTTGTTTCGTCCTGTGTGTGCTGCTGGCGATTGTCTCTCTGGCCATCAGAAAGAAGGTGAGACATCTTGTGGATAGAGCCCACAAAGTTTCTTCGGTCTCGGATTTCCCAAAACCCTTTGAAGGCACAGGGTTTGAGAACGGCCATGCAACATCTCCTGCGGTCAGGTGTGATTTGCCCCGTGCCTGGTCAGGAACAGGGTCAAAGTTTTTACTCCAACCTGTTCACGGTTCCCAAGAAGGATGGAACGTTAAGGCCTATCCTGGACCTAAAGGGTCTCAACAGGTTTGTCAGAGTCAAACATTTCCGCATGGAAACCTTACGGTCGGCGGCGAGCTTGCTTCAACCTGGCGACCTCTTGACCACGGTGGACATCAGGGATGCTTATCTGCACGTCCCGATTTTCCTGGGACATCAGAAGTTCCTGAGGTTTGCTCTGGAGGCTCTGCGGTTTGTGACTCTTCCATTCGGGATATCCTCAGCGCCCCGCGACTTCACCAAGGTGCTGGCGGGCGTCATGGCCATTCTGAGGAACCAGGGCATTCATGTGCTGCCTTATCTGGATGACTTGTTGATTGCAGCCCAGTCCCTTCAGCAGGCCGAGAGCTGTGTTGTTGTCAACCCTGGAGTCCTTCGGTTGGGTAATCAATTACCCTAAGTCTTTTATCACTCCCTCGACAGTGAGATCCTACCTGGGGATGACGATAGACAACGCTCAGGTCAAGGTTTTTCTGCGCCAGCAGAGGGTTTTGGGTCTCCAGACGCAGGTGCAGGCTTTGCTGTGGCCATCAATTCGTCTGGGGATGAGATTGGTGGGCCTAATTATGTCATGCTTCGAGGCAGTGCCTTTTGCCCAATTACACATGAGATCTCTTCAATTGAACCTGTTGCCCGGCTGGGACCGGATGCAGGGGTCGCTGGAACAGGAATTTTCACTGTCCCCCCTGGCCAGGCAGTCCCTCTTGTGGTGGTTGGACTCCAGGCGGTTGGTCGGTAAGTCCTTCCTGACTCCCCATTTGGAGATAGTTACCACGGATGCCAGTCTGACCGGCTGGGGAGGCGTTTGGCAGACGCAGAAGATTCAGGGTCAGTGGGTCCGCAGGAGAACCGCTTACCCATAAATCTCTTGGAGCTGAGAGCGATCCGCTTGGTGCTTCTTTGCTTGACTCCCCATTTAAGGGGTCGTGCGATCCAGGTTCGCTCGGACAATCAGACGGCTGTCGCCTACATCAATCACCAGGGCGGAACTCGGAGCAAGAGAGCTCTCAAGGAGGTGACCCAGATTCTGACTTGGGCAGAGGAGAATGTTCCCTGCATCTCGGCGGTCTACATTCCCGGGGTAGAAAACCAGGAGGCAGACTCCATAAGCAGGAGCGCCTTGCGCCTGGGGGAATGGTCTCTCAGCAGCAATACCTTTCACGCTCTGTTTCTCCGCTGGGGTCAGTCGGACGTGGACCTGTTTGCGTCCAGACACAATCACAAGCTTTTAAGGTTCGTCTCCCTCTCAAGAGATCCTCTGGCCATTGCCACAGACGCTCTGGCGATTCCTTGGACGGAGTTCAAATTTCTGTATGTATTCCCTCCGTTTCCGCTCCTGGGCAGAGTGCTGCGTAAGATAGCCCAGGAAGGGGTACCAACCATCCTTGTGTCTCCTCGCTGGCCGAGAAGGAGCTGGTTTGCAGACATAGTCCAGATGTCAATAGATCACTACATCATGCCTGACGAACCAGGGCTTCTCACACAGGGGTCGCTGCGGCACCCCAATAAACGGACGCTAGCTTTGACGGCCTGGCTATTGAAACCTCAATCCTGACGGAGAAAGGGTTGTCGACCACGGTTGTGCAGACAATGATTCAGGCACGGAAGAAATCTTCTTCCATGATATACTACAGAGTTTGGCGGGCCTATAGCGCTTGGTGCGAGGCCAAGAGCTTTCCTTGCTGAAAATGTGCTATTTCTACTTGGCTTACTAGGCTTTAGCCATCTTTTTCCAGAGATCCATTGCCAACCATAGGTTGATCAAGACTTTTTTCCAGGGAGTTACCCATGTCCGGCCACCGCATAAGTCGGTTTTACCGGTGTGGGACTTGAATTTAGTACTATCTGCTCTTCAGGGTCCTTCCTTCGAGCCATTGAGCGATGCTGCATAGTCTATGTTGACTCTCAAAGTGGTCTTTCTGGTAGCGATCACCTCGGTGCGCCGTGTATCAGACCTGGATGCGCTTTGTATAAAACCACCCTACTTTGAGTTGCACAGGTATAAGGTGGTTATTCCAAGTATGTCACACACCCCGCTTCCACTATTCATAACATATGGGTTATGGTCCAGTAGAGGGCGAACTTCTGCAGAGATGAAAGCAAAAAGGAAGCCCCTCCCGGGCAAAAAATACCTGGGACCTCCCACACATTCCCAGTTCATTCTCTGCAGGACGGCGAGCAAGTCAGAAGATGTATGCTGCTCTTCCTTGCAGGTAAGCCGGGTTTACACCCTGCCATATTGGCTCTATTTCTGCCCGGACCTTTATGCACTAAGCCCATTTCTAGCCTCCCAGCCTTGGCTGCAGGTCCGGGTGATGGTAGCCTTCACCTTAATAGGTGTTTAGGGAGCCATGCTCCCCCGTGAGACCCCCATACAAGGGGGTAGGCGGGATCCGGGTTGGTGACCCCGGTTTGGGATGCCCTGTCCCCATTTAATTCCCTTACACCTGTTGGTGAGGGATTCTCCCCCTTCCGGGTCCCCTCTGTTACCCTCCAGTGGGGGGGGGGGGGGGGGATGGCATTGTTCTCTTATTTTTCACTTTATGTATGTGTGTGTGTGTGTGCTTGTGCGCTTGCTTCACGTTGCGCTGTGCGCTCTGCCTGCAGTCTGGGGGAGCTTCTTCCCCTCAGGCTGATTTCTGTTGGCGCCATTGCGGGCCCTTCCCCTTGCTGGGAACTGCATTACTTGGACTCGGAGGGAAGGGGGCGGGGCTGGGCGCGGCGCACGATCCATGCTGGCCCGCCCCTTCTTCTCCCTCCCTTTTTCTCGCAAGCGCTGCTGGCCGATTAGGACGCCATTTTCTGTGGTGGGTGAGTGCCCTGCTGGGCTTCCCCCTATTCTTGCTATGCTTGGCCAATATGCCTCAGTCGCCGCTTGGGGCAGCGCTGGCCTCTCTGCTTTTGTCTTACTCATGACATGTATTTATTATGCTGCTGTGTGTGAGTGCATGTGCTTATGGCCACATATCTTGTGTCTTTCAGGAGAACTCCCTGTGCCTTGCTTAAAAGGGGGTTCTCCCGGTCCTAGAGTCCCTAGCTGTAATTGGGGCACTTATAAATCCTCCCACTCGGGACTTAAAGGGGCATCCCGGGTTGCTTACCAGCACAATTCCCTCTGGTCTTGCGACTACCTTAAAATCACCATATGGAGGCTCCACAGGATACCGGGCTTGGGCTACCTTCGGGACAATCCCGGCTATGTGTGAGTTGTGGGGTACCCCTTACGGGGGAGAATGTGCTAATTTGCATACCATGTGCGCAACAGGCCATTACGCGGCAGTCGGGATCCCAGGCGTCTGTGTCCGTGCCTCTCGCCTCATCTCCTACCCCTCCCCGGATCATCCGTACCCCAAGTGACACTGTCATTGGTGGGGAGTCGCACTCGGATGTATGTGCCAGACTGGCCAACCTCGAGAAAATTATTTCTAGCTCAGTGGGCAGAAAGGCCCCTGCTAAGAAAAGGCATCTGTCACCGGCTATGCTCGAGGAGGGGGAATTATTTGAGGAATCCGAGACTGAAGAACTGCAATTCTTTGATTCTGATGCCGGGCAGGCGCTGGGGGATGCTGTGGATACTCCCAGGGTCCTGACCCATCTCTCAGAGGTTCTGGGTATTTCCCCACCAGCGGAGGCCCCTCCGAAGAAGGGGGAATTCTTTGGGTTCTCTAAGCCCCGCTTGGAGTTTCCAAATCAGGATCATTTTGACAGTATGATTCTTAAAGAATGGGAGAAGCCGAGTCGCCTTCATGGTGTTCCTCAGGGATGGGATAGAAAGTATCCCTTTCCGGTGGACGCGGTGAAGCGCTGGTCTTCTCCTCCCGAGGTTGATGCGCCCATCTTAGGACTGTCCAACACCTGCGTTGTACATACACCTGACGCCACTACCCTTAAGGATGGCGAGGACAAGCGCATTGATCAGATGGCTTGCCATGCCTTTACCAGTGTGGGTTCAGCCTTGCTGCCTGTCTGTGCATCGGCACTCGTGGCTGTGGCTACCAGGTCGGAGATCAGGGACATGTTAAATGGGTCCCAGCTCAACCCGGACAGCGTTGAATTCACAGCCCTTAAGAGGTGTGAGTTGTTCATGAATTTTGTTTTGTCGGCTATGGACGACACTATTACCATGGGTAGTAGAACTTCTGCTCTGTTGGTGGCCATGCGCCGATCGGTCTGGCTGCGCCAGTGGGCGGCTGACATTGCGGCTGACATTGCAGCAAAGAAATCACTTACAGCTCTGCCCTTCCTGGGAACGCGGCTGTTTGGAGACAAATTGGATTCTGTGGCGAAAGGTGGAAAGCTACCTCAGCGTAAGAAGCAGCGTCGCTCCTTTTGGGGGGCAAGCTCCTTTAGTCCTTCCTTTCACGACGCCAGAGGGGGCAGAGGTCTTGCCTACTCTGGCTTCAGAGGGGGTTCCTGAAACAGAGGTAGAGGACGTGCCCTTCCAGCCTCTACCTGGGTTCCCAAGCCCGCTGCCAAGCCAGCTCAGCAATGAGGAGGCGCCCTCACCCTTACGGTTCTTCTTCTAGGTCTGGGCCTGGGATGTTACGGACAAGTGGATATTGGAAGTGGTCTCGTCTGGGTAAAACTGGAGTTTGAGTACCGGCATCCTCCCAGATTCCTAAGGTCTCGGGTGCCTTCGGATGCTCGGGCGGCGCAGGGGCTCCTGTCGGCTGTAAAGAACCTCCTGGACATGGCGGTCATATGCCCGGTGCCTCTTTCAGAGAGAGGCCGGGGCTATTATTCCAATCTTTTCACAGTTCCCAAAAGGGATGACTCCATAAGACCCATTCTGGATTTGAAGCTTCTCAACAGGTTCATCAGAACCAAGAGGTTCCGCATGGAGACTCTGCGCTCAGCCACCGGTTCCCTTCGTCAGCGGGATTTCATGACGTCCATAGACATCAAGGATGCTTACCAATTTTCCCAGCACACCAGAGATTTCTCAGGTTTGTGGTCAGAGATCAGCATTTTCAGTTTGTGGCCCTCCCGTTCGGGCTGACCTCGGCACCGGGGGTGTTTACCAAGGTTCTGGCGGGCATTATGGCCCTGCTCAGAGCCCAGGGCAATCGCATTGTACCATATCTGGACGACCTGCTCATTACAGCTTCCTCCCTCTGCCAGGCGGAGCTGGACACCAGGACGGTGGTGACGACGCTGGAAAGGTTCGGATGAGTGATCAACCACCCCTTTCTCTCTCCCCATCAAGGGAGATTTTCTTTCTGGGCATGAATCTGGATGCCAGTCAGGCCAGAGTGTTCCTACCTCAGCCAAAGGTGCAGAGGGTTCAGGATCTGATACGTGTTCTCCTGACCGACCCTCGCCCTTCTATTCGGCTAGGGATGACTCTGGTAGGTTTGATGGTGGCCTCCTTCGAGGCAGTCCCCTTTGCTCAATTCCACATGAGGTCGCTACAACTCCATCTATTGCTGAAATGGGACAGATGTCCACAGTCCTTGGATCAGTCATTTCTGATGTCTCCCAGGGTTCGGCAGTCCCTCGTTGGGAGACAGTTACCACGGATGCCAGCCTGTCGGGCTGGGGAGGTTTCTGGAAGGATCATCAGTTCCAGAGGTTGTGGGGACCTCAGGAGGCTCACACCCCCATCAATTTCTTGGAGCTCAGAGCTATCCGCTTGGTTTTGTCGCATCTGACACTTCACCTACAGGGTTTACCGGTTCAGGTTCGATCAGACAATCGTACTGCGGTAGCTTACATCAATCACCAAGGAGGGACTCGCAGCAGGAGGGCCCTCAGGGAAGTCTCTCTGATTCTGACTTGGGCGGAGAGCAATGTTCCTTGCATCTCGGCGGTGTACATTCCGGGAGTGGAGAACACGGAGGCGGACTCCCTGAGCAGGGGATTCTCTCGCTGAGGGGAATGGTCTCTCAACCACAGGGTATTTCGGGCCCTGTGTCACAAGTGGGGGACTCCGGAGGTGAAGCTCTTTGCCTCTCGGCACAATCACAAGCTCCCAACCTTTGTATCTCTGTCTCAGGATCCTCTGGCCCTGGCAGTGGATGCCTTGTCCCTTGCCTGGAGGGATCTGGGGTTTCTGTACCTGTTTCCCCCCTTCTCCATGGTAGGCAAGGTAGTGCGCAAGCTGGCTCTAGAGGGGGCACCAGCAATTCTGGTGGCCCCAAGGTGGCCAAGACAGGTTTGGTTCGCAGACGTCGTAAGATTGGCAGTAGATCAGTACAGGCTGCCCCTGTTTCCGGATCTGATCTCTCAGGGTCAACTACGTTGGAGGAGGCGGAGCTTTACAGCTAAAACTAGGGCAATTATCTGGGTTTAGAATGAAGCAGGAGCACTAAAAATTTGCAAAAGGTGCTCTTCATGGGGGGGGGGGGGGGGGGACAATTCAGGGGATGCTTGTTAAAACTTTGGGTTTTGGTCCGCTTTATGAGCAAGCGTTTTGCCAGAGGGACATTGTATCAAAACAAATGCGTCACTTTTTATGCGCTAGCAGTGCACTTGCGGCTTTTTCAATAAAAAAAAGTTTGCATAATTATTAAATGGTAAAGTGGGAGCACAAGCACAACGCAGTGCAACAAGGCAGAGAAAGCGAAGAGATGTGAACAGAGCTTTAGTCTTCAAAGCAGCCCTGAAACCCTCCCTATCCACTCGCCCAGGAAGGGTCTTGGGAATACTTCCTGTGGACCCAGAATTTTGGCTCTCTGTCCCCTATTGGAATTGGTGCAGCTGCTGCGCGTGCATGCAGCCATTTTATACATTTTAAGCTTATGGTTGTGTTTTGGCGAAGGTCCCTGTGGTCCTGAACCTAGGGTTGCCAGGTGGAGAGTTTAGGACTTATTTAAAACTGGTATAAAGATGTAAAATTGATGCACTCTCTTATGTCTTTCTTATATCTTATAGCGAGGTCTTCTTGAGGTACTGTACGAAATTTTTCGCCTCCCTCTTCCTGTGGTGACAAAGGACTTTATTGAGGGGCTGCTGAGTGTAGGTAAGTAGTCCTGCATTTTCTGCCCTAATAGCACATTATTTTATGAACAGTATTTCCATTATTACCAGTAAAATATTTTGTTCTCTGTATCTGAGCCATTTCTGGGCTGTACTGCTTACTACTGATGAGCATTCTCTATCTGAGTGCTGGGGATTCTATAAGGAGGGTTCTCTTTCTTCAGTGTCCCCTTAAAAACACATTCATATCTAAACTAGACACCTATTCTCAGAAATTAAGTTTCTGTAATAACCTTCCCCAGCCCAGTGTCCCAAAACAGCCTGTGTTTCTTTTCTTACTAAAGACTTTGCCCAGTATTGATACAAAGACTGACAGGAAGTAGTGTTATGGTGAATGGCCTGCCATATGCTAATTACAGTATTTTTCACCCTATAAGACTCCCCTAATATTTGGAGGAGGAAAATAAGAAAAAAATATTCGGAACCAAATGTTGGGCCAAAACACGCCCCCCCTCAAGAATCAAATAGGCAAGGTATAGAATCCCCCAGTTAAAGGCAGAGTAGCATTCTGTCCCCCATTCCCCCATTATAGGCAATGTGGCATTCCCTCCTTCCAATCCCTATAGGCAGTGAGGCATTCCCTCCTACCAATCCCCATAGGCAGTGAGGGCATCCCCCTCATCCCATAGGCAGTGAGGGCATCCCCCTCATCCCATAGGCAGTGAGGGCATCCCCCTCATCCCATAGGCAGTGAGGGCATCCCCCTCATCCCATAGGCAGTGAGGGCATCCCCCTCATCCCATAGGCAGTGAGGGCATCCCCCTCATCCCATAGGCATTAAGGGTATCCCCCTCATCCCATAGGCAGTGAGGGCATCCCCCTCATCCCATAGGCATTAAGGGCACCCCCCTCATCCCATAGGCATTAAGGGCATCCCCCTCATCCCATAGGCAGTGAGGGCATCCCCCATCCCATGGGCAGTGAGGGCATCCCCCCATCCCATAGGCAGTGAGGGCATCCCCCTCATCCCATGGGCAGTGAGGGCATCCCCCCATCCCATGGGCAGTGAGGGCGGCATCCCCCCCATCCCATGGGCAGTGAGGGCATCCCATGGGCAGTGAGGGCATCCCCCCATCCCATGGGCAGTGAGGGCATCCCCCCATCCCATGGGCAATGAGGGCATCCCCCTCATGCCATGGGCAGTGAGGGCATCCCCCCATCCCATGGGCATTGAGGGCGGGGTGAGGGCATCCCCCCATCCCGTAGGCGGTGAGGGCATCCCCCCATCCCCTAGGCGGTGAGGGCATCCCCCCATCCCCTAGGCGGTGAGGGCATCCCCCCATCCCCTAGGCGGTGAGGGCATCCCCCCATCCCCTACATCCCCACTGTCACATTCGGGCTGATTAAACACTGTGAGAATTTTTTTTTCTCACGTTTTCTGTGAGAAGAACATTCTAATGATTTTTTTCCTTTCCTTTTTAGCTGTGTACATTTTAAATAATATGCACAACTAAAAATAATGCAGAATTGCAATAAGGAAAACATGATTTAAAGCTGACCAAATCCACTGAAATACATTTGGCCAAAGCCCCTGCCGATTCTCCCTTCATAGGGTGTAGAACTAGAAATGGATATTTTTGCTTTTTGAATCGCCCTGGAACACTTTTTTTTTTTTGCTGTTCCTCTCTGTAAGATGGCAGGTGATCAGTCATTGCATAGGTGCGGCAATGACATAATTGCCACATACAACAGTGACAATAAATGGAGGAGGCGGAGCTTTACAGCTAAAACAGGCGCCATTATCTGGGATTAGAATGTAGCAGGAGCACTTAAATTTGCTAAAAGGTGCTCATCTTGGGAGGAGCAATTCGGGGGATGCCAGTTAAAAATGTGGGTTTTGGTCCACTTAAAAAAAAAACATTTTGTCACAAAAAAGTGAGAAATAATTGTAATCTTGATTTTCTTTTCCACAGTGCAATTCAGCACCTTCTGTAGTTGTGCAACAAAAAAAAACTATTCCCCAGCATCTAAAATTAATATATTTTAAGTTTAGTCATTTTAGTCGTTTTAGTTTATTCTTTCCCCCACCGGGCTGCAACTCTGTTCAGGACTCTAGGATACGGGCACCGCCATCTTGCTTCAGAAGCATCACATACAGAGAGCGGATAAAGTGCAGGGGGCGGGGTTATATCTGTGCTTTGCACAGACAGATCAGAGCTGGGGCCAGGAAAAGTAAAGCAATCCCAGAATGCAGAGCGACACAGTCAGAAGGCACTTCCTGTTTGCAGGCTGCCTGATGCTCCATGAGCCGCCATCTTGGATGTTTAAAGGCTCATAACATACAGTAGATGCAGGTAGAAAGATTTTTAATGTGAGCAATCTGTATGTACAAGGTGTGGGAAACATTTAAGATAGGCTCTTATTCAGGGTGAAGGTCCGCTTTAATACACCTATTATACCATGATAATTGTAATACTAAATTCATACCTTAAAAAATCAGCCCGTATATAATCCATAATGCATAAAGTGCATGTGTTTCTCAAAAAAATGCATCTATTTACAACAATACATCCAAATAAAGTGCTTGAATAATCCATCTAAAGGTGCATGTCACACAAAAATGACCATCAATCTTACATAGGTACATATAGGGCTCCGCAGCATCTAGTCCCCCGGCACGTTTCGTGACAACAACAAACAAGACAGGGAATTCTAGAATGATTGTTACTGGGATTAACCCTTTAAACGGCAGGCCCTCCTCTTCACCTGGGGGGCCTCCGATCCCCCCCAGGTCTTTCCGATCTTCAGGAGAGAGCCTGGAAGGCTCTCCCCCTCTGCTCTTCCGACGGCGGCCGCCGCTAATGGCATCATCCCAGCCCGTCTCCCCGCTAAGCCCCACCCCTTTCTGGGGCGGGGCTATGACGTCATCCCGGTCCCGATCACCGGCTTCAGCTCACTCAGCTGTCAGATGCCGGTGATCGGTGCAGGAGATCCTCTGATCCCCCTTCTCTGGATGCCGCAAAAATAAAATATATCATTTTCCTGGAAATTCCTGCAAAAATCACAGTTGAGCATAGCGCATAATGGTGACAAAACCTCAAGTAGGCTGGCAGTTAAAAGGGTTAATAGAACCTATGCATGTTGGGTATCGTTCTGCTTGGGGGACTTTGGGCTTTCAGATTTAGCTTGTTTTTTTTTGCATATTGATATTTTAGGAAAACTCATTTTTTATTCTGCTTTATTATACATTTTTTAAGGAAACCCTGTGCGACCAAAGAATTCTTTGAGGGATTACTTTCAGAAAGATGGGCCCACTACAACATGCTGGGTACGCTTAGAAAGCTTATTATGTGTACTTTCAGGAATGTATGGTTTGTGGGGGGTATTCCAAATGTAAAGGGTTTTTTTGGCAGAAAAAGCGCAAGGTGCGCACTTTGTCTGCAGAGTTGAAATTTTCAAGCAAAATTACCATTGTGCACATGCTTTGCTTTTTGGTGTTTGGCAACTCTTCTTTTGACAGAACCTATGCATGTTGGGTATCGTTCGGTTTGGGGGATGTTGCTTTTTCAGATTAACTTGTTTTTTCTTGTTTGCATATAGTTTTTTTTAGGAAAATGTGGCTTTGATCCTGTTTTTTTTTTTCTCCTTTTTTAGGGAAGCTCTGTGTAACCAAAGAATACATTGAGGGAGAACTTCCAGAAAACTGTGGCAACATCAACAAGCCTGGTACGCCTAGAAAGCTTGAAGTGTGTATTTCCAGAGAATATATCGTTTGTGGGGGGTATTTCAAATGTAAAGGGCTGTTTTTATTAAAAAACTGCAAGGTGCACATAGCGCTTAGCATAGCTGTATTTGATCTAAAAACCTCTTAAAGTGCTGTTTCAGTTTGGGGGAGTCTCCTGGGCAGGAAAGGGTGTCTACCAATACATATGTGGTACCGTTGTAACTGGGAGAAATTGGGATTTCACACGCAATAAAATTTTATTGACAAGCTTACATTTTTTATTACAAAAAAAAACAACAAATTGTAAAAAATAGATTTTTTTAATTTTTTTGCACATATTTCACCCCAAAATATTAAGAATACACTTGAAAAATGACAAACAAGACATTTCATGTTAAAGCCCAGACTCTGCTGAAAAAAACATATAATTTTCCTGGGAAATCCATGGAAATCCCTTCAAAAATCACAGTTGAACAAGGGGAGCGCAAAACAGTGCAAAATGGTCTGGCAACAAAGGGTGACAAAAACTCCAGGTAGGCTGGCGGTTAAAGGCAGACAATAGAAATATGGCTAATATTCTGTTTTAATCTCTTTCTAGATCCAAGTCGATTCCAAGATTCCTGGAGGCTTTCAGATGGGTTTGTTGCAGCAGAAGCTAAAACTATTCTTCCACATCGAGCGCGCTCCAGGTATGTGTCAGTGTCGGTAAATGAGTGACTGCTGCTAATAAATAAATAATAAATTGAGATTCTAATCTTTTGGGTAAATCTGGAAATGTTTGTCTTGTGGAATTCAGGTTGCTGTTTGTATTTGAGGAAGAAAGTAGATTTATTTATTTACAGAAACCTTCCAGGGAAAAGGTTAAAGTGGACCAAAACCCAGGATTTTGGCCATCCTAGGTTTTGGTCCTCCCCCAAAGCCCCCCCCCCCCTACGTGCCCCGCTGTGTGAAACCCCCCAGATCGCCCGAAGAAACTCGCCTCTTCCCAGGCCTAGCGCTGGCTACCGCATCCCCAGCTTCCCTCTAACAGTTTGCCCGCACCGTTCACTCACAAATGGCTGGCACGTGCCCTGCTAGGAATAGCGGGGATGTGACTGTGGCCTGCGCATGCACCATTGGACCGGGAGGCCAGGTAAGTGATTGGGGCGACCTGAAGGGTTTCACACAGAGTGGAATCCCCATTTTTTGGATGTCCCGGGGGAAGAGAATCTATCATCCCTGGAATCCTATAGATTCCCTGGCCGATCAAGCTGGGTTTTGGTCCACTTTAAATTAGCCTGCATTCTGCTCAGGGGCTGCATCTTACATTTAGCATGCTTTATATTTTTAAATAGTCCTTGTAAACTGTCTCGACCGTCTCCAGGATCTCCTCGGCTGTGGAGGAGACATATGCATAATCATAATTTAGAAAAACAGTCATATTGTTTCCTGGCCGAGCAGCCCCACCCCCTGGTGCTTTCCAGCCACGATGCAATCAGTTACAGTACATACAGCTCAGCATTGGGGAGCATTTCATTCTAACATCTATTATGTCACAGTTTAGTTGGGACACCATTCAGTCATCATACTGCATTCAGTTTGTATTTTTATGAATACTGGGCAAAGGCTTTAGTAAAAAAAAAGAGGCACAGGCTGTTTTGGGGCACTGTGCTGGGGATGGAAGGTGACCACATAAACTTATTTTCTGGATATATAGGAGCATATTAACGTTGCTGTATATAGTTAAACAATAAGAAAATGTGGCTTCCAAGTATGATGTCTGATGGCTATTTACCCTCTGATCCTCCCACAACTGTAAAAGGGATTGTCCAGGCAACTACATAGACCACATAATCACCTTTTATCTACCCTTGGGGCATCCTGATTTGGGATTCCCCGCCGTGTGAGACCCCATTGTAATAACTGACCTTTCCGATTGGCCATGGCCACATCCCTGGAATCTTGAGGCTAAGGCATTCTCCCGCACCCAGCCATTCAAAAAGGCTGGGGATGGCAGCTCTCCATAGACCACAGGGAGAACGAGGACGTGACCATTTTGCTATGTAAACAGAGGTGTATGCTGTGCATTAATACGCATGGCATACGGCGCTGATTGGACAAGGTGGTAAAGGTGGTAAAGGTGCATGTCACACAAAAATGACCATCGATCTTACATATAGGGCTCCGCCGCATCCAGTCCCCCCTGAGAGAAGCCAACACGTTTCGTGACAGTAACCTCTGTCACTTTCTCAAGGCAGCATGTGGCCTGAAATCCTGCACAACACATCACATGAGGAACCATGGCCTAAGTGTAGGCTGCTTGGGAAATGTAATTAAAAGAATTTTTTTTTTGTTTTTTATAGACCAGATCTCATCGACAATTATCTGGCACTTGTGCTATCTGCGTTCATTACAAATGGCTTGCTGGAGGTAAGGGAAGACCCTCATCCCCCTATTTTATATACAGTGCACACATACAAAGTGCCAGGACCTCTGTACAATTACTATGTTTTTTTTTTAAACCTATAGGGCTTGGTGGAGGTAATTACAAGCAGCGATGACGATGTATCTGTCAGAGCCACAATCATCCTCGGGGAGCTCCTGCACATGGTACATGATAACGCCAATCATCTAAAATCAGGAGTAAATGTAATCGTTTTGATTGATTTTTTTTTTTTTCAATGCTTGCCTTTCAGGCCAACACAATCCTTCCCCATTCACACAGTCATCACTTGCACTGTTTACCAACCCTCATGAACCTGGCCGCCTCGTTTGACATCCCCAAGGAGAAAAGACTGTACGTATAATAATAATAATAATATAAAATATAATAAAAAAAAGACAATGCATCTTAAACCGGACCGTCAGCATCATTTAATGAAAAGCCCAAACACTTAAACTATTCCCCAGCATCTAAAATGAATGTTTTTAGTCGCTTACTTATTATTATTTCCCCCACGGGGCTGCAACTCTGTTCGGGACTATAGGACACAGGCGCCGCCATCTTGCCTCAGAAGCATCACATACTGAGGAGAGGAGAGCGGGATAAAGTACAGGGGGCGGTGTTAAAGCTGTGCTTTGTACAGACAGAGCAGAGCTGGGTTCAGGGAAAGGACAGCAATCCCAGAATGCAGAGCGACACAGTCAGAAGACACTTCCTGTTTGCAGGCTCATAACATGCAGTAGATGCAGGTAGGGTGATTTTCAATGTGAGCAATCTGTATGTACACGGTGTGGGAAACGTATAAGATAAACCCAAATCCAAAAAAGGGGACGCTTGCACAACCCACAAAGTATAATAAAGGGTGCTACTCCCAGGCTCACAAGGCCGTATTTATGATATAGGCCACATAATACAGCAAGCAGGAAATCCATATACTAAATGAATTTAATTCTTGGTCATGTGATTCTGGGGGTGGGCGGGGCTTAGGCACACAGCATCATTTCATTCCCAGAGCACCTGGTGTGCTCTCCTTGTCTGCCTGGCTCCTGCTGCTTCCCTATGATCTTCCCTAGACAATCCTTACTAGGGTTCTAATCTGACACCTTCCTTTATTTGGAATACTTAAGCCTAACCATGAGCTTTGTCATCAAGTCAGCCAGCCTGATGGCCCTTGAAATCTTCAATCAGGAAACAAGTGTGGGACAGATTTGTCCATTTGCCCAGACGACTCTGGCACAGGTTACAAGTAGGATACTTTTGGTGCTGTGAGTACCCCTCAGCTTGCTGAAGGGAATTTTCTGCCATTTTTTTCATGCTTTGTCATTTATTGTATTGTGTGCATTGGTGACTGTTTGTTTTCTTTGTAGGTAGAAACTCTTTATTTTAAAAGGGGGTTTCTCCTGGTCTTTAGCCCTTAAAGCCTTATTTGGGGGTCCATTTGTGTTAATATCCTCCCACTTGGGACTATTTAAAGGGCCATCCCGGGTAGCAATTGCGTAAATCCCATATATACTTGGCGACTATTCATTCATTCATTCAATCAATCAATCAATCATAGTATAATACTAAACACCATATGGAGGCATCTCAGGACAACGGGCATGCAGTTCCCTCTGCACAGACTCGGCAATGTTTTGGATGTGGGGCATCCCTTGTTGGGGATAACGCAATTCTTTGCGTCCCTTGTGCTCAGTTAACTATTATGCAGCAAACTGGGGCCCAGGCTTCGGCATCTGCGGCTTCTGCCTTATCTCCTACTCCGCCATGTCTTGTCCGTACCCCCAGTGATATTGTCATGGGTGGTGAGTCGCATTCTGATTTATGTGCCAGATTAGCTCATCTTGAAAAATGAATGTCTAGCTCTGTGGCCAAGAAGGCCTCAGCTAAAAGGAAACATTTGACTCAGGCCGTTCCGGTAAGTGAGTCGGATAATTGTGAATTGCTTTATTGGTCTGATCCTTCTCAGTTAGAAGAAGGAGAATTATATGAGGAATCAGATGTTTTCTGATGAACAGCAATTTGTTGGTACTGTGATTGAGCAGGGTGAAGCTAGTGTTGTGGATACCCCAAAGGCTCTTGCTCAGCCTTTTCAGCCCCTAGAGGGAATGCATGGAATAGAGGAAAGGGACGTGGCCGTCCAAGTCAGAATTGGGGGTCCAAAACCAAATCTGCCACTAAGCCTGCTCAACAATGAGGGGACGCCCTCACCCTTACGGGTGGGGGGACGGCTGCAGTTCTTCTTCCAGGTCTGGGTTCAGGAGGTATCAGACAATTGAGTTCTGGAAGTAGTCTCTTCCGGTTACAAACTGGAATTCGAGTCCTGGCCTCCTCCCAGATTTTTCATGTCCCGGATGCCCTCAGATCCGGCAATTGCGCAGGGACTGCGGGCAGCAGTAGCGAATCTGTTAAACATGGCTGTCATCGGCCTAGTGCCCCCAGCGGAAAGGGGTTTGGGGTTTTACTCCAACCTATTCACGGTACCCAAAAAGGACGGCTCTGTTCGGCCTATCCTAGACCTAAGGAGACTCAATCAATTTATCCGTTTCAGAAAATTCCGCATGGAGTCTCTGCTATCGATGCTCTCCGTCAGGGGGACTTCATGACATCCATAGACATCAAGGATGCTTATTTGCACATTCCTATTTTCCGGGTCACCAGAGATTTCTCAGGTTCTCGATAGAAGACCAGCATTATCAATTTGTGGCCCTGCCATTCGGCCTTACCTCGGCCCCAAGAGTCTTTACCAAGATGCTGGCAGGAGTGATGGCTATATTCAGGGTCCAGGGCATCCGCATTGTGCCTTTTCTGGACGATCTTCTTATCGCGGCCTCCTCCCTCGAACAATCAGAGTTGGACACCAGGATGGTGGTCTCTACGCTAGAGAGGTTCAGATGGGTAATAAGTTACCCCAAAGCCTCTCTCTGTCCGTCCAGGGAAATTCCCTTCCTGGGCCTGATTCTGGAATGGTTCTGATTCAGGACTTGATTCGTCTATTGTTGTCCAACCCTCGTCAGTCTATCTGTCTAGGGATGAGACTAGTGGGATTGATGGTAGCTGCATTCGAGGCAGTCCCGTTTGCCCAGTTTCACATAAGGATGCTTCAGCTCTTCCTCTTGGCAAAGTGGGACAGGTGCCCACTATCATAAAATCAGACTTGTCTATTGTCTCCCCACGTTTTGCAGTCCCTTTAGTGGTGGTTAATATCGCACAACCTCCAGAAGGGCAAGTCATTTCTGACTCCGCGTTGGGAACTGGTTACCACGGATACCAGCCTGGTAGGCTGGGGGGGCTTCTGGAAGAAGCATCAATTCCAAGGATTGTGGGGGCCTCAGGAGGCTCATTCTCCAATCTATGTATTAGAGCTTCGGGCCATACGTCTTGTTCTACTTCGACTGACACATTTCTTACAGGGTCTGCCAGTTTAGATTCGGTCAGACAACCGAACAGCTGTTGCATACATCAATCACCAGGGAGGGACTCGCAGTTGGGGTGCCCTCCGGGAAGTGTCTCTGATCCTTCAGTGGGCAGAGATCAATGTTCCCTGCATATCAGCAGTTTACATTCCGGGGATAGAGAATGTGGAGGCAGACTCCCTGAGCAGGGGATGTTCTCGCCAGGGAGAATGGTCTCTCAATCCAAGGGTCTTTCAGTTCCTCTGTCACAAGTGGGGGACTCCACGGTTGGACCTGTTTGCTTCTCGCCACAATCACAAGCTGCCAGCCTTTGTGTCTCTATCCCAGGATCCTCTGGCAGTGGCAGCGGATGCCATGTCTCTGGCCTGGAAGGATCTGGTGTTCCTATATCTGTTTCCCCCATTCTCCATGATCAGCAAGGTGGTGCGCAAGTTAGCACTGGAGGAGGCGCCAGCAATTCTGGTGGCGCCAATGTGGCCAAGACGTCTGTGGTACGCAGACATAGTAAGGCTGGCAGTGGATCGTTTCCATCTGCCTCTTCTTCCAGATCTCATCACTCAGGTCAACTTTGTTACCCCAATATACAAACGCTGGCTTTGACGGCATGGCTGCTGAAGTCCCCATCTTGAAAGAAGAAGGTCTTTCTGATGTGGTTATTCAGACTCTTATTAGAGCTAGGAAGAAGTCTTCCTCTGTCATTTATTACAGGACTTGGAGGTCCTATATTGATTGGTGTGAATCCAGGGCTTTGCCCTGTAGAGTATTTTCTATTCCTAGAATTCTGGAATATCTGCAACGAGGTCTGGATATGGGATTCCAGATTAGTACTTTGAAAGGGCAAGTCTCTGCCTTGGCTATTTTCTTTCAAAGGTCGTTTGCTCTTCATCCTTTGGTTAAGACCTTTTTCCAAGGAGTCGCGCATGTGCGGCCTCCCAGAAAGCCTATGCTTCCTGTTTGGGACCTTAACCTGGTGCTTTCAGCTATGCAGGCTGCTCCCTTTGAGCCTTTGCAGGATATTCCTCTTCCTATTCTTAGAAGGTTGCCTTTTTGGTTGCTATTACTTCTGTACGCCTAGTTTCTGAACTGGCGGCATTGTCTGTTCTAGCCCCTTATTTTGAGAGGCATCAAGATAAGGTTGTTTTCCGTTTTAAACCGGATTTTCTTCCTAAGGTGGTGTCTTCTTTCCACCTAAATCAGGATATAGTTCTTCCTTCCTTGTGTCCTAAACCTAGTAACGGCAAGGAAAGGGTCTTACATTCTTTGGATGTAGTTTGTTGTGTTAAGTATTATTTAGTTACTACTTCGGCCTTCCGCAAGACGGATGCCTTTTTTGTTGTGCCTTCTGGGCCCAAGAAGGGTTTTGCTCCTGCCAAATCATCCCTTAGTAAGTGGATACGTCAGGCCATTATTGGGGCCTATATGGCTAAGGGGAAGGTTCCCCCTTTTCGTGTCACCACTCATTCTACTCGTGCTATTGGAGCTTCCTGGGCTTTTCAGCACCAGGCTTCTGTTGAACAAGTTTGCAAGGCTGCGACTTGGTCCTCTGTGCATACTTTTTCTAAATTGTACAAGGTTGATGTGCGGGCCTCAGCGGATGCTTTGGACGCAAAATTCTGCAAGCTGCAGTAATTTAAGTTATGCATTATACCTTGGAGATCCCACCCACTATAGACACTGCTATTGGATGTCCAAAGTGTCATGAATATTTGGAAGTGGAGTGTGTGACATACTAGGAATAATTGTGAGTACTCACCTGTAAAATGGTTATTACGAGTATGTCACACACCCCACTTCTTCCGCCCTTTTTTGTTCTAAGGGATCCTTTATATGGTGATTATTATTTTCAAACTATTTTTCAATTATTGAATATTATTTGCGCTCCTGGTTCTTCACTGCTTTTTAAAAAGACTGAGGAATAGTGGGAGGAACCCAGTACTTATGGACCAGGAGGGGCTCCTTTTTCCATATCATCTCTGCAAGATCGCCCTCTACAGGCCGGGTTCCCAAGTGTCATGAATATTTGGAAGTGGGGTGTGTGACATACTTGTAATAACCATTTTACAGGTGAGTACTCACAAAATGGTATTTTTGCCACTTTTTGCACAAATAGTTATTAAATTCATTTAGTATATGGATATCTTGATTACTGTATTATGATTATGATGAGGCATCAATTTTCTCCACACCGCTTACACATCCTGTATGTTTGGATGTCCTGTGTGGTATTGTCTTATGTTTTTTTAATGTGTTTTTAATATGTCCATTGTATAGGTTGTGGTTGTAAACATTTAATAAAGTGTGATTCTGAGTTGGAGTGCCCCCCTGTTGTGGTTTGAGGAAACGTATAAGATAGGCTCTAAATCAGTGTGAAGGTCCACTTTATGTGAAGGATTTTGGTCCACCCTATATGCACAGTTTTATTGAAACACATATGTAAAGATGTTTAGAAGCTCTCTTTAATCATGGTCGAGCTATTCAGGCACGTGAAGGATTCTTTTGTTTTTTCAGACGAGCAAGTGCAGCATTAAACTGCTTGAAACGCTTCCATGAAATGAAGAGACGGGGACCAAAACCCTACAGCCTGTATCTAGATCATATTGTACAGAAAGCAATGACCACCCACCAAAAACGTGATCAACACGTTCGTGTGCAGAGGGATATATTTATTCTGAAGGTAAGGATCAATGCTCAGAGTATTCCTGTATAATGGAAGGGCAGTGGATTTTTTTTTAAATGAGAAGCTGAAGAAATTGCTAAGTGCTGTGTGCCTGCCGGTCCCATAGAACCCCCCATCCCCCACCCCCATAGATCCACCATCAGGTTCTTTGATGATTGGCATGTGACTAAGCTGCGGTCCAGCTATTCTTATTCAAGCTAGGGACACGCCGTAGACCACAGGGAGACCGGAGATGTGGACACTTCTCTTTTACTACGTTGGAGCTCTGTTTGCAAACAGAGCTGAATGCTGTGCTCTAAGTGTTAAAGCAGGAGTCTAAGATAATGCTTCCTTGGCACTGAGGCCACGACAGGGGATTAACAAAATCAAACCCCTTACTTAGTACCCCCAATCCAACGCTGTGCGTCTGTATTTTTTTCCGTGGATACGGCCATCTTGGCGAGGCTGCACCGATTGGGCGCACACATAGTGATGGATGTCTATGTACAGTTCTGGATCCTGAGAACGGTAAGGGGTCATATTCTGTTTCTACTCTGGAGGAGGAGGGGGCCTGGAGATTTGGCTTTATCCTAAACTAGGCTTCTGCTGTCCCTGCCCAGA
The DNA here is from genome assembly GCA_027917425.1 of Gastrophryne carolinensis. Taxonomy (NCBI): domain Eukaryota; kingdom Metazoa; phylum Chordata; class Amphibia; order Anura; family Microhylidae; genus Gastrophryne; species Gastrophryne carolinensis. The sequence continues at coordinate 604,868,790 of CM051234.1, forward strand.
TTATTTAATAAAAACGGAAAGGAGATGCTACACTGGTTCCAGCACAATCAGTTCAAGTGGCGACATTGTGCTTATTCTAAGTATGCAGCACGTCCTGCTCCAGATAATGATTCATAACATCTGGGTTATACCTCCACAAAAGGGCGCTTTACTGCAGAGATGGCAAAAAGAGGCCCCTCCCGGTCCATATATACCCAGGACCTCCAACTAATTCCCCAGTTTCTTCTCTGCAGTGGGCTGCGAAGGACAAGATGATGGCTTCTCTTCTCGCAGGTGAGCTGAGCTTACAGCCCATGACCCTGTAGGACTATTCCCACCCGTTCCACTTTAATACTATGCCTCCCAGCCTTGGCTGCGTGGTCTGGTGATGGTAGGCAGCATCTATTAGAGATGCTTTATTAGGAGCATGCTCCACCGCATATCCCCCACCAAAGGGTAGGCGGTCCAGGTATGGTGAATCTGAGTTGGGATGCCCCGTCCGCTTGCCCTCCTTTACATGTCACAAATGTACTTATGGGCATTTTACTTCCCCCCTCCTCCCACTATCCTGGTTCGTTGGGGCAGGGGTGGGTGATTGCCTGTGCGTGTAAGTGCTTTACTTCTGACACCACTATTTTATGTTGTGATTGTGTACTTTATACTTGCTCTGGCACTAAACAGCTCAGTGCTTCTCCTCTCCCCTTTTGCATTTTGAATTTCCCGCCGCTAACTCGCGCGCCCTGCGGCGTCGACGTCACTCCAGGTTCTGCTGGGCTCTGATTGGCTGCGGGGTAGCTTGCTGTCAACCTCTCCCCGCGCTTCCTGGAGGCGGCGGGGCGACTTGCTGTCGACCTCTCCCTGCACTTCCTGGAGGGGCCGAGCCTAGCGACTGGCGCGTTCCGCACTCTCCTCATGCGGCCCGCCCCTTCAGAGCCCTCCAGTGCCATCTTGCCTGCTTCTCCTGGTCGATTGCAAGCTCTTCAGTGGTCAGTGAATGCCCATGCAGGCCTTGATTTATCATTTTTATTGTAGTTTATCCATCTATTGTCTATAATATCTGATGGGGTGTATTGTTTTATGTCTATTCTTAGTATACAGTACGTCCTGCTCCAGATAGATTACTCTGAGCTGGAGGGATCTGGGGTTTCTGTACCTGTTCCCTCCATTCCCTATGGTAGGCAAGGTGGTGCGCAAGCTGGCTCTAGAGGGTGTGTCAGCGACCTTGGTGGCTCCAAGATGGTTAAGGCAGATTTGGTTTGCAGACGTGGTGCGGTTGGCAGCGGATCAGTTCGATCTGTCCCTGCCGGATCTGCTCACTCAGGGTCAACTACTTTACCCCAATGTACCAACGCTGGCTTTGACGGCGTGGCTGTTGAAGCCTCCATCCTGAAGGAGGAAGGTCTTTCTGATGCTGTGATTCAGACTCTGGTTAGTGCTAGGAAGAGGTCTTCCTCTACCATCTACTATAGGACTTGGAGGTCTTATATTGATTGGTGTGAAGTCCGGGCCTTGCCCTGCAGGGTGTTTTCTATCCCTAGGGTTTTGGAATTTCTGTAACATGGTCTGGACTTGGGGTTGCAGCTTAGTACGTTGAAAGGGCACGTTTCTGCCCTGGTGGTTTTCTTTCAAAGGTCTTTTGCTCTTCATCCTCTGGTTAAGACTTTTTTTCAGGGGGTTAAGCATGTGCGGCCTCCTAGGAAGCCTTTGCTCCCAGTTTTGGATTTGAATTTGGTTCTTTCTGCTCTTCAGGCCTTTTGAACCTTTGCAGGATATTGCTCTTTCTACGCTTACTCAGAAGGTTGCTTTTTTGGTTGCCATCACTTCCGTTCGGCGTGTATCGGAGTTGGCGGCTTTGTCCATTCAGGACCCGTACTTTGAGAGGCATCAGGACAAGGTTGTTTTCCGCTTCAAGCCAGATTTCCTTCCTAAGGTGGTTTCTGCCTTTCATCTTAATCAGGACATTGTTCTACCCTCCTTGTGTCCTAAGCCCAGCAATGACAAGGAGAGGGTCTTGCATTCTTTGGATGTGGTTCGCTGTGTGAAGTACTATTTGGTGGCTACTTCCTCTTTTCGTAAGACTGACGCCTTTTTCGTGGTGCCCTCCAGGCCTAGGAAAGGTTTGGTTCCCGCCAAGTCTTCCATTAGTAAATGGATTCGCCAGGCCATTGTTGGGGCCTATTCTGCCAAGGGGAAGATTCCCCCTTTTCGTGTTACTGCTCATTCTACTCGTGCTGTTGGGGCGTCCTGGGCTTTTCAGCATCAGGCCTCAAGTTTGTAAGGCTGCTACTTGGTCTTCTGTTCACACTTTTTCCAAGTTTTACAAGGTTGATGTGCGGGCCTCAGCGGATGCTGTTTTTGGCCGCAAAGTTCTGCAAGCTGCGGTGGTTTAAGTTTGTGCATTGTTGCCTTGTTTTGGATCCCCGCCCTTTTTGGGCACTGCTATTGGATGTCCCAAGTGTAATGACTGAAGCGGGGTGTGTGACATACTTAGAATAATACCATTTTGTGAATACTCACCTGTAAAATGGGTATTATAAGTATGTCACACACACCTCTTCACCCTGCCCTTTGGTATTTTGGATCCTTTATATGGTGAACCTTTCTTACTGTTACTGGTTATTTTGGCTCTTCCTGGTCCCTTTGTTTCCTTACTGCTGTCTTATTACTGGGGAATGAGTGGGAGGTACCAGGTATTTATGGACCAGAAGGGGCTCCCTTTTTTTCATAACATCTCTGCAATACCCATTTTACAGGTGAGTATTCACAAAATGGTATTTTTTTTTCCTCAGCAGAAGGTGGATTCTCTTCAAGCTCTGGTTCATTTCATGCTGTCCAGCCCTTGTCCTTCCATCAGGCAAGGGATGCAATTGGTGGGACAGATGGTGGCCTGCTTCGAGGCAGTCCCTTATGCTCAATTTCACATGAGACCTTCAGCTCCATCTCCTTTCAGTCTGGGACAAGAGTCCCCTGTCTCTGGATCAGACCTTTGTTCTCCTCTGGTCCGGCGGTCCCTCCTTTGGTGGCTGAACTCGAGGAATCTTCTGGGGGGCAGATCCTTTCTGACTCCATGTTGGGGGACGGTCACTACGGATGCCAGTCTGTCAGGTTGGGGGGGCTACTGGAGAGCCCTCCAATTCCAGGGGCTGCGAGGCCCTCAGGAGGCTCACGCTCCCATCAACGTCCTGGAGCTGAGGGCGGTTCGGTTGGTGCTGGCACAGTTGACTCCTCACCTTCAGGGTCTGCGGGTACAGGTTCGCGCCGACAACCAGATGGCGGTCGCCTATATCAATCATCAGGGAGGAACTCGGAGCAAGAGTGCCCTCCAGGAGGTGCCGTTGATTCTATCTTGGGCCGAGGACAATGTTCCGTGCATCTCAGCAGTTTATATTCCGGCAGCAGAGAATGTGGAGGCGGATTCCCTGAGCAGGGGGACCTCTCGCTGGGGGGAAAGGTCCCTCAACAGCGAGGTCTTCCTATCCCTTTGTCACTGGTGGGAGATGCCGGACGTGGATCTGTTTGCTTCTCGCCACAATCACAAGCTGCCAGCATTTGTCTCCCTGTCCCAGGATCCCCTGGCTCTGGCGGTGGATGCTCTGTCTCTGTCCTGGCAGGGTCTCGGTCTCCTGTACCTCTTCCCTCCATTTCCTCTTCTGAGCAGGGTTCTGCGCAAGTTGGTTCAAGAGAGGGTGCCAGGCATTCTGGTGGCCCCCAGGTGGCCAAGACAGGTGTGGTTCGCAGACGTCGTGCGGCTGGCAGTGGATCAGTACGCTCTACCCTTGGTTCCGGCTCTACTCACTCAAGGACGGCTCTGTTATCCCAATTTACAAACGCTGGCTTTGACGGCCTGGCTGCTGAAACCACCATCCTGAAGGAGGAAGGACTGTCTGATTCGGTGGTTCGTACTCTTGTCAGGGCTAGGAAGAAATCCTCGTCCACTATTTACTATAAATATAAATGGCGGACCTACATTGACTGGTGTGAGTCTAGGGCCTTTCCCTGTCGTGTGTTCTCCATTCCTTCCTAGGATCCTGGAGTTCCTTTAACATGGTTTGGATATGGGTTTTCAGCTCAGCACCTTGAAGGGTCACGTGTCTGCCTTGGCTGTTTTCTTCCAGAGGTCCTTTGCTCTACATCCTCTGGTCAAGACCTTCTTCCAGGGGGTCGCTCATGTGCGCCCTCCCCGCAAACCCATGGTACCGGTCTGGGATTTGAATTTGGTTTTGTCTGTCCTTCAGGGTCCTCCGTTTGAACCTGTGCATGAGGCTGCCTTGTCTATCCTTACCCTGAAGGTTGCCTTTTTGGTGGCTATCACCTCTGTCCGGCGGGTTTCTGAGTTGGCGGCTCTGTCTATTCAGGCCCCCTACATTCAGCGACACCAGGACAAGGTGGTTTTCCGCTTTAAACCAGACTTCTTGCCTAAGGTTGTCTCTGCCTTCTATCTCAATCAGTGAACATACAATGGGGAAGGTCCCACTCCTTCCTAGACACCCACCAAAACACGGCACTACTGCTATATAAAAATTATTTATTGGTAGAAAGATCACATAAATGACATACTAGACATTGCTAAAAAACACTAAAGACACAAATGATGTTCAATAAGGAAGGGAACAACACTTCTGGGGGCAATGGGAATGGCAGTAACAATTACTATAATAATCACAATTCATAGTAGTGTAAGGCTCCTGGCCAAATACTAAAGTGCATCAGTGCAAAAGTGCTAGATATCGAATCAAACTAATTCTAAACACATGAAATATAATCCAATAGTGCAATAATTATCCTAGACCAAACAAATGTGTCAGCACTTAAGCTGAACCAAGGTATAAATCTATACAATCAAAAAACAGTGAAGACCAAGCCAGGGAGGACCAAAGAAACCAATCCCCAATGATAAGAGAGAGTAAACTTACATAACTAAACGACCACCAGCCCACTGCCCCTCCGTCTACGCGTTGCGTGACGTCACTAGCGTCACTTCCTCAGGACATACACACACCTAACCTGCCCCCCTTTTTATATGCACTCACCTGCTCAGCTTCTATGCGCCGCCCACCACACCTGAATCCCATGTCCAGGATGAAGCGCCGTGCGTGGCCCCCGCCGCGGTGATAATGCGGACGCATCCTGATATCAATCAGGATATTGTGCTTCCTTCTTTGTGCTTTTCTTTTTGGGATCCCCACCCGTTTATGGACACTGCTATTGGATGTCCCAGATGTTATGAATCATTATCTGGAGCAGGACGTGCTGCATAGATAGAATAATACAATTCTGTGATTACTCACCTTGTAGAATTGGTATTATAAGTATGCAGCACGTCCTGCTACATCCCACCCTGTATGCCTTATTCTTGGATCCTTTATATGGTGGTGTTTTTTTTTTTTTTTCATTATTAATTTGTTATTGGCTTCTCCTGGTTCCCTTACTGCTTTTTGATACTGGGGAATTAGTGGGAGGTCCCGGGTATATATGGACCGGGAGAGGCCTCTTTTTGCCATCTCTGCAGTAAAGCGCCCTCTTGTGGAGGTATAACCCAGATGTTATGAATCCTTATCTAGAGCAGGACGTGCTGCATACTTATAATACCAATTCTACAAGGTGAGTAATCACAGAATTGTATTTTTGTCTGCCCTACTTAAAGTGGACCAAAACCCAGGATATTCTTAGTATACAGTACGTCCTGCTCCAGATATAGTACTTACACTTGGGTTATCCTCGGCCAGATGGCGCTGCACTGCAGAGACATGCAAAACAGGCTCCTCCCGGCCCCTCAAATACCCGGGGACCTCCCACAAATCCCCAGATTTCTCTGCAGTGCTGACTGCGAAGACATGAAGTATCACTCTCGCGCAGGTGAGCGGGGCTATTACAGCCTGCGGCCCTGTTGGACTATTCCCACCTGTCCTCTTTGTGATGTGCCTCCCAGCCTGGGCTGCGCTGGTCGGGTGAAGGTAGGCAGCACCTTGCGTGCTTATGGAGCTATGCTCCACCGCAGTCCCCCACCAAAGGGTAGGCGGTTTAGGCTGATGGTGAGCCTCTAGGGGATGCCCCTCCCGCATTATTGCCCATGCCCTGTCTAGCGGTGGGCCCTGTACAAAGGGTCGCCATCCTCCCTTGTTCCCCCCGTAGCTCGGGGGGAAAGAAAAGGGTGGGGGGTGTGTGTGGTCTCAGTGTATTGTGATTACACGCTTATGGCCTTAGTATTGTCCTTTGACTGGTATTCCTGGTGTCAGAGCAGCGCTGTTTGCCTTTTTTATTGTGTATCTGCTGCCGCCGCGCCTGCCTCTTTCCTTTACTGGATGTGCTGCGTCGGGTGGTGGCGTCGCTTCAGACGCTGCGGCGTCTTCATTGGCAAGTCATTTTTCTAAGTGTGTCACACGCTTCGCTCCTCATGACAACTTTGAAACTATCTCAGAGCTTCGTGCTCTTCGGGGGGGCGGGGACCTGGTTTGGCGCACTCCGCGTCACAGCCCGCTCTGGCCCGCCCTTCGAGGTTCGCTTGGCGCCATTTTGATGCTAGTCGCACGCATGCGTGGTAGCGGTCCTCCTCCTCCCTTGGTCTGTAAGTGCCCTCGTGGGCGATTTTCATGATCCTTGATTACTGTGCATGGTTCTGACACCCTTTATTCCCATTATGTCTTTCAGACGGTTGAATCCAGTGGCTTCTCCCGGCCCGGTGTAATTTATAGCGGGCTTTGTAAATTTCTCCCACTTTCCAGCTGGTTTGGGGCATCCAGGGTTGCCTATTGCGTAAATCCCTGCTGGAATATCGAGCACGCACTGGCCCTGCAATCAGGCTTGCCAGTGGCTGCACCTCGCTTCAATTCACCTATCACCCCAGGCTTAAATCTCACTCCTGCTGAGTATACAAGTGGGGAATTGCAGCCGGCTGTGCCTTCCAGGCTGCCTACGGCTGAACAGATTATTGCGAGGTTGTCAGAGCACATGGGCCCTGGTAAGAAGCGGCACCTGTCGCCTCATGTTTCTGTATTTCCTATGGGAACCGAGGAGTTTACTACTCCGTGTGTCTATTCCCCTTCTGATGAAGGGGAGTTGTTCTCTGACTCAGGCTCATCTGATGAGGGGCCGAGGAGTCATGACGATTCTGGCCCTGAATACTGGGGCCAGTGTGACACTGACAATCTGTTGATTAAGGTCTTTAAGGTACTGTCTATCTCTCTCCCTGGTGAGGCCCCCAAGCCGAGAGGGGAGCGTTTCCATACAGCGACAGCACGCTTGGAATTTCTAGAGCAGGCTCATTTCCATGCTCTTGTGGTCAAGGAATGGGAATGCCCCAGTAAACTTCCAGGGGACTGGGATAGGAAATACCCTTATTCTAAGCAGACAGCACGTCCTGCTCCAGACATAGTCCTTACATGAGGGTATACCTCCGCCTTCAGCGCCGTGCATTGCAGAATCATGAAGAAAACAAGCTCCTCCCGGCCCTACATATACTGAGGGACCTCCCACAAATCCCCAGATTCCTCTGCAGTGCTGAAACTGCGAAGACATGAAGTATCACGCTCTCGCAGGCGAGCGGGGCTTGACAGCCCGAGGCCCTGCGGGACTATTTCCACCCGTCCCTTTTTGAGTAACATGCCTCCCAGCCTGGGCTGCGTTGGTTGGGTGAAGGTAGGCAGCACCTAGTGTGCTTACGGAGCCATGCTCCACCGCAATCCCCATCCATGGGGTAGGCGGTTTAGGCTAATGGTGAGCCTGATAGTGGATGCCCCTCCCGCACCTTGCCCCATGTAGCGGTGAACCCCGAGTGCTGGGTCACCTTCTTCCTTAGTGGGGGGGGAAAAGAGGGGGGGGTTGTGTACGTTGGCCTAATCTTGCCATATCACACGCCTTGCCTTAGCCCTATCGGTTTCCGGGGGTCAGAGCCGCGCTTTAAACTTTATTTTTAGTTGGCCGCAGCGCCTTTAAAATATGGCCGCGTAAGGCGGCTCTGTCTCGCGACTTCATGGCGTTTATTTCTGTTCTTTTCCTGTCTTGTTCCGCGGAGCTTCGCGCTCTCCGGGGTGGGCGTGGTCTGGTTTGGCGCGTTCTGCGTCACCTATAGCTCTGGTCCGCCCTTCGAGGTTCGCTGGCACCATTTTGCCGGTCTCCCGCGCACGCGTGGTCACAATCCTCCTTCTCCCTTGGTTGCTGTAAGTGCCCTCACGGGCGTTCGTTTAATTTTCTTTTTGTGCTGCGCATGGCTCTGACACCCTCTTTTCCCCTTATGTCTTTCAGACGCCAAGCTTCCAGTCGCTTCTCCCGGCCTGATATATATATATCTCACGGGGTTATATTAGAATCTCCCACATTCCCAGCTGCTATTGGGGCATCCAGGGGGTTGCTTACAGCATAAATCCCTTCTGGCATATTACCTAGATTAATCACCATATGGAGGCATCTCAGAATTTGGTGTCCGGGGTCCCGCGGGGACAAGACTGGCTGTGTACCATGTGTAGACAACCCCACGCTGACGCTGACAGAGCACTGGTCTGCGGACCGTGTGCTGAACAAGCGCCGGCCCTGCAATCAGGCTTACCAGCAGCTGCACCTCGCTTCAATACACCTGTCTCCCCGGACTTGAATCTCACTCCTGATGAGTGCACTCGAGCGGGGATGACCAGCAAGTAGTGCCGCGCAAGCTTCCCACCGCGGAGCATATTATGTCAGGCTTGGCAGAGCGCTTGGGCGCTGGGAAGAAACGATCCCTGACGCAACCTAGCTATAGGTTTTCCACTGAAACCGAAGAACCTGCCGCTATGCAGGATCTTGATCAGTCCGAGGATGGTGATCTGTTCTCAGGGTCCAGTTCTTCAGATGAGTTGTCTTGGAACCGCGACGGTTCTGGCCCGGAGTCCTGGGGCCTTTGTGAAACTGATGAGTTACTCATTAAGATTTTTGAAGTGCTGTCCATCTCTCCTCCGGGAGAGTCTCCCAAGCCCAAGAGGGAGAGTTTCCACACGGCGACGCCGCGCCTGGAATTCTTGGATCAGGATCATTTCCAGTATCTTATATCTAAGGAATGGGAATCCCCTTGTAAACTCACAGGGGTTCCGGGGGTTTGGGACTGGAAGTACCCCTTTCCGCAGGATTTGGTTGAACGATGGTCAGTTCCTCCAGAGGTGGATGCTCCAATTATTGGGGTTGTTAACCCTCCCTTCATGGCGGCCTCCCCCTCTCGCACCCTTCGGGATGCCGAGGACCGGCGCATGGACAGATTGGCCTCCCATGCCTTCTCTAGTGTACGAAGAAAAACCAAAGTGGTGCACCACAAATAAAAATAGGGTTGTGCTACACTGCAACACTGGAACTGCAAAGAACAATTAGGCACATGGAGTATAACCCCATGAGTCTAAGGACAGGAGCACCACACAAAATTCAAAATTCATATTGTTTATTAGTAGAAAATAAACATACAACATGCTCTACACGATACACTATACAAAACACTGCTAAATCCCCAAAAGTGACATCCAGTGCTGTAAATACAGCATAAATACCAGGTATTTATGCTGTATTTACAGCACTGGATGTCACTTTTGGGGATTTAGCAGTGTTTTTAATTTGTTTGTCTTGTATAGTGTATCGTGTAGAGCATGTTGTATGTTTATTTTCTACTAATAAACAATATGAATTTTGAATTTTGTGTGGTGCTCCTGTCCTTAGACTCATGGGGTTATACTCCATGTGCCTAATTGTTCTTCTCTAGTGTACGGACGGCTCTGCGCCCGGTCTGTGCTGCGGCTGTTACCTCGGTGGCCGCCAGGACGCTGCTCAGGAAGATAATTGACCAACAGCCGGAGGATCTCCCTTGTGAGGTCTTCAACGCACTGTCAGATTGTGACGTTTTTGTGAGATTTATCCTCTCAGCTATGGATGACACCATTAAAATGTGTGCTAGAACCTCGGCCCTTGTGGTGGCCATTCGTCGCCTGCTTTGGTTGCGACAGTGGGGGGCTGACAATGACACTAAAAAGGTTCTTACTGCTATTCCCTTTCGAGGACGTCGCTTATTCGGGGCCAGGTTGGACCTTTTTGGCAAAAAGGGTAAGGCGCCCTCGCGCAGACGGTCGGCCAGGCAGCCCAGGGGCAGGGACCTCTCGCCCCCTCCTTATGTTTCTGTCAAAAGAGAACCAGAAGTGTGCTTCCAACTTTTTGGAGTGGAAGCTCGTTCCAGGGGAGGCAGGCATCGCCCTGGGACCCTGCGGGCGAGGGAACTGCCACAGCACTTGGCTCTTATGGCAGGATGCCATGCTTCGTTCGGGCGATGGCAGGTGATGGCCTTCCTGGACGTGGTTTTTGAAAGAATGGAGTGTTCTGGGCAGTTCCCTTCAAAATTAGCCAGGGGTATTTTAGTCCCCGTTGTATCCTTTAGTGATTGGACACAGGTTGAGTTTGGCCTGGAGGGTCTGGGCCTTCTTTTAGGTTGGCCTTGGCTGATAATTGCATTCACTCTGCTCTTCCCCCGGGATGACGCAGTCTGCCCAGATCCGGCGGTCTAGACCGGGCATCTAGGTTCCACGGGCTCCGCCTACTTGGTATCCATCTGTTGGGCCGCAGACGCCCTTGTCAAGTGAACCTCTTGATGCCTGCAAGGATTCTTTTCCCCTTCGGTCCCTTGTTCCCTCTGGACGCCTAGTCCTTTTTTCCAGCCGGTGTTACAGGACCATTCTTTATATTAGGGTCTTGTCTGGGGTCCCTCCCCTGTTCCCAGATGGCTCGCCAAGGCGAGTATGGGAGCGCTTTCATGCTCATTCACCGGTGCTGTCCGCACTAGTTTCTACTTTGACTTGGGGCTCTCTTGGAGTCTTTTGGATTGGTGCTTAGGCACATCTATTACTTGGTGTAATCTGATTCATACTCTCCCTACGGGGTGGCATTTAGATGGGTCCAGGTTCAACCCTCCCTTCTGATTTGGGTGCCTTGGTATGGAAGGGGCCTTGCCCTCTGTGTAATCTCATTACATTCACCTTGTGGCTGGTGGGTCTATTGCTGGCGGCCCGAGGCTGTTCCTTTTCCCAGATGCCCCTGGGGCCTGCGGCACCTTGGGTTACTTATCCTGGATGGGGTTCCAACACCCCTGGAAATCAGTACGTTCCTCCTGTTTTTATGGGGGTTCCCTTCTGGTTGGTCTACTCATGGAAGTTGTTGATGGACATCACTTCCTTCTTGCTATCCCTGTAGATGGTCGCCATGGGGACCAGGTCTGGTAGGGTCACTAAAGGGGTTCTATTCCTTATGAAATTCCCTGAGGTACATAAGAGGGGGCACTTTAGGGGGGCCCATTTTCATACCATTGGTAGGTCATCACATTGTGCCTTGTTGGGCCCTAGCTTGCTGGTCTGTTTCCCTTAGGCCTTGTCTCTTGGGGACTCTTGGTCTGTCTGGTCAGTGGCCTGTCCCAGCTTTTATCCGAGAAGGTTTCGGAACAGGTTGACCCTTCTTGTAGGGTCTGGTTCTGATCCAGTGGAGGTTTTTTACACTCCTTGCGCTTCATTGGTATTGGCTCGTTGGCTGTCCTACTGTGCTGGGAGGGCCTTCCCTAGTGTCTCAATGAGCCTACTGGTTGGGGCCGTGGCCCTGTGACTGTTACAGAGACTCTGTCCTGGTTAAGGTCCTAATTCGTTGCCCTGGGTGATTGTCCCAGGACTCTCTGGCCTTGGTCACGGTGACCTAGTCTGGCCTTTTGTCCGGGTATTCTACCCTTTGACCCTTCTTACACCCTGCTAGGTGGGGTTCTGCATAGGCTTGCTGTGGCAAGGGTGAACTGTTGCACTGGGGGCCATGAGTGGCCCTGTGTGGTTTGGTTCGCATTTTCTGCTGGAGACAGTTGTACTGTGTGCCCTCTCATGTGGGCTGTTATGCCTAGTTAGGCTCCTTACTACGTCATTCCCTTCACAGGGTTTGGACGATCATTATTCACCCTATCAGAAATGTTCCCTCTGGGTGTCTCTTCTTTTTGGAGGGTTGGGTCTAGATCCCTCCTTTTTTTATTCTTCTCCCTTTTCTACCAGCTATGTTGGGAGTTGGCGCCCTAGTTGGATGGCTGGGACTAGCTCTCTATTCCCTATGGAATGAGGTCTTACCCATGGGTACTAGAGTTCTTATGGCATGGCTGGAGTTGGTCTCCCAACTCAGTTCCTTGAGAGGTTCCAGGACTCGCCCTGTTTGTCCTCGGTAGAGACTAGTTTCAAGCTTCGGCGTTGAGCTTTCCTCAGGGGTGGCTCAGGCGCATTCCCCAGAGAATTCTAAGCTCCCTTGGGGGGGGGGGTTGTTTATCCTGTTGCCCTGCTAAGAGTTTCCCTGGGTCTTATTCAGGTTCTTGTCTGAACTGTTCCCTGCCTCAGATGACTCCTTCGGGGCGGGTGCCTCAGTCTGGGGCGTGCCATAGGAGACGGCTTTCTTAGCCTAGTCCTTTTTTATATTTTTTACAGCTCTTTATATCTGTACACCGTCGGGTGAGGATGTGTCCGCCTTGCACCAAGCTTGAGTCCAGGCGGAGGGTTGTTATTCTTCTCGATTCCAGAACCTATGGTCTTTGGACTGGTGTTCTGCTTACTCTGAGCTTAAAAGGGATCTGTATCCCTCAATAGGCGTTGGGAACCTCTGGACTGCTTCCTGTCCAGGGTTGGGGCTATGCCCGTTGGGCTTATAGACGTCACCATCCTTCTTGCAGCAGGATCTGGTTACTCCCATGAGTATGGGAGTCTGTTGGACTGGTCTTGCTTGGCTGGTTGCCCTTCTGAGCTCCTGATTATCATTTTGGCTGATGAGAAGCCTTGTTAGCTCGTGTTCAGTATTACGTTGGTCTCGCCGAGACCAGGGTTTGTATTCTCTGACGGGAAAGGTTCTATGGTTGCCATGGCTACCCTGTTATCGTTAGTAGCAGGGTTAGGCTGTTACTCTGGCCTGTTTGTTAAGGGAGATTCATTCTTCTCTCTTGGTTTGGATTTCTTCTACCGGTGCTTGGTTTGGGCCTTATGCACTTGGTTGTTGAGCAGGCTGACTAGTTCTCTGCTCGTGTTTCATTAGCCTTGTTAGGCTTCATAAGTTAAGTTAGAGCTTTGCTCTAGTTGCTCCTGGTAGCAAGGTTACAGGCGATAGCGCTGTTTTGGTTGGCTGTGCCTTTTTTCATGGGGATCCCACCCTACTTATGGACACTGCTATTGGATGTCCCACATGTAAGGACTATGTCTGGAGCAGGACGTGCTGTCTGCTTAGAATAATACAACACTGTGAAGTACTCACCTGTAGAGTTGGTATTATATGCAGACAGCACGTCCTGCTCCACCCCACCCTGATTCACTTTGTTCTGGATCCCCTGTGTGGTGATTATTATCTTGGATATTATTGCCAGTCTCTGGGTGGTTGTTTTCCTCCTGGCTTCTTCTTCTCACTGCTTTTCAATGCTGGGGATTTGTGGGAGGTCCCTCGGTATATGTAGGGCCGGGAGGAGCTTGTTTTCTTCATGATTCTGCAGTGCACGGAGCTGAAGGCGGAGGTATACCCACATGTAAGGACTATGTCTGGAGCAGGACGTGCTGTCTGCATATAATACCAACTCTACAGGTGAGTACTTCACAGAGTTGTATTTTCCCCCTGAGGTGGTTAATTGTTGGTCATCACCCCCCGTGGTGGATGCGCCGATCATAGGGGTTCCTAATCCCCCCTTTATTACACCCCCTGCTTATAGTACCCTTCGGGATGCTGAGGACCGGCGCATTGATCTGCTGGCCTCCCATGCCTTTTCTTGTGCAGGGACGGCGCTGCGCCCGGTATGTGCCGCGGCTATTACTGCAGTGGCCGCTAGAACCATCATCAGAAAGATGCTTGATCATCACCCTGAGGATCTCCCCTGGGAGGTGTTTAATGCACTCTCCAGTTGTGATGTATTTGTAAAATGTATTCTATTAGCGCTGGATGACACCATTAGAATGTGTGCAAGAACTTCTGCCCTTGTGGTGGCTATACTTCGCTTGGTCTGGCTGTGACAGTGGGGTGCTGACGATGCTATTAAAAAGACTCTTACTGGGCTTCCCTTTAGAGGGCAACGCCTATTTGGGGCCCGTCTGGACCTGTTTGGTAAAAAGGGCAAATCACCCCAACACGGACGGCCGTCTCGGCCCCCTCGGGGCAGGGGCACCCCCCCTACCTTAGTGTTAAACAGGAACCAGGGGTGTCCTTCCTGGCTTTTCGTGCATACTCCTGCCCCAGGAGCAGCAGACAGCCCCTCCGGCGGGGCTAAGCCCAAATCTTCCACCAAACCCCCTCAAGCATGATGGGGCGCCCTCGCCTGTCTGGGTGAGGGGATAGCTGCAGCACCTTGCTCTTATCAGGAGGCATCTCGCCTCATTCTGGTGGATTCAGGAGGTAGTGTCCTCCGGATACAGGATAGAGTCTGCTGCGCTGCCTCCCCCAAGTTTATCAGGGTACACCTGGTCCCTGCCTCTGTTCAGGTGTTGGTGCAGGCCATGCAGGGCCTATGGGGTCTTGGGGTCACTTGCAGATTGCCCCTAACAGGCAGAGGTAGGGGCCGCTACACCAACCTTTCCCACAGTCCCCCGAAACAGTCTGGTCCATTCTGGATTCACGAGTTTGCTGCACTTCACCAGTTACAGCAGTTCTGCATGGATACTCTGGGTTGGGCCATCAGCGCCTTGCGCTCAAGGGGCTTCTCGCCGTCTGTGGAGCGCAAAGGATGCTTCTGTTCACTTCCTTGTGTCCCCTGGACACCGAGGCTCTTCAGGTTCGTGTTGGAAGTCCAACACTGCTAATTTGTGACCTTGTTATCTGGCCTCTTTTCAGCCCCCAGAGTGCCCACCAAGGTGCTGACGGGGGTGATGTCTCTGATGAGACCAAGGGGCGTCCGCGCTATGTCCTACCTGGACGTCCTTTTTCGCTTCCCTGTCTCTACGTCAGGCTAAGTTGATTACTCGGCTGGTGGTGTCCACTGGGAGTCATTTGGATGGGTGATCAATCACCTCAAGTCCTCATTGTCCCCTTAATTGGTAACCTCATTCCTAGGAATGAATCTGGATTCGGTTCGGGTGAGAATCTTCCTTCCTTAGCAATAAAGTGGACAATCTGGTTGCATGGGCTCAGTCCCTCATTGCTGTCCCCGTCCCTTTACCAGGCAGGAATGCAGCTGGTGGGGCCGTTGGTGGCTTGCTCAGAAGAGGTCCCTTATGCTCAGTTCCCCCTGGGTCCTTCTGCAACTTCTATTGTTAGTACAGGACAGGGATCCTGCATTCCTGGAGCAGGGTCTGTGTGCCTTCCCCCCTGGTAAGGAGGTCCTTCTTGGAGTGGATGAACTCAAGGAACCTGTCTGGGGGCAGTTCCCTTCTTGCCCCTTCCTGGAAACGGTCACCATGGATGCCAATCTATCAGGTTGAAGGGGGGGGGGGGGGTTCTTCTGAAACTACCTGCGGTTTGGGGGGAGGTGGGGCCCTTAGAAGGTCCATACACCTATCGATGTTTGAAACAGTGAGCGTTTAGGTTGGTTCTATCTCGCTTGACTACTCCTCTTCAGGGCCTGCCTGTTCGGGGGCGCTCGGTCTGTCTGACGACAGTGGCCTACATTAATCATTTGGGAGGGACCTGGAGCAGGAGGGTCCTCCAGGAAGTGTCTATGATCCTAATCTGGGTGGAGGACAATGTTCCCTGCATATCAGTGGTATTCGCTCCGGTGGGGGTCCCTCTGCGACAGGATGTGCTAATCCCTGTGTCACTATGGGATCCAACCAGTTGTGGATCTGTTTGTGTCCCGTCACTATCACAAGCTCTCGGCCCTTGTTTCCCTGTCCCTGGATCCTCTGGCCGTGATCAGGATGCCTTAGTAACGTCATGGCTGGACGTTCTATTCTGTATGTCTTTTCTCCATTTCCCCTGCTAGGCAGGGTTCTGCGCAAGATTGCTCTTGAAGGGGGACCAGTGATTCTGGTGGCCCCCAGGTGGCCTAGTAGAGTGTGGTTTGCAGACGTGGTACCGAGGGCAGTAGTTCTGTACGTTCTGCCAGGAGTGCCAGCTCTGCTCACTCAGGGCCCCTTTACATCACCCCAATCTACAGACTCTGGCCTAGACGGCCTGACTGCTGAAACATCCATCTTGATGGAGACAGGCTTATCTGTCTCGGTGATTGAGACTATGGGAAGACTAGGAGCAAGCTGCTTCTTCTTCCATCTGTTATAGGGTATGGCATACCCATATTGATTGGTGTGAGTCTAGGTCTCTTCCCTGTAGGGCGTTCTCGGTTCCCAGGGTTCTAGAGTTATTACAGCATGAGTTGGAGTTGGTTCTCCAACTCAGTACTCTGAAGGGTCAGGTTCTGCCTGTCCGCCTTAATTTAGAAGTCTTTTGTTCTGTTTTCCTTGGTTAAGACTTCTTTCAGGGGGTATTCATGTGCGTCCCCCATGTAATCCTATGGTCCCTGTTGGGATTTGTATTTGATTCTGTCTGCCTTGTGGGGTTTTTCCCTTTGGTCCTATTCAGTATGCTGTCCGGCTGTTCTTACCCTCAAGGTTGTCCTTCTGATGGCTGTTACTTCGGTCAGACGTATGTCTGCCGGGCGGCTCTGTCTATCTAGCCCCCATTCTTTGAGATACACCAGGATAGGTGGTGTTCCGCCTGAAGCCGGACTTTCTGCCTAAGGTGGTGTCTTATGTTCATTGATTCAAGATATTGTTCTTCCTTCTGTGCCTTATTCCTAGCAATGCTGAGGAAAGGGTTCTGCATTCCTTGAACAGGTGTTGGAAGTTTTTTCCTTGGTAGTCACTGTGTCCTTTAGGAGGCCACTCCATCCTGAATGTGCCTGATCTCGTCTGTTTTCGGGAGTTAGGCGGCTGTTGCCCTGGTCATTACTTGATTGGGATGGTTCCTTCTGGTCCTAGGAAAGGGTTTTTGGCTTCTGCCAAGTCTACTGTTAGCGATTGGATTCGTCAGGCTGTTACTCAGGCCTATTCCTCCAAGGGGAAGAATCTTTCCTTTCGCTTTACTTCTTATTTTACTCGTGCTTTTGGTGCCTCTTGGGCTTTTCAGCACCAGGCTTCTGTTGAACTGGTTTGCTAGGCCGCTACTTGGTCTTCTGTTCATACCTTTTCAAAGTTTTACAAGGTTGATGTTGGGCCTCAGCTCTTGCTGTCTTGGCCACATGGTTATGCAGGTGACAGTGGTTTTAACTGTCTGCTGTTGCCTTTTTTGTTGGGGATCCCACCCTACTTTATGGACACTGCTATTGGATGTCCCAAGTGTAAGTACTATATCTGGAGCAGGACGTACTGTATACTAAGAATAATACAATTCTGTGAAATACTCACCTGTAGTATTGATATTATTTGTATACAGTACGTCCTGCTCCACCCCACCCTGGTTTTTGCATTATTCTGGATCCCCTGTATGGTGATTGTTACCATTGTTATAGTTACCAGTTTCGGTGGTTAATTCTCCCGGCTTCTTGTTCACTGCTTTTCAATGCTGGGGATTTATGGGAGGTCCCCGGGTATTTGAGGGGCCGGGAGGAGCCTGTTTTGCATGTCTCTGCAGTGCAGCGCCATCTGGCGGAGGATAACCCAAGTGTAAGTACTATATCTGGAGCAGGACGTACTGTATACAAATAATATTCTGTGAGTAATTCGTACTGTATACAAATAAAATTCTGTGAGTATTTCACAGAATTGTATTTTTCTATCCCGTATTTTAGTCCATGCCCCGCTGTATGAAACCCCCCAGGTGCACATGCACGGGTCTCCGTCCAATAAGCGAGCTAGTCTAGGCTCGTCTAAGGAACCAAGTCTAGCCGAGCTCACCGGAGGCTGCGTCCCTGCTACCCTAGAGGGTAGTGTGCCTACGGCAGCCTTTCACGAAGGCCTGGCGCAGGCATGCACCCTGCAAAGGGACAATGGGGATGCTGCCACTGCTCTTGCATGCGCCGTTGGGCCAGGGGAGAGGGTGAGTATACTCGGTGACCTGGGGGGTTTCACACAATGGGGAATCCCGATTCTTGATGCATCTGGGGTAAGGAATCTAGCGCCCTGGGCTTCGGTCCTCTTTAAACCAGGCTAAACCATTGTAGATGGGATTCTGCTTTTATGTACTAGCACTTGTTTTGTGTGGTTCCTTAGAGAACTGATATAATTGCGAGTGTTAATTAGAGCAGGACACAATTATGGAGGCTTCCCCCAGAGATGAAATTTGTTCTGTTGCTCTGTATTTCCGTGTTCCAACCTGGTTTCTGTTTCAGACAGCTTTCCTGTGTACAGTACACTTTTAATTTGTCTTTTTTATTCCTGGGAAATGGCTTTAAAGTATGCCTTTAAAGGGATTGTCCACCAGGGTTAAACCTTTCCCCAGATTCGCAAGGGAGTATTTCAGCTCAACCACTGGTTTGTTTGTGAAGGTGCCCAATCGTGGGTGATCCCAAACCGCACAGACTCAGTAAAATATAGTAGTGATGATCCCCACTCCTCATAAAACTTCACCTTTAATGTTAGTCCAATAAAAACATCTAAAAAATATAAGAAAAGATCCAACCTTAAAATCAATGCAGATTGAGGCCTGGTGCCAAAGAAAGTTTGCCACTAACGCGTTTCGGACTCCAGGTCCAGCTATGATTAAGGACCTGGAGTCTGAAACGCATTAGTGGCAATCTTTCTTTGACACCAGGACTCAATCTGTATTGATTTTAAGATTGGATCTTTTCTTATTATGGAGATGTTTTTACTGGACTAACATTAAAGGTGATGTTTTATGAAGAGTGCGGATCATCACTACCATATTTTATTAAACCTTTCCCCCACAGCTCCTATCTTGGCTGGGACACAGAGCGCAATGTTTGTTTTCACTTTCGGCTGATGATTCTCTGGGCATCGTTTCGCCGACCTTCCTCTCCCTTCCTCTGCCCATCATCCTCCAATTGTGCTCCTCATTTTGGGCAATGGACTGCCCAGTCATGGTTGTTTTGGCTTCCCTACTCTCTCAGCCACTCTCCCACTCCCAGCATGACCTTAGGAACTTTGGGGCTAACTAATAGGAATAATAAGAAATTGTAGTTTATTTGCCTGCCTGGACAACAGTTTTGTCTACTTTTCCCACTTAAGCCCTAGGCCTGCTGCATCACCAACCCACTGGGCATCCCAATTTTGTATACCTGTCTGCAAGAACTCCTATAGAACACCTGGAAATTGGGTGTTTCTACTGATCAGGTCCATGTTCTTGCACCACACATTAATAGGCAATAGACTTTGCCAGCTGGACATGGGCAATGGCTCAGGTGACATATGCACACAGGTTTTTTCTTCTTCATGTGCTTTTCGGGTTGTGTAAAATCTTTTTTTGACAAAGTTGTGCTACCAATTATGGCCGTGCACTGTCCTGTTTGCTTTTTGTAATATGTACCCCCTGTCATGCCCTGATAGGTTGTGGGCTGGCCTCGCCCCTCCCATAAAAGCAGCTGAACGTAAATTAAAGCAGAAGACCAGTCGTGTATTTAACCACTCGTTCGAAAAAGACCCAGCACTCCAAAGATCTTGATTGGAATCGAAACCTCGTATGGTTTACATGTCTGTCACACTCCAAAGATCTTGGTGATCAATGACCGATATATTAAAATTCAAACCTCGTGTGGTTTACAGGTTGGCCACACTCCAAAGATCTTGGTGATTAATGACCAATATATTAAAATCCAATTTTGAATGGTTGGATTTGCTGTGCCTCCCCAGACCATGCACCCATTATTAATTCTGCTAATTGTAGTAGTGCAGTGGCCACCACTTCCCTTGTAGACAGGTGGGAGGGTTTAAAAAAACACAATTTGGCCATGGGTGTGGCCATCTGGACAGGGGCGCACAAATTGTCATCCCCCTGCTCTGGCATGCACCCGGTCATTCAGTGCCTGTGCGGCTATCCACATTGCGCCGTGTTCCAGCAAGGTAAGAGATTTTTCTCAAAACATCCTCCGGGCAGCATACTCCTGAGACCTCGCGTCTCCGCCCCTAGAAATGGAACACTTGACCACCAGATTAGCAAAAAACTTTGACTCCTCCTCCCATTTCTCAGTTGTTGTCCTGTTCCTCCTTGGAATAGGAGCCAGACCACTAGCTCCTGAACCAGGTGGGTTTAGGTAAGTAACCGGCGCTATGGGCTTGGACAGGCAGGTCCATTTCTCGGTCCTGGAGGCGGAAAAACAGCTAGGGGCTCAGGACACCCCAAGGAACTCGGCCAGTGTTCTATTCTTTGATCCCCGGACCTTGTTGGGACAAAGGGAAGTAAAGAGTGTTTTCCCCTCTTACTGAGGATGAGTTATTGGAGAAGGCTGGGGTGGTCTAATTTCTTCCTCCCCTTCTTAGGGCTTCCCTCCCTATGTATTTCTACCGCTCTCTCCTGTTAGCGGAGGGGGGTAGAAATGGCAATACCCAGGGTTTATTTTTCCCTTGTAAGCCAAGTGCTCCTTTTTTTCAAATAGGCAGGAGCAGTTTTGTCCAGGACAGGGGTTTTCCGATCCTGTCTTGTAAATTCATCCCACCCCTCGACTATATGCCTGGACTTCCACTATGTGCGGCGTAATTGTTTCTTTAATCGTATTTTATTTTAACCCTTTTGTTGCCAAGCACGTAACACCTACGTGCTGGCTTGGCTGGGCCTTAAGTGCCAAGCCCGTAGGTGTTACGGGCTTGACTTTCCTCGCTTGTAGTTTAAAAAGTAAAAATAAAAAATACTCACCTGACCCCTTGTTGGATCCGGCCGGGTCTCCTCTTTAATTTGGTGCCATCCGATCCCCCGTGGGGGGTCGGATGGCTCCAGGAGAGCCCCCGGAATAGGCCGCCCCCCCCCCCCCCGCTTCTGCAGCAGCAGCTTCTAACTGTAAAAAAAAAATAAAATAAAAATGACATTCACTTACCTGTGTGTGCGCTGGCTCCCGCTGTCCCTCCTCTTCACCTGGGGGGCCTCCGATCCCCCCCCAGGACTTACCGATCTTCAGGAGAGAGCCTGGGAGGCTCTCTCCTCTCTTCTTCTTGATGGCGGCCGCCATCATGCCTCTAAGCCACGCCCCCTTGGGGGCGGGGCTTATGAAGTCATCCCGGCCCCGATCTCAGGCTTCAGCCTTCTCAGCTTCTCAGATGCCGGTGATCGGCACAGGGGAAGGAGGTGACAGGAGATCCTCTGATCTCCTGCCTCCTCCTTCTCCTGTACCGATCACCGGCATCTGTCAGCACAGCATCGAGGGACAAGAGCTTGCAATCGAAGGTAAGTACAGTAAAAAAAATTTTTTTTTTTTCTAATAAAATACTTTTTATTATTGTGTCGTGGTTTTTTTTTTAACAGTTAACCCTTTGTGAGCTGGTAAGGGGTCCATGAGACCCCTTATACCAGTTCACAAGGCTGGGGGGGTGGCAAGTCACCTGCCCTAGCGGGTGGCTTGCCATTAACCCCCGCACCCCCATTACCTGCCTCCCCAAAGGCCAGGGGGGGGCAGAAGAGCCCGGGCCCACATAGGCTATGTGGGCTCGTAGGCTGCAGGGTGGGGGGGCCACCAAAGCTGGCCCCCCCACTCTGTGCCTACAAGCCCCCATAGCTGGTCCCGGGCTGGTTACTTTGGGTAAGGGGGACCCCACGTCATTTTTTTTTTTGGATTTTGAATTGGATTGGATTTTCAAAATCCAAAAAAAAATGGGGTCCCCCTCCCCGGGAAGGGGGACCCTATGTCATTTTTTTTTTTAATTAACCATTTGTCATCCAGCAGCTATAAAAGGCTTCTGGGCAGGAAAGGGTGTCTACCTATACATATGTGGTATCGCTGTAACCGGGAGAAATTGGGGTTTCTCACGCAATAAGATTTTATTGACAAACTTACATTTTTTATTACAAAAAAACTCTACAAATTGTAAAAAAATATTTTTTTTTTATTTTTTTTCACACATTTCACCCAAAAAAATTGAGAATACACCTAAAAAATACAAACAAGACATTTCATGTTAAAGCCCAGACTCTGTTGAAAAAAACAATATATAATTTTCCTGGGAAATCCCTGGAAATCCTTTCAAAAATGACAGTTGAATATGTGCAGCGCAAAATAGTGAAACATCGTCTGGCAACAGGGAGTGGCAAATGCTGCAGGTAGGCTGGCAGCGAAAGGGTTAAAGAATTTGATATCCTAATTTATGATATTCTATTTATTTATTATATTATTGTATATAATCATTTTCTGTTTCAATCAACAGGATACTGAGGAAGCGTTGGCAATGAATATGAGAGACAGCCAAGTCCTCAACCACAAAGAGAACCTTGAATGGAACTGGAATCTTATAGGGACCATACTCAAGGTTTTTATTTTTGTCTATTTAAAGTGTCTGTACAGGCAACTCGTACGAAAATCTTACTCACCTTTCCACCCACCGCAGCTGATTGGTCTTAGTCCAGTATCGTTAAACTTACCGGCTTCTGCATTCTGTAGGCCTGGAATATATTCCTTCAGTGATGTGGTGTGATTGCAATCTTCTTTGCATTTACTTTTTTCATATAAGGAATTTAAGGGTCTATGAGACTCCAGGGAAAGCATACGCTCTCCCACCGGGGCACCCCACCCCACCCCGCTGTGTGAAATCCCCAGGTTGCCCGAAAACTGACCTTCGTTTCCGGTCCAACAGCATACGCGTGAGCAGCGACTGTATCCCTTCTATCCCTTTTAGCAAGGTGCTTGCCCGCACCATGCATTTGTGAATGGCCGGCGCGGGCAGGCTCCCTGTTAAATGGTAGCGGGGGGATGCGGCCAACATCATGCTCGGATGCATGCTGATTGGACGAGCAGCCGTGCATGCATCGTAGGAACGGAAAGAGAGGTGAGTTTGGGGGAACTGGTGAGTTTCACACAGTGGGGCATCCTTGATCAGGGTGCCCCGGGGGCAAGGACCAAAACCCAGGATAGTCAAAATCCTGGGTTTTGGTCCACTTTAATCACAATGCAGCAGTACACATGCATCTACCAGAACTATAGTTATAGACCACCATTCGAGCCCTATGATTGGTGGTCTACTGCTAGGGGAATTGGGGGGGAGTGTCAGAAGTATGTGCCAAGTTTTGCTTCTAAGTCCTGCTGCAAAGTTGCAGGCAGGGGGCGGGCAGATATGATGAAGTAACCTGCTGAAAGGTTTTTTTTTTTTTTTTTTACAATTTGCCTGGACTGTCCATTTCAATGTAGAGGACTGCTGAATGCTCTGGAGCAGGGGTGGGCAATTATTTTTTCCATGGGGCCACATGAGAAACTAAAAATATTGTGGAGGGCCGGGCCAAAAGGCTGAACTCAATTCAGTCCTCTTGTTACAAGGATCATGTGCACTTAGCTGCCAACTGGAGGGGGAGGGTGATAGCGGTTGGTAGGATCCACAGAAAGGGGGGATATCGCCCCACAAATGGCAGCAGCTCACTCTTCCACCACACTGGGCAGAGCAAATGCAGCCCCACTTCCCTTCCTCTCCTTACCCTTAAGCTTAGCAGCAGCCCGAGGATGGCTTCCAGTCTGGACACTTATGAATCCCGCCTCTCCACCCAGGCAAGATGCTCCGGAGCCTACCTCCTTCTCCTCCCCTGGTTGGGCTCTTCTTCATTGTCGGACGTCCGCCTCTCCCTCTTCGCAGCGGGTCGGCGCCTCCCGCTCTGTACACAGGCGATCACTTAAGCAGCAGCCGATCTACCACTCAGCTCGCTGGGTCTGGCGCGTTCTCCCTTCCCGCCAGACCCGACGAGCTGATCGGCCGACCCGCTGCGAAGAGGGACGGGCGGGGGCCTCGCAGGCAGCACGAGCGGAGGGACTCCATCAGCCAACTCAGCTGGGCCAGTCAAAGCCAATCAAAGGGCCGTACAATGCCCAGGTCTGCTCTGGAGTCTCATAGGCTCCAGGGTAGGTTTTGGTCCATTTTAAATCAAATATAGACTGATTTCAAGATGTCTTGTTACCAGACTTCAAAAACAGTCTAAGCCTGGACAGATTAAAATGGAAGTAAAGTCAATAATTACTGTACTACTTCCACCGCCCACAGTAGAGGACATTCCCATTTGGAATGTCCCGCTGCGTCTCAACTAGTTTTACGTTCTGTTGAGTTTTACTTTTGACGTACAAAGCTTTAAAAAGGAGCCACAAAATGTTTATAGGCAATATCCGTTTTGTTTATTTAAATAACCTTTCAAGCACCTAACTCACCTTTTCTGAACTTGAACAAGTTTGTTTTTTTTTTTTTTTTAGTGGCCAAATGTGAATCTGAAAAACTGTAAAGATGAGCAGCTGCACAGGTACGACTGTCCCGCGTAATTTACTATGTGTTTAAAAGCTCTGCCTGTTTTTGTGAAGTGCACGCAGATAACTTTACGAAACTTTTAAAACGCAGGAAGTTGTTTCTTATTCCTTTTGTCCTTGCATCTAAAGGTTTGTACGGCGGCTACTGTATTTTTACAAGCCCAGCAGCAAGCTCTATGCCAATCTCGATATGGACTACAACAAAGCCAAGCAGCTGACTGTTGTGGGATGCCAGTTCACTGAGTTCCTGCTGGAGTCAGAGGAGGTGAGTCATAATTAGTTTAGCATATTGGAATTGAGACGGAAAGAATCCAGCTGGAATATGGTGACAGGATAACAAGGTTTACTAAATGATACTCAACACATAGAATAGGGGGCTTAGGCCACCCCCACTTAGCCTTAATGGGAGCTCAAGCCCAAACCTTCCACGCGTGCACCTTAGTCATGTACATGAGCACACTTGCCAACCAAATTGTATAAAATGTATCAAATTTACGGTAGACTTGCTGCATTACATTTAATGTAGCAAGTCTGCTGTAATAAAAAGTTGATACATTTGATACATTTTATACTATTTGGTTGCCAAGTGTGCTCATGTACATGATTAAGGTGCACGCGTGGAAGGTTTGGGCTTGAGCTCCCATTAAGGCTAAGTGGGGGTGGCCTAAGCCCCCTATTCTATGTACTCTACGTACTCTATGTGAGTACGGTTTAGGGGAGCCTACCCAATCCAAACCAGCGTATTCTTTCAAACAATCCAATTTCATTTTTTTTTTTCCTCGGGTGTTCTAAACACCAGGAGGGTCCTGTCACACGGGTTCACCAGAACCATTAATTCTTCTATTTTCAAAATGATGGCCTACTTTATGTACACTAAGGAAGACTTAGTGGTGGAAGCCAGCGTGCATATGTTTCTATGCCCCCGCTGTGCTGCTGGCAGTGTAGACTTCTTTGGGGCCCGTCTGCCAATTGTGAATTAATAAAGATTGTGCCTGTGATAGAGATAAATGTAACACATTCTTCTATACTGTTTGTAAAATAGATTGTAGTGGATTACTACTTTACGCCCACTGCAGCATGCCTATTCCATTCATTGCCCGCAGGGACCGCACCTCGGTACTAGGGGTGTGAATTGGCGATACGTATCGCGATACACGTCCGATGATACGATATATCCCGATTCTGTCTCAAGGACGATATATTGCTTTTTTAAAAAATGTTATTTAAGTTTTAAAAAATGACATCCTCAAAGGCCGGACATGCAGAAGAAGCTTGGTGCCCGTGTGGGCTGGTAGCTTTCAGGGCTGGGGGCCGGCCACTCCGCCTCTGCGCCCTGGTCTACCAGCCCCCATAGCTGGTGCCGAGGTTGGTTTTGCTGAAAAAGCCCAAACTTTAAAAAAAAAAAAAAAAAGTGTGGGGTCCCTCCCCTGATAGAGGGGGGGGGGGGGGGACCCCCACACCTTTTTTTTTTTTTTTTTTTTTTTTTTGTATTTATAAGGGCTTAGCCCATGTAAAGTGCAGTTATTTATTTTTTTTTGTTTTTTTTTTAAGGAATGGGGCTATTATCCTCAATATGATTTTCATGAAAAACTTTTTGTTAATTTTTTTTTTAATAAAAAAAACACATTTTTAAATTATTTTCCCACATATTTCACCTTAAACTGGACCAACTGTTGGAAAAGAAAGGTAGCAGCCATTTTGGAGTTTCCTCTCCCAACTGACATAACTATAATGCACAGTAACAGGAAGCCCAGACTTCCTGTTTGCAGGTGGCCTGCAAGCCCATGAGCGGCCATCTTGTTTTTAAAATTTATCCCAGTAGTCATCAGAAAAAGATAAATAATTTTTTATGTGCAGCAATTTAAATTGCCCTGTAGAGGGATGCATATGAGCACTGTCTGTTGTGTTGGTCTGATTTAATTGATATTCTAAGTATGCAGCACGTCCTGCTCCATTCATAACATAACATCTGGGTTATACCTCCACAAGAGGGCGCTTTACTGCAGAGATGGCAAAAAGAGGCCCCTCCCGGTCCATATATACCCGGTACCTCACACTAATTCCCCAGTTTCTTCTCTGCAGTGGGCTGCGAAGGACAAGATGATGGCTTCTGTTCTCGCAGGTGAGCTGGGCTTACAGCCCGTGACCCTGTAGGACTATTCCCACCCGTTCCACTTTAATGCTATGCCGCCCAGCCTTGGCTGCGCGGTCGGGTGATGGTAGGCAGCATCTATTAGAGATGCTTTATTAGGAGCTTGCTCCACCGCAAATCCCCCACCAAAGGGTAGGCGGGCCAGGTATGGTGAACCTGAGTTGGTATGCCCTGTCCGCTTGCCCTCCTTTACATGTCACAAATGTATTTATGGGCATTTTACTTCCCCCTCCTCCCACTATCCTGGTTCGTCGGGGGGGGGGGGGGGGGGTTATTGTCTGTGTGTGTAATGCTAACTTCTAACACCACTGTTTTAAGTTGTGAATATTGTACATTATACTCGCGCTGGCACTACAGCTTAGCGTTTCTCCTCTCCCCTTTTGGCTTTTTAAATTTCCCGCCGCTGACTCGCGCGCCCTGCGGCGTCCTTGGTCAGCGGTGACGTCACTCTGGGTTCTGCTGGGATCTGATTGGCTGCAGGGTGGCTTGCTCTCGACCTCTCCCCGCGCTTCCTGGAGGAGGCGTGGCTTAGCGCGTGGGCAGCTAGCTTCCCATGCCTTTGCCTGTGCAGGATCGGCCCTGCGCCCGGTCTGTGCTTCTGCTATTACTGCAGTGGCCATTAGGACTCTGGTCAAGGGCCTGTTGGAAGGCTATCCTGATGATTCTTCTAGTGCCGAATTTAGAGCCTTATCACAATGTGAGATGTTTATTGCTTATATTCTTTCTGCCTTAGATGACACCATTAGGATGTGCAGCAGGACCTCAGCTTTGGTTGTTTCTATTCGCCGCTCGGTCTGGCTGCGCCAGTGGGCAGCTGACAATGCTGCTAAGTCGGCTCTCACAGGGCTACCCTTTAAGGGGCTGTGCCTTTTTGGTGACCGTTTGGACCTTTTTGCAAAAGGAGGTAGGTTGCCCCAACGCAAAAGACAGCCGCGGCCCTTTCGGGGTTCAGGGTCCTTTACCCCCTCCTTTCGTAGATCCAGGTCAGGGGGGGGTACGCTTTGCGGGGCACAGGGGTGATTTCTGGGGCAAGGGTAGAGGCCCTGCCCGTCCCGGATCCTCCTGGGGATCTAAGCCCAAATCTGTCATTAAGCCCGCTCAGCCATGAAGGGGTGCCCTCACTTACGGATGGGGGGACGGCTGCGGCTCTTCGCTCATGTCTGGGGACAACAGGTCTCAGACAGGTGGATTCTGAAGGTTGTGTCCTCCCGCTATAAGCTAGAGTTCGCGTCACGGCCCCCTCCAAGATTTCTCAGGTCTCGGATTCCTCTAGACCCCCTGGCAGCTCGGGGTCTATTTCTGGCTGTACAGAACTTATTGGATATGGGGGTCATCTGTCCAGTCCCTCCAGGGGAGAGAGGTCAAGGTTATTATTCCAATCTTTTCACAGTACCCAAAAGGGATGGTTCCATCAGGCCCATCCTGGACTTAAAGCTTCTTAACAAGTTCATCAGAACCAGACGCTTTCGCATGGAGACCCTGCGCTCCGCAATGAGCTCTTTGCGCCCGGGGGACTTCATGACCTCCATAGACATCATGGATGCTTACCTTCTTCCCAGGGCATCAACGGTTCCTCAGGTTCGCCCTGGAGGACCAGCACTACCAATTTGTGGCACTTCCCTTCGGTCTCACCTCGGCCCCCAGAGTGTTCACCAAGGTGTTGGCGGGGGTGATGGCCCTTCTCAGAGCCGGGGGCATTCACATTCTCCCTTATCTGGACGACCTTCTTATTACATCTCATTCACTCCAGCAGGCAGAATTGGATACCCAGACGGTGGTAGCTGCCCTGGACACATTCGGATGAGTGATCAATTATCCCAAGTCCTCCCTCTCCCCGTCCCAGGTGACCCCCTTCCTGGGCATGAATCTGGATACCATTCAGGCGAGGATTTTTCTTCCTCAGCAGAAGGTGGATTCTCTTCAAACTCTGGTTCATTTCATGCTGTCCAGCCCTCGTCCTTCCATCAGGCAAGGGATGCAATTGGTGGGACAGATGGTGGCCTGCTTCGAGGCAGTCCCTTACGCTCAGTTTCACATGAGACCCCTTCAGCTCCATCTCCTTTCAGTCTGGGACAAGAGTCCCCTGTCTCTGGATCACGCCTTTGTTCTCTCTCCTCTGGTCCGGCGGTCCCTCCTGTGGTGGCTGGACTCGAGGAATCTTCTGGGGGACAGATCCTTTCTGACTCCATGTTGGGAGACGGTCACTACGGAGGCCAGTCTGTCAGGTTGGGGGGCTACTGGAGAGCCCTCCAATTCCAGGGGCTGTGGGGCCCTCAGGAGGCTCACGCTCCTATCAACGTCCTGGAGCTGAGGGCGGTTCGGTTGGTGCTGGCACAGTTGACTACTCACCTTTAGGGGCTGCCGGTACAGGTTCGCTCCGACAACCAGACGGCGGTCGCCTATATCAATAATCAGGGAGGGACTCGGAGCAAGAGTGCCCTCCAGGAGGTGTCGTTGATTCTGTCCTGGGCCGAGGACAATGTCCCGTGCATCTCAGCAGTTTATATTCCGAGAGCAGAGAATCTGGAGGCGGATTCCCTGAGCAGGGGGACCACTCGCTTGGGGGAATGGTCCCTCAACAGCGAGGTCTTCCTATCCCTTTGTCGCCGGTGGGGGATGCCGGACGTGGATCTGTTTGCTTCTCACCACAATCACAACCTGCCAGCATTTGTCTCCCTTTCCCAGGATCCCCTGGCTCTGGCGGTGGATGCTATGTCCATGTCCTGGCAGGGTTTCCGCCTCCTGTACCTCTTCCCTCCGTTTCCTCTTCTGAGCAAGGTTCTGCGCAAGTTGGTTCAGGAGAGGGTGCCAGCCATTCTGGTGGCCCCCAGGTGGCCAAGACAGGTGTGGTTCGCAGACGCCATGCGGCTGGCAGTGGATCAGTACACTCTACCCTTGGTTCCGGATCTTCTCACTCAAGGACGGCTCTGTTATCCCAATTTACAAACGCTGGCTTTGATGGCCTGGCTGCTGAAACTGCCATCCTGAAGGAGGAAGGACTTTCTGATTCGGTGGTTCGTACTCTTATCAGGGCTAGGAAGGAATCCTCCTCCACTATTTACTATAGGACCTGGCGGACCTACATTGACTGGTGTGAGTCTAGGGCCTTTCCTTGTCGTGTGTTCGTCATTCCTAGGATCCTGGAGTTCCTTCAACATGGTTTGGATATGGGTTTTCAGCTCAGAACCTTAAAGGGTCACGTGTCCGCCTTGGCTGTTTTCTTCCAGAGGCCCTTTGCTCTGCATCCTCTGTTCAAGACTTTTTTCCAGGGGGTCGCTCATGTGCGCCCTCCCCGCAAACCCATGGTGCCGGTCTGGTATTTGAATTTGGTGTTGTCTGTCCTTCAGGGTTCTCCGTTTGAACCTGTGCATGAGGCTGCCTTGTCTATCCTTACCCTGAAGGTTGCCTTTTTGGTGGCTATCACCTCTGTCCGGTGTGTTTCTGAGTTGGCGGCTTTGTCTATTCAGGCCCCCTACTTTGAGAGACACCAGGACAAGGTGGTTTTCCGCTTTAAACCAGACTGCTTGCCTAAGGTTGTCTCTTCCTTCCATCTCAATCAGGATATTGTGCTTCCTTCTTTGTGCCCTAATCCTGGTAATCCCAAGGAGAGGGCTTTGCATTCTCTGGATGTTGTCAGGAATTTGAAATACTACCTGGTGGCTACTGCGCCTTTCAGAAAGACGGATGCCTTGTTTGTGGTTCCCTCGGGCCCCAAGAAGGGCTTGGCCCCTGCTAAGTCTGCTATTAGCAAATTGATTCGTCAGGCCATTGTTAGGGCCTATTCTACTAGGGGGAAGGATCCTCCTTTCCGTGTTACTGCTCATTCTACTCGTGCTGTTGGGGCTTCCTGGGCCTTCCAACACCAGGCTTCTGTTGAACAAGTTTGTAAGGCTGCTACATGGTCTTCTGTTCATACCTTTTCCAAGTTTTACAAGGTTGATGTTCGGGCCTCAGCAGATGCTGTTTTTGGCCGCAAGGTTCTGCAGGCGGCAGTGGTTTAAACTGTGCGTTGTTGCCTTTTTTTGGGATCCCCACCCGTTTATGGACACTGCTATTGGATGTCCCAGATGTTATGAATCATTATCTGGAGCAGGACGTGCTGCATACTTAGAATAATACAATTCTGTGATTACTCACCTTGTAGAATTTCTATTATAAGTATGCAGCACGTCCTGCTCCATCCCACCCTGTATTCCTTATTCTTGGATCCTCTATATGGTGGTTGTTTTTCATTGTTAAATTTATTGGCTTCTCCTGGTTCCCTTACTGCTTTTTTATACTGGGGAATTAGTGGGAGGTCCCGGGTATATATGGACCGGGAGGGGCCTCTTTTTGCCATCTCTGCAGTAAAGCACCCTCTTGCGGAGGTATAACCCAGATGTTATGAATCATTATCTGGAGCAGGACGTGCTGCACACTTATAATACCAATTCTACAAGGTGAGTAATCACAGAATTGTATTTTTTGATTGTTGGTCCGCTTTAAGTTATTGAAAAAGCACTAAAAAACAAGATATCTTACGTCAAGGCCCAAACTCTGCTGTAAAAAAAAAAAAATAATAATTTTCATGGAATTTCCTGCAAAACCTAAATAGAGCAAAATGCTGAAAATTGTCTGGCAACAGAGGGTGACAAAATATCTAGTTAGGCTGGCAGTTCAAGGGTTAACAGCCCATCCAGGTGGTGGAGCTGTGCCGGACAAAAGGTGAGCATATCTGTTTTTTCCCAAAACGTCCTCCAGGACGGCCCAGCCAGGTAGCTCCTCGCACCTAAACCAACACAAACTGGACATAAGTAAATACCCTGCCCCTTCCTCCTGGACCTTGGTGTTTTGTGATTCCGCCCAGGAAACAAGCTGGATTCTTCGCCCCGTTTTTTGTTTTTGTTCCCTGTGGAAGATGGTGGGTCCAGACTCCCTCCCCGTTCTCTGGCAGGCTCAGATGGGGTCCAGGCGGCCCACTTCTGCTATAGCTGGGGGTTCCCCTACTCTTACAACCCCCGGGGAATTCCCTGTCCCGGAGCTAGTCCAGACTGCAATCTCTGGGCCCGGACCCGCTAAGCTAGGATCCCGTACATTCCCCTGTCTGTTAGCTGGGAATGCCGGGTCTGGTGGAAGCTTCGGTCCCCACCATTGCAAGGGGGGCAGGTTATTGTGTTATTCTTAGTATACAGTACGTCCTGCTTCAGATAGAATACTTACACTTGGGTTATCCTCCGCCAGATGGCGCTGCACTGCAGAGACATGCAAAACAGGCTCCTCCCGGCCCCTCAAATACCCAGGGACCTCCCACAAATCCACAGATTTCTCTGCAGTGCTGACTGCGAAGACATGAAGTTATCACTCTCTTGCAGGTGAGCGGGGCTATTAACCTGCGGCCCTGTTGGACTATTCCCACCCGTCCTTTGTGATGATGTGCCTCCCAGCCTGGGCTGCGCTGGTCGGGTGAAGGTAGGCAGCACCATGCGTGCTTATGGAGCGCTGCTCCACCGCAGTCCCCCACCAAAGGGTAGGCGGTTTAGGCTGATGGTGAGCCTCTATGGGATGCCCCTCCCGCATTATTGCCCCGTGTAGTGGGGGGCCCTGTACAAAGGGCCGCCATCCTCCCTCATTCTCCCTGTAGCCTTCGGGGGGGAAGAAAGGGGGGGGGGTGTGGGTGTCCGTGTATCATGATTACGTGCTCATGGCTTTATGTAATGTCTTTTGACTTTATATGTGGTGTCAGCCGCCGCTCTGACTTGTCTTTTTACTCTGGCAACTGCCGCCGCGCGCGCCATTTTTCCTTCATTTGGATGTTCCGCGCCGGGCGGCGGCATTACCTCAGACGCTTCTGCGTCCTCATTGGCTACTTGTTGGGCTTCGCGCCCATCAGGGGGGCGGGACCTGGCTTGGCGCGCTTTGCGTCACGGCCCACTCTGGCCCGCTCTTCGAGGTACTCTGCGCCATGTTGTCAGGTCGCGCGCGCGTGACGTTCTTACTTACAGTGGTCCGTAAGTGCCCTCGCGGGCGGCTTTATACTCATTGTAGTGTTTTTCGGTTCTGACACCCTTTCTTCTTATTGTGTCTTTCAGACGGGCGAATCCATTGGCTTCTCCCGGCCCGTTGTAATTGATAGTCGGGCCTTGTAAAATTACTCCCACTTCCCTAGCGGGTCATTGGGGCACCCAGGGTTGCTTTATAGCGTCAATCCCTACTGGCATATTGTGCCTTAAAATCACCACATGGAGGCATCTCAGAATAATGTGACCGGGGTCCCCCTGGGACAAGACCAGCTGTGCATGGCGTGTGGACAACCCCATGCTGACGCTGACAGTACACGGGTCTGCGTACCCTGTGCTGAGCAAGCGCTGGCCTTGCATTCTGGCCTTCCAGTGGCTGCACCTCGTTTCACTTTTACTCCCCCAAGCTTAAATCTCACTCCTGATGAGTCGCACACAAGTGGGGATTCTCAGCCTGATTTGTCTCATAGACTGCCTACGGCTGAACAGATTATTGCGAGGTCTTTAGCGCGTTACTGTTTTCCCTATGGGATCTGAGGAATTTATGAATCGGGCTCATCTGATGAGAGACCGAAGGGTCATGAAGACTCAGGCCCTGACCCCTGGGCCCAGGATGACACTGACAGATTATTGATCCAGATCTTTGAGGTTCTGTCTATCTCTCTCCCTGGTGAGGCTTCCAGGCAAAGAGGGGAGCGTTTCCATACAGCAACATCACGTTTGGAATTTCTAGAGCAGGCACATTTCCATACCCTTGTGCTCAAGGAATGGGAGTGCCCCAGTAAACTTCCCGGGGTTCCAGGGGATTGGAATAGGAAGTATCCTTTTCCCCCTGAGGTGGTTAAATGTTGGTCATCCCCCCCCCCCCCCCCCCCCCCGAGGTGGATGCCCCGATCATAGGGCTATCTAACCCCCCTTTCTTGCAGCTCCCTGCTTATACTACCCTTCGGGATGCTGAGGACCGGCGCATTGACCTGCTGGCCTCCCACGCCTTTGCATGTGCGGGGACGGCGCTGTGTCCGGTCTGTGCCTCTGCCATTACTGCTGTGGCCGCTAGAACTCTCATCAGAAAAATGCTTGATTGTGCCCCTGATGATCTCCCTTGGGATGTGTTGAATGCACTCTCCATTTGTGATGTGTTTGTAAAATGTATCCTATTAGCATTGGATGACACCATTAAAATGTGTGCAAGAACCTCTGCCCTTGTGGTGGCTATACGTCGCTTGGTCTGGCTGCGACAGTGGGGTGCTGACGATGCTGCAAAGAAGGCTCTTACCGGGCTTCCTTTTTAGGGGCTACGCCTGTTTGGGGCCCGTCTAGACCTGTTTGGTAAGAGAGGTAAGTTACCCCAACGCAGGCGGCTGTCTCGAGCCCTTCGGGGCCAGGGCACCCCTTCTACCCCCTGCCATGGTGTTAAACAGGAACCAGGGTGTCCTTCGCGGGGGCTCGCGCAGATTCCTGCCCCAGGAGCAGCAGACCACGCCCTGGCTCCTCCGGGGGGGCTAAGCCCAAATCTTCTCCCAAGTCTCCTCAAGCATGATGGGGTGCCCTCGCTCGTCTGGGTGAGGGGACGGCTGCGGCACCTTGCTCATGTCAGGAGGCATCACGCCTCAGACTGGTGGATTCAGGAGGTAGTTTCCTCCGGCTACATGATAGAGTTTGCTGTGCGGCCTCCCCCAAGATTATCAGCCCGGGTACTCCTGGTCCCTGCCTCTGCTCAGGTGCTGGTGCAGGCCATGCAAGGCCTGCGGGGTCTGGGGGTCCCTTGCAGATTGCCCTTAACAGACAGAGGCAGGGGACGCTACACCAACCTTTCCACAGTTCCCCAAAAGGACGGGTCAGTCTGGTCCATTCTGGATTCACGGATTTTGAACACTTCATCAATTACAGGCGGTTTCTGCATGGAAACTCTGCGCTTGGCCATCAGCTCCTTGCGCCCCGGGGGCTTCTTGCCGTCTGTGGAGATCAAAGATGCTTATTTTCACATCCCTGTGTCTTCAGGACACCAAGGTTCTTCAGATTCGCGTTGGAAGACCAACACTGCCAATTTTGTGGCCTTGTCAACTGGCCTCTCTTCAGCTCCCAGAGTGCTCACCAAGGCGCTGACGGGGGTGATGTCTCTGATGAGATCAAGGGGCGTCCGCGTGCGGACCTACCTGGACGTCCTCATCACTTCCCAGTCTCTACGTCAGGCTAAGTTGGATACTCGGCTGGTGGTGTCCATTTGGGAGTCATTTGGATGAGTGATCAAACATCCCAAGTCCTCATTGTCCCCTTCATTGGTAACTCCATTCCTAGGAATGAATCTGGATACTGTTCAGGCAAGGATCTTCCTTCCTCAGCAAAAAAGTGGACAATCTGGTTGCACTGGCTCAGTCCCTCATAGCTGTCCCCATCTCTCCACCAGGCAGGGGATGCAGCTGGTGGCATGCTCCGAAGAGTTCCCGTATTCTCAGTCCCCCTGGGGGTTTTCAGCAACTTCTTCTATTGTTTGTACGGGACAAGGAACCAGTATCCCTGGACAGGGTCTGTGTGCCTTCCCCCCCCCTGGTGAGGAGGTCCCTCTTGTAGTGGATGAACTCAAGAAACCTGTTGGGGGGCAGATCCTTTCTTGCCCCTTCCTGGAAGACGGTCACCATGGATGCCAGTCTATCAGGTTGGGGGGGGGGGGGTCTGGAAGTCCCTGCGGTCCAGGGGAGGTTGGGCCCTTAGGAGGCCCATACACTTATCAATGTTTGAAACTTGAGCGTTTAGGTTAGTTCTAACTCGCTTGACTACTTGTCTTCAGGGCCTGCCTGTTCAGGGGCGCTAGGTCTATCTGACGACAGTTGCCTACATCAATCATCAGGGAGGGACCCGGAGCAGGAGGGTTCTCCAGGAAGTGTCTCTGATCCTGACCTGGGTGGAGGCCAATGTTCCCTGCATATCAGCGGTATACATTCTGGGGGGGGGGGGTCCTTCTGCAACAGGGTGTTCCAACCCCTGTGTCACTGTGGGGACCTACCAGATGTGGATCTGTTTGTGCCCCATCACAATCACAAGCTCCCGGCCCTTGTCTCCCTGTCCCAGGATCCTCTGGCCGTGACCACGGATGCTTTAGTAATGTCATGGCAGGACATTCTGTTATGTACGTCTTTTCTCCATTCCCCCTGCTAGGCAGGGTCCTGCGCAAGATTGCTCTGGAAGGGGTGCCAGTGATTCTGGTGGCCCCCAAGTGGCCAAGAAGAGTGTGGTTCGCAGACGTGGTACAGATGGCAGTAGATCAGTACGTTCTGCCAGGAGTGCCAGATCTGCTCACTCAGGGCCCCTTACGCCATCCCAATTTACAAACTTTGGCCTTGACGGCCTGGCTGCTGAAGCCTCCATCTTGATGGAAAAAGGCTTGTCTGCCTCGGTGATTGAGACCATGGTGAAGGCTAGGAAGCAAACTTCTTCTTCCATCTATTATAGGGTATGGCGTATCTATATTGATTGGTGTGAGTCTAGGTCTCTTCCCTGTCGGGTGTTCTCAGTCCCCAGGGTTCTGGAGTTTTACAGCATGGGTTGGAGCCGTGTCTCCAACTCAGTACTTGGAAGGGTCAGGTTTCTGCCCTGTCTGTCTCCTTTCAGAAGTCTTTTGCTTAGCATTCTTTGGTTAAGACTTTCTTTCAGGGGGTTACTCATGTGCGTCCCCCACGTAAACCTATGGTCCCTGATTGGGATTTGAACTTGGTTTTGTCTGCCTTGCAGGGTGTTCCCTTTAGACCTACTCAGGATGCTGCTCTGGCTGTACTTACCCTTAAGGTTGTCTTTCTGGTGGCTATTACTTCGGTCAGACGTGTGTCTGAGCTGGCGGCTCTGTCTATCTAGCCCCCATACTTTGAGAGACACCAGGATAGGTGGTGTTCCGCTTTAAGCCAGATTTTCTGCCTAAGGTGGTGTCTACTGTTCATTTGAATCAAGATATTCTTCTTTCTTGTGCCCTATTCCTAGCAACGCTGGGGAAAGGGTTCTGCATTCCTTGGACTGGTGTTGGAAGTATTCCTTAGTAGTCACTGCATCCTTTAGGAAAACTGATGCTCTTTTTGGGCCTACGGCCACTCCATCCTGAATGCGCCCGATCTCGTTTGATCTCGGGGGCTAAGCAGCATTGGGCCTGGTCAGTGCTTGGATGGGATGGTCCCTTCTGGTCCTAGGAAGGTTTTTTGGCTCCTGTCAAGTCTACAATTAGCGAATGGATTCGTCAGGCTATGACTCAGGCCTGTCCCACTAGGGGAAGAATCTTCCCTTTCGCCTTACTGCTCTTTCTACTCGTGCTATTGGTGCCTCTTGGGCCTTCCAGCACCAGGCTTCTGTTGAACAAGTTTGCTAGGCCGCTACTTGGTCTTCTGTTCATACCTTTTCAAGGGTTTTACAAGGTTGATGTTAGGGCCTCAGCTGATGCTGTCCTTGGCCGCAAGGTTTTACAGGTGACAGTGGTTTAAACTGTCTGCTGTTGCCTTTTTTGTTGGGGATCCCACCCTACTTTATGGACACTGCTATTGGATGTCCCAAGTGTAAGTATTCTATCTGGAGCAGGACGTACTGTATACTAAGAATAATACAATTCTGTGAAATACTCACCTGTAGAATTGATATTATAAGTATACAGTACGTCCTGCTCCACCCCACCCTGGTTTTTGCATTATTCTGGATCCCCTGTATGGTGATTGTTATCAATGTTTTAGTTACCAGTTTTTGGTGGTTAAATTCTCCCGGATTCTTGTTCACTGCTTTTCAATGCTGGGGATTTGTGGGAGGTCCCTGGGTATTTGAGGGGCCGGGAGGAGCCTGTTTTGCATGTCTCTGCAGTGCAGCGCCATCTGGCGGAGGATAACCCAAGTGTAAGTATTCTATCTGGAGCAGGACATACTGTATACTTATAATATCAATTCTACAGGTGAGTATTTCACATAATTGTATTTTTTTTCTGGACTATCCCTTTAAACTGACCTAATTTTTATTTTCAGGATGGACAGGGATACCTGGAGGAGCTGGTGAAGGACATTGTGCTGTGGCTGACGACGACATCCGGAATGAAACAAGAGCGCAGTCTGCAGAACAATGGCTTGCTGAATACTCTCAGCCAGTACTATTTCCTCTTCATTGGCTCGCTCTCCTGCCATCCTCATGGCGTCAAGATGCTTGAGAAGTGCAACATGTTTCAGTGGTAAGATATTGGAGATCTACTTTGACTGACCGTGACCAACATCGAACTGGGTTGGGGGCCTCTAGCCTAATAAAGGGACTGTAACCCTGCCTGTTGTGCACTTGGGATAAAAAACTGGTCCACTGCTTTGTCCCTCTATACAGCCCCAGCACTGGCCACCATACAGCTGGCTCCCTATGTCATAGTAATAATTATACATTAAATAATGTCTAGCTATGATAAGAGCAGCAGGTAATGCGGGGTGTCTCTGCTCTACAGTAGGTAAGCATGTCTTATCCATTTTTGATAGGAATTTGAGAGCTGTCATTTATTGTAAACAAATAGTAGTATCTGTGTGTATGAGCACTAAAATTTAATAGGTAGACACTTGCTGGATTCCCTCCCCAGGGTCATCCAGAATCTGGATACCCCGCTGTGTTAAACCCCCCAAGATGCTCAGAAGCTCAAATTTTTCCTGGCCCAACGTGCGCTGTGGCCACATCCCCACTATCCCTTTAGTAGGGCGCGTGCACATGTCAGGCATTTGTAAATGGCCGGTGTGGGCGCGCTCCCTATTAGAGGGTAGTGGGGGATGCAGCCACCAGCGTGCTCTGATTGGACGAGAGGGCTGCACATGTGCCGTAGGACCAGGGAAGGGTGAGATTGGCCGACCTGGGGGGTTTCATACAGCGGGGCAAAATCCTGGGTTTTGGGCCACCCACTTTAAAGTTGACCAAAACCCTTGATTTTTCACTATACCAGGTTTTGGTCCATACCATTAGGGCATCCTGATTTGGGCTGCCCCACTCTTTAAACCCAGCTAGTCACCCGATATACTTACCTCACTGGCTCCCCCATGGCGCAGATACGGCTCTTTTCCAATCAGCGTATTTGGTCATGCATATAAATGAGAGGCTAAAGAAGCTCTATGTCACCCCCTGTATCCCTCTATTGCTGTGCACGGCTGCACCTGCCTTGAGTTAATGCGGAAACACACAGAACTACAAAGGATGCTGCTGCTGGCCACACATGCGCCATGGATCCACCGGTATGGAGAGTATGATGAGCGGGGCTTCTAACAGCAGGGCATGCTAATTTGCTCCACTTTAAAGAGGAAATTTGGTTCTTGCCAATGCTTACCACTTCCTCATTTGTTGTATGGCGGCTGATCACATGACTGCTGGTGATCAAGTGGGCTTGCAAACCTGGTTGTCAACGGTCAAATGATGAAGTGAATGAGAAAGTAAATACTTGACTTTAGTTCCTCTTTAAAGTGTTTCTACAGCCAAACAAAAAACAAAAGGGTACTCACCTTTTGTCCTCTGCAGTTAATCGGTGCTAGATGCCAGCCTGTGCTACCTTGGTTGCCCCGGGAAGCAACTTCATTGGCCAGCGTTTTCTTCCTGGCTCCCGTCCCCCACCATTAGTCACAGTGTTGCGGTCACGCCTTCTCCATTTACTACATTAGAGGGAGCATGTCAGACCTCCATTGCAATAAATGGAGAGGACAGGGCAGTGCTGACTGATGGCAGGTTGTGGGCTCGGCATACCATCAATTATGACCCCTGTTTGGGCCCAGGGTGACGAGGGGTGCACAGGCTTGGATCCAGCAGTTATGTGAGTTCACTGGGCTAGCACCAATGAGCTACAGCGGACAAACCGTGAGTACACCTTTGTTTTAATATTTGGCTGTTGAATCGCTTTAAAGTGGACCAACACCCAGCGTGATCCAATCCCTCCCTGTGGGTCATCCAAAATCGGGATGCCCCGCTGTGTGAAACCCCGCAGGACGCCCGCTGCACTTACCTGATTGCCGGTCCAACGGTGCATGCGCGGGGCGCGGCCGCTTCTCTCTAGCAGGGTGCCATTTGTGAATGGCCGGCGTGGACGGGCTCCCTGTTAGAGGGAAGTGCGAGATGCGGCTGCCAGCATGCTCGGAGCCGCTGCGTCTCATTGACTCACATACCACAGCGGCTCCGAGCGCAGTGATTAGACGAGCGGCCACGCATGCGCCGTAGGAGCGGGGGGAGGTGAGTTGTAACCTGCGATCTGGGGGGTTTCACATAGCGGGGCACCGATCGGGGTGCCACGGGGAAGTGGATCAAAACCCAGGATAGTCAAAATCCTTGGTTTTGGTCCACTTTAAGCTGCAGAACACCACCATATCCTCTTTGACCTCAATGCTCCACACCATGATAAAAAGGATTTAATCTCCCGTTTATAGAGGCTTATTATCTGATAAACACTCCGGTATTTGCAGCAAGCTTTTACTCTAAAGTAAAAATCTCCACCCCCCCCCCCCCCCCACCCCCCCGCAAAGCCACCCATGTACTTGTTTAAATCTTTCAAACATTTTTATTGCAGTCTCTTAAATCTTTGCTCGCTTAAAAACCAAGACCACTTACTGAAGTTGGCAGTTTCCAGCCTGGATTACAGTCGAGATGGGCTTGCCAGAGTCATCCTTTCCAAGACCCTAACCGCATCTCCCGATGTAAGTCTTGAGTTTGTGTCATTTATTTTGCTGTGCTGGTGCGTGACCTGTGGCAGGAAGGAAAATAATTGTAACAACGTTTTACTAATGTGGGCCTTCCTCCCTAGAGATAGTCCAACTAGTTCACAGTTTAGCAGCTGCTCTGTGCAGCATAGACCATTGATGGAGGAGACAAACGTAACTGCAATTAGCTTTCAGAGAGGTTTTTGACTCCCAACAACAGGAAGTACCAGGGAGACGCAGAATGGGAGACAGTCACCACGGACGCCAGTCTGACAGGTTGGGGGGCTTCTGGAAATCCCTGAAGTTCCAGGGTCAGTGGGGCCCTCAGGAAGCCCATACCCCTATCAACATTCTGGAACTGAGGGCGATAAGACTAGTTCTCACCCAGTTGACTCCACACTTCGGGGTCGTGCGGTTCAGATCCGCTCGGACAACCAGACGGCAGTTGCCTACATCAATCTGCAGGGAGGGACCTGGAGCAAGAGGGCCCTCAAGGAAGTGTCCCTGATATTCTAAGTATGTCACACACCCCGCTTCAAGATATCCATAACATGTGGGTAATACCGACCTGAAGAGGGCGTTCTGCAGAGATGATAGCAAAAAGAAAGCCCCTCCCTGATCCATAAATACCTGGGACCTCCCACTCATTACCCAGTTTTCCATCTCTGCAGACGGCGAGCAAGTCAGAAGATGATGGCTCCTCCTTGCACAGGGGGATTTCAGGTAGCCGGGGTAACTCCCGGCCTGTTTTTTTTTATTATTTCCGCTCGGACCCCCTTTTCCCTGAATAGTCCTTAAGATACATGCCTCCTCAGTCTTGGCTGCTGGCCCGAGCGAGGGTATACTGGCACCTCTGGTGCTTAGGAGCAGAGCTCCCCCGTGAGACCCTAAATAAGAGGGTAGGCGGTTACACCGGGTTGGTGATCCCGGTTTTGGATGCCCCGTCCCTTGGTATTTGCCCCTGGGGGGCCCCTTTACAGTCCTCCTTTTGGTCACAGTGGGGGTTGGGGGTCCCTTTCCTAGGGCTAGTAATTAATCATTTTAGTTGTTTTATTCATTTTATTATGCTTTGTGTAAGTGTTGTGTGTGTGTTGCGTGCTTGTACTTTCTCGGCGCCGCGGCCGCCATTACGGCCGGGGCGCCGGTCTTTTCACCTTGTGAGGGGAGCTTCCCCTCACACACTTATGGGGGGGGCGGGGCCGGCCCCGTTGGCTGTGTCTCCCTGCAAGAGCGGGCGGGTGCTCCGCTGGATGCTGCGGTCGCACCCGCCTGCTGTGTCACTTGACCGGCGCCGCGCCATGCGGCGGCGCCGGTCTCTGAGTTGCCTGTGAGAGGGAGCTTCTCCCCTCGCGTCTTCGTCAGAGGGGGGGGCGGGCCGGGCTTTCGCCGCGTCACCGCGGCTCCGCCCCCCCCTCTGCTTCTGGCGCCGATGCGGAGCTTTCGGCTCCGTGCTGTTGGAGGAAGGGGGCGGTCTTTGCTCTTCGCGCGGTCCGCGCTGACCACGCCCCTTTTTCGGCCTGCGTCTCTCTTCACGTGCTGCGAGGTCTCCATTGTTCCTGCTCCATACGGATCTGTGAGTGGCCCTGTGGGCCCTATTTATTCTAGCTTTACTTCCTTTATTGGTCATATTTTGGCTTTTATTGGGTTCCTTTCTGTCTTTCAGGCGGAGGTTTTATCAGGAGGATCATCAGTAGTATTTAGGGGGTTTCTCCCGGTCCTAGATCCCTGGGTTCACTTTTGTCTATAAATCCTCCCACTCGGGACATTAAAGGGGCATCCCGGGTTGCTTATTGGCGTAATTCCCTGGGTCATAGCGACTACTAAAAGTTCACCTTATGGAGGCATCCCCGGATACTAGGCTCGGGACCCCTTCGGGGCAATCCCGGAAGTGTATGTTGTGTGGGGTATCCATTACTGGGGACGATGTGCTTTTGTGTATACCTTGTGCACAGCAAACTATTACGCGGCAGTCCGATCCCCAGGCGTCTGGGTCAGCACCGCCGGTCACTTCATCTCCTCCTCCCATCTTGACACGCACCCCATGTGACATCGTCATGGGCAGGGAGCTGCAATCTGAGATGTGCGCCAGATTGGCCAATCTTGAGAAAATTATTTCCAGCTCGGTCGCCCGTAAGGCTCCAGCCAAGAGAAAGCATTTGTCGCCGGCCCCGCCGGTGGATGACTTTGATGAGGTTAATAATCTGGATTGGTCTGATTATTCCCCGCTAGAGGAAGGGGAGGTGTATGAGGATTCAGATATTTCGGACGACGAGCAGTCTTTTGGCACTGATGCTGAGCTTGGTGACTTGGGGAGATTCTCGGATACTCCTCACGCGCTCTGGCTCTGATGTTGGAGGTTCTGAATATTGCCCCACCAGAGGAGGCGCCACAGCAGAAGGGTGAGTTGTTTGAGGAATCCAGGCCGCGCTTGGAGTTTCCTACGCAAAGGCATTTTGACAAAATTATTGCTAAGGAATGGGACAGGCCGGCTCGGCTCCCTGGCATTCGTCAGGGGTGGGATAAGAAATATCCCTTCCCTTCGGAGGCATCCGTCCCCCCCCCCCCCCCCCCCCGGGGTGGATGCACCGGTTTTGGGGTTGTCCAACTCCTCTGTTTTAAATAGACCTGATTGTTCCACCCTCAAGGATGGAGAGGATAAATGCATTGACCAGATGGCTTGTCATGGTTTTGCTAGCGTTGGGTCAGCCATGCGGCCCGTTTGCGCTTCGGCGCTAATGGTGTTGGCTGCCAGATCTGTGGTCAAGGATCTCTTGACCTCTTCCGGGCTTCGTCCTGGTAGTGAAGAGTTCCTTAGCCTTAAACGGTGTGAGTTGTTTTTATCTTTTGTGTTAACAGCCTTGGATGACACCTTGATGATGTGTGGTAGGACGTCGGCTCTGCTGGTGACTATTCGGCGGTCGGTGTGGTTGCGCCAGTGGGCGGCCGATTTTATGTCCAAGAAGTCACTGACGGCTCTACCTTTTGTTGGATTACGGCTCTTTGGAGAGCCATTGGACTCTGTCACCAAGGGTGGTAGGTTACCTCAACGCAAGAAACAACGCCGTCCCTTTCGGGGGGCGCCTTCCTTTACCCCCTCCTTTCGTGGGGCCAGATCTGGCAGGGGATTTGCCTTCCCCTCTTCCAGAGGTGATTCTGGGAGCAGGGGCAGAGGACGCGCTCGTCCA
Source organism: Gastrophryne carolinensis (assembly GCA_027917425.1). NCBI lineage: Eukaryota > Metazoa > Chordata > Amphibia > Anura > Microhylidae > Gastrophryne > Gastrophryne carolinensis. The sequence goes on from CM051234.1 coordinate 604,912,046, forward strand.
GGATACAGTTGGGGCTCTAAGCCCAAGCCGGCTACTAAGCCAGCTCAGCAATGAGGGGGCGCCCTCACCCATGCGGGTGGGGGGACGGCTGCGACACTTCTCTCAGGTCTGGGATCAAGAGGTCTCGGACAGATGGATTCGGGAAGTGGTGTCTTCCGGTTACAAGCTGGAGTTCGAGCTCCGCCCCCCTTCCAGGTTTTTCAGGTCTCGGATGCCTTCGGAGCCTCTGGCGGCGCAGGGACTCCTGGTGGCAGTAGAGAATCTTCTGGACATGGCTGTCATTTGCCCAGTGCCCCCCTTGGATCAGGGCAGGGGTTTTTATTCCAATCTGTTCACGGTACCCAAAAAGGACGGATCGGTCCGTCCCATTTTGGATCTGAAGTTTCTCAACAGGTTCATCCGGCCGCGGAAATTCCGCATGGAAACGCTGCGCTCGGCTATTCACTCTCTTCGTCAGGGAGACTTTCTGACGTCCATAGACATCAAGGATGCTTATCTACACGTTACGATTTTTCCGGCACACCAGAGGTTTCTCAGGTTCGTGGTGGAGGATCGGCACTTTCAGTTTGTGGCACTCCCTTTCGGGCTCACCTCGGCTCCTCGGGTGTTCACCAAGGTGCTGGCGGGGGTGATGGCTCTGCTCAGGGTGCAGGGTGTCCGTATTGTGCCCTATTTGGACGATCTTCTGATCATGGCCTCTTCCTTCAACCAAGCGGAGTTGGACACCAGGTTGGTGGTGTCCACTCTGGAGAGGTTCGGTTGGGTGATCAACCACCCCAAGTCTTCCCTTTCTCCGTCCAGAGTGGTGACCTTTCTGGGAATGTCTCTGGACACTTCGCAGGCCAGGGTGTTTCTGCCCCAGGCCAAGATTCTTTTGATTCAGGAGTTAGTTCGGCTTCTCCTGTCGGTCCCTCATCCGGCCATCCGGCTAGGGATGAGGCTGGTGGGGTTAATGGTGGCCTCATTCGAGGCAGTTCCCTTTGCGCAGTTTCATACGAGGACGCTTCAGCTTCATCTGTTGAAGGTTTGGGACAAGTCTCCACTATCGTTGGATCAGTCCTTCCTGATGACTCCCCGAGTTCGTCGATCCCTGCAATGGTGGCTGGGGTCTGTCAATCTGCTGAAGGGCAGATCCTTTCTGGCGCCGTGTTGGGAAACAGTCACCACGGATGCCAGTCTGTCAGGTTGGGGGGGTGTTTGGAAGGACCTCCAGTTTCAGGGTCTGTGGGGCCCGCAGGAGGCTCACGAGCCCATCAATGTTCTGGAGTTGAGAGCCATCAGGTTGGTTCTGTTTCGCTTGACTCATCAGTTGCGGGGCCTGCCAGTTCAGGTCCAGTCGGACAACCGGACGGTGGTTGCTTACATCAATCACCAGGGGGGGACTCGCAGCAGGAGTGCCCTCAGGGAAGTGTCTTTGATTCTGGATTGGGCGGAGAGCCACGTCCCGTGTATCTCAGCAGTCTACATTCCGGGATTGGAGAACACGGAGGCGGACTCTCTGAGCAGGGCCTCCTCTCGTCAGGGGGAGTGGTCCCTCAGTCCTCAGGTGTTTCGCTCGTTTTGTCTCAGGTGGGGGTTCCCGGTGGTGGACCTCTTTGCCTCCCGTCACAATCACAAGCTTACGGTATTTGTGTCTCTCTCGCAGGATCCACTGGCCCTGGCGGTGGATGCCATGTCCTTGAACTGGAGGGATCTGGGGTTTCTTTACCTGTTCCCTCCGTTTCCAATGTTAGCCAGAGTGGTGCGCAAGCTGGCCATGGAGGGCGCGTCGGCGATTCTGGTGGCGCCAAGGCAGGTTTGGTTCGCAGATCTGGTAAGGCTGGCAGAGGATCAGTTCGTTCTGCCTCTACTGCCGGACCTGCTCACCCAGGGTCGGCTACGCTATCCCAATTTACCTTCGCTGGCTTTGACGGCGTGGCTGCTGAAACCGCCATCTTGAAGGAGGAAGGTCTTTCTGATGCGGTGGTTCAGACTCTTATTAGCGCTAGGAAGCGCTCTTCCTCTACTGTTTACTATAGGACCTGGCGGTCCTATATTGACTGGTGTGAAAGTAGGTCTTTCTCTTGTCGGGAGTTCTCCATTTCCAGGATCCTGGAGTTTCTTCAACATGGTCTGGATCTGGGGCTTCAACTTAGTACCTTGAAGGGGCAGGTTTCTGCCCTGGCGGTGTTCTTCCAAAGGTCCTTTGCACTTCATCCCTTGGTCAAGACTTTTTTCCAAGGAGTTACGCATGTACGGCCTCCTAGGAAGCCTTTTGTTCCAGTTTGGGATTTGAACCTGGTTCTTTCTGCTCTTCAGGGTCCTCCGTTTGAGCCCTTGAATGAGATTGCTTTGTCTTCTCTTACTCAAAAGGTGGCATTTTTGGTGGCTATCACTTCGGTTAGGCGTGTTTCTGAGTTGGCAGCTTTATCCATTAAAGCTCCGTACTTCGAAAGGCATCAGGACAAGGTGGTCTTTCGTTTTAAGCTGGATTTTCTTCCTAAGGTGGTCTCTGCCTTTCATCTGAATCAGGACATTGTTCTGCCTTCTCTATGTCCTAATCCCAGCAACAACAAGGAAAGGGCGTTGCATTCCTTGGATGTAGTTCGCGTTGTGAAATATTATCTGGTGGTTACGTCTTCCTTTCGTAGGACTGATGCTTTTTTTGTGGTGCCCTTTGGGCCTAGGAAAGGTTTGGCTCCTGCCAAATCTTCCATTAGTAAATGGATTCGTCAGGCCATCATTGGGGCCTATTCTGCCAAGGGGAGGAGTCCCCCTTTTTGTGTTACTGCTCATTCTACTCGTGCGGTTGGAGCGTCCTGGGCTTTTCAGCACCAGGCCTCTGTTGAGCAAGTTTGTAAGGCCGCTACTTGGTCTTCACACTTTTTCCAAGTTTTACAAGGTTGATGGCTGATGGCTAACGTGTTTGGGCATGTAGTCAGTATCTGACTATCCTGTGTGCCGTGTTTTTGAATTAAACCATAATCCTACCTTTTTATGTTCAATATTTTTTTTTTTTTTGAGGAACATGCCAATATTATACATATGACAGGTGTAGATGTTTACAGGCATTGTTCCTTACAAAGAGATTACACTTGGATGAAGTGAGCTGTGCATTAACACATTTCGGCCTCGATTCAATAAAGGTAGAAAAAAATTCTCATGGTAGTAAAAAATTCAATTCATGAGAAAAAAGCCTGAGAATGTCAGGGTTACTGAATGACTAGATAAGAAGACGATGAAAGTCAGTGACAGCTTTTACTACAGTGTAGAAAGGAGTAAACTGTTCTCTACTTTTCTTAGGAGTAAAAAAAGACAATTCTGTGATTACTCACCTGTAGAATTGTTTTTATGGTAATCCAGCACGGGTTGCTTCATCTGTAATTCTTCACATTTGGGTAATCCGCCACCAGGTGGCACAGTCAACTGCAGGAAGACTTGTGGCTCCTCCCGGCCCATAAAAGGGCAGGAATTATCCAGAAGACCCAGTGTTTGAAAAGCAGTAATGCAAGAAGCCAGGAGGCAAGACCATGTTAAGCAAAAAACACAGCCACTAAAAAAGAACTCTCTCAACAAAAATCACCAAAACAAGGCAAAAGAGGATAACGATAACAAGGGTGGGATTAAGCAACCTGCGTTGGATTACCATAAAAACAATTCTACAGGTGAGTAATCACAGAATTGTCTTTTTCTGGTATCCAGCACAGGTTGCTTCATCTGTAATTCTTCACATTTGGGACATCCAACAGCAGTGCCCAGGAAGAAGGGTGGGCAAAAACAGCATCGGCAGAGGCCCTAACATCAACCTTGTAAAACTTAGAAAAAGTATGAACCGAAGACAAAGTAGCGGCCTTACAAACCTGTTCAACTGAAGCCTGGTGCTGAAAATAGCACTAGTGGAGTGAGCTGTAACACAGAAAGGGGGTTCCTTCCCCTTGGCAGAGTACGCTTGCACCACTGCCTGTCTGATCCACTTGCTGATAGTGGATTTGGCCGGAGGCAAGCCCTTCCTGGGTCCGGCAGGGAGAACAAACAGAGAATCCGACTTCCGAAAATAATATTTGAGCGCCCTGACCACGTCCAGAGAACGAAAGTTCCGTTCCTTAGAATTCGAAAGGGCAGGACACAAGGAAGGCAAGACAATGTCCTCATTGAGATGAAAGGCAGAGACAACCTTGGGCAAGAATTCCAGTTTAAGATGGAACATTAGCTTATCCTGATGCCGCTCAAAATAAGGAGGCTTCATAGAAAGCGCAGCCAGCTCTGCAACGCGACGCACCGACATGATAGCAACCAAGAAGACCACCTTAAGAGTCAGAATGGACAGAGCAGCAGGGATCAATGGTGAACCCTGGAGAGCAGAAAGCACCAAGTTCAAATCCCACACCGGTAACAGGGGCTTAGTTGTAGACCCGACTCCAGACCATGTTGTAAAAACTCCAAAATCCTGGAAATGAAAAAAGTGCGACAAGGAAAAGACTTAGACTCTCACCAGGCAATGTAAGCATGCCAGACCCTATAATAGATCAAGGAAGAGGATTTCTTCCGAGCCTGAATCATAGTACTGACGACCGAGGCCGGCAATCCCTTATCCATCAGGATGGAGGTTTCAGCAGCCAAGCCGTCAAAGCCAGCGTTTGTAAATTGGGATGGCACAACTGTCCCAGAGGGAGGAGCCCTGGATCGTCGGGCATGAAGATGTGATCCACCGCCATCTCGACAATGTCCCCGAACCATACTCTCCCCGGCCAGCGGGGGGCCACCAGAATGGTCGGTACCCCCTCCTGGGCTATCTTGTGCAGCACCCAACCCAGGAGAGGAAAGGAGGAAACGCATAGAGGAGTCGAAACTCCGTCCAAGCAATTGCTAGCGCGTCCGTGGCAAAGCCTAGAGGATCTCTTGACAGAGACGAATCTTGGGAGCTTGTAATTGTGACGGGATGAAAACAGGTCCACACCGGCAGACGACACAGGGCGAGAAAGATCTTGTTGATGAGCAACCATTTCCCCAGGTGAGACGTCCCCCTGCTTAGAGAGTCTGCCTCCTAGTTTTCCACCCTTGGGATGTAAACCGCCGAGATGAAGGGAACATTCTCCTCTGCCCAAGACAAGATCAGGGACACTTCCTTGAGGGCTTGCTTGCTCCGAGTCCCGCCCTGATAATTGATGTAGGCGACAGCCGTCAGATTGTCCGAGCGGACCTGGACCGCACGACCCCGTAGGTGGGGAGTCAACTGGAAGAGAACCAACCTGATCGCTCTCAGCTCCAGGAGATTGATAGGCAAGTGAGCCTCCTGAGGGCCCCACTGACCCTGGAACATCAGCACCAAAACCCTCCCCAACCGGTCAGACTGGCGACCGTGGTGACAATCTCCCAGCACGGAGGCAGAAAGGACCTGCCCACTAGAAGGTTACTCGAGTCCAACCACCACAAGAGGGACTGTCTTGCCAGAGGGGACAGAGCGAATTCCTGCTCCAGGAAGATAGGAACGTGCAGATAGACATCCTTGATGTCCACCGTGGTCAAAAAATCGCCTGACCGAAGGGAGCACACCACTGACCGGAAATGTTGGAACCTGACAAATCTGTTGAGACCCTTTAGGTCCAGGATAGGTCTCAGGGAACCGTCCTTGGGCACCACAAACAGATTGGAGTTGAACCCCCGACCCTGTTCCTGAAGATGCACAGGACAAACCACACTGGACAATAGAAGACGTTGGACAGCCAACCTCAGATCCTGTGCAGCCACTGGGTTTTGGGAGATCCGGGACCGAAGTAATCTTGGGTGCGGCCAGGCTGCCAGCTCTTGTAGCCAGAGGACACCACCTCCTGAATCCACCAGTCCGAGACGTGTTGTCTCCAGACGTTAGCAAAGAGCTGAAGCCGTCCCCCCACTCGGAAGGGTGAGGGCGCCCCCTCATGCCTGAGGGGAAGAAGACCCCCGAAAGGGCCGAGAATGCTTTCTATGCTGAGGGAGCCGACCTTCCTTGGCCAATACATCAAGACGCTCCCCAAAAAGACGTAGTCCCGTGAAGGGAAGCCCGGTGAGGGACTTCTTAGCAGCAGTGTCGGCCGCCCACTGCTGCAGCCAGACAAACCGACGCATGGCTACCAACAGGTCCGAAGCCCTACCACCAGGCCGGACAGCAACATCCATGGCAGATAGCACAAGACAATAAAGTCAGCGCAAAGCAAAAGTTCCTTATACTCGTCTGCTCGATTGCGTAATCTGGCGGCCTCAGCAAGGCGCTTAATCTTCTTGATAGCAATGGCAACAATGGCCACGGCGCAGACCAGGTGAAGGCCTGCCCCCACAAAGGTGAAAGCATGGCAAGCTAGTTGATCTATGCGCCGATCAGCATTGTCGCGTAAGGTAGTGGTGTCAGGAGACGGCATAACAGAAGTATTGGAAAGCCCCAGGACTGGAGTATCCACCTCCGGGGAACAAGACCAAAGACGGCCAACTCAGCAAAGAAGGGATACCTTCTTTCCAGTCCCTTAGGCACCGAAGGCAACCTGTTGGGCCATTTTCATTCTTTAAGGACCATCTTGGAAAGATGTCCCTGCTCCGGAAACTCTAGGCGTTGCCTAGAGATAACCACGCTTCTTTTTTTGCCGCCCTAGGGGGGGGCAAAGTGCAGGGTCTCAAACCGCAGACAGCAGCCTATCCGTATCATCGGGGAGCCAAGTGTCCTCGTCCGATGAAGACCCGGGGTCACTGTCAAAGTAGCCATGGAACAACTCGCCCTCCTCCATGGAATCACGGCCACCATCGACGATCGGAGAATAAGCCGGATCCAAATGTCTCCTCCTACTGGAGCTTTTGCCGGTGGCCGGGCGGGCCAACTGCCGCTCAAGGCTGGCCACACGCAGCGCCAGGTCGGAATGGGACCCCCTGCTAGCTTCCCCCTCGCTGGGGGCTAAATGCAGGCGTGGGGGTGATGTCTATGCTGAAGGCAGGATAGGGCTGAGTAGAGTAGCATTCGCCCCATCCTGATCCGCAATAAGGAATAAGAAACCACAAGCAAAATAAGGAGGCCCGTCTGAAAAACATAAGAAAAAAGGGGCCAGGAATGGAGCAGCAGGCACCCACGTTTCAGCCCAGCAGCAGCCTGGACAAGGGACCCGCAGCCGAGCGCAGAAACAAGCACAGGAACAAGCACAAAATGGCGCCCGTTGTCCGAGAAGCTCGAGGGGGCGGGCCGCACAGTGATGACGCGGACCGGCGCGTCATCGTGCGGCCCCGCCCCCGGGAATGTGCAAATTCTCTGGGCGCCAGCGAGACACAAAAAGACGCCCGGAGGAGAACAGATGAGGGAGGACACCCCTCCTCAGTAGCCCACGCCGCGGAGCGCAATGCGCATGCAGCGGCGGGGCAACAGTTGGACGGCCGCCTGAACGCGGCCGGCCCCGGCCCCACACCCCCCCCCCCCCCGGCCCAGCATGCAGGCCGATTCCCCCGCCCCAGATGGGGGAGGGGGGGACGACTGCATGGAAACCCCACACACAGCAAAATGGCAAGTGGAGCAAAACACAGACAATGTGAACACAATCACAAAACAAATAATAAAGCATGTGGGATAAAACAATCCAGGGTGGTTTCTCCCTTCCCCCATCTAGGCTCACCATTAGCCTATGGCCCGCTACCCTTTGGGTACAGGGTCTGCGGCCCAGAGCATAGCTCTATGAACACCCGACCCTAGGTGTTCCCCTACCTTCACCTGAACCGTCAGCCGGGGCTGGGAGGCAGAATGGGTCCCGGAACAGGTGGGAATAGGCTTGCAGTTCCGACGGGCTTGGGATACCCCGCTCTCCTGTGAATAACCAGAGAGAGAAAATCCTCTGTCTTCGCAGTCAGGACTGCAGAAAAACTCTGGGTCTTCTGGGTAATTCCTGCCCTTTTATGGGCCGGGAGGAGCCACAAGTCTTCCTGCAGGCAACTGCGCCACCTGGTGGCGGATTACCCAAATGTGAAGAATTACAGATGAAGCAACCCGTGTTGGATATCAGAAAAGTGCCATTGACTCATTGTTTTCCTAGCTGGTGATTCAGTAACAGTGATGTTCTCAGGCTTTTTTCTCATCAATTGAATCTTTTACTACCATGAGAATTTTTTTCTACCTTTATTGAATCGAGGCCTTCCTCTCCATTGTTTTGTATTTAGTGGATCTCCTCCCCTTCTGTTGTCAGTCAATGGAGAGGGGTATAATCCCCCTTATACTCAATATACTAACATGAGGGGGGGACGCAAAATACATTTTAAGCTTGACACTATTTATTGCTTCTCTCCCTCCCTGTAGGGGCAACATAAGTTGGCACCAATTGCCCATGACTTAGCTTATTGTGCAGGGTGCTGTAAAACCAGTATGTTCACTGGGCAGTGCCCCCCCCCCCCCGGCAAGGCATGCTTACGGCTCCAGCATGGGGTATCCAGTGATGCTGGCAGACTGAGAGCCAGTAGAGTACCCGTCCACCATCTCACACACCTTGCTCTGAAAGCGTTAAGTAAGTGCAATGCAATGTTTTCTGCCTTAGATATTAGTACAGGTTTTTAAGTTGTAGGAAAATGAGAGAGTGCCATGATGGCTGCTGCCATGCAGATACAGCAGGAAAGACTTAAGCGGGAGAAGTAGGCAGCACTGCATATGTGGAAATCGCAGTTCTGCGGCTGTCTAAATGTAGACATTTATATGAGTGGTGGAGTTTTCATTGGTTAAAATCACCATATAAAATCAGTTAACGTCTCTGGTAGCGCTGTGTCCTCATTTGTATAATTCATTTTTTTAATTCGCGTGTACCGTATATACTCGAGTATAGGCCGACCCGAATATAAGCCGAGGCACCTAATTTTACCCCAAAAACCTGGAAAAAGTTATTGACCCGAGTATAAGCCGAGGCACACAACACAGCACACAATACAGCACACATACACACACAAGGCACACACAGCACACAATACAGCACACAATACAGCACACAATACAGCACACATACACACACAAGGCACACACAGCACACAACACAGCACACATACACACACAGCACAACACACACAGCACACATACACACACAGCACACATACACACACAGCACACATACACACACAGCACACATACAATGCACACAACACACACACTCACCAGTTCAGCTCCTGCAGGATCTTCAGCGAGGCTCCTTCCAGCGACGGTGCGGGAGAGAGGACGGCGCGGGACGACGGCATGGGTCCGCAGGGCAGAAGAGCCGCCTCAGAGGCTTCAGAACTCGGCGGGGAGATCAGTACACCCAGCGCGAGGTGGGTGTACCAAGATGGCGGCCGGCGCGCTCCGCGCCGCCACGTCACGTCGCGTCACTGAGGCCCGGGCCGCCATCTTGGTACACCCACCTCGCGCTGGGTGTACTGATCTCCCCGCCGAGTTCTGAAGCCTCGGCGTCTCGTCTGCCGCCTCGGAGGCCTCGCTCAGGTAAGTCTGACTGACTGACTCGAGTATAAGCCGAGGCTGCTTTTTTCAGCCCAAAAAGTGGGCTGAAAAACTCGGCTTATACTCGAGTATATACGGTAATTCATTTTTTATTTCCTTTATAATTCATATGCCATCATTTAACCACAATAACTTATGTGGTGTCCTTGTTTTCAGAGCTGTCGCCTATATGCCACAAAGCACTTACGGGTTCTCCTGAGAGCCAACGTGGAGTTCTTCAGCAACTGGGGGATTGAGTTACTGGTGACGCAGCTACACGACAAAAATAAAACTATCTCCACTGAAGCCTTAGACATCCTGGATGAGGCCTGTGGAGACAAGGTAAGTAGACCACAGGCTGAGAAAATCTCATTTAGATGTGCAGTGGGCGAATGTCTGCTTTAGTTCAGGCTCCACTGGTGTGCAACAGGTATTTTAATTAGGATATCTTGAGCAAATCACATTGAGATTTGGTCTCTGATGTCCATGTCCAGCCTAAAAAAACACAGTTCACCTTCTCTTTCCTCTGCGGCTTCCTCTGGTTCCAGTTCTCTTATACTTATTTGGTTTGTGCAACATTTTGCCTCTGTCACAGTGAACAAAGTGCCAAAGAATGTCAATCACCTGTTTACTAAAGCTGGGTATTTTTTGCATTAGATTTTACCATTACACATATCCCTGTGTCTTGCATTAGGTTATTGAGTTCCTTTTTGATAGCCACACATGGAGAACATTTAGTGTTGAACTTTCAGCTTACAAGCGAATTGTGTTTTTCGAATGGGGAAGGAATATTAGTATTAAGGGTTGTAACTTTTTTTTTTTTTTTTTTTAAAGTGGACCAAAACCCAGGGCCCCGACAAACCCTGAAATCTATAAGATTCCAGGGCCGCTTAATTCTTCTGAACATGCAAGGAACTGGTACAGGGGGAGGAAAAGGGTAGAGTAAAGGAGAATGGGGTTTGGTCCACTTTAATCTTGATGATAAACCTAATTTGCGATCCAGATAGGATGTATTGATGTTGGGGGGTTGGTGTATATTTAGGCTTACAAAATGTATAAAAAACAAACAAAAAAAGCCTATATGAAAAAAAATGTATTAAGAGAAGATTGAAGATGTGACTCGGGAGCCCTCCGCTTTGCTTTGGGCTTCTTGATATTAGCCATTAGCCTGTAGCCATTTTGTGTGCAGTGGTGACATTGTTTTTATCCCTCCCCCCCAGGCTAATCTCCATGCACTTATCCAGATGAAACCTGCGCTTTCGCATCTTGGAGATAAGGGCCTGCTCCTGCTTCTGAGGTAAGCTTGACATTTTAATATTTCTTAAAGTGGACCAAAGAGTTAGCTGGGTGGGATGCCATGCTGTGTGAAACCCTGCCGCATGCGCATCTGATCATCCAATCAGCTTCTTCGGCCACGCATATTAAAGTGGACCTACTATAGCAGCAGTACCAACACCAGTGCTCGAACAGATGTTGGTCCACTTTAAAATGACTCTAGGCAAAGTCATTCAGCAGCTCAGCTCACGACCAAATATTTCAAAAGATAAATCATAAGATGAAACTGTAAACCTTAATATCTCAGACATTTCCTCCTCAATTAAAAATATGAAAACTGTTAGAACGTAGCCCAAAACAATGGACTAACAATTGCCTTTACCTTCTGTATCACTTTAATGTGCGGCTGGAGGATCTGAATGGAATCCCTAGCTGCAAAAATCGGCGGTGCTCATCATTCGGTTGCGTGACCCTGCACAGCCACTCAGTTGTGGCATACGTGGCCGCGCACAGACGTTAAGGGATGTGAGTGATGCCGGCCGTGCATGTGCCATGGCCTTGGTGGAAAGTATTGTGGTTGAACCGGGAGTTTCACACAGTGGGGCATCCTAATTCCGGGTGCTCCGGGGAGAGTGAATCAGCCGCCCCGGCTGTCTCAGAGACTCCAGGGCCGTTTTCAGTCCACTTGAACAATTATTTAAATTGCTTTTCTGCAGCTAATCTGCTCTTTCCTTTTGTAGGTTCCTGTCAATTCCAAAAGGGTTCTCCTACCTGAATGAGAGGGGATATGTGACCAAGCAGCTGGAGAAATGGCAGAAGGTACAATTATGTGCAAGTGCTTTTTATTGAAGAACTATTATCAATATATCAATGTACAGCGAGAGAGAGAGAGGAGATGACGCATCACATTTCATGTAGGGCAGAATAAAGAACTTTAGAGGCAATGTCCGGACAAGTAAAAAAAAAAAAAGAAAAAAAAAAGGCCATTCTGGTCTTTTCTCCCCCACAGCTCATCCATCGTACTCCCACATTCAGAAACGTACCTGGTCACGAGATTCGCACTGTGCAGACACAGAGGTTGGAGCTCACCAGTGAATGTAGAGCAGGCCTTCAAGGTGCAGGACTCACTGTCTTGCCACTCTGTAAGTTTCTTATTCGGTGACGGAGAAAAGATCAGCTTTGGAGGAGAAAAGGTGAGTATTACTTTGTTTTTTTCTTGCGACTGCCTCCATTGCACACTTGGGAACATATATCCTTGGGGAAGAAAAACTGGGAGAGTCACTTGTTGAGAAGGATCTGGGGTTACTGCTAGATCACAGGCTAAATAACAGCATGCAATGCCAAGCAGCTGCTTCCAAGGCCACCAAGATACTATCATGCATTAAAAGAGACCTGGAATCATGTGATAGGGATGTATTATTGCCTCTTTACAAGGCACTGGAGCGCCCTCACCTGGAATATGCCATCCAGTTCTGGGTACCCGTTCATAGAAAGGACTATGCGAAAGGCGCAAAAGAGCCACCAAACTAATAAGAGGAATGAAGGATATTCTTAGTATGTCACACACCCCGCTTCAAGAATCCATAACATGTGGGCAACACCGTCCCGAAGAGGGCGTTCCTGCAGAGATGACAGCAAAAGAAAGCCCCTCCCTGATCCATAAACACCTGGGACCTCCCACTCACCACCCAGTTTTCCATCTCTGCAGACGGCGAGCAAGTCAGAAGATGATGGCTCCTCCTTGCACAGGGGGATTTCAGGTAGCCGGGGTAACTCCCGGCCTCTTATTTTGTCTATTTCCGCTCGGACCCCTGTTTGTCCCAAAATTTACCTCATATTACATGCCTCCACAGTCTTGGCTGCTGGCCCGAGCGAGGGTACATTGGCACCTCTGGTGCTGAGGAGCAGAGCTCCACCGTGAGACCCTAAAAGAGAGGGTAGGCGGTCATACCGGGTAGGTGATCCCGGTTTGGGATGCCCCGTCCCTTGACTTTTCCCCTGGGGGGGGGGCCCTTCCCTTTACCAACTATGGGGGCTGGGGGTTCCTCTCATAGGGGTTAGCTTTATTCTCTTTATTCACTTTCTCTTTATTCACTTTCTCTTGCTGATGTGGAGCGTCTGGAAGTAATCCCTCAATGAATTGGTTGCACTGTTGTTACTATGTTGCAGCACCGCGGCTGTCATTGCAGCCTGGTGCCGGGGTTTTTCAGTCTGTGAGGTAAATTTTTTATTTCACACGCTTTGGGGGGGCGGGGCTGGCACTCGGCGCTCTGCCGCGGCCAGCCCCCGTTCTCTCCTTCATTCCTTGCCGCAGCGAGCGGGGCGGGTGCTCCGCTAGTGATAGCGGGAGCACCCGCTGTCATGGCAGCCGGCGCCGCGGTTGTCGGCGGCGCCGGTCTCTGGGCTGGTGCGTGAGGGACTTCTTCCCTCACGCTTCATTCACACTGGAAGGGGGGGCGGAGCCGGGCTTTCGGCGCGTCGCCGCGGCTCCGCCCTCCTCTGTACTGGCGCCGCTGCGGAGCTGAGCTCCCTGTTACTAGGCAGCTCCCTGTTACTAGGCAGCTTAAGGGGCACAGATCAGCTTTGCGCGGGCTGCGCAGACCACGCCCCTGACAAGGCAGTTCTTCTTCTCTTCACTTCACCTCAGAAATCGCCATTGTTCTGAGGCGGATCGTTCACCGCAGCGTCTGTGAGTGGCCCTGTGGGCCTCATTTATTTCTTCTTTTCTTTATCTGTTAAGTCTTATTGTAGGGACTTATGGGTCTCTCTCTGTCTTTTAGGTGAAGGTTATCCAGGAGGATCTTCTGTAGTATTGGAAGGTCTCTCCTGATCCTGGGTCCCTGGGTCCATTTTAGCATCACAAATCCTCCCACTCGGGACATTAAAGGGGCATCCCGGGTTGTCTAACTGGCGTAATTCCCTGGGTCATAGCGACCACTCAAAATTCACCTTATGGAGGCATCCCCGGATACTGGGACTGGGACCCCTTCGGGGCATCCCAAAAAGTGTATGTTGTGTGGGATTTCCATTACTGGGGATGATGTGTTACTGTGTATACCATGTGCACAGCAAACTATTACGCGGCAGTCCGAACCCCAAGCGGCGGGGTCAGCACAGCCGGCCACCTCAACTCCCCCTCCCGCCTTGACTCGTGCCCCGTGTGACGTGGTCATGGGCAGGGATCTGCAATCCGAGATGTGTGCCAGATTGGCTAGCCTTGAGAAAATGCTCTCTAGCTCGGTCGCCCGTAAGGCTCCGTCTAAGAGAAAGCATTTGTCGCCGGCTCCGCCGGTGGATGATCTTGATGACGGAGACAATCTGGATTGGTCTGATTATCCTCAGCTAGAGGAGGGGGAAGTTGATGAGGGTTCAGAATTTTCGGATGATGAGCAGTCTGCTGGCGCTGATGCCGAGCTTTCTGATTTAGGGAGATCCTTGGACTCTCCTCACGCTCTGTCTCTCATGCTGGAAGTTCTGAATATTTCCCCTCCCGAGGAGGCGTCACAGCAGAAAGGTGAATTGTTTGAGGAATCCAGGCCGCGCCTGGAGTTTCCTACGCAACGCCATTTTGATAGAATCATTGACAAGGAATGGGATAGACCGGCTCGGCTCCCTGGCATCCCTCAGGGGTGGGATAGGAAATATCCCTTTCCTTCTGAGGCGGTCAAGCGCTGGGCATCTCCCCCCGAGGTGGATGCACCGGTTTTGGGGTTGTCTAACTCCTCGGTTTTAAACAGACCTGATTGTTCCACTCTCAAAGATGGAGAGGATAAACGTATTGATCAGATGGTTTCTCATGGCTTTACTAGCATTGGGTCGGCCATCCGGCCTGTGTGCGCCTCGGAGCTAATGGTGTTGGCTACCAGGTCTGTGGTCAGGGACCTGTTGACTTCTTCCGGGCTTCGTCCTGGTAGTAACGAGTTCCTTAGCCTTAAACGGTGTGAGTTGTTTCTATCCTTTGTGTTGACTGCCTTGGATGACACTTTGATGATGTGTGGTAGGACGTCGGCTCTGCTTGTGGCTATTCGGCGGTCGGTGTGGCTGCGCCAGTGGGCGGCCGATTTTATGTCCAAAAAATCACTGACGGCTTTACCCTTTGTTGGTCTACGGCTCTTTGGAGAGACATTGGACTCTGTCACCAAGGGTGGTAGGTTACCTCAACGTAAGAAACGCCGCCCTTTTCGGGGGGCGCCTGCCTTTACCCCCTCCTTTCGGGGGGCCAGATCTGGTAGGGGTTCTGCATTTCCCTCTTCCAGAGGAGATTCCGGAAACAGGGGCAGAGGACGTGCTCGTTCTGGATACAGTTGGGGCTCTAAGCCCAAACCGGCTGCTAAGCCGGCTCAGCAATGAGGGGGCGCCCTCACCCATGCGGGTGGGGGGACGGCTGCAGCACTTCTCTCAGATCTGGGATCAAGAGGTCTCGGACAGATGGATCCGGGAAGTGGTGTCAGGTCTCGGATGCCGTCGGAGCCTCTAGCGGCGCAGGGGCTCCTGGTGGCAGTGGAGAATCTTCTGGACATGGCTGTCATTTGCCCAGTGCCCCCTTCAGATCGGGGCAGGGGCTTTTATTCCAATCTGTTCACGGTACCCAAGAAGGACGGGTTGGTCCGACCCATCTTGGATCTGAAGTTTCTCAACAGGTTCATCCGGCCGAGGAAATTCCGCATGGAAACGCTGCGTTCGGCCATTCACTCTCTTCGTCAGGGAGACTTTCTGACGTCCATAGACATCAAGGATGCTTATCTACACGTTCCGGTTTTTCCAGCACACCAGAGGTTTCTCAGGTTCGTGGTGGAGGATCGGCACTTTCAGTTTGTGGCACTTCCTTTCGGTCTCACCTCAGCTCCTCGGGTGTTCACCAAGGTGCTAGCGGGGGTGATGGCTCTGCTCAGAGGCCAGGGTATCCGCATCGTGCCCTATTTGGACGATCTACTGATCATGGCCTCTTCCTTCAACCAAGCGGAGTTGGACACCAGAGCGGTGGTGTCCACTCTGGAAAGGTTCGGTTGGGTGATCAACCACCCCAAGTCTTCTCTTTCTCCGTCCAGAATTCTGACCTTTCTGGGAATGTCTCTGGACACTTCACAGGCCAGGGTGTTTCTACCCCAGGCCAAGATTCTTTTGATTCAGGAGTTAGTTCGGCTTCTCTTGTCTACCCCTCATCCGACCATCCGGTTAGGGATGAGGCTGGTGGGGTTAATGGTGGCCTCATTCGAGGCAGTTCCCTTTGCGCAGTTTCACACAAGGACGCTTCAGCTTCATCTGTTGAAGGTTTGGGACAAGTCTCCTCTATCGTTGGATCAGTCCTTCCTGATGACTCCCCGAGTTCGTCGATCCCTGCAATGGTGGCTGGGGTCGGTCAATCTGTTGAAGGGCAGATCTTTTCTGGCTCCGTGTTGGGAAACAGTCACCACGGATGCCAGTCTGTCAGGTTGGGGGGGTGTTTGGAAGGACCTCCAGTTTCAGGGTTTGTGGGGCCCGCGGGAGGCTCACGAGCCCATCAATGTTCTGGAGTTGAGAGCCATCAGGTTGGTTCTGTTTCGCTTGACTCATCAGTTGAGAGGCCTGCCAGTTCAGGTCCGGTCGGACAACAGAACGGCGGTTGCTTACATCAATCAACAAGGAGGGACTCGCAGCAGGAGTGCCCTCAGGGAAGTGTCTTTGATTCTGGACTGGGCAGAGACCCACGTCCCGTGTATCTCAGTAGTCTACATTCCGGGAGTGGAGAACACGGAGGCGGACTTGCTGAGCAGGGCCTCCTCTCGTCAGGGGGAGTGGTCTCTCAGTCCCAAGGTGTTTCGTTCGATATGTCTCAGGTGGGGGGTCCCAGCGGTGGACCTCTTTGCTTCTCGTCACAATCACAAGCTTCCAGTCTTTGTGTCTCTCTCGCAGGATCCTCTGGCTCTGACAGTGGATGCCATGTCTCTAAACTGGAGGGATCTGGGGCTCTTTTACCTGTTTCCTCCGTTCCCAATGCTAGCCAGAGTGCTGCGCAAACTGGCCTTGGATGGTGCGTCGGCAATTCTGGTGGCCCCAAGGTGGCCAAGGCGAGTTTGGTTCGCAGATCTTGTAAGACTGGCAGAGGATCAGTTCGCCCTGCCTCTGCTGCCGGACCTGCTCACCCAGGGTCGGCTGCGCTATCCCAATTTACCATCGCTGGCTTTGACGGCATGGCTGCTGAAACCGCCATCTTGAAGGAGGAAGGTCTTTCTGACGCAGTGATTCAGACTCTTATCTGTGCCAGGAAGCGCTCTTCCTCTTCTATTTACTACAGGACTTGGAGGGCCTATATTGATTGGTGTGAAAGTAGGTCTTTCTCTTGTCGAGAGTTCTCCATTCCTAGAATTTTAGAGTTTCTCCAACATGGTCTAGATCTGGGGCTCCAGCTTAGTACATTGAAAGGGCAGGTTTCTGCCCTGGCGGTGTTCTTCCAAAGGTCTTTTGCACTTCATCCCTTAGTCAAGACCTTTTTCCAAGGTGTTACACATGTTCGGCCTCCTAGGAAGCCTTTTGTTCCTGTTTGGGATTTGAACCTGGTTCTTTCTGCTCTCCAGGGCCCTCCGTTTGAGCCCTTGAATGAGATAGCTTTGTCTTCTCTTACCCAAAAGGTGGCCTTTTTGGTGGCTATCACTTCGGTTAGGCGTGTTTCTGAGTTGGCAGCTTTATCCATTACAGCTCCGTACTTCGAGAAACATCAGGACAAGGTTGTCTTTCGTTTCAAGCAGGATTTTCTTCCTAAAGTGGTCTCGGAGTTTCATCTGAATCAGGACATTGTTTTGCCCTCTCTATGCCCAAATCCCAGCGACGACAAGGAAAGGGCATTGCATTCCTTGGATGTAGTTTGTGTTGTGGAACATTATCTGGAGGTTACGTCTTCTTTTCGTAAGACTGATGCTTTCTTTGTGGTGCCCTGCGGGCCTAGGAAAGGTTTGGCTCCTGCCAAATCTTCCATTAGTAAATGGATTCGTCAGGCCATCATTGGGGCCTATTCTGCCAAGGGGAGGAGTCCCCCTTTTCGTGTTACTGCTCATTCTACTCGTGCAGTTGGTGCGTCCTGGGCCTTTCAGCACCAGGCTTCTGTTGAACAAGTTTGTAAGGCCGCTACCTGGTCTTCGGTTCACACCTTTTCCAAGTTTTACAAGGTTGATGTTAGGGCATCAGCGGATGCTGTTTTTGGCCGCAAAGTTTTGCAAGCTGTTGTGGTTTAAGGTTGTGCATTGTTGCCTAGTTTTGGATCCCCGCCCTTGTTATGGACACTGCTGTTGGATGTCCCACATGTTATGGATTCTTGAAGCGGGGTGTGTGACATACTAAGAATAATACCATTTTGTGAATACTCACCTTGTAAAATGGGTATTATGAGTATGTCACACACCCCGCTTCAACCCGCCCTTTTGTATTCAGGATCCTCTTTATTGCGAACTTTGCGTGGTTGTTGTTTATATTTGCCTCTTCCTGGTCCCTTACCTTACTGCTTTCTGTATACTGGGTGGTGAGTGGGAGGTCCCAGGTGTTTATGGATCAGGGAGGGGCTTTCTTTTGCTGTCATCTCTGCAGGAACGCCCTCTTCGGGACGGTGTTGCCCACATGTTATGGATTCTTGAAGCGGGGTGTGTGACATACTCATAATACCCATTTTACAAGGTGAGTATTCACAAAATGGTATTTTTAGTTATAAGGAAAGATTACGAGGATCAAATCTGTTTAGTCTTGAGAGGAGACGATTGGTTAACTTGTATAAATATATAAATGGCCCATATAAAAAATATGGGGAAACACTATTTTAGGTAAAATCCTCTCTAAAGATAAGCGGGCACTGCCTTGCGATTGGAAAAAAAGAAATTTAGTCTCCGAAGGCGACAATCGTTTTTTACCATAAGAACTGTGAATCTATGGAATAGTCTCCCACAGAAGCTTGTTACAGCATCAACCGCTGACAGCTTCAAAAAAGGATTAGAAAAAAATAACATTAACAGTTACTATTAGCGGTTATATAACAAAAAATAAAATTAAAAAAAGCTATAACAAAAAATAAAATAAATAGCTTCCCCCTATAAAATAAAATAAAAAATAAGTTCCCCTACCTCAACACCCTTGGTTAAACTTGATGGACATATGTCTTTTTTCAACCATATTAACTATGTAACTATGTATAACTATAAAAAGGGATAGAAAATGAGACAATGTAACTTAAAGTGGACCAAAACCCACATTTTAAACTAGCATCCCCTGAACTGCTCCCCCACAAATAGTAACTTTTGCCTGTTGTTACTGCTCCTGCTTCACTGTAATCCCAGATAATGACGCCTGTTTTAGCTGTGAAGCTCCGCCTCCTGCAATCATTTCCACTGCTGTGTGTGGCAATGATGTCATTGCCACACTTATGCAATGACTATAAATAAAAAGTCAAGTACGGCTGGATTTTAAATAACCTTAACCGATATCTAGCACGTGTGCCCTGGCCAAACAATGTTTGGACATACTCCATGAACCCAGGTGTATAGTGCCATCTCCCAGCCATCCATGTATTTAGAAAAAATCTTTTCTTATGGGTTAAGGCTAGGAAGCCGGGTTGGTACTGTGCCCCCCCCCCCCCCATTTATAATTACATTGCGTGTGGATAATCATTTTTTGATGAACGTGCCCCTAAAGCGGTATGCATTAGAAATAGGGTCTAGATACACTTTATTGTGGCATTTCGTAGGGAAGATTTCTCTTAAAGGTCTGCTAAACATTTACTTATGATCACGTAGTGAATAGTCCTCGGTGAACTAGTTAATGTCAGTTCAATTTTAAATATAACATATACTACATTGGAGAGATAATTAATCATGTTTTCCAGGTGTACAGCACGGCTTGCTTCATTTCTATTCTTTACATGTGGATAATCCGCCACAGGCGGCGCAATCGACTGCAGGGAGGCTTGTGGCCCCTCCCGGCCCATAAAAGGGCCAGAATTACCCAGAAGACCCCAGTCTTCTCCTGCAGTCTGACTGCGAAGATAGTCTCTTTCTCTCTCTCTCCATGTACTTCACAGATATGCGGGGAATTACTAGCCCGTGGGCCGCTGCAAGCCCTATTACCACCTGCTTCCGGGACCCTTCATGCCTTCCAGCCATGGCTGCGGATCAGGTGCAGGTAGGGGAACCCCGAGGGTCAGGCGTTCGGCAGAGCTACGCTCTGGGCTGCAGACTCTTCCTCAGAGTAAGCAGGCCATAGGCTATGGTGAGCCTATAGGCGGGGGGAGGGGAGGAACCACCCTTTTATTCTTAGTATACAGTACGTCCTGCTCCAGATAGATTACTTACACTTGGGTTATCCTCCGCCAGATGGCGCTGCACTGCAGAGACATGTAAAACAGGCTCCTCCCGGCCCCTCAAATACCCGGGACCTCCCACAAATCCCCAGATTTCTCTGCAGTGCTTACTGCGAAGACATGAAATTATCACTCTCTCGCAGGTGAGTGGGGCCATTACCCTGCGGCCCTGTTGGACTATTCCCACCCGTTCCTCGTGTGATGTGCCTCCCAGCCTGGGCTGCGCTGGTCGGGTGAAGGTAGGCAGCACCATGCGTGCTTAAGGAGTGCTGCTCTGCCGCAATCCCCCACCAAAGGGTAGGCGGTATAGGCTGATGGTGAGCCTTTATGGGATGCCACTGCCGCATTATTGTCCCATGCCCTGTGTAGCAGTGGGTCCTGTACAGAGGGCCGCCATCCTCCCTCATTCTCCCTGTAGCCTTCGTGGGAAAAGGGGGTGTGTGTGGATGAGCGTGTATCGTGATTCTAGCATACGGCGTTTTGTCATGTTTCCTTGTACAAGTATATGTGGTGTCAGCCGCCGCGCTGACTTGTCTTTTTTACTATTGCAAATGCCGGCGTTACCTCAGACGCTTATGCGTTCTCATTGGCTGCTTGTCTTTGGGCTTCGCGCTCTTCGGGAGGGGGGGCGGTGCCTGGCTTGGCACGCTATGCATAACAGCTCGCTCTGGCCCGCCCTTCGAGGTACTCGCGGCGCCATTTTGTCAGGTCGCGCGCGCGTGTGTGACGGTTCTACCTACGCAGACGTGGTGCAGTTGGCAGTAGACCAGTACGTTCTGCCAGGGGTGCCAGATCTGCTCACTCAGGGCCCTTATGCCATCCCAATTTACAATCTCTGGCTTGATGGCCTGGCTGCTGAAACCTCCATCTTGATGGAGAAAGGCTCGTCCGCCTCGGTGGTTGATACCATGGTGAAGGCTAGGAAGAAAGCTTCTTCTTCCATCTATCACAGGGTATACCTTTTAAAGCTCTTTGTTTCTGGCTATGTTCAGATTTGAATTTCCCTCCATTCTTGGTCATGTGATTCTGGGGGTGGGCGGGGCTTAGGTACACAGCATCATTTCATTCCCAGAGCACCCTGGTGTGCTCTCTTTGTCTGCCTGGCTCCTGCTGCTTCCCTATGGTCTTCCCTCAGGGTGCGAGCTGATTTCCTGGTGCTGTGAGTACCCCTCAGCTTGCTGAAGGGAGTTTTCTGCCATTTTTTTCATGCTTTGTCATTTATTGTATTGTGTGCATTGGTGACTGTTTGTTTTCTTTGTAGGTGGAAACTCTTTATTTTAAAAGGGGTTTCTCCTGGTCTTTAGCCCTTAAAGCCTTATTTGGGGGTCCATTTGTGTTAATATCCTCCCACTTGGGACTATTTAAAGGGGCATCCCGGGTAGCAATTGCGTAAATCCCATATATACTTGGCGACTATAATCAATTATAGTATAATACTAAACACCATATGGAGGCATCTCAGGACAAGGGGCATGCAGTTCCCTTTGCACAGACTCGGCAATGTTTTGGATGTGGGGCATCCCTTGTTGGGGGGGATAACGCAATTCTTTGCGTCCCTTGTGCTCAATTAACTATTATGCAGCGAACTGGGGCCCATGCTTCGGCGTCTGCGGCTTCTGCCTTATCTCCTACTCCGCCATGTCTTGTCCGTACCCCCAGTGATATTGTCATGGGTGGTGAGCCGCATTCTGATTTATGTGCCAGATTGGCTCATCTTGAAAAATTAATGTCTAGCTCTGTGGCCAAGAAGGCCTCAGCTAAAAGGAAACATTTGACTCAGGCCGTTCTGGTAAGTGAGTCGGATAATTGTGAAATGCTTTATTGGTCTGATCCTTCTCAGTTAGAAGAAGTAGAATTATATGAGGGATCAGATGTTTCTGATGAACAGCAATTTGTTAGTACTGTGATTGAGCAGAGTGAAGCTAGTGTTGTAGATACCCCAAAGGCTCTTGCTCAGTTATTTGAGGTTTTGGTTATCACTCCCCTGAAGTAGTCCCTCCTCAAAAAGGGGAATTCTTTGGAGTCTCTAAACCTCGTTTAGAATTTCCAAATCAAAAGCATTTTGATGAAATTATTCTTAAAGAATGGGAGAAGCCTGCGCGGCTTCCTGGCATTCCCTTGAGCTGGGACAAGAAATATCCCTTCCCAGCTGATACTGTTAAGCGTTGGTCATCACCACCTGTGGTGGATGCCCCTGTGCTTAATTTATCCAATTCTTCTGTGTTGCATTCTCCTGACTCCACTACACTTAAAGATGGAGAGGATAAGCGTATTGATCAAATGGCGTGCCACGCTTTTTCCAGTGTGGGCTCGGCCTTGCTGCCTATTGGTGCTTCAGCACTCATGACAGTGGCTATTAGGTCTGTTGTGAGAGACCTAATGAATAACTCAGGGCTTGATCCGGCCTCTGATGAGTACGCCGCTCTTAAGCGATGTGAGATGTTTGCATCTTTTGTACTTTCTGCCTTAGATGATACTCTGCTCATGTGCAGCAGAACCTCTGCCTTGTTAGTCGCCATCCGGCGGTCAGTATGGTTGCGGCAGTGGGCAGCTGATATTGTTGCCAAGAAATCGCTTACAGCGCTCCCTTTTGTGGGATTGCGTCTCTTTGGAGAAAAATTGGATTCTGTCACTAAAGGAGGTAAATCACCTCAGCGTAAAAACAACGTCGTTCCTTTCGTGGAGTGGCCTCTTTTAACCCTTCCTTTCGGGGGAATGCGTGGAATAGAGGAAAGGGACGTGGCCGTCCAAGTCAGAATTGGGGGTCCAAAACCAAATCTGCCACTAAGCCTGCTCAACAATGAGGGGACGCCCTCACCCTTACAGGTGGGGGGGCGGCTGCGGTTCTTCCAGGTCTGGGTTCAGGAGTTATCAGAAAATTGGGTTCTGGAAGTAGTCTCTTCCGGTTACAAACTGGAATTCGAGTCCCGGCCTCCTCCCAGATTTTTCATGTCCCGGATGCAATTGCGCAGGGACTGCGGGCAGCAGTAGTGAATCTGTTAAGCATGGCTGTCATCTGCCTAGTGCCTCCAGTGGAAAGGGGTTTGGGGTTTTACTCCAACCTATTCACGGTACCCAAAAAGGACGGCTCTGTTCAGCCTATCCTAGACCTAAGGAGACTCAATCAATTTATCCGTTTCAGAAAATTCCGCATGGAGTCTCTGCGATCAACGATTGATGCTCTCCGTCAGGGGGACTTCATGACATCCATAGACATCAAGGATGCTTATTTGCACATTTTTCTGGGTCACCAGAGATTTCTCAGGTTCTCAATAAAAGACCAGCATTATCAATTTGTTGCCCTGCCATTCGACCTTACCTCGGCCCCAAGATTCTTTACCAAGATGCTGGCAGGAGTGATGGCTATATTCAGGGTCCAGGGCATCCGCATTGTGCCTTTTCTGGACGATCTTTTTATCGCGGCCTCCTCCCTCGAACAATCAGAGTTGGACACCAGGACGGTGGTCTCTACGCTAGAGAGGTTCGGATGGGTAATAAGCTACCCCAAATCCTCTCTCTGTCCATCCAGGGAAAATCCCTGCCTGATTCTGGATACATTTCAGGCCAAGGTTTTTCTTCCTCAGTCCAAAATGGTTCTGATTCAGGACTTGATTCATCTATTCTTGTCCAACCCTCGTCAGTCTATCCGTCTAGGGATGAGACTAGTGGGATTGATGGTAGCTGCATTCGAGGCCGTCCTGTTTGCCCAGTTTCACATATGGACGCTTCAGCTCTTCCTCTTGGCAATGTGGGACAGGTGCCCACTATCATTGAATCAGGCTCATTCTCCAATCAGTGTATTAGAGCTTCGGGCCATACGTCTTGTTCTACTTCGACTGACCCATTTCTTACAGGGTCTGCCAGTTTAGATTCGGTCAGACAACCGAACAGCTGTTGCATACATCAATCACCAGGGAGGGACTCGCAGTTGGGGTGCCCTCCGGGAAGTGTCTCTGATCCTTCAGTGGGCAGAGATCAATGTTCCCTGCATATCAGCAGTTTACTTTCCGGGGATAGAGAATGTGGAGGCAGACTCCCTGAGCAGGGGATGTTCTCGCCAGGGAGAATGGTCTCTCAATCCAAGGGTCTTTCAGTTCCTCTGTCACAAGTGGGGGACTCCACGGTTTGACTTGTTTGCTTCTCGACACAATCACAAGCTGCCAGCTTTTGTGTCTCTATCCCAGGATCCTCTGGCAGTGGCAGCGGATGCCATGTCTCTAGCCTGGAAGGATCTGGGGTTCCTATATCTTTTTCCCCCATTCTCCATGATCAGCAAGGTGGTGCGCAAGTTAGCACTGGAGGAGGCGCCAGCAATTCTGGTGGCGCCAAGGTGGCCAAGACGTCTGCGGTATGCAGACGTCGTAAGGCTGGCAGTGGATCGTTTCCATCTGCCTCTTCTTCCAGATCTCATCACTCAGGGTCAACTTTGTTACCCCAATATACAAACGCTGGCTTTGACGGCATGGCTGCTGAAGTCTCCATCTTGAAAGAAGGTCTTTCTGATGTGGTTATTCAGACTCATATTAGAGCTAGGAAGAAGTCTTCCTCTGTCATTTATTACAGGACTTGGAGGTCCTATATTGATTGGTGTGAATCCAGGGCTTTGCCCTGTAGAGTATTTTCTATTCCTAGAATTCTGGAATATCTGCAACGAGGTCTGGATATGGTTTTCCAGATTAGTACTTTGAAAGGGCAAGTCTCTGCCTTGGCTATTTTCTTTCAAAGGTCGTTTGCTCTTCATCCTTTGGTTAAGACCTTTTTCCAAGGAGTCGCGCATGTGCGGCCTCCCAGAAAGCCTATACTTCCTGTTTGGGAGCTTAACCTGGTGCTTTCAGCTATGCAGGCTGCTCCCTTTGAGCCTTTGCAGGATATTCCTCTTCCTATTCTTACTCAGAAGGTTGCCTTTTTGGTTGCTATTACTTCTGTCCGCCGAGTTTCTGAACTGGCGGCTTTGTCTATTCTAGCCCCTTATTTTGAGAGGCATCAAGATAAGGTTGTTTTCCGTTTTAAACCGGATTTCCTTCCTAAGGTGGTGTCTGCTTTCCACCTAAATCAGGATATAGTTCTTCCTTCCTTGTGTCATAAACCTAGTAACGACAAGGAAAGGGTCTTACATTCTTTGGATGTAGTCACTACTTCGGCCTTCCGCAAGACGGATGCCTTTTTTGTTGTGCCTTCTGGGCCCAAGAAGGGTTTTGCTCCTGCCAAATCTTCCCTTAGTAAGTGGATACGTCAGGCCATCATTGGGGCCTATATGGCTAAGGGGAAGGTTCCCCCTTTTCGTGTCACCGCTCATTCTACTTGTGCTGTTGGAGCTTCCTGGGGTTTTCAGCACCAGGCTTCTGTTGAACAAGTTTGCAAGGCTGCGACTTGGTCTTGTGTGCATACTTTTTCTAAGTTTTACAAGGTTGATGTGCGGGCCTCAGCGGATGCTGCTTTTGGCCGCAAAATTCTGAAAACTGCAGTAATTTAAGTTATGCATTATTCCTTGGGGATCCCCACCCATTATAGACACTGCTTTTGGATGTCCCAAGTGTCATGAATATTTGGAAGTGGGGTGTGTGACATACTAGAAATAATACCATTTTGTGAGTACTCACCTGTAAAATGGTTATTGCGAGTATGTCACACACCCCACTTCCTCCGCCCTTTTTTGTTCTAAGGGATCCTTTATATGGTGATTATTATTTTCAAACTATTTTTCAATTATTGAATATAATTTGCTCTTCCTGGTTCTTCACTGCTTTTTAAAAAGACTGAGGAATAGTGGGAGGAACCCAGTACTTATGGACCAGGAGGGGCTCCTTTTTCCATGTCATCTCTGCAAGATCGCCCTCTACAGGCCGGGTTCCCAAGTGTCATGAATATTTGGAAGTGGGGTGTGTGACATACTCGTAATAACCATTTTACAGGTGAGTACTCACAAAATGGTATTTTTTCCAAGTATACAGCACGTCCTGTTCCACTTTATTCCTTACTCCTGGGTTATCCGCCACAAGGTGGCGCAGTGGACTGCAGAAAGACTTGTGGCCACTCCCGGACCCATAAATAGCCAGGAACCTCCCACAAATTTCCAGGCTTTCTCTGCAGTCTGGACTGCGAAGATAGAAGATGGTCTCTACTGTGCAGGGAGCGGGGCTTTTCAAGTCTACGGCCCTGCAGACCTATTCCCACCCGTTCTGGACCCACTGCCACCCAGCCCCGGCTGACGGTTCAGGTGAAGGTAGGTATGCGTAAGTTTTCCTTGCTTGGTCCGCGCTGATGGCAGGGGGCGCCCGGGGGGGTCCTTTCTGTGTGTGCGCTAGTGTTTTCTTTACTTTGTGTGTTATGTGGGCCGCTTGTACGACGCTCTGCGGTGGTTGGCGCTTTGTATTAGGTGTTTTTTGCTTTCAGTCATTGCGCTGGCGCGTCACATGGTCGCTGTTTCGCTCTCTTTGGGGGGGGGGGGTTCCGTGAGTCCCTTACGGGGTTTCTCTTGCTGTTATATGTATGCGCTGGGGATGCTTATTTGTGCCTTATTGTGTCTTGCAGGCAGGTCACCTCTTACTGTGGTTCTCCCGGGCCTTCCCCTTACCAATCTCCCACCTTCCCTAGCGGGCTTCGGGGGGCATCCCGGGTGGCTATTATTAGCCGTTTCCCTGTACTGGCCGTTGCGCCTGTATCAATCACCATATGGAGGCTTCCGGGGATAATGTGCTTGGGGTTCCTTCGGGACAAGCCCAGCTGTGTGTTGTGTGTGGGGTATCCCCAGTTAGTGACGGTGTCGGGGTATGTGTGCCCTGTGCCCAGCATGTGCTTGCGCTGCAGTCTGGGTCGTCTGCTACGTTTCCCGGCGCTGCACTCCCTTCGGCATTACCTACCCCCCCACACTTGCATCTGACCCCTAGTGAGGGGTACACTAGCGGGGAGTCACAATATGACTTGGCTTCAGGGGTGGCCAGCATCGAAAAGCATATTGCTGGGTCGGTCCCACGTAAGGAGCAGACTAAGTTATATGGCGGTACTGAGTCTTCCTTTGGAGAAGATCCATGGTCTTCAGAGAACACTGACAGGTTATTGACTCACATGTTTGAAGTGCTCTGTATTTCCCCTCCTGCAGTGGTTCCGCAGCAGCAGGGTGAGCTTTTCCATACTGTTAAACCACGCTTGGAGTTCCCTGAGCAGAATCACTTTAATAATCTGGTGCTCAAGGAGTGGGAACTGCCTAGTAAGCAGCCTGGGGTGCCCAAGAGTTGGGACAGGCAGTATCCCTTTCCTGCTGATGTGATTAAGTGTTGGTCATTTCCTCCCGAGGTGGACGCTTACGTCCTAGGGTTGTCTAATACATCAGTCATGCAGTCACCTGACACTACTACGCTGAGGGATGGTGAGACCGGCGCATGGACCAGTTGTCCTGTCATGCCTTTGCCTGTGTGGGGACTGCGCTGTGCCCGGTTTGTGCCTCTGCCATTACGGCTATTGCTATTAAAGGGCTGCTCAAGTGTCTCTTGGATGGGGCCTCGGATGACGCGGGAGGAGAGGATTATAGATCTCTCCTGCTTTGCTATGAATTTGTTGCATATATTCTTTCTGCTATGGATGATGCCATAAGGATGTGTGGTAGGACTTCTGCCCTTCTGGTGGCTATACGACGCTCTGTCTGGCTGCGTCAGTGGGTGGCTGATAATGCTGCTAAGAAGGCCCTCACTGGATTTCCTTTTAAGGGGCTGCGGCTCTTTGGTGAGCGCTTGGACCTGTTTGCCAGGGGCGGTAGGCTGCCTCATTGCAGGAGGCCGCCACGGCCCTTTCGGGGGACCGGTGCTTCCTTCCCCTCCTTCCTTGCTTCCAGGACAGGTCGAGGTGTTTTATTTGCTGGGGCACGTGGAGACTATTGGGGCAGGGGTAGAGGATGTGGCTGACCCGGTCTCTCATGTGGTACCAAGCCCAAATACTCCCCCAAGCCCCCTCAGGCATGAGGAGGCGCCCTCACCTATGCGGGTGGGGGGACGGCTTCGGCTCTTTGCTCACGTCTGGAAGCTATGTGTAGCAGACAGGTGGATACAGGAGGGGGTTTCCTCCGGTTACAAGATAGAGTTTTCAGCCTGGCCGCCCCCAAGATTCATCAGATCCCGGATGGCTCAAAACCCCCTGTCGGCTCAGGGTTTGCGTCTTGCGGTCCAAAATCTTCTGGAGTTGGGTGTCATCTGCCCGGTGCCTCTCGGGGAAAGGGGCAGAGGTTTCTACTCCAATCTATTCACAGTCCCCAAAAAGGATGGGTCCCTCAGGCCCATCCTGGATTTGAAGTGCCTCAACAAGTTTGTCAAATTCAAGCATTTTTGCATGGAGACCCTACGCTTGGTGGTTAGTACCTTGCGCCAGGGCGACTTCATGACTTCTGTAGACATCAAGGATGCTTACCTTCATGTTCCAATCTTTCCAGGTCATCAGAGATTTCTCAGGTTCGCTCTGGAGGATCAGCATTACCAATTTGTGGCCTTACCATTCGGTCTCACTTCGGCTCCCAGGGTTTTCACCAAGGTGCTGGCGGGAGTGATGGCTCTGAGATCTCAGGACATATGCATCCTTCCTTATCTGGACGACATTCTGATCACGTCACAGTCCTTCCATCAGGCCGAGCTGGATACCCAGATGGTGGTGTCCACACTCGCGTCCATCCCAAGTCTTCTCTGTCCCCGTCACTGGTGAGGTCCTTTCTGGGCATGACTCTGGATACATCTCAAGTCAAGGTTTTTCTCCCTCAGCAGAAGGTGGAGAGTCTTCATGCCCAGGCCCAGCTTCTTCTTTCTTGTCCTCATCCCTCCATCCGGCAGGGGATGCAGCTGGTGGGTCTGATGGTGTCTTGCTTCGAAGCAGTGCCCTATGCTCAGTTTCACATGAGACCCCTTCAGCTACACCTCTTATCAGTGTGGGATCGGGACCCTGTGTCCCTGAATCAGGAGTTTGCCCTGGACTATTTTCCAGGGGGTTACTCAAGTGCGCCCTCCACGTAAGCCTATGTTACCAGTCTGGGATTTCAATTTGTTTTTTTCTGCCATGCAGGGTCCTCCTTTTGAGCCTCTATTGGAGGCTGCCTTGCCTATCTTGACTCTGAAGGTAGCCTTTTTGGTGGCTATCACTTCTGTTAGGCGTGTTTCTGAGTTGGCGGCGCTTTCCATTAAACCTCCTTACTTTAAGCGACATCAGGACAAGGCGGTCTTTCGGTTTAAGCCAGATTTCCTGCCTAAGGTTGTGTCTGCCTTTCATCTCAACCAGGACATTGTTTTGCCTTCTCTTTGTCCTAATCCTAATAGCCCTTGGGAGCGGGTCTTACATTTTCTTGATGTGTTCAGGACCTTGAAGTTCTATTTGGTAGCTACTGAGTCTTTCAGGAAGACTGATGCTCTTTTTGCTCTCCCTTCTGGACCTAGGAAGGGTTTGCCTCCGGCTAAATCCACCATCAGTAAGTGGATCCATCAGGCGGTGGTGCAAGCCTATTCTGCTAAGGGGAAGGATCCACCTCTCCGCCTTACTGCTCATTCCACTCGTGCTATTTGTGATTCTTGGGCTTTTCAGCATCAAGCTTCTGTTGAACAAGTTTGCAAGGCCGCTACTTGGTCTTCTGTTCATACTTTTTCCAAGTTTTACAAGGTTGATGTTAGGGCCTCAGCTGATGCTGCTTTTGGCCGCAAAGTTCTGCAGGTGGCAGTGGTTTAAACTGCCTGCTGTTGCTTTTTGGGGATCCCACTCTACCTTACGGACACTGCTTTTAAATGTCCCAGGAGTAAGGAATAAAGTGGAACAGGACGTGCTGTATACTTGGAAAAATACAATTCTGTGAGTACTTACCTATAGAATTGATTTTTTAGTATACAGCACGTCCTGTTCCATCCCTCCCTTGTTATCAATATTCTTGGTTATCTCTGTATGGTGATTGTTCAAATTTTTTTTGGGGGGGGGGATCTTATCCATTATTGATTCTCCCGGCTTCTTGTATAACTGATTTTTAACACTGGGAATTTGTGGGAGGTTCCTGGTTATTTATGGGGCCAGGAGTGGTCACAAGCCTTTCTGCAGTCCACTGCGCCACCTTGTGGCGGATAACCCAGGAGTAAGGAATAAAGTGGAACAGGACGTGCTGTATACTATAAAATCAATTCTACAGGTGAGTACTCACAGAGTTGTATTTTATTAAACCAGGAGGTTATGAGAAACACTTGTTCCAGTGAGTGAGGATGTAGTTTGTAGTGGAAGTATGAAGTTCTGTAGATATTTTTGTGTTTCTCATACCATTACATTCTGGATCACCAACCACTGTATTCTGCTGGAAAAGTCTAGTCCCAGGTGAGGCACAGCTTTCACGAACAAAATCTGTATTTGAGAACACATTAAAGTGGACCAAAACCAGAATTTTGACTATCCTGCGTTTTGGTCCACTCGGGGTGCCCCGCGTGGCCCACACAAGTGCTGTTGGACCAAGATTAAGGTAAGTGTAGCGGGCAACCTGGGGGATTTCACACAGCGGGGCATCCTGATTTTGGATGCCCCGTTGGGAGGAAATTGATCGGCCCGGGAAGCCGATTTAGCTGGATTTTGGTCCACTTTAAAGCAGAACAAAACCTACCAGCGGCTGGCCTGGAATCTTAAAGCCTGCTTACCCCTGGGGCATCCTGAACCTGGATGTCCCGCTGTGTGAAACTCCCCAGAGAGCCAGTAATAACTGACCTTTCCCCGATCCAATGGCACATGCGTAGGCTCTCGTCCAATCAGGAAGGCAAACTGCTCTGAATGTTCACATGCCCTGCAACCCAGCAGTTTGTACGCACTCCCGGCCCAGCCATTCAGATAGAGTATGGATGTAAACCTGGCAAAGGGCTCTGATTGGACGAGAGCCCGCGCATGCACCGTTGGACCGAGGAGAGTTGTCCTGGGTGAGCTGTGGGGTCTCACTCTTTACCGTGTTTTGTTCCGTGCCCCTGGGAATGCCCCAGGGGGCATGGTACAAAGACCAAGAAAGTTAAATCCAGAGTTTGGTTCCGCTTTGATGGTAATACAATGCTTTAAAATACAGTGTTGTATATTCAGACACATTTTCGGTTAAGTCATTTCCTGTGGACTCGGGACCTTTTTCCAATTTTGATTGGGAAATGTTGAGAGTGTTTGTTTTTTTTTAAACTAAAGAGATTAGTCAAATATTCTTTTTCTTATGGCCTGTCGCATAATAGCATTTCATCACAGGTGTTTAATGAAAGTTGTCCTGTAAAATGGACCAAAAGTCCAAAAAAGAAAGTTTACTAAATTGCTTCCCTAAAGCCCCCCTCTGGCAAAAACTATTTGACAGGGCATAATGCCATGTAGATTCTTTGCTGCAGAACCGCATGGGAGCAGCCATCTTGTCACACACATAAGCATGGGGGGAGAGCTGTGTCAGCAGCAGCACACACCGAACAACCGAGTTAAAGTGGACCAACACCCAGGATTTTCACTATCCTGGGTTTTGGTCCACTTCCGCGGAGCACCCCGATCGGGGTGCCTCGCTGCGTGAAACCCCTCAGATCGCCCTAAAAAACTCACCTCACCCCGCTCCTACGCGAGCGCTCGTCCAAGCGCTCAGAGCCACTGTGGTATGTACGGACAAGCGACGGACAACCACAGCGGCTCTGAGCACGCTGGAGGACGCATCTCGCGCTTCCCTCTAACAGGGAGCGCGCCCGCGCCGGCCATTCACAAACGGCCGACGCGACTGCGGGCCCTGCTAGAAAGAAGCGCGAGATGCGGCTCGCGCATGTGCCGTTGGAACGGGGATAAGGTAAGGTTTCTGGGCGTCCTGCGGGGTTTCACACAGCGGGGCATCCCAATTTCGCGCGATGACCCGCGTGGAGGGTTCTGATTGGCCCTGGGTGTTGGTCCACTTTAAATGCCTCAGAAACATGGGCAGCTTCTGTATTATAAACGAACAAACTGATTAATCAGCTGCTAGAGTGATTGTGTGTGAAAGGAACCCTGCAACAATGTTTCTTTATCTCTGTTCACTGCGGACTCTGGATTCACCGCACTCCCATTCAGACAGTGTAAACGTTGTGTATCTTATAAAATTATACAATTCTTTCAGCTGTGCAGCAGAGCAATGTACAGTGTAGACATCACAGCTGATGGCTTTCTACTAGCCAGACATAAAGGAGGATTGCACTGATATGTGAGGCAATTTTGACTGTGGGATTGGGTTTTTATAGAAGCTGGACTCATGTATGTGGCAAGATGGCTGCTGCCATGCAGTTATGCACCATAGGATCTGCC
The DNA here is from genome assembly GCA_027917425.1 of Gastrophryne carolinensis. Lineage (NCBI taxonomy): Eukaryota > Metazoa > Chordata > Amphibia > Anura > Microhylidae > Gastrophryne > Gastrophryne carolinensis. The sequence continues at coordinate 604,944,346 of CM051234.1, forward strand.
TGCTATTCATAACGTCTGCATGGCGTTAAGACCTCTCAAATAGTTTACCGATTACCAGAGTGGGGCTTTATGGGGTGCAACTGAACTTGCTTTTTTGACTTTTGGTCTGCTTTAAATCCATGTAGTATAGTACAGTATGGGGAAGACTAATTCAATCCAAATGCGCCAGCAAGCATGCAGCCTAGTTTAGGCCCCACCAGTGGAGTACCCAAGAATTATTCTGTAGGGGGGGGGGGGGTTCAGTACTTATACATCTATTTATATATAGTTTACAACATTGTGTGCTTTTATGTTTCCGCATTTTAGGAATACAATGTAAAATATGTAGAGCTTATAGAGGAGCAGCTAAATGAAGCTCTTACTACTTACCGGAAGCCTGTTGATGGCGACAACTATGTCCGACGCAGTAACCAGAGGTAAATCATTAGAAACTCCAGTCTGAACCATTTAAAGCATACCCAGAAAGAGCATTGTATTTTGTTTGTTTTAAAGCTGACATACAAAGCTGACCCTACAAGTCTACAAAGACTTTAGGGGGGCCCACTCCAGCGGAGGGGGGGCCCACTCCATCCACTCCAGTGGAGGGAGTGCCCGCTCCATTCACTCCAGCAGAGGGGGTGCCCGCTCCATCCACTCCAGTGGAGGGGGTGCCCGCTCCATCCACTCCAGTGGAGGGGGTGCCCGCTCCATTCACTCCAGTGGAGGGGGTGCCCGCTCCATCCACTCCAGTGGAGGGGGTGCCCGCTCCATCCACTCCAGTGGAGGGGGTGCCCGCTCCATCCACTCCAGTGGAGGGGGTGCCCGCTCCATCCACTCCAGTGGAGGGGGTGCCCGCTCCATTCACTCCAGCGGAGGGGGTGCCCGCTCCATCCACTCCAGCGGAGGGGGTGCCCGCTCCATCCACTCCAGTGGAGGGGGTGCCCGCTCCATCCACTCCAGTGGAGGGGGTGCCCGCTCCATTCACTCCAGCAGAGGGGGTGCCCGCTCCATTCACTCCAGCAGCCACAATCGTTAGTCCCCTGTGCAAGCTGGTGAGTGGTGGAGGCTGAAGGACTTGATCTCAGCGCCCAGTCAATTTTTTCAAACCCCGGAAACAGGTGGAAAAAACGTGGGGACAACAGGGAAGTATGACTTTTGATTTTTGCCTGGACAGACCCTTTTAAGTAAAAAAAAAAGCTGTCATACATGTCATGTTAAACATTGTTTTTCTTTTCATTTAGGCTGCAGCGTCCCCATGTATATTTACCTGTTCACTTATATGGACAGCTGGTCCGTCATAAAACTGGTTGTCAGCTCTTAGAGATGCAGGTAAGAATTCCCTTTGCTTTTTTGTGAAGAACCCTTAAAGGTTTCCAAGACAATCTAAAAGGTTTCCACTTTTGTTAGTCTCCTTGCTATTACCTATGTCAAGGGTTTCTGTCCATCACAATTGCCATTCAGCTTATAGATTTGTCGTGTAGTTCCTCTGGGTTTAGCTGTCTGAGGTTACATTTATGATGGAACAAGGGCAATTTTTTATAGTCTGCTCGTTCTGCTTGTTTTCTCCAGTGAAATTCTGAACCTGTTAACTTTTCGGGGCATTTATAATGAAGGTTTCTATTTTTGACTGGCTATAAGTGGGAAGAGGAAATTTTTCAAGGCTCATGTTTATCGCTATACTTCTCTATTGCAGTGTGGCTCGGGCTCTGTCAGGGAACACAAAATACCACTGATTGCGCCTCTGATTGGTGGTGGTGATGTGCTGCTACACATGTAAAGTGGTGTGCAGTAGTTTCCTGTGTTCCTCATTGGCAAAAGCCTCAAGTGGCTTGTTAAATATTACTGCTCGTGTTTCTAGCAGTGCGCATCTCAAATCGGGAGCGCTGCAGTTCTTTAGAAAGCCAGAATCAGGCTTAGCCACAGGAAATGGCTGGACACCCCCGTTTTGGAAGTGATGCAACTGTCACATATACGTGGAGCTGTTTTTTGCCCCCCTGTTGAGTGGAGCTACGCTAGGATAAGGCAAGTACCAGTCTAAGGCAGGGCTTACTGATGGCGTGAGCTGGTGGATTTTTAGTGGACCTTGAGTTGCCAGGCAGACTTTAGGTTGACTAAAAGCTCTGGCTGCAGCTGGATCAGCTTACCATAGACCTGAGCCTGAATCTCCAAAAGCTGTTAAGCTACAGTGAGATAAATATAGGTCTGGGCAATAAATAGAAATAAAATTTAAAAAATAGAAATAAAATTTTAAAAAATCCTTTTTCGAAAGTTGGATGGACAGACATGGATTATCTTATAAGGCCCCTATGAAATAGTGGCCCTGAACGTGTGACCCCCGCCCTCATCAATATGCGTTTAAATCCGGATAATTATGTAAAACTATGTTATTACTGCTTGTCCATATATAGGCCCCTTTAAGATAAGTGCTGTGTCCTGGGGCTTGGCAACTAACTAGAGTGGTTACCACAGACTCTTCTCAGGAGGTGCTTCTTATGTGCAAATATCTGAAACAGTTATTGAGATAAACATATGTTTATTATATATTAGTTCTGTAAAAAAGATGTTTGGTGATGTAAATATCTTATATGCATCTCATATAATACATGTATCTTATATAATAAATGTATGTGTAAGGCGTTGCGAAAGCCCAAATGGGTGAAACATGTCCATTAAGAGAAAAGAACAAAAAAGTGATTGGCGAAGAATAGGATATTATTCTGGAAAATTATATAGAAAGATGAATTATATGCATAATTGTTTTTAAACTTATGGATTGCATATTTTTAATAATATTTTTTAATAAATGGAATATTTTGAAGGACAAATAGTAGCGGTTTCATATTCAAAGGCAGGGAGAAATAAGCTGGGGGGTGCCGAGCCCCAGGACAAAGCACTTCTGTGCAGACATGTAAAAATGTGATTTGGAGATTGTTAAAGGTTTCTGTTTTACATGATTGTTCTGGTTTCTTGTAGAACATTGTCCCCGATCTAAGCTACACTGTGCGCTCTCCATCGTTGGACAAATGGGAAGGAATCAAACAACTTAAAGCTGCCCTTTGGTCTTTGGTGAGATGAAACTCCTTTTAATTGCAGCATTTCAATAGCTTGAAACATACCATGTGACTAGGATAACCCAATAACTGGAGCGCAGGGGAACTGTCATGACGATACTGCGGGTAACTTAAAAGGAACAAATTTTGGATTCTCATTCTCCCAGGTTTTTTCCCCTCATCTGATGCCTCGCTTTGTGAAAGGAAATGTCACTGTTCTTACCTCTCCAGCGATCCTGTGGCACATGTGCGGCTCTCCTCCAAACATCTTCCTATGCCGGGAATAGTAATGAGTGGCTTAAAAAGCAGAATGGAAGGACAGTAGCAAGCATGCCCACAACTGCTCTTTTTCAGCTGTGCATACATGTGCAAGTCCTTGCAACTGGCCTTGGTGCGGAAGTGCAAAGCAGGCAAAGGTTTGCTGCAGCAAAGGGCTAGTTCTATGGCAATTGCTGGGGTTTCCTCACAAAGAGGGATAATGCCAGCCCTAGTATATTATAGTATCTAGGCCAATTATTGTACCACTATAAAGCAGAATTCTTTTTATCTTTTTAAATCTATTAGTCAAATACCGCTAGTTCGGTAAGATTATTTATGGGTCACCTTCACTTTACACACAGACTCACATGTCTCAACTGTCTCTTAAACCTTCAGCGTCATTTAATGAAAAGCCCAAACCCTTAAAAAATATTCCCTAGCATCTAAAATTAATATATTCTAAGTATGTCACACACCCCACTTCAGACTTTAATAATTACACTAGGGTTAACGCACCTCTAGGTGGCAGCATTGCAGAGAACTTCTCCAAAAAACTTCAACAGGCCCCTCCCGGTCTATACATACCTGGTACCTCCCAAGAACCTCCCAGTGTTGTTCTCTGCAAGGTGGCGACAAGACAGAAGAAAGAAGTCTCCTGCTTGCAGGTAGCCGGGGTATCCCCCCGCCCCCCCCCCCCCCCCCCCGTGGTCTATTTCTGCCCGGCTTTGTTTGAATGTATTCTATGTAATGGCAGCCTCCCAGCTTCGGCTGTAGGCCGGGCAATAAGGTAGCCGGCACCATTGGTGCCTAGGAGATTAGCTCCTCCGCTCGACCCTTCATTGCGGGGCATAGCGGGATTCCCGGAGTGGTGATCCGGATGTGGGATGCCCCATTTTATAGGAGTTAGTGGTCAGGTTGTGTCTTGCCCTGGGATTGTGTCTCTTCCGGGGTGTGGGACGCGCTGGGGACAGTGTCATGCTTTTTATTAAGTGACATGCTGTGTGAGTGTGCTGCTGCGCTCTACCTTGTGATTCCCTTTGTGATTTTACTTTGTCTGATTTCACTGTCTGTTCTCCGTTTTTCCTTTCTCCCATGGCTGTGTGTATCTCCCCTCAGGAGCCGGGGGGGCGGGGCCTCGCGGCGTGCTGCGCCGCAGTCCCGCTGGTGGCTGAGCGCCGTACCCGGCGCTTGCAGCCTGCTTGCCCGGCTGCTCAGGGGGGACCTTTTATCAGTGTGTGGGTCTGTGTTACTCCTGCGCTGTACACTGGGAGCCGGCGGGTGGCGCCGCCGGTCCCGTTATCGAGGTCTGATTGCGGTCCCCGCAGGCAGATGCTGACGCTGCCTGGGGGCGGGGTCGCGCGCGGGCCGCGCACGGATTGGACGCCCGGAGGGGCGGGGCCTTCTTGGCTCCCGCGCTCCCGGAGCTTCTCTCTTCCTCTGTGTGCTGGCCGCCATCTTCTGCTGGCTGCGCGGTTTCCTCTCCTCTCCAGGTAGGCGTTTTTTGGCTTGTATGTCAGTGACCCCTCGGATCCTTTCCTCCTCCTTTTCCTCCCTCCTCGCCCCGGCGCATCTTGATGGTGCTGGTTGGCATTAACCATTTCTGTTGCTCTGGTTAATGAGGGGGGGGGGGGTGGTTTGAGGGGGGTTTTGTATATTATGTGGTATTTTGGCATGGTGCTGATTGACGCCTGTCCCTCTCCCTTTGTGTTTTTCAGATCCTGGGATCCCGTCTGGCAGGGCTCTCCCGGTTATATATACCTGGCTCGTGGGGGGTGTTTTTTCTTTGCAGTATATTTATATATATACACTTATTTGTATTTTTATAAGGGTCTTATGCTATTCCCCTGGGTCAGGATCTTGTGACTGTCCTTAGACAAGTGTTAGGTTATTAAGGGGCATCCGCATAAAAACCATAATTTCACCACATGGAGGTTGCCACAGATACCGGGAATGGTTCTTCGGGACAATCCAAGGTGTGCGGGGGTTGTGGGGCTCCGCTCCAGGGAGATTATGTCATTTTGTGTATCCCTTGTGCACAGCAGAACATTGCACGGCAGTCCAGTACTCCGGTGCCTAGCACTTCGTCAGCCGCGCCATCTCCCTCTCCCCCTCGCTTATTCCGGACCCCGTGTGACGTTGTCCTGGGCGGGGATTCGCAGGCTGAGGTATGTGCCCGTTTGACCAGCCTTGAGAAGCGGTTTTCTGCTATAGCCGCTCAGAAGGCTTCAGCTAAGCGGAAGCATCTGTCTCCGCCTCCGCCGGATTCAGATGAGGAAGTTGTGGGAGATCTGGATTGGTCGGATCGTCCCCGTGAAGAAGGTGAGCTCATTGAGGATGAAGATTCTGATGTTCAGCAGTTGCTGGGTTCTGAGGGGGATCAGGATGATGGCCTCCCTCTCGATTCCTCTACCATTTTGAGCCAGATGTTTGAGGTTTTGGATTTGGAGCCTCCGGTGGTTGCTCCCAGGCCCAAGGGTCAGCTTTTTGGGGTGTCCAAGCAGCGTCTGGAGTTTCCCAGCCAACAGCATTTTGAAGAAATTGTCTTCAAGCAATGGGAGCAACCTACACGTCTTGTTGGTGTGCCGTCTAGCTGGGATAGGAAGTATCCCTTTCCGGCGGAATTGATGAAGCGTTGGTCTGTCCCCCCTGAGGTAGATACTCCGGTCTTGGGACTGTCCAACACGGCGGTCGTGCATTCCCCTGACACGACTTCGCTCAGGGACGGTGAGGATCGCCGGGTTGATCAGCTTGCCCGTCATGGTTTTGTATGTGCGGGTTCGGTGTTAAGGCCTGTCTGTGCTTCGGCTCTTTTGACTTTTGCTGTCAGGTCTATTGTCAGGGACTTGGGGGTGGATCTCGAGCCCACCAGTGATGAGTCCCTTGGGCTTAAGCGCTGTGATGCTTTTTTGTCCTTTATCCTGGCCGCTCAGGAGGATGCCATGCTGATGTGTGGCAGGGCTACTGCCTTGCTGGTGGCTATCCGGCGCTGTGTGTGGTTGAGACAGTGGACGGCTGATTTTAATTCTAAAAGATCGCTCACGGCTCTGCCCTTTCTGGGTTTGAGGCTTTTTGGTGAGAGGCTGGACTCTGTTGCCAAGGGAGGTAAGTTACCTCAGCGCAAGAAATTTTGCCGTTCCTTTCGGGGGATGGTCTCGTTCAATCCGTCCTTTCGGGGAGTCGGCGCCGGTAGAGGTGCGGGCTCCTCGGCCCCCAGGGGCGGCAGTTGGAATAGGGGCAGAGGCCGTGGCCGCCCCACTCGCGTCTGGGGTGCCAAGACCAAGCCGGCTGCCAAGCCCACCCAGCAATGAGGGGGTGCCCTCACCCGTTCGGGTGGGGGGACGGTTGCAACTTTTCTCCCGGGTGTGGGACCAGGAGGTCCCGGACAGATGGATCCGGGAGGTGGTTTCGGCCGGTTACAAGTTGGAGTTTGAGTCCCGTCCTCCTCCAAGGTTCTTCAGGTCTCGGGTGTCTTTGGATCCTTTGGCCGCGCAGGGGCTCCTGGCGGCAGTAAGGAATCTTCTGGATTTGGCTGTCATTTGCCCGGTTCCTCCTTCAGAGGTGGGGCGCGGGTTTTATTCCAATCTCTTCACGGTCCCCAAAAAGGACGGGTCCTTCCGTCCTATTCTGGATTTGAAGTTTCTCAACAGGTTTATCCGTCCTCGGAAGTTTCGCATGGAAACCCTGCGGTCTGCGATCGGTTCGCTTCGGCAGGGGGACTTTATGACGTCCATAGACATCAAGGATGCGTACCTGCAAGTGCCGCTCTTTCCTGCTCATCAGCGGTTCCTCCGTTTCGTGGTGGGGGATCGGCATTTTCAGTTTGTGGCTCTTCCATTCGGTCTCACCTCTGCTCCGAGAGTGTTCACCAAGGTGTTGACGGGGGTGATGGCCCTGCTCAGAGCTCAGGGGATTCGCATTGTGCCTTACCTGGACGATCTTCTCATCATGGCTCCTTCCTTCAGTCAAGCAGAGGGGGACACCAGCACGGTGGTGTCTCTGTTGGAGAGGTTCGGCTGGGTGATCAATTACCCCAAGTCCTCGCTGGTTCCTGCCAGGGTGGTGACCTTTCTGGGGATGTTTCTTCCTCAGGCCAAGGTTCTGATGATTCAGGAATTGGTCCAGCTGCTTCTCTCCCATCCTCATCCGTCCATTCGGCTGGGGATGAGACTGGTGGGGTTGATGGTGGCCTCGTTCGAGGCAGTTCCTTTTGCTCAGTTTCATACGAGGACTCTTCAACTTCATCTTTTGGCGTCTTGGAACCAGTGTCCGGGGTCGTTGGATCGGTCCTTCCGGTTATCTCCTCGGGTTCGGCAGTCCCTTCTGTGGTGGTTGGTCTCGGACAACCTTCTGAAGGGCAGGTCTTTTCTGACTCCACTTTGGGAGACTGTCACCACGGATGCCAGTTTGTCAGGCTGGGGAGGTTATTGGAAGGATCTTCGGTTTCAGGGGCAGTGGGACCCTCAGGAGGCCCACTTGCCCATCAATGTTCTGGAACTGCGAGCCATCAGGTTGGTTCTGTCTCACTTAACGCATCATTTACAGGGTCTGTCGGTTCAGGTTCGCTCAGACAATCAGACGGCGGTTTCTTACATCAATCACCAAGGAGGGACTCGCAGTCTGGGTGCCCACAGGGAAGTGTCTCTGATTTTGATCTGGGCGGAGACTCATGTCCCTTGCATCTCGGCAGTTTACATTCCGGGAGTGGAAAACATAGAGGCGGATTTTCTGAGCCGGTGTGCGTCCCGTCGGGGGGAGTGGTCTCTCCATCCCCAGGTGTTTCGGTCACTTTGTCTCCGGTGGGGGACGCCGGAGGTGGATCTTTTTGCCTCTCGTCACAATCACAAGCTTCCGTCCTTTGTGTCCCTGTCCCGGGACCCTCTGGCTCTGGCGGTGGATGCCATGACCCTGAGCTGGAAGGACCTGGGGTTTCTTTATCTGTTTCCTCCGATTCCCATGCTAGGCAGGGTGCTGCGAAAGTTGGTTCTGGAAGGAGTTCCCGCCATTCTCGTGGCTCCAAGGTGGCCAAGGCGGGTGTGGTTCGCGGACATCGTTCGTCTGGCCGTAGATCAGTTCGATCTGCCTCTTCGGCCGGATCTTCTCACTCAGGGTCAACTCTGTTACCCCAGTTTACAAACGCTGGCTTTGACGGCTTGGCTGCTGAAACCTCCATCTTAAAGGAGGAGGGTCTTTCGGATGCGGTCATTCAGACTCTTATTAGTGCTAGGAAGAGATCTTCTTCTTCCATCTATTACAGGTATTGGAGATCTTATATTGATTGGTGTGAGGCTAGGTCTTTGCCCTGCCGGGTCTTTTCTGTGTCTAGGATTTTGGAGTTCCTTCAGGCGGGGCTGGACTCTGGTCTTCAGCTGAGTACCTTGAAGGGGCAGGTTTCTGCTTTGTCAATTTTTTTCCAGAAATCTTTTGCTAGTCATTCGTTGGTCAAAACTTTTTTCCAGGGGGTTTCGCATGTGCGGCCTCCTAGGAAGCCTTTGCTCCCAGTGTGGGATTTGAATTTGGTTCTTTCTGCTCTTAAGGCTCCTCCTTTTGAGCCTTTGCGGGAGGTTGCTTTGTCCATTCTTACTCAGAAGGTTGCCTTCCTGGTGGCCATTACTTTGGTTCGGCGTGTTTCTGAGCTGGCAGCCTTGTCTATTCAGGCTCCTTATTTTGAGAATCATCAGGACAAAGTGGTTTTTCGTTACAAGTCAGATTTTCTCCCTAAAGTGGTCTCTGCTTTTCATCTTAACCAGGACATTGTTCTTCCTTCTTTGTGTCCTAAGCCTAAGAATGTCAAGGAGAGTGCTTTGCACTGCTTGGATGTGGTACGTTGCGTCAGGTACTATCTACGTGCTACGTCTTCTTTTCGTAAGACTGATGCCTTTTTCGTGGTGCCATGTGGGCCTAGGAAGGGTTTGGCTCCGGCCAAATCTTCCATTAGTAAATGGATTCGTCAGGCCATTGTTGGTGCTTATTCGGCCAAGGGGAAGGATCCCCCTTTTCGAGTTACTGCTCACTCTACTCGTGCGGTTGGTGCGTCCTGGGCTTTTCAGCACCAGGCTTCGGTTGAACAAGTGTGTAAGGCTGCAGTTCTATAAGGTTGATGTGCGGGCTTCAGCGGATGCTGTTTTTGGCCGCAAGGTTTTGCAGGCTGCAGTGGTTTGAATTGTTTTTGCATTATTGCCTGTTCGGATACCCACCCTTTTCTGGACACTGCTGTTGGATGTCCCTAGTGTAATTATTAAAGTCTGAAGTGGGGTGTGTGACATACTTAGAATAATACCATTTTGTGAATACTCACCTGTAAAATGGGTATTGTAGGTATGTCACACACCCCACTTCACCCGCCCTTTTTGGTATCCTGGCTCTCTATTTGGTGAAGTTTGGTTCTTTACGTTGAGGGTTACATTGTTTGGTTCTGGTACCTTGTCTTACTGCTGTTCTAATACTGGGAGGTTCTTGGGAGGTACCAGGTATGTATAGACCGGGAGGGGCCTGTTGAAGTTTTTTGGAGAAGTTCTCTGCAATGCTGCCACCTAGAGGTGCGTTAACCCTAGTGTAATTATTAAAGTCTGAAGTGGGGTGTGTGACATACTTATACCCATTTTACAGGTGAGTATTCACAAAATGGTATTATTGTTTTTAGTCACTTTTTATTCTTTCCCTCACTTGCCTGCAACTCTGTTCAGCACTCTAGGATACGGGCGCTGCCATCTTGGCTCAGTAGCATAACATACTGAGGAGTTGAGAGGGGTCAAAAGTGCAGGGGAGCGGGGTTATAGCTGTGCTTTGCACAAACAGAGCAGAGCTGGGGTCAGGAAAAGGTCAGCAATCCAGGAATGCAGAGCGGCACAGTGAGAGGACACTTCCTGTTTGCAGGCAGCCTGCACGTCCATGAGCCGCCATCTTGGATGTTTAAAGTCTCAGAAAATGCAATAGATGCAGGTAGGATGATTTTTAATGTGAGCAATCTGTATGTACAGGTTGAGGGAAACATATAAGATAGGCTCTTATTTTGGGTGAAGGTCCGCTTTAAGACAATAAGAGACATAGACAAGTCAAGAAGAAAATGAATACCCCCCATAGGGGTTTATTTCCTAATACTTGATACATGTCTTTACCTTGTGTCTGAAAAATACTTCTGTGCAACTCATTTCAAAACCAAAGCCAGCGCTGAATATTGGACAGTTGTGATGGTAAGAGCCACGCAATGCTTTTTTTTTTTTAATTTATTTATTTATTTTGACTGGTTTCTTCAGGGTGCCTATAGACATCAGTTAAAGGATTATTACACTTTTGATGGAATTGTACCAAAAGGATGTCCTCAAGATGCTTAGCTGATCTAGTATTTTTTTTTCCCTGTGTTAGCAAATGTGTGTTTTATGGAAGCAGTTTTCACTATCTGCAGTCTGTTGCTATTGGTAACGTACACAAAGAAAAGAGAGGTGAGCCCTGTACACACAGAACACTGCTGCTATGGCCACAGCTGAGGTGAGGGAGCTCGCTCAACCTTACACATGCCCAGCCGCAGTATTCTGTGCATCTGTCTGCAATCTGTTGCTATTGACAATGTACAGCAAGTCTGCACTTGGTGTGCGTTGCCAATGCCAACAGATTGCAGATAGTGAAAACTTATTTAATAAAAAACACATTTGCCAACATTAGAGAAAAAAATCAAGAAAAAAAAAAAGATCAACTCAGCATATTTGCCAGTTTTCTGCAGGGGACGGGGCCACGTCGATGGTGTGCTGGGCACGACAACACTTCTGGTCCCAGGGCTTCCGGTGTTAGTAGCCCAGGAAGTAGTTTGACCATTTTTCAGCCAGTTTGCGCTCTACCGGGCTGGGAGCGCAGGGTACAGGAAGCGCTCCCCTTGTTCCTCGGGGAGCCAGACTAGCTGCCACTCTGCTCCGCTACCTGCTTCCTCCTTTGGTTCTGCCACCGCCATCCTCATCAGCCACCTTTCCCTGCTGTTGCAGTTTTCAGCTGATCGGGAACTGGTAGGACTCATGTGGGAGTTATAGTGGTCCTTCACAAAGGATCTCAGGCTTGTGATTATCGAGATTCTTTTTATATCTGTCTCAGGTCCTTTGGGTTAGATTGACTGACTAAACCATGTCTGAGGCACCGAGGGCATCCGGGTCTGGTTCCCTAACAGAGAATTCACCCTATGTGCCCTTTGCTTTTAACGATCTCTGGAACAGGATAGCCCTATATGTACAGATTGTGCTGCAGCCTTAGTACTTTCCAGGCCTAAGAAACAGCTGCCCCCTTCTGAGGGCATCCTGTCTGGTGAATCAGGTTTGGGCTCAGGATTGGTAGCCTCTACTGAAGCTCAATCTCGTTCTGAGCCCCCTTCTCCCTGCTCCCAGTTTCCAACTTCCTCTGAAATTATCAGAAAGACTGGCTAGGCTGAAGAGTTATTGTTTTCTTGTACAGGGTATCTGGATGATAATTCTAATGCCAGGACCCTTAAGGCAGCTCGGAAGTGTAAACATTTGGCTACTTTTGAGTCGTCCGATTCTGGAGAAGAGGACCTTTATGTTTAGCTGAGGTTTGTATCTTATATAATAAATGTATGTGTAAGACATTGCGAAAGCCCAAATGGGTGAAACATGTCCATTAAGAGAAAAGAAAAGAACAAAAAAGTGATTGGCGAAGAATAGGATATTATTCTGGAAAATTATATAGAAAGATGAATTATATGCATAATTGTTTTTTTTTCTGAATGACTTACTCCTCAGGTTAGAAGTTTAGAGTCGACTTCTTGGGATTCCCACCCTGGAAGAAGGGCACTGCTTTGGGAGGTCCCATTCATATCTGATTTGGTGACGCCCTGGAGTGGAACATGATAGAAAATACAATTCTGTGATTCTCATCTGTAGAATTGATTTCTCTCTTCTTCCACTCCTGAGCGTAATGCTCACCCTATCTGCTAGACTACTATATCCATTCCTTAAATGCCATAGAGCTAGTGAAGCTTGTATATATGTAAATATTTTGGGTATTAGCATTTAAAAAAAAATAAATAAAAGGAAAAATGAGTAAAAGAAAGGAAAATAGTAAGAGAGGCGTTTTAACATGTCTCCTTGTTTTCCAACTAAACATGGATATTCTTAGGATTACTTCATCCTCCCGGGCTTTCTTACTGCTTTTCAGTTACTGGATTGCAGCGAACAGCAGGAAATATATATAGGCTGGGAGGAACCACACCTTTTATCTTACAGTCCCTTCGGTCGAGAGTTAACCCATTTGTATCTGATTCAGTGACGCCCTGGAATGGAAGAAGAGAGAAATCAATTCTACAGGTGCGAAGGGAGGGGTTTCACCCGCTGAAAATTTTCTCTTGCCCAAATTTTGCAAATCTTGCAGAGAGGTCTCCAAGAGGGGTTGCAGCTAATCACCCTTAAGGGTCACGTGTCTGCTTGTTCATCTTTTTTCAGAGGCCTATCACAGACGATAGGCTTATTAGGACCTTCATAGGTACAATATAGGGAATGTCCGCTCACCACCTAATCCCGAGTGTGCAGGACCTTCATGCAGGGAGTCGCTCATGTTCGTCCTCCCAAGAAGCCTTTCTTACCACCATGGGAATCTTAATTTGGTCCTCTCGGTCTTACAAGGTTGCCTTTTGAACACCTTGGGGAGACTTCTCTGTTCTTACTGACGCTGAAGGTCGTCTTTCTGGTTGCTATCACCTCAGAAAGTTGAATTTATGAGTTGGCAGCCCTTTCGATCAGTTCTCCTTACCTAGTTTTTCACAAGGGCAAGCAGTCTTCTGGTTCAAGCAGGACTTCCTGCCCAAGGTTGTCTCTTCTTCTCACATGAATGAGGAGGCGGTCCATCCAATCATTAGAAAAGGGTTCTCCATTCCTGTGGTCAGGGCACTTAAATATTATATCTCATCTACCCAGGCCCTAGGACGGATTCCTTGTTCGTCATTCCTGAAGGTCCAAGAAAGGGTCTACCATCAGCCGATGGGTCAGGCAGATGGTGCTTAGGACCTACAGTTGTAGAGACAACGAGCCTCCCTTCCGCGTTAGTGCCCATTTCACTAGGGATCGGCTCTTCTTGGTCGTTTCAGCATCTGGTCTCAGCAGAACAGATCTGCAAGGCCGTTCCTCTGTACATACCTTTACCAAACATTACAAGGTAGACTTTAGGGCTTCTGTGGATGCTGCCTTTGGCCGTAAAGTATTGCAGACTGTGGTGAATCCTTCAGCTGATGCCTAAGTTCGTATAGCTACCCTTGTGGGCCAATAGTTATTATGGTTTTATTATTGGGAATTCCACCCTGATACAAGGGTACTGCTTTGGAACATGCCATTCATATCTGATTTGTGATGGCTTGGAGTGGAATATGAGAGAAAATGCAATTCTGTGATTCTCACCTGTAGAATTGTTCTCTCCTCTTCCACTCCAGGTCGTCACACCCGCCTTCTCTCCATATCTAAAAAAAGAAAAAAGAAAAAAAAAAAAGAAGAGCGTGTGTATTGTTATAATAAAGAAGGCTGACCTTCGGTCTCTTCATAATTAAACAAGGGTACTGTTCTTATGGACTTTCTTCCTCCTGGGCAGCGGCATCCTACTGCTTTATAAATTACTGGATATGGGAAGGAAGCCAGAGGTACATGTAAACTGGGAGGGGCCATACCTCTCTAACTTGCAGTCCCACCTTTTGGTCTAGAGTTAACCCATTCATATCTGATTTGTGACGGCCTGGAGTAGAAGAGGAGAGAAAACAATTCTACAGGTGAGAATCGCAGAATTGTATTTTTTTTTTTTGCCAGATTCTGCCCAATTTTTTTCTTTTTTTGCTTTGGTTGCTTGCTTAAAAAATACATTTATTATTGTGATTTTTTAGACTGCTTAGTGCACCTCTGGTAATTAGTCTTTCCTAAATTAATTTTTTAGGGTAACATTGGCTCCTCTAATTGGGGACTTAACTTGCTTCAAGAGGAGAATGTTATCCCAGATATCATTGCGCTCGCTCAGCACTGCGAAGTGCTTTCCATAAGGGGGTAAGTCCATTTCTATGTGAAATATTTTATGGAATTGCATTTTATGAGACAAAGCTCTAAGTTGCATACATCTCCACTTGCCAGAAAAAATAATTAAAGGTACAGTCCAGTCTAAGTAACTCTTGTTGTGGAATGATTGAATTACCTCAATTGAAGTGGGGCGGCTGCAGCAGGTAATTCTTTCATGGCGGCTCCCCTGAACCTCAAGAGTTATTTAGACCAGACTGTCCCTTTAAAGCAAAACGAAATCCAGCAGCGGCCTGCCTGGAATCTAAATGATTCCATAACCAGCTACTGGCTTTCCCTCTGATTTTTTTCTCCTACCCAAATCTGAATGCCCGGCTGTGTGAAACCCCCCATCTCACCCATAAACACTCATCTTTCCCCTCCAACGGTGCTTGTGCGGGCTCTTGTCCAATGACAGCCTCCCGCTATGACTACGTCATTCTGCAGACAGCTCTCGTTGTTGACAATGGAGATGGCGCGCTTTGGCATCCCCTGCATCCCCGGTGTTGTGTGCATGCTCCCACCCTAGCCATTCAGATAGGTTGGGACAGGAGCACTCCCCATTAAACTCAACGAGAGCCATCTGCCAAATAACTTAGTCGCAGTGGACAGCTCTCATTGGACGAGAGCCCGTGCATGCGCTGTTGGAACCAGGAGAGGTGAGTTTTTATGGGTAAAATAGGGGGTTTCACACAGCGGGGCATCCCACTAGGACACAGCACAGAACCCAGTAAGGTCAAAATCCCAGGTTTTGTTTAAACAAAAATGGCCACTTACTTGGACCCATCAGTGATCCTAATCCCTTGCCAGTTGCTCTGTAGTGTAGTTCCCACTTAATGCTGTGAGTTGCCTTGAAACCCATTCACCTTGGCAGAGGTGTGGCTGCTACTGCTGAGAATGGGTGACGAGACTTATGATGTTCAGCTGCAGTGGCCGGCATCCCTCGTATTTGCGCTTTTCTGGATTTGAAAATGTGTTTCTCTTACAGGACCTGCTCCTATGTCCTTGGACTGCTTTCCAAAACGAAGCAAGGATGCGATATACTTAAGCAACATAACTGGGATGCTGTGCGACACAGCAGAAGACACGCGTGGCCAGTGGTTCCCGATGACATGGAGCAGCTCTGTAATGAGTTGTCTTCTATACCCAGCACGCTCAGCCTGAACTCCGAGTCAACCAGCTCGCGACACAATAGTGAAAGTGAATCCATTCTTCCTAGTAAGGACTGCTGCATCGCGCTTCTACTCTGCTTGTGCTGGTTTGCTTTGAGATTTAGAGATTGCCTGCATGGGGGAAAGTAGATACCATTCTTGAGGGATAATCTGTTTAAAGTGGACCAAACATCCCTTGTATCTATGAGACTCCAGGGCTGGCTAGCTGATTCCCTCCCCCCTGGGACATCGCTAACTGGGATGCCCCGCTCTGTGATACCCCTCCAAGTTGCTCTCAAATCTTACCTTTCTGACGAGCCCATGCACAGCCGGCCCCGACATCACTCTCAATCCCCACACACAGCCAAAGAATTAACTTCGGCTTCTCCAGTCGCACATTAATATGGTGCCAGTGAATCTGATTAGACAAGTGTCTGCGCATGTGCTGTTGGACTGAGAACAGGTAAGTTTGCTGGGCACATGGCGGGCTTTCACACAGTAGTGCATCCCAAACCGGGATGCCCCTGTGGGACGGACCAAAACCCAGGATAGTGAAGAGCCACAGTTTTGGTCTATTTTCAGAAGCTATAGCGCAAAGTAAGTCCAACGTTAAAGATCTATACAACATGGTGTATTGCATGAGGAGAGGTTGTACACCCCGTGTGAAAAAAATTGCCAAGTTTGTTGTTTCCTTTAATGTAAGAAAGAAGACACAGGTGACAGGTTTTAAATGTAGCGTTACACTTTTATAGGGTTGTTCTTCTCTTGCTTTCTGTCATTCCTTCTACTCTTTTCTTTCTGTCATTCCTTCTACTCATTCTTTCTGTCATTCCTTCTACTCTTTCTTTCTGTCATTCCTTCTACTCTTTCTTTCTGTCATTCCTTCTTTTCTTTCTTTATGGCATTCCTTCCATTCTTTCTTTCTGTCATCCCTTCTATTCTTTCTATTCTAAGCATACAGCACGTCCTGCTCCAGAACATATTCATAACCTATGGGTATACCTCCGCCTTCAGCGCTGTGCACTGCAGATCACGAAGAAAACAAACTCCTCCCGGCCCTACATTTACCGGAGGACCTCACACAATCCCCAGATTTCTCTGCAGTGCTGGAACTGCGAAGACATGAAGTATCACGCTCTCGCAGGCGTGATACTTGACAGCCCGAGGTCTGGATTATATGGAGGCATCTCAGGATTGTGTTACCGGGGTCCCATCGGGACAGGACCGTATATCGTGTGGTCTCCCCCATGCTGAGGCGGACAGGGCACGGGTCTGCGCGTCATGTTCTGAACAGACGCTGGAACTGCGAGCGACGCTTGCGGTTGTTCCTCGCCCCTTCCCACCCCTTACCCCTTCCCGAAACCTCACTCCCGTTGAGCCTTGTACAGGTGAGGGGGTACAAATAGATCCCTCTCCTAGACGGCCCATGTTGGCCCAGATCGTAGAAGGATTGGCTGGCCGGATTGGCCCAGTTAGACAACGGCCTGCTTCTCTCGCGGCTTCGGCCTGTGCTATGGGCTTTGCGGAGTCCTTGTCTACACGTGCTAGCACCACTTCGGAAGAAGGGGACTTGTTCTCTGACCTAGGCTCCCAGGACGAGAGACCGAGGGGTCAGGATGACGCTGATCTGGATGTCTTGGACCAGCTTGACATTGACGGCATTTTACTCAGGATTTTTAAGGTACTGTCCGTTTCGTCTCCCGGCGCGGTCTCCGGACCGAGAGGGGGGCGCTTTCATACCGCGCCTCCTCGGTTGGAATTTCTCGGGCAGGCTTCCCTGCTGAACGCCATTATCATATAGAATCTGGGGCCCCTGAGCGGGTCTGCCCCTCTTCTCCCCCTTTTTCTCTGCCTTCTAGGATGAGGGAGCTTATCTGCCTAACACCTAGGAGGGTGTGGCATCTGTACCATAATCCTTCGGCCTGGCGCCCTCGACAGGGCGGTCTGTGCCCCACGCCCCAGGGACCCCCTGACTGCTGGGCGTGTTTGGATTTTCCAGGCTCTGGGGAACCTTCGGGATACTGAGCCCTCTACGACTGGTATTGGTGTTCACTTACACCGTAGAGACTTAACCTAAGCCCCCTGTTTTGCGCCCTCGTATGCACTGGGCTCCGGAAGGGTGTGTTGGCTCACACGTCACCAAGGGGCGTTTGGTACAGGGGACCTTTTAGGCTCTACTGTTCCCTCACACGGAGCTGTGGGGATGGAACTTGACAAGAGTCCTACTCGGCTCCACCCTCTAATCCCTGGTTTACACCAGACGTAGTTTTCACCCAGTGCCCCCTTTTTTTGTTTTTTCCTTGACTATAAGGAGTTTACAGGTATGAGACCTCCGGTCCTCCGTCCTGTATAGTGATTCCTCCAGACAGCTTCGCTTTCTGGTGAGCCGCTTGGCGACTCGTCCTTGGACACCATTAGTCCCGGGGATCTTGGGCTCTGAAGTGACTTAGTCATTAGCCCTGGATGAGAGGTTTGCACCCTGGGCCTGGTTTTGCCTACCCTACCACCTTGTGGAGGCACTTACTCTTCTACTGGACTCGTTGGTACCGCGGGGGAGCATTCCATACTCCTTGCCTTTCCCTGATGGTTACCATGGTACCTATTCTGGCACAAAGGGGGCCTATTCTTCTGAATTCCCCGGGGGTTCCTAGGAAGGGACCTTGAAGGTTCTGGTTTCCTAGGTGAATTTTGGTCATAAGAAGCACGTCGTGGGTCCTAGCTGGGGACTACTCCTTCTTGTACCCGTCCATTGGGGGACTTTCTGCCTTAATAGGACAGGGGTTGCGCTTTGTCCCTGCGGAATTCTCGGGCCTGGATCCTTACAGGGGAGCCCTGATTCCTTAGGGGACTTGATATTCCTTGTCCTTCCTGAAGTATCCCTCCCTCGGGAGGTCTCTGTTATGCCTCTGGGCTCACACTGGCAGGGTTCTGAGGGACCCCGCCTCCATTACAGGGGTCTACCCCCGTTATTGGCCAGATTGGTCTGCCCTGGTTGGGGCTAGTGGTTCTGGCTGGGTAGTTTACTTGAAGATGTTATACCCTTCCCCCACCGGTCGCGGGGAGAGCTTGCGCTGGTCCCTGATGACAAGCAGCACCTTATGCTTGGGGCCTGGGAGGCCCAGCGGGGTGTCGGTTCTCAGGGAGTTCTGCTGAGTACAACTGGATGGTATGTTCCCTCATGAGGACTATTTTTTTTAACATAACATGGTGCCTTACCTTAGACATACTTTAGCGCTGGCAGGATCTGGGGCTTACCCTGCCCGAGATGACAGATCTCAAGGGTCTTGTTCCCTGGGGGTTCTGGACCTTGTCTTCCTCCTTATTCTCGTCCTTCTGCCACACTGGTTTAGCTTATGTTGTCCCTATGCTATGCGCTGGGTCTAAGCCCCTTCCCTGGCGGGATGGTATATGCTCCTGGGATTAGGGTCCTACAAGCAGTGTTTGGTATGGGCTCACTATTGACTCTGTCTATAGTTGGGGCCTGATCTGTTCTCCTATTACGAGACCTGATCCGATCTTTTGTTTGCATTCCACAGGGTCTGCTCAAGTGCATTCCTGGGGGATCCCTAGTTCCCCCTCTGGGGGAGGACTTATTCTGAAGCCCTACCTAGGGTTCCCACAGTTCTTAGTCAGGTCCTTGTCTGACCTGCTCCTTACATTAGGTTGCTATTCTGGGGAGGTTTCTCCAGACAGTGGAGTGCCATAAGGAATGGCACTATTGGTGGTTCTAGTAATTATATATATATATATATATATATTTTTTTTTTTTATATATATATGCATTCCTTGGTATAGAGCTATACCATGAGGTGAGGGTACCCGCCTCACACTAATTGGGATTCAGGCGTTACTTCGTCCCTTCTGCCTTGGACGGATCCTCTGGTCTTGGGACTAGGGTCTAATCACTATGAGATGAAGGGATCTGTGCCCCTTTACTGGGGTAAGAGATCTGCCGGAACTGTCTCGTCCCTGATGGGATCTTATTTTGGGGTCTTCGGTGCCCCCTTCTGGAAGTACCGGGTTGCTTGTGGCCATGGATTAGGGCCCTCTGGCCTGGTCCTGTTTGGTTGCTCGTCCTTCCGGACTTGTTGGACCTTTTTGGCTCTGCCGAATATCGTTGTTAGCACTTCTGTTGGCCTCGTCTGTGGCCTGGACATGTATTCCCCGGGGGGGAAAAGTTTTGAGTTCCATGGTTACCCCCTCTTGTAGCGGCATGGTTAGACAGTTATTTTGGCCTGTCCCTTTGGAGGAAGATTCTTCCTCCCTATTATTATTAGTTCTTGTACTATTAGTGCTGGGCTTGCCCTGTAGCACTATGTTCTGGCGATCAAGCCGGTCAGTCCGCTGCTTGAGTTCTATTCTCCCTTTACAAGGTTCAAAGGTTGAGGTTGGAGCATTGCTCTCGTTGATTACATGGTTAAGGGTGACAGCGCTTTACTGTTGGCTGTGCCTTTTCATGGGGATCCCACCCTATTGTGGACACTGCTATTGGATGTCCCATAAGTTATGAATATGTTCTGGAGCAGGACGTGCTGTATGCTTAGAATAATACAATTCTGTGAGAATCTCACCTGTAGAATTGGTATTATATGCATACAGCACGTCCTGCTCCACCCCACCCTGGTTTCACTTTGTTCTGGATCCCCTGTATGGTGATTGTGTTATTACCAGAAATTCTGGGTGGTTCTGTTCTCCTGGCTTCTCTTATCACTGCTTTTCAATGCTGGGGATTGTGGGAGGTCCTCCGGTATATGTAGGGCCGGGAGGAGCTTGTTTTCTTCGTGATCTGCAGTGCACGGCGCTGAAGGCGGAGGTATACCCATACGTTATGAATATGTTCTGGAGCAGGACGTGCTGTATGCATATAATACCAATTCCACAGGTGAGATTCTCACAGAATTGTATTTTCTGTCATCCCTTCTATTCTTTCTTTGTCATTCCTTTTATTCTTTCTTTCTGACATTCCTTCTATTCTTTCTTTCTGACATTCCTTCTATTCTTTCTTTCTGACATTCCTTCTATTCTTTCTTTGACATTCCTTCTACTCTTTCTTTCTTTTTTTTTTTTTTTTTTTTTTTTTTTTTTCCACTCAGTTTTTGTATCTCCTTCTTCATATGGAGTAGCCCATATGTCTACCGTCGTTATCATGATGGGCCAACAGCCTGATCGGAGTTACTTGCTCGTCATTGTGGATATGTTGGAGTGGCGTGGGTGTTTTTTTTTTTTTTTTTTTTTTTTTTGGTTATATTATCCCCCTGTGTCCCCCCTACCACCCTTACCCCCCCCCCCCCCGCCCCCCCCTACACCGAAGGAAAATTAGGCTATGGTCACTTTGGTAAGCTTCCAAGTCCTGTGAGGAATTGGTTTATCAGATCTCTGTATGTTGGCCAATTTGTTAGGGCCAGCTCGTTTTTAAGTTCCAGTATTATAGTTCTAAACCATAACCCGGTATCTGGTGGGTCAGTGCTAGCCCATCGTAGCGTTATAATTTTTTTTGTTGCCCAAAACACCACTGACCCCAGTCGTCTTTTCTCTATACTATTCTTCTACTCTTTCTTTCTGTCATTCCTTCTATTATTTATTTCTGTCATTCCTTTGATTCTTTCTTTATGACATTCCTTTCATTCTTTCTTACTGTCATCCCTTCTATTCTTTCTTTCTGTCATCCCTTCTTTCTTTCTGTCATTCCTTTTATTCTTTCTTTCTGTCATTCCTTTTATTCTTTCTTTCTGACATTCCTTCCATTCTTTCTGTATGACATTCCTTCCATTCTTTCTTTCTGTCATCCCTTCCTTTCTTTCTTTGTCATCCCTTCTATTATTTCTTTCTGTCATCCCTTCTATTATTTCTTTCTGTCATTCCTTTTATTCTTTCTTTCTAACATTCCTTCTATTCTTTCTTTCTGACATTCCTTCTATTCTTTCTTTCTGTCATTCCTTCTCTTACTTTCTGTCTGTCATTCCTTCTATTTTCTCCTGCCATTCTTCCTCTTTCTTTTTGTCCTTCCTTCTATTGTTTCTTTCCATCATTCCTTCTCTTTCTTTCTGTCATTCCTACTATTCTTACTCTCTGCCATTGCTTCTATTCTTTTTCTGACATTCCTTCTATTCTTTCTGTCGCTCAGTCTATTCTTTGTCATTCCTTCTCTTAATTTCTGTCATCCCTTCTATTTTTTCCTGCCATTCTTCCCCTTTGTTTTTGTCCTTCCTTCTCTTCTTTCTTTCCATCATTCCTTCTCTTTCTTTCTGTCATTCCTTCTCTTCTTTCCTTTATTCGGTCTCTTGCTTTTTGTCATTCCTTCTATTCTTTCTTTTTGTCATTCCTTCTATTCTTTCTTTTTGTCATTCCTTCTATTCTTTCTTTTTGTCATTCCTTCTATTCTTTCTTTTTGTCATTCCTTCTATTCTTTCTTTCTGTCATTCCTTCTTTTCTTTCTTTCTGTCATTCCTTCTATTCTTCCTTTCTGTCATTCCTTCTATTCTTCCTTTCTGTCATTCCTTCTCTTTCTTCCCTTCACTTTCTTTCCTTTATTCCGTCTCTTTCTTTCTGTCATTCCTTCTCTTTCTTTCCTTTATTCCGTCTCTTTCTTTCTGTCCTTCCTTCTATTCTTTCAGGCTGCTGGTAAGCATCTGGAGCAGTGCAGGGGGGGGGGGGGTGATTATTCATGGTGGTGTTGGTTTAGTTGCAATCCTCTGCCTTGCTGTGACTTGTTTTGCACCTGCACTATGTTTCTCTCTCTCTAGGTATGTTCATTAATGAGGATGATCGTTATGGCATTTCCTCGTCCAGTTCCTTCTTCTTCACAGATGATTCCGAGCAGACATTTTATGATAAACCTTTGAAGGACAAGGATCGCAGTCCATTTACTCTTCTTGCCCAAAGCAAGTTTGTGAAAAACCGTTTCTTAAATTCCCTGACGCTGCCCAGTAAGAAATTTAGGACCAACAGTAGCAGCGATCCCAAAACCAATAAGCTCCTGGAGGAAGGCAAGCATCTGGGCCTCAGGCGGAACCGAACGGTCACAGAGCCTTGTATGAATTCCGAGTTCAACTCTATGGATAGCTTGGGGTCCGTCTTTAAAGTGCCCAAAATCAATACCTACCGCCTGGACACCTCTGTTAATAATAAACATATGGATGACAATGGCAGTACACCCAGTATTACTGAAAACGATCTTAAACTTCCAAAAAGTTTTGGACATGAAAACCACAGAGACCACGCAAGTCGGGAAAGGCTCGTAGGTGATGGCACCACCAACACGCACTTCAAGAGCCGGAGCTTGAGCTTTAATACAGACACCACGACCAGCGGCATCAGCTCCATGAGCTCCAGCCCTTCCAGAGAGACTGTGGGAATAGACACTACCAACCTCGATACGGACTGTGGCAGCTTGAGCACCGTCATAAGCACCAAAACTGTTAAGCCAGCAATGCTGCACCCCAATCACCTGCCCCTTTCTAAGTCCAACTCTGTGTCCTTGGTCCCTCCAGGGTCCTCCCACACGCTTCCTCGGAGAGCGCAGTCGCTTAAGGCGCCCTCCATTGCTGCCATAAAAAGTTTGGCAGATTATCACTTTAGCTACACAAGTTCTCGCGATGCTTTCGGTTATGCAACGTTGAAACGGCTACAGCAGCAGCGAATGCATCCATCGCTATCTCATTCTGAAGCTTTGGCCTCCCCGGCCAAAGATGTCCTCTTCACTGACACCATAACTATGAAGACGGGAAGCTTAGACTCCAGGCTGACGTCAAGCAGGTAATTTGCTATAGCTGACTCGTCTTAATAAATAAAACCCAGGGTAGGTTGATTCTGCCACAAAAGTCTTAAAGGGGCCACAGCACTCAAACCAGTTAGCTTGCTGACCAACCTACAATCTGTCTCTAAACTTGGTTAAAAACAGAGGCTCGGTCACACATCTGCAGAAGTAGCTTAAGCTGCACCACCAGCGCCAAGGTGCCCCTGTGAGGTGCAGTCCTAACTCTAGTACTAATTCTAGTCTCTGAGAGCCCCATTTGGGACATACAATGCAATAGATAAATTGGGAGCAGGCTTACCTGAGGTTGCCCTAAACCTCATGTGCAAGCCATGGGGTGGAAGGGTCAAAGACCTTGCAATACAGCCTAGACCCCACACACCATGTGCTTGCACAAATTCAAAAGAAACAAAGGAGGGGTGGCAGCTGCTCAGACCATTTTATAACTAACCAGGGAGGTGCACGTTAGCAGGGCAATTAGAATACAAAAGTCTTAAAGGGGCCACAGCACTCAAACCAGTTAGCTTGCTGACCAACCTACAATCTGTCTCTAAACTAGGTTAAAAACAGGGGGCTCGGTCACACACATCTGCAGAAGTAGCTTAAGCTGCACCACCAGCGCCAAGGTGCCCCTGTGAGGTGCAGTCCTAACTCTAGTACTAATTCTAGTCTCTAAGAGCCCCATTTGGGACATCCAGGTTGATTCTGCCCCCTAATTTGGGAAGCCCCACTGTGTGAAACCCCCCCCCCCCAGGTCGTCTGGTAAGTTCACCTTTTCCCCCGATCCAACGATGCTTGCGCATGCAACGGCTGCAGCCTGCTATTCCTTTAGCAGGTCTCAGGCCCGCGCCAGGCATTTGTGAATGGGCAGCGGCCGCTGGCGTGCTCAGCTAGACCCGGCTGAAAACTGAGCAGCCTGGGGGGTTTCACACAGCGGGGCATTCCAGATAGGATTGCCCGGCGGCAAGGACCAAAATCCCGGATGGACCAAATCGGGGGTACCCTGCTGTGTGAAACCCCCCAGGTCGCCCAAACCAACTCACTTCTTCCCGGTCTTGCTGTGCATGGTCAGATTCGCTGACGTCACTTCGTCTAAGGCAAGTGGCTCAGAGCGTGCTGACGACCGCATCCCCCGCAACCCTCTAACAGGGAGCGTGGCTCGCTAGCCATTCACAAATGCGGGGATGCGGCTCGCACATGCACCTTTGGACTGGAAAAGAGGGTGAGTGTATGGGCGACCTGGGGGGTTTCACACAGAGGGACATCCCGATTTTGGATGCCCCGGGGGGGAGGAAAATGATCGGATCTTGTAGATCAGATATAGAGGCACTGTAGTATCAGGAAATGCCAATCGGTTAGATATATAACAGTGGTGGTGTACCTATGGCACACCTGGCACAGGGTGCCCTCTCTGTGGGCACCCTCTATCATTCCAGGACATGCATTTTTGTCATCTCCCCATCGGGTTAAATTTCCATGTTGGCACTTGAATAAAGTTGTGGTTTGCAGACCCTAAAAGGTTTGCCCTCACTGATTATAGAATCACTAAATCGGTTAGATATAGAAACATTGCAGTATCAGGAAATGTCAGTCGGTTAGATATAGAAACACTGCAGTATCTGGAAATGTCAGTCGGTTAGATATAGAAACTCTGCAGTATCTGGAAATGTCAGTCGGTTAGATATAGAAACGCTGCAGTATCGGGAAATGTCAGGCGGTTAGATATAGAAACACTGCAGTATCAGGAAATGTCAGTCGGTTAGATATAGAAACATTGCAGTATCAGGAAATGTCAGTCAGTTAGATATAGAAACGCTGCAGTATCTGGAAATGTCAGTCGGTTAGATATAGAAACGCTGCAGTACCGGGAAATGTCAGTCGGTTAGATATAGAAACACTGCAGTATCTGGAAATGTCAGTCGGTTAGATATAGAAACACTGCAGTATCTGGAAATGTCAGTCGGTTAGATATAGAAACACTGCAGTATCAGGAAATGTCAGTCGGTTAGATATAGAAACACTGCAGTATCTGGAAATGTCAGTCGGTTAGATATAGAAACGCTGCAGTATCAGGAAATGTCAGTCGGTTAGATATAGAAACGCTGCAGTATCAGGAAATGTCAGTCGGTTAGATATAGAAACGCTGCAGTATCAGAAAAGCTTAGACTCCAGGCTGACGTCAAGCAGGTAATTTGCTATAGCTGACTCGTCTTAATAAATAAAACCCAGGGTAGGTTGATTCTGCCACAAAAGTCTTAAAGGGGCCACAGCACTCAAACCAGTTAGCTTGCTGACCAACCTACAATCTGTCTCTAAACTAGGTTAAAAACAGGGGGCTCGGTCACACACATCTGCAGAAGTAGCTTAAGCTGCACCACCAGCGCCAAGGTGCCCCTGTGAGGTGCAGTCCTAACTCTAGTACTAATTCTAGTCTCTAAGAGCCCCATTTGGGACATCCAGGTTGATTCTGCCCCCTAATTTGGGAAGCCCCACTGTGTGAAACCCCCCCCCCCCCCCCAGGTCGTCTGGTAAGTTCACCTTTTCCCCCGATCCAACGATGCTTGCGCATGCAGCGGCTGCAGCCTGCTATTCCTTTAGCAGGTCTCAGGCCCGCGCCAGGCATTTGTGAATGGGCAGCGGCCGCTGGCGTGCTCAGCTAGACCCGGCTGAAAACTGAGCAGCCTGGGGGGTTTCACACAGCGGGGCATTCCAGATAGGATTGCCCGGCGGCAAGGACCAAAATCCCGGATGGACCAAATCGGGGGTACCCTGCTGTGTGAAACCCCCCAGGTCGCCCAAACCAACTCACTTCTTCCCGGTCTTGCTGTGCATGGTCAGATTCGCTGACGTCACTTCGTCTAAGGCAAGTGGCTCAGAGCGTGCTGACGACCGCATCCCCCGCAACCCTCTAACAGGGAGCGTGGCTCGCTAGCCATTCACAAATGCGGGGATGCGGCTCGCACATGCACCTTTGGACTGGAAAAGAGGGTGAGTGTATGGGCGACCTGGGGGGTTTCACACAGAGGGACATCCCGATTTTGGATGCCCCGGGGGGAGGAAAATGATCGGATCTTGTAGATCAGATATAGAGGCACTGTAGTATCAGGAAATGCCAATCGGTTAGATATATAACAGTGGTGGTGTACCTATGGCACACCTGGCACAGGGTGCCCTCTCTGTGGGCACCCTCTATCATTCCAGGACATGCATTTTTGTCATCTCCCCATCGGGTTAAATTTCCATGTTGGCACTTGAATAAAGTTGTGGTTTGCAGACCCTAAAAGGTTTGCCCTCACTGATTATAGAATCACTAAATCGGTTAGATATAGAAACATTGCAGTATCAGGAAATGTCAGTCGGTTAGATATAGAAACACTGCAGTATCTGGAAATGTCAGTCGGTTAGATATAGAAACTCTGCAGTATCTGGAAATGTCAGTCGGTTAGATATAGAAACGCTGCAGTATCGGGAAATGTCAGGCGGTTAGATATAGAAACACTGCAGTATCAGGAAATGTCAGTCGGTTAGATATAGAAACATTGCAGTATCAGGAAATGTCAGTCAGTTAGATATAGAAACGCTGCAGTATCTGGAAATGTCAGTCGGTTAGATATAGAAACGCTGCAGTACCGGGAAATGTCAGTCGGTTAGATATAGAAACACTGCAGTATCTGGAAATGTCAGTCGGTTAGATATAGAAACGCTGCAGTATCAGGAAATGTCAGTCGGTTAGATATAGAAACATTGCAGTATCAGGAAATGTCAGTTGGTTAGATATAGAAACGCTGCAGTATCTGGAAATGTCAGTCGGTTAGATATAGAAACACTGCAGTATCAGGAAATGTCAGTCGGTTAGATATAGAAACACTGCAGTATCAGGAAATGTCAGTCGGTTAGATATAGAAACGCTGCAGTATCAGGAAATGTCAGTCGGTTAGATATAGAAACGCTGCAGTATCAGGAAATGTCAGTCGGTTAGATATAGAAACGCTGCAGTATCAGGAAATGTCAGTCGGTTAGATATAGAAACACTGCAGTATCAGGAAATGTCAGTCGGTTAGATATAGAAACGCTGCAGTATCAGGAAATGTCAGTCGGTTAGATATAGAAACATTGCAGTATCTGGAAATGTCAGTCGGTTAGATATAGAAACACTGCAGTATCAGGAAATGTCAGTCGGTTAGATATAGAAACACTGCAGTATCAGGAAATGTCAGTCGGTTAGATATAGAAACGCTGCAGTATCAGGAAATGTCAGTCGGTTATATATAGAAACGCTGCAGTATCAGGAAATGTCAGTCGGTTAGATATAGAAACATTGCAGTATCGGGAAATGTCAGTCAGTTAGATATAGAAACGCTGCAGTATCGGGAAATGTCAGTCGGTTAGATATAGAAACACTGCAGTATCTGGAAATGTCAGTCGGTTAGATATAGAAACATTGCAGTATCTGGAAATGTCAGTCGGTTAGATATATAAACACTGCAGTATCTGGAAATGTCAGTCGGTTAGATATATAAACACTGCAGTATCTGGAAATGTCAGTCGGTTAGATATAGAAACACTGCAGTATCTGGAAATGTCAGTCGGTTAGATATATAAACACTGCAGTATCGGGAAATGTCAGTCGGTTAGATATATAAACACTGCAGTATCTGGAAATGTCAGTCGGTTAGATATAGAAACACTGCAGTATCAGGAAATGTCAGTCAGTTAGATATAGAAACACTGCAGTATCTGAAAATGTCAGTCGGTTAGATATAGAAACTCTGCAGTATCTGGAAATGTCAGTCGGTTAGATATAGAAACGCTGCAGTATCGGGAAATGTCAGGCGGTTAGATATAGAAACACTGCAGTATCTGGTAATGTCAGTCGGTTAGATATAGAAACACTGCAGTATCTGGAAATGTCAGTCGGTTAGATATAGAAACACTGCAGTATCTGGAAATGTCAGGCGGGTAGATATAGAAACATTGCAGTATCTGGAAATGTCAGGCGGTTAGATATAGAAACACTGCAGTATCAGGAAATGTCAGTCGGTTAGATATATAAACACTGCAGTATCTGGAAATGTCAGTCGGTTAGATATATAAACACTGCAGTATCAGGAAATGTCAGTCGGTTAGATATATAAACACTGCAGTATCAGGAAATGTCAGTCGGTTAGATATATAAACGCTGCAGTATCAGGAAATGTCAGTCGGTTAGATATAGAAACATTGCAGTATCGGGAAATGTCAGTCGGTTAGATATAGAAACATTGCAGTATCTGGAAATGTCAGTCGGTTAGATATAGAAACACTGCAGTATCAGGAAATGTCAGTCGGTTAGATATAGAAACTCTGCAGTATCGGGAAATGTCAGTCGGTTAGATATATAAACACTGCAGTATCTGGAAATGTCAGTCGGTTAGATATAGAAACGCTGCAGTATCAGGAAATGTCAGTCGGTTAGATATATAAACACTGCAGTATCTGGAAATGTCAGTCGGTTAGATATAGAAACACTGCAGTATCTGGAAATGTCAGTCGGTTAGATATAGAAACATTGCAGTATCTGGAAATGTCAGTCGGTTAGATATATAAACACTGCAGTATCTGGAAATGTCAGTCGGTTAGATATATAAACACTGCAGTATCTGGAAATGTCAGTCGGTTAGATATAGAAACACTGCAGTATCTGGAAATGTCAGTCGGTTAGATATATAAACACTGCAGTATCGGGAAATGTCAGTCGGTTAGATATATAAACACTGCAGTATCTGGAAATGTCAGTCGGTTAGATATAGAAACGCTGCAGTATCAGGAAATGTCAGTCGGTTAGATATATAAACACTGCAGTATCTGGAAATGTCAGTCGGTTAGATATAGAAACATTGCAGTATCTGGAAATGTCAGTCGGTTAGATATATAAACACTGCAGTATCTGGAAATGTCAGTTGGTTAGATATATAAACACTGCAGTATCTGGAAATGTCAGTCGGTTAGATATAGAAACACTGCAGTATCTGGAAATGTCAGTCGGTTAGATATATAAACACTGCAGTATCGGGAAATGTCAGTCGGTTAGATATATAAACACTGCAGTATCTGGAAATGTCAGTCGGTTAGATATAGAAACACTGCAGTATCTGGTAATGTCAGTCGGTTAGATATAGAAACACTGCAGTATCTGGAAATGTCAGTCGGTTAGATATAGAAACACTGCAGTATCTGGAAATGTCAGGCGGGTAGATATAGAAACATTGCAGTATCTGGAAATGTCAGGCGGTTAGATATAGAAACACTGCAGTATCAGGAAATGTCAGTCGGTTAGATATATAAACACTGCAGTATCAGGAAATGTCAGTCAGTTAGATATAGAAACGCTGCAGTATCAGGAAATGTCAGTCGTTTGGATGTTAAATATGACCGCATTTTCACATTCAGGTAGATAACACACTTTAGATTTCATAAGGAAACAACAGTAATTAAATGTCATTTAATTTCCGATTGGCAGGTGACACTTTTTTCAGTTACAGACATTTCCTTTCCATATACGTTGTCTGGCAAACTCTTATGTTATCTGCTTCTTGTTTTGTCAGGTTCATGAAAGCATTAAGCTACGCCTCATTGGATAAAGAAGACCTCCTAAGTCCAATTAATCAGAACACGCTCCAGCGCTCCTCTTCAGTTCGCTCCATGGTGTCAAATGCCACCTATGGCAGCTCAGATGATTACATTGGCTTAGCTTTGCCTGTGGATATAAATGAAATGTTTCAGGTAAACTCACTGGCCAACAAATGTAAATCTAGTTCAAAAATATTATAGAATGCTTTCCTCGGACATGTTCCTACCTGTTCTCCTTGTACCCCCAGCTATGCAGTGCCAGAGATACTTAACTTTACTCAGGCTGCTGACTGTGGATGAATAAATATATGCAACTGGCACTGCCTTAGGTTTCCCCCAAAAATATTTTAAAAACAGATCATAGAGACTCGCAATAATAGTAATATTAAATGCCAGGGGCAGCAGGGTCCAACCAATGCACTTTGCGGCTTTTTAAAGACCCAGTGTCAGTTGACACCACTACCATGACCGCAAGAGCCCTACCTGGAGCTCCCACAAGAATCCCAGTATGTTCTTAAAGGCAAAACTATCTGAAAATACTTGTTCCACCATTTTGGTCTATGTCCAATCAAGAGACAAGGTTTTTTGTGCAGGCGTATTTGGTTATTACTGACAGTTGATCTGACTCTCAGAAACTTGGGACATATATAAAATTTGTAGTTATGGGTCTGATTTAATGGCAAAGTCCACTTTCGTAAACAATTTGGAAAGTGTATATGTTTGTGTGTCCTCAAGGTGCCAAGTCTACCTAGTATTTTTTTTCTTATGTTGACGAATGTTTTATGGATGAAGTCTTCAGTACCTGTAATCTCATGCTATTGGCAACCATATACCAAGAGAAGTGAGCCCTGTACACACAGAACACTGCTTCTGGGCATGTGTAAGGTTGAGTGACCTGGCTGACATCAGCAGCAGCCATAGCGGCAGTGTGTGTGTACAGTGCTCACTTCTCTCTTCTTATAGATCTCAGTGTACAGTTGGCAATATCAATAGAGTGCTGATGGTGGCAACTGCTTCCATAAAACTCATTCACTAACATTCAGAAGAAAATAATACCATTTTGTGAAATACTCACCTGTAAAATGGGTATTATAAGTATGTCACACACCCCGCTTCAGATATCCATAACACATGGGTAATACCGACCTGAAGGGGCGTTCCTGCAGAGATGATGCAAAGAGAAAAGCCCCTCCCTGATCCATAAATACCTGGGACCTCCCACTCATTACCCAGTATACAGAAGCAGTAAGTAAGGGACCAGGAAGAGGCAATAGTAAAACCAAGAACCACGCAAAATGCCCAATATAGAGTATCCATAGTACCAAACAAGGGCGGGTGAAGCGGGGTGTGTGACATACTTATAATACCCATTTTACAGGTGAGTATTTCACAAAATGGTATTATTCTAAGTATGTCACACACCCCGCTTCAGATATCCATAACACATGGGACATCCAACAGCAGTGTCCATAAAAGGGCGGGAATCCAAACAAGGTAACAAGGCACAACCTATGCCACAACAGTTTGCAAAACCAGGCGGCCAAAACCAGCATCCGCTGAGGCCCGAACATCAACCTTGTAAAACTTGGAAAAAGTGTGAACAGAAGACCAAGTAGCGGCCTTACAAACCTGCTCAACAGAGGCCTGGTGCTGGAAAGCCCAGGACGCTCCAAGAGCACGAGTAGAATGAGCAGTAACACGAAAAGGGGGACTCCTCCCCTTGGCAGAATAGGCCCCAAAAATGGCCTGACGAATCCATTTACTGATAGAAGATTTGGCAGGAGCCAAACCCTTCCTAGGCCCAGAGGGCACCACAAAGAAGGCATCCGTCTTACGAAAGGAAGACGTAGCCACCAGGTAATATTTCACAGCGCGGACAACGTCCAAGGAATGCAACACCCTCTCCTTCTCGTTGCTAGGATTGGGACAAAGAGAGAGCAGAACAATGTCCTGATTTAAATGGAATGCCGAAACCACCTTAGGAAGAAAATCTGGTTTGAAACGAAAAACAACCTTATCCTGATGCCTTTCAAAATACGGAGCTTTAATGGATAAAGCTGCCAACTCAGAAACACGCCTCACAGAAGTGATAGCCACCAAAAAGGCCACCTTCTGAGTAAGGGACGACAAGGCAGCCTCATGCATGGGCTCAAACGGAGGCCCCTGAAGAGCAGAAAGAACCAAGTTTAAATCCCAAACCGGAACAAAAGGCTTCCTAGGAGGCCGTATATGCATAACTCCTTGGAAGAAGGTCCTGACTAATGGATGAAGTGCAAAGGACCTTTGGAAGAAAACCGCCAGGGCAGAAACCTGCCCCTTTAAGGTACTAATCTGGAGCCCCAGATCCAGACCATGTTGAAGAAACTCCAAGAGCCTGGGAATAGAGAACTCCCGGCAAGAAAGGGACCTACCCTCACACCAGTCAATATAGGATTTCCATGACCTATAATAAATGGTTGATGAAGACCGTTTCCTGGCACTGATAAGTGTCTGAATAACAGCATCAGAAAGACCTTCCTCTTTCAAGATAGTGGACTCAGCAGCCACGCCGTCAAAGCCAGCGATTGTAAATTGGGATGACGCAGCCGACCCTGAGTGAGCAGATCCGGACTCAGAGGCAGCACGAACTGGTCTTTTGCCAGCCTTACCAGATCTGCGAACCAAACGCGCCTTGGCCACCTCGGGGCCACCAGGATCGCTGATGCGCCCTCCAGCGCCAGCTTGCGCACCACCCTGGCTAGCAACGGGAACGGGGGAAACAGGTACAGCAAGCCCAGATCCCTCCAGTTCAGAGACATGGCATCCACCGCCAGAGCCAGAGGATCCTGCGAGAGCGACACAAAGACTGGAAGCTTGTGATTGTGTCGAGAGGCAAAGAGGTCCACCGCTGGGAACCCCCACCTGAGACAAATCAAACGAAACACCTTGGGACTGAGAGACCACTCCCCTGACGAGAGAAGGCCCTGCTCAGCGAGTCCGCCTCCGTGTTTTCCACTCCCGGAATGTAGACTGCTGAGATACACGGGACGTGGGTCTCCGCCCAGTCCAGAATCAAAGACACCTCCCTGAGGGCACTCCTGCTGCGAGTCCCCCCCTGGTGAATGATGTAAGCAACCGCCGTCCTGTTGTCCGACCGGACCTGAACTGGCCGGCCCCTCAACTCATGAGTCAAGCGAAACAGAACCAGCCTGATGGCTCTCAATTCCAGAATGTTGATGGGCTCGTGAGCCTCCTGCGGACTCCATAGACCCTGAAACTGGCAATCCTTCCAAACACCCCCCCAGCCTGATAGACTGGCATCCGTGGTGACCGTCTCCCAGCACGGGGCCAGGAAGGATTTGCCCTTAAACAGATTGACAGACCCCATCCACCATTGTAGGGATCGACGAACTTGAGGGGTCAACCGGAAGGACTGGTCCAACGACAGTGGCGACTTGTCCCAAACCTTCAGCAGATGAAGCTGAAGCGTCCTCGTATGGAATTGTGCAAAGGGAACTGCCTCGAATGAGGCCACCATTAATCCCACCAGCCTCATCCCTAACCGGATGGACGGGTGAGGAGCTGACAAGAGCAGCCGCACTAACTCCTGGATCAAAAGAATCTTGGCCTGGGGCAGAAAAACCCTGGCCTGCAAGGTGTCCAGAGACATCCCCAGAAACGTCACAAACCTGGATGGACAAAGGGAAGACTTGGGGTGGTTGATCACCCAACCAAACCTCTCCAGAGTGGACACCACCACACCGGTGTCCGACTCCGCTTGGCTGAAGGAATCTGTCATGATCAGCAGATCGTCCAGATAGGGTACAATGCGAATGCCCTGAACTCTGAGCAGTGCCATCACCCCCGCCAGCACCTTGGTGAACACCCGAGGTGCCGAGGTGAGACCGAAAGGAAGAGCCACAAACTGAAAGTGACGATCCTCTACGACAAACCTGAGAAACCTCTGGTGTGCTGGAAAAATCGGAATGTGTAGATAAGCATCTTTGATGTCTATGGACGTCAGAAAATCTCCCTGACGAAGAGACTGAATGGCCGAGCGCAAGGTCTCCATGCGGAATTTGCGCGGCCTGACAAACCTGTTGAGAAGCTTGAGGTCCAAGATAGGACGGATCGACCCGTCCTTCTTGGGAACCGTGAACAGATTGGAATAGAAGCCCTTGCCCTGCTCTGATGGAGGCACGGGGCAAATGACAGCCATGTCCAGAAGACTCTTTACTGCCACCAGGAGCCCCTGTGCCGCCAGGGGCTCCGAAGGCAACCGAGACCTGAGAAACCTGGAGGGGGGGCGGAGCTCGAACTCTAGCTTGTAACCGGAAGACACCACTTCCCGAATCCACCTGTCCGAGACTTCTTGATCCCAAATCTGGGAGAAGTGCTTGAGCCGTCCCCCCACCCGCAAGGGTGAGGGCGCCCCCTCATTGCTGAGCTGGCTTGACAGCCGGCTTGGGCTTGGAACCCCAATTGTATCCAGAGCGGGCACGTCCTCTGCCCCTGCTCCCCGAGTCACCTCTGGAAGAACGAAATGTAGATCCTCTTCCAGGTCTGGCCCCACGAAAGGAAGGGGCAGCAGTGGTCGCCCCCCGAAAGGAACGACGCTGCTTCTTACGCTGCGGTAGCCTACCGCCCTGAGTAACTGAGTCCAAGGTTTCTCCAAAGAGCCTCAACCCCACAAAGGGTAGGGCCGTCAGAGACTTTTTGGACATAAAGTCTGCCGCCCACTGGCGCAACCATACCGACCGTCGAATAGTCACCAGTAAGGCCAACGTTCTACCACACATCATTAAGGTGTCATCCAGGGCTGTCAAGACGAAGGATAAAAACAGCTCACAGCGTTTGAGACTAAGGAACTCATTACTCCCAGGACGAAGTCCGAAAGATGTCAGCAGTTCCCTAACCAAGGATCTGGCCGCCAACACCATAAGCTCAGAGGCACAGACAGGCCGCATGGCCGACCCGACGCTAGTGAAACCATGACAAGCCATCTGATCAATGCGATTATCCTCCCCATCCTTGAGGGTGGAACAATCCGGTCTATTCAGGACCGAGGAATTTGATAACCCCAAAACCGGAGCGTCCACCTCGGGCGGGGATGCCCAGCGCTTGACCACCTCAGCAGGGAAGGGATATTTCCTATCCCACCCCTGAGGGATACCCGGGAGCCGCGCCGGCCTGTCCCATTCCTTGTCAATGATTTTGTCAAAATGCCGCTGCGTAGGAAACTCCAAGCGTGGCCTGGATTCCTCAAACAGCTCACCATCCTGCTGCGATGCCGTTTCAGGAGGAGAGATATTCAGAACCTCCAACATCAAGGCCAGGGCTTGAGGGGAGTCCGACGATCTTCCCAACTCACTAAACTCGGCATCAGCGCCCGCAGAATACCCATCGTCAGTAACCTCTGAACCGTCGGACACCTCTCCGTCCCAATCAAGATTATTAAATTCATCACAGTCATCCACCGGCGGGGCCGGGGACAAATGTTTCCTCTTAGCCGGAGCCTTACGGGCGGCCGAGCCGGAAACAATTTTTTTTTTTTTTTTTTAAGGGTGGCCAATCTGGCACACATCTCAGCTTGTAGATCCCTACCCATGACCACGTCACACAGAGCACGCGTCAGGGTGGGAGGCGGAGATGAATCGGCCGGCGGTGCTGATCCCGTAGCCTGGGATCCGGACTGCCGCGCAATAGTTTGCTGTGCACAGGGAACACATAGCAGTACATCGTCCCCAGTAATAGAAACACCGCACACCATGCACTTTTTGGGATGCCCCGAAGGGGTGCCCGCCCCAGTATCAGGGGATGCCTCCATAAAGGTGATTTTGTGTGGTCACTATGACCCAGGGAATTACGCCGGTAAGCAACCCGGGATGCCCCTTTAATGTCCCGAGTGGGAGGATTTTTAGTGAATAAAAAGGACCCAGGTACCCAGGACCAGGGGGAAACCCTCTAAATGCTGATGAAAGTCCCTCTGACGGATCCACAGCACTGCAAACACAACAAAAACCACCAATATATTAACCCCACATATGAGAAGGATAAGCAGCAAAAACAAGGGTATAGGCCCACAGGGCCACTCACTGCGTCGGGAACGGAGTCGTTATGGCGCCTCAGGACATCCTCCTAGCGAGGGAACAGATAGAGAAGGAGAGGGGCGTGGCAGCGCGTCAGGCGCGAAAACCCCCGCGCCGCCCCCCCTCCTGTTGATAGACAGCGGAGCACTATGCTCCTCGGCGGCGCCAGAGCAGAGGGGGCGGGTCGCGGCGACGCGCCTAACGCCCGGCCCCGCCCCCTCCTAAACAAACGCGGGAGGAGGGAGAACCCTCCCGCGACCCCGAGCAGCATGAAGTACCGGCGCCGCAAAAGCCCGCGGCGCCGGTAATAAGACAGTACACAGGGCGCATGGACGGCGGGCACCCGCCCCGCCGATCCAGCGCCCAGAATAGGAGAAGAAGACGGGGGCTGGCCGCGGCAGCGCGCCGCGCGCCGGCCCCGCCCCCCAAGTGTGTGAGGGGAGAAGACTCCCCTCACAAAAAAAGGCTGCAAAGTATAAACGGCGCCGCGGCGGCAATGCGGCCGCGGCGCTGAGACACACACAAACACACACACACTACACACAAAGGGCTCAGGGCCAGGGGCAATGACTCCCAACCCCCCAAAGCAGACGCGCCCCCTAAGAATGTGAGGAGACTGTGGTGGGGGGGGGAAAGGGCCCTCCAGGGAAAATTACCAGGGGACAGGGCATCCCAAACCGGGTTCACCCAACCGGTATAGCCGCCTACCCTCTCATATAGGGTCTCACGGCGGAGCTCAGCTCCTAAGCACCCTAGGTGCTGATCTACCCTCACCCGGACTTGCAGCCGAAACTGTGGAGGCAAGTTAGTAAGGGGTAAGACAAGATAAAAGATGTCCGAGCGGAAATAAATAAATAACGGGCCGGGAGTTGTCCCGGCTACCTGAACTCCCCCTGAGCAAGGAGGAGACATCATCTTCTGACTTGCTCGCCGTCTTGCAGAGATGGAAAACTGGGTAATGAGTGGGAGGTCCCAGGTATTTATGGATCAGGGAGGGGCTTTTCTCTTTGCATCATCTCTGCAGGAACGCCCCTTCAGGTCGGTATTACCCATGTGTTATGGATATCTGAAGCGGGGTGTGTGACATACTTAGAATAAATTCTAGATCAGAGCCAGCGGTGATTCCAAACAATTTCCAAAGTCTGATCTGTCTGTTTCAGTGTTCCCAATGGCGGGAATGTGTCTGTGAGCAGCATCATGTGGCGCCAAAGAAAGTCTGGTACCCCCTCCCTTTCTCCTGGGCTATGATACAGTCTTCTACAGAGGACTTATCTGTTAGTTTGGTTAGGAGGAGGCCAAATGGTGCTGTACCTCATTCATACTGTGTCAGTATATAAGAGTGTCTACTTAACACCAAAAAGACGGTTGAGATAGTAATTGACTTCTGGCGTTCTCACCCGGAACCACCTCCCAGCAGGAAGAGGTTACAATTGTACAGGACACCAAATTCCTGGGTGCAAAACTCATTCAAGATCTGAAATGGAACAAACACCTCAGATTTGTTCTTAGGAAAAGTCAACAAAGACTAATTCTTATTATGCCAACTGAAGATGGAATGGCAGCTAACATCCTGAGTTTATTCTACATCACGAGGTGCCACCGCAAGAGACAAACAACGTCTAAGAAGAATAATCAGATCTGCAGAGAGAATTATTAGTATACCTCTTCCATCGTTGGAAGCACAGTACAAGTGCAGACGTGCAAAGAATATCAAGCATGACCCCTCCCACCCAGCTCACTATTTCTTCAGCCTATTACCCTCTGGCTGCAGATATAAAATCCCGCCCCCCCCCCCCCAAAAAAACAAAAAAAAAACTGCCAGACACTCCAATAGCTTCTCCCCTCTGGCCACCAAGATCTTGATCTTGTTACTGTAGGTTGAAGAGCTATCTTGAACTTACATGTACTAATCATATACTTGTAATGGTGACTGTAGGCTGCTAATAATTCCTGTCTGGCCAGTGTTGTGGAATCCTTGTGTGTACCTTGTATATACTTGGCGAATAAAATTAATCTGAGGGATAGATGTACAGTTTAAAAATATAATCTGTATGTTTTAATATATATAGATTGATATAGATATCTAACAATATTTTTTTTATATTTACCAGGTCAAGGAAACTCCGTATTTTCAGAAGACAATGCCTCCAACGGAAGAGCGTGCTGCTAAAATATTTGCTCCTGAAGTGGGAGGTGAGCTTGCGATCATAGTTCTTAATCCCCCTTTTATTGCAAAACATTATAGATAAGGTGTTTTTGTGTACTCACCAAGGATCCTGTGCACCCACTTCCTCCTCTCCGATCTTTGGTTCCTCCTCTTGCATCTCCTCTGCTGTTATTTCAATGTGTGAGCACCCATCTGACTCTACTGGCATCTATCCCTCCCCCCACCACCACAACAGTCGGCAGGGGCGGACTGGGGCCAAGCTCTGGATTGTACCACCCCTTGACCAGCTTGAGACATCCCTGCTGAGCCCCTCTCCCAAACATGATGCTAGGGCTATAGCATTGAGGGCTGGGGTGCCTTGGCTTATGGGTACAGTGGGGTTGGGTACAGAGGACTGAGATAGAGACTAAGGGGGTAGGGATTGAATGTGGATGTTAAAAGCAGTGGCCCAACTTGCACCAAAGTGTGGCCCACTGGGCAATGTCCATCTCCCTATGGCCAGTCCGGCCAGAGTGTAGGTAAACTGCTTTAGTATTACTTGCTCTGTTATAGGCCTCAGATTTAACTTTGGAGGCCGTAGACATGGTGGACTTTTTGTCTGAACTTTTTTTTTCGTAATTCTGCATCTGAGGACCTAGTTTTCATGACGTGTATAGAATGTCTACCTGGGGATATTGAAAAGCGAGTTGCCAGCCTGCTATTTAGAGCATTGTTTCAGCAAACGTCCCTATGCCAAGACCAGGGTGAGAATTCAAATTATCAGCCCTACCTGGAGCTCCCACCAGAATCCCAGTATGTTCTTAAAGGCAAAACTATCTGAAAATACTTGTTCCACCATTTTGGTCTATGTCCAATCAAGAGACAAGGTTTTTTGTGCAGGCGTATTTGGTTATTAGTGACAGTTGATCTGACTCTCAGAAACTTGGGACATATATAAAATTTGTAGTTATGGGTCTGATGTAATGGCAAAGTCCACTTTCGTAAACAATTTGGAAAGTGTATATTTTTGTGTGTCCTCAAGGTGCCAAGTCTACCTAGTATTTTTTTTCTTATGTTGACGAATGTTTTATGGATGAAGTCTTCCATACCTGTAATCTCACGCTATTGGCAACCATATACCAAGAGAAGTGAGCCCTGTACACACAGAACACTGCTTCTGGGCATGTGTAAGGTTGAGTGACCTGGCTGACATCAGCAGCAGCCATAGCGGCAGTGTGTGTACAGTGCTCACTTCTC
The DNA here is from genome assembly GCA_027917425.1 of Gastrophryne carolinensis. Lineage (NCBI taxonomy): Eukaryota > Metazoa > Chordata > Amphibia > Anura > Microhylidae > Gastrophryne > Gastrophryne carolinensis. The sequence goes on from CM051234.1 coordinate 604,983,638, forward strand.
TCTTCTTATAGATCTCAGTGTACAGTTGGCAATATCCATAGAGTGCTGATGGTGGCAACTGCTTCCATAAAACACATTCACTAACATTCAGAAGAAAATAAATACTAGATCAGCTCAACACCTTGAAGACATCCTTTTTGCTTTCAAAATGCAATTGAAAGTGGACTTTCCTTTTAAAGCCGACCTTTACCCTGAATAAGAGTCTATTGTATGTTTCCCACACCCCCTACATACAGATTGCCCACATTAAAAATCATCCTACCTGCACCTGTTGTGTTCTTTTAACCTTTTAACATCCAAGACGGCGGCCTGTGGAGTTTCAGGCTGGAAGAGTCTTCTGGGTATGCTGCTGTGCATTCTGGGATTGCTGTCCTTTTCCTGACCTCAGCTCTGTTCTGTCTGTGTGAAGCACATTTAGTACCTGCCCCCCTGCACTTGCCCAACCCCCCCCCCCCCTCCTCTCCTTAGTATGTGATGCTTCTGAGGCAAGATGGAGGCACCTGTATCCTAGAGTCCTGAACAGAGTTGCAGCCCAGTGGGGGAAAGAATAATAAGTAAGTGACTAAAAACTTATATTAACTTTAGATGCTGGAGAATGTTTTTAAGGGTTTGGGCTTTTCATTAAATGATACTGAAGGTCCAATTTAAGTCCCTCCTGTTTTTATTTTTCAGCTTTTTATTTTTAACATATGTTTGACTCCTTTTTGGTAAATATGCTGACCTGATATTTCTCCTGTTTCAGGCATTTCTGGGTCTGGGATCAGGAGTCCATATCAGGCGCTCCGGCAGCAGTTCAGCATTACTGAAATCATGAACTCGAGCCGATCTGATGCCTCTCAGTTCCTAGAGAATACAGAAGACACTGGCCTGCAGGAACACACAGATGATAACTGTCTGTACTGTGTGGGCTTCCAGATAATGGGATATAACCACGGCAACCTTCTCAATGAAGTTAGTCGGTTAGGTAAGTTTTGTATCATTTAGATTTGAAATACTGTTTAATCCTATGGCCTTCCTAGAGTCTATAAGGCTCTAGGACCTGTGGTCTCCCCTCCTTTAATGGGGTATCCCGAATAGGTATGCCGGCACTGTATTTCACTCGTTACACTCTGTCCCACTCTGCATCCCCAGGCCGCAACCGCTTCCCTGTAATGCCTGTATCCTGGACGCTTACCTAAGCTCACCTAATTTTAGGATACCCCAGACAGGAGGAACAAAACACCCCCAAGACCTTGGATTTTATTCCTATCGTGTTCCCCAAAAATAAGCACTAGTGTGATGCCATACAGGTATGCTGGATGGCAGGGGGAGGGTGGATGCTTGCTTTTTGCCATTTGTATATGCTAAGGCTGACCAGGGTCTCTCTCTCTCTCTCTCTCTCTCTCTCTCTCTTTTTGTATAGATCGTGGGCTAAGGTTGAGGGTTGTGGTTCCTCCCGTCCCCCTTTTTAATAAGAGGGATTGTTTATATGCTTGGCCCGATAGTCTTGTAGCCTTATTGAATTTTTACTATTCTTAATCACTATAATGGAGGCATCAGGGTATAGTGAGCTGGGGGCCCCATTTGGGCAGGACAGGCTCTGCCCCTTGTGCAGTAGGAATCCTCTGGGCGGATTCAGCACGGTTTGTACCACTTGCGCCAGAAGCATTATTTTGGACCATGAGTGGGCGGTCGTCCCTGACCCTAGCCCTGTATTACCTTCGGCCTCTCCGGACCCTCCGCTGTTGCATTCAGCCCCTAGCGAAGGGGGAACCAGAAAGGGGTCTCATACTGTTTTTGTGCATAGGCTGGCCAGTCTCGAGAGACAGATCTCGTTGACAGCCCCTAAGAAAGCCTCCAGTAAGAAGCGGCATCTGGAGCCGATTTACTCGGATGACGATCTGTTTGATTGCTTGGGTTCTGTGGAGGAAGTTGAGTTACCTGATGATTCACGCTCAATGGTGGAATATTCCGCTGGTGATGACAGTATCTCTGGTTCCTCCTCGGACGAGGATTCTTGTCTCCCGGATGATACGGAGAATTTGCTACCCTCCTTGTTTGATACCCTACACATTGTTCCTCCCAGAGCGGCTAAGAGGGAGCAGGGTGATTTATTTCGGCCTGAGAGGCAAAGACGGGTCTTCCCGAAGCAGCCTCACTTTTCTAACATGATCCTTAAGGAATGGGAAAGGCCCAACAAGTTACCGTAACATGATCCTTAAGGAATGGGAAAGGCCCAACAAGTTACCCTAAGGGCCTAGATAGGCGGTACCCCGTAATGAGTTGGTTCGGTTATGGTGTCACCCTCCCGAGGTGGATCCTCCCGTGTCAGGCTTGTCCAACACTACTGTTATGCCGTCGCCTGACAATGCTTCCTTACGTGATCCTGCAGAAAAGCACATGGATCAGCTGGTCTGCCATGCGTTCACCTTCACTGGTGCCCTCTTTCGGCCTGCGTGTGCCTCAGCAATCGTCTCATTAGCCAACAGGAGAAAGGTGAGACACCTTGTGGCTAGAGCTAAGGCTCGCAAGCAGGCTGAGGAGTGTAAGGAACTCAAGGCTTGCTTGGGTTTCATTGGCTTTGTTGTTACGGGCATGGATGATATGGTCAGGCTTGGTGCCAGGATTTCGTCCTTGCTTGTTGATCTGCGCGGTTCGCTCTGGCTGAAGCAGTGGTCGGCTGATGCGGCTGCCAAGAAGTCCCTCACAAGCCTACCTTTTGTGGGAAGCCGGCTGTTTGGGGAGCACCTGGACCTTCTGGTCAAGGATGGTTGACTCCCTCAGAGAAGGACGCCTGCTCGGTCCTTTCGGAACCCCCTCTTCCTATCTTTCCTTTCGAGGAGGAAGAGGTTCTTCATTTCCCGGTGCCCGCAGAGATACCTGGGGCAGAGGTAGGTCACACGGCCGACCCAACTCCTTATGGGGAGCTAAATCCAAACCCCCTGCCAAGCCCTCTCATGCATGAGGGGGCACCCTCACCCATCCGGGTGGGGGGACAGCTTCTGCTGTTTGCTCAGATCTGGAGGCGTCACGTCTCGGATCGGTGGATTCAGGAGGTAGTGTCCTCCGGTTACAAGATAGAGCTGGCAGCCAGGCCGCCCACAAAATTCCTCCTTTCAAGGATATCCCGAAGCTAAAGGCTCAAGCTTTGAGAAGGGCTGTTCAACACCTCCTGCGGATAGGTGTGATTTGCCCTGTACCCCTGCAGGAACAGGGTCGGCGATTCTAATCCAATCTGTTCACGGTTCCCAAGAAGGACGGAACGCTAAGGCCGATCCTGGAATGTTCCCTGCATCTCGGTGGTCTATATCCCCGGGGTGGAGAACCAGGAGGCAGACTCCCTGAGCAGGAGTTTCCTGCACCTGGGGGAATGGTCCCTCAGCAGCGAGACTTTTTAGCTTCTGTGTCTCCGCTGGGGCCAGCCGGTCGTGGATCTGTTTGCGTCCAGACACAATCACAAGTTTCCAAGGTTTGTCTCTCTCTCTCTCAAAAGATCCTCTGGCCATTGCAACAGACGCTCTGGCGTTTCCTTGGACAGAGTTCAAATTCCTGTATGCATTCCCTCCGTTTCCGCTCCTGGGCAGAGTGCTGCGCAAGATAGCCCAGGAAAGGGCTCCAACCATCTTGGTGGCTCCTCCCTGACCGTGAAGGAGTTGGTTTGCAGACATAGTCCAGATGTCAATAGATCGCTACATCAAGCCCGACGACCCAGGGCTTCTCTCACAGGGGTCGATGCGGCACCCCAATTTACGGATGCTGGCTTTGACAGCTTGGCTATTGAAACCTCAATCCTGAAGGAGAAGGGGTTATCGGCTACGGTCGTGCAGGCACAGAAGAAATCTTCTTCCATGATATACTACAGAGTTTGGCGGATCTATATCGCTTGGTGTGAGGCTAAGAGCCTTCCTTGCCGAAAATTTTCTATTTCTAGGATTCTGAAGTTCTTACAATACGGCTTAGACTTAGGTCTCCGGCTCAGCACCCTCAAGGGTTAGGTCTCGGCTTTAGCCTTCTTTTTCCAGAGATCCATTGCCAACCATAGGTTGATCAATACTTTTTTCCAGGAAGTTACACATGTTCGACCACCGCGTCAGTATTACCGGTGTGGGACTTGAATTTAGTGTATCTGCTCTCCAGGGCCTTCCCTTCGAGCCATTGAGCAATTCTGCATTGTCTATGTTGACTCTCAAAGTGGTCTTTCTGGTAGCAATCACCTCGGTGCGTCGTGTATCTGAGCTGGCCGCACTTTGTATGAAGCCACCCTACTTTGAGCTGCACAGGGATAAGGTGGTTTTTCGCTTCAAACCTGATTTCTTACCTAAGGTCGTTTCTCCCTTTCACCTTAATGAGGAAGTTGTCTTACCTTCCTTGTGTCCAGCATCGGTTAATTCCAAAGAACAGACCCTCAATGCTTTGGATGTGGTCAGAGCCATAAAGTATTACCGTACCTGGCTGCGACTGAATCCTTCAGGAAATTGGATTTGCTCTTTGTCCTAACAGAGGCTTCTAGGAAGGGATTGCCACCAGCCAAGTCCACTCTCAGTAAGTGGATTAGACAGGCGGTGGTACAAGCATATTCTGCCAGGGGGAAGGAACCCCTTTTTCGGATCACAGCTCATTCTACCAGAGCTATTGGTGCCTCTTGGGCTTTTCAACACCAGGCATCGGTTGAACAAGTTTGTAAGGCCGCCACTTGGTCTTCAGTTCATACCTTTACCAAGTTTTACAAGGTTGATGTTGGGGCCTCAGCTGACGCTGTCTTTGGCCGAACGGTGCTTCAGGCGGTAGTGAAATGAACTACATGCTGTTCCGCTCTGGGGTTCCCACCCATATGGACACTGCTTTTGGATGTCCCAAATGTAATTACTTATGGGATGACCTGGACTTGATATAGTGAAAAATACAATTCTGTGAAACCTGTAGAATTGTTTTTGAATATATCCAGTCCAGGTCGTCCCACCCCGCCCTTGTTCATTATCTCTTGTTTGCCTGTTATGGTGATTACCATTTTTATATTGGACCGTTGTCCTTAAACCGGACCTTCAGCGTGATTTAATGAAAAGCCCAAACTCTTAAAAAACGGTTCCCCAGCATCTAAAATTAATATATTTTACGTTTTTAGTCACTAACTTATTATTCTTTCCCCCACTGGGCTGCAACTCTGTTCAGGAATTTAGGATACGGGCGCCGCCATCTTGACTCAGAAGCATCACACTTACTGAGGAGAGGAAAGTGGGATAAGGTACAGGGGGGCAGGTTATAGCTGTGCTTTGCTCAGACAGAGCAGAGCTGGGGTCAGGTAAAGGTCAGCAGTCCCAGAATGCAGAGCAGCACAGTCAGGAGGCCCTTCCTGTTTGCAGGCTGCCTGATAAGATGGCGGCTTCCATAAGCCACCATCTTGGATGTTTAAAGGCTCATAACATGCAGTAGATGCAGGTAGGATGATTTTTAATGTGGACAATCTGTATGTAAAGGGTGGGAAACATATAAGATAGACTCTTATTCAGAGTGAAGGACCGCTTTAAGTTTTTTGATGGAGAGACTACATGCTGAAGCTATGTGATGTAACATGGTTTCTTGGCCTCCCGGCCTGTCTCTTTCTTACTGCTTTTTGACCACTGGAGATTCTAGTGAGACACCTCATTTTATAGGGGGCCGGGAGGAGCTACAGCTTTGGATCTTGCAGTAGACTGTGCCACCTGGTGGCGGAACACCCACATGTAATTACTTATGGGACGACCTGGACTGGATATATTCAAAAACAATTCTACAGGTGAGTTTCACAGAATTGTATTTTTACAGAAAGAGTAGTAGATGCTTGGAACTAACTTCCGGCAGAGGTAGTTGAAAAATCAACAGTCACTGAATTTAAACATGCCCGGGATAAGCCTCCATCTATCCTAAGATAAAGAGAACATACAGTATACACATAAGGGCAGACTAGATGGACCGTATGGTCTCCTTCTGCCGCCAACCTTCTGTTTCTATGCATCTTCAATGCTCTAATACTTTTACTAATAACATGAACGATCGCAATCATTTAGTCTGACATCTGCAAGGGAGAGCCTGGAAATCACACAGCATCACAGCTGCTAGAGCCCCAGTTGTATATTATACTAAATAATGTAAAAGACTAGAAATCTCTGGAGCCCCAGCTATACCCCATCCTTTCTGTGCAGATGAGTATAGATGCAGAGATAGAGGTTTTGTGATGGTGCCTAGAGCGACCGAAACACTTATTCAGTACTGTATTTTAAATGTGTTTTTAACAAAGTCCCCTTTTAATATGCTGTTAATGTGTTCCATTTTAATAGTGTTTTATGAATACTTAAAGGAGCTCTATTGCTAAATTAGCTAATATTTAAAAATCCGTAGAAAGAGGAGGGGTTACTTATACAAGCTTGCCATTTTCTTTTTTTTTAAAGGAGCACAATTGCGAAATTGTGTATTATTAAAAATCCATATAAACACATTGACTAATGAGAGGAGGGGAAACTTATACACCTGAACTGAATAGAACTCCTACCAAGCCTGTGGTGGTCTTCTTATGGTGGGTATAGAATTCCGTGGTGACAGGTGTAGTCTGTGAGGGGTGACAGAGCCTGTCACCTGTGACTTCCTCTTCCTTCCATTAAAATAAAAAAATCAAAGCTGATCCTGGGTGTATAAGTTATCCCATTTTTTCGTGATAGTGCTCCTTTAAGGAAAGAATGAACAGGTGGGACATGTTTGTTTTCATACCATTGAGACCGCTAAGTTCACATAGCCAATGCCCTGAGCCAGGGAAAGAGTTGCAGCAGCAATAATCTGCTATTCCAACACAGACTGGCTCAGGATGCAGGCCATTGGAAATGAGAGTGGTTCTCCCTCATAAAAGCCGACTGGCACGTTTCCAACCTTAGAGAGGCCCTGGAGTTTAAAAGACTCCATTGTCATCTCAGTTCCACTCCTGTGTGAAACCCCCTGGATCCCACGTTTCACTCACCTTCTCCTGGAGCGCTTGGCGCCATGGCCGCATCCCTTCGCCTCTTGTGGCAGGCCTTTCTGAATGGGCGGCACGGTCGTGCCACAGCTAAAGATTGAGCGTGGGTGCAGCCGGCAGCCCACTTGGGCCTGCTTGGCGCCTTTTCAGCTGCTTAGCTATTCAGCTCTAGCGGAACTGAGCAAAATTGAGTGCGCCGAGAAGGCCGCTCAGCTAATCAGCACGCTCAGTTTCGGCCATGCCCGTGAGAGCGTCAGGAAGGTGAGTTTCACGGCGACCTGGGATGGTACACACAGCAGGGCATCCCAAATCAGAATGCCCCATCTGAGAGGAACAATACCCGGGAGAGTGGTATTCTCTCATTCACAGACCCGATAATTCTTTTTAGTTTTTCCAGCATTTTTTTTTTGTTATTTCATCCTTGTGTTTTATTCATTGTTCATTCCGCTCACATTTTCGCCTTTACTGCCATGTTTATCCCCAGACTTTCCTGACATTCCATATTCTGACTGGTGTGCACATACCATCCCCAACCACTTAGAGGTGGTCTCCCATTCTTCAAAGTATTCTGGAATTTCAGGGTGTAGTGATGGTGTGTCCCAGGGCTCTGCAAGCAGTACCAAGAGTACAGAGCTAGTTCTAGGTAAGTGAACTTGTACATTCATAAAGCTGCTTTATTAGTGGATTACAGTAAACTGATACAGTAAACCAATGTCACTGAACAAGAAGCCACCACAAGCCACAGTGCCTTCACTCTGATGTGTGTTTAATAGTTTTACACCCATCATGCGTATTGGATAAAGGAGCACTATCGTGAAAAAATAAAATCTAAATATGAGGGAGAAGGGGTTACTTATACACCGCGCATTTTATTTTAATGGAAGGAACAGGAAATCTGGTGTGGCACGCTCTGTCACCTCTGGATTTTATTCCTTCCAGAAGAATAAAACCACAAGCTTGTTGGGGATTTTATTCAGTTCAGGTATATAAGTGACCCCTCCTCTCATTAGCTTACATGTTTATATGGATTTTGAATATTACACAATTTCGCGATATTCCTTCTTTAAGTTTGAAAACAAAATCATTGTTTGCTTATCCAGGTGAATTGCTTAATAAAGCTGTTGTTGAGATTCAGCCCTTTTTACTGTAGCCCAGATTGTGGATTTTATTTATGCATGACCACCTTTTTTTAGCACTTAGAGGTGGACTGATCTGCTCTCTTGCATCAGGCACACTGATGATTGTGTTTGTGGCTGAAGGTAACTTCTCCCTTGCTTTGTCGGTCTCTATTCTGTGGCTTTTTATAGGTTTACCTTAAACAGTTTGAAAAAAGGAGGTCATGCATAAATAAAATAGGTTTGAAAACAAATCATTGTTTGCTTATCCTGGTGACTTGCTTAATAAAGCTGTTGAGATTCAGCCCTTTTTACTGTAGCCCAGATCGTGGATTTTATTTATGCATGACCACCTTTTTTTTAGCACTTAGAGGTGGACCGATCTCCTCTCTTGCATCAGACACACAGATGTTTGGTTTTGTGGGTGAGGATAGTTTCTCCTTTGATTTGTCAGGCTTTTTTCTGTGGTTTTGTATAGGTTTACCTTAAAGGGTTTGAAAAAAGGTCATGCATAAATAAAATCCAGGGGCTAGGCTCCAGATTAAGGGCTGGATGTTAGCAACAAACATTTTATTTAGCAGCTCTAGCATTAATCTGCTGTATGGCAGGTAAGCAAACAATGATTTGTTTTTACACTTAGTCTGGACAATCCCTTTTAAGTTGGAAGACTTTGTTTCTTACGGCTGAGGTACATCCCAGTCCATGTTGAGGCCTGGAACTTGGCATGGTAAAGATTCTCCCAATACCTCCTTCTCCTGGGTGTTTCTTCAAACGTGTTGTGCAGGTCTGAAGACTGCCTCCTTTTCTTCCCCCTCCATCTCAATTTAGCCTTTTGACATTGATGGGCCTTGTATTTAGGTAATGGTCAGGGTTGGGAGTTGCCATAGGTGAATGAAAGATGCCGCCGCGAATAGCCAGCACAGGGAGAGCAGGCTCATATAACCCTTTGCTGGAATGTCCTCTTTAAAGTGGACCAACTCCCAGGATTTTGACTATCCTGGGTTTTGGTCCACTTCGATCGGGGGTGCCCCGCTGTGTGAAACCCCCCAGAAAGCCCCAAAAACTCACCTCTCACCTCTCCCCGCTCCCACGTGGCCGCTGCTGCCAATCCCCGCCGACGGACAAGAGAGCGCGCCCGCCGCCTCCCGCGCGTCACTCTTACAGGGCGCTCGCCGGCCATTCACAAACGGCCGCCGCGGGTGTGCGTCCTGCTAGAGGGATGCGCGGGAGGCAGCGGCGGGCGCCGCTGGATCGAGGAGCAGGTAGCGATTTTGGGGTTTCTGGGGGGTTTCACACAGTCGGGGCTGATCGGTCCGGGAATCTTATAGATTCCCGGGCCGATCACGGGAAGGTGTTGGTCCACTTTAAGGCCTGTGTCCCCTAAGGCCTAATTGTAGATTGTCTTCCCTCAGTATTAGTTAGTTATTTCCAGTAGGTTCTCATTTACACAGGTCATTGTAAATCTGTAGTAATAATTCAGGACAACTGGACTTGCCGTATTTTACTTTATTCATCTGTCTTTCTGCGGTGAAAAATTGTATGTAGAAAAGTTTATTTGGGGTGACAATAAAAACATAAATGACAAAGGACAAGCTAAACACAAGCTTACGCTCACACCCCTAATGGTTGCTTCTAATAATGGTCTACATATAGTACCAGACTATGTAATGAATATTGCAGTATATTAACAGGCTGTAATATATTGGGCTTTTACAAATAACACTTATAAAGAGTGCATAAGATAAAACTAAAACTATATAATCAAAAATCTATGCTCTAGATGTATATTTATAACAATTAACAAAGTGCTGATGCAATCAAAATAGCAAAACAACTAGTTGATGTATCCCAAATTGGCACCAAGTAGCCACTATATAATGAATATTACAGTATATTACAGTATATTAACACAATGGCCTCGATTCAATAAGAGTTGAAAAAAATTCTCATGATAGTAAATAATTCAATTCATGAGAAAAAAAGCCTGAAAATGTCACTGTTGCTGAATCACCAGAAAAGTAGAGAACTGTTTACTCCTTTCCACACTGTAGTAAAAGCTGCCATTGACTTTCATTGTCTCTTTATCTGGTGATTCAGTAACAGTGACATTCTCAGGCTTTTTTCTCATGAATTGAATTTTTTACTACCGTGAGAATCTTTTTCAAGGTATTGAATATCTCTTTTATAATGGGAGGCTGCAGACTGTAATATATTGGACTTTTACAAATAACACTAATAAAGAGTGCATAACATAAAACTAAAACATCCAAAATATAAGCTCTAAAGATGTATATTTATAACAATTAACAAAGTGCTGATGCAATCAAAATAGCTAATATTGATGTATCCAAAACGGGCACCAAGTAGTCACTAAATATCTTACCCTACCAACAAAAGTGCATGTGCAATATAATGAATAACTGATAGACATCAAAAGAAAACTGCAAAAGTGTCTAGTGCTATATAATGAAAAGCAATAGGAAGAACACCAAAATATCTAAGGCTAAAGAAACCTGAATTACAACAACAGTGCAACAACAAATTCAAAGGAAAGGTATAGTGCCCTGTAGCCAGTCTGGTTCTGATTGGAGGAGAGTTAATTTTGTTTGTTTCTGTTCTTAGGAGGGAAATCAATTCCTGAAGATATGCCAGTGTGTCGGATATTACTGCGCAAAGAGGTCTTGAGGCTTGTCATTAATTTGAGTAGCTCTGTAGGAACAAAGGGTCATGAAACAGGACTTTTAACGTGAGTGTTTTTTTCTATTCTTTCTCTTTTTTTTATGGATTAAATATATCTGCTGTAAGAAAGCTCAGCTGTGGACTTACTTTGTGAATGTGTTTAGCTGTCATAATGTTAGAGCCATGTAAGTGTTAATGACAGGCGGCTGTGTAGTTATGGCCTGGAACTGGTGCTGTCACTAGTATTTAATTCACAGCTATACTGACGATCAGTTATTCTGACAACAGCTGCTAGGTAGGAATTGCACAGCAACAAACACACTGCAGCTCATAAACCGTATAGCTGCGTATAGTCAGACATACTACTAACTAATAGAAAACGCTATATAGGCTACCTATGTATATCATGATGGAATGAGACCTGCTATGCTCCTGCGACTATAAGGACATCTGTATGTGTGCCCGCATGCTGCTTACTGTCATGACTAGTGTTGCTGTGTGGGTTAAAATTCAATTCAAACTGAATTTAGCCAATTTGTTTCTGTTACACTTATACATAATTGTAGCAATGTAAAATTTGAAACAAATAATCTGCCTTGGTTTCTGCCGGCCGGGCATTTAAATGATGAAACAATTTATTGCCAAAAACCTCCCCTGAATATCTCAGCTTTTTATTATGTGTCCTTTATTTTTGGTTTAGTATCAAGGAGAAGTTTCCTCAAGCATTTGATGACATCTGCCTCTATTCTGAAGTCTCCTACTTATTAGCCCATTGCACGTTTCGACTCCCATCTCGGAGGTTCATCCAGGAACTCTTTCAAGATGTGCAATTTCAGCTTGTAAGTGAAAAATACTTCTGTTTGTATGCCATAATGTGAGCTCTTAAAGAGGACCAAAACCTATGCCGTGCTGGAGCAGAGCAATTCCATGTCCGTGTAGGACATACCAATCTGGGATGAAACTCCCTAGTTTCCCTCGGCAACTCTACAGTGCTTATGTGTCCTGTGTCCTGGCCCCTGCATCCCTGTGTCCTTGCCCCTGCATCCCTGTGTCCTGGCCCCTGGCGCACGAGGAGAGCAGGGGATGCACAGCTAAGCTTTTGTAGTCTGGTTCATAGCAGAGCAAAACCCTCAGCGGCCGGCCCTGCAATCTCCTCCGGGGTCGCCGGTAAATTCACCTTTGCTAGCAGCTCCCGTGACGCGGTGATCACCGGCTGCCTCATTCCAGGCTTCCTTCTAGTTGTTCGTGCCCCCACGCTCTGAATGGCTAGGTGCAGGAACAGGCGCGTCCAGCATGAAAGCTTGGGATGCCTGCTGATGTGCTTGCCATGGACTCACAACTAGTTCCTGGCCATATGCAGACCTCCAAGACAAAGTCCCTGAAGGACAGTAAAATAGATGGAATCGCATCTCTTGTCCCAAAGCAGGAAAAGTAATCGGTCAGAGTGAGAAAAGCCTTCCTCTGAAGAGCTTAAAGCATAAGTCCAGTCTAAATATAATCACACGCCATGTCACCCTATTTAAAAAAAAAAAAAAAAGACTCCTTACCCCGGCCCGAATCCAGTGCCTGATCCCCTGCGATGGGTGCAGTCATTTTAGATCTGCTACACGGAGTGGCTTCCCCCGGGTCGGGCATGCACACAGATCAGGGGAAGCCGCTCTGTGTACTATGTGTGCACCTCTGACATTGCAGTATCCTGGGCAAGGTTCCGTCCCCATGTCCTGCTTTTACAGTTTTTAACCTCAGTTTGGTAGAGGGTCTCATTAAACTGCTGTGCAAGACAAAGGCCTTGATTCAGCAAACATTCCTTGAAATGTCATAAAATAAAGGCTATTCCTTGCTTTATTTCAGTATAAGGCTTGAGTCACAATAAGGCCTGATTCATAGAATATATAACCTCACAGGAGTTCAGAAATGTACATGCACGCATACGGCCCGCCCCGTGCTGCAGGTGCCGTTTTCAGGTCCCAGCTTCTGGCCGGGAGAGAAGGGGGAGGGGCGGGGCTGGGCGCGACACGCGAACCGCGCCGGCCCCGCCCTCCCTCTTACTACTGCACACTACGCGTCTTCCACTTCCCCTTCTGCCTGGCGTGCGGACTCAGGTGGTGTGAAGGTCGGGTGAGTGGCATGTGGCCCATCAGATGCTCTGTTATTAACTCTTTAAGTACATTTGCTAGCATGGTCTGATTGTGTGTTTTGTTTGTGTGTGCCAGGTGGACCATTTATCCTATTAAAGAGTGGTTCTCCCGGTCCTAGGGTCCCTGGTCAAATTTAGTTGGCTTAAAATTTATATATATATATATATATATATATATATATATATATTAAAAAATCACCATATGGAGGCTTCCCCGGATACTGGGCTTGTGCCCCCCTCGGGGCAATCCAGGCTGTGTTTGGGGTATCCCTTTTGGGGGATGATGTATTTCTTTGTGTACCCTGTGTGCGACGGTCTATTACGCGGCAGACCGGATCTCTGGCGTTTGGTTCTGCTCTGCCAGTCTCCTCTCCGTCTCCCCCTCGCTTGACACGTACCCCTTGTGACGTGGTCATTGGCGGGGAGTCGCAATCTGAGGTGTGTGCCAGATTGGCCAATCTTGAAAAATTGTTTGCCAGTGCCGTTGCTAAAAAGGCCACGGCAAAGAGAAAACATTTGTATACAGCCACGCAGGCCCTTGATATGGAGGAGTTTGACTCCCTGGATTGGTCCGATTGTTCCCCGCGTGAGGAAGGGGAGCTGTATGAGGAGTCTGAGGGCTCCGATGACCAGCAGTTTGTGGGTGCTGATACCGAGCAGGGCCGGGGGGATTCCTTGGATACCTCTAGGGTCCTGGCTCATATGTTTGAGGTCCTGGCTATTTCTCCCCCCGAGGCGGCTCCCCCGCTGAAGGGGGAGTTCTTTGAGGTGACTAAGCCGCGTTTGGAATTTCCTTATCAAAAGCATTTTGATGGTAGCATTCTCAGGGAATGGGAGGCCGACTCGGCTTCCAGGTGTTTCTCCGGGCTGGGATAAAAAATATCCCTTCCCGGCGGACGCGGTGAAGCACTGGTTGTCTCCCCCCCAGGTGGATGCTCCTGTTTTGGGGTTGTCCAGTTCCTCAATCCTGCATTCTCCAGAGTGCACTACTCTCAAGGATGGTGAGGATAAACGCATTGACCAGATGGCTTGTCATGGTTTTGCCAGTGTTGGGTCGGCCTTGCAGCCAGTTTGTGCTTCAGCGCTTTTATTGGTAGCTGCCCGGTCGGTTGTTAGAGGACTGTTGTCCTCTTCCGGGCTTACCCGGCTAGTGAGGAGTTTGCCGACCTTAAGCGCTGTGAGTTATTTTTGTCCTTTGTGCTGTCCGCCCTGGATGACACATTGGTGATGTGTAGCAGAGCTTCTGCCTTGCTTGTGGCTATCCGGCGGTCGGTTTGGTTACGCCAGTGGGCGGCTGATTTTGTGTCCAAAAAGTCGCTTACGGCCCTTCCCTTTGTGGGGTTGCGACTCTTTACCTCAGCGTAAGAAGCAGCGTCGCCCCTTTCGCCATCCTCCCTCGTCCCCCCCCCCCCCCCGTAGCTCGGGGGGAAAGAAAGGGGGGGGGGTGTTTGGTGTCACTGTATTGTGATTACATGCATATGGCCTTTGTAATGTCCGTTGGACTTGTATATGTGGTGTCAGCCACCGCGCTGATTTGTATTTTTACTTGTGTAACTGCCGCCGCCGCGCGCGCTTTTTCCTTCATTGGATGTTCTGCGCCGGGCGGCGGCGTTGCCTCAGACGCTGCGGCGTTATCATTGGCTACTGTCTTACAGCTTCGGGGGGGGGGGGGCGGGGTCCTGGCTTGGCGCGCTTCGCGTCACGGCCCGCTCTGGCCCGCCCTTCGAGGTTTGCTTGGTGCCATTTTGATGTGTAGTCGAGCGCGCGTGTGTAATGGTCCTCCCTTCCACGGTCTGTAAGTGCCCTCGCGGGCGATCTTTATGCTCATTGCTTACTGTGCATGGTTCTGACGCCCCTTATTCTCATTATGTCTTTCAGACCGGTGAATCCAGTGGCTTCTCCCGGCCCGGTGTAATTGTCAGTTGGGCCTAGTATAATTACTCCCACTTCCCCTGCGGGTCATTGGAGCATCCAGGGTAGCTTACAGCGTCAATCCCTACTGGCCTATTGTGCCTATTAATCACCATATGGAGGCATCCCAGGATAATGTGACCGGGGTTCCTTCGGGACAAACCCGGCTGTGTGTAGCTTGTGGGGTCTCACCTATCAACGATGACAATGCACGGGTCTGTGTTCCTTGCGCACAGAGGCGCTAATGGTACAACCCGCCCCCTCCTGTGGCTGGGCCTGCACCTCGCCTCACTTCACCTACTCCCCCAAGCCTGAGTCTAACCCCCAATACAAGCGGGGATTCTCATCCTGATGTGGCTGCTAGACTGGCCAGTGTTGAAAAATTGATTGCTAATACCTTAGCGCGTAAGACCACCGCTAAAAAGCGGCACTTAACCCCTGATGCCACTCCTTTCCCTACGGAGTCTGACGAGTTGTTGCATCTATATGGCTATACCCCCTCGGACGAAGGGGTCATCTGACAAGAGGCCCAGGGGTCATGACGATTCTGGCGCTGACCCCTGGACCCCGGATGATACTGACAGGCTGCTGGTTCAGATTTTTGAGGTTTTGTCCATCTCTCCCCCTGTTGCGGCTCCCAGGCAAAGGGGTGAGCTCTTTCATACTGCTAAGGCTTGATTGGAATTTCCTGAGCAAACCCATTTCAATAACCTCGTGCTTAAGGAGTGGGAACATCCCCGTAGACTTCCCGGGATACCTAAGAGTTTGGACAGGAAGTATCCTTTTCCTGCTGATATGGTCAAGTGCTGGTCATCACCCCCCGAGGTCGATGCTCCTATTCTAGGGCTGTCTAACACCTCTGTTATGCACTCCCCCGACACTACTGCGCTGCGGGATTCTGAGGACCGGCGTATTGACCAAGTGGCATGCCATGCCTTTGCATTTGTGGGGGCTGCGCTGCGCCCGGTTTGCGCCTTGGCCATTACTTCTGTGGCGCTCAGGGCCCTGGTCAGAAATGTACTCGAAGGCCCAGATGAATTGCCACCTGATACGGTTAATGCACTGTCTAACTGTGATGTGTTTGTAAACTTTATCCTGTCTGCATCGGATGATGCCATTAGGATGTGTGCCAGATCTTCTGCCTTGGCGGTAGCTATAAACCGCACGGTGTGGCTGCGCCAGTGGGCTGCTGACAATGCTGCTAAGAAAACCCTTACTGGGCTTCCATTTAAGGGGCTACGCCTGTTTGGGGACCGTCTAGACCTCTTTGCTAAAGGAGGTAAGTTACCCCAGCGCAGGCGGCAGTCTCGGCCCTTTCGGGGCCAGGGCCCCCTTTCAACCCCCTATTGAGGTGCTAAGCAGGGAAAAGGGGTGTCCTTCGCGGGGGCTCGCGCAGATTCCTGGCATAGGAGCAGAGGACGACGTCCTGGCTGCTCTTGGGGGTCCAAGCCCAAAGCCTCTCCCAAGACCCCTCAGGCATGATGGGGCGCCCTCGCCCGTCAGGGTGGGACGTCTGGAGCACATCTGGAGGCGCCACGTCTCAGACCGGTGGATTCAGGAGGTAGTGTCCTCTGGTTACAAGATAGAGTTTGCTGTGCGGCCCCCCACAAGATTCATCAGGTCCCGGATCCCCCAGGACTCCGTCTCAGCTCAGGTCTTGATGCAGGCCGTGCAAGGACTCCTGGATCTGGGGGTCATTTGCAGGGTCCCCTTAAGAGAAAGGGGCAAGGGGTTCTATTCCAACCTTTTCACAGTGCCCAAGAAAGATGGGTCAGTCAGGCCCATTCTGGATTTAGAGATCCTCAACAAGTTTTTCAAGAACAGGCGCTTTCGCATGGAAACTCTGCGCTCGGCCATCGGCTCTCTGCGCCCAGGGGATTTTATGACGTCTGTGGACATCAAGGATGCTTACCTTCACATCCCGGTGTTCCCGGGACACCAAAGGTTTCTCAGATTTGCGTTGGAAGATCAACATTACCAATTTGTGGCCTGGCCATTTGGCCTCACTTCAGCTCCCAGAGTGTTCACCAAGGTGCTGGCGGGGGTGATAAGTTCAAGGGGCATACGCGTGCTGCCCTACCTGGACGGCATTCTCATCACCTCTCAGTCTCTACAGCAGGCAGAGCTGGACACTCAGCTGGTGGTGTCCACCTTGGAGTCCTTCGGATGGGTGATCAATCACCCCAAGTCCTCTCTGTCCCCTTCTTCGGTGACCCCATTCCTGGGAATGATTCTGGATACGGTTCTGTCAAGGATATTCCTTCCTCAACAGAAGGTGGAAGCTCTGACTGTGCAGGTGAGGTTCCTGCTCTCGTGCCCCCAGCCCTCCCTCAGGCAGGGAATGCAGCTGGTGGGCCTGATGGTGGCGAGCTTCGAGGCGGTGCACTTTGCTCAGTTCCATTTGAGGCCTCTGCAACTTCACCTTCTGTCAGTATGGGACAAGGACCCAACGTCCTTGGACGGGGTCTGTGTGCTTCCCCCCTTGGTCAGAAGGTCCCTTTCGTGGTGGCTGGACCACAGGAACTTGCTAGGGGGCAGGTCCTTTCTGGCCCCCTCCTGGGAGACGGTCACCACGGATGCCAGTCTGTCAGGTTGGGGGGGATTCTGGAAGTCCCTGCGCTTCCAGGGGAGGTGGTGCCCTCAGGAGGCCCACTTACCCATCAACATTCTGGAACTACGGGCAATCAGGTTGGTACTGGAGCAGTTGACCAATCACCTGAAGGGACTGTCTGTGCAGGTGCGCTCAGACAACAGGACGGCGGTTGCCTACATCAACCATCAGGGAGGGACCCGGAGTAGGGGTGCCCTCCAGGAGGTGTCGCGGATTCTGAAATGGGCGGAGGCCAATGTTCAATGCATTTCGGCTGTGTATATCCCGGGGGCAGACTCTCTGAGCAGGAGGACTTCCCGTCAGGGGGAGTAATCCCTCTGCAACAGGGTATTCCAGTCCCTGTGTCACCGTTGGGGTCTAGCGGATGTGGATCCGTTCGCATCCCGTCACAATCACAAGCTCCCGGCCTTTGTCTCCCTGTACTCTTTAAGTACATTTGCTAGCATGGTCTGATTGTGTGTTTTGTTTGTGTGTGCCAGGTGGACCATTTATCCTATTAAAGAGTGGTTCTCCCGGTCCTAGGGTCCCTGGTCAAATTTAGTTGGCTTAAAATTTATATATATATATATATATATATATATATATATATATATATATATTAAAAATCACCATATGGAGGCTTCCCCGGATACTGGGCTTGTGCCCCCCTCGGGGCAATCCAGGCTGTGTTTGGGGTATCCCTTTTGGGGGATGATGTATTTCTTTGTGTACCCTGTGCGCGACGGTCTATTACGCGGCAGACCGGATCTCTGGCGTTTGGTTCTGCTCTTGTGACGTGGTCATTGGCGGGGAGTCGCAATCTGAGGTGTGTGCCAGATTGGCCAATCTTGAAAAATTGTTTGCCAGTGCCGTTGCTAAAAAGGCCACGGCAAAGAGAAAACATTTGTATACAGCCACGCAGGCCCTTGATATGGAGGAGTTTGACTCCCTGGATTGGTCCGATTGTTCCCCGCGTGAGGAAGGGGAGCTGTATGAGGAGTCTGAGGGCTCCGATGACCAGCAGTTTGTGGGTGCTGATACCGAGCAGGGCCGGGGGGATTCCTTGGATACCTCTAGGGTCCTGGCTCATATGTTTGAGGTCCTGGCTATTTCTCCCCCCGAGGCGGCTCCCCCGCTGAAGGGGGAGTTCTTTGAGGTGACTAAGCCGCGTTTGGAATTTCCTTATCAAAAGCATTTTGATGGTATCATTCTCAGGGAATGGGAGGCCGACTCGGCTTCCAGGTGTTTCTCCGGGCTGGGATAAAAAATATCCCTTCCCGGCGGACGCGGTGAAGCACTGGTTGTCTCCCCCCTAGGTGGATGCTCCTGTTTTGGGGTTGTCCAGTTCCTCAATCCTGCATTCTCAAGGATGGTGAGGATAAACGCATTGACCAGATGGCTTGTCATGGTTTTGCCAGTGTTGGGTCGGCCTTGCGGCCGGTTTGTGCTTCAGCGCTTTTATTGGTAGCTGCCAGGTCGGTTGTTAGAGGACTGTTGTCCTCTTCCAGGCTTGACCCGGCTAGTGAGGAGTTTGCCGACCTTAAGCGCTGTGAGTTATTTTTGTCCTTTGTGCTGTCCGCCCTGGATGACACATTGGTGATGTGTAGCAGAGCTTCTGCCTTGCTTGTGGCTATCCGGCGGTCTGTTTGGTTACGCCAGTGGGCGGCTGATTTTGTGTCCAAAAAGTCGCTTACGGCCCTTCCCTTTGTGGGGTTGCGGCTCTTTGGAGAAAAATTGGATTCAGTGGCAAAGGGAGGTAAGTTACCTCAGCGTAAGAAGCAGCGTCGCCCCTTTCGGGGGGCGGCTTCCTTCTCTCAGTCCTTTCGTGGGGCTAGAGTTGGCAGGGGTTTGGCCTTCCCTTCGTCCAGAGGTGATTCCTGGCCTAGGGGCAGAGGTCGGGCCCGTCCAGGACACAGTTGGGGCTCCAAGCCTAGAGCCGCTGCCAAGCCGGCTCAGCAATGAGGGGGCGCCCTCACCCTTGCGGGTGGGGGGAAGGGCTGCAACTCTTCTCCCGGGTCTGGGTCTAAGAGGTCTCGGACAGGTGGATTCAGGAAGTGGTGTCTTCCGGCTACAAGCTGGAGTTCGAGTTCCGGCCCCCTCCCAGATTCTTCAGTTCTCGGGTGCCATCAGATCCTCTGGCCACCCAGGGGCTGAGGGCGGCAGTAGCAGGTCTCTTGGACATGGCTGTCATCTGTCCGGTGCCTCGCTCAGACCAGGGCCTGGGCTTCTATTCCAATTTGTTCATGGTGCCCAAGAAGGACGGATCCGTTCGTCCCATTCTGGATCTGAAGCTGCTCAACAGGTTCGTTCGTCCCCGAAAGTTCCGTATGGAAACTCTGCGCTCAGCCATCCACTCACTTTGTCAGGGGGACTTCATGACGTCCATAGACATCAAGGATGCTTACCTGCATATCCCAATATATTCTTAGTATACAGTACGTCCTGCTCCAGATAGATTACTTACACTTGGGGTTATCCTCCGCCAGATGGCACTGCACTGCAGAGACATATAAAACAGGCTCCTCCCGGCCCCTCAAATACCCAGGGACCTCCCACAAATCCCCAGATTTCTCTGCAGTGCTGACTGCGAAGACATGAAGTATCACTCTCTCGCAGGTTAGCGGGGCTATTAAAGCCTGCGGCCCTGTTGGACTATTCCCACCTGTTCTCTTTGTGATGTGCCTCCCAGCCTGGGCTGCGCTGGTCGGGTGAAGGTAGGCAGCACCATGCGTGCTTATGGACCCCTGCTCCACTGCAGTCCCCCACCAAAGGGTAGGCGGTATAGGCTGATGGTGAGCCTCTATGGGATGCCCCTCCTGCATTATTGCCCCATGTAGCGCTGGGTCCTGTACAAAGGGCCGCCATCCTCCCTCGTCCCCCCCCCCATAGCTCGGGGGGAAAGAAGGGGGGGGGGGGTGTTTGGTGTCACTGTATTGTGATTACATGCATATGGCCTTTGTAATGTCCGTTGGACTTGTATATGTGGTGTCAGCCACCGCGCTGATTTGTATTTTTACTTGTGTAACTGCCGCCGCCGCGCGCGCTTTTTCCTTCATTGGATGTTCTGCGCCGGGCGGCGGCGTTGCCTCAGACGCTGCGGCGTTATCATTGGCTACTGTCTTACAGCTTCGGGGGGGGGGGGGGGTCCTGGTTGGCGCGCTTCGCGTCACGGCCCGCTCTGGCCCACCCTTTGAGGTTCGCTTGGTGCCATTTTGATGTGTAGTCGAGCGCGCGTGTGTAATGGTCCTCCCTTCCACGGTCTGTAAGTGCCCTCGCGGGCGATCTTTATGCTCATTGCTTACTGTGCATGGTTCTGACGCCCCTTATTCTCATTATGTCTTTCAGACCGGTGAATCCAGTGGCTTCTCCCGGCCCGGTGTAATTGTCAGTTGGGCCTAGTATAATTACTCCCACTTCCCCTGCGGGTCATTGGAGCATCCAGGGTAGCTTACAGCGTCAATCCCTACTGGCCTATTGTGCCTATTAATCACCATATGGAGGCATCCCAGGATAATGTGACCGGGGTTCCTTCGGGACAAACCCGGCTGTGTGTAGCTTGTGGGGTCTCACCTATCAACGGTGACAATGCACGGGTCTGTGTTCCTTGCGCACAGAGGCGCTAATGGTACAACCCGCCCCCTCCTGTGGCTGGGCCTGCACCTCGCCTCACTTCACCTACTCCCCCAAGCCTGAGTCTAACCCCCAATACAAGCGGGGATTCTCATCCTGATGTGGCTGCTAGACTGGCCAGTGTTGAAAAATTGATTGCTAATACCTTAGCGCGTAAGACCACCGCTGAAAAGCGGCACTTAACCCCTGATGCCACTCCTTTCCCTACGGAGTCTGACGAGTTGTTGCATCTATATGGCTATACCCCCTCGGACGAAGGGGAGCTGTTCTCTGACTCGGGGTCATCTGACGAGAGGCCCAGGGGTCATGACGATTCTGGCGCTGACCCCTGGACCCCGGATGATACTGACAGGCTGCTGGTTCAGATTTTTGAGGTTTTGTCCATCTCTCCCCCTGTTGCGGCTCCCAGGCAAAGGGGTGAGCTCTTTCATACTGCTAAGGCTTGATTGGAATTTCCTGAGCAAACCCATTTCAATAACCTCGTGCTTAAGGAGTGGGAACATCCCCGTAGACTTCCCGGGATACCTAAGAGTTTGGACAGGAAGTATCCTTTTCCTGCTGATATGGTCAAGTGCTGGTCATCACCCCCCGAGGTCGATGCTCCTATTCTAGGGCTGTCTAACACCTCTATTATGCACTCCCCCGACACTACTACGCTGCGGGATTCTGAGGACCGGCGTATTGACCAATTGGCATGCCATGCCTTTGCATTTGTGGGGGCTGCGCTGCGCCCGGTTTGCGCCTTGGCCATTACTTCTGTGGCGCTCAGGGCCCTGGTCAGAAATGTACTCGAAGGCCCAGATGAATTGCCACCTGATACGGTTAATGCACTGTCTAACTGTGATGTGTTTGTAAACTTTATCCTGTCTGCATCGGATGATGCCATTAGGATGTGTGCCAGATCTTCTGCCTTGGCGGTAGCTATAAACCGCGCGGTGTGGCTGCGCCAGTGGGCTGCTGACAATGCTGCTAAGAAAACTCTTACTGGGCTTCCATTTAAGGGGCTACGCCTGTTTGGGGACCGTCTAGACCTCTTTGCTAAAGGAGGTAAGTTACCCCAGCGCAGGCGGCAGTCTCGGCCCTTTCGGGGCCAGGGCCCCCTTTCAACCCCCTATTGAGGTGCTAAGCAGGGAAAAGGGGTGTCCTTCGCGGGGGCTCGCGCAGATTCCTGGCATAGGAGCAGAGGACGACGTCCTGGCTCCTCTTGGGGGTCCAAGCCCAAAGCCTCTCCCAAGACCCCTCGCCCGTCAGGGTGGGACGTCTGGAGCACATCTGGAGGCGCCACGTCTCAGACCGGTGGATTCAGGAGGTAGTGTCCTCTGGTTACAAGATAGAGTTTGCTGTGCGGCCCCCCACAAGATTCATCAGGTCCCGGATCCCCCAGGACTCCGTCTCAGCTCAGGTCTTGATGCAGGCCGTGCAAGGACTCCTGGATCTGGGGGTCATTTGCAGGGTCCCCTTAAGAGAAAGGGGCAAGGGGTTCTATTCCAACCTTTTCACGGTGCCCAAGAAAGATCAGGGTCAGTCAGGCCCATTCTGGATTTAGAGATCCTCAACAAGTTTTTCAAGAACAGGCGCTTTCGCATGGAAACTCTGCGCTCGGCCATTGGCTCTCTGTGCCCAGGGGATTTTATGACGTCTGTGGACATCAAGGATGCTTACCTTCACATCCCGGTGTTCCCGGGACACCAAAGGTTTCTCAGATTCGCGTTGGAAGATCAACATTACCAATTTGTGGCCTGGCCATTTGGCCTCACTTCAGCTCCCAGAGTGTTCACCAAGGTGCTGGCGGGGGTGATGTCTCTGATAAGTTCAAGGGGCATACGCGTGCTGCCCTACCTGGACGGCATTCTCATCACCTCTCAGTCTCTACAGCAGGCAGAGCTGGACACTCAGCTGGTGGTGTCCACCTTGGAGTCCTTCGGATGGGTGATCAATCACCCCAAGTCCTCTCTGTCCCCTTCTTCGGTGACCCCATTCCTGGGAATGATTCTGGATACGGTTCTGTCAAGGATATTCCTTCCTCAACAGAAGGTGGAAGCTCTGACTGTGCAGGTGAGGTTCCTGCTCTCGTGCCCCCAGCCCTCCCTCAGGCAGGGAATGCAGCTGGTGGGCCTGATGGTGGCGAGCTTCGAGGCGGTGCCCTTTGCTCAGTTCCATTTGAGGCCTCTGCAACTTCACCTTCTGTCAGTATGGGACAAGGACCCTACGTCCTTGGACGGGGTCTGTGTGCTTCCCCCCTTGGTCAGAAGGTCCCTTTCGTGGTGGCTGGACAACAGGAACTTGCTAGGGGGCAGGTCCTTTCTGGCCCCCTCCTGGGAGACGGTCACCACGGATGCCAGTCTGTCAGGTTGGGGGGGATTCTGGAAGTCCCTGCGCTTCCAGGGGAGGTGGTGCCCTCAGGAGGCCCACTTACCCATCAACATTCTGGAACTACGGGCAATCAGGTTGGTACTGGAGCAGTTGACCAATCACCTGAAGGGACTGTCTGTGCAGGTGCGCTCAGACAACAGGACGGAGGTTGCCTACATCAACCATCAGGGAGGGACCCGCAGTAGGGGTGCCCTCCAGGAGGTGTCGCGGATTCTGAAATGGGCGGCCAATGTTCAATGCATTTCGGCTGTGTATATCCCGGGGGCAGACTCTCTGAGCAGGAGGACTTCCCGTCAGGGGGAGTAATCCCTCTGCAACAGGGTATTCCAGTCCCTGTGTCACCGTTGGGGTCTACCGGATGTGGATCCGTTCGCATCCCATCACAATCACAAGCTCCCGGCCTTTGTCTCCCTGTCTCAGGATCCTCTGGCCTTGGCCACAGATGCTCTGTCCATGTTATGGAAGGAATTTCGGCTCCTGTATGTCTTTCCTCCATTCCCCCTGCTGGGCAGGGTCCTGCGCAAGATTGCTCTGGAAGGGGTGCCTGTGATTCTGGTGGCCCCAAGGTGGCCAAGAAGAGTGTGGTTCGCAGACGTGGTACAAATGGCAGTAGACCAGTACGTCCTGCCAGGGGCGCCAGATCTGCTCACTCAGGGCCCCTTATGCCATCCCAATTTACAAACTCTGGCTTTGACGGCCTGGCTGCTGAAACCTCCATCTTGATGGAGAAAGGCTTGTCTGCCTCGGTGGTGGATACCATGGTGCAGGCTAGGAAGAAAACTTCCTCTGTCATCTATTATAGGGTATGGCATACCTACATTGATTGGTGTGAGTCTAGGTCTCTTTCCTGTAGGGAGTTCTTAGTCCCTAGGATTCTGAAGTTTTTACAGCATGGGTTGGAGTTGGGTCTAAAACTCAGTACTCTGAAGGTTCAGGTTTTTGCCCTGTCTGTCTTCTTTCAGAAGTCCTTTGCTCAGCATCCCTTGGTTAAGACCTTCTTTCAGGGGGTCACTCATGTGCGTCCCCCACGTAAACCTAAGGTCCCTGTTTGGGATTTGAACTTGGTTTTGTCTGCTTTGCAGGGTGCTTCCTTTGAGCCTATTCAGGATGCTGCTCTGGCTGTACTTACCCTCAAGGTTGTCTTTCTGGTGGCTATTACTTCGGTCAGGCGTGTGTCTGAGCTGGCGGCTCTGTCTATTCAGCCCCCATACTATGAGAGACACCAGGACAGGTGTCTGAAGTATTACCTGGTAGTCACTGCGGCCTTCAGGAAGACTGATGCTCTTTTTGTGGTCCCTTCTGGTCCTAGGAAGGGTTTGGCTCCTGCCAAGTCTACTATCAGCAAATGGATTCGTCAGGGTGTGATTCAGACCTATTCTGCCAAGGGGAAGAGTCCTCCCTTTCGCCTTACTGCTCATTCTACTCGGGCTATTAGTGCCTCTTGGGATTTCCAGCACCAGGCTTCTGTTGAACAAGTTTGCAAGGCCACTACTTGGTCTTCTGTTCATACCTTTTCAAAGTTTTACAAGGTTGATGTTAGGGCCTCAGCTGATGCTGTGTTTGGCCGCAAGGTTTTGCAGACGGCAGTGGTTTAAACTGTCTGCTGTAGCCTTTTGTTGGGGATCCCACCCTGCTTATGGACACTGCTATTGGATGTCCCAAGTGTAAGTAATCTATCTGGAGCAGGACGTACTGTATACTAAGAATAATACAATTCTGTGAAATGCTCACCTGTAGAATTGATATTATAAGTATACAGTACGTCCTGCTCCACCCCACCCTGGTTTTTGCATTATTCTGGATCCCCTGTATGGTGATTGTTATAGTTACCAGTTTTTGGTGGTTAAATTCTCCCGGCTTCTTGTTCACTGCTTTTCAATGCTGGGGGTTTGTGGGAGGTCCCTGGGTATTTGAGGGGCCGGGAGGAGCCTGTTTTACATGTCTCTGCAGTGCAGCGCCATCTGGCGGAGGATAACCCCAAGTGTAAGTAATATAATAGTTATAATATCAACTCTACAGGTGAGTATTTCACAGAATTGTATTTTCCGGCACACCAGAGATTCCTCAGGTTTGTCGTGGACAATCGACATTTTCAGTTTGTGGCTCTTCCGTTTGGCCTTACCTCGGCTCCAAGGGTTTTTACCAAGGTGTTGGCAGGAGTCATGGCCATCCTCAGAGCCAGGGGTATCCGCATCGTGCCCTATCTGGACGATCTTCTCACCAAGGCGTCTTCCCTCAGTCAGGTGCAGCTGGATACCAGGAACGTGGTGTCCTCTCTGGAGAGTTTCGGTTGGGTGATCAACTATCCCAAGTCCTGCCTCGTTCCCTCCAGGGTGGTGGAGTTCCTGGGAATGTCTCTGGATACTTCTCAGGCCAGGGTGTTCCTTCCCCGGGCCAAGGTTCTTCTGATTCAGGAATTGACTCAGCGTCTCCTATCTATCCCGTCCATCCGACTGGGGATGCGACTGGTGGGATTGATGGTGGCATCGTTCAAGGCGGTTCCCTTTGCCCAGTTTCACACAAGGACGCTCCAGCTCCATCTCTTGGCAGCCTGGGACAGGTCCCCGCTGTCATTGGATCAGTCTTTTCTGATGTGCCCCCGGGTGCGGCGTTCCCTTTGATGGTGGATGAAGCCAAGCAATCTGACGAGGGGCAGGTCCTTTCTGACCCCTCGTTGGGAGATGGTCACCACGGATGCCAGCCTGTCAGGTTGGGGGGGATTTTGGAAGGATCTTCAGTTGCAGGGACTGTGGGGGCCTTTTGGAGGCTCACAATCCCATCAATGTTCTGAGTTGAGAGCCATCAGGTTGGTTCTGGCTCACTTGACTCATCAGTTGCGGGGACTACCGGTTCAAGTTGGACAATCGGACGGCGGTCGCCTACATCAATCACCAGGGAGGGACTCGCAGCAGGCGTGCCCTCAGGGAAGTGTCTTTGATCCTGGCTTGGGCAGAGAGCAATGTCCCATGCATCTCGGCGGTGTACATTCCGGGAGTGGAAAACACGGAGGCGGATTCCCTGAGCAGGTGCTCATCTTGCCGGGGGGAATGGTCGCTCAGCCCCAAGGTGTTTCGGTCGCTTTGCTACCGGTGGGGGACTCCGGAGGTGGACCTCTTTGCCTCTCGTCACAATCACAAGCTTCCGGCATTTGTGTCTCTCTCGCGGGATCCGCTGGCTCTGGCAGCGGATGCCATGTCCCTGAACTGGAGGAGGGATCTGGGGTTTCTATACCTGTTCCCTCCGTTTCCCATGGTGGGCAAGGTGGTGCGCAAGCTGGCCCTAGAGGGCGCGTCAGCGATCCTGGTGGCTCCATGGTGGCCAAGACAGGTTTGGTTCGCAGACGTGGTAAGGTTGGCAAAGGATCAGTTAGTTCTGCCCCTTCTGCCGGATCTGCTCACTCAGGGTCCACTGCTCTACCCCAATTTACCAACGCTGGCTTCGACAGCGTGGCTGTTGAAACCTCCATCTTGAAGGAGGAAGGTCTTTCTGATGCTGTCATTCAGACTCTGGTTAGGGCTAGAAAGAAGTCTTCCTCTGCCATCTACTATAGGATTTGGAGGTCTTACATTGATTGGTGTGAGGTCAGGCCCTTGCCTTGCAGGGCGTTTTCTATCCCTTTTGGATTTTCTACAACATGGTCTGGACCTAGGTTTGCAGCTTAGTACGCTGAAAGGGCATGTTTCTGCCCTGGAGGTTTTCTTTCAAAAGTCTTTTGCTCTTCACCCTCTGGTTTTCCCGGGGGTTACGCATGTGCGGCCTCCTAGGAAGCCTTTGCTCCCAGTTTGGGATTTGAATTTGGTTTTGTATGCCTTGCAGGGTCCTCCTTTTGAGCATTTGCAGGATATTGCACTTTCTACGCTTACTCAGAAGGTTGTTTTTCTGGTTGCCATCACTTCCGTTCGGCGTGTATCGGAGTTGGCGGCCTTGTCCATTAAGGCCCCTTACTTTGAGAGGCATCAGGACAAGGTTGTTTTCCGCTTCAAGCCAGATTTCCTTCCTAAGGTGGTCTCTGCTTTTCATCTTAATCAGGACGTTGTTCTACCTTCCTTGTGTCCTAAGCCTAGCAATGACAAGGAGAGGGTTTTGCATTCTTTGGATGTGGTTCGCTGTGTGAAGTACTATTTGGTGGCTACTTCCTCTTTTCGTAGGACTGACGCCCTTTTTGTGGTGCCCTCTGGGCCTAGGAAAGGTTTGGCTCCCGCCAAGTCTTCCATTAGTAAATGGATTCGCCAGGCCATTGTTGGGGCCTGTTCTGCCAAGGGGAAGATTCCGCCTTTTCATTTTACTGCTCATTCTACTCGTGCTGTTGGGGCGTCCTGGGCTTTCCAGCACCAGGCTTCTGTTGAGCAGGTTTGTAAGGCTGCTACTTGGTCTTCGGTTCACACTTTTTCCAAGTTTTACAAGGTTGATGTGCGGGCCTCAGCGGATGCTGTTTTTGGCCGCAAAGTTCTGCAAGCTGCAGTGGTTTAAGTTTGTGCCTTGTTGCCTTGGTTTTTTGGATCCCCGCCCTTTATGGACACTGCTATTGGATTTCCCACATGTAATGAATGTCTTGAAGCGGGCTGTGTGACATACTTAGAATAATACCATAAATACCATACTTACCTGTATAATGGGTATTATAAGTATGTCACACACCCCGCTTCACCCTGCCCTTTTGTATTCTGGTTCCTTTATATGGTGAACCTTTGTTTGTTTTGTAGTTTTAATTGGCTTTCCTGGTCCCTTTATCTTACTGCTATCTTTATACTGGGGAATGAGTGGGAGGTCCCAGGTATTTATGGACCGGGAGGGTCTTACTTTTTTTTATTGACATCTCTGCAAGATCGCCATCTACAGGTCAGTATACCCACATGTAATGAATGTCTTGAAGCGGGGTGTGTGACATACTTATACCCATTTTACAGGTGAGTATTCACAAAATGGTATTTTTACCAAGCAAATTAAATAAATAATCACATTGCTGTAGTTAAAGTTTTAGGTGCAGATCATGCTCTAACTTTGCTGAATCACACTCTAATTAATTTTTTAGTTCTTTTGACATAAAGCAAGAAACAGTGCAAATTCATGAGATATTTTAAGAGAAGTCTACTGAATCAAGGACAGAAGTGTTAATATTTCCTTGTTTCTTGTCCCCCAGATGCATGAGGAGGCAGAGGCCCTGCTAGCGGTTCCACCAAAACAACCAATAATTGCTGCGGATGCAGAATCATGACCTTCAGTTCTCCATGGAAAACAATAGCGAACATTAGCCCGGGTGACTGGCCCACAAACACAGGAGCACCTTCCCTCATTCAGTGTGGACTGCTGTGTGCATCGCGAATGAAGAACCCTCATGTAACAAATATATATTCTATCTATTATTTCCCTTTAATCCTCAACAACCATCGTTTTGTCTCAACCTCGAGCCATGGGAGTGTCTGGCAGCACAAGCCAGTGGCTTCCGCTACTGTCAGAAGTAACGTTGTATGCAAGAACCAAGCACTGAAACACCCAAGAATCCTCTCTGTAGATATATAAATAGTGGGACATATAGAGAAGCCTGGTTCTCGTTCCACGCGCGGCTGTTTGATGCCTGTACAGTGACTCTTTGTTACAGATCGGTATTTCCTGCATGACCCCCCTCCAGTCCTTCTGCCAAGATTCGAGGGACATGTCGGGGACGCAGTTTGAAAACACTACTCGGATGGGGCTGATTTTTTTGTTTTTCACTTTTTTTTTTAAAATAACTTAGGGGAGCAAGAATTCCCTGCTGCACACACAGCAGCATGTTAAATATTGCCACTGTATTTCCGGATCGATCATACACACCCCGTATGCTTGAACCTGAATGGGAATCTGTTTTGCAAGGCTGAAGTGTATTACGGCCATGCCACATTTTTTTTTTCAAGGATCCCGCCACCTTGATACATTTCACAGGTCACACGGGAAGCAAGCAAAACGTCGGCCATTTTGCACATTCCGCCAAAAGTAAAAAAAAAAAAAAAAAAAAAGACAATCTCTTTATTTATGGCAGTATGACCTTACCTGACTGCTAGAAGTATACTGGACAGGCCAGGAAGATATTCTAGCGCATAACAATGTCTGTGTATTTGTCTATTTAATGCCAGTGTTTTTTTCTCTTTGTTTTAATAGATTTGCACAAGACAAATTCCTTCAATGTAATTGGTTGGAAGAGACTGATGGCTTTGATACATGCACATTTTTTTTTAAATACATATCTACCCTAAATCAATTTGAAAAAAAAATGAATTCTCGCTGACGAAGCCTGTCCAGCGTTTTGCAGAGCAAAGTGTTGGATGTCTTCTGGCAGCCAATGGGTGGTGATATGCAAATATGTATATAACTAGCATGGACAAAGTCACTACAATGCGTGTATGTGAGCTCACATTTTATCATGTTGAATGGTTTGAGTGTGCACGTATATATATATATATATATATATATATATATATATTCATCCAGCTGGACTGTTAGAATCTGTGCAAATGATGAATTATGTGTGAGCTGAACAGTGTAAATTCTCTCATCACAAGGTATGTCCGATTTGCTTACCGGAAAATGGGGAAAAAAGGTTGCAACACACAATGATATTGAAACTGTTTCCATGTGTGAAACAATGTATAAAATGCAATTAAATTGTATGATAATTTAAAAGGAACCATCGGCTCCTGGTGATTTTTTAATTTATCTCATTATAGTGTGTCAACTAAAGAACTAATTGTTGACAGAGAGGTACTAGAATAATCGTTGACAGAGGGGGCTTTGGGTTGGTCGTTCCAGAAAAAGCTCCTAAATACGTTTTTGAAAGTTACATAGTTAATACGGTTGAAAAAAGACATGTCCATCAAGTGTGCTGGGATAGGGCAAGATATTATAGTAGGAAAATATGATGCCCAGCATAATAATAGCTACCTGTCAGAACGAGCTGGTCCACAGAACACATACATGGTCATGTCCAGTCCATCAGGGTTAATCCTATACAGAATTCTAGATAGGTGCATGACTGTCCATTGGCGTTTACCAGCGGTTATTGTCTGCAGTTTGCAGTAGATGGCCTACATCTTCAATTTGTGGCTCTGTCCTTCGGCCTGGTGTCAGCACCAAGGGTGTTTACCAAAGTGTTGGCAGGTCTCATGGCTTTTCTAAGATGTCAGAGGGATACATATAATCTCTTACTTAGACGATCTGTTGATATGTGCCCCATCATTTCAGGAGGCCCAGAAGTATACACAGACTCTCTTATCAGCATTAGAAAAGTTTGGCTGCATAGTCGTTCCTTCAAGGTTTATTTCTTTTCTGGGAATGTCATCAGACATCTCAGGCAAAAGTGTTTATTCTTAGTATACAGTACGTCCTGCTCCAGATAGAATACTTACTATAGGGTAATACTCCACCAGATGGCGCTGGATTGCAGAGACATCGAAAACAGGCTCATCCCAGCCCCTCAAATACCCAGGGACCTCCCACAAATCCCCAGATTTTCTCTGCAGTCTGGACTGCGAAGGACAAGAAATGGCTCTCTCTCTACTCGCAGGTGAGCGGGGCTATTAGCCTGCTGCCCTGTAGGACTATTCCCACCCGTTGCATCAGTAATTGCCTCCCAGCCTTGGCTGCGCTGGTCGGGTGATGGTAGGCAGCACCGCTGTTAGGTGCTTAGGAGCGCTGCTCCACCACAATCCCCCACCAAAGGGTAGGCGGTTCAGGCTTATGGTGAGCCTCTATGGGATGCCCCTCCCGCCCTATTGCCCCTTGCCCCTGTCTATCGGTGGGCCCTATGTAATGTGGCCGCTGTCCTCCCTCACTCTCCTTGTAGCCTTTGGGGGGCGGGGGTTGTGTGTGTATGTATGTATATACTTTTACTGGCTTTGTGCTTTATTACATTCGCTTTGTGTCAGCCGTCGCGCTGACTTGTTTTATTTTTACTGTACTTAAAATTGCCGCCGTGCGCCTTTTTGTCACCATGTTCCCTGCTTGGTGGGGGTGGCGTTACCTCAGGCGCCGGCGCCTTGTCATTGGTTGCTTGTCACTCGTTGGCTTCGCGCTCTTCGGGGGGGGGGGCGGGGCCTGTCTCTGGCGCGTTCCGCGTCATACCTCGAGGTATACCGACGCCATTTTGTCTGCTTGATCGGCTTCTGCGTGACGGACCTCTACCTACCGCGGTTCGTAAGTGCCCTCGCGGGCGGCTTTATTACCACTTTTTTATTATTGTCTGCTTACGGCTCATTTGATTGTGTCTTTCAGACGGGCGAATCCGGTGGCTTCTCCCGGCCCTCTATTAATTGGTCAACTTGTGAGGCCTAGTGTAATTACTCCCACTTCCCTAGCGGGTTATTGGGGCATCCCGGGTTGCTATTTAGCGTCAATCCCTATCGGCCTATAGTGCCGCTATAATCACCATATGGAGGCATCTCAGGATAATGTGACCGGGGTTCCTTCGGGACAAGACCGGCCATGTGCAGCGTGTGGGCAGCCTCATGTTGACACTGACAAGGCGCGGGTCTGTGTACCCTGTGCCGAGCAGGTGCTTGCGCTGCAATCTGGCCTTCCAGTGGCTGGGCCTGCACCTCATTTCACTTCACCTACCCCACCCAAGCTTAAATCTCACTCCTACTGAGTTGCATACAAGTGGGGATTCTCAGCCTGATGTGTCTTCTAGACTGGCTAGTGTTGAGAAGTTAATTGCTAATACCTTGGCGCGTAAGGCCCCTGCTAAAAAGCGGCACTGTGACAAAATGTCACTCTTTTCCCTATGGAAACTGATGAGTTTTGGAATTTATGTGGCTATACCCCTTCGGACGAAGGGGAGCTATCCTCCGACTCAGGGTCATCTGGCTCTGACCCCTGGGGCCCGGATGATACTGATAGATTGCTGGGCCAGATTTTTGAGGGTCTGTCCATTCCCCCCCCCCGTTGCGGTTCCCCCCGAACTTTTTCATTCTGCTAAGTCACGCTTGGAATTCCCAGAGCAAGCACATTTCAATAATCTGGTGCTCAAGGAATGGGAACGGCCCAGTAGACTTCCCGGTGTACCTAAGAGTTGGGATAGGAAGTATCCCTTTCCTACTGATGTGGTAAAGTGTTGGTTATCCCCTCCCGAAGTGGATGCCCCGGTCCTAGGGTTATCTAACACCTCTGTCATGCACTCCCCTGACTCTACTACCCTGCGGGATGCTGAGGACCGGCGCATCGACCAGCTGGCGTCCCATGCCTTTGCATGTGTGGGGACTGCACTGCGCCCGGTCTGTGCCTCTGCCATTACGGCTGTAGCCATTAGGACCCTGCTCAGAAATATACTTGATGGTGCCCCTGATGATTTGCCTTGTGAGGTGTTTAATGCACTCTCTAGTTGTGATATTTTTGTAAATTTTGTCCTCTCTGCCTTGGATGACACCATTAGAATGTGTGCCAGAACTTCTGCCCTTGCGGTGGCTATACGCTGCTCAGTTTGGCTACGCCAGTGGGCTGCTGACAACGCTGCCAAGAAGGCCCTCACTGTTTTTCCCTTCAAAGGACTGCGCCTGTTTGGGGACCGCCTGGACCTTTTTGCTAAGGGAGGCAGGTTACCCCAGCGCAGGCGGCAGTCTCGGCCCTTTCGGGGTCAGGGCTCCTTCTCCTCCCCCTACCGTGGTGCTAGACAAGGGAGGGGGGTTTCCTGTACTGGGGCCCGGGGAGACTTCTGGCGTAGGGGCAGAGGACGTGGCGGCCCTCCTGGGGCTCCAAGATTAAGTCCTCTCCCAAGCCCCCTCAGGCATGATAGGGCGCCCTCACCCATTCGGGTGGGGGGACGGCTGCAGCACTTTGCTCACGTCTGGAGGCTTCATGTCTCAGACTGGTGGATTCAGGAGTAGTGGTCCTCCGGTTACAAGATAGAGTTTGCTGCCTGCCCCCCCCCCCCACCCCCAAAGATTCATCAGATCCCGGATTCCTCAGGACCCTGTGTCAGCTCAGGTGTGCAGGCAGTGCAAGGCCTCCTGGAGCTGGGGGTCATCTGCAAGGTCCCCTTCAGAGAAAAAGGCAAGGGCTTCTATTCCAACCTATTCACAGTACCCAAAAAAGATGGGTCTCTCAGGCCCATCCTGGACTTGAAGATCCTCAACAAATTTGTCAGGAGCCGACGCTTTCGCATGGAAACTCTGCGCTCTGCCATCAGTTCCCTGCGCCCAGGGGATTTCATGACTTCTGTGGACATCAAAGATGCTTACCTTCATGTTCCTGTATTTCCAGGTCATCAAAGGTTCCTCAGGTTCGCTCTGGAGGATCAACACTACCAGTTTGTGGCATTGCCCTTTGGTCTCACCTCAGCTCCCAGGGTGTTCACCAAGGTGCTGGCTGGCGTGATGTCTCTGCTCAGGTTTCAGGGCGTCCGCGTGCTGCCTTATCTGGACGACATTCTCATCACATCCCAATCTCTACATCAGGCAGAATTGGATACTCAGCTGGTGGTGTCCACCCTGGAGTCTTTTGGATGGGTGATCAACCACCCCAAGTCTTCGCTGTCCCCCTCATTGGTGACTCCCTTCCTAGGAATGAATCTGGATACAGTTCTGGCAAGGATTTTCCTTCCTCAACAGAAGGTGGACAGTCTGATTGCACAGGTCCAGTTCCTGCTATCTTGTCATCATCCCTCCATCAGGCAGAGAATGCAGTTGTGGGCCTGATGGTGGCGTGCTTCGAAGCGGTCCCTTATGCTCAGTTCCACTTGAGGCCTCGCAACTCCACCTCTTGTCAGTGTGGGACAAGGATCCAGCGTCCCTGGACAGGGTCTGTGTGCTTTCTCCCCTGGTCAGGAGGTCCCACTCGTGGTGGATGGACTCAAGGAACCTGTTGGGGGGCAGATCCTTTCTGACCCCTTCCTGGGAGACAGTCACCACGGATGCCAGTCTGTCAGGTTGGGGGGGTTTCTGGAAGTCCCTGCGGTTCCAGGGGAGGTGGGGCCCTCAGGAGACCCACACACCTATCAACGTCTTGGAGCTGCGGGCAATCGGGTTAGTCCTGGCTCAGTTGACTACTCACCTTCGGGGCCTGCCTGCTCAGGTGCGCTCGGACCCCCAGACGGCAGTTGCCTACATCAATCTCCAAGGAGGGACCCGGAGCAAGGGGGCCCTCCAGGAAGTGTCGCTGATCCTGACCTGTGCGGAGATCAATGTCCCCTGCATTTCAGCTGTGTACATCCCGGTGGTGGAAAATCTCCTGGCAGACTCTCTGAGCAGGGGGACCTC
The DNA here is from genome assembly GCA_027917425.1 of Gastrophryne carolinensis. NCBI lineage: Eukaryota > Metazoa > Chordata > Amphibia > Anura > Microhylidae > Gastrophryne > Gastrophryne carolinensis. Next base: position 605,018,256 of record CM051234.1, read on the forward strand.
TCGCCAGGGAGAATGGTCCCTATGCAACAGGGTGTTCCAATCTTTGTCACCGTTGGGGCCAACCAGATGTGGATCTGTTTGCGTCCCATCACAATCACAAGCTCACGGCCTTTGTCTCCCTGTCCCAGGATCCTCTGGCCTTGACCATGGATGCCCTAGCAATGTCATGGCAGGACTTTCAGTTCCTGTATGTCTTTCCTTCATTCCCCCTGCTGGGCAGGGTTCTGCGCAAGATTGCTCTGGAAGGGGTGCCAGCAATTCTGGTGGCCCCCAGGTGGCCAAGAGTGTGGTGCCAGACGTGGTGCAGCTGGCAGTAGATCAGTACGTTCTACCCATGGTGCTAGACCTGCTCACTCAGGGCTCCCTACGCCATCCTAATTTACAAACTCTGGCTTTGACGGCTTGGCTGCTGAAACCTACATCTTGATGGAGATGGGGCTGTCTTCCTCTGTTGTGGATACTTTGATTAAAGCTAGGAAGAAGTCTTCCTCTTCCATTTATTACAGGGTTTGGCGTGCCTACATTGACTGGTGTGAGTCTAAGTCTCTTCCCTATCGTGTGTTCTCTATTCCCAGGATTCTGGAGTTCCTGCAGCATGGGTTGGACATGGGGCTCCAACTCAGTACTCTGAAGGGGCAGGTCTCTGCCCTTTCTTCCAGAAGTCCTTTGCTCAGCACCCTCTGATCAGGACTTTTTTCCAGGGGGTCACTCATGTGCGTCCCCCACGTAAGCCTATGGTGCCTGTTTGGGATTTAAACTTGGTTCTGTCAGCCTTGCAGAGTGCTCCCTTTGAACCTGTGCAGAATGCTACCCTGGCCATTCTTACGCTCAGGGTTGTCTTTCTGGTGGCTATCACCTCTGTTAGGCGTGTGTCTGAGTTGGCGGCGCTTTCCATTCAGCCCCCCTACTATGAGAGACACCAGGACAAGGTGGTGTTTCGTTTCAAGCCAGATTTTCTGCCTAAGGTGGTTTCTGCCTTTCATTTGAATCAGGACATTGTTCTTCCTTCATTGTGCCCTAATCCTAGTAATGCTAAGGAGAGGGTTTTGCATTCTTTGGATGTGGTTAGGTGTCTGATGTACTATCTGGTGGCTACTGCACCCTTCAGAAAAACTGATGATTATTGTGGTCCCTTCTGGTCCTAGGAAGGCTTTGGCTCCTGCCAAGTCTACTATCAGCAAGTGGATCCGTCAGGCTGTGATTCAGGCCTACTCTGCTAAGGGGAAGAATCCTCACTTCCGCCTTGCTGCTCATTCTACGTGTGCTATTGGTGCCTCTTGGGCCTTTCAGCACCAGGCTTCTGTTGAACAAGTTTGCAAGGCCGCTACTTGGTCTTCTGTGCATACCTTTTCAAAGTTTTACAAGGTTGATGTTAGGGCCTCAGCTGATGCTGTCTTTGGCCGCAAGGTTTTGCAGGCGGCAGTGATTTAAACTGTCTGATGTTACCTTTGGCGATCCCACCCTACTGTATGGACACTGCTATTGGATGTCCTGATAGTAAGTATTCTTTCTGGAGCAGGACGTACTGTATGCTAAGAATAATACAATTCTGTGATTACTCACCTCTAGAATTGGTATTATGAGTATACAGTTCGTCCTGCTCCACCCCACCCTTGGTTTTGCATTATCATTGGATCCCCTGTATGGTGATTGTTATTATTGTTATAGTTACTAGTTTGGATTGTTTTAATTCTCCCGGCTTCTCATTAAATGATTTTCAATGCTGGGGATTTGTGGGAGGTCCCTGGGTATTTGAGGGGCCGGTAGGAGCCTGTTTTCGATGTCTCTGCAGTCCAGCGCCATCTGGCGGAGTATTACCCGATAGTAAGTATTCTTTCTGGATCAGGACGTACTGTATACTCATAATACCAATTCTTCAGGTGAGTAATCACAGAATTGTATTTTTCCGGGAACAGAAGAGACTTTTACTTCAGCCCAGGGTGCAGGTGCTCTTGTCTTGCCCCTTGTGTCACGCGACGATTCATCAAGGAATGCGTCTGTTGGGCCTGATGGTGTCTTGCTCCGAGGCAGTGCCTTTTGCACAGTTTCACATAAGACCCCTGCAGATGTAATTGCTTTCAGTTTGGGATGGAAACCCACAATCACTGGATCGCCCTTTTTGCAAGACACATTCAACAAGGCAGTCCCTGACCTAGTGGCTGAATCCTCTGCCTCTTCAGATCGGCAAATCCTTCCTTCCAGTACAATGGAAGATCGTCACCACTGATGCCAGTCTAACAGGTTGGGGGGTGTCATGAGGTCACAAAGGATCCAGGAGGAGACCAGACTCCTTATAAGCGATTCTATTGTCTCTCAACCGTTGGACATCCCATCTGAGGGGTCATCCCGTCAGGATTCAAACAGACAATCAGATGAACCACCGAGGAGCACCAGAGCAGGAAAGCTCTCATGGAAGTGAGCTGGATCTTACTTTGGGCCAGGAAATATGTTCCATGCATCTCGACAGTGCACATACCTGGAGTGGACAACTTGCAGGCTGATCATCTCAGCAGAGTGGTCCTACATCAGGGGGAATGGACCCTCAGTCACAGTCTTTCAATCCCTTTTCAGGCACTGGGGTTTCCCAGACGTAGATCTTTTTGCGTCAAGGCACAGTCGAAAGGTTCCGAAGATTACTATCCTGGGTTTTGGTCCTTTCCCCCGGGGTAAACCGATCGGGGGTGCCCTGCTGTGTGAAACCCCACAGATTGCCGATGGCAACTCACCCCGCGACCGCTTGTCCAATCAGCGCACTTGGAGCCGCTGACTTCACGTCGTCTAGGCCTTTTTCTTAGGCCAGCGGCCCCGAGTGTGCATCCCCCGCTTTCCTCTAACGGAGTGTGCTCGCACCAGCCATTCACAAATGCCTGGCTCGGGCATGCACCCTGCTAGAAGGATAGCAGGGATGCATCTTGCGCATGCTCCGTTGGACCGGGAAACAAGCTAAGCGTATGGGGGGGCCTGGGGGGGGGGGGGGTTCACACAGCGGGGTATCCTGATTTTGGATGCCCCGGGGAGAGGAAATCAATCGGTGTGGGTTTTGGTTCACTTGGTCACCCAAAGTCCCTTATGGAAAGTCCCCTCAATTATAATACAACCTCTCTTGAAAATACAACCAGAACTCGCAAAAGATCCTAAACTCACTTAGAAATCTGATTTATAGCAAAGCAATACTTCCCTTCACCAGTGTCAGTCTCTGGCAAATAGGTGAAATAAATAGGCTTCTAATTAGACAGCATCAACCCCACCTAATTAACTCTGCTCTCTATCAAATGCAAAATATATTTTAATGTAGGACTTTTTATTATTGATATTCTAAGCATACAGCACGTCCTGCTCCATCTATAATACTTACACATGGGTAATCCTCCGCCAGAGGGCGCTGTTCACTGCAGACATGCAAAAACAGGCTCCTCCCAGCCCTTCATATACCCAGGGACCTCCCACAAATCCCCAGATTTCTCTGCAGTGCTGAACTGTGAAGAGATGAAGTATCACGCTCTCGCAGGCGAGCGGGGCTTTACAGCCCGAGGCCCTGCGGGACTATTTCCACCCGTCCTCTTCGGAAGATTATGCCTCCCAACCTGGGCTGCGTGGGTCGGGTGAAGGTAGGCAGCACCTTGTGTGCTGAACGGAGCCACGCTCCACCGCAATCCCCCACCATAGGGTAGGCGGTTAGGCCGATGGTGAGCCTCTAGTGGATGCCCCTCCCGCATTCTTGCCCGTGCCCCTCACAGATTTAGTCCATGGACGCTGGTCCGCTTCTCCGTCGCTTCCTCCCGTAACTCGGGGGAAAAGAAAGGGGGGGGGGGGGTATGTGTGGCATTCCTAGTGTGAAGTAACACGTTAAGGCCTTTGGTTTTTATTTTAATTGGGTGTCAGTGTTGCGCTCCTTGCTATACAGTTGCGAGCCGTCTTTTCATTAACAACTGCCCAGACGGCAGCATCATTCCCAGCCTGACAGCATCTTTATGCATGCACCTTCTATCCAATACTGTCCTTCTTATTTCTGTTGGTTGGAGCTTCGCGCTCTTTGGGGGAGGCGGGGACTTGGCATGACGCACTCCGCGCCACAGCCTGGTCCGGCCCGCCCCTCGAGGTTCGCTTGGCGCCATTTTGACAATCTTCGCGCGCGTGGTGCGGTCCGCCTCCTCCCTTGGTCATGTAAGTGCCCTCCGGGGCGGCATGGTTCTATGTGTATTCGGCTGCGCATGGCACTGACACCACCCCTCTTGTCCCATTATGTCTTTCAGACGCCAGGAATTCGGTGGCTTCTCCCGGCCTAACATATATTACAGCGGGTCCACATAACGAATTCTCCCACTTCCTAGCGGGTCTTGGGGCATCCAGGGTTGCCTATTGCGTAAATCCCTGCGGGCATACTGCTCAGATAATCACCATAGGGAGGCATCTCAGAATTATGTACCCGGGGTCCCTCTGGGACATGACCGGCTGTGTGCAGTGTGGTCAGCCCCATGCTGATACTGACAGAGCACGGATCTGCGGACCGTGTGCTGAACAGGCAGGTCTGCCAGTGGCTGCACCTCCCTTCAATACACCCGTCTCCCCGACCTAAATCTCACTCCTGATGAGTCCCACTAGAGCGGGGATGACCTGCAAACCGTGCCGCGCGTGCTGCCTACGGCAGAGCAGGTGCTGTCTGGATTGGCGGAGCGTATGGGCCCTGGTAAGAAGCGGTCCCTGACGCCTCCTGGCTCTCCGATGACTCTGCTGATATGCAGGACCTTGATCCTTCTGAGGAAGGTGAGCTATTCTCAGATTCGGGCTCCTCGAACGAGATGCCCGGGTGCTGTGATGATTCTGGGCCTGGTTCTTGGGGCCTGTGTGACACAGATGAAATTCTTATTAAGATCTTTGAGGTTTTGTCAATCTCCCCTCCTGGAGAGACCCCCAAGCCTAAGAAGGAGAGTTTCCACACAGCGCCGCTGCGCTTGGAGTTCTTAGAACAGGATCATTTCCAGAATCTTATATCCCAAGAATGGGAATCGCCTTGTAAACTTAAAGGGGTCCCAGGGGTCTGGGATTGGAAGTACCCTTTCCCTCCTGATGTGGTTAATTTTTGGTCAGCACCTCTTGTGGTGGATGCACTGGTTATAGGGGTTACTAACCCCCCCTTCATGACGGTTCCTTATTACCGTACCCTTCGGGATGCTGAGGACCGGCACATTGACAGACTGGCTTCCCACGCCTTCTCGTGTGCAGGGACGGCTCTGCGCCCGGTCTGTGCCGCGGCCATCACTGTGTTGGCCACCAGGACTCTTGTCAGAAAAGTACTAGATCACCGTCCTGAGGACCTCCCTTGGGGGGGTGTTTAATGCGCTATCAGACTGTGATGCGTTTGTGAAGTTTATCCTCTCAGCACTGGATGACACCATTAAGATGTGTGCTAGAACCTCTGCCCTTGTGGTAGCTATTCGCCGCCTGGTCTGGCTGCGACAGTGAGGTGCTGACGATGCTACGAAAAAGGCTCTCACTTGCCTTCCCTTCAGAGGACGGCGACTATTTGGGGCCCGTTTGGACCTTTTTGGTAAAAAGGGTAAGGCACCCTTGCGCAGAAGGCCTCCCCGGGGCAGGGTCACCCCTCCACCTCCCTACGTTAGTGTCAAACGCGAACCTGAGGTGTGCTTCCAACTGTTCGGTGTGGATTTCCACCATGGGGTGGGAAGGCAACGCCCTGGGCCCTCTGGCAGGACTAAGTCCAAATCTGCCAAGACCTCCCAAGCATGAAGGGACGCCCTCGCCATTCTGGGCGAGGGTACTGCTGCAGCAGCTTTCCACCATCTAGGAATGTACCTTCTCCTTCTGGTGGTTCCAGGAGGTAGTTCCCCTGGACACAGGATAGCTTTTGCTGGGCGGTCCCTCTCAGTGGTTGTCAGGGTGCTTCTAGCCCCTGGTTTTCCCTCAGGTGTTGGTGCAGGCCGTACTGGGCCTACAGAGTTTGGGCTTACTTACAGGTTGCCCTTAACAGTATGGGGCTATGGCCTCTATATTAACCTTCCTCCTTCCCTCAACAGTATGAGGCAGTCTGGGCCACGCTTGCCTATGGTAGGCCTGGCAATTCTACTCTCACAGGTAGTCCCTATATGACATCTCTGTCTTGGGACACAGGCGCCCTGGGCAAGGGGGGCTTTCGACCTCCTGTCGCGTTCTAGATCTTCTTAGTTCCCCCTGTGTCTGCTGGACACTAAGACCGTTACTAGGCGGTGCGGCAGGACCAACCCTGCAGCTTGAGGCATTGTTGGTGGCCTCTCTTTCGCTCCCAGGCTACTCGCCATGGCGTGAATAGGGGTGATGTCTCGGATTTGCCTGGAGGGGGGGGGGGGACTTCCGCATTAGGACCTACCGGGTCGTCTTTCCTTACTCCCCAGTTTCTACGTCAGGCCGAGAGGATTGATTGGCCGGCGGTGTCCCCTGGGAGTTACTGGATGGGTGCTCAGTCACCTCAATCCCTCTTGGTCCCTTATCTGCTATCTCCATTCCTTGCATTCGGTTCAGGTTTGAGCCTTCTTCCTTGGCAACAAGTGGACTCCTGGTTACGGGGGCTCTGTCCCCCTTTGCTGACTTCTTACTTTCACCAGGCAGGATTGCAGCTGGTGGGCCCGTTCGTGGTGTATCAGATGATGTCACTTATATACTGAGCCCTTGGGCTCTTCGCCACAGTAGGTTATTGATCCTACATGGGGTTCCAGCACCCCTGGGGCTTGATCTGTGCTCATTCCCCCTTGGTAAGGTGGTTCCTCCTGAGCTGATCATGTTCAAGGACCCTGTCAGGGGGCACCTACCTTCCTTGCTTGCATCTTCCTGAGAATGGTCACCTTGGGTACCAAGTATCGCAGGTAGGCGAGGGGGGGGGGGGGACTTTCTTCCAAAGCCCCCGTGGTTCCTAGGTAGGGTTCCTTAGAGGGGCCATCTTACCTACTGGTTGTGGCAACAGTGAGCCTTCCGTTGACTATACGGCGGGTCTTCTCCTCCTTAGGACCTGTCTATTTGGGGACTCTTGGTCTGTTGAAAGACAATGGTCTGTTTTATTATTGGTCTGGAGCTTGAAGAAGGATGATCCCTCTGGAGGGTTCCTGATCCTGTTCTGGGCGGGGCTCTACGCCCCCGGCTCCTCAGCGGTATTCTTTCCAATAGAGGCCTTTCAGTGGCAGGTTATGCTATCCTGGGGGCGCTCTGTGAGCCAACTAGGGTGGCTCTGTTGGGTCTCGCTTATACCACAGGGGTTCCGCCCTTGTTTTTCACTGTCCCAGAATATTCTGACTCTGGTCATGGGGGCTTAGTAAAATCATGCATAGACTTTCTATTTTATATGCCTTCTCTTCGTTCACCCTTCTGTGTGGGGTTCTGCGCACGGTTGTGCTGATAGAGAGACCCTTGAGATTTATGGCCTATGTGGCCTTGTGACCTGTACGCTCTCTCGGGAGTGCGGTTCTGCCCTTGTCAGGCCCCTTCTTTTGTCATCTCAATTTACAGACTCTTGTCTGGGGCTTGATGGCTGATTCATTCACCCCTTGGAGAAGGGCTTATCTTCTGGATGACTTGGTATATGGGGGGGCCAGGAGCAAGCTTCATTGGCTTCCTCTTCCTCCGTCTATCGTGGTTCATGGTGTAACCATACTGATTGGCATGAGTTTTGGTCTCTTACCTGTTGGACGCTCTTGGTTCCCCGGGTTCTAGAGTCTTTACAGCATAGGTTGGGGTTGGCTCCCCAACTAGGTATTCTGAAGGTCCAGGTTCTGTCCTGGCTGTCTTCCTGTAGGAGTCTGGTTCTGTCTTCCTTGTGAGGACTTCTCTTGGGGTTTTGCTCATGGGCATCTCCCAAGTAGTTCTGTGGTTCCTGTTGGGATCCATTTTCTTTCTGTTTGCCTGCCGGATTTTTACTTGGGACTTATGCTGAATGCTGTCTCAGCTGCCTTGTAGTCGAAGTCGCTTCTCTGGGGACTCCTGCCTCAGTCAGACGTGTGCCTGAGAAGGTGGATCTGATTGCTTAGCCTTGGCTTGATACATATATGTGTGTGTGTGTGTGTGTATATATATATATATATATATATCTATATGCACAACATGCCGCGGTAGTATTCCGTCTTATGCCGGACCTCTTTGCCACAAGTGGTGTTTTATGATCATTGTTTAAGTCCTTTTAGTCTAACTACGGACCTTATTCTTAATAAGGCTATTGTAAAGGGTCTACGCTCCCTCAACAGGTGTTGCAATTTTTCCTGGTGGGTTCTTGTTCCTTAGGGGGACTTATGCCCATGGGGTCTGTGGGCGCCTCCTTATGTATGCGCCTGATATCGCTTGCTTCCAGGGCCACTGCGCCCTTTGGATTGATCTTACTTGGATACCTTTTTGGTCCTGAGTAAAGCTTTCGGCTTCTTGCTAAGGAAGGGGTCAGTATTCCCTCCTGTCTGATGGGAGACCAGTTTTCATTCCCCTTAGGGAGCGTTCTAAGTTTTCCACGAGGCTTCTGTTGCCTGTGGGCTGGTTGGGCCATTACACTGGCCTATTCCTTTAAGGGGGAAAACATTTCCCTTTCTCATTTTATTCAGTTATTTTGGTGTTTGGGTACCATTGGCCCTTCAGCACCAGTTTTTTTTCAGTTGAATAAGTTACTAGACTGTTGTTTGTCTCTGTTCATACTTTCTAAGGTTTAGTTATGAGATAGACGTTAGAGCCTCTGCTCATGTCGTACCTGGTTGCAAAGTTTTACAGGTGACAGCGCCTTTACTGTCTGCTGTACCTTGTTTTTGGGGATCCCACCCTACTTTATGGACACTGCTATTGGATGTCCCATGTGTAAGTATTATAGATGGAGCAGGACGTGCTGTATGCTTAGAATAATACAATTCTGTGAGATACTCACCTGTAGAATTGTATTGTATAAGTTGGTGACTGGTCAATCCCTTTTAAATTTCATCTATACTCAGAGGGAGGTTTTATGTTGTCACCTTCCTTCCCCAGCCCAGCATTCGCCTGTGAAACGCTGCCCATAAAAAATCTATGGCTGCTTTCACATAGTCTTTAGGCGCTCACATCGCTCTGGAATAGCAGCGTTTGGAGTGCGTGGCGTGGTGTGGTGCTATCGATTCCACACTATGTGAGTGGAGAGTGCAAGAGCTGATGATGCCCTCCACATGCTGACCACCAGCGATTGCCGTGCGCTTGGTCAAAAGCGTGAGCACCCTGCAGTCACACTGATGTGGAAGCAGCCTATGTCAGTTTTATGTGCACTCTATTCAGGTAATTGCTTTAACAGGTAAACCTTCTAAAATGTTTCACCCTGATAAATCCTGTCCAGTCACCTTGCCTCCCTCCCCTAACGTTTAGGTAGGACAGAGGTTGACAAAAAAAATCCCTAATGTCACTGGCATCCCGCACAGTTTCCACACGCACAGGCAATACAAACAGCATCCCCCACTCTGCACACTCCCAGCCATTCAAATGAATGGGCAAGGAGTTCCGTGCACCCCCCACAGGGGAGCCGGTGATGCATTCTCCCGCTGCTGCTCAGATCCAAACAGTGGCATTATGCTGTGCCTGAACACTTGGCGCAGGCCACGCCCACCTGCTACACGGAGCTGGGTGTTGGCGTCTGCCAGCGCTCCCAGGAGAAGCGGCAGCGGACAGGCTTCAGTTACCCTGTCCGTCTGCCACTCCTCGGCCCTCAGGTCTCCCAGTGGCTGTGGCAGCCCGATCAGCAGCGTGGGAGCACCAGGAAATTTCATTTTACTTTTTTTTTATTGCATGGCACGGCCGGCTTCGGTATTCATAACAGTTTGGCTATTCCGCCACAAGGTGGCGCTGTGCCACTCCCGGCTCCCTATAAAAACGGGATTAACCAACAAATTCCCAGTGTTTTCTTTAGTTAGAAGATGGCTATCTCTCTTGCACAGGTGAGCGGGGCAACCAAGCCTGTGGCCCTGCATGTCTATTTAAATCCCTTTCTGGACCCTCACTGCCTCCCAGCCTCTGCTGACAGATCGGGTGAGGGTAGACGAGCACTAGGGTCAAGTGGTCCTGGAGCCTGGCTCCAAGCCGCAGACCCTGTTCCACAAAGGGTAGCCGGCTACTCGCCGCTGCCTTGGGCTCGTCTCTCTCTCTACCCCCCCTCTCGGACTTTGTGGGGGGGGGGGGCGGGTGGTGGTGATATATTCTTGGTGTGCCACACACCCCGCTTCACCTTTAATATTGTTCACGATTGGGTTAACTCACCGCCAGGTGACGCTGTGCAGAGAGGAAGTCTTGTAACGAGCCCCCTTCCGGCCTATATATACCTGGTACCTCCCATTTATCACCAGTGTTTTTCTCTCTGCTTGACGACAAGACAGAAGATTGAAGTCTCCTGCTTACAGGTAGCCGGGGTCTTACCCCGGCACCCCCTTTTTGGTCTATTTCTGCCCGGTTTTTGATTGTTGTACCTTTATGGTGGAATGGAAGCCTCCCAGCCTAGGCTGCTCACTGGACAATTGGTAGACGGCACTATAGGTGCCTAGGAGCTTATCTCCTCCGCTCGACCCCCTCTTGTGGGGGCAATGCGGCTATCCGGCATGGTGACCCGGAAATGGGATGCCCCTGTCCCGAGGGTCCCCTTAGCCCCTTACTCTCCCGTTATGGTCCCTTCTCCCTTCACTATGGGGGGGGGGGGTTAGAGGTATGTGTATTGTGTGTGTATTTCACTGTATGTTTTATATTACATGTGTGTTTTACTTTGTACACTTATCAGACTGCACCGCAAGAGTGCATTTGGTCTGATTATTCCTCTTAGAGCTTCCTCAGGGCAGGTCTTTTAACTTACTGCTGGCCGGCTTGGCCAGTTTTTGGGTCAGCTTTAAGGGGCGGGCTGCGCTGTGGCAGGCTGGCTGGGCTGCCTTAGCCTTTTTGTGTATCACAGCCCCCCTCCCCCGCTGGTCTCCTCTCTGTTAGGCGGGCCACGTGTTCAGCGTCGGCTGCGCTGTTAGTTCCCCTCCCTCCCCCTCCCCCTTCCTTTGTTGTGGTTGCCTGTTGTAGTGGCTCATCTGGAAGTAATCCCTTGATGAATTGGCCGCACTGATCGGGCTTGAAGGGGGCGGGTCCCGGTGACGTGGGAACGGGGGCGTGGCACCGGCGGCAGCGTCATGCGGCCGGCCCCAGCCCCACTTCCTTCCTTCCTGTCTTAAAGGAAGACACGTGGGGGGGGGCTCGCTGCCGCACATGGGTCTGTTTACTCCGGCTCCTGCTGCTGCTGGCTGCTGCTACGCTTTTTCATTCATGCTGTTGCTGCTGCTGCTCTCAGATCTTTTGCTCAGGTAAGCGGTCTCACCTTGTGTGGGGCCGTCGAGTGTTATTAGAAGTCTATAATATTTATAGTTTTATAAGACAAAAGGGGGGAAGATTTTTAAGAGGATGTTTTTTATTATCATGGATTAAATAGTGGGCAAAGTTTTTTCCTTTGCTTATTTAAAGGCACTTTGTGCTGTGCTTATGTATGATTGCATGTTGCCACATGTTTGGGGGTCTGACTGTTGGTTTTTCTTCCCCTACAGATCCTGGGAATCCCTGAATAAAGCGCCCCCCCGGTTCTATATTACTTGGCTAGTCCTTCTTTTAAAAAAAAAAAAAAAAAAAGAAAAATTGGGACATATATATATATATATATATATATATATATATATATATATATATTATTAAAAAAAAATATATATATAATCTTTATTTATACAAAGATTATTAAGGGGATCTTCATTATAAATTAAATCCTCCCTTCCGGGACATTTACAATAAGGGGGCATCCCGGGTGGCTTATGCCTTAAACCCAAAAATTTGCGAATACCATAAATCACCATATGGAGGCTTTCGATATTACCAGAAATGGTTCTTCTGGGCCATCTAGGGTGTGCGCAGGATGTGGGACTCTGCTCCCAGCTGATGATGTCTTTGTATGCATTCCTTGTGCAAAGCAGAGTATTGCGCGTCAGTCCGTTGCTCCGGCTGCTGACCCGTCGCAACTTCCATCATCTCCTACCTCTCCCTCCCTGTTGCGGACCCCGTGTGACACTGTCAAGAGTGGGGATTCGCAATCCGAGGTGGCGGCACGGTTGGCCAGCCTCGAGAAAATAGTGTCCGTTAAAGCAGGGTCAAAAGCCACTGCAAAACGAAAGCACCTGACTCCGATACCTCCGGCTTCACAGGATGAGGTATGTGAGCCTGTTGAATGGTCCGATGGCTCCCCGGACGAGGAGGGAGAATTCCTACTGGAGTCTGATGAGCCTGCAGATCAGCTTGAGGCTGATGCTATTGGCGATTTGTCGGCGGGGGTTTCCCTTGACACCCCCTCCATTCTGGCTCAAATGTTTGAAATTTTGAATTTAGATCCGCCTGAGGCTGTCACCCTGCCAAAGGGTCAGTTGTTCAAAGAGCCTCAGCCGCGTTGGGTTTTTCCCAGACAACATCACTTTGAGAGGGTGGTGCTTAAGGAATGGGAACATCCCACGCGGTTAACTGGAATCCCTTCCAGTTGGGAAAAGCGTTATCCTTTTCCGCCAGAATTGGTGAAGCTTTGGTCCGTCCCTCCTGACGTCGAAACCCCTGTGCTAGGGCTCTCCAGCACGGCTATGGTACAGTCTGCTGAGACCACTGCCCCTAAAGATGGGGAGGATCGTCGGATTGACCAGTACGCTCGCCATGGTTTTATTTATGCTGGGTCAACGATGCGCCCGGTGTGTGCTTCGGCGCTTCTTCTATTGGCGGTTAGGTCTGTAATTCAGGAGCTGTGTGTGGATCTCGATCCCACTTGTAAAGAGTTTACTGCGCTCAAGCAGTGTGAATCTTTTGTTTCCTATGTTCTATCCGCTCAGGACGATGCGCTGGCTATGAGTAGCAAGACAGCTGCAATGCTGGTGGCTATTCGTCGGTCAGTGTGGCTCTTCAGTGGTTGGCGGACTCAGCTTCTAAAAAGGTGCTCACAGCTCTCCCCTTTTTGGGCTTGCGTCTGTTTGGTGAAAAAATTGATTCAGTCGCAAAAGGTGGTAAAATGCCGCAACGCAAGAGGCCTCGTCGTCCCTTTAGGGGGGCAAGTTCTGGTAGGCCTTCATTTCGGGGATTCAGAGCGGGTAGGGGGGCTTCCTTTCCCGCTACCAGAGGTGCAGGTTGGGGGAGGGGCCGTGGCCATCCCGCTCAGTCCTGGGGCACCAAGCCCAAGCCTGCTGGTAAACCCGCTCAGCAATGAGGGGCTGCCCTCACCCGTGCGGGTGGGGGGACGATTACGACACTTCTCCCAGGTTTGGGACCAGGAGATTCCGGACAGATGGATCCGGGAGGTAGTGTCGTCCGGTTACAAGCTGGAATTCGACTCTCGCCCTCCTTCACGGTTCTTTCGGTCTCGGGTGCCCATCGATCCTTTGGCCGCACAGGGGCTCCTGGCGTCGGTAAAGAATCTGTTAGAGATGGCGGTCATCCGGCCGGTTCCACGCTTAGAGTTGGGCCTCGGGTTTTATTCCAATCTTTTCGCAGTCCCCAAGAAAGACTGGTCAGTTCATCCCGTCCTGGACCTGAAATTACTCAACAGGTTCATCCGTTTTCGGAAGTTTCGCATGGAAACCTTGCGTACCCTTCGGCAGGGGGACTTCATGACGTCCATAGACATCAAGGATGCTTATCTTCATGTTCCCATCTGCCACGCTCATCAACGTTTTCTTCGATTCGTGATGGAAAATCAGCATTATCAATTCGTGGCACTTCCGTTTGGCCTTACCTCAGCTCCAAGAGTGTTCACCAAGGTGCTGGCAGGGGTCATGGCCATTTTCAGATCTCGGGGCATTTGGTTGGGAGATCAACTTCCCCAAGTCCTCCCTCGCTCCGGCCAGGGTGGTGTCCTTTCTGGGGATGCAGTTGGACTCTCTTCAACACAGAGTGTTTCTCCCCCAGTCCAAAATTCATCTGATCCAGGAGTTGGCTCGGGTCCTACTTTCCAATCCTCGGCCGTCCATCCGTCTGGGGATGAGGCTGGTAGGGTTGATGGTCGCCTCTTTCGAGGCAGTTCCTTTTGCTCAATTTCACACGAGGACGCTTCAGCTTTTTCTGTTGGCGTCCTGGGACCGGCAGCCTCGGTCGCTGGATCAGCCCTTCCAGTTGTCCTCCCGGGTCCGGCAGTCCCTCCAGTGGTGGTTGGTCTCGACCAATCTTGTGAAGGGCAGGTCTTTCCTGACCCCTCTTTGGGAAATTGTCACCACGGACGCCAGTCTGTCGGGATGGGGCGGATTCTGGAAGGAGCTTCAGTTCCAGGGGCAGTGGGGACCTCAAGAGGCCCACTTACCCATCAATGTTCTAGAACTGAGAGCCATCCGTCGGGTTCTTGCTCTCCTGACTCAACACGTTCTGGGCCTTCCGGTTCAGGTGCGTTCAGACAATCGAACAGCGGTTGCTTACATCAATCATCAGGGAGGGACTCGCAGTCTGAGTGCTCTCAGAGAGGTGTCCCTGATCCTGACCTGGGCAGAGGCCCATGTTCCTTGTCTCTCGGCGGTATACATTCCAGGAGTGGAGAACCAGGAAGCGGACCGGTTGAGCAGGGGCTCTCCCCGTCTGGGAGAATGGGCTCTCCCCGTCTGGGAGAATGGGCTCTCCATCCTCAGGTTTTTCGCTCACTGTGTCTCCGATGGGGGACACCGGAGGTGGACCTGTTTGCCTCTCGTCACAATCACAGGCTCCCGAACTTCGTGTCGCTCTCCCGGGATCCTCTGGCTCTGGCAGTGGACGCCATGTCCCTGAGCTGGGGGGATCTGGGATTTCTATACCTGTTTCCTCCGATACCCATGCTGGTTCGGAAGTTGGCTCTGGAAAGGGTGTCCGCCGTTCTCGTGGCCCCAAGGTGGCCAAGGCGAGTGTGGTTCGCAGACATCGTTCGGCTGGCAGTGGACCAGTTCGTTCTGCCTCTTCGGCCCGATCTGCTCACTCAGGGTCGGTTGTGTTACCCCAATTTACCAGCGCTGGGTTTGACGGCCTGGCTGCTGAAACCTCCATCTTGAAGGAGGAGGGTCTTTCTGACTCAGTTTTCAAGACTCTGATCAGTGCCCGGAAGAGGTCTTCTTCTATCATCTACTATAGGACTTGGAAAGCCTATATCGCTTGGTGCGAGGTTAGATCTTTTCCGTGTAGGGTTTTCTCGGTCTCCAGGATTCTGGAGTTTTTACAATCAGGGCTGGACTCTGGTCTCCAGCTAAGTACTTTGAAAGGGCAAGTTTCTGCCTTATCTATCTTTTTTCAGAAGTGTTTTGCGCTTCATTCTTTAGTTAAAACCTTTTTCCAGGGGGTTACGCATGTGCGGCCTCCCAGGAAACCATTACTCCCGGTTTGGGATTTGAATTTGGTTCTTTCTGCTCTTCAGGCTCCTCCTTTTGAGCCTTTGCAAGATATTGCTTTATCTACCCTGACTCAGAAGATTGTCTTCTTGGTAGCGATCACTTCGGTCCGGCGTGTCTCAGAGTTGGCGGCCTTGTCTATCCAGGCGCCCTACTTTGAGAGGCATCAGGATAAAGTGGTCTTTCGGTTCAAGCCAGACTTTCTTCCCAAGGTTGTTTCTGCTTTTCATTTGAATCAGGATATTGTTCTTCCCTCCTTGTGCCCTAATCCTAAGAATGACAAAGAGGGTTTTGCATTGTTTGGATGTAGTACGCTGTGTTAAGTACTACTTGATTATCACGTCTCCTTTTCGTAAGACGGATTCCTTTTTTGTTGTGCCCTATGGGCCTAAGAAGGGTTTGGCACCAGCCAAATCTGCCATTAGCAAGTGGATACGTCAGGCCGTTGCTGCGGCCTATTCTGCTAAGGGGAAAGTTCCCCCTTTTCATATCACTGCTCATTCTACTCGCGCCATTGGGGCGTCTTGGGCTTTTCAGCACCAAGCTTCTGTTGAACAAGTTTGTAAGGCTGCCACTTGGTCTTCTGTTCATACTATTCTTGGTGTGCCACACACCCCGCTTCACTTCTTAAATATTCATCCATTAATGGGTTAATCCACCGCCAGGTGACGTAGTGCAGAGAGGAAGTCTTGTAACGAGCCCCCTTCCGGCCTATATATACCTGGTACCTCCCTTCAATCACCAGTATTTTTTCTCTCTGCTTGTTGACAAGTCAGAAGATGGAAGTCTCCTGCTTACAGGTAGGCCGGGGTATTCTTACCCCGCCACCCCCCTTTTGGTCTATTTCTGCCCGGTTTGAGTTTGTATACCTTTATGGTGGAATGGAAGCCTCCCAGCCTAGGCTTCTCACCGGGCAAATGGTAGATGGCACTTTAAGTGCCTAGGAGCTTATCTCCTACCGCTCTACCTCATGCGTGGGGCAATGCGGCTATCCGACATGGTGATCCGGAAATGGGATGCCCCTGTCCCGAGGGTCCCCGTAGCCCCTTTCTCTCCCGTTACGGTCCCTTCTCCCTTCACTATGGGGGGGGGGGGTGAGGGTGTGCTTTAGGTATGTGTGTTTCACTTGTATCACTTCATTTCAACATGTGTGTGTGTTCATGATTATGCATTCACTGTTATTCAGCATGTGTATACTTTTGGTTTTGGTCTGCTTGAAGGGCAGGCTGCGCTGGGTAGGGGCTGGCCACTTTTCTTGGCAGACTATTGCTTTGTGGCCCTCTCCCCTCTTCTCCGCCTGGCATTTTATGTATTCTTTAGGCTGCGCCATGCGGTCTTTATCCTCCCCCCTCCGCCGCCTGGGCGCACGTGTAGTGGCCCATCTGAGAGTGATTTCCAGCTGATTGGCGTAGGGGGGGGGCGGGTCCCGCTGACGCGGCGTCGGGGGCGCGGCGCCGACGTCTTGCGGCGGGCCCAGCGTTTACTTCCTTTTAAAAGTAGGAAGTCGCGTGGGCGCGCGGCCGCGCTTAGTCTTCCGTGCTGGCTGCAGTCTTGCTCCGGCTGCTGCCTTCACTGACCAGGTAAGCAGCCCCACCCGTTGGGGCCGTTAAGTGGGGAATGCATTTCCTTGTAGTAATATAGTGGGGAGTCACTTTTTTAAGGGGGCGTGATTTGGCTCTTATTTAAAGGCACTTTGGTGCCATGCTTATATGTTTACTTATACACATGTGAGGATCTGATGGTTTTTCTTTTCCTTGCAGATCCTGGGATCCCTGCTTATGGTGGCCCTCCGGCTCTATGTGCCTGGCTAATTTTGGGGATATCTATTAAATATATATATACATAGACTATATATAAATATATATATATATAGTTTATTAAAGGGGACCTTAACTTAAAAAAAAAAAAAATTAAATAAAAAAAAAAATCCTCCCTTCCGGGACATTACTAATAAAGGGGCATCCCGGGTTGGCTTATGCCTTAAAAGTCCCAAGTATTGCGAATACCATAAATCACCATATGGAGGCTTCCGTAATTTCCGGAAACGGTGGGTGCGTAGGTTGTGGGGTTCCACTCCCAGCTGATGATGTCTTTATTTGCATCCCTTGTGCAAAACAGACTATTGCGTGCCAGTCCGTTGCTTCGGCTGCGGGTCCATCGCATCCTTCATCATCTCCTACCTCTCCCTCCCTGTTCCGGACCCCGCATGACACTGTCAAAAGTGGGGATTCGCATTCCGAGGCGGCAGCACAGCCCAGCCCCCGGAAAGTAATGCCCGTTAAAGCAGCGATAAAGGCCGCTGCAAAACGAAGGCACCTGACTCCGGTACCTTCGGCTCCACAGGACGAGTTTTGTGAACCTGTGGAATGGTCCGATGGATCCCCGGACGAGGATGAATTCCCGTCGGAGTCAGATGAGCCGACAGGTCAGCTTGTGGCTGATGAGATTGGCGATTGATCAGAGGGGGTTGTTTTTGACACCCCCTCTATTCTGGCTCAAATGTTTAAAATTTTGAGTTTAGATACGCCTGAGGCGGCCGCCCCGCCAAAGGGTCAGTTGTTTAAAGAGCCTCAGCAGCGTTTGGTTTTTCCCAGACAACACCACTTTGAGAGGGTGGTTCTTAAGGAATGGGAACATCCCACGCGGTTATCTGGAATTCCTTCCAGTTGGGAAAAGCGTTATCCTTTTCCACCAGAATTGGTGAAGCTTTGGTCTGTCCCTCCTGACGTCGATACCCCTGTACTAGGGCTCTCCAGCTCGGCTATGGTACAGTCTGCTGAGACCACTGTCCCTAAAGATGGGGAAGATCGTCGGATTGACCAATACGCTCGACATGGTTTTATCTATTCCGGGTCAGCGTTGCGCCCGGTATGTGCTTCAGCCCTTCTTCTATTGGCAATTAAGTCCTTAATTCAGGGGCTATATGAGGATCTTAATCCCGCTTGCAAACAGTTCACTGCGCTTAAGCAGTGTGAATCTTTTGTGGCTTATGTCCTGGCCGCTCAGGACGATGCGCTGACTATGAGTAGCAAGGCAGCAGCTATGCTGGTGGCTATTCGCAGGTCAGTATGGCTGCGTCAGTGGTCAGCGGACACGGCTTCCAAAAAGGTGCTCACAGCTCTCCCCTTTTTGGGGTTGCGTCTGTTCGGGGAGAAAATTGATTCAGTCGCAAAGGGTGGTAAGATGCCACAACGCAAGAGGCCTCGTGGTCCCTTTAGGGGGGCAAGTTCCGGTAGGCCTTCCTTTCGAGGATTCAGAGCGGGCAGGGGTGCTTCCTTTCCCGCTACCAGTGGCGCAGGTTGGACTCGGGGGAGGGGCCGTGGCCGGCCCACTCAGTCCTGGGGCACCAAGCCCAAACCTGCTGATAAGCTCACTCAGCAATGAGGGGTGCCCTCACCCGTGTGGGTGGGGGGACTATTGCGACACTTCTACCAGGTTTGGAACCAAGTGGTTCCAGGCAGATGCATCCAGGAGCTAGTGTCGCCCGGTTACGACCTGGAATTCGAGTCTCACCCTCCTTCACGGTCCATTCATGGGTCGGTTCATCCCGGCCTGAACTCTCATCAAAACGGAGTGTGTCTTTCTTTTGCCCAAATTCACACGAGAACGCTTCAGCTATTTCTGTTAGCGTGTTAGGACCAGCAACCTCAGTCGCTGGATCAGTCCTTCCAGTTGTCCTCCCGTGTACGGCAGTCCCTCCTGTGGTAGTTGGTCTCGACCAATCTTGTGTAGGGCAGGCCTTTCCTGACCCCCCTTTGGAAAATTGTCACCACGGACGCCAGTCTGTCGGGATGGGGCAAATTCTGGAAGGAGCTGCGGTTTCAGGGGCAGTGGAGACCTTATAGGCCCCACTTACCCATCAGTATTCTGAATCTGAGAACCATCCGTCAGGTGCTTGCTCTCCTGACTCAGTACGTTCTGGGCCTTCTGGTCCAGATGTGTTCAGACAATCGATCAGCGGTTGCTTACGTTGGTCTTCAGGGAAGGACGCGCAGTCTGAGTACTCTCAGAGAAGTGTCCCTGATCCGGACCTGGGCAGTGTTCCATGTTCCCTGTCTCTCGGCGGTTTACGTTCCAGAGGTGATGAAACAGGTAGCGGGCCGGTTGAGCAAGGGCTCTCCCCGTCTGGAAGAATAGGCTCTCCATCCTCGGGTGGTTCGCTTACTGTGTCTCCAATGGGAGACCCCGGAGGTGGACCTGTTGGCCCCTCATCACTATCACAGGCTCCCGAACTTCGTGTCGCTCTCCCAGGATCCTCTGGCTCTGGCAGTGGACGCCATGTCCCTGATCTGGGGAGCTCTGGGATTTCTATACCTGTTTCCTCCGATGCCCATGCTGGGCAGGGTTCTTCAGAAGTTGGCTCTGGAAAAGGTGTACGCCGTTCTCGTGGCCCCAAGGTGGCCAAGACGAGTAAGGTTCGCAGACATCGTTCGGCTGGCAGTGGTCCAGTTCGTTCTGCCTCTTCGGCCCGATCTGCTCACTCAGGGGCAATTGTGTTGCCCCAATTTACCAGCGCTGGGTTTGATGGCCTGGCTGCTGAAACCTCCATTCTGAAGGAGGAGGGTCTTTCTGATTCTGTCATTAGGACTCTGATCAGTGCCCGGAAGAGGTCTTCTTCCATCACTTACTATAGGACTTGGAAAGCCTATATCACTTGGTGAGATAAGATCTTTTCCTTGTAGGGTCTTTTCGGTCTCCAGGGTTCTGGAGTTTTTACAATCAGGGCTGGACTCTGGTCTCCAGCTTAGTACGTTGAAAGGGCAGGTCTCTGCCTTATCTATCTTTTTTCAGAAGCGTGTTGCGCTTAAACCTTTAGTTAAAACTTTTT
Organism: Gastrophryne carolinensis; assembly: GCA_027917425.1. NCBI lineage: Eukaryota > Metazoa > Chordata > Amphibia > Anura > Microhylidae > Gastrophryne > Gastrophryne carolinensis. The sequence goes on from CM051234.1 coordinate 605,038,440, forward strand.
TCCAGGGGGTTACGCATGTGCGGCCTCCCAGGAAACCATTACTCCCGGTTTGGGATTTGAATTTGGTTCTTTCGGCTCTTCAGGCTCCTCCTTTTGAGCCTTTGCAAGATATTGCTTTGTCTACCCTGACTCAGAAGATAGTCTTCTTGGTAGCTATCACTTCTGTCCGGTGAGTCTCAGAGTTGGCGGCCTTAACTATCCAGGCGCCTTACTTTGAGAGGCATCAGGATAAAGTGGTCTTTCGGTTCAAGCCAGACTTTCTTCCTAAGGTTGTTTCTGCTTTTCATTTGAATCAAGATATTGTTCTTCCCTCCTTGTGTCCTAATCCTAAGAATGACAAAGAGAGGGTTTTGCATTGTTTGGATGTAGTACGCTGTGTTAAGTACTACTTGATTATCACGTCTCCTTTTCGTAGGACGGATTCCTTTTTTGTTGTGCCCCATGGGCCTAAGAAGGGTTTGGCACCAGCCAAATCTGCCATTAGCAAGTGGATACGTCAGGCCGTTACTGCGGCCTATTCGGCTAAGGGAAAAGTTCCCCCTTTTCGTATCACTGCTCATTCCACTCGCGCTGTTGGGGCGTCTTGGGCATTTCAGCACCAAGCTTCTGTTGAACAGGTTTGTAAGGCCGCCACTTGGTCTTCTGTTCACACTTTTTCTAAGTTTTACAAAGTTGATGTGCGGGCCTCAGTGGATGCTGTTTTTGGCCGCAAAGTTCTGCAGACTGCAGTCATTTAAGTTATGCTTCACCTGGCCTTGAGATGCCCTTCCCTTGTGGACACTGCTTTTGGATGTCCCATTAATGGATGAATATTTAAGAAGTGAAGCGGGGTGTGTGGCACACCAAGAATAATACCATTTTGTGAGTACTCACCTGAAAAATGGATATTGTTGGTGTGCCACACACCCCGCTTCACCCCCACCCTTTTCGGTATTACCGAAGCATTTATATGGTGAAGCCCTTTTTTATTTATATCAAAATTGATTTTTGAGGTTACCGGTGGAATACTGGTACCTTGTCTTTCTGCTTTTTAAATATACTGGTGATTGAAGGGAGGTACCAGGTATATATAGGCCGGAAGGGGGCTCGTTACAAGACTTCCTCTCTGCACTACGTCACCTGGCGGTGGATTAACCCATTAATGGATGAATATTTAAGAAGTGAAGCGGGGTGTGTGGCACACCAACAATATCCATTTTTCAGGTGAGTACTCACAAAATGGTATTTTTTCTAAGTTTTACAAAGTTGATGTGCGAGCCTCAGCGGATGCTGTTTTTGGCCGCAAAGTTCTGCAGACTGCAGTCATTTAAGTTATGCTTCACCTGGCCTTGAGATGCCCGTCCCTTGTGGACACTGCTTTTGGATGTCCCAATCGTGAAGAATATTAAAGGTGAAGCGGGGTGTGTGGCACACCAAGAATAATACCATTTTGTGAGTACTCACCTGAAAAATGGGTATTGTTGGTGTGCCACACACCACGCTTCACTCCCACCCTTTTCGGTATTCCGAATCCTTTATATGGTGAAGCTTTTATTTATATTGATTTATTTTGAGGTTACCGTTAAAATACTGGTACCTTGTCTTTCTGCGTTTTAATACACTGGTGATAAATGGGAGGTACCAGGTATATATAGGCCGGAAGGGGGCTCGTTACAAGACTTCCTCTCTGCACAGCGTCACCTGGCGGTGAGTTAACCCAATCGTGAAGAATATTAAAGGTGAAGCGGGGTGTGTGGCACACCAACAATACCCATTTTTCAGGTGAGTACTCACAAAATGGTATTTTGTGGTGTTTTGATGTTTTCTGTGTAATTGTGGTGTTTTTTACTGCAGCACCGCATTGTACTGCGTTCCGCGGCTGTGGCCGCTATAACCTGAGGTGATTTTGCTTTGTCATGGCGCTGGCCGGGTCACGTGAGAGCCGTTTTTCGCGCTCTTCGGGGGGAGGGCGGGGCTGGGTGATGGCATGTACCGAGTCTTCCCCCCCACTGCCCGCCCCTCGAGGTACTTCTGCTGGCGCCATTTTAGGCAAGCTGCGTGTCTGGATTTCTTCTGGCTGTGGTGCTACCTCCTCCGGTGTGTCGCCTTATCCTTCGGTCTGTGCCTAGTGACCCTGCAGTGTCTTTGGTCCGTGAATATTGTTATTGAATTGGGGTGTATGTGCTGCGGGATGCTCATTGTCTTTTTTTACTTATGTTTTTCAGGCAGGATACCCTTGGGTTGTGGTTTCCCCCGGCTCCACTCCTTCCTCCCCCTCTTCCCCCCTTCACTGACTTCTGGGGGCATCCCGTGGAAGTGCATCCTGGGTGGCTTTGTGTAGCCTTTACCCACCGCTGGCCTATTGCGCCTGTGTTAATCACCGTATGGAGGCTTCTGGGGATAGCGTGCTTGGGGGTTCTTCAGGGCAAGCCCAGCTGTGTTCCATGTGTGGGGTGTCCCCTGTGTGTAATTGTCACGGTGTGCGTGCCGTGCACGGAAAGTGTCCTTGCGCTCCAAGCTGCGTTGCCTGCTTCGCTTCCCAGCTCGACGCATCCCTCTGCTTCACCTACTCCCCCGCTCCTGCATTTGGGCCCCAGTGAGGGGGGCATTAGCAGGGAGTCACACTCTGATCTGGCTCTGTGGGTGGCCAGTATTGAGAGGCAGTTGGCCAGGACTGTTCCTAGGAAGGCCTCTAGCAAGAAGCGGCACCTAACTTCTACTCCCTCACACTCTACTGAGGAGTATGAGAATTTTTTTTTTATATTCTTTATTTATTTAAGCAGTTTTACAGGTACAATACAACAATCAGATGTGGTACAAATAACGGCAGAGAAAATAAGGGGAGGGGGATAGAGAGAATCGGGCCACATGTCAGCATTATGCAATAATAACACAGAGCAGTTGTCTTTATACTCATCAGATGTCACTTCATGCCTACCACTTCAGAACAACAATTAAGCACTTGGTGTGCTGGTAACTTCTCATATCATATAGGCTCCAGACATGGACTACTTGCTTCCAATACACAGGGGCCCGGGGTTCTCCCGTCTCGCTCCCGGACACAAGACAGGGTAGGATAACACATAAAGGGGAGGGGAGACTGGGGAAAGAAAGGGGAAGGGGGGAGGAAGTGAGGAAAGGGACCAGTGGGAAGGAGGCAAGTAAGATGCATTGCAGCTTCCTTGTCATTGGGTATCGACACCGGGGGGTATTCGTGGGCTTCTCCCTTGGAGCCCGGCTCAAAAAGAGCTAACTCCACCAAAGCAGCGTAAACCCAACCTCGGGGACGATCAGCCATATAACGCCCTGAACCCCTCCGACTCCTGGAACACTAACCAGGACCTCCAAGTGGTCTTGAACTGTTCCTCTTTGTCGTGAAGCGACAGCGTAAGATCCTCCATCTCACATATACTGAGCACTTCACCTATCCAGTCCCTCACTGATGGAGCGCTATTTTGTTTCCAGCGCCCGGGGATCACCTGTTTAGCAGCATTGAGTAGGTGGACTCGCAATGTTTTCTTGTACTTCCCAACCGGACGTTTCGTTGAGGGGAGTAGAACCTGGGCCGGGTCGTTCTGCATATCCACCCCTGTGACCTGCGTGATAATGGGCAAGACCTTACCCCAAAATTCTCTGATCTTAGGACATGTCCAGAAAATGTGGAACATCGTACCGCTCTCAGTTCCACATCTCCAGCACTTTGGGTCCACTGTTGGGTACATCCTACGGAGCCTGTCTGGGGTGTAGTACCAACGAGTGAGGATTTTATAATTCGTCTCCTGTACCCTGGAGGCCACAGAGGACTTATGCGCTAACAGGGAAATTTTCTCCTTCTCTTTCTTCCCCAGGGGTCTGCCCAGATCCCTCTCCCAGTCTCGCCAAAAGGTCGGGGGGGCCATTTCCACATTTATTAGTAGGGTGTATAGTCTTGATATTAAGTGCGGGAACGGCTGGCCATCTAGGCAAATCCTCTCGAATTCCGTAGGGCACCTACTCAGATCCCTCCTAAACCCCATTTGGGAGAGGAAGGACTGGAAGCGCAGGAGAGTCCAAGGGTCCAACTTATCATTCTCCCATCTAGTTCTAAGGTCATCTAGAGTGACCCACCCCTCTCCATTAATTAGGTCCCCGCTTCGAAGCTGCTGCAGGCCTCCCCACTCTCGCAGGCCCGCTCCGAGTGGGCCCGCGTGTAACAGGGGGTTCCCGACTACCGGCAGCACTGGAGTGGGCCAGGGGGAAAACTCCGGCCGCTCTCTGTTATCCCTGAAAATCCCCAGTGTCGCCCCAATGGACGGATGAGCCCTCGTCTCCGGGGAGGAGGGCGACCTATTCCACACCAGTAGTTCTAGGCGAGCGGGTATCATAGCTGTTTCCAATTGGACCCATCTTTTAGTCACTCGGCAATTCTGCCACTCACAAACTCTTTGCAGGTGTGTGGCTACCCAGCACAATCTCACTTCAGGCAGTGCCATGCCGCCTGCCTGTTTAGGTCTGCACAGCAAGTGGGACCTCAACCTCGCCCTTCTCCTACCCCAAACAAAACCCAGCAAGACCCTATTGAGTTCCCGGAAGAAACGTTGCGGAATGCGGATCGGGAGAGCTTGGAACAGGAAAAACAGCCTCTGGAGAATGGACATTTTAATGATGTTCACCCTGCCCATCCAGGAGAACGCAGGGCGGTCCCAGGACTCTTAAGTCCGTCTTAATTTTCCGCGCCAAGGGCCAAAAGTTTAGGGTCAGGATCTTTGACAGCTGGCTGGGCAGGTGTGTGCCGAGGTATGGAATAGAGGTTCTAGCCCACCTAAATGAGAATGACTGTTGGATGTTTCTTACCGCTTCACCAGAGAGTGAGACGTTTAGGGCCTCTGACTTGTCGAAATTTATCTTGAGGTAGGACAGCCTCCCGTAGATCTCGAATTCCTTCATCAGGACTGGAACCGACACCGCAGGGTTCGTGATAAAAAAAGAGCATGTCGTCTGCGTAAGCAGCGACCTTGTGTGAGCCATCCGCCAAGTCCACCCCTTGAATGTCGCTGTTGCCTCTTACCCTACAGAGGAACGGCTCCAGCGATAAAGCAAAGAGCAAGGGGGACAGCGGGCACCCCTGTCGGGTTCCATTCCGGATGAGCACCGGGTCCGATTGTATGCCATTCACTCTGACTCTGGCCGATGGGGTGGTATACAAAGCCTCTATAAGCAGCCTCATCCCATCTCCCAATCCTATATGTCGGAGGGTCTCTCGGAGGAAAGGCCAACTCACCCTATCGAAGGCCTTCTCCGCGTCTGTAGACAGGAGCATGGTGGGGGTGTAGGATGTCTTAGCCCCGTGTATCACGTTAATGGCCCGCACCACGTTGTCTCTGGCTTCCCTTCCCAACACGAAGCCCGTTTGATCGAGGTGCACTATCTGTGCCACCACCGGGGCCAATCTATTGGCCAGGATTTTCGCAAATAATTTGAGGTCCGTGTTGAGAAGGGAAATTGGTCGGTAGCTCCTGCATGATAACGGGTCTTTACCCGGTTTAGGTATTACCGAGATATGGGCCTCCAGTTCCCTCCTCGAGAACCAACCGGGGGACTCCCGATCCATGATCGTGTTCCAAGCGGGGGCCCAGCAGTGTAAGAAATGATTTATAGTATTTGACGGTGTACCTGTCCGGGCCCGGGGCCTTTCCCGTTGGCGTGTGTTTTAGCGCCTCGGCTAGCTCATCCGTGCTGATTGGGTCCTCTAGTGACTCAACCACTTCCCTCGGCAACACCGGCATCCCTGAGCCCTCTATATATATGCCCTGACCCTCTCCGGGAGCGCCCGCTCGTCTCTCCCGCCGGCCAGGTCATACAACTTGGTATAATACGCCCGGAAGGTCTCAGCTATATTCTTGGAGGTATGTTGCTTCTGCTGTGAGCTGTCTATTATCTCTGAGACAACATTTTGAGTGTACTGCTGCTTAAGGGCTCTCGCCAGGAGCGCGCCACTCCTATTCCCGTGCTCATAGTACCTGCGCCTGCATTTCTTAATCATGTACTTTGCTTTCTGCCTAAGCAATGCGTTAAGGGCCTCCCGCGCCTGCGTCAGTTCCCCAAGCACTTTTGCTGCCTCGGTATGTTTGTGAGTCAGCTCTAAACGCTTAACCTTATCCGCGAGCTGCTCCAACTGCTTCGTTCTTTCCCTCTTCAACCTTGATGCATGACTGATCAGGACTCCTCTGATGACACTCTTGTGTGCCTCCCACAAAAGCATAGGTGATACCTCTCCGTTATCGTTACTGCTAAAGTAAGCCTCTAGTCCCTCCCGAACCTCCTGGACTACCGCTTCGTCCTGCAGCAAGGACTCGTTGAGTCGCCAAGTCAGAGGGGGTGGGGGCCTGTCGGTCAAGTTCAAATCGAGGGAGACCGGTGCATGGTCCGAAAAGGAGGTTGGAAGAATCCCACTATCCGTTGTCAAGCCCAGCAAGCTGTGCGAGACCCAGAAGTAGTCCAACCTGGTGTATGTCCCGTGCACCCTCGAGTAGCAGGAATAATCCCTTCCCATCGGGTTCAACACCCTCCACGCATCAACTAGCTGCATGTCATGGAGCTTTTTCCTCAGGGATCTCAATGCCAAGTGAGAAACCGCAGACCTGCCCGCTGAGGAGTCCAATAGTGGTTCCATGGCCAGGTTAAAATCGCCTGCAAGGACTATTTCACCTTCAGCAAACTCCTCTATCTTAGTCAGTGAGTGTCTAAGGAACTGGACTTGTCCCTGATTGGGGGCATATAAGGATATCAGGGTGTAAGTTTTTTGGCCAAGTGTACATTTCACCATGAGGAGCCGCCCGGACTCATCCCCCCAGGAATCCCGGAGGGTGAATGGAACCCCGCTCGCGATCATGATCGCCACGCCCTTCCGCTTGGCATCTGCTGCACTACTGGTGAATACGTGTGGGAACAGTCGGCTGCTTAGTCGGGGGGCCTGTGACCTCTTAAAGTGCGTCTCCTGTATAAAGGCTATTTTTGCTCTGAGCCTACGCAACTCCTGCCCCAGAATCGCCCTCTTCTCAGGGGAGTTGAGGCCTTTCACATTCAAGGATATTATCTTCATTGCGGACATTTCACTATGACTACAATGATGTCACCAGTCTGCGAAGCCTCCTCGGGATCTCAACTCCGTACCCAATGCTGTACCACGGGCGGTCGGGGTTACGGGGCGGGGTTAGGATGGAAGGGTGGGGGAGGGGGGGCAAAAGGTGGGATAGGGGGGACACGGGAACGTAAGGGGGTACAAAAGGGGGGGACTACAAACAGGTGGGTAGAAACCAAATAACACTAAACAACAAGACTACTAGTGTAGTCAACCGGAGGGTGGCCTACAGGGGGCCTCCGGAACTGGTGCTACTTTGTTCACCACTCCACTCCTCCTCCTCTGAGTGGAACACGCTAGCGCGAATGTAGTCAGGCTCTGCGTTTCCCCGTCCGTGAGAGACAGTCGTCAGACACGGAAGGGGGCACCAAAAATCGTGGGGGGGGGTGGATGATCAGAACACGGAGCAACAGCGAGGGAGCCGCACTGATTCAACTAACAGCTTTTGCTGCAACCCAAGGCGTGATTATTTAGGGGGAGTCATTAGAACACAACATAATAAAACACAACCCGCATCAATAAGAAGGGAACCGCAGCGATTCTGAGGGGGGCGGCGACCAGGGCCCGGGCCAGCGTCACGCTCCCCACCAGAGCGCACCCACCGCGATCGCGCACATACAGCGAGGCCCGACGATCCGGGGGGGGGGTCCACCCGCCCAGCCGCCGCCGCATCCCCCCCAAAGCAGGGGAGCCGGGGTTCAGAAGGGGAGCCCGACAGCCGGGGACGCAAAGCGCCCCCCGCGTGGGCTCCGCAAGGGCGACTAGACAGGGCGGGGCCCCGAGGGGCAGCGGAAATCAACATTTACCACAGTTAGGCACAAGAGGAAGAAATAGGACAGAGTCTGGGAGCGCCCGCCCTCCGGTCCCGTCAAGGCGGCCTGGAAAGCCAGCGTCCACCGTGTCCGCCACAGAACCGAGTGCCACTAGATTCCAGGGGGAGCGGCGGAACGCCACCCATACCTCGCAAGATCATCAGCTGCGTCTTCTCAAGCCTCTCCCGGCGCCTCGCAGGGCACCTCCAGGTCGCTGCGGGAGCTGCCTATTGAACCCCGCCAGGTTTGGTGCGGTCCAATCTGGGATGTCCACCGCGGGCGCCTCCAGAAAGCGGAACAAGTCCGGGAGCTGGTTCGGGGACCTGAGAACAAAGAGCTCCCCATTTCTTCGGACTAAAATCTGGAAGGGGTGGCCCCAACGGTAAGAGACGCCCTGCCTCTGGATGATTTCAAGAAGCGGTCTCAGCAGCCTCCTCATGAGGTAATGTTCTCCGCGAAAGATCCTGGAGGATGATGATCTGCGCTCCTTTGAACTGTATTGGGCCCCTATCCCACGCCTTACGCAGCAGGTCCTCCTTGAGTTTGAAGAAGTGGACTCAGATTATGTCCCTCGGTCTTCCAGAATCAGGAGGGCGGGGACCAAGGGCCATGTGAACGCGGTCCAACTCAACATGGCTCAATTCCGGCAAGTCCAGGAGCCCGTTAAAGATAGAGACGACCGCCGCCTGGAGGTCCCGCGGCTCCACCGATTCCGGAATGCCCCGAAGGCGGAGGTTATTCCTGCGACTGCGGTTTTCCGCATCATCCTGGGCCAAGAAAAGCTCGGATAGGAGGCGATTGCTTCCCTCCCGTTGATGCTCAAGCTCCGCCACTCGCGTTTCTAGCGATCTATGAGAGGCTTCTGCAGTGTCCATTCTCTGCGCGACCTCCGTTACTGCACTCTGGAGGGTCGCCAGCTCCCTCTTTATGGTGCCCTCCATTCTCGAGACGTATCCATCAAAGTCACCGCGAGATGGTAGGCCCCGCAAGGCCTCATTGATGTTGATTCTCACCGCCTCGGCTATAGTACGGGACAGAAGATCAAGCGGAACAGCAGGAACAGCGTTTGAAGCAACAGCAGATTCACCGGTCTCTCGGAAGGGATGCCCGTCGCCCCGAAGTGATGCAGAACTTCCCCGCTCGTCCGGAGGGCTCCAGCTGAATCCCGGCGAGACCGCGCCTCCTCCGGCCGACATGACTCCTCCGGCGCCGATAGGCCCCGAGCCCCCTGAGGAGTGCCCAGGCCGGCACAGGGCTCACCGGGGGTGGCGGGGTGCATAACATGCTGCCAGGGGATGGGGAGCGCTGCACGGCTCCATTCGGGGACCAGAGCTGGGGGTTCCGATGTGGGGGGGTCATACCCGCTCTTTGGGGTACAAGGCGGAGAATCCGGGCTTGGGATGCCCTCCTGGCGCAGCCACTCCTCCCGCGCGGCGTCAGTCGCTGGTCCAAGGGCTCTGGCAGACCCCTGGCTGCCCTCCAGCTGCCACTCGATTGGCTTCCCTCTCTCCGCCCGGGCCCCCCCCTTATCGGGTGCCGATCACGGGTGATGGGTGCTCCCTCTTCCACGGGCTCCACAGGGGGCACTGTCGGGGGTGGATAGGGGCCATGGCCTGCTTGGAGCCCAACGGGTGCTCCGCCAGTCTCGCCGGCTGCCCGGTGCACCTCCGCTGTGACAATGCGGAGGCGCCGGGTTGAAACATGTGGCGCCCCCGTCTCCTCACCTCCAGTCTGCCGCATTGAGTCCTCTCCCGTTCCTCCTGTAGTCGCGGGGCTCCGCTGCTGGGGGACGCCGCGATGGGCATCTGCGCCTCCTCCCTCGCGCCCCCCTCGCCGGGGGTACGAGCGCCGCCGTCTCGCGTGGGGCCGCCGCCTCCTCCCTCCACCCCCGCAGGAGCCCGGATGACTCCTCCGGGACCGCAGCCTCCACCACGCCCGCCGACCGCGGGGGTTCCGCCCCGGCCCCCACCGACACCACGGGGCTCAACTGCTGGGGTAAGTCGCAGCGGGCCTCTGCGCCTCTCTCTCCATCTCCTCCCGTCGGGACCACGTGCGCCGCCATCTTGCGGGGAGCCGCCGACTCCACTCTTCCTCCCCGCGCTGTGAAATAAGCGGGGATGGGACGCTCCTGTCCCCTCCGGCGCTGTCTGCTCACCTTCCCCTTCCTGGACATCAAGAAAGGGGGTCAAAAAGAGATGCCTGGGTGCTCAATTTGGATTAAGGTGTGCAGAGCTCCCTCGTCCCGCTTCCTCACGGCGCCATAGCAAGCCACGCCCCCCCCAGTATGAGAAATTTGATGTCACTACTGAATGCTATTCCCTGGAGGAAGGAGCACTGCCTCAGGACTCTGACTCCTCTGGGGACCAGCAGGAGGTTTGTGACAGTGACCCGGAGTCTTGGGGATTCATGGTATCCTGAGGACACTGGTAATTTACTTTCTCACATTTTTGAAATCTTACACATTGCCCCCCCTGTGGAGGCTAAAAGGAAACAGGGTGAGCTGTTTCGTCCTGTTAAACAGCATCTAGAGTTCCCTGAGCAAGGACATTTCACCACTATGGTCCATAAAGAATGGGAACGTCCCAACAGGCTCCCTGCTATGACCAAGGGTTTGGATAAGAGATATCCCTTTCCTGCTGATCTTGTTAAGAGGTGGTCAGTTCCCCCTATAGTGGACGCTCCTTTGCTCGGCTTGTCCAACACTTCGGTCATGCCTTCCCCGGACACTACCACTCTGCGGGACGGTGAGGACAGGCGCATGGATCAGCTAGCCTGTCATGCTTTTACCTGTCTGGGGGCTGGCTTGCGCCCTACCTGTGCCGCGGCTATTACGGCTATTGCCCTAAAGTCTCTACTCAAGCACCTCCTGGATGGCACGTCAACTCCTAGAGGGGGGGAGGAGTTTAGGACCCTCATGGTTTGCATTCATTTTGTGGCCTTTATCCTTGCTGCTATGGATGATGGTGTGCGGCTGAGTGCTAGGGCCTTGGCGCTCTTGGTGGCTGTGCGCCACTCTGTCTGGTTGCGCCAATGGGCAGCTGATGCTGCTGCTAAGAAAGCTCTCACTGGTCTCCCCTTCATGGGGCTGCGACTATTTGGGGAGCGTCTTGATGTCTTAGCCAAGGATGGCAGGCGGCCTCAGCGTAGTAGGCAGTCTCGGCCATTTCGGGGGTCCTCTGCCCCCCTCCCTTCCTTTCATGTTCCCAGAGGAGGCCGGGGCTCCCTCCTCCCCAGTGGTCGTAGAGATTCTTAGGGCCGTGGCAGACCTTGTGGTCATCCCGGTCTCTCCTGGAACTCCAAGCCCAATCCCTCTCCCAAGCCCCCTCAGGCATGAAGGGGCGCCCTCACCCATCCGGGTGGGGGGGCGGCTGCGGCTCTTTGCTCGCGTCTGGAGGCTTCACGTCTCAGACCAATGGATACAGGAGGTAGTGTCCTCCGGTTACAAGATAGTTTGCAGCCCGGCCGCTCCCAAGATTCATCAGGTCCCGGATGTCTTTAACCCCCCTGTCTGCTCAAGGGTTGCGTCTGGCGGTTCAATGCCTGCTACAGTCAGGAGTCATTTGTCCGGTGCCCCATCTACAACGGGGTCAGGGGTACTATTCCAATCTTTTCACGGCCCCCAAAAAGGACGGCTCGCTGAGGCCTATTCTGGATCTGAAGGGCCTCAACAAGTTTGTCAGATTCAAGCATTTTCGCATGGAGACGCTGCACTCGGCTGTCAGTACCCTTCGCCCGGGCGACTTCATGACCACTGTGGACATCAAGGATGCTTATCTTCATGTGCCTATCTTCCCAGGTCATCAGAGATTTCTAATGTTCGTGCTGGAGGATCAGCATTACCAGTTTGTGGCTCTACCCTTCGGTATCACCTCGGCACCTTGGGTGTTCACCAAGGTACTGGCGGGAGTGATGGCTCTGCTACGGAACCAGGGCATCCGCATCATTCCTTACCTGGACGACATCCTGATTGTCACCCAGTCCTTTCATCAGGCCGAGCAAGACACTCAGATGGTGACCTCCACACAGTCCTTCTGCTGGGTGATCAACTATCCCAAGTCTTCTCTGTCCCCGTCCTTGGTGAGATCCTTTCTGGGCATGACTCTGGATACCTCTCAAGTCAAGGTGGTCCTTCCTCAGCAGAAGGTGCTGCTTCAGGGGATGCAGTTGGTGTGCATGAAGGTGTCTTGCTTCGAAGCAGTCCCCTTTGCTCAGTTTCACATGAGACATCTTCAGTTGCACCTCTTGTCAGTTTGGGATCGGGACCCCCTGTCCTTGGATCAGGAATTTGTGGCCAGACAGTCCCTCTCATGGTGGCTGGACTCGAGGAACCTTCTGGGGGGGAAGGACCTTCCTGCCCCTGTGCTGGGAGACGGTCACCACAGATGGCAGTCTGACAGGTTGGGGGGGCTTCTGGAAGTCCCTGAGGTTCCAGGGTCGGTGGGGCCCACAAGAGGCTCATGCTTCCATCAATGTCCTGGAACTGAGGGCGATCAGGTTGGTTCTTTCTCAGCTGACCACACACCTTCGGGGTCGGGCTGTTCAGATCCGCTCAGACAACCAGACGGCAGTTGCCTACATCAATCATCAGGGAGGAATTCGGAGCAAGCGAGACTTCAAGGAAGTATCCCTGATCCTGTCTTGGGCAGATATTGATGTATATGCTACTATGTACCTTTTATTCTGTTTATGAATAAATGTGCTGCATGCTGCCTATTTTTCTGGGGGTCTGACTGTTGTCTCTTTTCCCCTACAGATCCTGGGATCCCCTCACTGCAGTGGCTCTCCCGGTTTTGTTATACCTGGCTAGTCTTAGTACTCTAAATTGGTTTTTTTTTTTTTCCTAAGTTTAAAAAAAAAAAAAAAATGTTTTAATTTAAATCCTCCCTTTCCCGGGACATTTATTATAAAGGGGCATCCCGGGTGGCGTAATGCATAAAACCCTGGGTTGTTGCGAATACCATAATTTCACCATATGGAGGCTTCCGACATTACCGGAAATGGCTCTTCAGGGCTATCCAGGCTGTGTGGGGGTTGTGGGGCTCCGCTCCCAGGCGATGATGTCAAATTATGCGTTCCATGTGCAAAGCAGAACATTGCGCGCCAGTCCGTCGCTCTGGCTCCTCGTAACTTCCGTCATCTCCTACCCCCCCTCCCTTATTCCGGACCCCATGTGACAATGTCAAAGGTGGGGATTCGCAATCCGAGGTGTGTGCACGATTGGCCAACCTCGAGAAAATAATTTCCGCCAAAGTAGCTCAGAAGGCTACAGCGAAGCGGAAACACCTTTCTCCGGCAGCGCTTGCTTCGGAGGGTGAGATGTTTGAAATATTGGATTGGTCCGATTGTCCCCCTGTTGAGGAGGGGGAACTCCTTGTGGAGTCGGATGAGCCTGCAGACCAGCTAGGGATTGACGCTGCTGGCGATCAGGCTGAGGGGGTGTCCCTCGACACCCCTTCCATTTTGGCTCAAATGTTTGAAATTTTGAATTTGGATCCACCCGAGGTGCTCCCCCTGCCAAAGGGTGAGTTATTTGATGTTCCCCAGCCTCGTTTGGTGTTTCCCAGGCAACAACACTTTGTGAGGGTTGTCCTTAAGGAATGGGAACAACCCACGCGCCTGACTGAAATTCCTCCTAGTTGGGATAAACGATATCCCTTTCCGGAGGATTTGGTGAAGCTTTGGTCAGTTCCCCCTGACGTCGATACCCCGGTCAGTGTGTGCTTCGGCGCTTCTTCTGTTGGCAGTTAGGTCCATTATTAGGGATCTGTGCGCAGGTCTTGATCCCGCTTGTGATGAGTTTAGTTCTCTCAAGCAGTGTGAGTCGTTTATTTCCTTTGTCTTGACCGCTCAGGACGATGCTCTGGCGATGAGTAGCAGGACAGCGGCACTGCTGGTTGCAATTCATCGGTCAGTGTGGCTGTGCCAGTGGACGGCGGACTTTATCTCTAAAAAGGTGCTTACAGCGCTCCCTTTTTTGGGTTTGCGCCTGTTTGGCGATAAATTTGATTCAGTTGCCAGAGGTGGTAAATTGCCTCAGCGCAAGAGGCCTCGTCGCTCCTTTCGGGGTGCGAGTGCCTTTAATCCTTCCTTTCGGGGAGTTAGAGCGGGCAGGGGGGCTTCCTTTCCCGCTACCAGAGGTGCAGGTTGGACCCGGGGGAGGGGCCGTGGCCGTCCCGGTCAGTCCTGGGGCGCCAAGCCCAAACCTGCTGGTAAGCCCGCTCAGCAATGAGGGGCTGCCCTCACCCGTACGGGTGGGAGGACGATTGCGACACTTCTCCCTGGTCTGGGACCAGGAGGTTCCGGACAGATGGATCCAGGAGGTGGTGTTGTCCTGTTACAAACTGGAGTTCGAGTCTCGCCCTCCTTCACGGTTCTTTCGGTCTCGGGTGCCCACCGATCCTTTGGCCGCGCAGGGGCTCCTGGCATCGGTAAGGAATCTTCTAGAAATGGCGGTCATCCGGCCGGTGCCGCGCTTAGAGGTGGGCCTCGGTTTCTACTCCAATCTTTTCACAGTCCCCAAGAAGGACGGGTCGGTTCGTCCCGTCCTGGACCTGAAATTGCTCAACAGGTTCATCCGTACTGGGAAGTTTCGCATGGAAACTCTGCGTTCGGCTTCGGTTCTCTTCGGCAGGGGGACTTCATGACGTCCATAGACATCAAGGATGCTTACCTTCATGTTCCCAACTGCCCGGGCTCATCAGCGTTTTCTTCGGTTCGTGATGAAGGATCAGCATTTTCAATTCGTGGCACTTCCGTTTGGCCTTACCTCGGCTCCAAGAGTGTTCGCCAAGGTGCTGGCAGGGGTGATGGCCATTCTCAGATCTCGGGGCATTCGTGTGGTACCTTATTTGGACGACCTTCTCATCATGGCTCCGTCCCTCAATCAATCAGAGACAGACACCAGGATGGTGGTCTCCACGCTGGAAAGCTTTGGTTGGGTGATCAACTTTCCCAAGTCCTCCCCCGGCCAGGGGAGTGTCCTTTCTGGGAATGCGGTTGGACTCTTGTCAACACAGGGTTTTTCTCCCTCAGTCCAAAATGTATCTGATTCAGGAGTTGGCTCGGGTCCTTCTTTCCAATCCTCGGCCGTCCATCGTCTGGGGATGAGGCTGGTAGGGTTGATGGTTGCCTCGTTCGAGGCAGTTCCTTTCGCTCAATTTCACACGAGGACGCTTCAGCTTCATCTGTTGACGTCCTGGGACCGGCGACCACGGTCGTTGGATCGGCCCTTCCAGTTGTCCTCCCGGGTCCGGCAGTCCCTTCAATGGTGGTTGGTCTCGACCAATCTCTCGAGGGGCAGGTCTTTCCTGACTCCTCTCTGGGAAATTGTCACCACGGACGCCAGTCTTTCGGGATGGGGGGGATTCTGGAAGGATCTTCAGTTCCAGGGGCAGTGGGGACCTCGAGAGGCCCACTTGCCCATCAATATTCTGGAACTGAGAGCCATCCGTCTGGTTCTTGCTCTTTTGACTCAACATGTTCTGGGCCTTCCAGTTCAGGTTGGTTCGGACAATCGAACAGCGGTTGCTTACATCAATCATCAGGGAGGGACTCGCAGTCTGGGTGCCCTCAGAGAGGTGTCCCTGATCCTGACCTGGGCAGAGGCCCATGTTCCTTGTCTCTCGGCGGTTTACATCCCAGGTGTGGAAAACCAGGAAGCGGACCTGTTGAGCAGGGGCTCTTCCCGTCTGGGAGAATGGGCTCTCCATCCTCAAGTTTTTCGGTCACTCTGTCTCCGGTGGGGGACGCCGGAGGTGGACCTGTTTGCCTCTCGTCACAATTGCAGGCTCCCGAACTTCGTGTCGCTCTCCCAGGATCCTCTGGCTCTGGTAGTGGACGCCATGTCCCTGAGCTGGGGGGATCTGGGGTTTTCTGTACCTGTTTCCTCCGATACCCATGCTGGGCAGGGTGGTACGGAAGCTGGCTCTGGAAAAGGTGTCCGCCATTCTCGTGGCTACAAGGTCGCCAAGGCGAGTATGGTTCGCAGACATCGTTCGGCTGGCAGTGGACCAGTTCGTTCTGCCTCTTCGGCCCGATCTGCTCACTCAGGGTCGGCTGTGTTACCCCAATTTACCAACGCTGGGTTTGACGGCTTGGCTGCTGAAACCTCCATCTTGAAGGAGGAGGGTCTCTCTGACTCGGTCGTTAAGACTCTGATCAGTGCCCGGAAGAGGTCTTCTTCTATCATCTACTATAGGACTTGGAAAGCCTATATCGCTTGGTGTGAGATTAGATCTTTACCTTGTAGGGTCTATTCTTGTGTGCCACACACCCCGCTTCACCTTTAATTCTTCACGATTGGGTTACTCACCGCCAGGTGACGCTGTGCAGAGAGGAAGTCTTGTAACGAGCCCCCTTCCGGCCTATATATACCTGGTACCTCCCATTCATCACCAGTGTTTTTCTCTCTGCATGACGACAAGACAGAAGACTGAAGTCTCCTGCTTGCAGGTAGCCGGGGTCTTACCCCGGCACCCCCTTTTGGTCTATTTCTGCCCGGTTTTGATTGTTTGTACCTTTGTGGTGGAATGTCCCTGAGCTGGGGGGATCTGGGATTTCTATACCTGTTTCCTCCGATACCCATGCTGGGCAGGGTGGTTCGGAAGTTGGCTCTGGAAAGGGTGTCCGCCGTTCTCGTGGCCCCAAGATGGCCAAGGCGAGTATGGTTCGCAGACATCGTTCGGCTGGCAGTGGACCAGTTTCTGAACTGGCAGCTTTGTCTATTCTAGCCCCTTATTTTGAGAGGCATCAAGATAAGGTTGTTTTCCGTTTTAAACCGGATTTCCTTCCTAAGGTGGTGTCTGCTTTCCACCTAAATCAGGATATAGTTCTTCCTTCCTTGTGTCCTAAACCTAGGAACGACAAGGAAAGGGTCTTACATTCTTTGGATGTAGTTCGTTGTGTTAAGTATTATTTAGTTACTACTTCGGCCTTCCGCAAGACGGATGCCTTTTTTGTTGTGCCTTCAGGGCCCAAGAAGGGTTTTGCTCCTGCCAAATCTTCCCTTAGTAAGTGGATACGTCAGGCCATCATTGGGGCCTATATGGCTAAGGGGAAGGTTCCCCCTTTTCGTGTCACCGCTCATTCTACTCGTGCTATTGGAGCTTCCTGGGCTTTTCAGCACCAGGCTTCTGTTGAACAAGTTTGCAAGGCTGCGACTTGGTCTTCTGTGCATACTTTTTCTAAGTTTTACAAGGTTGATCTGCGGGCCTCAGCGGATGCTGCTTTTGGCCGCAAAATTCTGCAAGAAGCAGTAATTTAAGTTATGCATTATTCCTTGGGGATCCCCACCCATTATAGACACTGCTATTGGATGTCCCAAGTGTCATGTATCTTTGGAAGTGGGGTGTGTGACATACTAGGAATAATACCATTTTGTGAGTACTCACCTGTAAAATGGTTATTACGAGTATGTCACACACCCCACTTCCCCCGTCCTTATTGTTCTAGGGATCCTTTATATGGTGATTATTATTGAAAATAATTGCCTCTTCCTGGTTCTCACTGCTTTTTAAAAAGACTGAGGTATAGTGGGAGGAACCCGGTACTTATGGACCAGGAGGGACTCCTTTTTCCATGTCATCTCTGCAAGATCGCCCTCTACAGGCCAGTTTCCCAACTGTCATGTATCTTTGGAAGTGGGGTGTGTGACATACTCGTAATAACCATTTTACAGGTGAGTACTCACAAAATGGTATTTTCTTCCTGTTCCCTTTCAGGAGTTGGTACGTACAGTAACAGGATAATCTTCCTGGACGCTTATTATAAGCAATTATATGTTTGGAGCCTGGAGAGCAGATGCTAGTTTGCTATATAGCTCATTTCTAGCCGCTGTGGTATCTGTCAGCTTAATTTTGGGCTGCCACCCTACCTAGCAGGAGTGACCCCAGCACTCCCGGTGAACCTTAAGGGGCATAAGCGTCTGTAAATTTTCCTCTTTGTCCCGAATGTGAGTTGATTTCAAATGCTGTCCAGTTTTTTTCCATATGCCTCTGTACTTAATGTCACAGACTATTTACCAATGACGAATGCTTTACTTTAATTATGTGCTATGTTCAATAAAAATCATTGTACAAGAAAAATGAGTGGTGAAAGAGGGCACCCCTGCCGTGTCCCATTCCCATTGCTGAAAGGCTCCGACTCTCACCACCGCTGATGGGCGTTGGTAGAGGCTAGTGATCCAGGATAACATGCCAGGCCCGAAGCCCACATATCGTAAGACTTCCACCATATAGTCCCATTGAACCCTGTCAAAGGCCTTTTCAGCATCGGTGGCCAGGAGAACCACGGGGAGTTCCCTCCTGTGGATCAGATCTATCAAGTTTAGCACCTTAATGGTGTTGTTCCTTGCTTCTCTAAAGGGCATAACCCCACTTGGTCTAGGTGGATAATATGATGCAAATGAGGGGTAGCAAGTATTTTAGCAAATAACTTGATATCTGCATTGAGCAGAGAGATTGGCCTATAGCTGGAGCTCTGCGTCAGATCCTTTCCCTCTTTCGGTATGACCGAGATCTGGGCCCGGAGGCTGTCGCTGGGTAGGGACGCTCCTGCTTTAATGGAATTCAGTGCCTCCAAAAGGCGCGGGGACAAAACACCAGCAAAAACGTTATAATAGAGCAATGGCAGACCATCAGGCCCCGGATTGCAGAGTCCTTAATGGCCCTCGCCCACTCTCCAGCAGAGATTGGGTCCTCCAACTGTTCTATCAGATCCCGCGGCAATCTAGGGAGGCCTGACTGAGTAATATAATCGTTTATCCTTTCTAGCCAGTCACCCTGCGAGTGGGAGAGAATGTTATATAGCATCTCATAATATTTCCTGAAAACCTCTGCTATTTCTTTATCCTTGTGGACTAGTTTCCCTCTCTGGTGTAGGATTTTGGGGATGTACGTTCTTACCCTTTCCCCTCTCAAAGCCGAGGCCAGGAGTCTCCCACATTTGTCTCCTGTCTTGTAAAAAACTCTCCGGCTCTTAATGAGCTGAATTTTAATCTTATCGCTGTAAATTTTCCCTCGGCATTTTCTATACTTGCTCAGTCTGCTCCCATCCGGCTGTTTTGTTTGGGGCATCCCTCCCCGCTTGAAGCGCTGCTACATCTATCAAGGGGTAGGTCACTTTTCTAACTCCCCTCTGCGCTGTTGCTCACTGTTGTCTGGTCTGGGCTCTGGCCCCATGTGTCAGCTTGACTTCTTGTGGCCGGGCCAAATAATGTTGCGCCCTCCGGCACCATTTTATCTTCCCCCTGATTGCAGGGCGTGTCTCCCGGCCTCAGCTGTAGCTGCTGCTTATGTGAGCTGCCATTTGTGCATTGCGGTGCTACGGGCACAGGCTCATGGCTTCTCCCCGCAATCTCAGCCTGCGCTGCTCGTTGTCTAGGGGGAGGTATCAGAGCTGTCTCGTCGCCGAACGGCATTTTGCCGCTCCCGCCTGCCGCCTCTCTCATCTGCGTTCGGGTCCTGGAATCTGCACTTTCCGCCTCCTTCACTGCAGCCCGAGCTTTCTCGCCACCTCTGTCTCCGCACCCCTCCCGTCGCTTCTTTAGATCGTGAATGATGGCTTCCAAATCAGCAATTCGCACACATCCAGGGCATAAATATCTACCATTGACCGATTGATCAAAAAGTGCATACATAGCACAAGATGTACACTGGACAGCATTAGTAGGCATGGAACCCATTGTATCAATTTGTTGGAACACCGAAGAATTTACAACACTTAAAATAACACTCTGAAATCAAATATATGGGGAATGGATGGGGGAAAGCCACACTGCCTTTATGGGAAATGGGAGGGAGGAATGCCACACTGCCTATATGGGGAATGGGAAGGAGGAATGCCACACTACTTATATGGGGAATGGGAGGGGGGAATGCCACACTGCCTATATGGGGAATGGAAGGGGGAATGCCACACTGCCTATATGGAGAATGGGAGAGAGGAATGCCACACTGCCTTTATGGGAAATGGGAGGGAGGAATGCCACACTGCCTATATGGGAAATGGGAGGGAGGAATGCCACACTGCCTATATGGGAAATGGGAGGGAGGAATGCCACACTGCCTATATGGGAAATGGGAGGGAGGAATGCCACACTGCCTATATGGGAAATGGGAGGGGGAATGCCACACTGCCTTTATGGGGAATGGGAAGGAGGAATGCCACACTGCCTATATGGGAAATGGGAGGGGGAATGCCACACTGCCTTTATGGGGAATGGGAAGGAGGAATGCCACACTACCTATATGGGGAATGGGAGGGGGAATGCCACACTGCCTATATGGGGAATGGGAGGGAGGAATGCAACACTGCCTATATGGGAAATGGGAGGGGGAATGCCACACTGCCTTTATGGGGAATGGGAAGGAGGAATGACACACTGCCTATATGGAGAATGGGAGAGAGGAATGCCACACTGCCTATATGGGGAATGGGAGAGAGGAATGCCCACTGCCTATATGGGGAATGGGAGGAGGAATGCCACACTGCCTATATAGGGAATGGGAGGAGGAATGCCACACTGCCTATATGGGGAATGGGAGGAGGAATGACACACTGCCTATATGGGGAATGGGAGAGAGGAATGCCACACTGCCTATATGGGGAATGGGAGGGGGGAATGCCACACTGCCTATACGGGGAATGGGAGGGGGGAATGCCACACTGCCTATATGGGGAATGGGAGGGGGAATGCCACACTGCCTATATGGGGAATGGGAGGGGGAATGCCACACTGCCTATATGGGGAATGGGAGGGGGAATGACACAGTGCCTATATACGGAATGCCACACTGCCTATATGGGGAATGGGAGGGGGGATTACCACACTGCCTATATGGGGAATGGGAGGGGAATGCCACACTGCCTATATGGTAAAAGGGAGGGGAATGCCACATTGCCTATATGGGGAATGGGAGGGGAATGCCACACTGCCTATATGGGGAATGGGAGGGGAATGCCACATTGCCTATATGGGGAATGGGAGGGGGAATGCCACACTGCCTATATGGGGAATGGGAGGGGAATGCCACATTGCCTATATGGGGAATGGGAGGGGGAATGCCACACTGCCTATATGGGGAATGGGAGGGGAATGCCACACTGCCTATATGGGGAATGGGAGGGGAATGCCACACTGCCTATATGGGGAATGGAAGGGGAAATGCCACACTGACTATATGGTGAATGGGAGGGGAATACCACACTGCCTATATGGGGAATGGAAGGGGAAATGCCACACTGCCTATATGGGGAATGGGAGGGGAATGCCACACTGCCTATATGGGGAATGGAAGGGGAAATGCCACACTGACTATATGGGGAATGGGAGGGGAAATGCCACACTGACTATATGGGGAATGGGAGGGGAATACCACACTGCCTATATGGTGAATGGGAGGGGAATGCCACACTGACTATATGGGGAATGGGAGGGGAATACCACACTGCCTATATGGTGAATGGGAGGGGAATGCCACACTGCCTATATGGGAATGGGAGGGAGGGAATGCCACACTGCCTATATGGGGAATGGGAGGGGAATGCCACACTGCCTATATGGGAATGGGAGGAGGAATGCCACACTGCCTATATGGGGAATGGGAGAGAGGAATGCCACACTGCCTATATGGGGAATGGGAGGGGGAATGCCACACTGCCTATATGGGAATGGGAGGGGGAAATGCCACACTGACTATATGGTGAATGGGAGGGGAATGCCACACTGCCTATATGGGGAATGGAAGGGGAAATGCCACACTGACTATATGGGGAATGGGAGGGGAATACCACACTGCCTATATGGTGAATGGGAGGGGAATGCCACACTGCCTATATGGGAATGGGAGGGGAATGCCACACTGCCTATATGGGAATGGGAGGAGGAATGCCACACTGCCTATATGGGGAATGGGAGAGGGGATGAATGCCACACTGCCTATATGGGGAATGGGAGGGGAATGCCACATTGCCTATATGGGGAATGGGAGGGGGGATGCCACACTACCTATATGGGGAATGGGAGGGGATGCCACACTGCCTATTTGGAGAATGGGAGGGGGAATGCCACACTGCCTATATGGGGAATGGGAGGGGAATGCCACACTGCCTATATGGGGAATGGGAGGGGGGATGTACACTGCCTATATGGAGAATGGGAGGGGGGATGCCACACTGCCTATATGGGGAATAGGAGGGGGAATGTACACTGCCTATATGGGGAATGGGAGGGGAATGCCACACTGCCTATATGGGGAATGGGAGGGGGGAATTTCACACTGCCTATAGGAATTGGGTGGGGAGAATGCCACACTGCGTCAGAAGACACTTCCTGCAGGCAGCCTGAGACTCCATGGGCTGCCATCTTGGATGTTAAAAGTCTCAAAAAATGCAATAGGTGCAGGTAGGATGATTTATAATGTGGGTAATCTGTATATACAGGGTGGAGGGAACATATATTCAGGGTGAAGGTCCGGTTTAAGGTGATTAAAGAGAGATAACAGCTGACATAGGGTTATTTCTGTCAGATAAACGTATATACAAATATCTTATTGTAAATCATAATGCTTTAATGCAAAAAAAAATTATATATATACATATAGGTTATATTTGTAGAAAAATAAAACATTCCACCAATACATTTACATATTAGTCCATTTGGTCTCCATTTACCTTCTGGGATTTGAACCCAGACAGACTTTGTGTCTGTCCAAAAGTATTTAGGCAATATATCAAAAGCATTTGGAATTTGTGTATTATTAAAGGCATTTCTTCAGTCTTCTGTATTTTTAATGAATTGAGAAAACCCGTTTGGAGACTCGTCTTTGGGAATACACAGTAAGTCTACCTCTCATCACGGATTTGTAGTGTTTTGAAGGGTCAGGGTCTGTCTATTTAACCCCCCCCCTTCCTGCCACGTTACCCTGGTGCTGAGGCAGCACAGTGGGGTTACAAAGAAAACAAAACCCTTACCTTATACAGGGGGCCCTCCCGAGCCCGTACGGCTGCAGGAAAAAATACAAAACTGCATCCCCTGGGCCCTCAAATGCTCGCGCCAGCTATTCACCTGAGTGAGCATGGAGCCAGGGGATGCGGCTCTTGTGTTTTAGTCCAAAATGCAGGATCCGGAGTGTCGGGGGAGCAGTGCTGGCCCTTGGATAAGGTTTTTTTTTTTTCCTTTGCAACCCCACCCAATCCGGCCTCAGCGTTAGGGTGGGGTGGCAGGATGGGCCGGTTATATTGGGACTTGTATTTGCTTTGAAACGGAACAAAACCTGGGAATTTGACTTTCCCCAGGTTTTGTTCTGTTCCCCAGGAGCATCCCATGTTGGGTTCCTATGGCGAATACGCTGGCTCTCATCCAATGAAAGCCATCTGCTGTGACTATGTCATCCGGCTAATGCGATTTGGGATGCTCCAGAGAAAGGCCAGCAGTGGAGTATTTTAGACTCCAGGGCTGGCACTCCCAAGGAATTTGTTCTGCTTTTAGCACCAAAATGTAGCCAGAGCTTCTCTTTGGGATTTTTCTTGGAAGTTGGTGTTTTTAGCCCAAAACACTTGTATTGCTTTATCCTGAAGATGTATCCCCGAGGGGAAGCGCCTCACATAGAAAACTGTTACTATCCTTTCTCACCCACCAGAGAAAATGAGACAATGGTCATATTATTTACCAAAGCCTGTCCATATGTCTTGTCCATATGTCCTGTCCATATGTCTTGTCCATATGTCCTGTCCATATCTCCTGTCCTTCTGTATATCTGCAGAGCTATGAAGCTGCACATACACAGCTTTTCTTAATGCATTTAGTCAATAGCCAGATAGTTTTACTGATGCTACATAACGAAGGTCCCGATGGTGAGGATTCAGGTCCCGATGGTGAGGATTCCAGCTAACCTTTCATCCTTCTACTGACAAATGTTAGGCTGACCAGTGCCACCTCACGGCCACTTTCTTTGGAAAGATGAAGGTCTGCTTAGGACTTTGGTTTAGAGATGTCTTCTAAAGGTGAATATAGCACCCAAGATGGTGGCTTTGAATACTGTGAAAAGTTAGAGAAGTTTGTGACCACCACAATGTCTGTAATGCTGGATTGATACTTTATAAAACAATTGTTCTAGAGATATCAGACTGGAGAACACCATCAAACTGTGAGGATGAATGAGGTTGATGTGAATGATGTTGGACTCATAGGCTCTGTTTCACTCACAGAAAAACTTTCTGAAGATAAATCTGGTTGTGACATGAAGTCTCTGTATGGTAAACAGACTGAGACCTTGGGGTCCCTGGCATAAGATTCATGTTGTGTGGTGTCCATCTGAGGTCGGTACCCTAAGATGGAGCAATCCTCAGAGGTGTCGTCAGGTGTGCCGTTGTAGTTCTGGTTGAAGAACTCCAGGTAGGTAGGTGACTGCCTGTTGTAGAAGAGCTTTTCTGACGGCCGCATGTTAGGGCTGCCGTGCTCAGTGTTAGCAGCCATGTACATATCAGCGGAGCTCTCTGAGCTTTCGCCATTATTGGTTCTCTGGATGGTGGCGTAGTTCTCACCTTCTCGTTGGTCACAGGATTCTTTCAGCTCATTGCAAATGTCCTTTATGTTTTCCAGAATGTGAACAGGTTCTTCTTTCTGGGCCAGCGAGGAAGCTGCTGGCATGACACATCTGTTATCTGGAGCCTATAAATGAATACAAAGAAAATATCCACTGAGCCGGGAGGTAAAGGCCAGGAAATCCCCACAACCCTGGGACATCCAGATTAGGGATTCTCATCTGTTCCTTACCCCTTAGAAAGGCAGAAATACTCACCTAGTGGTCAATGGGCCTTAACAGGCCCAGCTCCACCACTTGGCCATGAGTGTTGAATATTGGTGTGGTGCCTGCAGCAGTGAAAACGCTAACTGGTGAGTATTCTGCCCATTTTTTAGGCATCATGACCTTGATTCACTAAGATTTGAAAAAGATTCTCATGGTGGTAAAAAAAATGCAATTCATGAGAAAAAAGACAGAGAATTAGAATCACCAGATAGGAAGACAATGAAAGTCAATGGCACTTGTTTCTACAGGTAAAAAGGGGTAAAAAGTTCAATACTTTTCTCAGGAGTAAAAACACCATTGACTTTCATTATTTTCATATCTGGTGATTCACTAACAGTAACATTCTCAGGCTTTTTTTCTTTGAAATCTATAAGATTCCAGGGTCACTGGATTTCCTTCCTCCGGGGGATCCAGATTCGGGATACCCTGCTGTATGAAACCCCCCAGATTGCCTGGAAACTCACCTTCTTTCCCGGTCCAATGGCGCATGTGCGAGCAGCAGCGCATCCCCGTTCCCCCCTTTAGCAGGGAGTGCCTGCTTCAGACATTTGTGAATGGCCAGCATGGGCACACTCCCTGTTAGAGGGAAGCCGGGGATGCGGCCAGTGCACTCAGATCCGCTCACATTAGACAAGCTCCTGGATGCAGAGGCTCAAGCAGACGCGGAATGGTCGAGTGGCCACGCATGCGGCATAGGACTGGGAAGAGGTGACTTTATTAGGGCGTCCTGGGGGGTTTCACACAGGGGCATCCCCAGTCGGGGTGTGCCGGGGGCAAGGACCAAAACCCAGGATAGTCAAAATTCACTTACCGCTGATTGGTGATGGTCCGGCAATCAATAGAGATACATAGTTACATAGCTCACACACACCATTCTTTTCCTCCACCAGCCATTGATGCAGTGTGTGCAGCATGACATGGATGCTGCCCCATTTTTCAGAGGCTTATCTCTCTCAGTTTGGCGTGAGCTGCAAGTTGGCCTCTCCTGTGCCTTCAAGAAGCACATTTTCTGCAATTATATTATACAACTGCATAGGGTAAGCCTTCTAAAATATGGCACCAAACATCAAAGGATGGTTTAGGGCGAACTAAAAATGTTTTTGACTGGAGGTCGGTGGTGTAGACTAGGGATGAGCGAACCGGTTCGGACGAACCGGAATTCGCTCCGAATTTCAGGGAAAATTCGATTCGGCACGAACCCAAATTTTTTTGGGTTCGTGCCGATCGAATTTTCCCTGAAATAAAAAAAACAAAAATGACAGCGCAGCCGGCCTGCCCGCTCCCACCATGCCGGCATTTGTTTAAAAAGCAAACACTTACCTACATGGTCGGAGCGTGGAGGCCGGCGCCGCTCTCAGGCGCCCTCTCATGACGCGTCCTCTGATGACAGCTGAGAGCGGCGCCGGCCTCCATGCTCCGACCATGCAGGTAAGTGTAGCTGACAGCTGAGAGCGTAGCCGGCCTGCCCGCTCCCACCATGCCGCCATTTTTTTTTTTAAGATGAGCGATTCGTGAAAGTTCGATTCGGGCGAACACGAATTTCTTGGGGAAATTCGGCGAATCGCCCGAATCAAACTTTCAAGAAGTTCGCTCATCTCTAGTGTAGACAGTAGGCGTCATGTCCCCTCACCTTGATTCCAGCTTGGCTGCTCTATTTTAACGTAAATGGTTTCTTTCTGTGAAAGTCTACCCCAGGCAGCTTAAAGGGATACAGAAGGCAAAGGGAACTGTTACACCATTGTGTCAGGCTACATTTGGCACTGTCCTAAACTGTTATCGGTTTTTAAATTGAAGAAGAAATGGGCAAGATATCAAGGTTTACAGTTTAACCTTATGATTTCTCCTCTTACACATGTGGGCATGGCCCTTGACTCTGTTATGCCACATAATAATCTGCATAACAGGCAGCGTCTGTAAGACTGGCATTCTTATTACCTTGGCAGTATTTCCTCTCGCCAGGGTCCACAGTCTGATGGAGTTTAAGACCACCAACTTATCCCTATGATTGGTGGTATATGGCAAAGGAATTCAGGGGATGTGCCACTACTCTTCGCCTTGTTTGTACTTCCAGAAGCAGCTGTGTTCTGACAGGAAGGGAGAGGGAAGCCATGATGAGGTGAGCTGCTGAATGAATGACGTTTATGCACTTTGCCCTTTGAGGTCTCTTTAAAGTCCCTGTCCCGGCAAATACTATCTTTGCCCCAGCTCATTCCTCTTGGGAACAGTAAAAAAAATGAGCCATTGCAAAGCACCTGAGGATCTCCGATTGTAAATACCTTCTGTATTCTAGACAAAACTGATTTCTTTGCTTCAATTTTTGGGTCATGGCTGACCTGGGAAGGCCATATCATGATGCAGATTTATGAGTCACAAGCATGTTCTGCTGTGGTCAAAGACAGCTGTGGGACCACTGTGACTTGTCATGCTTGCTCACAATGCAAGCACCAAGGGACGAGGTGGCAGTAGGACCACTTTTTGGTCCTGGAGGACCTGCCCCTAATCAACGATCATCGCTCGGTCTATTTACCATTGGTGAATTCGAGGAGAGGACTTTACTCTTGTTTGGATCGGGAACGTCCGGATAACAAATCTCTTTTAACCTGGAAAACAGATTGAATAAATATTATTGCCTTCACAAAGAGATGGCGTAAAGAAACGCTGCATTTAATGCTTATCACACATCTGACTGCACGACTGCCATTGAAGTCTTTGCCCAGACATACACTACCCCCCCCCTTAATCCCCCTTGGGGACAATGTAAAATAAGCAAAGCATCTCAAAATCTCTAATTATATATAAATACATCATGTATTCTAAGCAAAACAGCTTCAATTTCTGGGTGTGGCTAAGCTGGAAAGGGCGTGTCATGGTGTGGCTTTATGAGTCATTAGCATTGTCTGCTTTGGTCAGAGACAGCTGCAGTGCCACAGTGGCTTGCTGCAGTCGTTCGCGCTGAGTGGTGGTTAGATCACTTTTTTTGTGTGGTCATGGAGTAATAAAATTGATAGAAGGACAAACTTTAAAGCCCTGCTTCTGCTTCTACCTGGCACTGCAGGAAATGAAGGCAGCACATGGGACAGGCACCACGTGAGCGGATTGCTGCCCTGTTATTGCCATTAGGTTTACAGTGCCTTTAAAGTGGACCAAAACCCATATAGATCAGCCCAGGAATCTATAAGATTCCCAGGCATCTCGATTCCCTCCCCAAAATCGAGATGCCCCATTGTGTAAAACCCCCCAGGTCACCTAGAAACTCACCTTCTTTCCTGGTCCAACAGCACATGCGCAAGCAGCAGCCGCATCCCCGCTATCCCTCTAGCAGGGTGCGTGCCCTCGCCAGGCATTTTGTAGCGGTGGATACGGTTGTCAGCGCGCTCAGATCTGCTCTTATTAGACAAACTCCTGGATGAAGGGGCTCGAACAGATCCGAGCACACTGATTGGATGAGCGGCCGTGCATGCGTCGTAGGACCAGGAAGAGGTGAGTTTGTTCGGGTGACCTGGGGGGTTTCACACAGCGGGGCACGGACTGAAACCCAGGATAGTCAAAATCCTGAGTTTTGGTCCACTTTAAAGTGAGATTCTGTTGCCTAAGTTGGTTTTATGGGGTTTATTTATGAATGTTTTTATAATTGTGATGAAACACATTTTGGCTAGTTAATGTGGTTATATTATAACATATTTGTTTGTGAATTTTGGTTATATCTAAATTGTATATAATTTGTTGATATTCACTGTACACTGATGTAGGTCTGATCATTTAGGACTCCTTTTACACATTTATTTTCCTATATCGCTATATAGTTGTTCTGGATTATATAGTGGTGTTAGTTGTTTGAGACATGTGTCTAGTTGGTCAGCGAGTGTCAGTTAGAACCTACATGAGAGGATTAGGAAGGCTTAGACCCAGGGCCAGCGCCAGCACAGGGCAAACCTGGGCAATTGCCAGGGTCCCTGGCATATTCAGGGGCCCACTCAGGCTCTTGCTTGGCCATGGTATTATTTTACAGTGGACCCAATAACTGAATGCCGGGTGCTGTGTGCAGACCGGCTCATGGCTGGCCTCAGCAACAGGGGATGATCAGCGACATTGGAGAAGGTGGCATGGGATGGAGGTCAATTGATGGAAGCTCAGAAGGTGGCAAGAACCAGGTGACCACTGATAAGGACTGGAGGGCGATCAGCAGCAGGAGATGACCCATTTGTGGCAGCGGAGCTGAAAGGTGACATCATGTGACTCACTACTTTGGGGCCACTAAGGCTGTCTTGCCCAAGGGCCCCCACAAACCTGGAGCTGGCCCTGCTTAGACCACTCTAATAACCCTAAATACTGCCTGGAGTAATAGGGCTTAGAATGGAGCATGCCAGTGCAGTTTGTAAAAAGGACTGTAATGTTTGTAAAGATGTCCATACAGAGCAGAGCTAAAGCTGGTATAGGAATGAGCTGAACTCTTGGGCCTTCACTCCTGAGTCACCAGTTAAAGAGTAAAGAAGTAGTTAGAATTGGTTTGAACATGGCTATGAGTTAGCCCTGGCACATGGCAATCATGTATTTAACATGTATGTCATGTGGCATGGTTATTAGAGCTGTAGGTGGGCCCAGAGTCGAGGTTAATTTTAGAGAGAACCTGACAGTCAGCCAGGCAATGGTAACAGAGGCGTTGAAAGAGACACACCCAAGGGAAGAACCAGTCACAAAGTGAGAACCAGATATCAGGGAACTGAGAGACCAATGGGAGCCCCAGAAGCCTTGGTTGGAATCAATGCCTAGGAGCTCACCAGATGGAGTAAGTCCAGCTGTGCTTAGCTTTCTGTCCAGGGAAAGAGCGTACCATCATAATATGAGGCCATTGATTGCTGTGCTACAAAGGAGAAATGAAGGATCTTCAGTGGTTTCAAGAAGTGAAAGTTCTTGTCTGTGACTTGGTGAAGCTTTATTGGAGGTGGTGCGGGTGAGATAGGAGAAGCCCTGGAGTAGTAGTAATAGATACACAGACCTACCCATTCTGTCATACCAGTATTCTGGAAACACTTACCATGCTCTCCCTGCAATCAACAGTATCACAGCCAGCACTGACACCAAGATGACAGGTAGCAGGATGGACAAGATGAACGGCCCAGCTAAAGGACAACAAGGGTTACATAAGTTACAGATATAAAGATACATAGCCATTTACAGTTGGACCAAAACCTGATTTGGGATGCCCCGCTATGCGAAACCCCCCTGACTACCAGTAAAGCACTTAGCTGACTAGAGGTCTTGTCAGCTAACGGTTGAAAGGAGCCATGCACGCTGCCGGCTGCATCCCCGCTTGCCTCTAACACTGATTGAGAAAAGAGTAAAACTGGTGAGACAGGGATCTCATACAGTGGGGCATCCCAAATCCACATGCCCCTGATGTTTAAAGCAGACCTTGGAAGTCTTATCATAAATCATTTTGTCCATTTGAATCCCCCCATAGAAAAGCTGAATATCAGGGATTTCTACTTAACTGATCTGTAGGTAATAGAGTTTGTAGGGTGGGTGCACGCACTGCTATGCCCGCCCAGGGGAAGATTGATGAACATACACATCCACCTGCCATGGAAATGCTGAGGACTATTTAGTCTGCTTTGGGGATTTCTAGGAGAATGCAAGCATAATGGGAGTGCCTTGTGGGTTAGGGTGGGTTTGGGAACAGGCCCATGATTTGCTTTAATGTTAAATTGTGCACTAAAATTGGACTGGCACATGTGTTTGGATAATTTAAAGAGGAGAAAAATCACAGGAATTTCACTTTCTTGGGTTTTGTTCCTCCCTGGCAGAAGTGTGTATCCCCCGGGATCCCCGAAAAAACACACCTCTTCCTGTTCCTCGTGTGGGCTGCTCAGACAATCATCTGCTCTCATTTGATTCAGATTTCCTTCGCTGTGCAGACATCAGTGTGGCAAGGAAATTTGAAATCCCCGCTCACCTCTAGCTGCATACGCCATTCATTTAGAAAGGCTTGGCATGTGTACAGGCCCCAGATAGAGGGATGCTTGGGGTGCTGAGATGCGGTGAGGACCCCGGAAAATGGTCAGTAAATTGGTGTATTTACGCTGCAGGGCATCTCAATTTGGCATGCCCTATAAAGGGGGAGACCACCTTCAATTAATAAAGCTCCTGAGTTTATGAATCTATAACACTCAAGGGGGTGGTTGCTTTAAATGAAATCAAAGTACAGGTGTGACAATTGTTTAAAGCGGGCCTTCTCCCTGAATAAGAGCCTATCTTATATGTTTCCCACACCCTGTACATACAGATTGCCCACATTAAAAATCATCCTACCTACCCAGCCTTTAAACATCCAAGATGGCGGCTCATGGAGCATCAGACTGCCTGCAAACAGGAAGTGTTATCTTACTATGTCGCACTGCATTCTGGGATTGCTGTCCTTTCCCTGACCCCAGCTCTTCTCTGTCTGTGCAAAGCACAGCTATAACCCCGCCCCCTTTACTTCATCCTACTCTCTTCTCCTCAGTATGTGATGCTTCTGAGTCAAGATGGCAGAGCCCGTATCCTAGTGTCCTGAGCAGAGTTGCAGCCCAGTGGGGGAAAGAATAATAAGTAAGTGACTAAAAATATAAAATATATTTATTGTAGATGCTGGGGAATAGTTTTTTAAGGTTTTGGTCTTTTCATTAAATCTTGCTGAAGGTCGGGTTTAACTCAGAATCCTTACTAATCAAGTGATCTCAACAGAGAAGCCACTGAAAAAGATGGCAACCCATGCCAGTGCGTCGGGTTTGATTTTAAGAAGTGCTGGATCTGTACATGCAGAAAAATGGCGAAGTCCCTGTGCAGAAAGGCTTGCTTTGCATGACTGTGAGTAGGGTAAGTACTTACCGTCTCGTGGTTTGGCAACTTTAACAAATTTCTTGGCAGTTTCCCCCTCTCCTGTCACCGCCGTAACTGCCACTTCATACTCTGGGCTGGATTTTAACCCGAGGATAGTTGTTCCCACTGTGTCCGGGTCATCAATCCAGCCTTTGCACATCTCTACGTCATCTACAAAGGCAGAAGAACATGCAGATTAGTCACCTTCAAGTTTCAGCTTCAGACTGGTCACGTCCTCTACCACTGGCCCAGCAGAGGGGCCTAACATAAATCTCTTTGCCTACATCTTCCACTTTCTTCCAGTGTTCTCCCACAACGTCTGTCTTTGATTGACTTGGGTATATAAATATGCCAAAAACATCCTTTGCATCTAATATTTGCTGCAACAAAAGTATCTTTGAGGCTATTACCTAAATATGTGTAATGTTCTGATTTCTCCATTTTACATTTGCCCTCAGTGCTTTTCACATAGAAAATGTATCCTGCAACAAACCCCTCCTGGGTCTCATCATTTGGATATGGAGACCAGTCCAGAGACAGGGAGACGCCATCAAACTTGGTGACTTTCACTTGTGGGGTCCTTGAAGACACTGTAATAAAAAGCATTGTTCTTATTATTTGTATCATGGTTCTAGATAATGTTTGAAGACAAAGGGTCATGGCCTAGGGCAATGTCTATCAACCTGCGGTACGTGTGCCCAATGGCCAATGTTCAAGTGTGCGCCAACAGAGGGTCTGACAGGTCTTTTTTAACCTCCCTGGCGTTCTGATTCTATGTGCAATTTTGTGCACAAAGCGTTAGGATGACGTTTAAATCTGCCGCCCAGTTCCGCCCCCATGAGCCTCTGCGTCTCACAGAGACGGAACCAGGAAGTCAGACGGACGCAGCTACCGGGGCTCTCACCTGCGATCACAGCGGGGACATCACTGGATCGCAGGGAAAAGGTAAGGAGACTGCTCCTCTGCCTAATCTACCCCGAGTGTGACTCGGGGTTACCGAGTTACCGCAGCAAAAGTTAACCCCGAGTCACGCTCGGGAAGACCGCCAGGGAGGTTAAAATGGACCAACACCGAGGATTTTGACTATCCTGGGTTTTGGTCCACTTCGGTGGGGCACCCCGATCGGGGGTACCCCGCTGTGTGAAACCCCCCAGAACGCCTGGAAACACTCACCTCACCACGCTCCTACGCCTCCCACGCTCTGAGCGCTGGAGGCCGCGTCTTGCGCTTCCCTCTAACAGGGAGCGCGCCCACACCGGCCATTCACAAACAGCCGGCGCGGTGCGCGCCCTGCTAGAGGGAAGCGCGAGACGCGGCCCCGCGCATGCACCGTTGGAATGGGGTTAAGGTAAGGTTTCTGGGCTTCCTGGGGGGTTTCTTATAGATTCCCGGCCGATCCCCTCTGGGTGTTGGTCCACTTTAACAGTAAAACATTTTCTTTCTTGCTACAAGGCCAATGACCTGCTTATTTTGGTACATTGTAATTGATCACTTCTTTGAGGGTACTTGGTATTAACTGCTTGTTACTAGGGAGTACTTGATGTAAAAAGTTTGCTAACCACTGGCCTAGGGCAAGAGGGTCAACCTAGATCAGCGCTAACCAAGCATTTTCTACACAGAATAATTTTATAGTAAATTTTGTTATGAGGTTTATTATGCACTTGGGGTAAAGTCATCTGGCTAAAGGGTGACTTATAAATGTAAGGCACATATATCTGGCTTAAACCAGAACACCACCCGTTATTTACAAAATGTGTCTTGTTCCCTGTGCAGGGGACATCCCGATTGCAGATATCCCCTGCGTATTAAACTCCGTCAAACTGATATTTCTTACCTTTCTCCTCATTCCCCCTGGACGTTAGCGGTCCCATGGTCGTGGTACTCCACTGGAAGCTGGATACCCAGAAGGGGCAATGGCCAATCACGGGACTCGATTTTGTAAGAGGAGCCAGGATAGAGGTAAGAAACCTTGGTTGGCAGGTTGTTATTGTGCAGGTGAGCACTGGCATTGAAGGTGCCCCCCCCCCCAGGCAGGGAAATATTTTTAAAACTAGGTGTTGTTTTCCGCTCTTTGTAACTGTTACAAAGTATTTCAAGACAAAACATGTCTAAAACTATTACTTATGCCCTTATTTAACAAGGGATAGCGCCAGGTAGCGAATGGTGAGCGAACGGTAATGACGGTCGAGAACGCCGGCTACCCTCCGCAATCACACATTTATCAAGCCGATCCTGCTTAGCGACTGACAGCGCCAGATAGCGAATCATTCATCATTATTCCAGCCTCACCCCACAGCGCCAGCGAGCGACCTTGAACAGCGACAGATATGACCTCTCGCTACCTGGCGCTCTCCAATGCATTTCAATGGAGCAATCTTTAAATATTCTTAATTAATTGCTATTAATGTTTTTTTTTTTTTTTTTTTTTTTTTTAATGTCAAAAATTCTGTGACCACTTCTGCAATGTTAGATATTTTTTTTAAGGTAAAAAAAAAAAATAAATGTGCAGAATTGATATTACAGGTCTGATATTAATGTATTCATATTACAAAATGTTTTGAAAAACATGTTTTTTTTTTTTTTCAAAAAATATGGTTGTTTGGGGGTTAAAAAACTACTTTTAGCCCATCGCCGCCAGCGCTCTGGGGTTTAAACATGCATTTCACAGCGCGAGAATTTTTTGAGCGTGATTTGTTAATGAATATGCTGGGAGCCGTGGCCATTCGCTGTCATGCGCTCCCATACAGCGCGGAACCTGTCAAACAGCGACTCCTAACCCCGTATTCAACATTACCGCACACCGGCGGGGTCGCTGTCAACAGCCGAACAACGGCCAAGCACAGCGAATACTAGCGGGCGCTGTGAAAATAACGCTACTGTCGCTCATCTGTCGCTACCTGCCGCTATTAATGAATCAGCCTCCACCATAGTTAACACGGTTGAAATAAGACATGTCCATCAAGTTCAACCGAGGGTGTTTGGGTAGGGGAGGTCATTTTTTATTATTTTTTTATTATTATTATTTTAACTGATAACCGCTTATAGTAACGGCAATTAAAAAGAAGGTAACAGCTAATAGTAACTGTTAAAGTTATTTTCTTCTAAATAAGCATCTAATTCTTTTTTGAAGCTGTCAGCTGCTGATGCTGTAACAAGCTTCTGTAGGAGGCTATTCCATAAATTTATAGTTCTTATGGTGAAGAATGATTGGGACTGAATTTCTTTTTTTCAAGTCGAAGGGAGTGCCCCTTGTCTTTAGAGAGGATTTTACCTGAAATAATGATTCCCCATATTTTTTGTATTGGCCATTTATATATTTATACAAGTTAATCATGTCCCCTCAGTCGTCTCCTCTCAAGAATAAACAGATTTAATCCGCATAATCTTTCCTCATAAATAAGATCTTTCATTCCTTTTAGTTTGGTGGCTCTCCTCTACACCCTTTCCATAGTCAGAGCGTCCTTTCTATGAACTGGTGCCCCATTACTGTATGTTTATACTGTGGAAATGGACACTAGTTGTACCTACAGGCTGGGCTCACCTCAAGACCTGAAATGGGTGGAGCACACTGTAGATTTTGAAGGCTAATTCTCTATTGCTGGTTCTATGGCAACATGCTGCCAGAACACCATGTGGCGCCAAAACATAAGAAATACATAAATAATAATAATAATAATAATAACCCCTTAAAATCTACATCCTGGGAAAATTCAGACATTTCAGCTTGACTTCTTTTTTCTTTAGGAAGACTGAATGAAATGGAGTAAAAAAAAAAAGAACTATTGGGAGTGTGTTTTCTCACGTTCATACTGTTTAAGCTATGTCCTATAGTAACTTTGTAACTAGAGCTTTTTCAGCGCTTTTCAGGAACAACTGAAATCTGATCTGTGGGGAGAGAGCTCTGCTCTGGATACTCAAAAAAAACCTTTTTAAAGTTAATTTACACAGTTTGTGTTTTAATATTGATTCACTTTTTTAGAGTAATCAAAAGCCTGGCAACCACTTCTATGGGTTTCAGAGCGTTTCACTGTGTAACAACATCAAGGTCACAGTGATCCGCAGCGTTGTTGGGTGCTGGCAGCTTGTACATTTAGCTGATATGTGCGTCAGGTTACAGCCTCCCACCTTCACACTTAAAGTTGTCAGGTGGTTAAAGTGGACCAACACCCAGGATTTTGACTATCCTGGGTTTTGGTCCACTTCGGCGGGGCACCCCGATCGGGCTCCCTGAAACCCCCCAGAAACCCCAAAAAACTCACTCCCCGCTCCCACGTGACCGCGCCGTCCAATCCCCGCCGACGTCCAAGCGGGTGACAGGAACGTCCAAGCCGCTTCCGCCGCCGCCTCCCGCGCGTCACTCTCGGCCATTCACAGACGACCCCTCTAGACGTGCGCGCGGGAGGCGGCGGAAGCGGCGGCGGATCAGGTAAGGTCTTTTTGGGGTTTTTGGGGGGTTTCACCCCGCGGGGTGGGAGGTGATCGGCCCGGGAATCTTATAGATTTCCGGGCCGATCACCCCTGGGTGTTGGTGCTCTTTAAGCTTACCCAGCTCCTTGGTGTACCCTGTCAATTTGCCAAGTAAGTGTTCTCCATCCTCTTTTGATCCATAAATCCGAAATTCATATCTGACACCAGGCTGAAACACATCTGTAATTAAAAAAAACACAATGAACATTTCCTTCTAAGGAATGTACTTACTAAGAAATGATTTTTATGGGCTTGAATTTGTTCTAGTTACAAAAGAGAACTAGCAGAATAAATAGTGGCAGTAAAGATGTGCTAATATGAAAATAGATGTAGTATAGATGGGATATATATACAGTATATACACCTTTAATCCAAGACACCAGAAAGTCCAATGTTCCTCTTTAAAGAACTTTCCCAACAAATATATCAGAGATGTTGCTTACCTTTCACCTGCTACTGCGGCTCAAGTGTGCTCCTGCAGCCTTGGTATCTGAGTGCCCCATTTCCCGGCAGACCTAAGTTACACTAGCGCTACATTTAGCACAACCAATGTGTAACTAAGTAATTGTGGTTTTAAAGTGGACCAAATTTGGTCTTTTCCCCCTGAACACCACGATCGGGGGTGCCCCACTGTGTGAAACCACCCAGGTTGCCCTAACAAACTCACCTCTTCCCAGTCCTACAAGGCATGCGCGGCTGCTCGCCCAATCAGTGCGCTTGCATCCGCTTCAGCCCCTTTGTCCAGGAGCTCGTCTAATGCAGGGTGGATCCGAGCGCGCTGGCCACCGCATCCCCTGCTACCCTCTAACAGGGGAGGTGCCCACACCGGTCATTCACAAAGGCCTGGTGCAGGCACGCATTCTGCTAAAGGGATGGGGTGGCTGCTGCTCACTCATGCGCCATTGGACCGGGATAAATGTGAGTTTTCAGGCACCTGGATGGGTTTCACACAGTGGGGGACCCCCAATCAGGCTGCCCTGGGGGGGGGGGGGGAGTGAGTATGCCTGCCCTGGAGGTTCTCTTCCCAAAGTAAGTAAATTTTGAAACAAAAGTAATCCCCAGTTTTTGCCTTATTCTTCTATGCTACTTATGTACACACACACACACACACACACACACACACACACACACACACACACACACACACACAATTCTTACCAGATTTAATAACATCACTGTGGATACTGGAATTATACTTCTTCCACTGAAGATCGCAATGTGGGGAGCGTGGAAAGCTGCACCATTCCACTACATATCCAGCAACATCAGGCACCGGTGTCCAGCTTACATTCATCTCCCCGTCTTTGCCACTTGTACGCTCTGTGTTCACCTCTTTAAAGCCTACAGACCGCAAAACAAAGGCGTCCAACATTAGCAACAACCGCACGCAGTACTTGTTATACAGGCGACTCCAGAGCACACATGCAATTGTTTATAAATGAAATGAAACTGATTTCAGGTAAATACCATCAAGCCCAATTTTGTTTCATTATTCTCATGCGCCTGGAATCACTGTGGCCTGAGAGTATTACAAACTGTATGCTAGTCTCTACAACATACCTTTCATCTTTTCAGCGTGGGAAAGAGGTACAATTGTTAAATTAAGCTACACCTCTCATTGATTGATAGATAAGAGATAGGATGTAACAGTTACAACAATATAAATACTTTGAATAGGCAAATGAATCATTTATTGATGCAGATCTGCATGTTACACCTCAAAGAGGGACAGAGAAAAACAACAACAAGGGACAGGGGGACATGGATTCAAAAAAGGGACAGTCCCTCCAAATCAGGGACACTTGGAAGGTGTGCTCTACAATGACACATCCTAACTTAATGTTTATTCCTTTATATAAAAGTTTTAGCCACAACATCGCAATGTTTTCTCTGGTGATCTGTAAAAGGACAAATGTGATTGATTGCTCATTTTTTTGTTCTTGGGGAGAATTTGTTCTGTGTTCTCATTACCATGTTATGATGCCATGCACTGATCATACATAAGCACATGTGCCATATGGAGTATATGTTAAGGTGTGTGCTCTTCTGACAGCTGCAGACTTTTGTGTCCTTCTAATGAATACCCATCATACTGGAGTGACTGGTGTCCAGGCGATGTACACAAGGAAATACATTCGGATTATTGAGCAAGTCACTGATGTGGTGATCAGTGATCACAAGGCTACAGACTCCTTCAGACTATTAGCAGGTTGGCACTTTGCTGATCCTGCTGATTATTATGATGATTATGCCTGCCCTTTGTACGTTGATGTAGTTGTGTTTCTACGTCTAGCGCTTTGCTAAACAATTGGCGTAGTCAGCAGGAAAATGTGAAACACTACCATCCCACATGTACATCAAACTTTGTAAGTTTCCCCTTAAGCTCTACAGCTTAGTGTCATGGTGTCACAATTGTAATGAAGTAAACACCACGTATGTCCACAACCTAAAAAACTAGTTAGAAGAAATCACTAATTAGGCATAGGGCATAATCATAGACTTGAAGTGACCCCCACACGCTAATTTGTAAGGCAGCACCGATGCTCCTGACTTGGAGGGCAAACCCAAGGGCGGAGATGTATATTTTCAAGTCCTGACTTCTGCATGTGGCTCCCTGGCATCTCCGTGGCTGCACAGTATGACACAGGCTGTCACGTGACCCCTGTGTCATATTGACGTGACGGGTCACTAGTGTGCTATTGTGCACCCCGAACAAGAAATGACTCTGACACTTTGGTCCTGGTACCCCAGGCAATTGTCTTATTTGTCCCTGTAAATGTGACGAGGGCTAATTTTTGGGTAGGGTTTATATTTAAAGCATCCTTAAAAATCATGCTAGGACTTATTTTTGGGGTAGGTCTTATTTTCGGGGAAACAGGGTAGCTGCCAAAAGTCACTTGGTGCCAGGTCCCAGGAGAAGAGCAAGGTCAGGGTGAGGAGCTTTGCTTTTTTTGTATCCGGGGCATGGGATTGCATTAAAGAGACTGTAAACCCAACCAAGCTCAGACTGGGCCACAGGGTTACCTTAGAATCTTGCGGCCACCCCGTATACAATAATACAGTTATCATAATCTTTCTGTGCCCTTAATATAAGTCAGTGGCTTGCATCTATGTGTGGGGTGGGCCCCCAGAGTCAGTTCTACTGGGGGGCCCCAGACACCCCAGTGCAACACTGAACCCGATGGCAATAATAATGTAGCAAGCAGCTCACATGATGCCTAACCCATGTGTCTCTCTTTCATTTCCTTCCCCTGCAGGACAGAAGCCATAGCAGGGATCCAAAGTTTCCCCTCCTTTCAGTGTCATTCCTCCAGGAATTAGTGGACTTATAACTTCTCTGTTTCTTGGTGTTCTCTATATGGTGCATGGTAAGCCACAGTTGTCCCTCAGGTATTCACAGCAGAGCCTGCTTAGAACTCATAAAGATGAGCCATGATGACATGACTTTTCCAGCTCAGCCACAATCCAAAAAGCGAAGTGGCTTCACTTAGAATACAGAAGTTATTTACATTAGTTTTTAAGATGCTTTAAAATGGCTAATTTTACACTGTTCCCATGGAGGATAAGGTGGGAGGATGCTGGTGTGTGTCTGGACAGGGACTTTAGTGAAACACACTTAGGGGATTATTTAAGAACGGCTAGCGCCAGGGAATGCTACCTTGCCCGGCGTTCACCAGGCGCTGTTTGTGAAATCACATTTAAGAAAGCAAATCTGGTGAACGCCTCTAACAGCGCCATGTAGCGTCACATGTATTACTAGAGGTGGCTCAGTGTATAGCGCCGGTGCTCTAGGTTCAGCAGTGCCATGTATTACCTTTCGCTCAGTGTCGCTCTCCCATACATTTTAATCGGGTTTCATTTGGTTGTGTTTAAATAGTGTTTTGGGCAAATAAAATATAATTTTTTATACAGCACCCAGCTTTAGAGCGTCAACGCTGTGTGTAGTTTTTTCTTAAATATGGTGTGGAGCTATCTCTCGCTCGCCGCAGCGCTGTCCTGTTGTTAGATGTAGTCTTGGGTGCTTTATTGCTCTCCATTGGCTCTGCAGTGAATCAGGGAGAGAGCTTCTACAGCTCCCACCACACATCAAATTCATCAATACAGGCCAGGATACTACAGCGGCCGTTGTGCTAGGTCTGACACCAGCTTACAGCATCTACTAGCAGTCACTCTAAGCGCCGCTTACAGGCGTTAGTAATGAATCAGCCTCTTAATGTTGGGGGAAACAGTGGGATCTGACTAGATCAGCCAACAAGTCAGATCCGCGCCAAGTGACCCACCAGCTATTTGGACCCACCAGCCCTGAACCTTGTAAATGAAAGATTTGAAAAAAATTGCTAATTGGTAAGCCTTGCGCTGACAGCTGTGGATGTTTAGAGGGAGATTTTAAAAATCTGTGTTTTATAAATAACTTTCTAAAGTTGCCACTGACAGCTAAAGCTCAACAACCACAGTGAATAGTCTCACACAGACAGACATGGCCGTAAATGTTGGTAGTGGTACCCCTGAAATTTTCTCACAGAAAGGGTTTGCAGTAACACACGTTTTGCTATACACTTTTATTCTCTATTTGTGTATTGGAACTAAACCAAAGAAGGGAGGAAAAAAAAGCAAATCTGACATAATGTCACACCAAACTCCAAAAATGGGCTGGACAAAATTATTGGCACCTGTAGCGATAACCTTTATCGCCAGAGGTCTTCCCCGCCAGAGACGTCCTTTTCCCAATGGTGAGAGGTGCTGCAGGAATCCCACAGTCATCCGTGAGGAACCAGGAACAGCCCTTACAAGGGCCAGTGAATTGTAATATAGCGTTTCCCCCAATAAGAGACAGAACTCAGTATTGAGGGTGAAGATGAACTTAACTTTATTAGTGCCACACTGGGCCTTATATGCAAGTCGCCATGCAAGGGGACCTCCCCCATGGACCTGATGGAGGACTGCATGACAAACACACAGACCAATGGGAGCAGGACACACAATCCCTCAACTCTGCCGGTAACACAATCAGCCACACAATGGCAGTCTGTAACACAATCATCACAATGAAATTGTCTGTAATGCAATCAAGAGCATAATGACAGTCTGTAATACAATCAACAACATGATGACATTGTCTGTAACGTAATCAAGAGCATAATGCCATCGTCTGTGACATGCTCAAGAAAATGAGTCTATGCAAAAGTCCAAGGGCAGAAACAATGCCTTTAAAATCCAAAAGGCATAGAGTCTGTCACAATGCCCCCTTTTTGTGGAACACCCGGCAGACCCGGATTGACCCTGTTCGGGTTAACGTGGGGCTGTCCGGACTCTTGTTATGGGCAGAGTTCTGTGTAAGGACAAGTCTGCAAATAGTGAGTAACCGGACTAAACATTGGCGTGGGCTGTACATAGGAATCGGTCATGGGTGGGGTCCAAACACTGGGATATTGTGGCGTTGGTGAGTTCAGCACCAAAGTCCTTGGTTGGATGTGTGCACAGGTGCTTTGCTTTCTTATAGCTGGTCCAAGTTTCAATCTCTTTCCATGGAAGCTGATCGGAGAATCCACAATCTTCTGCACATCTATATCATCGTAAAAGGAGACAAAACCATAACCCTTAGAAACGCCAGAGGCATCCCTAATAATTTTGACATTCTTTACAGCACCATACTTTAAAAAAAAATACTTAATTTCATGCTGATCAATCCGACGGTCAATGCCCCCAACAAAAATAGTGTTTGGCATAAGTTTCCCTTCTGGAAGGACGTAACCTGACGGCTGATCCTCTTCTTGGCTTCTTGTAACAGACATGACGTGATGCAGACGAAACCCCTGGGTCTCCCCGACCATTGAACTGGAGTCGGCAGCTCGGGCTGGAGCCCGGGTTGTAACAGGGTTGATGCTGGCTGGCCCAGGGGTAGCGTAGGCAGAAGTCATTGGTCCTAGATCATTTCCCAATAGTACTTCTGCGGGTAAGTTGTCCATAAGTCCCACATGTACCCTGCCGGATCCAGCGCCCCAGTCAAGATGTATTCGGGCGGTGGGGAGTCGAAACACAGCTCCTCCCGCCACCCTTACTGCAACGGTGTGTCCGGTGCGGTCTTTGTTCTTGACCAAATGAGGTTGGAGCAAGGTAAGTGTGGCTCCGGTGTCGCGTAATCCTTGCGCGGTGCGCCCATTGACTCGTACCTCCTGGCGATGGTGCTGTCGGTTGTCTTGGATGGCCGCTTGTACGGGATCAGCTTCATACAGTACCCCCAGATACTCTTCCGAACTGCTCTCAGCTTCCAAACAGTGTGCCACAGGAGTACGGGAGGTGGAAGGTTGCTTTTGCCTCCACATGTTTCGGGGAGGCTCTAGGGCGCAATCCCTGCGATAATGTCCCCATTGTTTGCAACGATGGCACTGAACGGTGGAGAGGTTCAGTTGCTGTGCTGGCCTATGTGGCCCAGAGTCACGAGTTGGCGCTGAAGCCACAGGTGCTTGAAATTTGATGGGCGGTGGTGGTTTTGGAGCGGACTGTTCTGTCCGGCGAGCATTGGTGTACTCGTCGGCTAGACGAGCAGCCTCAGGTAGCGTTAGAGGCCTCCGGTCACGTACCCACTCTCTTAGCTCTGGTTGCAGGGCATTGAGAAAATGTTCTAGTAAAAACAATTGTAGTACATCCTCAGCGGTTGTGGCTTGGCATCCAGTGACCCAGTGTGATGCTGTACGATGGAGGCGACATGCCCACTCCGTGTAAGAATCCCCTCCCTTCTTTTGGGATTCCCGAAATCATCGCCTGTAGGCTTCCGGGGTGACAGCGTACCGGGCTAACAAAGCCTCCTTTACCAGATGGTAGTGTGGTAAGTCCGCATCAGGGATGGCCCGGAAAGCATCGGAAGCTTTCCCAGATAGTTTCCCTGATAATATGGTGACCCATTCCTCCGTGGGTACCCGGTGTAAAGCGCACTGCCGTTCAAAATCGGCCAAAAATCCGTCAATCTCATCGTCACTTTCCTGGAAGGACTTAAATGCTGCAAATGGAATCTTTCTCCCCCCAGTGTAAGGCTGAGAGGCTGCTGGGTTGAAAGTCGCCGATCTTCCCTTCGCTTACTGGCCTCTGCCTCCGCTGCGGCGAAGACTCGGTCGATCAGTTCCTGTGATGGATTCGGGCCATAGACCAACAATCTGTTCCGAACCGCTTGAACGAGAGCAGCATCTTCATCGGCCTCTATATTGGTTTCGGTCCTCACTGCTGCACGATCCATTTCGATCAGCTCGGCAATCAGTTCCTGACGTGGGCGGTTGCTAGCTGACCTTCCCCGGCTCTCGAGTAGATCCTTCAGGGTCAGCCTTTTCAACTTGTCATACTGACTCTCCATCAGGGTAGCACTCTCTCTGGGTAGAAAGGACCATCCCGCCGCTTGCCACCAATTGTAGCGATAACCTTTATCGCCGGAGGTCTTCCCCGCCAGAGACGTCCTTTTCCCAATGGTGAGAGGTGCTGCAGGAATCCCAGAGTCATCCGTGAGGAACCAGGAACAGCCCTTACAAGGGCAAGTGAATTGTAATATAGCATTTCCCCCAATAAGAGACAGAACTCAGTATTGAGGGTGAAGATGAAGTGAACTTTATTAGTGCCACACTGGGCCTTATATGCAAGTCGCCATGCAAGGGGACCTCCCCCATGGACCTGATGGAGGACTGCATGACAAACACACAGACCAATGGGAGCAGGACACACAATCCCTCAACTCTGACGGTAACACAATCAGCCACACAATGGCAGTCTGTAACACAATCAATCATCACAATGAAATTGTCTGTAATGCAATCAAGAGCATAATGACAGTCTGTAATACAATCAACAACATGATGACATTGTCTGTAACGTAATCAAGAGCATAATGCCATCGTCTGTGACATGCTCAAGAAAATGAGTCTATGCAAAAGTCCAAGGGCAGAAACAATGCCTTTAAAATCCAAAAGGCATAGAGTCTGTCACAGCACCCGTTAAAAATGGTGGATAAATAAGATTGTTACAAGCATGTGATGCTCCTTTAAACTCACCTGGGGCAAGTAACAGGTATGGGCAATATAAAAATCACACCTCAAAGCAGATGAAAAGGAGAGAAGTTCTCAAGGTTACAAGTCCATCTCCAGAGATCTAGATTTGCCTTTGTCCACAGTGCAGAACATTATCAAGAAGTTTGCAACCCATGGCGCTGTAGCTAATCTCCCTGGACGTGGGTGGAAGAGAAAAATTGATGAAAGGTGTTAACGCAGGATAGTCCGGATGGTAGATAAGCAGCTCCAAACAAGTTCCAAAGATATTCAAGCTGTCCTGCAGGCTCAGGAAGCATCAGTGTCAGCGCAAACTATTTGTCGACATTTAAATAAAATGGAACGCTATGGCAGGAGACCCAGGAGGACCCCACTGCTGACACAGAGGCATAAAAAACAAGACTACATTTTGCCAAAATGCACTTTGGTAAGCCAAAATTTGGGAAAAATGTCTTGTGGACAGATAAGACCAAGATAGAGCACATCATTCTACTGTTTTCCGAAAATGGAATGCACAGTACCTACAGTGAAATATGGTGGAGGTTCAATGATGTTTTGGGGTTGTTCTGCTGCCTCTGGCACTGGGTGCCTTGAATGTGTGCAAAGCATCATGCAATCTGAGGATTACCAACGGATTTTGGGTCACACTGTACAGCCCAGTGTCAGAAGCTGAGTTTGTGTCCAAGATCTTGTGTCTTCCAGCAGGACAATGACCCTAAACATACGTCAAAAAGCCCCCAGATATGGATGGCAACCAAGCGCTGGAGAGTTCTGAAGTGGCCAGCAACGAGTCCAGATCTAAATCCCATTGAACACCTGTGGAGAGATCTTAAAATTGCTGTAGGGAAAAGGTGCCCTTCCAATAAGAGACACCTGGAGCAGTTTGCAAAGGAAGAGAGGTCCAACATTCAGGCTGAGAC
The DNA here is from genome assembly GCA_027917425.1 of Gastrophryne carolinensis. Lineage (NCBI taxonomy): Eukaryota > Metazoa > Chordata > Amphibia > Anura > Microhylidae > Gastrophryne > Gastrophryne carolinensis. The sequence continues at coordinate 605,083,431 of CM051234.1, forward strand.
GTGTGAGAAGCTTATTGATGGTTATAGGAAGCAAATGATCCTTGTCTGTGAGAAATACTTCATTTTCTTTAAACTCTGAACAAACTGAAGGTCCCACACCTTCCACAGCCCCAGCTACAATATAAGGCACCACTGCTGAATGTATCATAAAGGTAAATGTTTATTTACAAAAATAAAGAAATATACACATTTAAGACATTACAAAGTCAAAAGGAAGGAAAGAAAACCCAGATTGAAAGGGGGGGGGGGACTGGTGGGTAATACAATAATAATTAATAAAATATTAATCTATATTACAAGTATATATTCATTATATTGCCTGGCTGGTATGAAAAAAGTGCTGTAGTGCTTATAATCCTCCCTATTAAATGGGGGCCACAATATCACAATATTACCTACCTACTTAAAGTGCAAATGCTACTGTAAATTACCCTCTAACCTAAATAAATCTATATACATGCTTAAACAACCAGTGAGAACCAGCCGGGAAGAACACAAGAATTACAATTTTCAATCAAAATAGAACTTACATGGAAGACTACCGATAGCCCACCAGCCCACAACTCCTGCGTCTACGCGTTGCGTGACGTCACAAGCGTCACTTCCTCAGGACAAATTTTCTTTAAAAATTTCAGGGGTGCCAACATGTACGGCCGTGACTGTAAAATAAAGAACTTACCCATGTCACTAGATTCAGGGATCTTGATCTTAGCAGCTGGAGATTTACCAGCGCCATTCTGTGCAGTAATGCTGATGATGTGCGCTCCTCTCCCTAATGATATCTTGTATTGGGTTTGAGCAGCAGGCACTTGAGTTCTGTTGGGCGCCATATGACTTTGTAGTGACCACCATTTTATATTAAAGTGAGAAATGTTTCCGTTGGCACTAAAATCAGGTAGATGCTAAAAAAGTAAAAAAAAATGTTAAGATGCAGAAGCATGTTTAACTAATAATTCTAATTTGAAGATTAACCAAACTGTACACACAATTAAAACAGCATCACATTACATGTACCAGGGAATACATAGCCCTGATGGGGCCCCATAGCAGGGCCCTCACCATCATCAACAACCCCCCCTCTGCAGACACTCACCGGCTGTGTCTGCAACTAACTCCAGCTTGGCAATGAGGGAGAGGAGCAGGGCGCCGATGGTGATCAAATATAAATCACCGCGCCCGCAACTCCCATGTTGCTTCAAGGTGAGGGTTACCCTCACCTTGAAGCAACATGGGAGTTGCGGGCGCGGTGATTTATATTTGATGACCCTGTGATGCTGACTCTATGTGCCATTTTTTATTCTTGAATATTCAGGTTTGCTGGTGTCATTTAGCATGCACACGTGCACTTTGAGTATATCTTTATTGTTTCCATTCACTTATAACTGTTTGAACTGGGCGAGTCTGCCAATATATTTTCTGTGGAATTTAGTTTTTTATTCATTTTCACATATGAGGTATTGTTAAGAGTTGATATTTATTAGAGGTTTTACACTTTGAGGGTTTACACATACAATTTTTATGCCGGCATAAAATAACTGTTATAATAGGATCTAATAAGTGCACATAGGGTCTTTTGATGCATTGTTCCCCTTAGGGGGTTTTTTCATTAATATTATTGTGACCATGGGGTCATCCATGTGATTTTAATTGTCCAGTGTGTTTTTGTGTATTTTAATATCTCCTTTTTCATAATAAAGAATTTTGTATCCATGTTGATGTTGGTGTTCATTTTAATGGAAGGAAGAGGAAATCCGGTGACAGGTTCTGTCACCCCTGATACACAAAACCTGGCACCCCTGGATTTCCTACCAGGAAAAGAAAACCACAGGCTTGGCAGGGCTTTGATTCAGTTTGGGTGTATAAGTGACCCCTCACGTGTATATATGTATTTTTAATATTACAAAATTTCGCGGTAGTGAAATTTGCCATTCCCGCACTTGCATATGATTTTCCCCTGCAATGTTATAGCCTCCGCTGCACTCCGTACCTGGTACTGACTGAAGAACCCTGGGCGCAGGGCTCAGACGCTCATGGCCTGACCAGGGCCAGTAAACTCTCAAACTGATGTGTGGCCCCAAAGCAGATATGTAATTTAACCTCCATGAAGGATTAGCTCTTACCCAAATCTGAAAAGTTATAGTCTAGGTAGACATAGGCTTCGATTCAGTAAGAGTTTAAAACAATTCTGATGGTGGTAAAAAGTTCTGAGCCTGAGAATTTCACTGTTGCTGAATCACCAGCTAAGAAGAAAATGAACGTCAATGGTATTTTTTTTACTCCTAAGAGTAGAGAACCTTTTAGTTTGGTGCCATTGACTTTTATTGTTTTACTAGCTTGAGATTCAGTAACAATGATATTTTCAGGCATTTTTCTCATAAAGTGCGTTTTTTAATGCCATGGGATTTTTTTTTAACTCTTACTGAACCAAGGCCATAGAGTTATATATATTTTATTTATCACTTACTTTCCAGTAAAGAGTAACAAGCCGACTGTTTCTGTTATCCAGAACTTCTCTCCAAACATCAACCGGAGCTGAAGGCACTGTAGCAAGTAAAAAAAGTATAATGTAACTCACAGGAGGAGGGTTAGAGTACAGCACAGCAGGAACTCTGATGAAGCAGCCAATAGCATACTGTGATACGTGTTAGAGTCTACCTCGGGCACTCCCCATACATTTACTATGTAAGAGATCATGGGGGTTATTTAAGAAAGGCTAAGGCCACGTAATTCAAGTCAAAAATCCAGAGCACCTGTGATAGTGCCAGGTAGTGTCCTATCGATCACCAGCACAGACGATGGGATGAGTTCCAGCGCTGAGACTCCTACAGTGTCACATAAGATTAGGCGCTCACCTAGCACTGTGTGGCCTTATCCCATACATTTCAATGGGCTGGGATGGTTACAATTATTTAAGAATTTAAGTAGATTTTTTTTAAAAAGTTTTTGGGCTGGTACATGTGCCACTGGATCCCTGTGCTAATTAATTATTCATAAAAAAAACCCCTAAAAAATAGGGAATCCAACAGGTGCTGTTTGCCTAAATTCCCTTTTTTTGAGCACCTCTAAGAGCACTTGGTATTTTTTTGATAGATTTTGTTAGCTTGCGGCGCTCTCGTCTGGTACTAGGTGGTGCTTGAGCATAGTCTTATATAAGCCATTCGCTGAGAACGCTGCTTGGCCAGGTGCGCTACAGCTGACAGCGCCTGCGGCCAGATGCCGACTTTGTGGTGTGGGCGCTGCTGAGCGTTTTGGGCGAGGCACTCAAGTGGCGCCCGCACAAATAATAGTAAATTAGCCTGTATGTCTTTGATTCACCTTTTTACGTGGCACACGTGTGGTGCACAGTATTACTAGGTTTGTTGATGATCATGTCTGACACTGATCAAAATGATTGTCTGTTGTGGATTGTTTTTCTAAAAATTAGATTAGATTTACAGATTATTTTTATTTCTTTCCCTTTTTCTTTAACCCAGGGTTTAGGAGACATGGCCTTGATTCAATAAAGGTAGAAAAAAATTCTCATGGTAGTAAAAAATTCAATTCATGAGAAAAAAGCCTGAGAATGTCACTGTTACTGAATCACTAGAAAAAAAAGACAATGAAAGTCAATGGCAGCTTTTACTACAGTGTAGAAAGGAGTAAACAGTTCTCTACTTTTCTTAGGAGTAAAAAAGTGCCATTGACTTTCATTGTTTTCTTATCTGGTGATTCAACAACAGTGACATTCTCAGGCTTTTTTCTCATGAATTGAATCTTTTACTACCATGAGAATTTTTTTCTACCTTTATTGAATCGAGCCCATTGTTTGGATATATGCATCTTATTACTCTTTTTCTAATTGGTTGCACTAGTATTTCATTTAATTGGCAGAGCATCTATAGAGACAATTTGATATTAATATACATGTTTTTTTTTTATTTTCATGCTGTGAATTGTTTTGCTTTTATAGTTTTTGATATTGACTTTTCCAGTGTTGGACTAGCCCAGGGGGGCACCAGGGAATCCCCCAGTGCGCCAGTCTCAGAACATAGGGGCCCCATACTGCAGCTCATGCCCAAAGGACTGAATGTCTACTGAAAGGACAGTACAGGCAGGAGAGAGTAGGGACAATGTACAGTGCTGCAGAGTACAGCTAAGGTTAGCCACAGTTTGGGATTGTGGGATCGAGGTTAGTATACAGGGAAGACTGTGGGCATTTAAAATCCCTAAACTTCCACTGCAGACAATTTTTTGTTTGATGCCATTGTTCCACATCCAAAAGGTACTTTCTTCACCGTCTACCCAAGAGGAAACAGGTTTGCTCCAATTGTTAAATCTATTTGTAGATATTGCTGGGCGAACCCCTATAGTTTGGGATTCTGTAAGTTTTCTACCAGAATTTGAGCGGAACTCGTTTCCGGTCCCCATTGATTTCAACTTTGGTGGGGGGGGGGGGGGGGGGGGGTGATTCTGCCTCTGGACCACCCCTCTCAATCCTCGACCACCCGGGTGGCATCTGTCAAGGGGGCCCCCACAGGCAGAATCACGATCATCTGTGTGTGGGGGGGGGGGGGGGGGGTGGCGCTTGAACCTATGCAGAGTGTGCAGCAGGGAGTGGCTGTACACTTAACTGAGCCCTGCATTCCCATCGGCGGTCGGCATTCTTTCTGCTGTCATATAGGCTACGGCCGGGACTTCAGAAAGATGGCTGCTGCTCCCATGACTGAGCACACTGCTAGCAGCACTTCTAGAGCCAGCTGCCAGAATCCTGCCAGGACATAGTGTGACTAGAAAAAGAGGTGAGAGATGCTACATGCTAAGAGTGTCTCAAGCCTGCCAGCACATTGTGTGACCTGAAAGGAGGGAGGAGGGCAGGGTTTCATAGCTGCAGAGAGAGGCAGCCAACCTGGAAGTCTAGGGAGGAAGTGGGGGTGTTTCCATTTTTAGTCCATTGAAGGTTGATTGATAGACCAGATCAGTGGGGTGGAAATTGAAAGCTTAATGAGGAAGTGATTTCCTCACTACGGAGAGATACTGAGGAGGAATCACAGCGCTTTTTTTTTTTTACTATTGACTTGCCAATCACTTTAATGATTGAGGGTTGTGTGCATCTGCAGGTCTATAGGAACCCTGTTAATTAAAGGGATTTTTCAGGCAAAAGGTTAAATAAACAGAAGCTTACCTTGCCAAGCGTTCCTCCAGCACTGTGCCTCCTCTTACCCCATAAATGAAGAAATATGCTTCCTCATCTGCCCCTCTAGTGCCACGCTCTTAAAGCGATTAAACATATAACTTAATCTTGGGCTGCTGTAGTTTTCTAGTGTGGGCCACAATTCTTCACACCAACTCATTAATTAGAAGGGATGACCATATATTCTTGGCCACAACAAGTCATAGCTGCTGCCTGTCCTCCATTCCTTTTCATGCATAGGTCCTGTATTAACATACCGTCTTCACGTGCCTGAAAGTAGCCAGCTTTACTCCAGTTACTCCACCCCGCCAGCGATGACTCCGCCATGCAGCGCACTCTTGGCTCATACTTAGTAAATGGCTCCAGCTGGGTGAGGCTCATGCTGTACTCTACTAGTCGGGGTTTTCCATTGAATGTTGCATTAACCTAAATGTAACAACAGAAGAAAAGTGCTTACTGATACCGGAGAACAAGAACTGCATCGTCCTGCCACTCAGTCCCTGCTTCTGCCAAGATGGAATTTCGCCCCTCTATACGCCCACTCTATTCATTGTGACGTGGGCATGCGGAGGGGTGAAATTCCACCTTGATGGTGGCCATAGCGTTTGATCGGAGCTGGACATCCAGATGTGAATCTTTATAAATCAGTACATTGTAAAGGGTCACTAAACCCAAAGTAATAAGAAAAACTGCACTTCTCTCCGTCTCGCGGCTCCCACTACTGCTCAGAAATCTTATGAAAAAGTGGGGATCAGCGACCTACCCCCCAGAATTTTTGGGGTGATGACTAGAGCCCACTGTAGGTTGGTGGACTGGTGCCATAAATTAGCCCAGGATTTTACGAGCTCATGGCTGACCCCATACATTCATGCTCAGTCACCCAACCATGATGCTGTGGGTATAGCATTGAGGGCTGGGGTTCCTGGCTTGTGGATACAGTGGGGCTGAATATAGGGGACCAAGAGGGAGACTAAGGGGACAGGGATTGAAAATGGGTGTTAAAAGCAGCAGCTCAATTGGCCCCAAAGCAGTGCGGCCCACCTGGCATTCTCCCAGGTTTTCTTATGGCCAGTCTGCCCCTGGTTGTGGCCCCATCAATTCCGCCACTCACTGTCTTGGCACACCCCCTCTATTGCAATGAATGGACAGTGCTTTGCACTGACACAGTGATTGCCGTGAGGGGTGGGACAGTGCACAAGGTACTGGGAGCCCCGCTCATGGAAACCGGAAGGTTTCTGAGTGGCAGGTTGGCCTGGACCTGCTGGAAGGAAGAGAAGGTGAGTGCTGGTTTGTTATTTTGGGTCCGGGAGGTGAGCTGCACGGGATGAAAGGTGAGCATAGCTTTTTTTATTTTTTGCTTGAACAATCACTTTAAGGCACCTCAACCCATATTATAGTTTTTTGCATAAAGCTCCATCATTTCCATGGTGTTGTACAATGTAGTAATTACAGACAGGGTAGAACAAATAACTTATTATACATGAGTGTTATGTATTAGATGTGACTTAAAGGTACAAATACACCAGGAAAGAGGGCCCTGCTATTGTGGGCTTTCAAGTCTAAAGGATAAGGGGTGACAAAAAGGTAACAAGTAGTATGCACGGGGAGGCCGATTCATCAATAGCGCCAGGTAGCGACAGATGAGCGACTGAAGTATGGCGCTATGAGCGCCGCTAGCGTCAGCCGCGGGCGGTAGCGATTCGCTATAGCAGGCCTCCTCAGTCGCTACCTGGCGTTGTTTGGAACAACGCCTACATTGCTGAATATGATGTTGGCCCTCTGCTTTGTAGGCGCTGTCAGTCAGTGTGACCACGCTATTCTACACAGCGCCAGTTAGCTTTGCTGTGTCCTGGCCATCCAGTACCTTCTGAATAAAACACATTGCAACATGTTATTTTAATTTTTAGAGATTTTATTTTGTGTTGAAAAGGAAATTAAATTAAACCAGATATTAGAATATAAATGCAAAATAAAACATAATTAAACACATAGCCACATTTTAAATTATTTTATTTATTTTTTAAAGAAAAAGGAAATACAATTAAACCACCAATGAGAAAGAAAATGAAAATAAAAACAGAACAGAGAAAGAAAAGCAAAATAGAAAAAGAAAATAAAAACAGAAATGAGAAAGCAAAATAGAAAAAGAAAATAAAAACAGAAATGAGAAAGCAAAATAGAAAAAGAAAATAAAAACAGAAATGAGAAAGCAAAATAGAAAAAGAAAATAAAAACAGAAATGAGAAAGAAAAGCAAAATAGAAAAAGAAAATAAAAACAGAAATGAGAAAGCAAAATAGAAAAAGAAAATAAAAACAGAAATGAGAAAGATAAGCAAAATAGAAAAAGAAAATAAAAACAGAAATGAGAAAGAAAAGCAAAATAGAAAAGGAAAATAAAAACAGAACAGAGAAATAAAAGGAAAATGGAAAAGGGAAATAAAAACAGAACTCAGAAAGAAATAGAAAATTACAATAGGAAGTAGAATGCAAAGGAAACTTTCAACAGAATTAAACACATAGCCACATGTATCTATATATAGTAGATTTTATTTTTAAAATCTACAAAAATTTAAAAAGGAACATAAGAGAAAAGGAAATTCAAAATTCAAACAGAAAGGAAAAAGCAAAGTAAAGGGAAATAAAGTTTGTAAAGTGACAAATACGGATCACGGTGCATGTCTTTGTGCCTGAAAAAATAAAAAATGTGCAGTTAGTATAGATCTTTAAAGTGGACCAACACCCAGGGGTGATCGGCCCGGAAATCTATAAGATTCCCGGGCCGATCACCCCCCACCCCGCGGGACATCCGAGATCGGGATGTCCCGCGGGGTGAAACCCCCCAGAAACCCCAAAAACACCTTACCTGATCCGCCGCCGCCGCCGCCTCCCGCGCACCCCTCCAGACGTGCGCGCGCCCGCGCCGGCCCTCTGTGAATGGCCGGCGGGGGCGCGCGCGCGCGCCGAGAGTGACGCGCGGGAGGCGGCGGCGGCGGAAGCGGCCTGGACGTTCCTGATCCCCGCCTGGACGTTGGCGGGGATTGGCTGCGGCGCTCACGTGGGAGCGTTGAGAGGTGAGTTTTTTGGGGTTTCTGGGGGGTTTCACACAGCGGGGCACCCCCGATCGGGGTGCCCCGGGGAAGTGGACCAAAACCCAGGATAGTCAAAATCCTGGGTGTTGGTCCACTTTAAAGTAGTATTGTTGTTGCAAATACAAAAATGCATTACTTGATAACCAACATTGGCGTCTTACACCCCCCTTAGAGTGTTTTGGGTCATCTTACACCCCCCTTAGAGTGTTTTGGGTCATCTTACACCCCCCTTAGAGTGGTTTGGGTCATCTTACACCCCCCTTAGAGTGTTTTGGGTCATCTTACACCCCCCTTAGAGTGGTTTGGGTCATCTTACACCCCCCTTAGAGTGGTTGGGATCATCTTACACCCCCCTTTGAGTGGTTTGGGTCATCTTACACCCCCCTTAGAGTGGTTGGGATCATCTTACACCCCCCTTAGAGTGGTTTGGGTCATCTTACACCCCCCCTTAGAGTGGTTGGGATCATCTTACACCCCCCTTAGAGTGGTTTGTGTCATCTTACACCCCCCTTAGAGTGGTTTGGGTCATCTTACACCCCCCTTAGAGTGGTTGGGATCATCTTACACCCCCCTTAGAGTGGTTTGGGTCATCTTACACCCCCCTTAGAGTGGTTTGGGTCATCTTACACCCCCCTTAGAGTGGTTGGGATCATCTTACACCCCCCTTAGAGTGGTTTGGGTCATCTTACACCCCCCCTTAGAGTGGTTGGGATCATCTTACACCCCCCTTAGAGTGGTTTGTGTCATCTTACACCCCCCTTAGAGTGGTTTGGGTCATCTTACACCCCCCTTAGAGTGGTTGGGATCATCTTACACCCCCCTTTGAGTGTTTGGGATCATCTTACACCCCCCTTAGTGTTTTTTTGGTCTATTTTTGATGGTAGTTCTAATACATTTAGCCAGTAGTGCAGTACTTGCATTAGAGTGAAGGTTAGTTAGTTTACCGCAAAAAAAGAAGTGATCATCCTTTCCCTTAGCTCATCGCCAGTCTGGGTGTCCTCACTTCTTGCTGCGGGCATGTTGGGGATTTCTGGCACCAGTGCTGTCTCCTCGGGGGCTTGGATTCGGTGGTAAATACATATATTGTGTAGCACACAGCAGGCAAGGATGATTTTGGAGACCTTCTGTGGGCTGTAGAGCATCTCTCCTCCTGGCCGTGCCAAACAGAGAAAGCGTGCTTTCAGCAGGCCGATGGTTCTTTCCACAATGCTTCTGGTCTTGCGATGCGCTGCATTGTAGCGTTCATGGGCAGAGGTCCGTGGGTTCCTGACCGGAGTCATGACCCACGTTCTCTGCCCATATCCCTTATCCGCTGTAGAAAAAACACAAGGAGAGAGACAGCAATTAGTACTAGTACATGTTTTTTTGTGGTAGTTTGGTTAAATTTGGCTTACTAGGCCACATATTTGCAAAATACATTGACATGGTTAATTTATTACCCAGTAGCCAGCCAGCTGGCATTTCGTTGTTATCAAACTTCCGGCACAGGACTGTCCGCTGCAAGACGTAAGAATCGTGGCATGAGCCGGGGAACCCCGATCTCACCGCCCGCAGCCTCATGTCTGGGTCACAGACAACCATAACATTAATAGAATGGAACTGCTTCCGGTTTCTGTAGGACAGCTCCTGTGCACGGGGAGGGCGGAAAGGGATATGTGTACCATCAACGCACCCTAGCACATTCGGGATCCCTCCCATCAGATAGAAAGCATGTTTTATTTTGGCAACCTCTTCCTCATCCTCAGGAAACTTGATGTAAATTGGGATTAAATCACAAATTGCCAGAACTACCTGGATTAGTATGCGGCTCATAGTAGCCTGGCTTATCCCGCTGAGGAGGGCGGAGGTTGCCTGGAAGGTCCCTCGTGCCAAAATATTGAGAGTGGCACACAGGCGTACTATGCCTGGAATGGAATGAGTGCGTTTGGTGGATGGCTCGATTTTGTGCTTAATCTGATCATATAGGGACTGTAGTGCAGCACGATTCAGACGGAAGCGGCTCCTGATCTGCTCGTCACTTAAGTCCCATACTGAAAGGCGGATTGCAAAGGAGCGGGGTGCCCTAAGCCTCACAACACCCCGCTCCCTTTCCTCCTGCTCTTTCAGCATACACATACATCCATCCACCCAGACACCATACATCACCCTCTTATCCATCACACACACTAAAGATATATACAAAACCAAAAAAAAAAAAAAAAAACCACTAACACACAACACACACACAAACAATCACACTCCACACACACCCGCTACAATGCAGCTCACCACAAAACCAGAACTATAGTGGTCCAAACCACCAGCCTGCTGAAAACCAGCTTTCTAAGTTAGGCACAACCAAGAGGGGAGTTGCTGCACAGCCCACAAAAGGCCCCAAAAGCAAGCCTCACTTGCTGTATGCTACACAATATTTGCAGATGCCACCAAAACCAAGCTCCTAAAGAAACAGCACTGATGTCAGAAATCACCCAACAAGCCACAGAGAGTGAGGACAGAAACCAGACAGAGGCTCAAATGAGCTAAGGGAAGCGAGCACAGCACCACACCACAGCCTTTGCCACAGTGTAAGAATAGCAGAAGCTTGAAAATTCCTTCAATTTATACTTCTCTTTCAAAAGGGACAGGTCCGCTTTGCCGCCTTTTGCGTCGCTCTGCTATTTCCGGGCGCCAATTAGCCGACCCAGGTGTGCGTAAAACAGAGTGCGCACGCTAGTAGCGCTACTAGCGTACTTGAGCCGAAACTTGCGTGCATTAACGGACATGGCCCAAAAATCAGTGGTGGCCCAATGAAAGGTAAGCTGCTGTTTTTTTAAATAGCCGTTAGCCTAACCACATGTCCCAAGGGTTTGAGATACATCAGTCCATTGTTGGATTTGGGTGTGTGTTGTTTGGTTAATGAGGTCTGTAATGAGTTAATTGGCTAACACACATGCTTCAGTCAGTGCAGTGGAGGTGTGCCTAGAAGGAACTGGGCTGTATGTGTGAATCAATTAAGTGGCCTGCTTTTTGATTGGCTGTTAGAGCACATAAAACCTGGCCAAGCCTAAGAGATTGCGATGCCATTCTGTAGTCTGCATGCGTGCTTGTTGGGTGTGTATTTGTGTGTGTGTGCAGCTACAGGATGGAGCCAAATTCAGGACATCTGCCGGCCACAGCAGGCCCAAGTAGGAGTTTGGTGGGTGCTGTGCGCAGACCTCCCTTACGGAAAAGGGCACAGCCTGAAGGTGGGGCAGCACCCCAGGCTAAGCGCCCAGGTGCCAAGAGGGAGCCTGAATTTAATTTGGCTGAGAATAATCATCTTGTGCGCCTTACACTTGCTAAATGGGAGCTGATATTTGGCTCCCAAAGCAAGTCCATAGGCAAACAAGAAAGAAGCAAACTGTGGGATGCCATTGGTGTGGAGCTTAGTAGCACTGCTCAACACCCACGTAGTGGCCCATCCTGCAGGAAACGCTTCTACACTTTGCGAGGGGCCCTTATGAAAAAGATGAATCACGATCTTGATGTGGACAGTGGGTTCATCCAGGCTCCAAAGAGTACCTACAGGCCGTATGAGGAGATGCTGAAGGCCAAAATCCCACTGGCTCGGCTGCAGGGTGTGGATCCTGGGGATGACACCACCGGTTGGACTGAAGGTACATATTTTCTGCCTTTTGTACTAACCTAATGTTAATGTATGTGATTTGCATTTTGACATTCTGACCAACTAACAGTAGGACCTGTGAAGTATTACATTAGAGCTCAAACATTTGTTACTTTTCTGTCTGTTGCTTTATGCATAGGTGCACATGCTGCTGTCCGGGATGTGCCTCAGGACACCCAAGCTCCTGCCCTTCCAGCAACCTCAAGGCTACCCCAGTCTGCCATTGAAGGTATTTACCCCTAATTTTGTTGCTGGTTGTTTGGGGAACAAATGGGTGTGGGAGCAGCTCAAACAATCAAGTTTTGCACTGTTGAGTATTACTAATATGGGCCTGCGGCCTAATTTCACGCCCACTGTAACACTCACAGCAACTAACTAACAAGGCCCTAACATGTGTAGATATGTTGGAAGCCAGAGATGTGTAGCCATATATCGGCATATCAATGTGGGAGCCACACTGGCCTTGATTAGTGAATATTAGTGAAAGAGCTGCTCACACACCTTAATGTATGTTTTATTTTTGCACGCACATTAACTATGGCTCAATGTTGGCTTTATTTTTGCATAGCTCCCATGCCCTTGGCCCCAGCATCTCCTCCGGATCCCACCTACTCTTTGGATGTCGGTAAGTGCATGTGTCCACCTTGCTTGATCCACTTTTACCCAAGTGCATGTGTCTCATTCCTCTTTTTTCTTGGTAGGCCAAGTGACTGGTTCATCTTTGGACCCCACTTCCGATGTTGCCGGTCAACAGGACCCTGTTGGTGTGTAGAGCAATACATAATGTATCCTTTATGCTGTTTATGTTACACTGGTTCAATTTGGTTAGTCTACTAAGCTACATGTTTGCTTGGTAAACTTGAAGATGCCTCTTGGGAGTGCTTGTTGCCTCCCCAGGGTCAGTCTATTAGTTATTGTAGTGATAGCAATGTATTTTGGCGGACATCTTTTTTGCCAAACATTCCCCGTAGTAGTTTGCTGAATATTTAGAGACATTCCTTGTGTTTTTTAGTTGACCCGAATATCGGAAGTGGCTGTCCAGAAAGGGCCCCTCAAGTTCCGGCTGCCAGAGATGAGGGTAAGTTGTTTTGCCTTGCTCTAGTCTGTATTTTGGCTCTACTTTTGTGGCACTTGCTTCTGGCAACTTGTGTGTCCACATGTATTTTCAAGGTCCAAGCTCGAGTGAGGACCCCACTCCAGACATCTGGGAGATTGCGGGTATGTGTAATTTAAGCAATGTTTCTGATGTGATTAGCAAAAATTAGTGCCTCTTAGTCCTGTAACATACATGTTAACAATCTGAGTTTAACAGATACCTTTGGTCTAGTGTGTATTTTGGCACTTTTTAGAGGTATGGCCTCGATAGCCTAGCCAGGTTACATTTGAGTTTGGGCCACAGACCTACTAACCTGATTTTCCTGTTTAGCATATGCCAACTTGCCGGACATCTCGGATGTTGAATTGCCACTCTCTGGCAGCGAAACCTCGAGCCTACCTGTGCCGGAGGACACGCAGGTAACATGGCTGATGTAGACGACCTAGAACCACATTGGCATCTTCGTGGGTAGTGGAAGAAGCAACATGTCACATTTCCTTTCATTGTTGTTTTTGCAGGAGGCGGAACCAGAACCCCAAGCTGGGACCTCTTCCCAAGTCCCATGTGGCCAAGCTTCCGAGGCTCAGACAAGGGTAAGTTGTAGAGTGACTGTTTAGGGTATTTATTTTGAGGGGCATACCTGCATTGGTTCTGTTTGACTAAAATGTGGTTTTCTATTTGTTTAGCCTCAAACCACAGCAAGAGGAGGTGTGGCACCAACCAGTGCAGATTTCTATGAGCTAGGGGTCCGGATGCTGGAGGACTACAGTCGCCAACAGCCGCGTGATGGAACTAATGAGCGCATTGCGGCGTTGGAAAATCAGGTGCTGATGTGTCAGCAACAAAATGAGGTCCTGCAGCGCCAGATGGACCACTTGCTCCAAAACCAACACCAGAACCAGGAACTTGGTCGGCTGGCAAATCTAATGGAGCAATCTCTCCAGCGCCAGGAACAATCTCTCCAGCGCCAGGAAGAATCAATACAGCGCCAGGAAGAATGTATCCAGCGGCAGGACCAAACTTTGTTGTTGCTACAACAGCTCATACAACAGCAGTCTATATTTTTTACTGCACTGTTGTCCCCCAACACCGCCCCTAGCAATGACTCCCAACCTCCCCGGCCACCCAGCCAAGAATATTAATTTTGTATATTTTTGTATTTGTAAATATATTTGCTTCACCCACCTCTAAATTGTGTGTTTCCTAAGACCTAGCTAATAACACAGTCAGGGATGAGTATCTTGATCTACATATGTCAATGTATAGGTCAATTTAGCCCACACATTTGAGACCATAGCTTACTATGGGTAACACCTGAAATGGCTCCAAAGGTATGGCTAAATTGACACACAAATGGGTTTTGAGACAGTTAAACTATGCTTTGCAATGCAACACACTGTAATGATGGTAATCAAAAAATTTAATTAGCAAACATGGCCAACATGGCCAACATTGGCCAACAACGGCCATCAAGAGGCCAGCCTTCCCCCCACCCTAACGACGCCGCCGGCGCCTCTTCTTGGCCAGCAGCATCAGCTTCAGGAGCCGGATCTCCCGCCACAGTCTGCGATGCTGGTTTTCACAAGCTGTAGAGATGTAGAAACAACATTTTTTTAATAAATTGGATGTGACCTCAACAGACACAGATGTAGCAATGTAATGTCAGTGTGTCCAATTAGGTGACACTCACATTAACATTGTTGACCACTGTGTGCTTATTGGTTAACATGATATGAGTACTATTGACTGGCAGGAATGTGAACAACACATGCCAAGCATACATTTACTCTTAAAGTGTACCAACACCCACGGGTGATTGGCCCGGGAATCTATCAGATTCCCTGCCCGATCACCTCCCTCCCCACGGGACATCCGAGATCGGGATGTCCCTGGGGGTGAAACCCCCCCCAAACCCCAAAATACCTACCTCCGTTTCTGTGTGGCAGTGCCGCCGGGCCCTCCCTGGCGCCCCTCTAGACGTGTGCGTGCCTGCGGCGGCCGTCTGTGAATGGCCGGCGCAGGCACGCGCGCGTAAAAAGGGGCGCGGGGGAGGCGGAGGAGGAGGCAATTTGCTGTGGCTTGTACGTTTGTGGGAGTCAAAGTGAGTTCAGGGGGTTGTCACACAGCGGTGACGATCAGGGGTGCCCCACCGTAGTGGAACAACACCCAGGAAAGTCAAAATCCTGGTTGTTGTTCCAGTTTAACTCTTGGGAAGCAAAGAAGGTATAATTCCCAGTGTGTCCATTTTTGTTTAGTAACAGCCAAACACCAGGGCCTAAGTCCGAACGAGTACACGAGTTTGCCCTATAATGTTACAGGTCCAGACCTAATAGTGCCCATTTGGTTGTGTCTAACGCAAAAATAGTCTCTATGTGGCCTAATGAAGAATGTGAGCCAACAATCAAGCATGCAAACAGGCATGTTGGATTATTGTCCAAACACATTGAATCGAGATGTGTGTGAAATTAACACATAGGTAAATTTAAAATGTCTGCAGATGTGACTAGAAGACATAGGTTTCACAAGTCTTTAGGCATATGAAGTGGGATGTACTCACCATCGCAGCTGTGGCGGGGGCCCATGCTGCTGGCCGTCCCTGGAGCTGGGGTGGGGAGGAGGGTCTCTGGCTCCGTCTGCGTAGCAACATCTGTCAACATAAAGCAAAAGCCAAACACACAATTAGTGGGCAAATGACACCTGACTATTTGACATCCATCTGGTTATTGAGTCTGAAAATGCAAAGGCTTGCATGGTTACATACAGGTTGTCCTAAATTAGCATATTTCCTGGACCATGAGTTAATGTCAATTTGTTAGGCTGGACACATGTATCCCTAAAGAGAATGTGCAAATAACATAGACAGTGCTATGTAAAGGAATCTTTAGCAGTTGTTTGGCTAATGTTAATAGTGGGCCACATGTTGGAGCGGGAACAACTTAACCCAAGAAAACAAATTAGAACACCCATCATGGTGTGGGCAGAAACATAGGGGTGGTTGACAGTTGGCTAGCACTGTAGTGGGGTTTGTGAGGTTAGGGTACCTTATCAAACCAGCTGTGACAATGGACCAGGAAACATGTGTCTGTTACAAGTGGGCCTATACACAGGATTGCAGCTAATCTGGGTTTGGGTCCGCTTTGGCAGAGCAACACAATTTGCATGAGACAACGTACTCCGCGCCCGCTGCCTTCCACACATCACTCCTCGAGTGTGTGCGCACGCGCAGCCCATTTGGAAAAAGAGCGCAGGCGCACACACATCTAGAGTGTCACACAGGAGGCTGGGACGGTGGCTTTGGCAACCCCCAAAGAGGTAAGGAGTTTTGGGGGTTTTTTTTGTGGGGGGGGCCCTGGGTGAGGGATGTGATTTGTCCTGGAACCTTCCAGAAACCAAGCACCATCAATGTTTGGGGGTACACTTTAATGAATGTAATAACATTGGGAATGTGATGGCTAACCACAAACACTTACCATGACTATGCCCGTGGAGAATCCTACGCCAAAATGCCATGGAGGTGCCGCCTATATGATGCCCTGCAAATTAGAGAGGAATGGCAAGGGCTAAGTACACATTGCAAGATGAAACCTGTCACAGACTAACAATTAAAAAATGTACACTCACCAGGGGATGAAGCGCCACTTGAAGCCCAGGGAGGGCTCTGAGGAGGAGGCGGGGAGCCTCGGCTCCTCACACTCTGGTCGGAAGATCCACCAGGCAAAGGGCCACCCTCCTCCCTCTCACTCCCTGCTTGAGAGTGGCCCCTTGCCTAGTGAGAGTCCTCAGACTCAGAGTGTGAGGAGCTGAGGCTTGATCCAGCCAGCCCCCCAGCAGCACACTCCTCTGGGGCGTCATCCCCTTCCTCCCCTGGGTCCTCTAAATAGGACCCGCGGGAGGGACCCTCCCCCGATGACTCCCCCGAGTCCGCCTGCCTGGTTCGGGGGAGGAATCCCTTCCCACGTTTCCCCAGGGGAGGACGCTTATCTGTGTGGAGGGGGTGAAAGAAAATAATTAATCTAAAGAGCACAAATGGACACAGCTTAGCAGATGATTCTGCACAAAGGCTAAACATAACATAAGCTTTAACTTACCTGATGCGTAGGCATCATATAGGCGGTACACGCCTTCAGGGTCCCGGCGCTTGAAATCCGACCACTTTTGTTGTATGGAGCGGATGGTCAGCTCGGTGGAGAAGCGCCGGGACACTGTGGCCTTCACCTCCATGGCTATGCGTTTTTTGCCTCCACGGGCATAGTCATATTCGGCCACGCAGAAGTCCTATGAAAAAAGAACAAACAAACTAAAATCAATACATGACATCAGAACACTGTCATAAACAGTTATACAGAGACCAGATCAAAGTGGACCCACACCCAGGATTATCAGTATTCTGGGTTTGTGTGCACTTTGGTGGGCCACAACAATTGTGGGTGGTCCGCTGTCTGAAACCCCCTTGGAAGGCCACAAATACACCACTGAGGACACTCCCACGTCACTCCGCAAGCCAAACACAGCGCTCCGCGCCGCTGTGGTATGCGCATACAAGGCCGTTGGGACGTGCATACCAGCTCAGCTGGGTCTGCACGGCAAAGTACGCATGTGGCGTTTGACTCTAACAGGGAGTGCGCATGCACCCAAAATTACAATATGTCTGGCGCAGGGGTACACCCTGCTAGAGGTAAGCGCAATAGGCATCCGCAGCTAACGCATGCACAGATGGGACGGGACTGAGGTAATTTTTAGGGCCCTCCAGGGGGGGGGCATCCCAGCAGGACATCCACAATGGGGATGCCCCACGGGGAGTGCTCAAATTTGGTATTAAAACCAAAAAATTTCTGAACCAATCCCCCCTGTGTGTTCTGCAACTTTAAAGCTAAAAATACAATCCAAAAAATACTCACTTTTACCACCTGGCCATTTACTCTGCTATCCACCCGGGTGCGCTTTCTCTTACTCGGCCCAGGAGGGGAAGGGGTGGGAGGGGTGCTACTGGAGGAAGGTGAGGTAGGTTGGGGAGGTGGGGGAGGGGTGGTGGGGTCAGAGTCTGAGGAGGAGCTGGGGAGGCGCATCACTCTGCGTTTGGGCATCATATTGGAAACGCTAAGGAGGAAACAGGAACCGGAAATGACCCAAGCGACATTGGGAAAAAGTTTAAAAAAAAAAAACGCTCCGCGCACCAGCAACAAGCTATTCTCAGCTATGTGCAAGCTAAGTGGCGGAAAAACTAAAATGACGCTTGAAAACCAGCTAGTGGCATAAGCGCAAGACAGTTTTACCTTAAGGTGGCGTTGAAACGCAAAGGAGGATCCCGGAACCGGATATGACGCTAGCAACTGTGCTTCAAAATTCCAACACAAACATGCGCGCAACAGGGACAAGCTAATATCAGCTATGTGCAAGCTAAGTGGCGGAAAAACATTAAAATGACGCTGCAAAACAAGCTATTGGCATAAGCGCTAGACAGTTTTACCTTAAGGTGGCGTTGAAACGCAAAGGAGGATCCCGGAACCGGATATGACGCAAGCAACTGTGCTTCAAAATTCAAAAGAAAACATGCGCGCAACAGGGACAAGCTAATATCAGCTATGTATACGCTAAGTGGCGGAAAAAACATTAAAATGACGCTGCAAAACAAGCTAGGGCCAAAGGCGCCACGAATTATTAGCTTGATTTAGCAGGGGATTCTACATACTGTAATGCATAGGTCCTTCTAAAGCATACACCGTTGTGCTTAAATATACAAATCTTATTCCTTCCCAAAGTCATCACACAATCAAACTAGACAACTACCTGAAAATGTGGCACACATGAGAATGCATAACGGGTTGTTATGAGCTGGTACGACTGAATGTTAATCCTGCAATATGTGGCCAGGCACGCTCACAACTACAGTGTATTCATTAACAACGACTCGGGTCGCGGGAAGTGAATTCCTTGCAAATGGCAGAAGGGCACATGTATGAACAGCACAGCGCCGCACAACGCAGCGCAGCGAGGCACAGCGACGCTCGCGCCGCCACATAGCGAATCAAAACAGCGACTGCACAAACACTGACCAACACAGATTCATCAAGGACAGGGCTGCCGAATAGCTTGGGCGCTGACAATTTCGAAGAGCGAACGCGACCGCCCAACCTGACAGGCTACAAAATAGCTTTACAAGCCCCGATTGTGTGGAAAACCAGCGATTTTGATGCCAATGAGTTTGGGTGGAGGAGATGCAATTCCCATGTCACTCACAACATTACATTGTGACAAAAAAAAAAAAACATATAAATAACCAGCCAGATTCATTAAACATATCAATATAAACATGTGTGGAATTTTGTACCAAAGAAAAAAACCCAAAAACCACTAAAAACAATCATTGCAGCGTCTGCCATTGAAATGTATGGGAGAGCGGCAGGTAGCGCCAGGTAATACGTGTCGCTGTGAAGGAATTTGCAGCGGCGCTGTTCGGGCCAGCCGGCTTCATGATGAATGCCGCGCTAGCCGTCGCTCTCGCCGGCGCTAGCCTCATTTAGCTTGATAAATGCGTCATTGTGACCGCCGCCGGGCGTACTTGAGTCGGTAGTCGCCGTTAGCTGCCGCTACCTGGCGCTCGTCAGACACTACCTGGCGCTATCGCTTGATGAATAAGGGCCTAAGTATGATAGCAAGTGCTCTGATGTGTCAGCACAGTTGGTTGCTTGGGCTGCATTCGAGGTTTTAGGGCAGCCTCAGGTAAGCCTGCACCCAATTTATCTATTGCATTGTATGTCCCAAATGGGGCTCTCAGAGATTAGAGTTAGGACTGCACCCCACAGAGGCAACTTGGCGCTGGTGGTGCAGCTTCAACATACTTCAGCAGATGTGTGTGACCGAGCCTCTGTTTTTAACCAGATTTAGAGATTCTAGGTTTGTCTGTAAGCTAACAGGGTTGAGTGCTGTGGCTCCTTTAAGACTTGTGTATCCTCACGTGCACCTCGCAGGTTAGTTATAAAATGGTCTGAGCGGATGCCACTCCTCCTTTGTTCCCTGGACTTAGACAGGCTGGGCGTGAAACCACGCACAGCTCTATACAAGCGCCATGGGTGCCGCCAGGAAAAGTGAGTATACCGGTGACCCGGGGGAGTTCAAACAGCAGGGAATCCTGCTTTAGGATGCCCCGGAGGCAGGCTACATTCCAGTGCCAGTCCCATGGGGTTTTGCGCCACTTTAAGGGGAATTCTGTGCAGTTCCACTGATTATTGTTGACATGCGGTTATAATCAAATCAAATCACCAATATTTGGGACTAAACATGACCCGGATCTAATTCACAACAGTCACCAGGACCTGGCATGCCCTGCGATGGAAGAATGTGTAAGGGTGTATTTAGCCTTTACTGCCAAACTGGGAAGTAAACAGCTCAGTTGTTGGAAAGGCCTGCGTGTAGATGTCTGCAGAATCTTCATACATTGGGTTTAATAAATAAGACACTGTCCTCCTAAGTAAGGAATTGGGTGATGACTTTCAGTTTATTAGGTCCTAGCCATGCTCCCCGTGGCCATGTGGTGTGAAAGGTTGAGCACTTCAAATATAGGACTCGCTCCTGCAGTAGGGCTGGTCTACTTACTGTGCTCCTCTGTAGGTCAGCCTGACAATGCAGCATGACAGAGGTGTAGTCAACTGCCATGGTCCAGTGTAACACTGCATTTGTTGCATTCACATTGCTTACTCTTGGTATATTAGGAACCACTGGTTTAACTGGTAGGAAGATAAAAATGAAAACGTTATACAGGGTATACATTTCAAATATATGTAACATCATTTAGGCACACACATCCTTGTATCTGCAGATTCATAAAACAGTATATATGTTTTTGATGGGAAGCATCCGCTCTAACCTGACTTCCTTGCACTGTCTGCCTCACAGAGCCTCACAGAGCCCATAATGGCATGTGCCAACGAATAAACTTTCACATCACTGTAGTTTTGTTGAAGAGAACTCTTGAATTTTTTTTTAACACAAGAGAGGGTGGAAGATTTTCAGAGGCAAAAACAATATTCCTAAAAAGTACTGTGGGCAGAATACAGTGTGTGGTGACTTTCTGCCCACCCCCCACCTCCCCCATTGGATTAAGGGTCTAATCAAAAGGTCGTTGCCCACGCCACTGTACGCAGTTAAAAAAAAAAAAACTATGATCCCAGCAGAGGGCTTGTTCCCACATTTATTCTGCCAGCAGCCACCATGAGGCTACACAGATTTGGCACTCTGCTTTCTCTGAAGTCCTAGGTTGGAGTGGGTGTGCCCGAGGCTACACAGATTTGTCATTCTGCTTCCTCTACCGTCCTTGGTTGGAGTGGGGGTGCCTGAGGCTACACAGATATGGCACTCTGCTCCCCCTGCCGTCCTTGGTTGGAGTGGGGGTGCCTGAGGCTACACAGATATGGCACTCTGCTCCCCCTGCCGTCCTTGGTTGGAGTGGGGGTGCCTGAGGCTACACAGATATGGCACTCTGCTCCCCCTGCCGTCCTTGGTTGGAGTTGGGGTGCCCGAGGCTACACAGATTTGTCATTCTGCTTCCTCTGCCTTCCTTGGTTGGAGTGGAGGTGCCACCCTGCAGTCTTGCTTAGGCTACCTTCCAAAGTAAAGCCGGCTCTATGGTCCTTAGCATAATGAAATTTCTTACATATACAGGACTGCAGTGTGGAGAGAACAGATAATCTGGATCTTTTCAGTTTAATTGAGTAAAGTTATCTGAGAATGTTCCTAATACGAGTAGCTGTTTTCATCACAATAAATCAAACACACTGTCTTAGGGGTTAGTAGCTAACAGTGACCAACATGGAATACAGAACATGAATGTTTATTTATTTTACTCAAAAGCTAGTTAAAAAAGACTTTTATTAAAAACAGAGAACACTCCACCTCATGTAATGAACTTTCCTATTAAATAATAGCTCAGGAACCCCACTTGAAAACTTCTGGAGGACTGCTCTACCTTATCTTAATGAGTAAACACAGAGTGGGTTACAGGTTGCAGGAAAGGTGATAAGAGGGGTATTTTGCATGACTTTCTGGGTGCTTCTGAGCTGCTGCTGTACTCTTTGGGGCCCACTCTTGCACCTCCTGACCCATTACAGTTTGCTTGTCCTCTTAAGATTCTTCTTGAGCTTCATTACATAATCATGCCTGGCTGCTCATTGGCGCTAAGCATCCCCTTAATGCAGCCTGCGACCATGTGGGTGGGGGAGTCCAGGCCTCTGGACCACCACCTTGTTTGCCCCCCTAAATCCTACTGCTGTGTCTGTTGTAATACACCTGGATGATGTCCTCATTATTCCAACTACCGTTTTCTGAAGCAGGCAACAGGTCAGCCTGGATGCTGCAACCGTAATAAACATTCAGATACCTTCAGATAAACCAGGCTGTGTTGTGTGATGGATTCCTGCCACATGTTTTCTTCTACTTCACCACAAACCACAGAGTGGAAGTGAGAGTAATCCTTATTCTGACTCATGGCTAAATGGCGTCTTGGTCTGATACACAGCTGGATGACTAACACTGCATGCTAAAACATCCGTCACATTTGCTTTACAGTGGACCAAAACCCTGGATTTTGACTATCCTGGGTTTTAGTCCACTCCCCCGGGGCACCCCGATCGTGAAACCCCCCAGATCAACTCATCTCACTGCGGTCCTATGGCGCATTCGCAGCTGCTTGTCCAATCAGCGGAGCTATGCACGTCTTAGCGACACCTTAGCTCAGCGGCTCCGAGCGCGCTGGTGGCCGCATCTCGCGCTTCCCTCTAACCGGGAGCATTTGTGAATGGCCGGCGCGGGCACACGCCCTGCTAGAGAGAAGTGCGAGATGCGGCCGCAGTCCGCGCATGCGCCGTTGGACCGGGATTAAGGTAAGTGTAGCGGCCGTCCTGGGGGGTTTCACACAGCGGGGCAGCCCAATTTTGGATTCCCGGACCGATCCGGCTGGGTTTTGGTCCACTTTAAGAAAGGAGATCCCTCTCCCTAATATAATGAGAGTTTTAAATGTGTTTGCAGAGGTGTCCGGCCTTCAGGTTAACACCAGTAAATCTAAGATATTGAATATTAATGTTGAAGACAGAGTTAGAGCCCAACTACAGGCATCATTTGATTTTCAATGGCAAGGTACTGTAAAATATTTGGGGGTTAATTTAACTAATGATTATGAGACTTTATTTGCTGCTAATTTTATTCCCTTACGCCAGAAATTGCAAGCGCTAATGTCAAAATGGAAGGATTACAAGCTCTCGTGGCTTGGTAAGGTGGCGGCGGTTAAAATGTCCCTCCTTCCTAAATTTCTATACTTTGCTAGAGCTTTGCCATTGAAAATCCCACCTGGCTTCTTGAAGGCTTTACAGAATAAAATTTTTGCTTTTATCTGGATGGACAGAAAACCCAGAGTCTCGAGACGAGTTTTACTTAGAGCTAAGGAATTTGGAGGGATGGGAGTCCCATGTTTAAATAGATATTACCAAGCGGCTCAATTATCACAGTTACTGTCTTATCATGCTACAGGCGACGTTCCCAAATGGGTCCAGATTGAATCTGTTATTTGTCATCCCCTGGCGATGGATAATATTCTTTGGGTATCCCCAAATGTTAGGAAATTTGATAGTAACCCGGTTATAGGTCACTCTCTACGGATTTGGGATAGTCTTAAACTTTCTAGAGGCCTTATGTCTGCGTATACGCCTTTAGTTTCCCTCTGGAACAACCCTATGTTTGAGCCGGACTTAGCTAACCCCGGAAGGTTTA
The DNA here is from genome assembly GCA_027917425.1 of Gastrophryne carolinensis. Lineage (NCBI taxonomy): Eukaryota > Metazoa > Chordata > Amphibia > Anura > Microhylidae > Gastrophryne > Gastrophryne carolinensis. The sequence goes on from CM051234.1 coordinate 605,107,188, forward strand.
TAAGATGGAAAACAGGAGGTGCCTCGAGATTAATAGACTTCATGGAAGGTTCCTGCATGCTCTCATTTGCTCAACTTAAGGATAAATATGGATTAGAACATAAGGACATATTTAGCTATTTACAAATAGCTCACTTTATAAGAGCGTTACTTAAGAAAGGAGGAAAAGTAGAGGCCCTCACCCAGTTTGAATCTAGATGTTTGGAGGCCCCAAGAGGGAAGGGGGCGATAACTGAGATTTACAACAGTTTATCTATGTCCCTTAATCAGAAACGTCTGCCCCACTGGGAAAAATGGGAACGTGAATTACAAGAGTGCAAAAGTGATTGCGAGTGGCTTAAGATGTGGTCTAACTCGTTCGGTTCTGCAGCTTCGGTGACGTCTATAGAAGCTAACATCAAGCTGATCTCGAGATGGTATTTGGTGCCTGAGAGATTGGGACATGTGGGAGGAGGTAGCCAGAAATTTTGTTTTAGGGGATGTGAGGTTATTGGCTCATATCGACATATGTGGTGGGACTGTCCCGTGGCGAAAAATTATTGGGATAAGATATTTCAGTTATTGAGTGAGGTACTGAATAGAGACATGACCCCTGACCCCTGGGTGGCCTTACTTAATAGCCCAGTCAGTAATTGCTCTGTTGACCAAAAGAAACTTATATACCATATTTTCTCTGGGGCTAAATTAGTGATAGCGAAAGCATGGAAATCTCTTGATTTGAGTATTGAGGCATTCCGAAACAGGGTTAACTTGATTATGGCGATGGAGAAAATCTCCGCTCTCCATGGAGGGTCTCTGGAGGACTTTCGGGAGGTGTGGTCTCCTTGGGTACATGCAATCTTGGAACCTGGGTTCGATGCTTCCCTTCTGGATATTTGAACATATGTGTTTGAATATAATGTCGATTGATAGGCTGTAAGCTACGAATTTAAGATAAATGGCGGTGTCTGCTTCCAGTGGTATATCCTTTTTTCTTTTATTATTCTTCTCCCTTTTTTTTTTTTTTTCTTCTTTTTTTTTTTTTTTTTTTTTTTTCTCCTCTTCTTATTGTCTATACCCTTTCCTTCTCTTCCTGTTTGTCTTGTCTCTTCCCTTCCTCCCTCCCCCAGTTAGGATGTTAAATAATGTTTCCTTGATTTGCACTACTGTACAGAGTTCCTGATAAGAACCTCGTTGGTGGCCGAAGAGGTTATGTTAGTTTTAAAGATATATGGGTTTTATTTTTATACATATACATATGTTTATAGAATTTTATAGCTTATAACTTGTATTATTTTCAACTCTCTGGTATTCGCACGGTACGCCCCTCTGTACTACAATATTTTTTTCATGGATGTGAGTACCGCTCTTTTATAATGACATTTTATAATGACATTTTTCTTTATATTATGTAAGTAACCTTTTGTAATATATACTTGCTTATTGGAAGCTCATTATGATGTACATTTTGATACTGATGCTCAGAATATGTTACAATAAAAATTATTGAACAAGAAAGGAGATCCCTACTGTAGAGGTAATTCCTAGAATCCTTAGCCCTATTCAAACTTTCCTGATAATTTTGGCTGTGCTCTTCCTAGTGACCCAAATTCACTCTTCTAATGGTTAAGGAGGTGGTTGAAAAATGTTTTTTGTATTTTAGTACACAATATACCGGTAAGCTGAATTTGCTAGGAGAAAGGAAAAATTTTACCTATCATAAAAACTTTAATGAGAGTTTCATTGTCATATACAAGCAGCTACTGAGGTGAAAAAAGAAGTTCAAAAAACCCATACTTTAATTATTTTAGGTATAAGTGAGAATTGTAGCCACTGCTACATCAATTGGGCTACTCACTGCTACATCCATTGGGTTTGTCACTGCTACTTCCATTGTGCTAGCCACTGCTACTTCAATTGGTCACTAACCACTGTAATATCTATTGGGCAAGCCACTGCTACATCCCCCGGGGTAACTACTGCAACATTTATTAGGTAAGCCATTGCTACATCCATTGGGCTAGCCACTTCTATATCCAATGAGATAGCTGATGCTATATCCATTAGGCCACCCACTGTTACACCCCTATGGCTAACCACTGATGAATCCATTCGACTAGCCACTGCAACACAAAATGGGCTAGTCACTGTTCTATTGGGCTAGCCACTGCTATATTTATTGAGCTAGCCACTTCTACATCTATTGAGCTATTCCCTGCTACACTTATTAGGATAGTCACTGCTACATCCACCAACCTGGCCACTGCTACATCCATTGAGCTAGTCACTGCTATATCCATTGTGCAAGCCACTGCTACTGTACATCAATTGAGCTATTAGGCTAGTTACTGCTGCATCTATTGCGATAACTATTGCTACAACCATTGCACTAGCCATTGCTACATCCGTTGGGCTAGTAACTGTTACATCCACCAGGCTGGCCACTACTACATCCATTAAACCAGCACTGCCACACCTTTACGAGTCATTTTTGGTTATATGAGCACATTACATTCAATCACATTTAAAGTCAGATTTCTCAGAACAGGCTGGGTAGGGTATCATGTGCACAACAGCAGTTTGTCAGCATAGCTGTAATCCAGCAGGGTTTAGAGAGAGCTGTGATCCTTGTTGCTCATGAGAAGCAAGTGATGATTTTTTACAGAAAGGAGGCAAACAGACATATTACTTATAGATTTTATATTTTTTATGGACACTTTTAAATTCCAATTTATTTATATTATTATAAAATGGTTTATATGAAATGATGAGCTTTGCAGTCATCTTACCTCTCTCTTTCACATTCACAGCAGCCTGCAGACTCTTCTCTCCCATTGGATTTCTTACAGTCAATTTGAAGTTGTATATTTGCTGGCTCCCCACAACAGGCCAGGTACAGTGGTCTCTGGCGCAAGACACCCAGTTCCCAGATACCCTGCAGCCAATAACCACAATAATAATAATAAATAATACTAATAATATCAATAATAATTAATAATAATAAATAATAATACATTTAGCGGCATGTGCGAAGGCCTAAACAGCATGGGCCTGTGATGGCGGCAAAGGACCAGCAGGAAGGTAAGGTGATTGCGGGCGATCTGGGTGGGCTTTATTCAGTTCTTTTTGTTACATTCTTAAAAATCCACCCTTATACTGTGTTAGGTCAGCATATTTGCACTGTGCCGTGGCATTACTATGACGCAGGCCATAGGAACAGACTTTACAAAATTATTTTTCAAAAAAAGGTTACAGATGCACTACAATTGAAACAAATTGTCACGCTAGGGGGTAACTCCAGACCTCTTATGAGCTCGCAACCCCCAATCTCCACAGCCAGCTTCACCTATAGGAGCCCCCGCTTGCCGGGACGCGCCTACCCGGGATCGGTTGCCCCCAGGACTTATTGGCTCAAAGGATGCTAGCTTGTATGGAGAGATCTGGAGAACCAGTAACTGGAGCGTGAGTGACGGAAGTCCAGAGACAGGCAAAAGGTCGATAACAGGAAGGCAGAGATCGTAGCGGCACCAGGGGTCAGGCAAGACATAGTCGGGTTACAGGCTGAAGTCGGCAACAGGGGTTCAGGATCTAGAAGCGTCAGTACAGGCAAAGGTCGGCAACAAGGATTTAGGATCAAGAATGGTCAGTACAATCAAGTCGGCAACAGGCTAAACTTCACAGGAATGGAGTACACAGGGTTCTGAGCGCTATCACAGGCAATTCACAACTGAGAGGGAATTGCCTTTATAGGGACAGGTCTGAGGGAGCAGTGTACTGATTGGTGCACGTAGGATTCCTAAGGGTAATTTGCTGGCAAGAAGGGAGGAGGTAAAGGCCAAGATATCAATGGGGCTGATTGGCCCGCAGAGCAGAAGAGGGCGAAGCCCCCAATCCCCTAGGGCTCATTGGCCCTCATTGGCGAGCACGTGTCTGTTATGCCCTCCGGCGGCACTGTGCTGTGCGCGCCCGCCGGAGGGCATAACAGACACGTGCTCGCGGCCGCGCGCGAGCACGTCTACTGGAGGAGGAAGCGGGGGGCGTGGCTGAGCTGGGCGCTGCTCGAGCCGACGCTGCTCGAGCCGCCGCCGCCCAGCGCGGCCGCCGCACAGTGACAGCTGCGGCTGGTTGCCTGGAGACGTCGCTGGAACAGGGATCAGGTAAGCGGTTCCTGACACAAATGTAATGGAAGGCAGGGCTGCCATTAGGGCAGTGCAAGACTCCAGTATGAGGCCCAGAGGTAGAGGTGGAAAAGGAAGGGGGGGGTGGTCGGCAGTCCTGATGGAAGCCCTGACTTGATTCCTACATTGATAGCTGCCACACTATAACATATACCAGGTGTGATAACAGATATGATGGGGGAATAAAGTTGCCCCTTACTCAGGCCCTCCATCATATCCAGCACACTGATGCTCAAATTTAGAGGCCGGGCGTAACCTACAGTATATGTGATGGCTGGGCCTAGTTTAAATTAGGCCCAGGGCAACCCTATACTGAGACAATATAGGAAACTGAAGTTTAAACTAGGGGTCCAGATACAACTAGACACATTTTAAACTAGGGACTGAGGCACTGAGGTTCCTCATTACTTTTAAAGGGCTCATTAACATATTTGCACAGAATTGTGGTAAAACTATATCCTCCATATTACACCCCACTGAAGTCCTAGGGCCTGATTCAGCACAGGTCAACAAAAATTCACATCAAACACAAGCAGTGGTGTAACTAAAAGTGCCAGGCCCTGGTGCGAACATTAAATTGTACCCTCTCAAGGATCATACAGTAACAATTTCTCTGTCTGTTTAATTCAATTAGAAGCAGCTAGACAACTAAATAGTGATAAAAGCCAAGATGTAAGGTGCTTCCTTTCTCTAAATGATAAATGCGGTGGAGGAGCAACAGTGATGGGCCCCCCTGACCTACTGGACCCCAGTGCTGTAGCACCCCTGCACCCCCTCAAGTTTCTCAAGTTGTAACCCTAGACACAAGATCACCTGAATGTTTCACTTATTCTGGAAATTCAGTACTCATATATATAACAGGTGTACCAATTACATTTGATCGATCTTTTTGCCCGCATGTGAACATTTCATGTTATACCCTTAATTGTCAGCCTAAAATGAATGAAAGCATGTAAAGTCAGTATTTTTACAGTACCGAGCCTGTTAACAAGCTCAATGCTGCAAGGATTAAATTTAACCTTCCTTTTTACTGTAACAAAAAAGGAAATAAAGGAATCCACATGGGCCCGTCGTTCTTTCAGGGGGATCTTTTTTTTCTAAATTCATTAAATAATTGCATTTAATTGCAATTGCTGGCATGGCTTTTTTTTTATTACAAAAACAAATGGTAATGTGCTGCAAACTTTTTAGAATTCCTCTTGGCAGGTAATAAAAGTATGTTAAAAAAAGAATAGAAAAGGGTCAAAGGAGAGGTGAATAGCAAATATAATTGACACTCATTCATTTTATGTGTATTTGTGATTTTCACACATTGCTGCACATTGTTTTCCCTTTGCTGAAACACACGTCTATTATATTTAAGGTACTGTGATTTTCAAATTATTTGCATGAGCTCTTAGCTAGCATAGACCAAGAGCACAACTCGGTTGTAGGTCTGTAGGTATGTAGAAGTGGGTGCTCTGTCTTTAGTTGCACAAAATGGTCTTTGTACAGGAAATTGTTGATGTTACCAGCAGAGGGCACAATAAAACCAAGCCATGAACACTATACCATGTGCTGACGACTGACAGTCTGAAACATGCTTACATAAGGAGCATGGTCAACTGATTATAACAATTCATGGACAACTAACTTTATCTGGGCACAATGCTTCCTTCCCCCCAAGTGGGTAAGATGGGTTATTCGTCAAGAATACGTGTGCTGACCTTTAACAGTTAATAAAACCATTGCAAAAGCTAGCATTGGTTTTGGTAAACGTGAGCTTAGAATTTTTCTTTTAGTAGAGTTAGGTTTAAGAACAAATGAGTTAGGTTAAGGTTACAACTGCACAGGGGAGTCACACTATTATGGGCACCCAGTAATATCATGACTAGGGAGGAGCGAACCGGTTCGGACGAACCGGAATTCGCTCCGAATTTCAGGGAAAATTCGATTCGGCACGAACCCGAATTTTTTTTGGTTCGTGCCGATCGAATTTTCCCTGAAATAAAAAAAAAAAAATGCCGGCATGGTGGGAGCGGGCAGGCCGGCTGCGCTGTCAGCGGCATTTGTTTAAAAAGCAAACACTTACCTGCATGGTCGGAGCGTGGAGGCCGGCGTCGCTCTCAGGCGCCCTCTGATGACGCGTCCTCTCATGACAGCTGAGAGCGGCGCCGGAGCGTGGAGGCCAGCGCCGCTCTCAGCTGTCATCAGAGGACGCGTCATCAGAGGGCGCGTCATCAGAGGGCGCCTGAGAGCGGCGCCGGCCTCCACGCTCCGACCATGCAGGTAAGTGTTTGCTTTTTAAACAAATGCCGCTGACAGCGCAGGCGGCCTGCCCGCTCCCACCATGCCGGCATTTTTTTTTCACATGAGCGATTCGTGAAAGTTCGATTCGGGCGAACCCGAATTTCTTGGGGAAATTCGGCGAATCGCCCGAATCGAACTTTCAAGAAGTTCGCTCATCTCTAATCATGACCCACAGCACAGACAGCAGCCAGACGGGGTCGGAGGGTGGGTTGATAATTGAGAACATGGTGAAGATTTGGGACTGATGGTGGACAGCTATAAATATATGTCCAGAAGGGTAAGCTAATCAGCATGTGTATTGCTAGCATGTGGGGCTTGTTACAGATGAATGTAAAGGTGTGGTGGAAGAACATACAAGTGCAAAAAATCACTCTAATGGAGTTTGTGGAGACTGTGGGCATCCTGATTGTAGAAAATCTCTGAACCTATGAGAGGAGATAACTGAGGGAGGGACATGATTAACTTGTATAAAAATATATATGGCCAATACAAAAAATATTGGAAAACACTATTTCAGGTAAAATACTCTTTAAAGACAAGGGGCACTCCCTTTGACTGGAGGCGACAATCATTTTTCACCATAAGAACTATAAATCTGTGGAATAGCCTCCCACAGAAGCTTGCTGCAACTGCTGACAGCTTCTAAAAAGGATTAGATGCTTATTTAGAAGAAAATAACATAAAAAAAAACTTCCGCTACCCCAACACCCTTGGTTGAACTTGATTGACATATGTCTTTTTCAACCGTATTAACTATGTAACTATGCATTGTGGCCCGCGACCAGTTTCAAACTCAAGGCCCAAAGGCCAGATGCAACCATCCAAGCCTTTTAATGTGGCCCTCAAACAGCTGGCAGATGGCGACGGTGCCCCTTCTAGCAAACCCGGTCTGTCCAAGGCTGCTGACACTGGAAGCACATCATTGTGCCACGGTGTGGCCCTGCCAAATGATGCGCCAATACACTGCTCTCCACTTCAATGTGAAGCGCAGCACTGGCACTAATTCTGCCCCCAGACCCAGTTCCTACAAAAGCAGCAGGTACATGTCTTTTTAATGTTCTGGGGCAAAAGTAGTGTCTACAGCTAGGTCCACCTAACCCACTCAACTTACTGCCACAGCAGAGGGTGCTACAGCTAGGTTATTGCTTGGGCTGGGTTAGTGTTTGTTCTCTGATGTTTTTATGCCTGATATGCCATTGTCCATCTGTTTGATGAAGCAGAAGACATCTTATCGGAGAGAGGGTAATCCTTTGCTAAACTGCCAAGGTTCAATTGAGCTACTGACGTGAAAATTGAAGCATATTCTGTGGATGCATTTTCATTAGAAGAGGTAGAACAGAGTCGCAAGCCAGTATGTGGAGAGACCCATGTTAGGCTTAATCTAGGGGGACTCTTTGGTCTCTTTAGCCCCCCTATATTAAGCCTAACATGGGTGTCTCCACATACTGGCTTGCGACTCTGGGCCTTATTTAACAAGGGATAGTGCCAGGTAGCGACTGGTGAGCGAACGGTAATGACGGGCACCGCCACGAGAACGCCGGCTCCCCTCCGCAATCACACATTTATCAAGCCGATCCTGCTTAGCGACTGAGAGAGCGCCAGATAGCGAATCATTCATCATTATTCCAGCCTCACCCCACAGCGCCAGCGACTGACCTTGAACAGCGACAGGTATGACCTCTCGCTACCTGGCGCTCTCCAATGCATTTCAATGGAACAATCTTTAAATATTCATAATTAATTGTTATTATTATGTTTTTTTTTTTTTTTTAAATGTCAAAAATTCTGTGACCACTTCTGCAATGTTAGTTATTTTTTTTAAGGGAAAAAAAAAAAAATTGTGCAGAATTGATATTACAGGTCTGATATTAATGCATTCATATTACAAAATGTTTATAAAAACTTTTTTTTTTCCAAAAATATGGTTGTTTGGGGGTTAAAAACTACTTTTAACCCATCGCTGCCAGCGCTCTGGGGTTTAAACAAGCATTTCACAGCGCAAGAATTTTTTGAGCGTGATTTGTTAATGAATATGCTGGGAGCCGTTTGCTATGGCCATTCGCTATCATGCGCTCCCATACAGCGCGGAACCTGTCAAACAGCGACTCCTAACCCCGTATTCAACATTACTGCACACCGACTGAGTCGCTGTCAACAACCGAACAACGGCCAAGCATAGCGAATACTAGCGGGTGCTGTGAAAATACTGCTACAGTCGCTCATCTGTCGCTACCTGGCTCTATTAATGAATCGGCCTCCCCGTTTTGGTACTCACCAAGTCTCACTTCCCATACAGCCAGAAACATCCGCCCCAGTGCTGATGAGAGCCTAAAGCTTGAAACAGGTGTCCACTAGTTGGATGTGAATGGCTGTATAAATTTAAAGCTAATCCTTGGCATTACACCCTTAGCGTTTCTAAGGGCCTTGGATGGCACAGAGACATAAAGAGATGATTTGCATAGCTCTTTTTTTTCATTAGCAGAGGTGCAGTTGGGTTCATTGAACTGTTGTGTTAGTTGTGTGAACCTCCCGCAACCCCAGCCTCTGCAGCTGAGGCGTGCCCCCATGCCCAGCTATTCAGACAGACTGGGATGAGAGCACGCCGCGGACCACAGGGAATTGAGGGATGCAGATATTCAGGTTTCTCTCTACTGCCTTTCTCTTCCAGAGCTGAATGTCATGCATGTGCCATGGACCAGTGGAAAGGTACGTTTTTAGGGTGATCCATGGATTTTCACAAAGTGGGTAATCATAATTCAGGATGACCAAATCCCAGGATAGTGAAAATACCGGGCTTTGGTCCTCCAAAGAAAAACTGTTGAGATATCGAGTGACATTTAGTTACACTTCTGTATTCCACTCACCATTCCTGCAATGTGTAACTTTCTTTAAGGCCACCACGAAAGTTGTGTATGGGCCCGGGGTTCCAGCTGCAGTGTAAGGTCTGCAAATCCCAACTTTCACAGAAAAAATCTTTTGGTGCATTAGGCGGCCCTATAAATGTTATAAAACAGTGCAAATATGTTAAAATGTACAACAGAGTGCTACTAAATGCTTAAAGGAATTGTCCAGGTGCAAACAAAAAAAAGGCCTATACTCACATTTTGTCCACCATATCTCCTCCATGCAGCACTGGCATCTTCATACTTATTGAGTCCAGGGGTCCAGCGATGAAGTTTCCCAGAGCCGACCGCCTTGCATGGCAGCGTCCGTGGGGCATTGTGTACACCCCCACATGCCTACTCCAATCATTGCATTGGTGGGTTTGGCACGCCCCCTCACATGCAATGAATGAAGTAGACGTGTTAGAGGACATGAAGCCTGCCATGAAGGATGTCACCATGTTTACACAGTGAAAGGGATTTGCTTGTTCTCTGTCATCGATAAGTATGAAGAAGACAGCACTGTGTGAATAAGGAGCTGCAGGGGACAACAGGTGAGCACTTTTCTTTAAAGCAGAACTTTAGTCAAACTATAGCCCGCCCCCGCCCTGCCTCCCTACTTTGGCGCTGAGGCAGGACGCGGGTTACAAAGAAAAAAAAAACCTTACCTTATCCAGGGGCCACCGTCGCTCCTTTCGAGCCCGTACGACCTCCGCAGGAAAAAGATACAAAGCAGCATCCCCCAGGTCCACGTGCACTCCCACCGCCCAATTGCTTGAATGGGCGGATGGGAGCGCGCATGGAGCCAGGGGAGGCGGCTCTGTGCTTTACTTCCAAGAATCCGGATTGCCCATAATCCGGATTGCCTGAGGAGCGGTGCAGGCCGCTGGATAACGTATAGGGTTTTTTCTTTGTAACCCCCCCCCCCCAGTCCGGCCTCGGCACCAGGGTAGGGGGGCAGTGCCAGCGTAGGGGGGCAGGGCAGGGTGGGGGGTTATAGTTTTGACTAAAGTCCTGCTTTAATGCCTGGACAGAAATGTTAATCAAAGCAGAACAAAACCTAAGATTTTGACGTTTGTTCCGTGCCTTGGTGGCATTCTGTGTGCCCCCCACTGTGTGATACCCCCCAGAAAGCCCAGCAAACTCACCTCCAGTGGCGCATGCAAGGGCTCTCATCTAATCACAGCCGTTTGTGACCATGTAATTTGGCAAGCGCGCTGATGGACTTCAATAGGAAGCGAGAGCAGCCGCATCCCCAGTCGAGCACGGGCTCCTGTCCCAGCCTATCTGAATATATCTTGCTCCCTATAGTAAACAATCAGAGCCATTTGCCAAATTATATAGGCATGGCAAACGTCTCTGATTGGACAAGATCCTGCACATGCACCGCTGGACCAGGGAAGGGTAAGCGTTTACTGGTGATCCAGGGGTTTTCACACAACAGGGCATCCCAATTCTGGATGTCCCAGAGGAAGGCCAGCGGCTGGTACTGGAATCTTGTAGATTCCCAGGCCGGCTGCCCTGGGATTTGTTCTGCTTTAAAGAGGTCACGCTACAGTTGTCCCAGGCTATAATGTTCTGTTAATGAGGTATTAATGATCTCTCAACTAAGCCCCACTGCCCCGAGCATGAGTAAAAACACAATACATCTATTGGTTATATATAAACTTACTGGAGACTATAAGGACAGTCCCATTATGGTCCCTGGGGTTAACTTTGCAGATAACATTATCTCCATCAGAGAGAGTCATTGATACATTCTTCACCGTAATAACAAAGGCGTCAGTGTTCATCAGCTGTGCTTGGTTGGGATACACCTTGTTTTTGAAGGTCATCTCCTTGACGTTGTCATTGCTGCGGGGTAAGCAGCAGAAGGTGACATTGGAACCCTCCAGGACCAGTTTTTCATGTGGGTAAATCTCTATGTTCCTTCTGCTCCCCCCATTCTTTCCTATAAAAAATTTAAGATGCATCATACAAAGATAAGGCCATTCACAGGCAAATGTATTTTCTATGGGGCTTATTTATGATATAACAAGATAATCATTCAATATGTAAATAATGATGGTGCTCAGAGGAGGATCATTCGATAGGGAACAAAGTTGAAACACAGCAATAAGTCACCCACATAAATCTGGAGTGTTTTCTTATTATTAATGCATACCTCCCAAGTGTCCCTGATTTGGAGGGACTGTCCCTTGTTCGAGTCCATGTCCGTCTGTCCTGCGTTGTTCTCATTTGTTCCTCTTTGAGGTGTACCATGCAGATATGCAGCAATGAGTAATTCATTTGCCTATTCAAAGTGTTTCTATTGTTGTAGCTGTTACACTCTATCTCCTATCCATCCCCCAATGTGTGGGTGTGGCCTAATTTAACAACTGTCCCTCCCTAAAACGTTGGGAGACATGTTAATGTCCCTTTTTATAGATGGTAAGTCATAGCAGTACCAATCTACAGTGGACCTCCAGTCAAAAAAAAGTTTAGTGAATTGCTATAAACCCCTGCTCTGGTGATCAGTGGCGTATGCTGTTTACTAAATCCAAAACAAAAAATAAACCGCACTTCTCTCCGGCGCAGCAGTTCCAACCTGGTCCGCCACTCAGAAACCTCCTGGTTCTTAACAACCGCAGCTCCTGCTGGTCACAGTGCGCCAGATAATTCCAGTGAATAGACGGCGCTGTGTGGTTAATGTGAGGGGTGGGACGACATGCGAGGCATGGGGAACACCGTTGTCTGAAACCAGAAGGTTTCTGAGTGGCCGAGTGGGAGGCAGGAGAGAAGGTGAGTGCTGTTGGGAGGGTTAATAACCCTTTCACCCCATGCAGATGTAGTGGAATATATTTTCAGATAATGCGCTGCTGGACTGAATGGGTGTGTCCATCTTGCTACACATCAGAATGTTGGAAGGATATAAAATCGGATTGATCAAAAGAGTATTTTGGGCTGCAGTGTGCCTGTGTAATTCAGTCTCTCCACACAAGGCAACTGTCCCAAGGCAACCGTCATTTGACGTTTTCCTGCTTACAGCCCAGACCAAACTGAGAGAGTTACATATAACAGACCAATGGCAGCTGCACACACACACACATACACTCACACACTAAAATGCTGATCGGAATGTTGCAGGGAGAGGGTGTGGCATGGCCTGGGCTGCCCAGCAGAATAATGATCTCTGCCCACTCTTAAAGCAGAGCTCTTTCTCAACCTGCCATACTTCTTCTCTCTGCTTCTCAAGGCCGAAAGATAGGGACAGCCTATCTGTACACTCAACTCTGAGATTCCATCAGCCTCTGGGGGGTGGGGGGGAGGTTTGAGCAGAGTGGAGGAATGCTGAGCATGTGTGGAGGGAGCTCTGTAACTATGGTGCAGCAGCCACACATCATTGAAACAGTTGCTACAAAGTTTCTAGGGGATTTTTGGGTAATGATGTGTCATTACAGTTGATGGCTAGCCATGTGTGTAGCAAGATGGCAGCTCCCATGCAGTTCAGGAGCACATCATCTGAGGAGCGCATAGCTGCATGCTTTTCCACAACATCTCCATGGTGTTTTGCCCTCTTAAATTGCGTAATAGCAATAGAAAGAAAGTGAATGGCAGAATGAATAGATGAAACATACAAAGAATATATAGAAAGAAAGAAAAAGACAAGAAGAAAAGAATATCAGAAAGAACAAATGAATGAAAAAAACAAAGAGTAGATGGATTGAAAGAAAGTGGGAAGAAAGAAAGAAGGAAAAAAAGAAAAGAATGAAGTAAAGAAACAATAGAAGAAGGACTGACAGTAAAAACAAAGGCCAATGTGCCATTGGTTGACAGTTCCTTAGTCCTGGTCACTGCACATCCCTGCATCATGCATATGGGCTGCCCAGGCTAAAGGGAATCTGATTTTGATGTTGACCACTCACATACCATAAAGGGTCTTCCACTGGCTCCATGCACTCCAATGTTCTTCATAGGGTAAACCACTCCGAATACGGACAGAGTGAGAGTCACACTCTAATGGCAGCTCAGAATCCCAAGTCCATCTGAAGGGCTTCCCAGCTCCTGAGAGGTTTGTGTTGTAATATTCCTGGAAACAGACAAATAAACATGGACTTATCTTTAAGAGAAAATAGAAACGTCTTCCTCTAGAATTGTCGACCATATTTGCAGCTTTAAAGGACAACTATCATTCAACACCCAAAAAATAATACGCTATTATACGATCAAAGTCTTATTTGGAGTTCATGCTGCCCCAAGCCCTTTTAGTGCTTGCGCACCCTTATGTAGGGACAGGTCTGGACCGCAAGTATCGGCAAGCAAATGGATTGCTCTCCCTTAGTCCCATACACCAAGTTCTACAAGAAGAGAGAGTCCACACAGAACCAGAGCAGTTTCTAGGCAAAATAGCGCTGAGTGAGGGAAGGAAAAAACTCTGCCACCTCCTCACCTATCCTATGGTGCTGATGCTATCCCATACATATTTATTTTGCCGTACCTCTTCCTTAGAAGCAGGCAGTGCCTCCTCCCCCTAACAGAGCCCAATATGGGGACATGAAGGGTCCTGTCTTACAGCCTGCTCTGCCATCAGTGGCTCGGACTCGTCTGTAAAAACAGGGTTACTGGAATAAAGGGGCATGGTTAATGGCCTTGGCACCCGGGACAACTGCCCTGCACAGAACACTGCTGCTGGGCATGTGTAAGGGTGAGTGAGCTCCCTCACCTCAGCAGTGGCCATAGCAGCAGTGTTCTGTGTGTACAGGAAGAATTTCTCTCTTCTTGGTGTACAGACGGGCAGGCTGATTAATTACTAACGCCAGGTAGCGACAGATGAGTGTCTGTATAGCGGATTTCATTGTTTTAGAGCGCCTCAGTCGCAGTCTGGCATTGATGAATATGATATGTGAGTCGCTATACTACGCTGTATGTGAGCGAACCGTGACGCCAGCTCAGTGCGACCGACTCACACCACATTCATCAAAAAAACAGCCACAAACATCACAGGCGCTCAAAATCATGTAGTTGTAGTCCATAGCGCCGGAGGCTGTGTGATTAAAGTCTGTTTTTGAACATGTATCCACTAATAACAAAGGGAAAACACATGGAATTACAATATATACATTATAACATTGTAACATACCAGACATGTATGGACAATTCTGCATAAAAATATTATTAATCCAAAAAGTTTTCAAAATGTAATTTTCTTGCCCAGAATACATGTCAGAAGGTTTTTTGTTTTTTTAGGGAAAAAAAAAATGGGATCAGGAAAGGGATTTAAGGAACATCCATAGAAATGTATGGGAGACGCCAGGTAATGACAGGTAAGATGTGGCGCTCTGCAAGGCTGAATGCCGGCGCTGTACGCTGAGGCTGGCATAATGATGAATGGAACGCTACATGGCATTGTTCCAGTCGCTCTACAGATTCGGCTTCATAAATGTGTAATTGCGTGCTGTCTCCGGCGTTCACCTGCCGCTACCTGCCGCACTACCTGGTGCTATCCCTTCATGAATAAGGCCCTTGGTGTACAGTTGCCTAGATCATCTCAGACCCTGGGGCCAGCGGTCTCCCTCTTTGTTGGGCATCCTGATTTGGAATCCTTTGAAATTTGAAATCCCTGGTTCACGTTAAATTGTGGAGCATCCCACTGCCGAATCTCCAGCAATAATAAGCTGAAGCTTTTATATCTCCAACAAATTCTATATACAGGCCAAAGACACAAAGCCACAGGGAGTAATACTGTAACACCACTTTCCTGTAATTAGAGGGGTCAGGTGGAAGTTTTTTTACTTGCCTCCAGAATGATAATCCGGTTCCTTGATCTGGCCACTTGAAGGTGAAATGTAACATAGAGGCCGGAGGACTGGGCCCCATCGCCGAAGTTCCAGGTCACAACCAAGCGTTGTTGCTGTTGGGGGTCAGGGTGCAGCTCCACATTTATAGGTGCAAATGGCTCCACTGGCTCTGGAAGAGGACGTTATACTGTGAATGAGACTAGCAGATCAAAAGTAGATTTAAATGCAGATTTACATAGAAAACTGTTGGAATTGAAAGAATAAAACAAATCCAGAGCAACTTGTTACAGAATTAATTTTATGAAAAAAGAGCCCGGACCGAAACCCGTTAGGTAGGCAGTGGGTGTGAGTCCACTTTAAGGAAAAGCTTCAATCCATCATGCAATACATTAGAGTGATTATAACTACAGTTTCCCACATGTTGGCCCAGGAGAATAACATATTTGAAATGAGTATATGACAAATTCTCAGTTCTATTAACCCTCACAGGAAATGAAGGAAATTCACTTGGGTGACTCCTCACAGTTTAAAGTTTTAGAAAGATCAAACTGCAATTTAAAAAATTAATTTTAAATTGCATCTATCTATCTAATATCTATCTATCTATCTATCTATCTATCTATCTATCTATCTATCTATTATCTATCTATCTATTATCTATCTATCTATCTATCTATCTATCTATCTATCTATCTATCTATCTATTATCTATCTATCTATATGAATTTTATGAAAAAAGAGAAAAGAAAGTTCGGCTGATTTAAAGAGGAACATCGGACCAAAAATAAAATAGGGCCGATTTTCCCCCTCATCGTCCTCTACTTACCTTTTGTATGTTGCAGCTGCCTCCTGCGGCAACATCTGGCTGCTTCAGGGCCCGATCCTCTGCCCCCTGCACTGTATTACCCTTCTGTAAGTGACAGTACTGCTTTAGCCGTGCTCTTCAAAGTCCCACGCCGATCAGCGAAGTTTCGCTGGATTTCAGGTGGCTCCAATGCATTCCATTCATGGGCACTGTGCAGGTGCAAGATGGGGGGCCGCACGCAGTGCCTGATGGGATGCAAGATGGCTCTGCCTGTTGGAAGGTCT